>CP124711.1:22632500-25032500 GCA_031232105.1 Capsicum rhomboideum | reverse complement strand
AGTCGATTTTTGAGGTAATTTTGGACCCGGAATGGAAGTATGCCAATATGGGTATCGATAGATTCCTTTTGACGTGTAGATTACGTTTTTGATAGATTGGGTTTATTTCGAGGCCATACAGAAAGGTAAGTCTTCTTCTTTTTGAGGAAAGTTATACCCTTTAATGAAAATTCTACCTCTACCACTACTGATCAAGGGAGGAGCAGCAACAAATTTTTCTTTCTTCAATTGTTGATGTTGATACATGTTTAATCTTTTTGGACATACATTGTAGCACCTTGAATAAAGTTTTGAAGTACATTGTTAATTTTTGAACAAAGATTCAACTCTTTTGTGACCATCCTATAAGGAGAAATAGAAATGGGCTTGGTGCCCTGCTCCACGACAATAGCAAAATCGATATCCCTATCTGGAGGAACACCAGGCAAGTCAATCAGAAACACATCCATGAACTCCCTAACAACTTTCACAGAATCCAAAGGAGGTGGTGAATTAACACTAGTATCCCGCACTTAATCAAAGTAAGATAGACGTCCCTTCTCTACCATACGACGAGCACGAAGAAAAGATATAACCTCTTTAAGACACGGACTAGGAGTACCCTTCCACTCTAACCTAGGTGCATAAGGTATGACTAACGTAATGGTCTTCGCATAACAATCCAAAACTGAATGATAAGGACACAACCAATCCATACCCAATATGACATCAAAGTCAACCATGTCAGGAATGATCAAATCTACCAAAGTGTCACGCCCCAAAATAGTCACTACACATGATCAGACCACCCGACCCACCACTTAAAAACTACCTATGGGGTAGAAACACAAATGGGTATGGCAAGGGACTCACACATAGCATTAATACCAGAAGTAAAATATACAAGTAGATAAGAGAATGTAGACGCAGGGTCAAACAACACTGAAGCAGGACGATGACAAACCGAACGATACCAGTAATCACAGCATTAGAGGCCTCTGCCTCAGGTCTCCTAGGAAAGGCATAGCACTACCCGCATTTGCTACCAGATTGAGCAACTCCTAGTCCACTACCGCCAGCTCCCTGAGCTCCACCCCTGGTACCTCGAGATCTACCTCTATTGCCCTGCACACCCCCTCTGGCTGGAATCACTAAGGCCTAACAAATCTGAAGTTGAAAACCCTGCTAGGAAGGACTTATCACACGCCAGGGACAATCGCTTGCTAAGTTCCCGAACTCATCACACACATAACATCCCCTACTAAAAGAATCATGATGTGAGGGCCCAGAAGAACTAGAATGCCCTCCATAACCTGATGAACCAGAATAGCACCCTCAGCCTGCATGCCTTGACCTCTGACCACTTAAAATCTTAGAACCCGTGAATCCACTATTTGAACACTGCAATGCTGCCTGAAATAGTCTGATGTAGTAACCATGAGAATCTCTGGCAGAAAAATCCCTACCTTGGGATGAATGACCACTGAAACCACTCTATTTGTGTGACCTTTTACCACCGCCACCCTGAGCACTATGACGAATACTCTCGATCTCTTAGAATGATCCAAGATACTCTGAAAGGAGCCACCGGTATTCACTAACTGAGTTGTTGCCAACTGAAAAGTAGTAGTCAAAACCTTAAAAAACTTTTTAATCCTCTCAGCCTCTGTTGAAATACTAGTTGTGGTATGCCTAGAGAAGGCATGGAAATGAGCCTCATAGTAAGCAACAGTCATGGAGCCCTTCTCCAAATTATCAAAATCGTCCCTCAACATTTCCCTCAACCTGAAGGGCATATACCTCTAAAAAAATCTCAATAAACTGGGTGCAAGTCAACGGAGGGGAACCCACTGGTCTAGAACTGACAAAAGATCTCCACCACTATTTATCCATATTAGTCGACTGAAAGGTAGTGTAATCAACACCATGAGACTAAGCTAACCGAGGTTATGCAACCTCTCCTGAAAACTGACCAAGAACTCATATGCATCCTAACTAATAGCACCACTATACTTGGGAGAGGCCAATCTCATAAATCTCTCAAACCTCTTCTGTTCATCAGCAGACATCACTAAACCAGGAACTATAGGCGGAGCAACAAGTCTGCTAGGTAACACCTTAGTATGTGGGGCCACAACAACAGTTGGTTGTGCCCCAGGAGTCTGAAAAACCTAAATAGGAACCTACCCTGGTGGTTGAACACCATTTCTTGTCTGAGAACCAGCTGGTGTACCCGGTAGAGTACTTACCTGAGATGTGCCATCCAAATGACTCAAAAGCCGAATCATCACATCCTGCAATATTGGAGTAGCAATGAAACCCTGAGGAGCCAGGGCTGGTCATGCAACCTCTGGCTAATAAGCTGCCTCCACGTGATCAACCACTCACTTGGAGGAGGCCACTCTAACTCATCTTCTAGCCGGAGCTGCTCATAGTGCCCTGCCTCTACCTCGGTCTCGGTCGTGACCCCTGTCTTATCCCTTGATTAGGCTCCTATAGTGGCTGTTGGCTCAGCATCATCAGTAGCTCCTGATCAAGATTTCACCATCTACGCAGAAAGAGTGAGATACAAGTTTAGAATACTAAGTGTGAACAACACGCACAATAAGAAATCAACTTAGATAAATTTAAAAAAAAGTCACATATCCTCTCGAAGAGAGATATGGGCATCAACATATCGATCTGCAGGACTCTATTAGACATTCTACTCTTTTACTCATGAGACTGGTGAACCTAGTGCTCTGATACCAATTTGTCACGATCCAAAATTTGAGGTCATGATGGTACCTACTCTAATCCAACCTTGGTTAGTAAGCCTAACTTTGAAATAGAACAAGTATAAAAGGAGATATATAATAAAACAAAACACAAGACTTTAGGATAAAGTCAAGCTAATACGATAACAAAATATATATCCGAATAATACTCTTTAAAACCCTCAAAGATCTAGTGTCATGAGTAAAAAGCACTCTAAAACTGATATAAAGTACGAAACAAAAATTATGACGAAATTATCGAGTTAGGGGGTACTTTTCCAATTTGGTTCCCAAGACATACATAATATATGTCTATGAACTAAAGTAAAGATATAAGAACTAGATGAAGTCGGGAATAGGTTTCAAACGGGGAGCTCACCCTGACTTGAAATCCCAAAGCTGGACGAGATCATGATCTGCGGATAGCATTTAAACTAGGATCTATACCAAAAGAGTACAGGAGTAGGAGTGAGTACGGTCCACTTGTACTTCATAGACACCATAGGATAACCAATCAAAATAGAAAACTAAACAAGTAAAGTAAACTACGAGTAACGTGTTCGCTCTGCAAATGAAAAATGTCCCAACGGCTCAAGTCGTATAAATCCTAACAGTATAATAATACAATCTAAACAGTAGTATAAGGAATATCAACACCACATATAAAGATGTCCAATTCACAGTTTCATTCACATAAAAAAGAAGAAAAATAGTACGAAACAATGATATGGTGTGTATGCAATGCTCAAATATTCACCTCGTATACACCCTCTGAGCCTAAGCTTCCAAGAGAGGACCCATGGGGGGGTCGCAACCCATATACTAATCACAAAATCCAAGTTTCATAGTAATATCAATTCCATGAAGATGAGTGATGAAGGAGTATGCGTGATCATAGCAAAATAAAAAAACATACGATAATCAACTTAATAGTAGAATAAATAAACTCAAATCATCCAAATCTAAATAAGTCATGATATAAGCCCTCTCATGGCAATAAACAGTAAAGAATCATATAGGATATCAATCCAAGCCCCCACATAGGTATCATAACAATAATAAAGAATAATTAATGCTCAAACAAGACCAATACCAGCCCCCGTATGGGCATCTCAATGATAATAATCTCCTAAATCAATAATAAGATTCACACATGCCCCCACACGCCCAACACAATAGTAATACTGATTCCAAAATATGAAGACAACGATAAATTCCCATAGCATTCTTTATATGAATGGTTATCTACCCAGCCTAATCTAAAGAAAGTTAAGCCATAACCTACCTCAAAAATCAAAAACACGAACCTAAAACCTTCAACATGAAGCCTTTCCCTTCCAAGTGGCTTCAGAATGCTTTTAATCTATCAAAAATGGTTTCTATACGTAATTTATAGTCTATTGAAACCCATATTGGCATACTTTGGTTTTGGGTCCAAAATTGCTTAAAACGTGACCCCAAAAATAAAAGGATAAAACTAGAATTTTAATAAAGAATCATATTACCCATACTGTAAGGGTCCTAAATCAAAAATTCCATCAAAAACTGAGTTGACATCAGGTTAGAAATTATCGAAATACATATTTTACACTTTATCGGGCAAAATCCAAAATTTCAAGTTTAAGATCCATGTTTTGAAGATGTTTGTACCATATAATCAATGGGTACGAGATAAAAATGAGTTTAAAAGCATACCCAAATTAAAGTTGATGAAAAACCCTCTTAGATTCTCCAAAAATTGTGATCCCCAAGCTTGAAAATAGAGTTAAACCGCGAAAAATGGGGTTTATAACTATACTGGTGTGCCTCGCGATCGCGACACCCACCACGCGATCGCGAAACCGACCATGCGATCGCGGGGGTCAAAGTTGACCACTGCCTAAATAGTCTTTATGATCGTGAGAAGGAGCCACGCGATCGTGATGCCTAAGCCGACCCGGACCTCGCAATTATTGTGTCCCACCTAGCGATCGTAGGGCAAAATTCCTCGATAATTCTTTACTTTTACCCCCCGCTACGCAATCGTGATGAGTAGTTGATTGGGCACCAAAAACTGGGCTCTAACATTCAGTCCAAGTCTCAAAATATTCTGAACGGACCCTCAGGATTCGTTCGAGACCCCATAGAACTAAACTAATAATGTTACTAGGCTAATTTCAACATTTCAGACTCAATAAAACCATCAGATTTACCAAAAGAGGTTGGTATTAACAAGTTTCACTCGGGTAACCCCTTTAGGTCAACTAAACTAGTTTTTCACTTAAATGCTCAAAAATCAAAATAAAGCCTCGGAACTTGAACAAACCACGCTACTAACCTAATCAACATTTCGAATCTAATGAAACTGAAAGAATCACAATCCGACGCTCGAATCATAAAATGTTGGCCAAAGTCAACTATATCACTTTAAAGGTTACTCAAAACTTCAAACTTATATAAATCACTCTCGAACGCTTTGGGGTCGGTGCCAACCATCCCCACAACTCATAAATGATATAAAGCAACAACGGAGAAGGAAAAAATGGTCTAAACACAGAAAAAGATAAAAATTACCACGAGGGTTATTACAAGTAAAGCGGCTCACTGGTCGCCAGTGCAACTTCACATGTGCGACAAAAAACTTTTTAAGCGACTGCACCAGTACCAGCAACTGGACAACAGCAACCCCACTCCACAAGCTCATAATCGACCCTCGACTAATTTTGATATTTCAGACTCAACGAAACTATCAGAATTATCAACAGATGTTGTTTTCATCAAGTTTTGGTCGAAGTCAACTCTAGGCCAAAATTTCACTAACTTTCAAACCAAATGCTCGAAACATAATGAAAAGACTCGGAATCCGAACCAACAACGCTACCAATCGAAAAATAACATATATGAGCTAACGGAACTGACGAATTCTCATACGATGCCTAAAATATAAAATACTGACTAAAGTCAACTCTATCAATTTTCAAATCTTCCAAAATAAAAAACATGTATAAAACTATACTGAATGCCTTGAAAACCGTGCCACCCACTCCTGCAACTCACACAATCATGAAGCAACTACAAAAAGGGGTAAAACGATCAAAATACTTTAAATTTCAAAAATCAATACACAGGTTGTTACAATTATCCTACTATTTTTTATTTGAAATATTTAGAATTTACAATAATGATATCTCCTTTTTTGTAACATGCGGTGTGAAAAAACTCGATTTAAGAAATGCCTTCTTTAAAATAGTATAATTTTTTTATAATTATAATAATAATATCTTTCTTTTTGTAAAACACTGAGTCAATAATTTCGACTTAAGGAATGTCCTATTTAAAATAGAATATTATTCTTTATAATTATAATAATAATATCTTTATTTTTGTGAAACACTGAATCAACATTCTAGATTTAAGGAATTTCCTCTTTAAAATAGTATATTATTATGTAGAATATTAATAATTATATCTCCTTTTTTTATAAAATATCGTGTGAAAAGCGCTCGATTTAAGGATTGTCCCCTTTAAAATAGTATATTATTCTTTGTAATAGTAATAATTAAATCTCTTTTTCGGTTAAATGACGTGTGAAAACTCTCAATTTGAGGATTGTCCTCTTTAAAATTGTATATTATTCTCTATAATTATAATAATTATATCTCTTTTTCTGTAAAATGTAAGTGAAATCTCTCAGATTTAAGGAATGTTCCTCCTAAAATAGTATGTTATTAACATAACTAAATCTAAGATAGTAGTATATATATATATCCAAGTCATTTTTCGTTAGAACCAAGTTTGTCAGTCTCAATCGTTCTCAACTAAAAAGATTCAGGGATTAGTTCAAGATCAACAGAATTTTTTATCAACTTAATTCTTTTTCAACTGTAACTTTTACCAATGACAATTGGGGGTCAAGGTTCTGGTCCAAAGAAAGGACTTAAATAGTGAGTTTCTACATTTTTTTTAATATTCCTTTTTTTTCTCCCTTCATTTATGTTATGTTAAATTTTTTGGGCTTAAAAGTTAGTTTTTGTTTTTTATTTGTCAGCTACAGGAGAGAAAATAATATGTTTCATCTTGAAAATATGAAACTCTCTTATGAAAATTCGATAATGGGGGAGAAATACAAACATGTTATGTGTCCTACTTGTGAGGAAAAACTGCGCGAAGAGAATGCATGTATGAGGAAAAAGGTGCAATTCTCGTTCAGATAACTTTTTCATTAATTTTTATATATAGTAAATAAAATAATGTGTCATATAAATATAGTGATTTATACTCCTTTTTTTGACAGATCGAGGCATTGACAAATTTCATCCTTTATCATGAGAAGAAGGACGGTGACAGCAAACGTTTTTTCCCTTTGGGGTAGTTTAGTTTTAATACAAGGAGATTAGTTATGCTTGTTAGGATTAGTTATGATGAGATTAGGTGTCCTTACATTTCTTATTTTTATTTAGTGTTTGGTTTGTTGTATTAAAAATAATATTGCATCGCATAATTTCTAAGAATAAGTTGTTTATTTAAAAAAATATCTTCCATCTTATTTAGCCTTTTATATTAATGATGTGTGTTTGAGGGGGTGTTTATGTTATTTTAACTATTTTATCTTGTGAAAAGTTATTCCAAATTATTATTCCATTCAATGAATAAATTATCGAGGTACTAATTATTAATCTTGGGATAAGTTATCTCAAACTTTGTAAACAAATAAGAGATTAAGGAGTACTTCAAAATTTATCCCAAAATTATCTCCCGTTATCCATCACACCAAACGTGCCCTTAAAATTTTTCACTGAAAATTCATGTCATGAGATCATTGTTTTAAGTCAAGGAAGAAATATTATATTAATATGATAATTTTATAATTAAAAAAAATAATCTTGAGCTGCATTAGTAGAACTATAATTATCAAAAAAATTTCCTTTTTTGCTTCTCTTGTTTTATTTATTTGTTTTCACAATATATATTATTTTATTTGTCTCAATTTATGTGATACAGATAGAATTTAGATTGTCAAGCATAATTTTTATATGATTTTTAGATATTTTAATTTGTTAACTATTATAATTTATAATATTTTTTTTCATAATTTTCAAATAATATATGTTACTCCTACTCCTTTTGTACGAATTTAAGTGGCATCGATACAATTTCACGAGTCAACAAAATTGTTTATATATCTTATAAATATTTTAAGTTGGTACTGATAAAATTTGTAAAGTCAATCAAATTTTTTATATATTTTTTAAAGATATTTTAACTTTTTAATTATTGTAATTTATAATATATTTAACGTAATTATCAAATAATATATGTTACTTCCTCTGTCCCAATTTATGTGGCTTCGATACAATTTCGAGAGTCAACTAAATTTTCTATATATCTGTTAAATATTTTAAGTTGTCGATTATTGTGATTTATAATACTTTTTCTTCTATCCCGATTTATGTGGAACCGATAAAAAATTGTGAGTCAACAAATTTTTTATGTCTTTTAAATATTTTAAGTTGTTAATTATTATGATTTGTGATAATTTTTACGTAATTTTTTAATATATAACAGCTTTAAAAATAAGACAAACAAATTTAAATGGAGAAAGTCTAAAAGGAAATAGCCAACCAGGCAGCTGAAACACACATGTCGACCTGCTGCCTTGTTTATGTTATTAATTATTGTGATTTTTATAATATTTTTTTACCCATTTTTCATATGATATATGTTCCTTCCTCTGTCTCAATTTATGTTGCAGGGATGAAATTTCATCCCAAACATTAATCTAATTCCTACTTTATTTGAAAATTTAAAATTGGAGTTGTATTTGATTATAGTTTTTACAGATAATATTTTGTTATAGAAAAATGAATAATTTTTGTAACCAAATGTGTTCTTAAAATGTATGTAGATGGTCCCATATGAAATGGCTTGTACGAATACCTTCATTCAATTTCACCCTCGTAGCACCATCATAATAGGATAAGTGTAGGGGCAATTTAGTGAAGATGCATAAATAATTATGTTGTAGCTACAGTAAGATTCTTATTACAGCCAATTACAATGCTTCAATTTTAACAAATTTACACAAATACCTTGTTGCCCCATATAAAGAAAAGGTGGGACAGACGTAGCAGTTGAGTCAATGTTTCTTGGGTTTGTTTTGTCATTTTATTTGTTCACAAAAGGCAGTAATGCAGTATGTACAACTACACATAGCACCAAATAATAGTTAAAATGACCAAATTGACCTCACTCAAACTTGAAAGTAGTTGAAGCACACATATTGACCTCGTGCCTACTTCATCAGTAAACTCCCTCTTATCATTACAAAAGGCAGTAATGTAGTTTGTACAAATACACACAACACCAAATAATAGTTAAAATGACCAAATTGAGCTCACTCAAACTTGAAAGTACTTGAAGCACACATGTTGACCTCGTGCCTGCTTCATCAGTAAACTCCCTCTTATAAGATAGTGATATAACTTTGATTCTTTTTAATAATGATAGTATTACTAATTATTTGAAGTCGACCACAATAATTTATTTATTATCACATCTTTAAATAGCCCAATATTTCAGCAGTAATTATGCTATAACAACAACTAAGAAAATTAAATACATATAAATAAGTTTATTTTTAGCTTAGCTACTCATATTTTTTTCTGACATGACAACACTTAGTTATAGCTAGGGGTGGGCATGGTATGATATGGTATGGTATAGTATTTAAAACTTTAATAGTTATGATATTTAATTTTTAAAAATACTATACTATTACCATACCAAATTAATTTGGTATGGTTTAGTATTTTGAAGTTCAATATCAATATTTTGTGGTATGGTAAATCAATAGCCATAGTTTATTTAACTTCGACAAATATATACTCGTATAATGGAGAATTATGACTTTGACTTTTCAAAAAAGTCTCAATTGTATCATATTAACACATTACACATGTAACAATAAATATTCAAAAGAAAGTACGAGAAACTCACTTTTTTAATCAATTACGAAAAAAAAATATTTCAATCAAGATAGAGTAGTCAAAGTTCCAACATCTAAACATTTAGTTTTATACTAATTAATAATAGGCTATGTATTTGTTAGTATTTTAATAATATATAAATTATTCATATAACTATGTACTTCGGTATGGTATTGGATATTTCGGTATGTTAATTTATAAATACAGAATACCATACTGAGTAACAAATTTTTTTTAAATGTATATCATATACCATATCAAATACCATAATACAAAAATCACGGTATCAAAAATTTCAATCTAATATGGTAATTCGGTATATACCATATCATGCCCACTCTTAGTTATAGTTCACTTTCTCTGCTAGCGAAGTAAAGGCAACAATAAGTTTTCTCTTTTTTTTTTTTTTTCTTTTTTCTGTGGTACACAGTATTTGCGTTGGAGCTCGACTAATTTGGATTCACGTCGGGTAGGGCATATTCGGAAGTAGCTTTGCCACATTCGGAAGCAACTTGTCACGACCCAATAGTTGGAGTCACGATAGCACTTACAGAGACCCAGCCTTGGTAAGTAAGCCAAATACAAAAAAAGAAAAGAAGGTCGAGAAATATAATTAAAAACAAGACAAATGAGACTTTTAGAACAAGGTCAGGTCTAATACATACATATAAAATGAAAGTCTTAACAAAATACCAAAATCCCAAAGATACTAGTATCATAAGTGTAAGAGCACCTCGTACAACTCGGAATAACTGAAATACATAACAGTGTCTCTGAAAAGTAAATAAAGACAACTAAGATAGAGTGAGGTCTGAAGTCTGCTCCAAACTTATGGAACACGCCAGTACCTCAAATGTCTTACAATCACCCCACGAGATCAGTCGTCGTGTCTCGTACTCAAGCTAGGATCTGTACCGAAAGGGCACAGTAGGGGTGAGTACGGTCCACTTGTACTTAGGTATCATAGGCTGACTGAGCCAAGCAGAAAATAACACAAGTAAAAGATACTATGAGCACGTCACCTGCAAATAAAAAAGTTCCCAAATGGTAGCCCACACCGTCTCTAATAACAGTTTTATAATATAAGATTGATACAGGAACAGCTAAACACAAACATATATATATATGGAAACTAAGTACACATCGAGGGACGATAAAAGAAACACGGAAAATGTATATGCAATGCAATGATGATGGGATCTTGATGAATGATTGAAAGTCATCACATGACTTTCTGTATACACCTACCGAACCACAGCGCTCACAAGATAGGACCCATAGGGGGGTTCGCAGCCCGTATACTACATCATATCTCAACCTTCCTCTCCGACTAGTGTTCACGGATCAAGGGTTTTATAAAGTGTCACACCCACCTCTCCGGCTATTATTCACGGATCAAGGGTTTTTCATAAAAAATCCTCGTTTTCTTTCGAATCAGTGTTTCTCAATGGTACCAGTGTCTCATGAATATGTATGTATGAGATGTGGATGAAATGCTCACAACCAACCAGTATGACGATAATAATCCATTCAATATATCTAAAAGTGAGCTCAGAATCAACTCAATGCATCAATAATTCTTGATATCATATCTCGCTTGGCACCACTAGCATAAATAGTCGTGTAAGATATCATTAATATCATTTCAAACCCCTAACTCGGGCATTTCTATCATGATAAGGGCAAACAATACTCAAATAAGGCCTATAATATCTATTCAACCCCCTGCACGGGCATCACATTAAAAATAATGGCATTAAATGCACAAATAAGTCCATTGATGTCAAATAAAACCCCTGCACAGGCAACACGTAATATATGATATCTCAAGTCAACAACAATAAGCATATAAGCCCCCACACGGGCATACAACATTAATAATAATCTCAAAATGAAACTCCCATGGCTAATTTTCCAAACACATAGCATGCTTTATTCATTTATTAACTACTTAGCCCAGTCTGAAGAAAGTTATGTCATAACCTACCTCAAAGTGCCAAGATTCGAGTCTAGAACCTTCAATACGAAGCCTTACCCTTTCAAATGGTCTTAGAAAGAGCTAAAACATGCAAATATAGAATCTATGCATTAAAATGGAGCAAATAGACCAATATTGACTATTTTAAGATGGGTCCAAAATGGGTTCGAAAAATGATATCAAAAATAAAAGGGGTAAAACTAGAATTTTATTTCAGAAACATGCTTCCCAAGATTATAGGAGTCTAAAGTTGAAACCCAAGTGAAAACGAGCTAAAAGAGAGGCTCAAATCGAAGAAAAATCAATTTAAGAGTTTACCGGCAAAACCCCCAATCTCTAGTTTAAAATCATGATTAAAAGGTGTTTTTGAAGAAATAGTCAATAGGACAAGATGGGAAGATGAATTAGAAGCTTACCTAAGTGAGAATGACAAGAAAAACCCTAGAAACCGCCTATCCACAAAGCTCCAAGGTCCAACAATGATAGCATTTGCAAAAAATGAGTATTTATACTATTCTGTGAACAGTGTCTCACGATCGCGAACCCCACCTCATGATTGCGATGGTCAATGTTGATCGGTAATTAAGCTGGTCATCACGATCATGAGAGGAAGGTCTCGCGACCGCGATGGTCAATCCGACCTGGTCCACTGATTAACCCAACGTGATCGCAGTACCACCACCACGTTATAGCGATGAAGGTTGTCATCAAGGCTTATGATCGTGACATGTGTCCATGCAAATGTGATGATGTAACGAGCCAAAAACTAGGTCATGATGACATTTGTCGCGGTCCAGTCTTGAGAAGTAAGCCAATCACCCAAACTGATAAAGAAAAATAAAATTCAACACTTATACAATTAAGGCAAAACTTCAAGAACGAAGTCAGACCAAAACAAGTACAATAATAGTGGAAGTCTGAAATAAATGTCATAACAAATCCCAAGAAATAGTGTCAAAGGGAAAGAGCATCTAATACAATCCGAAAACTGAAATACAATTCTGTCTCAGAAAGTAAGTGAAGACATAAAAGGACAAGATGAGGACCGAAAGTCAGCCCCGAACTCTACAACATATAGTACCTTAAAGATCTACTCAACCTCGCACGAACTCAACCGCCACATGTCGTACTCGGACCTGGATCTGCACCGAAAGGCTACAGTAGGGATGAGTACTGGTCCACTTGTACTCAATAGGTATCATAGGTCGACTGAGCAAAGTAGAAAATAAAATAGATAAAGATAGACTATGAGCACGTAAACCTGCAAGCAGAAAAGTTCCCAAACGATAGCTCACACCGTGTCCACTAACAGTTCTAATATAATAACAAGATAAACAACACGAGTAAAAACAGAAATACGAGATAGCAAGTCAAGAACAAAGAAACCACAGAATATACGAATGAAATGCAATGCAGTGGTAATGATGGGATGGAATGGTGAAAGTCATTGCATGACTTTCAGTATATACCTACCGAGTTCGCAACTTAGTAATAGGACCCATGGGGGCTTTGCAACCCATATACTTTATCTCATATCTCAATTTCAATCTCAATCTCAATCTCAGTCTCAACACAACTCACCTCTAGAGATATCTTAATGTCAATCTCAATCTCAACACAACTCATCTCTCCTGCTTGTGTTTATAGAGAGGGTTTTTATGAAAATATCTCATTTTCTTTCAAAATTAATATTCCTCAATGGTACCAGTATCTCGTAAATGTATATGTATGGAATGAGGGCATAATGCTCACAATCAAATCACTATGAAGATATCCAATCAATTCAATACGATGTATATATGTAGGTGAGCTCAAAAATAAACTCAGTATGTCCATAATTCATGATTCATCTGCTATAAATGGGCACCATTGGAAAAAATATGCATGTAAGACATCATAAATATCATATCAACCCCTAACTCGGGCATTTCAATCATGATAAAGTAATCAATTCTTAATAAGGCCTATAATAACAATTTGAGCCCCCGCACGGGCGTCATATCTAAAAATAAGGCATCTAAATGCACAGATAAGGCCAGATGATGTCAAATAAGGCCCCTCACGGGCTACATGCAATATCAAATGTCTTAAGTCAATATCCACACAAAATAAGCCCCTACACGGGCACAAAACAATAAATATATTCTCGAAATACAACCCCATAGCCATTCTCCCCAGCCCATAGCATGCTTTACCTATATATTAACTACCTAGCTCAATCTGAAAGAAGTTAAGCCATAACCTACCTCAAAACGACAAAATTCGAGCCTAAAGTGCTTCAATATGGTGCCTTTTCCTTTCGAACGACCTCGGAATTAACTAAAACACACAAATATAGCATTTATCCATTAAAAGAAAGCCAACAATACCCATATTGACCATATCTAAACTAGGTCCATAACGGACCTCGAAAATGGATCAAGAAATATTGACCAAAGTCAACTATGAGGCTTTTCAAACCTCTAAAAACCACAAACTCGCACAAAACTTTCCCGATTGTATTAGGAATCATGCCAACTATTACCAAACCCCAAAATCAACATGAAGCAACTATGGGGAAGGCAAAATGGTCAAAACACATAAAACTAGAAAATCACAAAAATAGGTCTTTACAATATCCACCACTAAGATTCTAGTTCATCCTCGAACTAAAAGGCAAGGAGTACCTGAATCGGTGAATAGCTGAGGGTAAGTACTACGCATGTCGGACTCGACCTCCCAAGTAGCCTCCTTAAATGAACGATGTCTCCACTAAACCTTAACTACAGGGATATCTCTAGAATGAAATCGTCTAATATCCCTAGCTAAAATAGAGACTGGCTCCTCGATGAAGGTCAACCTCTCATCCAACTTAACCGAATCCCAACTAAGCACATGAGACTCATCCGAAATATATCATCGCAACATAGATACATGGAAAACTGGATGAATGGCTAAAAAATCTGGAGGTAAGGCCAACTCATATGCAACATCCCCAACAGTCCAAAGAATCTCAAAATGTCCAATACACCTTGGGCTAAGCTTGCCCCTTTTCCCAAACCTCATCACACCCTTCATGGGCTACACACGAAGGAAAACCCAATCACCAATACTAAACTTCAAGGCACGAAGTCTACGGTCTGCATAGCTCTTCTGCCTACTTTAAGCTACTCGAAGCATATCCTGAATCACACAAACTCTATCCAAAGACTCGCGAAGCAAGTCAGTACCATGGGGTCTAATCTCAGAAGTCTCAAATCAACCAATAGGAGATCGACAACGCCTATTATAAAGTGCCTCGAAAGGTGTCATCTCAATACTCGAATGGTAGCTATTATTATAGGCAAACTCTGCTAGGGTTAAATGCCGCTCATACTGACCTCCAAAGTCCATAACACAAGCGTGGAGCATATTTTCCAAAACCTGAAAGGTCCGCTCTAACTGACCATCGGTTTGAGGGTGGAAAGCTATAGTGAGATCAACTTGAGTTCCCAAATCCTCTTGAAACACCCTCCAAAAGCTAAAAGTGAAATCAAAACCTCTATCTGAAATAATAGACACAGAAACCCCGTGAAGAAGAACACTCTCACTCACATAGATCTGAGCTAACCTCTCGACACTGAAGGAAGTCTAACTAGGGATGAAATGGGATGATTTGGTCATTCGATCCACGATGACCCAAATACGTCAGAACCACAAGAAGAATAAGGAAATCCACTCATGAAGTCCATAGTGATCCGCTCCCACTTCCACTCCAGGATGGGTAATCTCTAAAGCAAACCACCCGGTCTCTGATGCTTGGCGTTCACCTGCTAACAACACAACCAACGAGCTACAAAATCCTTCACATCCTTTTTCATACCCATCCACCAGTAAAGGTGCCTCAAATCTCGATATATTATGGTCACTCTAGGATGAATGGAATACCTAGAATAATGCACCTCCTCAAAAATCAATCTCACCCAACCACCAACTCTCGGTACATAGACTCGCCCACCAATCCTCAACACACTATCAGAATCAAGAGAGGCTTCCTTAGCCTCGCCACTAGACACCTTATCCTGAATCACTCTTAAGCAATCATCATCAAACTGGTGTGCACGAATCTGCTCCATCAAGGTAGATCTAGAATCAATGAAGGCTAAACCACATCCAGGTGTCGAAATATCAAGACTAACCATCTGGTTTTTCGAAGACTGGACCTCTAAGGCTAAAAACCGCTCCTGAGTCAAAAGATGAGCCAAACTTTCCATGCTAGTTGCCTTTCGACTCAAGGCATCCGCTACTACATTAGTCTTTCCCAGATGATACAACATAGAGATGTCATAATCCTTAAGAAACTCAAGCCAACGACGCTGTCTTTTATTAAGCTCCCTCTGGGTGAAGAAATACTGAAGACTACGATGATTCGAGAAAATCTCATAACAGACTCGATACAATTAGTGTCTCCATAACTTCAACACAAAAACAACCGCGGCCAATTCCAAATCATAGGTAGGGTAATTCTTCTCATGAGGCTTCAACTGACGAGAGGCATAAGCAATCACCTTACCCTCCTACATCAACACCACACCCTAAACAACACTAAAACATCACATAACACGGTAAAACCCACGCCTTCCTTGGGCAAGGCCAAGATCAAAGCCAAAGTAAATAACTTTTTAAGCTTTTGGAAGCTCTTCTCACATGCTTCGGACCACTAAAAGGTAATCTTCTTCTGAGTCAACTTGGTTATAGGGGCCGCAATCGAAGAGAAACCCTCAATAAAATACGGATAGTAACCCATCAAGCCAACAAAACTCTGAATCTCAGTAGGATTAGTGGGCCTAGCCCAATTATGAATCTCTGCAATCTTGGCCGGATCGACCATAATACTATCCTTTGTTACTACATGACCTAAGAAAGAGATAGAATCCAGCCAAAGCGCATACTTAAAGAACTTAGCATACAACTTCTCATCACACAACCTCTGAAGTGCAGTCCTTAAGTGTCTCACATGATCGGCCTTATTCTTGGAATAAATAAAGATATCATCTATAAATACAATCACAAAGGAGTCGAGATACAATCTAAACACCCGGTTCGTCAACTCCATGAATGTTGCTGGGGCATTGATCAACCCAAAAGACATGACCAAGAACTCATAATGATTGTACCGAGTCTGAAAGCCATCTTTGGAACATCCAAAGCTCTAAGACTCAACTTGTGATACCCAATCTCAAATCAATCTTAGAAAACACGAAAACGCCCTTAAGCTGATCAAACAAATCATCAATGCGAAGAAGAGGATACTTGTTCTTAATCATCACCTTATTTAATTGCCGATAATCGATACACATACGTATAGTACCATCCTTTTTCTTCACAAACAAGACAGGCGCACCCCAAGGAGAAACACTAGGTCTAATGAAGCCTTTACTAGACAGATCCTGCAATTGTTCCTTCAACACCTTTAACCCAGCAGGGGACATCCTATAAGAAGGAATGGAAATGGGCTTGGTGCCCAGCTCAACATCGATAGCAAAGTCAATATCATAGTCCGGAGGCACACCCGATAAATTCGTAGGAAACACATCCATGAACTCGCAAACTACTCAGAAAGAATCCATGGGAGGCGGTGAAGCAACACTCGTATCACAAACATGAGCCAAATAAGACAAACAACACCTTTCTACCATACGATGAGCACATAGAAAAGATATAACCCTCTTCAGACCCGAATTAAGCGTACCCTTCCAAGCTAGTCTTGGCACACCTAGTGTAGCTAAGGTCACGGTCTTGGCATAACAATTCAAAATGGCATGATAAGGAGCTAACCAATCCATACCCAAGATAACATCAAAGTCAACCATATCTAGTCAAGTCTACCCAAGTCTCACGCCCTACAAAGGTAGCCATACAAGATTGGTACACCCGATCTACCACTAAAACATTTCCTACAGGGGTAGATACATGAAGAGGCATAGCAAGAGGCTCACATGCAACATCAAGTCCAGAAGAAAAATATGTAAACACGTAAGATAATGTAGATCCAAGGTCAAATAACATGAAAGAAGATCTATAGCAAACTGGGATAATACCTGTAATAACTGCATCAAAAGTCTCTACCTTAGGTCTTCCAGGTATAGTATATATCCACGTATATTCCCGAAATGAGTAACCCCATGACCACCACCACGAGTTCCCCTACCTCAACCACTAACACCTCTAGCAGTACCTCTACCACTCTGAGAACCACCTTTCACTACAGATATAGGATTAGGTCTGAAAACACACCAGGGACAATCCTTGGCCACATGGCCAAACTCATCACACATGTAAGACCCTCTACGGCCTGACTCAATTTAAGGAGGTGTGGCTAAACTAGAATGACCACCCTGGCTAGAAGTCTGGTTACCCGTAGTCACAGAACTTAAAGGTCTACCTTCTGATCCCTATAACGCGGTCTGAACTAGCCTACAATGATAACCACGGGAACCTCTACTAGAGAAATATCTACTTGAGAAGATGTGTCCACAGAACTCACCCTAATAATGCACCTTCTTGGTGCCTCCCTGAGTAGCCTAGATAATAGACTGGGTCAACTTGGCATGCTCAATAATACTTTGAAAAGAAGCCCCTGAAACAACCATCTGAGCTGTAGCCAACTGATACGAACCATCTAACCCCTTCATAAACTTTTAAATCCTCTCAAACTCGATGGAGATACTAGTGGCAAAATATCTGGACAGGGTATAGAAACCTGCCTCATACTCAACAATGGACATGGAGCCCTGCTCCAAATGATCAAACTCATCTCTCATCTTATCTCTCAAGCTAAACGACACAAACCTCTTTAAGAAATCCTCAAAAAACTAAGTCCACATCATAACTGGCAAACCTATTGGCCTACAAGTAGCATACGACCTCCACCAATCCCTAGCTACATTTGTCAATTGATAAGTTGTATAAGCAACTCCATGAGACTCAAGAGATCTAAGATTATTCAACTTCTTCTAAAAATCAATCAAAAACTCATAGACATCCTCGCCTATAGCTCCACTAAACTTGGGCGAACCCAAGAGAATGAACCTCTCAAATCTCTTCTAATTCTCAGAAGACATAACTGTACCTAAAGTAATTAGAGAAATAGTAAGTCTGGCAGGTTGTGAATCCACCCGTGGGGGTACCATAGATGATGGTTGTACCCCTGAACTCGAAATGCCATAATCAGATATTGGTACAGAAGATGGAGCACCACTTGAAGTCTGTAGAATACCATGAGTTGATGCTGGTACCGATAGAGGAATCACACTCAAAGTCTGAGGAATACCATAAGCAGATGCTGGTACTGATGGTGGTACAACACTCGAAACTAGAGGAACACCCGGTGCACTCAAAGGAACTCACTCCAAACAAGCCAGCAAACAAATTAACAAGCCCTCTAATATCAAGGAAGCAGTACCCTGTGGAACCTGTGTTGGCCTCATTACTCTCTACATGACCAACCTCAGGGTCAGGGAAGATCCCCCTAGTACTACCTCTAATCGGGGAAGCTCCTCGTGTCCATCCTCTACCTCGAGGTCGTCCATGACCCCTACCTCGCCCCCTAGTCTGGGCTCTATCTTTGGGTACTGGCTCAGCATCCCTAGCCTCTCAAGATCTATTCCTCAACATCTGTACAAAAAAGAATGGAACACAACTTAGAACATTGGGTAAGAACAACCCACACGATAAGGAATCAAATTAAGAAAGTTTTTCCTAAAGATATTTTATAGCCTCTCAAAGATAGATACGGATGTCTACATACCGATCCGCGATACTATACTAGACATCCTGCTCTTACACTTATGAGACCGATGAAACCTCGCTCTGATACAAATTTGTCAGGACCCAAAAACTAGGTCATGATGGTACTTGTAGAGGCCTCTTCTTGACAAGTTAACCGATCACCTAAACTAATAAAGTAAAATAGAATTCAACACTTATACAATTAAGGCGAGACTTCCAGAACGAAGTCTAACCAACACAAGAACAATTATAGAGTAAGTCTGAAATAAATGTCATAACAAATCCCAAGAAATGGTATCAAAGGGCAAGAGCATCTAATACAATCTGAATACTAAAATACAACTCAGTGTCAGAAAGTAGGTAAAGAAATAAATGGATAAGATGAGGTCTGAAAGTTAGCCCTGAACTCTACAGCATATAGTACCTCAAAGATCTACTCAACCTCGCACGAACTCTACCGCCACATGTCATACTCGGACCTGGATCTGCACTGAAAGGCCACAGTAGGGATGAGTACTGGTCCATTTGTACTCAGTAGGTATCATAGGAAGACTGAGCAAAGTAGAAAATAACATAGATAAAGATAGACTATGAGCACGTAAACCTGCAAGCAGAAAAGTTCTCAAATGGTAGCTCACACCATCTCCACTAACAGTTCTAATATAATAACAAGATAAACAACATGAGTAAACACAAAAATACGAGATAGAAATTGAAGAACAAAGAAACCACAGAATATGCAAATGAAATGCAATGCAATTCAATGCAATGCAGTGGTAATGATGGGGTGAAATGATGAAAGTCATCGCATGAATTTCAGTATATACCTACCGAGTTTGCAACTTTGTAATAGGGACCATGGGGGGTTCACAACCTATGTACTTTATCTCATGTCTCAATCTAAATCTCAACACAATTCATCCTCTGATTTGTGTTCACGGAGAGGGTTTTATGAAAGTATGTCATTTTCTTTCAAAAATAATGTTCCTCAATGGTACCAGTATCTCATGAATGTATATGTATAGAATGAGGATATAATGCTCTCAATCAGATCAGTATGCAAATATCCAATCAATTCAATACATTGTATATATGTAGGTGAGCTCAGAAATCAACTCAGTATGTCCAAATTCATCATTCGTCAACTATAAATGGGCACCATTGGAATAAATATGCATGTAATACATCAAAAATATCATATCAACCCCTAACTTTGGTATTTCAATCATGATTAAGCAATCAATGCTTAATTAGGCCTATAATAACAATTTGAGCCCCTGCACGGGCGTCATATCAAAAAATAAGGCATCTAAGTGCACATATAAGGCTAGATGATGTCAAATATACACGTAATATCAAATATCTTAAGTCAATATCCACACAAAATATGCCCTCACAAGGGCACACAACAATAAATATAATCTCAAAATACAACCCCATAGCCATTCTCCCAAACCCATAGCATGCTTTATCTATATATTAACTACCCAGCTCAATCTGAAAGAAGTTGAGCCATGACCTACCTCAAAACGATGAAATCCGAGCCTAAAGTAATTCAACACTGAGCCTTTCCCTTTCGAACGGCCTCGAAATCAACTAAAACGCATAAATATAGCATCTATCCTTTAAAAGAAAGTCAACAATACCCATATTGCCTATATCTAAACTGGGTTCAAGACGAACCTCGAAAATGGGTTTTGAAAATGAAGAGGTTAAAACTAGAATTTTTATTTAAAAATCTATTACCCATGATTAAGGGAACTCATAGAATAAAACTCAAGTGAAATCGGGTTAAAAATGAGTGATTAATTAATGAAAAACACTTTTTAAACTTTTCGAGCAAAACCCCAAAAATCCATTTCAAAATCATGATTTAAAGGAAGTTTAGAAGATAAAATCGAAGTGAAATGATGGAAAAAGGATTATGGAGCTTACCCAAGCTTGAGAAGTGAAGAAATCGCTCAAAAACTCTCAAATCCTAAGCTCCACTACTTAAAATAGAGGAAAATCGTGAAAATGAGTTATGTATCAGCCCAGCAGGTACCGCTAAAGCGGTCACCGCTAAAGTGGCACTTGACCGTTAAAACGGCCTGGGCAGACCGGCTGACACTGCTAAAGCAGTCGCCTTCCGCTAAAGAGGTGAGGTGTCTGCTTTAGCGGCAGGCCACTCATCCGGGGTAAACTAAAGCGGTGCTTGACCACTTAAGCGGCCACCTCTAAAGCGGTAATTAGGCCGTTAAAGGGTTACTTAGGCGGCTAAAGAGGTACTTAGGCCGCTACATTTTCACCAGACTTCAACAAATCAACAACTTTGCTAAGTTGCAAAGTTGCCATTGGACCCCTCGAGATTCATTTGGAATCTCGTGAATGCAAACGAACTATGCTGCTAGGCTAATTTTGATGTTTCAGACTCAATGACAATTTCGGATTTTCAAAAAAGAAATATTGTTTTCAACAAATTAACCCTCGGGACCCTAATTCACAATTTTCCAAATCGAGGGTCGAAATGAGATATCAAAGCCACAAAAATGAACCAACTTTGCTATTAACCCAAAATCGACGCTCCGGATCTACTAGGGGAGTCCATTTTTTCATTTGACACTCAGATCAAGAAATGTTGACTGAAGTCAACTATGGGGCCTTTCAAACCTCTAAAAACCACAAAATCATGCAAAACATTCTCGATCGCATTAGGAACCGTGCCAACTATCCCCGAACGCCAAAATTAACATGAAGCAACTACGGAGTAGGGAAAAATGGTCAAAATACATAAAAATTAAAAATCACAAAAATAGGTCTTTACAGATGAAGGGCCTGATGCACCAGAAAATGCTGCACCAGTAGATTTTCCAAGTAAATAAATATCACTGAACGGACCCTCGAGATTCATTTGGGACCCCACTAGAACAAACCATATATGCTATTAAGCTATTTTTGACGTTTCAGATTCAATAGCGATGTCGAATTTTGAAAAGAAGTCATTTTCAATAAATTAGCCCCCGGGACCCCTAAAAGCTTAATTTAACTAGTTTTCCAAACGGAGGGTCGAAATACAGAATGAAGGTTCCAAACCCGAATCACCCCCGCTACTAACCCAAAATCGACATTTCAAATCTAATGGAACTGACCAAATTGCCATCAGGCACTAAAAATATAAAATATTGACCAAGGTCAAACTAATGGATTTAAAGGCTCTTAGAGTCTCAAATTCTCCCAAATCACTCCCAAAAGCCTCGAGAAGATTGCCAACATCCCCACACCTCAAAATCAACATGTAACAACTAATAAGAAGGGCAGAATGGCCAAAACACATAAAAAGGAAAATTTCACATAATAAGTTGCTACATTATCCACTACTAAAACACTAGTTCGTCCTCGAACTAAAAATAAATAAGATACCTGGGGCGGTAAAAAGTTGGGGGTACCTACGATGCATGTCGTACTCGACCTCCCAAGTAGCCTCCTTAACAGGGTGATGTCTCCACTAGACTTTCACCGACTCTATACTCTTAGACCTCAGCTTCCTAGTCTGCCTGTCTAGGATAGCAATAGGTTCTCCCTTAAAGGACAAATCAGGGTCTAACACAATGGAATCCCATCGAATCACATGGGCATCATCAGGATGATACTTCTTCAACATGGAGACATGAAAAACAGGATGAACAACAGATAGATGTGAAGGCAAAGCTAGCCTATACGCCACATCACAACTTCTCAAGGATCTCAAAAGGGCCAATGAACCTAAGACTAAGCTTCCCTTTCTTCCTGAACCTCATCACACCCTTCATGGGGGAAACTTTCAACAAAACTCGATCTCTAATCATATATGATACATCGCGGGCTTGTCGGTCAGTATAACTCTTCTGCCTACTCTGGGCAGATAATAGACTCTGCTGAATTAGTCTCACTCGATCTACTAAATCCTTGAATAAATTTGTACCCCATGGTCTCACCTGAAACTAGTCAAACCATCCCACGGGGAATCTATACTTCCCCTTATATAAAGCCTCAAAAGGTGCCATCTAAATACTGGAATGGTAACTATTGTTGTAGGTAAACTCCGCTAGGGGCAAGTACTGGTCCTAATGACCTCCAAAGTCCATGACACATGCTCGTACATGTCGACTAGCACCTGAACAGTCCTCTCAAACTGGCCATCTGTCTAAGGGTGAAAAGTTATGCTTAAATCAAGTCGAGTACCCAACTTACTCTAAATAGTACTCCAAAAACTTGAAGTAAACACCGTACCTCTATCGGATACAATGGAAATAGGGATCCCATACAATCGAACAATCTTTCTAATGTAGATCTTGATCAACTTCTCTATATTATAACTCACCCTCAAAGGAATGAAATACGCTAATTTGGTCAACCAATCCACAATCACCCAAACTGAGTCAAACTTTCCCAAAGTCGGGGGTAAACCCACTATGAAATCCATAGTGATCCGCTCCCACTTCTACTGGCATCCTCTGCATAGTATCACCCGATTACTGATGCTCATACTTCACTTTCTGGCAATTCAGACACTTAGCCATGAACTCCACAATATCGTTCTTCATACCACCCCACCAATAATGCTGCTTCAAATCATGATACATTTTAGACGCTCCAAGATGAATGGAATATCTAGAATAATGAGCCTCCTCCAAGATCAATCTCACCTATATACGAACTCTCGGCACACAGATTCGACCATTAATCCTCAAGACGCCATCAGAATCAAGAGATGTCGCCTTAGCCTCGCCACTTAACACCTTATCGCAAATTTCTCTCAACCTATCATCATTAAATTGATGATCTTAAATCTACTCCATCAAAGAAGATCTCACCTCCATGAAGGCTAACACATGCCCGAGTGTCGAAATATAAAGCCTAACTAACTGATTAGCTAAATACGAAACCTCTAAGGCCAAAGATTGCTCCTGAGTCAAGAGATGCGATAGACTCCCCATACTAGTCGACTTCTGACTTAAGGCATCTACAACTACATTTACTTTGCTCGGATGATAAAGAATAGTGAGATCATAATCCTTAAGAAACTCAAGCCAACGCCGCTGTCTCATATTAAGATCTTTCTGAGTGAAGAAGTACTGAAGGCTACGATGATCTGAGAAAATCTCATGATAGACTCCATATAGCTAATATTGCCATAACTTCAACACGAAGACAACCGCAACCAACTCTAAACCATGGTAGGGTAATTTTTCTCATGATGCTTCAACTGACGAGAAGTGTAAGTGATCACCTTACCCTCCTGCATCAACACTGCACCCAAACCAACATCAAAAGTATCAAAAAACACTGTAAAACCTATGCCCTCCTTAATCAAGGTCAAGATAGGAGCCGAAGTCAACAACTCCTTAAGCTTTTGGAAGCTCTTCTCATATGCTTCCAACCACTAAAAGGTAATCTTCTTCTGAGGCAACTTGGTCAAAGAAGTCGCAATTGAAGAGAAACCCTCCACAAAATACCGATAGTAACCCACCAAGCCAACGAAACTCTGAATCTTATAGGAGAAGTAGATCTAGCTCAATCTTGAATGGCCATTATCTTGGCCGGATCAATCATAATGTCATCTTTGGTCACCATATGACCTAAGAAAGAAATAGAATCTAGCCAAAACTTACACTTAGAGAACTTAGCATATAACTTCTCATCTCGCAACCTCTAAAGCATAGTCCTCAAGTGTCTCACATAATTGGCCTCATTCTTGGAGTAATCCAAGATGTCATCTATAAACACAATCACAAAAAAGTCGAGATATGGGAAAAATACCCGGTTCATCAACTTTATGAATGTTGCTGGAGTATTGGTCAACCCAAAGGACATGACCAAAACTCATAATAATCGTATCGAGTTTGAAATGCCGTCTTCGGAACATTCGAATCTCTAATCCTCAACTGGCGGTACTCAAACCTCAAATCAATCTTAGAAAACACTAAAGCACCATGAAGCTGGTCAAATAAATCATCAATGTGAGGAAGAGGATACTTATTCTTAATGGTCACCTTGTTCAATTATCGATAGTCAATATATGTGCATGGAACCATCCTTCTTCTTCACAAATAAGATAGTAGCACCCTATGGAGACACACTAGATCTAATGAAGCCCTTACTCAACAAGTCTTACAGCTTCTCCTTCAATTTCTTCAACTCAGCCGAGGCCATCCTATAAGCAGGAATAGAAATGGGCTTGGCGCCCGGCTCTACATAAATAGCAAAAACCACATCATGGTTCGAAGGTATACCAGGCAAATTTGTAGGGAATACATCTTGAAATTCCCTAATAACTCAAACCGAATTCAAAGAAGGCAGTAAAGCGACACTAGTATTGCGAATGAAATCCAAAAAATATCAACATCCTTTTTCTAACATGCGACAAACACGTAAGAAAAATATAACTTTCTTAGGACTCGAATTAAGAGTACCCTTCCAAGCTAACCTTAACCCACTTGGAGTAGTTAAGGTTATGATCTTAGCATAACAGTCTAAAATAGCATGATAGGGAGCTAACCAATCCATACCCAAGCTAACTTCAAAATTAACCATATCCAGGATAATCAAGTCTACCCAAGTGTCATGCCCCGTAAAGGTTAGTACACAAGATCGGTACACTCAATCCACCACTAAATGGTAGAAACATGAAGAGGCACAATAAGTGACTCATATGCAACATCAAAACTAGTAGTAAAATATGTGGACACATAAGAGAATGTAAACCCAGGGTCAAATAACAAGGAAGCAGGACGCTAGCAAACTGGATGATACCTGTAATAACTACATCAGAGGCCTCTACCTCGGGTCTCCTAGGTATAGCATAAAACTGCCTATATCTTCCCCTGGACTGAGTGACCCTGCATCCACTACTACGAGCTCCCCTTGCTCTACCTCGAGCACCTCTAGTACCACTCCTACCACTCGATGAACCACCTCTGACTGCATAAATAGGAGTAGGGCAAAGCTAAAGCTGAGAACCCTACTGGGTAGGACTAAACACATGCCGAGGATAGTCCTTGGACAAATGATCAACCTCATGACAAACATAACATGCTCTGCTGCCTGACTGATGAACTAAAACTGGAACCCCCACCCACATGACCTGATACCTATCTACCTGGAGCTGCAAAAATAGAAGGCCTACAACCTGATCCGTGTAAAGCTACCTAAGTAGGCCTATAATGATAACTACGGGAACCTTTACTAGACAAATCCCTACCTCGAAATGCATGTCTACTAAACTCACCCTTTTGGTGCACCTTCTTAATGCCTCCCTGGGTAGCCTGGGGAATTGACTCAATCAACTTAGCATGCTTTACAATACTCTGAAAAGAAGCTCTTGATACTACCATCTGAGTTGTATCCAACTAATAAGAACCATCCAATCCCTTGACAAACTTCCTAATACTCTCTAACTCAGTGGAGATACTGGCGGTAGAAAATCTGGATAAAGTATGAAAGCATGCCTCATACTCAGTAATAGGCATAGAGCCCTGCTCCAGGTGATCAAACTCATCTCTTATCTGATCCCTGAAACTGTAAGGCATGAACCTTTCCATAAAAGCCTAAAAAAATTGGTTCCATATCATAACAGGCGAACCCAATGGTCTACAACTAGAAAGAGACCTCCACCACTGTCTGGCCACATCAGTCAACTGATTAGTAGTATAAGCCACTCCATGGGACTCAAGGGATCCAAGGTTATGCAATATCTCCTGGTAGTCAGTCAGAAACTCATATGCTTTCTCTCCAATCGTACCACTAAACTTAAGAGGAGCCAAGTAAATAAACTTCTCCAACCTCTTCTGATCGTCAAAAGACATCACAGGACCCGAAACAACAAGAGAAATAGTAAGTCTAGTAGGCAGTGAATCCATGCGTGGGGGTACCACAGAATAAGGCTATACTCTTGAAGTCGGAATACCATATGCAAAAGTCAGATCTAACGGCGGAACACCGATCGAAGTCTAAGAACTACCTAGTAATCTCAAAGTAACAACATCCAAATGACTCAAGAGATGAATCAATATATCCTGTAGAATTGGGGTGTGAAGTGAACCCTATTGGACCTGAGCTAGCCCGTATCCCCTGACTGATAATCATCCTCACCATACTCAACCTTAGGCTCGAGAGAGGCCTCCCTAGCACGTCCTCTGACTAGGGAAGCTCCTCGTGTCCGTCCTCTACCTCTGGGTTCGTCATGACCCTTACCTCGCCCCCTGACTGGGGATCCAATATCTGGTGTCGGCTTTGCATCCCTAGCATCTCTGGACCTAGTCCTCACCATCTGTGCAGAAAAGAATGGAATTCAAGTTTAGAATATAAGGTGTGAAAATCCTGCACGATAAGGAATCAAATTAGGGAAGTTGTTTCCTAAAAATGGCTCATGGCCTTTCGAAGATAGATATGGACGTCTATGTACCGACCTTCAAGACTCTACTAGACATCCTGCTCTTACACTTATAAAACTGATGAACCTAACACTCTGATACCAATTTGTCATGACCCAATAGTTGGAGTCATGATGGCACTTACCGAGACCCAACCTTGGTAAGTAAGCTAAATACCCAAAAAGGAAAGAAGGTCAAGAAATATAATTAAAAACAAGACAGACGAGACTTTTAGAACAAGGTTAGGTCAAATACATACATATAAAATAGAAGTCTAAACAAAATACCAAAATCCTAAAGATACAAGTATCATAAACGTAAAAGCACCCAGGAAAACTCGGAATAACTGAAATACATAATTGTGTCTCTGAAAGGTAAACAAAGACAGCTAAGATAGAGTGAGGTCTAAAGTCTGCAGGTTTTACGTATGAGCAAGCAAATCTATCATTAACCAATTATTCAAATAGTTTCAATAATTAAAACAAATGTGAATAGTGAATGTCTCAAATACCCCTAAGAACTGAAAGTCATTGTACCAAAACATCTAACAAAGATAAACTGCGTGTACAACCCAGAAAACTAGAAATAATGAAGTGTTTTTGTCGGAAAAAAATGGACCAGAACATATTTTATAAAGACCCATGGCTACTCAAAAGATGAAGCTCACCCTTGAGTTGGAACGGTCACTTGCTAAAGCTTAGGTCTCGTCGAAGCCACTGGAATATGCTCGACACTAAACAAAAAAAAGAGCACTGGTAGTATCAGTACAAAACTACTATTTATTGGTAGGGTCATAGGCCGACTCAAAATAATAAATATGAATATATAACCAACACCTTGTAGACAAGTACAACAATGTAACAAATACCGTTTATACCTTTATTTAGTCTTTCCTCAAAAACAACAATGTAAATCAGAAAAGCATAGAACAATTACAAAGTTCAACTAAGTCAAGACCATGACTCATAACAATTAACTCAACCTTACAACAATTACCTTTTTGCTTGAAATTCAACAATATAATTACTCACTTCAAGTATGTCAACATCCCGGACCACTCATGGATCCAAATAACAACAGTATTATCAACCGGTTCACTCAAGGAACCCAAAATAACAACAACAATGCAACCTTGTTCACTCATAAAATCGTCAAACTCACCACCTTGTACACACATGCTATTGATCTTATGATTTCCCACTATACATGACCTACAGGGGATAAGCTCAGACCATGTACCAAAATAACCCATACATCTAGTGTCTGCCACCCTTATGCCAAAATAATGTTATACCACCCTTATTCCAATGTCCCGCCCTTATACCTCCTGAATTCAATGAATTCCATGATGTTGACCTTTACTAGTTCATCTCACCATATAAATCCATGTTAAAACATATACAATCACATTATGAGATGACACAACCACACTTGCATTTCAAACAAGTCTTTTATACATTCTCATTTAAGGTGATTAACAACTTGTAATACTATTTAGCAAGTTAATTTACACATTATGCATTGCAACAAGTAGATAAAGTGGAAGTTAACATGCGCACATAAACTAAATTGAGTCTTAACTACAATTCAACCATCACCTACCTCAATCTAAGCCTTGCACTCGCTCTGTTGAACTTGATCTTTGCCCTTTCTTACAATTTCCAATTGGTTGTGGTCCCCCCCAAAAAACATACATAATTCAAACTATGTTCTAACAAATTCAGGGATTATAACCTAGTCCCAAAACCCCAAGGCCAATATCATAATCATTCCCATTATTCTAGGGTTTTCTATCTTTATTCCACCTTAATTCTATCACATTCATGTTTAAAGGAATGGATTCTAAGAATACATTCATAATTTATCCACTCTAAATTCAAAACCTAAGGATTTCACCTTGAGTTCACTAAAACCCCATAAAATTAGCCTAGGTTAAGTCAAATCCTCCCCCATACTCAAAACCTAGTGATTCTAAGGATTAATCTTTGAAAAACTAGTTAAACGGGGAGATTACTTACTTCAACAAAGGATTTTGGTTGAAAATAGGTGGAATTTATACTAAATCACCTCTCCCAGCTATTGATCAAAGTTGGAATGAAAATAATATTTTTAGCCTATTTTATGCATTTAACTGTGCGTAGCCCGCTATAGCGGGATCTGCCCGCTATGGGGGATTGACCAAGCTGACTCCCGCTATAACGGGATAATTCCCGCTATAGCGGGCTAGTGGTAGAGGCCTTTCCTCCTGCTATAGTGCCCTAGGCAAGGCAAAAAGTCCGATAATCTCAAAAATTTGCTCATTTTATAAGACACTTCCAGATATTGACATCCCGGACTAACCACTTTATGTCAAATGCTATTCCAGAGTTCTATTAAACTGAATTCATTTTCGAAAGTTTCTACAAACTCCTTAACTTCTTAGATATTCAACTACTGTCTCGAGCCATATAACCACCCACCTATCCATTACCGAATTAATCTAGATCACACCACACATAGATTTCATCCAAGACTAGCCTAGCCTAAAATTTCTAACACTTTATTCGGGGAGAATCTTAACTCGAATTTTGGCTCGCTAGACTATACCGTATCGATGAAAAGAGTTGTTACAACAGATACCAATTTATCCATTGTTCATCCCCAAATGATAAATCAAGAAAACAAGGAAAAAGAGAAGTAAGGAAAGTACCTGAATCCTCAAACAAGTGATGGTACTTGTCGCACATATCCTTTTCAGTCTCCCAAGTGGCATCCTCTACGAAACGGTGCTTCCACTGGACCTTCACTAATATAATATCTTTAGTCCTTAACTTTTGAATATCTCAGTCAAGAATCACTATTGGTTCCTCTTCATAAGTAAGATTCTTGTGAAACAAAACTGAGTCCCACTTAATAATGTAATCACCATACCTATGGTATTTCTTAAGCATGGACCACCGGATAGACTCCTGACAGGCTTGGAGGCAATGCCAGCCTGCAAGCTACCGGAATCACATCCTCAAGAACCTTAAATAGACTGATATACCTAGGGCTAACCTTTTTCTTCTTACCAAATCACATAATTCCCTTCATGGGAGAGACATTTAACAATACATGCTCACTCGATTTAAAGCACATATCGCTTACCTTGCGGTCAGCGTATTCCTTCTACCTACTTTAGGCTGCCAATAACTTGTCCAGAATGAACCTCACTTTCTCTTGAGCTTTCTTCACCAAATCCATGCCCAAAGGTTTCACATCCCTCACCTCGAACCAACCTATGGGTGATTTACATCTTCTCCCATAAAGAGCTTTAAATGGGGCCATACCAATACTAGAATGATAATTGTTGCTATATAAAAACTCACACAACGATAGGAATTTATACCAATGACCCCCAAATTTGGCCACAAATGCTCGTAGCATATTCTCAAGCACCTGAATGGTCCTCTCAGACAGCCCATCGGTCTGAGGATGAAATACAGTACTAAGATCAAGCTTTGTGACCAACTCATCATGTAACTTATGCCAAAATTTGGGGGTAAACTGCGTACCTCTACCGGATAGAATGGAAACTAGCACCCCATGCAACCTTAAAACTTTCTTGATATAGATCTTGGCTAGCTGCTTCGAGTTGTAGTTTACCTTAACCGAAATAAAATGAATGGACTTTGTTAGCCTGTCCACTATGATCCAAATTGAGTCATACTGTCCCAAAGTCTTAGAAAAACCCACTACGAAGTCCATAGCAATCCATTCGCACTTCCACACGGGAATGGGCATTCTATGATGCAAACCTGAAGGCTTTTGGTGTTCATACTTCACCTGCTCACAGTTATAACAATTGGCCACATACTCTACTATATCTCTTTTCATTTGGGGCCACCAATAGAGTAGTCTCAAGTCACGATACATCTTAGTTGCACTAAGATGTATAGAATATCGGGAACCATTAGCTTCAACAAGCAAACTAGGAATCAAATCATCAACTTGAGGTATGCACATATGCCCTCTTACCCTAAACACACCACACACATCAAGTGTGACATCTTGAGCTTCACCACTCACTACTTTATTCTAAATCTTGTTCAACCTTGCTTTCTCAAATTTTTTAGCCTTGATTTTATCAAGGAATGTTGACCTTACCTCCATACTAGCTAACACTCCACCCTTTTTAGATACTCCAAATTGCATAAACCGTATTGCTAGAGTTTGAATCTCTCTATACAAGGGTCACCTTGCCACCCTCAAACAAGCCATACTGCCTATACTTACAGATTTCTAGCTCAATGTGTTTGCCACCACATTAGCCTTTCCCAAATGATATTGGATAGGCACATCATAGTCCTTCAGTAGTTCCATCCACTGCCTCTATCACAAATTCAAGTCCTTTATTGTTAAAACATGATGTAAACTGCGATGGTTTCTGAATACCTTACACTTAACACCATAAAGGTAGTGTATTCATATCTTAAGTGCAAAAACTACCGCTGCCAACTCAAAGTCATGAATTGGGTAATTCTTCTCATGAGGCTTCAATTGCCTTAAAGCATAGGCAATCACATTCTTGTCCTACATCAATGCAACATACAAGCCATAGCGTGGAACATTACAAAACACAATAAAATCCTTATATTCAACTGGCAAAGTAAGGATGAGAGCTGTGGTTAAAAGAGACTTGAGCTTTTAAAAGCTCTCTTCGCACTTGTCAGACCAAACAATGGTACCTCCTTCTATGTCAGTCTTGTCAAATAAGTAGCAATGGAAGCAAAGTTCTTGGCAAACCCGTGGTAATAGCTAGCAAGACCCACAAAACTTCAAACCTCAGTCACGGAGTTAGGCCGAACCCAACTCTTAAAAACCTCGATCTTTTGGGGATCTACCATCACCCCTTTTTCCAAAACCACATGCCCCAAAAATGCAACAGAAGACATCCAAAATTCACATTTAAAGAACTTAGCATAAAACTGCTTCTCCTTTAGAATACCCAAGACTATGCGTAAGTATCCTGCATGTTCCTCCTTACTCTTGGACTAAACCAAAATGTCATTAATAAATACAATCACAAAAAAATCCCATAAAGACTTGGAAATACCATTCATCAGGCTCATAAATATTATCGGCACATTAGTCAACCCAAAGGACATCACTAGGAATTCGTAATGTCCATAACGAGTCTTGAAAGTTGTTTTGGTGTATTCTCAGACTGAATGTTTAACTGGTGATACCCTGTCCTCAAATCTATCTTGGAGAAAAATGAAGCACCCTACAACTGGTCAAATAAATCATCTATTCGGGGAAAATGGTACTTATTCCTGATGGTAACCTTATCCAACTGTTTGTAGTCTATACACATTCTCATGCTACCATTCTTTTACTTAACAAACAACACTGGAGCACCCTAAGGTGAAGCACTAGGATGAATGAATCCCTTATCAAAAAACTCTTGTATCTGAGTCTTAAGCTCTCTCAACTCAGTTGGAGCCATTCTATAGGGAGGGATGGAAATTGGGCAAGTGCCCGGCTCCAAATCAATGCAAAAGTCAATGTCCCGATCCAGAGGCATACCAGGCAAGTTAGTAGGAAGTACCTCCTGAAATTCAGACACCATAGGGACTGACTCAATAGATGGGACCTCTCCACTAGTGTTCCAAAGATGTGCTAGAAACGTCGAACACCCTTTCCCCATTAGCTTTCTAGCACGAATGAAGGAAATTATTTTCACAGGGCCAGTCTTATAAACACCTTTCCATCCTAACTTATCCATCCCCGACATATCTATGGTCATAGTCTTAGCATTATAATTCAGCAACACATGATATGGGGACAACCAAGTCAGACCCAAAATTATATCAAAATCAAGTATATCTTGAATCACTAAATCTACCAACATTACAAAGAAAGCATAATACACTTGAGTCACTACCACATCAGCTCCAATCGGAGTAGACACATACACAGGTGAGTCAAGCATATCACAAACCATGTCTAAACCTAAGGCAAATTTGATAGATACATAAGAATAAGTGGAACCCAGATCAAATAAGACACTAGCTATCTGATCACAAATGAGAATAATACCTATAATGATGACATTTAAAGCCTCTGCCTCAAATTTGCCTGGAAAGACATAGTAATGAGCTTTTTATCGATCTGAGAAACCTCTCTAAACAACTAAGCACCACCTTTCCCAGTATTACCACCACCTCGATTTCCACCACAGCCACTTTGATGATTATCGAGTCCATCCTGTGGACGACTTTTACCATTACCAATACCACCTCTAATAGCTGAAACCATAGCTCTGGTTGCCCTTGAAATTAACTTGTATACCATTAGGGAAATCCCTCTTAAAGTGACCAAAACCACCAAAGTAAAACAACTCCGATCTAGTGAGGACTGGCTAGCAGAAGAATACAAAGCCCCTTAACTTCTCATGACTGAAGACTACTGAGTGGTCCTTGAGGAACCCCTATAGATATTGGCAGAGCTGATTGAATAGGGTGAGCTAGATATGCTTGATGGCCATAGCCTCTAGAGTGAGAACCGCCGAAGTTACTTGTATTTCAGGCTTTCTTTACTACTATCTTAGCCTTGCCAACCTATTTGACTCCCTCAATTTTCTTTACATAATTAGAAACATCATTAAAAGTCTTCCAAGAAGAATTCACCTGCATAGCCAAAACCTACAAATCAGTATTCAAACCTTTCATAAAGAGGCGGATCCTTTCCTTCCTCCATACCAAGCAACTGAGTAGCATATCTGGACAAGGCATGAAATTTTGCCTCATAGGCTGAAATCGATATACTTCCTTACTTAAGATCCAGAAACTCATCCTTCTTCTTGTCATGCAAAGTGCATGGCACATATTTCTCTAAGAACTGAGTCCATGTCAATAAAGGTAAAACTAGAGATCGATACTCCACAAAAGTGCTCCACCATTGATATGCATCACCCTGCAATTGAAGATTATGAATTCCACACCATAATGCTCTACAATGCTCATCTTATGTAGCCTTTCATAACAATCAACAATGAACTCAAAAGCATCCTCTATCTTAAAACGAGCAAAAGTGGAAGGTTTCATCTTTAGAAACTTAATGAAAATATCCTGCTCTGTCCTGGTCATAACAGGACCTAAAATCAAATGAGAAAACATCTTGGTCCCTAAGATCTCATCCATCCTAGGAGCCAAAGTAGTAGCAGGTTGTACTCCTAGAAACTAGTAAGCAGGCATCGATGGTGTGGCTCCACCACCTGCCAGCCCACTCTAAAAAAGCAAGAACCTGCTAAATCACTTTACATGACAACAGTGGAGGAGTTGGACCTTCCAAAACTAGTACTTCCTCCTCCTGTTGTAAAACCTCCTCATTCATAACCTCTTCTGGATGATCTTAGCATAGGAGAGGTGTCTTAGATCTTTGTTGAACTATATTGTTTGCAGCTCGAGATCCACCCCTAATAGGTGTTGCTCCACCTCTCCCTCTTTCCCGACCTCATCATCTTCCTCTAGAAGTAGTCTCTGTAGCTGGAACTGCTGGCGCGGGAGCTGCTTCTCTAGCCTTATTAGATCTCGTGTTCACCATCCACGAAATATTAAAGTGAAGAGGTCAGATACCAATTTGGATCGCCAAAGACCAATTTAAATCAATTTATAGCACGAAATAAGAAAGAAAGTGATAATTTTCTAAAGTCCTATAGCCTCTTAGAGAAAAGTAAAAAAGTCTCTGTACCATTCTACAAGACTCTACTAGACTCATTTTGGTAAAATAAGATCAACGAACCTAGAGATATGATACCAACTTTGTCACGACTCATTCCCATCGTGAGTGGCACCCACACAAACCCTCTAGTGGGAGAACTATCTAAAACCTGATTGCCCAACACCAACACTTAACAACTTTTATATATGAGTAAGCAAATCTATCATTAACCAGTAATTCAAATAGTTTCAACAATAAAAACAAATGTGAAATAGTCAATGAATAAAATACCCTCAAGAACTGAAAATTGTACCAAAACATTTAACAAAGATAAACAGTGAGTACAACCAAAAAAAACTATAAATACTAAAGTATCTTTGTTTGAAACAAATAGACTAGAACATAGTTTATGATGGCCCATGGCTGCTCAAAAGATGAAGCTCACCCTTGAGTTTGAATGGTCACTGGCTAAAGCTGAGGTCTTATCAAAGCCACTGGAATATGCTCTACACTCATCAAAACAAAAGAGCACAACTAGTATCAATACAAAACCACTATGAACTGGTTGGGTCATAGGCCAACTCAAAATAATAATCAGAACACATAACCAACACCTTGTAGACAAGTACAACCATGTAACACTTACCGTTTATACCTTTATTTAGTCTTTCCTAAAAAACAACCAAGTAAAATAGAAAAGCAAAGAACAATTACAACGTTTAACCAAGTCAAGACCATGATTCATAATAATTCAACCTTACAACAATTACCTTTTTTCTTGAATTTCAAAAATACAATTACTCACTTCAAGTAGGTCAACAGCCTAGACCACTCATGGATCCAAATAACCAAAATATTATCAACTGGTTCACTCAACTAACCTAAAATAACAACAACAATATAACCCAGTTCACTCATAGAACCATCAATCTCACCACTTTGTACACACATTCTATGGGTCTTATGATTGCCCACTATCCATGACCTACAGGGGACGAGCTCAGTCCATGTACCAAAATAACCCAAAAATCTATTGTCTGCCATCTTTATGCCAATATAATGTTATACCACTCTTATTCTAGTCCTCACCCTTATACCTCCTGAATTCCACCAATTCCATAATGATGACCTTTACTAGTTCATATCACCATATTAATCCATGTCACAACACATACCATCACAATATGAGATGACACAACCACATTTGTATTTCAAATAGTCCTTTACACATTCTTATTTAAGGTGATTAACAACTTGTAATACTATCTAACAAGTTAATTTACACATTATGCATTCCAACAAGCAGACAAAGAGGAAGTTAACATGCACAAATAAACTAAATTGAGTCTTAACTACAATTCAACCATCACCTACCTCAATCTAAGCCTTGCACTTGCTCTATTGAACTTGATCTTTGCCCTTTCTTAAAATTTCCACTTGGTTGTGGTCCCAAAAAAACATACATAATTCAAACAATGTTCTAACAAATTCAGGTATTATAACCTAGTCCCAAAACCACAAGGCCAATATCATAATCATTCCCCTTATTCTAGGGTTTTCTATCCTTATTCCACCTTAATTCTATCACATTCATGTTCAAAGGAATGGATTCTAAGAATACATTCATAATTTATCCACTCTAAATTCAAAACCTAAGGATTTCACCTTGATTTTACTAAAACCCCATAAAATTAGTCTAGGTTAAGTCAAATCCTCCCCCATACTCAAAACCTAGTGATTCTAAGGATTAATCTTTGAAAAACTAGTTAAACAGGATGATTTACTTACCTCAACAAATGATTTTGATTGAAAACAAGAAGAATTCACCCTAAATCGCCTCTTCCAGCTCTTGAATGAAGTTGGAATGAAAATAATGTTTTTAGCCATTTTTTTGAATTTAACTGCATGGTAGCTTGCTATGGCGGGTCGATTCTAGCTATAGCGGCATCGCTATAGCGGGATCTACACACTAAGTTGGGATTGACCTAGCTGACTCCCGCTACAGCAGGATAATTCCCGTTATAGTGAGCAGTGTAGCGGCCCTGCCTCTCGCTATAGCAACCTAGGCGAGGCAGAAATTTAGACAATCCCAGAAAATTTGCCTATTTTGCAACACACTTCCAAATGTTAAACACTATATTTGGAGTTCTACTAACCCGAATTCACTTCCAAAAGTTTCTACATACTCCTTAACTTCTTAGATATTCAAATACAATCTCAAATCATATAACTACCCACCCATCCATTATTGGATTAATCTAGACCATACCATACTTGTATTTCATCCAAGACTAGCGTAGCCTGAAATTTCTAACACTTTATTCGGGGAGAATCTGAACTCAAATTTTGGCACACTAGACTATATCATAATGACAAAAAGGGTCGTTACAATATAAAATAATTTACCCACCATTCGTCCCTGAATGATAAATCAACAAAACAAGGAAAAAATAAAGTAAGAAAAGTACCTAAATCCTCAAACAAGTGAGGGTACTTGTCGCGCATATCATTTTTAATATCCCAAGTGGCCTCCTAAAAAAGATGGTGTTTCCACTGGACCTTAACTGATCTAATCTCCTTAGTCCTCAACTTTTGAGCATCTCAGCAAGAATCGCTATTTGTCCCTCCTCATTAGTAAGATTCTTTTCAAGCTAATCTGAGTCCCACTTAATAATGTAATCACCATCCCCATGGTATTTCTTAAGCATGGACACATGGAACACCGAATGGACTCCTGGCAGGCCTGGAGGTAATGCCAGCTTGTAAGCTACCGGACCCATATCCTTAAGAACCTCAAACGGACTAATATACCTGGGCTAAGCTTGCCCGTCTTACCAAATTGCATAACTCCCTTCATGAGAGACATCTTTAACAACACATGCTCACCCAATTTGAAGTACATATCTCTTACCTTACGGTTGGCGTATTCCTTCTATCTACTTTAGGCTGCCAATAACTTGTCCTGCATGAACCTCACTTTCTCTTGAGTTTCCTTCACTAAATCCATGCCCAAATGGGTTTCTCTTCTATTTCTCACTTTTTCACACCCAAAACTCCCTTCTTCGATCACTTTGCTCTCGACTCTGGAATCAAGGTACTTTGTGTTCTAACTTTACCTCTTTACATTATTACTCACATTATCGTTATTTAGCACTTGAAATTGTAGAAAACAAGTGGGTTTTGGGGTTGTTTTTGAATACAAAATTTTGTTTGGATTTGTATAAAATTTCAAAGCATGGTTTCTTCTCTTATGTTTGCAACGCCCCTATGGTGCTCTAGGATTAAGATTCACGGAGTTCATGACCAATTTGGGAATTGAACAAGAGTAGAATGTGAAGGGTTATTTTTGAAAATTCTCTTAGTCATTGTGTCTTATATAGGGGTTTAAACACCCGGATTTTAGTATATAATAGTCCCATGGAACTTTACTAACCCTGATTTATGTTAAAAAGTCAAAAATGAACAATTTTTGCAAAAAGACGCCATTAAAGCATAGGTTCATGTTGGGGAAGATGAATGCCCCTATAACGGCCTCATACCGCTATGGAGGTCCCACTATAGTAGGAATATTCTTGCTATAGTGGTCCTGTGGTAGCGGGATGGCTTCTTCTATAGCGGGAGGTAGGTATTAGCCTCCCTGAAAACTGTAACTTAGCTTTTTATTAAACTTTGCAATTATCTAAACACTTTTATGAATCCTAACCTATTTTTCACACAATTTTTGCAGAACATACTAATCCTCTTGGCTGATAATTAAGATAATATTTCCCTTCCCTTCTAAAGATTCCTGACCAAAATTATCAGGATAGATTCTGAGCTTACCGGAGGATGGATTTTTGTTATGAGAGTGGCTTCTTAATGAACAATGTGGTGGAAGAGGCACTGAAGTTTTACAACCGACTCCAAGAGTTCAGGTTGATGCCTTTGGTGGAGGCTCCTTAGGATGGGGTCTCGGGCTGGGTTCGGGAGTTCTATGCCATTCTTTCGACCTTGCGCTAGCACGACCCCCCGCCCCACTATTTGTATTCGAGAGTGCATGTCCCTATGGACACAGCTACTATCAATGAAGTTTAGGGGGTTTCTGATGTCCCCAATACTGAGTACGAGGGCAAAGCCTGGGAGATGGATATGCATTGGCTGAGGGATACTCTTATTGTGGAGGTTGACCGGGGGAAGGTTTACTGGACTGATCTTGAGGGATTAGGAGCATACACTTCAGTGTCGATGCTCGGAGAAGGCTACATAAGGTGACCCAGAGGATCCATTCTTTGGGTAATACTTCTAATGTGACATACCCTCGGGTTGTGGTGATGGCTTGCTGCCACGACCCAACCTCGTCGTGAGTTGCGCCCACACTAACCCTCCGGTGGGAGAACAATCTAATCCCAATTACCCAACACCAATACCTAACAGTTTCTACATATGAAATAAGCAATTCTATTATCAACCAATACTTCAAATAGTTCTAATAGTAAAAACAATGTGGAATAATCAATGTCTAAAATACCCCTAAGAACTGAAAGTCATTATACCAAAACATCTAACAATACAACTCAAAAACTAGAAATACTAAAGTGTCTGTGTCCGAAACAAATGGACATATCATAGTCTGTGAAGACTCATGGCTTCTCAGAAGATGAAGCTCACCCTTGAGTCGAAATGGTCACTGGCTACAACAAGGTCTCATCGGAGTCACTGGAATATGCTCTCTACTCAACAAAAAAAAGTATAGAAAGTACCAGTACAAAACCACAATGTACTGGTAGGGTCATAGGCCAACTCAAAATAATAAATATGAACACATAACCAACACCTTGTAGACAAGTACAACCATGTAAACATACCATTTATACCTTCATCTAGTCTTTCCACACTAACAAATAAGTAAATCAGAAAAGCATAGAATAATCAAAACATTCAACCAAGTCAAAACCATGTCTCATAACAATTAACTCAACCTTACAACAAGTACCTTTTTCTTGAAATTCAATAATATGATTACTCACTTCAAGTATGTCAATATTACGTACCACTCATGGATCCAAATAACAACAGTATTATCAATCGGTTCACTCAAGGAATCCAAAATAACAACAACAATGCAACTTGGTCCACTTATGGAACCGTCAAACTCATAATACCTTGTACACACAGGCTATGGGTCTTACAAATGCCCAACAGACATGACCTGCAAGGGACGAGCTCATCATAACCCAGACATCTAGTGTCTGCCAGCCTTATGCCAAAATAGTGTTATACCACTCTTATTCCAACGTCCCTACCCTTATACTCCCTGAATTACACCAATTACGTGATGATAACATTTACCGATTCATCTCACCATATAAATTCATGCCACAACATATACAATCACAATATGAGATGACAAAACCATACTTTTATTTAACAAGCCTTTTACACAATCTTATTTTAGGTGATTTAACAACTCGTAAGATCATCAAACACATTAACATACACATCATGAATTGATACAAGTATCCAAAGAGGCAGTTAACATGCACACGTAAACTAAATTAAGTCTTTAACTACAATTCAACCATCACCTACCTCAATCAAAGCGTTGCACTTGCTCTAATGAACTTAAGCCTTGCCTTTTCTTGCAATCTCAACTTGATTTTGGTCTAAAAACAACAATACATTCATAATTCAAACAATATTCTAACAAATTCAAGGATTACAATCTAATCCCATAACCCCAAGATCAAAATCATGATCATTCCCTCTTTCTAGGATTTTCTACCATCATTCCACCTTAATTTTATCAAATTCATGTTTATAAGAATAAATTCTAAGCATGCAATCATAAACTATCAACCCTTGACCAAAATTCATGGATTACACTAAATCATACTAGAAAATCAACCTAGGTCAAGTTAAATCCTCCACCATAACAAAAACCTAGTGATTCTGTGGATTAATATTTGAAAAACTAGTTAAATGGATGGATTAACTTACCTCAATAAAGGATTTTGGGTGGGAACAGGTGGATTTCACCTTAATTCTCCTCTCTCAGCTCTAGAATGAAAGTGGAATGAAAAATAATGTTTAAGTCTATTTTCTACATTTATCAGCATGTATCCCACTATAGAGGCACGATTCCCGCTATAGCGGGATCTGGCCGCTATGGCGGGATTGACCAAGATGACTCCCATTATAGTGGGAAAATTCTAGATATAGAGAGCCTGTGGTTGTCGCCCTGCCTCCCTCTATAACGGCCTAGGCGAGGCCGAAAGTCCAACTAACCCATTTACATCGAATTTTATATATGGAGTCCTACTAACCCAAATTCACTTCCAAAAGTTTCGATGAACTCCTTAACCTCTTAACTATCATAAAATAGTCTCAAATCATATAAACACCAACCCATACATTACCAAATTAATCTAGTTCATACCCACTTAGAATTCATCCAAGACTAGACTAGCCTAAAATTTCTTTCGGGGAGAATCTTAGCCCAAATGTTGGAATGCTAGACTATACAGTACATTACACTTGTGCTATATGAGGGAAATTGGTGAATGTAGGGGTACAGATCGTGTCGTAGTGGAAGGACTTCTACCAAGGCAACAAAAAGGTTCCCTACCTCTCAAGTCTAATCTCTGTGCTATGCAGGTGCGCATAGGTGACTAGGCAGGATGCTAACAGGGACTTGGATTGTGACACACCATTACATACTTTTAAGGTGAAGGGTGCACCACCCCAAAACAAAAAGAAAAAAAATATGTGTACCAAGGGGGAGAGCAGCAGATCAGCAGGGGAGGAGGAAAATAATGATGATAATGCCTCTCCCACACATCCCCAATCTCCTACGAGAGCCTTGAGGTGGATATGGATGTTGTGAGTAGATTTTTGGAGCATTCCTACTTGTTTCCCCAGATTTCATCCCCTTCCAGCTCCACAGCCCACTGACACTGCTAAGGACTATGTGGAGCTCCAAAGGGAGTAGATGAAGTGAAGAAGAAGAGGCACTCCTAGGATCGCATGCTTGCCCGGATGTGGAAGATCGTTAAGGTTATTTCAAGTATGTCGTCCCTGATAAGCCACTCCCCAAGCTGGCAAAAGAGGATGTGGATGAGTTTTAATTCCTAAGTAGCCTGTAAGGAGAGGGCTCTGACACTTTAGGCCACGATGATGATGGGGCCTCCAGCTAGATTCCCGGGTGCACAACAACCTACATCCCCTCCCCCTTTATTTTATTATATTTTTAGTATTTGGGTTGCCCTCATTTCAGGCATGTAACAAACAATCTCTTTTATTTTGTGGCACATGGATGCTAGTTATTTTTATAATTCTAGTAATGAATGCACTACAATTATATTATACCTTGCATTTTAAACAATTTATTTGATACCTAGCAGCTTATAAGTGTGCTTTGGATAGGTTAGAAATGAAATACAAAAATAGGGGAAAATAGGATAGGGATTCAACCCAGGCCCATCCCACTATAACATCCTACATGTCGCTACCACGACACCGCCATAGTAGGAATATTCTTGCTATAGTAGGGTCGCAGTAGAGGGGTAGTGCCCGTTATAGCAGCCCACTGGCAGTGGACAAAAAAAATTTCTCAGTCCCTACAATCCCCTTACCCCCATTCCCTTCTACAACACTTTAATTCTAAATCATACAGTAGTTAAACCATAATTCCAAGATTGAAACCCAGCAATCTGGAAATATTAACAATTAATCGAAACATAATTCTTACATTTTGGTTATAAATTTATGAATCCAACATCAATGAACATATTAGGCTTTCCCCAAATATTTAACACACATCAGGTTTAGACTTTTCACATCGCAACCACTTAAAAGCAGGAAATCTTAACAATTTTAGCAATTTCATCTACCACCCTTACTTGTATCATCCATGGTGATTAGCACTCAAACATCAAATTTCATTTAGTCAATCACCATAAAAGTTCGCAATCAACAACACACAGTCAACTCACCACCACTTTACTTGTCATAAATTTTCAACATCAAATCAGTTGCAACTCACAAAAATATCAGTTCAGACAGTTTTATCAATTAATCAATTTAGCCATCATTCTTATTTCTCTACACAATATCATTTAACTCACATTCTTGACGACCACTAATTGATCATCTAATAATTTAAACACAACCCTTATGGGTAGATACCAATTGGAACCTTCTAAGTTCCAATTTTATTGCTTGTCTTATCACAAATGAAGCCAGGTGACCTCCATTGACTTTGATTGAGATACTAATTGGAATCAAGAGACACCAATTGGACTCAACCTATCAAACAATCATCTAAGACAAAATGAGAGGAAGGAAAGAAGGGAAACAGTTCCTAAAATGCCTTATTACTTTCCAACGATTAGATGTGGAGGTCCACATACCAATTCACAGGACTCTACTGGACATTTGCCCTTGTACTGGGAGACCGTTAACCTAGGCTCTGATACCAACAATCACAGCCCAACTAACCGGATCATGAGGGAACCTACTCTAATTCACCTAGATAGGGGAACTTTTTCCACCCCCTTAGAATCACACGAAAGTCGTAAAGAAATATTATTAAACTCTTCAAAGTATTAGAAAAACTTATTACAAATACTTCAAATACATCAAGAAATTCTTTACACTAAAGATCTAGTCTAGACATGTACAAGAGATACCAAGAGATAAGGAAAATAAACAAGACTCAGCTCCCACCATAGGAATAAGAAGACAGAAGATGTTGAAGATCTATATCCGCATCGCAATGAAACCTGAACTGGCCCGCAAAAAGGATATAGCAAGAGTAGCATCAATACAACCACACATACTGGTAAGCATCATCGGTCGACCCAAATTAAATCACGTAAGCGCAATATAAATATCCAAAATTAAACATGCCCTTATAAAATAACAATTCATCTTGTATCTCTTAACCACTTTCCATTCACCACTCTCCTCCTTCCTTCTCACTCTTAACTACACATCTATCATCCACTAAGTCTATGATCCATTGTCATATATTTATTCAAAACATAAAGGTAATAATAATCCATTCTAGTCTTAACTCATTCATAATAATATTGTTTCAAGCACTGCTTAAATTAGGACAAACGTGATTTATTTTAGGCACCCTTATTACACAACCGAATGTCACCCACTACCTGTTAACTAATAAGACAACCACAAGCACGTCACTAAATAGCAATATTCAACCAATATATTGTAAGCAAGCACAACCCTATAGCACTTAGCATTTATACCTTCACTTAGTCTTTTCTTAACCATTAATCAAGTAAATCAAAAGGCATAAAACAAGTGCAAATATTCAACCAATCGACAACCATGAATCATAACAACCAACTCAACAGGCCAGAATTTCCTCTTTTATTGTACTTTAACAATATCAAATCAATTCAAGTAAATCAATATCCCTAACCACTCATGGATCCAAATAACAACAACAATATAAATCAGCTCACTCAAGGAACTAAAATAACAACCATAATATAACCCGATCCATTCACAAAACCATCAAACTCACTAATACTGTGTACACATATGCTATGGGTCTTATAAATTCCCATTAGCCATGACTTCCAGAGGATGAACTCAGTCCATGTACCAATAACCCAGACATTTAGTGTTTGCCACCCTTATCCCAAACCAGTGTTGTACCACACTTATTTCATTGTTCCCACCCTTATACTCCCTAATATCTATCAATGTTGTGATAATAATCTTTATCGATTCATGTCACAACATTAACCCACACCATCACATGTACAATCACAATATAAGATAATTTAACAACACTTGCACTTTAAAGTAACCTTTCTACACAATCTCATTTTAGGTCAATTTGATAGTTTATCCAACAAGTTAGGATTCAACAACATGCATTGCAATAAGTAGACAAATAGAAAGTTAGCATACACACATAAACCAAATTAAGTCTTTAACTACAATTCAACCATCCCTACCCTATTCCATATAATAATATCTAGATCCAAATAACACATAGAGACGAGTAACACATATTACTTTGGAATAACCTTCGAACTACCACTATTTGGGACACACATAACCCCTCTAATTTATACTCTATTACTTCCAACTTTGCATCTCAACTTTAAGTCCTCCCCAAATCACACAATCAACCCATTAAGCAAGGAAAAAGGCATTCACATCCATTATACTAGTATCTATCAATTTAACCATAATACACCACCATAGCCAACCATTTTTACTTACTAACCGATTGTTATGTAGAAGGAACAATGGGGAAGCATCACTAACACTACAACACCTTATTCAAGAATATCCATTACATTAACATAGCCTTAATCTACCAATTTTATCTATCTAAACATCTTGCCTATATGCCTATACATGGAATCTCCCGTTAATCTACGTTATGCCTATGTTTCTAACACAGGTCTTTGCTACTCAGTTAAACCTAGCCTACCTGAGTGCCAAGCAACTGCTACAGAGGCATGAACTTGAAATTATTACTCTGTTCTAGTGATTACCATCGTGATTACTGCAAGATAATGTCGGGTTTCACCCCGTCTAAGCGTACTCTCTCTTCTCCATTGCTCTAGAGCATTGAGGAAACCTAAGGGGTTTTTAGAATGATTTTGGTTTACCACTGGGTAATTTAACTCTGGCGGACTATTTTTTTGGCACCCCACTATAGCGAGATTCCTAACGCTACCATGATGCTGCTATAGCCGGATGACGTCAGTCCCTACCAAAATTTTTATATTCCAAAATTATTTAACTAAGTCTTTTATGAACCCTTTTCAAAGATATTAAATAAATTTACGTACCCCGTGCCCTTTGAACGCTGTGATTTTAATATAGACAAAATGGGTCATTACACCTTAATTTGTTTGAAATTAAGGATAGTTGTTAGTTTATTAACTAGAATATTCTTTTATTATTTTTTTATTTTGATTGTTATTTATTTAATTAAGCTCTCTAATGAATAATGAAAAGCTAGGAGCTCCTCTTTCATCTGATTTCACTTATTAGCAAATAGCTTAGTGGTCATGCATCGAAAGGTCTTCCATCGGGTAAATAATTATATCTTTTTCAATTTAAATTTACTGGACCTAAAGATCTACTCTCATAATCCTAGTAGCAAGATTAGGGGATGTTCTATATGGAGGAAACATTTTTCAGAAAATATTTTAAAGCTTTTTCTAGGAAAATAAGTTTCTTAAAAATGAGAAAATTAACTCCCTTAGTGGAAGTAGGAAATATAAGTTCTACAAGTGACATTTCACATTGACTTTGTCTTCCTCCCTTCTAAGACAACTCATCTTTACATCCACCGTAGTAGCCCCAACTCCACCACCCTACACCTCTATCCCTCCACTCTTTCCTTTCACGGTATTTGTCTAAATTATATATAGTGCTTTACGATAATATTTTTTACTTAGTTGAACAGAAGAAAATGAGTAAAAACTCACGTATTTTCCTGAAAGCCGTTTTTCTTTCTACCAACCACACAAACACAGTAACAACTCATAAGACCAAATTAGTTTATTCATTACTTTAAAAGCATCTTATTACCTTACTTCATCAAGTAATAACTCACTCCAAGTATAATGTACATATAATTAAGTCAAGCAACCAGTTCAATCAAATAACCTAAGAAATATTAACAACCAATGGTTCACACAAGGAACCCAACATATAAATAACATAATATAACCCGATGCACTCAAAGAATTGTCAAACTCTCCAAAATTATGGTGTACACATATCCTAAGGGTCTTATGTCTATCCACTAGCCATGACCTGTAGGGAACAAGCTCAGCCCATGTACCAAATATACCAGACCACTAGTGCCTGACACCCTTATCCCAAATCAAGTGTTATACCACCCTTATTCTAATGTCCCCACTCTTATCCTCCCTAAAATCCATTAATTCAATCATAACCAATCTTTATCAAATCACCTCATAACAAATAACTAGTACCATCAACAAGTGCAATCACGTAATAAGATAAATCAACCACACTTGCATATCAAACGAGGTCCTTTTTACCAATCTTATTATAGATTATCAATTTCTAAACTTGCATTCAATAATTAACAATTTCATCATTCATTAGCATGTGTTGCAATTACCTAAACAAATAAATAGTTAACATGCACACGTACAATCGAATTGAGCCTTAACTCCAATTCAACCATAACATACCTCAATCCAAGCCTTGTAATTCCCTAAATGACTTGAGTCTTGCCATTTATTGTAGCCTTGGCATGATCTCGGTTTAAAATTAACAAACAACAAACAATTCAAACAATGTTCTATCAATTCTAGGTATTATAATCTAAATTTACAACTTTAAGGTCAAGTTCACACACACTTCTCTTATTCTAGGATTTTTTTCCCTTCATCCCACTCAAATTATCCATAAAGGAAGATTACAAGGATGAATTCTATCCTAGTAATAATAATTCCATCATTCTAGGCTATAATCAAATGAATTTAACCCCTCCATAACCAAATCATATCAAGTTCTCAACCTAGGGTTAAACCCACCATCCCCACCACCATTAATCCTATGAATTCTAAGGATTTGGGAATTGAATTTATGTTAGCAGGAAGGAAACTCACTTACCTTAAGATTGGAAACTGATGAAATACACCAAAGATTACCCCCAAATCGCCCTCCCTTGACTTTTGTAACTTCGGAATGAAAATTTACATTTTCATACTAAAAATTGCTATTAACTATGTCTAGTCCGCTATAGCGGTCCGATTCCTACTATAGCAGCATCACTATAGCGGGATCCTCCCGCCATCGTGGGGCTAATCAAAGTTGACTTCCACTATCGCAGAAAAAGTTCCACTATAGAAGGATTGCTATAGCAGCCTGCCACCTACTATAGTAGGGTAGGCCAGGTACAAACTTTGGACAGGTTCCCAATTTTTTCCATTTTCACAACACATTTCCATATTTCAACCTTATGAACTAACCCCATTTATTTAAAATGCTACATCCAAATTTTTACTAACCCAAATTCCATTCTAAGAGTTTCTATGAACTCCCTAACCTGCTAACGTGTTAGGATCTTAAATTAATGAATTACTATACCATTAATCATCAAATTTTCCAAGACCACACCACACCTGAAATTTATCCAAAACTAGCCTAGCCTAAAATTTTCAACATTTCATTCGGGGAGAAAGTTAATCTGAATATTTGCATGCTAAGCTATAGAATAACATAACGAGGGAGAGGATCATTACAATAGATACCAATTTATCCATCATTCATCCACAAACTATAATCAAAGAAAAAAAGGGAAAAGCTAGCAAAGGAAATACTTGAATCTTCAAGCAAGTAAAGGTATTTAATGCACATGTTTGATTCAGTATTCCAAGTGACCTCCTCAATAAGATGGTGCTTCCACTGACTTTCATGGACTTAATCTCTTTGGTTTTCAACCTCCAAATATCTCGGTCAAGTATCACCACTGGTTCCTCCTCATAGGAAAGATTCTTATCTAACAACAAAAAGTCCCAATGTATAATGTAGTATTCATCTCCACGGTAATTTTTTAGCATAGAGACATGGAATATCGGATGGACTCCTAAAAAACTTGGAGGCAAGCAAGTCTATAAGCTATCGAACTCACAACATGAAGAACTTCAAATGGAACACTATACCTGGGGCTAAGCTTGCCCCGCTTGCCAAACTGCATCACTCCCTTCATGGGAGAAACCTTAAGTAGTACCTGTTCGCCCTTCTTGAAGAACATATCTCTCACCTTATGATTCACATACTCTTTCTGCCAACTTTGAGCTGCTAAAAACCTTTCTTGAATGAACCATACCTTCTCTTGAGACTCTTTTACTAAATCAGTGCCTAAGGATTTCACATCATGTAACACCCCGTAAACTTCCGAACGCATGCGACTACCTTAATATTGATGGAATTATTTAAACTTGCTAAAGTTGGTGCAAGACTCATGAATGTTAATGGACCAAATTTAATCTTGTGAGTGTGGTCTCAAATTAAGGCCCAAGTGAAACAAGAAAGGCATGGCCCAAAGGGGAATTTGACCCATTCTTTCTTGACCAAGAAAATCCATCAACTATTGACTAATTGGTTGGATAAATATGACCTTAAGGGGATATAAAGGGAAAGAAAAATCAGATTTTTATCACATAAGCCACCTTGCCATTTCTTACATTTTCTAGACATTTCCAAGAGCCAAAAAGAAACCCTTTTCAAGCTTAAGGCAACCACACTTGTTTTGCCAAGATCATCACTTGGTAAGTGTTAGTAAGTATTTATTCTTATGGCTTAATATATTATGTGCATAAGAGATGGTATGGATTTTGATGGTTATGTCTAAAAGGGTTTATTGGGGCACTTTTGCTTATGTGACACAAGTTGTGTTATTTTTGTGATATGAACTTGGAAGTGGCCTTATGGTCTTGAAAGAAGTGAGATTGATGGTTTGAACATCAACATGTATGATATGGTTATGCCCTAAGTTGATTTCTCTTTATGTGTCATTTTTGGAAATTGTTGTTATGGAAAAAGTGTACGGAATTGGTGACGTAATGAAAGGAAAATCTGATTTTTATTCAAAGGAATACACAACACATTTCTAGAAATTTCCCAAAATTTCTCTCAACTCTTAAAGAACCCTAAGCCAACTTTTGGAGCAAGATCATCATTTTTCAAGCTTAGGTAAGTGATTATTCTTATGGATTAATATATTATATGCATGGGAAAGTATGTAAATCATGTTGGTCATGCTTGGAAGGGTTGAATATGGTACTGTGTGTTTTTTGTAAAATATGTGTTATCCATGGGATTTACACTTGAAATATGCCTTGTGATTTTGATGAAAGAGCATGGTATGGATGAAATATCAACATGATTTTGGCCGATTTGTTGTTGTGAGGTGTATTGAAGTAATTTGATGGAATAATTGTGATGTTGTGGTGATGAAGAGTGGTATGAACTTGGTGTGACATGCTAATGGTTTATGATATTTTGGTCAATGTTGGGAATATTGTGGGATTATTAGTATGATAATTTCATCAATGGTATTGTCAAGGGGGGAATGACAATTTTAAAGGCAAACATGTAATTCATTGACGTCATATGCATTTGTAAGGTGGTTGGTGGTTAATGTAAATTCCATTATGTATTTGTATTGTAGAGTGAACCATAAGGAAGGAGCGGGACTATTGTGTTCACGTATAGGATTGAGTATTCATATTGAGAATATGAGGTATGTAAGGTTCCTCTTTCCGTATCCTTCTGCAGCATATAGTGTACACCTTGTTATGGTACTTACTCATTCCCGAAGTGTCCTAAGGCATCTTATTTCATGTTATCATCTAATGTTAATCACATATACCTTATTCTTGATTATTGTCATTCATGTATTACATAGTTATGGACATGGTTCCAAGTTTCAATAATGTTATGTTCCAAATCTTCCAATAATGTTACAATTACAAAGTATCAATCTCATGAGCGTAAAGGCATAAAGTAAGCATCTACGTGTTTCCAATAATGATATAATCATCGAATGAACTTTTCTCAAGATTAAAGAAGTAATGTTGTGAAGAGAAGTGATGTGTTCTTGGGTAGTATCCCATGGGGTTAAAATACCTCGTATGGGTCGATCCTAATATCTACGGGTGGTATCCCATGGGGTTAAAATACCTCGCATGGGTCAATCCCGCTATTACGGGTGGTATCCCAGGGGCAAAAGAAAAGCCTAGCATGGGTCGATCCCGAAAACTGTTGATTACCCACTGATCAGCTTGGGGCCCGGGCATTGTAAGAATGGAAGAATGAATTGTGAATGAAGAGGTGAACGATGAAGGGATGAATAAGCATAAAAGTAAAAGAAGCAATCCATCTAATGTACATATTTCCATACATATAGAGTGATGGATTATCCATGTTGGTTTTTTTTACTTATATTTGATTCCATTAAAGTTTTGATGTATCATAGAGTTTCTTATGGCCTTACATACTCAGTACATTCTTCGTACTGACCCCTTTGGGGGAAATTTACCTTACTTGCTACAGGCACAGGTACTAGTAGACCTCCACAGTAGGTTGCGGATCTTTTGTCGATCTTTGGTGAGCTCCAGTTGGTTCGGAACTTCCCGGGTCTCTTGTGTACATTTATTTTGGTACTGTAGCATTGGGTAATGTGTGTACTCTTGTTAGAGGCTTTTGTAGACCTATGTTGGTATATGAACGAAGAGTTGTATGTCCACCTTAACTTGATGGCCCTAACGGCCAAGTTTCTTATACGTATATATAATGCTTCATGATTTTCGCTCTTAGCATCTTATGTCTTTACGTGGTGGTAATGTTTCTTATGGCATGCATATGATAGGGTATGAGTAAGATTAGTTCTCTCGGGACATATCAGCTTCGGGTGCCAATCACGCCTGGTTGGAACTCGGGGTGTGACACATCACCTACCTCAAACTAGCCTATGGGTGATCTACATCTCTTCTCATATAGAGCCTCAAATAGGGCAATATCAACATTGGAGTGATAACTACTGTTGTATGAAAACTTGTACAATGGTAGAAACTAATCCTAATGACCCCCAAAGTCTGCCACACACACCCAAAACATGTCTTCTAGCACCTGAATAGTCTTCTCAAACTACCCGTCAGTCAGAGGATGAAAGGTAGTACTAAATTTTAGCTTTTTTCCCAACTCCTCATGCAATTTGTGCCAAAACAAGGAGGTAAATTACGTACCTCAATTTGATATGATAGAGACTGGAACCCCATGCAATTTTAAGACCTCCTTAACATATATCATGGCTAACTTTTTTATGTTATAATTCACCATGACTGAAATCAAATATGCAATCTTTGCTAGCCTATCAATAATGACCCAGATTGAATCATACTGTCCCAAGTTCTTAGGAATTCCAACTATAAAATCCATGGAAATCCTTTCCCATTTCCACTTCAGACTGGGAATTCTTAAAAGTAAACCTGCAGGTTTCTGATGCTCATATTTTACCTCCTGACAATTCTGACACTTTTCCATATAATATGTACTTCTTCATTTAGGGCCACCAATAAAGTTTTCTCAAATTACGATACATCTTGGTTGCACCAGGATGTATAGAATATCTAGAGCCATGACCTTCTACTAACAGACTAGGAATGAAATCATCAACACGGGGCTCAAACATACACCTCTTCACTCTCAACACACGACAAGCATCAAGAGTGATCTCTCGAGCCTCACCACATACCACTTTATTCTGAATATTATTCAACTTCACATCTTCAAACAGCCTAGCCTTGATTTGATCAAGGAATATTGACCTTCCCTCTATGCTAGCCAACACACCACCTCTTTGGTACCATACAGTGTATATGGTTATCTCATGTCCTTGATGGATTTCTCTATTTGTGGACCACGTACCGGAAGAGGTAATATTCCTAGGTCCTGCCTTGTGAGCCGGTGAGCCAAACGATGTGTATATTCTTGGTACAGTTTGGCACTCAATCATTATGGTATTATTATTTTTATGTTTCATCCATTCGTTCATATACATTTCCTATCTCCAGTATAATTCTTTGGCACCTGTATTTATCAATCTTATGGGGGCTATATAGGTACATGTTATGGTTACTGTTTGTTGAGTGTTTGCTTGTACCTTCTGGGATTATGGGGGCCCGATTAGGTTATTGGTTATCCGAGCTAGCCGATTATTTTATGGTTTGATTATGGTTGTATAGTTCGTGGCAGGCTGGTTATAGATTTGTACCTAAGAATGTCGGTACATTTCTGATCCATTTTTTTATTATTATGGTAAAATTTATCATTGTTATATTACTTTCTGATTAGTCATATTTTCGGGTAGCGACCCTGATTATGCTAAAGTTAGATCCCTTGTTATTTATGATTCAGGTGATGTAGACTAGGTCCCTTATAGAGGAACCTTCATGTTGGTTTATCTGTATAGCGTGGTTGTATATCTATTCTTCTCTAGCTACTATTTGTATATTAGTTCCTTCTTTCCTTCTACTATTGTATATTATATATCTTTTTCTTCACTAAACTATCGTATATGGACTAGCTACTTAGGGAACCACGCTTCGTCCCTAATAATGGGTAGAATAGGATAGTTTATCTTTATTTCTTCACTAGTATTATCATGTTTTGTTGCCTAAGTATTTGCCTATAGTTTATATTACTTCTTTACATGTTATTTATACATGCATTATCTTTAGAGCTTAGTCGATCAATGCATACCTTATGTTTGGTGCTTATACTACACTTCTGTAGCCTACAGATCATAGTACGAGTCTTCATCATTGCTCTGTTCATCGTACGGGCAGCCATGGATTAGAGAGTTGGGGTGAGCTCCTGACTTTTAAAGTTGTTCCTGCTCTTCCTTTTATCATTAGACTGATCTCTATTTTTATATTTCGGAGACGTCTTTGTATATATATTTACTCTGTATTTTACCTTGTACTCTTATATTGTTATGCCCTTGTACTAACTTCACCAGGTTTTGGGGTTACTTCTCTGTGTTAGTCTCTTTATTGGATTCATTTTCCTCTGCTTTCTGTTTTTCTCTTGATAGTCTGCTACTTCCTGTTTCGGACTATGGGTTGGCTTACCTACTGGTGAGTTATAGTAGGTAACATCATGACCTGAGAAATCAGGTCGTGATATTGGCCTTTCTCGGAAGATACTAGATGGTAATATCATAATCTTTTAGCAACTCCATCCACCGCCGCTATCTCATAGTTAAGTCCTTTCAAGTGAACAAATGCTGCAAGTTGTGATAATATGTTAAGACTTCAAACTTCAATCCATATAATTAGTGCCTCCATATCTTAAGTGCAAAGACCACCACAGCCAACTCCAAGTCATTAGTTGGACAATTCCTTTCATGAACCTTTAGTTTTCTTGAAGCATAGGCTATCACATTCTTATCCTGCATTAACACAGCACCCAAGATAAAATGTGAAGCATCACAAAATACTATAAAAATTTTACCTTCCCATATGTAAGGCAAGAATAGGTGCGGTGGTAAAAAAAGACTTGATCTTTTTGAAGCTCTCCTCACACTAGTCAGACCAAACCACTTACTTCTGAGTCTCCTCATCTGATGAGTAGCAATCAAAGCAAAACCCTTAACAAAACTGTGGTAATAACTAGCCAAACCCATAAAACTATGAACTTCAGTCACTGAGGTGGGTCTAACCCAATTCTTAACCACCTCAATCTTTTGGGAATCTATCATTAACCTTTTTTTAGAAACCATATGCCCCAAAAAAGGCAAGGAATACATCTAAAATTCATACTTCAAGAATTTTACATAAATCTTCTTCTCTCTCAATATATCCAAGACAATACACAAATGCCCTATGGGAATTGTGGGATATATGCTTAGTCCCTGAAGGTGAAATCAGTTTGGGGAATATGCTTGATTTTTGATAGTGAGATTGATTTGGTTGTTTGACCTTAGTGAAGACTTGTTGGCTCCAATTGTGAAATGTTTTACTCTTTTGAATGACGGCTTGAAGGTTTTGATAGATTTTGGAGTTTGGATGATTACTCATCAACAGGATTGATTTGGATAGTTGAGATCGAATAGTTCAGCTTTGGTGTTGAGATTATAGCTATGGTTTGTTTAACTTGGTTGCATCCCTATTTCAAGGTTTTAAATTAGTTGAGCATTCATTGACGACTGACTAAACCTACTAACCTACCGACTCAACTTTTTTCAGTTCAGGAAGATTGTGTTAGTTAGATGCTCAATGGATAGTACATTGGCACATGGTATTGATTTCTACTACTTTTGACCTAGGTTCTCAGTTTTTGTAAGAAATTTGTTTATCTACTCAGCGGAAAAAGTGTAGTTAAGTTGGGTATAGCGTGGTTTCACCCTCCAAAGGTGGGGCCTTCTAAAGCGGATCATTCAGTTTAGAAAGTTTGTGCTTCGGAATTTTGACTATTAGTTTTGAGGGTCATCCAGACTAGTTATTGGCTTTGGTAGAGGTTTCATGTTTCAGTCACCACCATTTGAGTATTCAGGTAGGACCTTATGCAGTAGTGTTCTTATGCTAGTCCGTATGGATTTTCTGGGGGTCAACTTCAGTCTTTCGAGATTTGTGTAGTGTGATTCTGCAGACATGACTCGAATGATGTTGAAAAGATTTTGGATGGTTCAGAGTAGATAGCAGGTTTGGAAAGGTAAGAGAATGTTAGATTTGGATTTTGGATTTGGCTATATGGTTCATGCTTTGGATTAGCTTTAGCTTTGTTGAGTTTTCACCTAGTTATGCTTGTATCAGTGAGATGTCAGCATAGTATGGTTTGGGTTTCATGCTTCAGTCATGCTCGGTTCAGTTGGAGGCCAGTTAGTTATTGAGGATGAGTTTGTGGTTAATTTGGATAGTGAAGTTAGGATGTGAAGGAAAAAAGGATACCTTCGGGGAAATCACTTGGAAGGATTGGTTAGCCTTGAAGGTTATCTGGGGATCTTGCTTGGGGCATGCGGGCCCAGTACTTCTCCTTTTGAGCTTTCGAGCTCTTCTATCCATTGACTTTTGAGGATGAAAGTCCTTTTAGTAGTGAATATCCTAATGACCCTTCAGGTCATTTTCTCAGTTTTCATGCATTTTTGGCATTTTGTGCCTTCCCATAGCGGCTACAAGTCATTTATGACTTGTCGGAACAGTCGGTTTAATATTCGGGCAGTTCATTTGGGTTTTATGCCCATTTCCTTGTTTTGGAGCTTTTGAAGTTGAAAAATTGGTCTTGGACCAAAACTACCAGTAAATGGCCTCAGATGGAAATTCTGATAAAACTGCCAGCTCTAGGATGTTTATTTTAGGTTAGAGGGACCCTTGGTCTGGGTTTCGAACTTTTTAGACTCGTTTTGGCTATTGGGTGGATTTTGGTAAAAATAAAACTATAGGTGTGGGGCCTACATTTTTTCAAAACAACCTTCGATGGAAATTTTGATTGTTATGTTCAGTCTGGAATGTCAAATTTAGTATGGTAGCATAGCTTTTTTGTGACCACAAGATTTCAAATGAATCCTGACCAACCAATCGAAGTTCATTAGGACTTAGAATTTTTTACTAGTTTTTCCTGCATCTGGTACAACCCACTGTTGATCATTGCACTAGTGAGGATCTGGCTATATTAACAAAGGGCCAAGTTCTTGACCATCACATTCGCGAACCTTCTCTCTCGTGTTCACGATGAAATTTGGCATTGACCTAAATCCGTCTTATTCTTCGCGATCACGACCCTAGTATCTTGTTCACAATAGCCAAATCCGCCGACCTTTGCATTCCCAACCCATTGCCCACATTCACAAAGGGAAATCTCCTCTGTCGTCGTATTTTTGATCTTTGGCCCTCGCAGTCGCGAAGGCCAATTGCCTGGCAGTATATATCTTGTCTCTCAAATTGTTCATCATATTTGGAGCCCTATTTCACCATTATTGGATCTTGAAGTGTGGGAAAGAATGGTAAATCAACCATTGATGCTAAGGTAAGCTAATTTAACATCTCTTGATCATTACCCATTTTTTTCCATGACAAATTTTGCTCTTTTCCTTATAAATTCTTAGAAATTAGGTCTTGTGGGGCTAATTTAGACCCCAATTTGTTCTACTTTTGTGCTCAAATTTTGAGCACAAATTTCTTGTCCTTCGAGGGACCTTATGACAGATTTAATTTTGAAATTTTATTTACGGGCCCCATAGGCCTATTTTTGACCCAATTTTAGGCCTGTTGTTTTATATTGTAATATGGGTCTTATTTTACTCGTATTAACATATAGATTATGATTTTGATAGCGCGATGTCATTTTAATAACATGGGGTAAAGATGAGCAATTTAGGGATGTTTTGAGACTGCGATTCGACAACAAGGTAGGCTACGTTCTACTCTTCTCTATGAGATTGTTTATTGTATAGATCGCATTCTAGGTAGGGATTGTAGGATAGGTTTATACCTAGTTATATCATGACTTGACCTATTTAGTTAATTTAGGATAGGAATGTGACCCAAACCTTATCATAACATACCCGTTATGGTTGTAGGATCCTATTATCCTTTATTATATAGACTTGTTTAACCATAGATTGACATGAAGAATCCTTTAGTATACGACTTACCATATTACTTAGTGAATTGAGTGATATTTCCCCCGAGTAGATCCTTCTAGTAGCTTTATGTTCTTGTTTAGCTTAGTTTCCCAGATTAAGGTGATGATATCCTGTATATACATATATTGTTGGGCCCTAGGCCATGGTTATGCTATCAGTTGCGCACCAGGTTAGTATTCTATTCTTTAGAAGGACTTGGTTCTAGTTCATAGAGGCTTAGGTACTTAAATTGTATTATTTGGATACTGATGATTGAACGCATATATTTAGGCGCACTTATGCTTATTTGGTGGTACTATTCCAACTAAAACCTTGGTTTTACTATAGGTTTCTAATAAGGGAGTTATTCCCACTTTTAACTCTGAAACTAATTCTTTTAAAACGAAAGTCGTACCACTCTTATTATTTGTCTATGATATTTTAAACTAAACTTACTACTTTGGAAATCAGACCTAGGTTGATTCTGGTCCATTATTGATCCACTCTTTTACCACTACTTACTTACTTTGGTCGAGGGAGATTCCGACCCTTTCTATATTTTTTTACCATTTTAGTGTTAAACTCGATCTCGGGAAATGGATTTATAGATTTCTACTTAATTAGTCTCGGTTTGATTAGGAGCACTTATAATACTCTTATTTCTCTCCGGTATTGGAAGGAGTATATCTATTATGATTGTCAGTAGAAGTCTTGGTTTAGGACCAGACAGTATATACGGATATCCTAAGTCCCTTATGGATTCCTCTATTTAGAGACCACATACCGGAAGAGGTGATATTCCTAGGTTCTGCCTTGCGAGCCGGTGAGCCAAAGGAGGTGTATATACTTGGTACAGTTTAGCACTTAATCATTATGGGATTATTGGTTTATGTTTCATCCGTTCGTTCATATTCATTGCCTATTACTAGTATAACTGTTTGGCACCTGTATCTATCATTCTTGTGGGGGCTGTATAGGTACAGGTTATGGTTATAATTTGTTGAGTGTTTGCTTATACCTTTCGGGATTATGGGGGGCCGATTATGTTATTGGTTGTTCGGGATAGCCAGTTACCTTATGATTTGATTACTGTTTTATAGTTTGTGGCAGACTGGTTATAGATTGGTACCCTCGATTGTTGGTACATTTCTAATCCCTTTTCCCATTATTATGGTAAGATTTATCATTGTTAGATTACTTTTTGATTATTCACATTTTGGGTAGAGAACCTGATTATGCTATAGTTAGATCCCTTGTTATTTATGATTCTGGTGATGTAAATTAGTTCCCTCAGCGTAGTACCTTTATGTTGGTTTATCTGTATAGCGCGGTTGTATATCCATTCTTCTCTAGTTACTATTTGTCTATCATTTCCTTCTTTCTTAATATTGTTGTATATTGTATAGCTCTTTCTTCACCATTCTATAGTATATGGACTAGCAACTTATGGAACCGTACTTCGTCCCTTATTGCTGGTAGAATAGGATAGTTTATCCTTATTGCTTCATTAGTATTATCATGTTTTGTTGCCTGAGTAGTTGCCTCTAGTTTATATTCTTGCTTTACATGTTATTTATACCTGCATTATCCTTAGAACTCAGTCGGCTGATGCCTACCTTGTGTTTTGTACTCATATTACACTTATGTAGCCTGCAAATCATAGTACGAGTTTTCTCCATTGATGTGTGCATCGTGCGGGCAGCCATGGACCGTAGATTTAGGGTGAGCTCCTAACGTTTAAAGTTGTTCCTGTTCTCCCTCTTATTGTTAGACTGATCTCTATTTTTGTATTTAAGAGACGGCTTTGTATATATATTTACTCTGTATTTTACCTTGTACTCTTGTATTGTTAGAAGCCCTTGTACTGACTTCACCAGGTTTTGGGGTTACTTATCTATATAAGTCTCTTTGTTGTATTCATTTTTCGTTGCTTTCTTCTTTTCTCTTGATAGTCTGTTGCTTTATGTTTCGGATTATGGGTTGGCTTACCTACTGGTGGGTTATGGTAGGTGACATCAAAACCTGAGAAATTGGGTTGTGATATTGGCCTTTCTCTGATGATACTGGATGGTAATAGCATAATCCGTTGTCTTAGATTTAAGTCCTTCCAAGTGAACAAATGCTGCAAGCTCTAATGATCTGTGAAAACTTCACACTTAATGTCATATAAGAAATTAGAAAGACCACCACTACCATCTCAAAGTCATGATTTGGATAATTTCTCTCATGGACCTTCAGTTTCCTTGAAGTATAGGCTATCACATTCTTATCCTGCATTAACACAACACCCAACCTAAAACGTAAAGCATCACAAAATACTATAAAAAATTTAACTTCCACAGGCAAAGGAAGAATAGGTGCGGTGGTCAAAAAAGACTCTGGTCAAAAAAGATTCGATCTTTTTGAAACTCTCCTCACACTAGTCATACCAAACCAAGGCACTTCCTTTTGAGTCTGCCTCGGTAGGTGAGTAGTAATCAAAGCAAAACCCTTAACAAAACTGCGGTAATAACTTTTCAAACCCACAAAACTATGAACTTCAGTCACTAAGGTGGGTCTAACCTAATTCTTAACCACCTCATTCTTTTGGGGATCTATTATTAACCCTTTTTGAAAAACCGCATGCCCCAAAAAGGATAAGGACGACATCTAAAATTCACACTTCGAGAATTTTGCATAAAGCTTTTTCTCTCTCAATATATCCAAGACAACACACAAATGCGCTGCATGCTCCTCTTTACTCTTAGAATACACCAAAATATCATCAATAAAGACAATAACAAATACATCCAAGAAAGATTTAAAGACCCCATTCATCAAACTCATGAATGTTGTCGGTGCATTACTCAAACCAAATGACATCACCAAAATTTATAATGCCCATAACGAGTTCTAAAGGCTGTCTCAGGAATATCCTCATGTCGAATCTTCAACAGATGATATTCCAAGTTTAGATTTATCTTAGAAAACATCAAAGTACCCTGCAACTGATTAAACAAATTATCTATCTTGGTCAATGGGTAACTTTTTTGAATGGTTACCTTATTCAGCTGTCGATAATCTATGCACATTCTCATACTACCATATTTCTTTTTGACAAACAACACTGTAGTACCACCACGATGAAGCACTAAGATGAATAAAACCCTCATCCAGCTACTCCTCAATTGAGTCTTAAGCTCTCTTAACTCAGTCGGAGCCATCCTATAGGGAGGAATAGAGATGGGGAAAGAACCTGGGTCTAAATCAATACAATAATCGATGTCCCAATCCAGAGGCATACTAGGAAAATCAATAGGGAACACTTCCTAAAATTCACACGCTAAAAGGACTGAATCCAAAGATGGGACCTCTACACTAGTGTCTTAAAGATGTGCTAAGGAGGAAGAACACCGCCTCCCTACTTACTTTATAGCATGAATAAAAGAAATGAGTTTCACTGGACAAGGCTTATAGACATCCCCCCACTCTAGCTTATCCATCCCTGGCAAAGCTAAGGTCACATTCTTAATATTACAATTCAAAATAGCATGATATGGAGACAACCAAGTCATACCCAAAATGATATAAAAATCTAACATATCCAAAATCACCATGTCAACCTAAGTCTGTAAACCCACCAATATCGCTGAACAAGCACGATATACTTAAGTTACTACCATAGAATCCCCGACCTGAGTAGATACATAAACAAGTGAATCAAGCATGTCACAGACAAATTTAATAGAAACATATGAAAAAGTAGAACTTGGATCAAACAAGACCGAATTCATCCAGTCACAGACAAGAATGGTACCTATGATAATCACACCCGATGCCACAACCTTAGATTTGCCCAGGAAGATATAACAATGTGCCCTATTATCAATTAGAGTGACTTCCCTAGCAGGTTGTGCACCAACTCTATGAGTGTTACCACCTTCCCAATTACCACCTCGGCCTTCCTGATAACCACTATGCCCACCTTGTGGATGATCTCTACCATTTCCTCCACCCCTTCTATGGATCGGAACCAAAGCTCTTGACTATTGCTGACCCTGAAAACCTGACTGCCTGCCATTAGGATAATTTCTCCTAAACTTTTCAATCCCACCACATGCAAAGCATACTCGATCTAATAAAGGTTGATTAGCAAAAGAGTTGGAAACCCCTTGGCTACCCGCACCAAAAGACTGATGAGTGTCCCCTAACGGACCCCCTATAGAAATTGGTAAGGTGTCAAGACCCAAACCCTATCGTAAGTGGCACCCACACTATCCCTCCATCGAAAGAACCATCTAATTGAATAACCACTAGCCATACTTGGTCATTTTAAAGTGAATAAAAAATAGTTCTATATCATTAACCAATAGTTGAAAGAGTTTAAATATATACTACAGACTAATATCAATATGCCAAAATGCCCGCAGAAACTAAAGGTCATTATACCAGAACATCTGACAAGAAACAAATCTAAAGGTATTATTCAGAAAATAATAATAAGTTAACATTATATATGTACGTAACAAACTGACAAGAACATAATGCAGGAAAGATCCATGGCTTCTCGAAAGATGATGCTCACCCTTGAATCTGAATTGGTCACCGTCTACAAGCGAGGTCTCATCTGAGCATCTGGAATATACTCTGCACTCAATATAAAAGAAGAGCATAGGGTAGTATCAGTACAAATCCACTATGTATTGGTAGAGTCATAGGGCAACTCAACTTAACGATGTGAACAAGCAGCAACCATGAAATATATGCAATCAACCATTCATTTAACCTTTCCATCACATATTCACTTTAACCAAGCAATCAAGTAGACAGGGAATCATTTTACAAGTACAATATTAAAATTCAAGGTAACTGTTGCAACTTATAAAGCAGACAATTCAACCTTGTCAGAAACACATCCTTATTGTACTTCAACAAAAATTAACTTCGTTCAATACCATGTTAATAACCGGACCACATAAGGATCCAAAATATCAAACAACAATATAATCCGATTCACTCAAGGAACTATCAAACTCTCTGATATCATGTACACACATGCTAAGGGTCTTATCTATGCCCACTAGCCATGACCTATAGGGGACGAGCTCAGTCCATGTACCAAATAACCCAGACAACTAGTGTTTGCCCTCTTATCCCAAACCAAGTGTTATGACACCTTTATTCCAACATCCCCACCTTTATACTTCCTAAAATCCACCAGTTCCTTGAAGATCAACCTTTACCGGTTCATCTTACAAAATCAGTTAATACCATAACATGTACAATCACATAATGAGAGAATTCGACCACAAATGCATATCAAAACAAGTTCTTTTTACATAATCTCATCATAGGTGATCAACCAACTTGTATATATATACATTCAACAAGTTCAACATTTAACAAAATGCAGTGAAACAAGTAGGAAAATAGTCAGTTAACAAGCACACATAAATCAACTTGAGTTTTAACTCTAATTCAACCATTACCTACCTAAATCCAAGCCCTGTAATGCTCTACTGGACTTGAGCCTTTTCTTTTCTTGAAGCTTCGGCTTGATTGTGGTCTAAAACCAACATAATAAGCACTAATCAAACAATGCTCTAAATTTTTTTAAAGGATTATAACCCAATTCCATAACCCCATGGTCAATTTCATGAATCATTCCCTTAGTCTAGGGTTTTTCTACTTTTATTCAACTTTGATTCAATTAAATTCACATTTACGACAACAAATTCTAGCAATATAATCAAACCCTATTAACCCTTGGCCAAAACCCAAGGCTTCACACCCTACCTTGCACCATAAAATCCACTTAGGTCATGTTAATTCCTCCACCATGATCAAAACCTAGAGATTCTAGGGATGAACTAACAAAAAAACTAGTTAAATTGGTGGATTAACTTACCTCAACAATGAAATTTGGTTGGAAACTGGTGAAATTCAACATAAATCGCTCTCCTCTAGCCTTAAATGAGTTTGGAATGAAAATAACATTTTAGGTACAAAAACTGCTATTTACTGCACCTAGCCCGCTATAGCGGCCCAATTCCCATTATAGAAGTATCTGCCCGCTATCGTGGGACTTACCAAGGTTGACTTATGCTATTTCGAGACAATTCCCGCTATAGTAGGCCTTTGATAAAAACTTGCCTCCCACTATAGTAGCATAGGCGAGGAAGAATGTTAGGCATTCTTAGTTTATTGTCAATTTTACAACACACTCCCTGATTTTGACAGCCCGAACTAACCCCTTTATGTCAAATGCTATATCTAAAGTTCTTCTATCCCAAATTTGATTCCAAAAGTTTCTACAAACTCCCTAACCTCTTAGCTAATACATTATGATCTTAAATCATATAACCCTCAAAATATCTATTACTAGATTTATCTAGGCTACACCACACTTGGAATTCATCTAAGAAAGCCTAGACTAAAGTTTTTAATGTTTTATTTGTGGAAAAGCTTAACCCAAATTTTAGCACTCTAAGATATACCGTAATGATGGAAAGGGTCAGGTCATTACAATAGATATCAATTTATCCATCATTCATCCCTGAATGATAAATCAAAAAGAGAAGGAAAAACTAATAAATAGAGTACTTTAATCCTCAAACAAGTGAGGGTACTGGTAGCACATATTTGGCTCAATCTCCCAAGTATCCTCCTCAATAGGATGGTGCTTCCACTGGACTTTCACGAATCTAATTTCCTTGGCCCTAAACTTTTGAACATCCCGATCAAGGAATTCTACCGGTTTCTCTTCATAAGAAAGAATCTTATCAAGCAATATCGAGTCCCAATGAACAATGTAACCTCGATCTCTATGGTACTTCTTAAACATAGAGACATAGAACACCGGATGTACTCCCAACAAACTTAGGGGCAATGCAAGTTTGTAAGCCACTGGACCCACATCCTCAAGGATTTTGAATAGACCAATATACCTAGAGCTAAGATTGCCCCTCTTACCAAACCATATCACTCCCTTTATGGGAGACACCTTTAGTAACAAATGTTCACCTGACTTAAAGTACATATCTCTTAACTCGTAGTCAACATACTTTTTCTGTCTAGTTTGGGCTGCCAATAACTTATCCTGAATAAATCTCACTTTATCTTAAGCCTCTCTCACCAATTTTATTCCCAAAGGTTTCACATCACCCACTTTGAACTTGCCTATGGGTGATCTACACCTCCTTCCATAAAGAGCCTCAAATGGAACCATTTAATGCTAGCATTATAATTATTGTTGTATGAGAATTCGCTTAATTGTAGAAATTGGTCTCAATGACCCCCAAAGTCAGCAACACATGCTCCAAAAATTTCCTTAAGCACCTGAATAGTCCTCTTCGATTGCCCATCAGTTTTAGGATGAACCATGGTGCTGAGATCAAGATCTGTGCCTAACTACTCATGCAATTTATGCCAAAACTTGGAGGTAAATTATGTGCCTCTATCGGATATGATGGATACTGGTACCCCATGTAACCTCAAAATATTTTTCACATAAATCTTGGCCAACTTCTCTAAATTATAATTCATCTTAACTAGAATGAAATGAGCAAACTTTGTTAGCCTATCCACAATGATCCAAATTGAGTCATACTGTCCCTATAAAGATAGGTTCCATTGTTACTAAAAATATTTGTGGTAATGTTACATGAATCTCATTCATCATATGTGTTAGGATCAATTATTTAGTATGGTAGTGCATTTGATATGTACTAAGTTCATACAATACCCCTAGCACAAAGTTAAGTTGAAAGTGTCTTTACCGATTTAGTTTTGGGCTAAGTTTAAACTAGGGTCAACTTCAAACAAGCATTTATCCTAGAATATAATGAGTTAGGGGTACCAATATCTACAAAATTAAATATCTCTGACTCTACTTTCCAATAAAACCAACCATTTGTTAATCCATTTCCTGAGTAAAAAGTTATAACTATTTTACTGAAGACTGTCCGTGCTGAAAAGCTGAGGGCGACGTAGCGGGTTCAGGTCGCTATAGTGATGTTGCTATAATAGTAACGTAACAATAGTTTATAAATTTATTTTGATGGGTTTCAGCCCCCAAACTCCAAATTTCATTCCTAAGCCCTAGAGGGATTTTCTCTTGGTTTGAGTGGAAATTCTTTGTTGAGGTAAGATTTTTACTTCTTTTTAACATGGATTAATCCATTCATCTTCTAGATCACTAACATGGGGATTCTATGGTGAAATCGTTTAGATTTAGAACCCTAGTTTCATGAAATTATGGGAAAAGCCCATGGGTATACGTATTTTCACCTAGAAAGTATTTTAGTTTATGAATTAACTCTTTCTAGTATGAAATTATGGTTCTAAAACATGAAATTTGATAGTTGGGGGCCTTGAATTCAATAAAGGTGGGACCTTTTGCTTTAAAAATCCATTAATGGAGTTGGGTTGAGCTTGATAGAGATAATTTGATGATTAATTGACCCTTGGATAAATTTATAGGCCGTGAATAAGGGTAAAATTTAGCCTTCGGAAATGCAAAAAAGAAGGAAGACCATCCATGGAATAGTTTATTTGTTGTAGCAGCTTGGTGCCCAGGTAGGTTATGGTTTATGAGTAGTAGACTGTGGTTAGTAATCGTATCCATAATATAGATTTGACATGAGAAATCATCCTTAGGCCTACGGGCATGGAATTTGGATGGATAAAACATGAATTTATTATAATAAGGGCCTAAATATGTGTTATTATGTTAATGTATCAATTCTTGATGGGTGTTTTGTGTTTGTATGACTCCATGGTGAATTGTAATGTGAATTATGTGAATATAGATGATGATAAGGAGATTATAGGAGCTTATAATCTAATGACTCATCTTTAATACCTTAAAAAGGGTGAACTTGTTATTTTGTGTGTTTGGAACATGGAATTTGCTTGTCGGGGTATAGTTATCAAAATGGATTATGATAAGAGGTGGTGGCATAATTTAAGAACCTAAAGTCCAGTTAGGCTAGGGATTAGAAAGTAAAAGGTATAAAGGTGTATGACTAAAACTAGATTGTAAGTTAAATAGAGTTGAATGATTGGTTAATGGAGTAGGGACTTGAACCTAGTAATGACTTGAATCTAAGGGTTTCTAGATAATAGCAGAATCCCCAGTTTTGCTATGAAAAAAATGGAATTGGATTAATGAATGAATTACTAGATTTTAGACTCTATTTGGTTGAACGTGCGCTCCTAAATTGACTACTTGAATTTAATGAATATGGCTTGATAATGGTTACTTGAATAAGTCAAGGATTGGTATTTAGACATGCTATAATTGATGAAACCAATGATTCATATCTACTTGTGATGCAGTGTGTTAAAGTATGATTGTTGTTTACTTGAATTGATTAACTCGAGTTGACCAAGTATTTGGGTGGTTGTCTATTATTGCAATGAATACTTAAGGAATGTAATTGTTAAATAATATCCTAAGTGTTAATCCCATATAATGAGGTTATATTAAAGGCTTGTTGACTGTACAAGTATGATTGATTATTCTCATTGTGGTTGTGATTGTTGTGATATATGTTATTATTGAGGGATGTACCAGTATTTGGACATCTTCACGGGATTGGTTGATATGATTCATTGGTTGGATTGGGTACCACACCGGTATAGTACATGGATAAGAGTACGTCCCCTACAGGTCATGGCTAGTAGGGAACCATAAAACCCCAAGCATATGTGTACAAGGTATTTATGAGTGCGACGGTTTCTTGAGTGGATTGGGTTTATGATTACTATTATTGTTGTTGTTTACATTGGTTCCATGAGTGAATTGGATCTATGTGCTTAATTGCTAAAGGTGGTTTCTCATGTAAATTCGAAATGCATGTTGATTGGTAGTATTGTTTATTTATGGATCCTTGAGTTGATCCGAGTTAAATTGACAAATGCTTAGTATATTTATAGTTGCTATTCCCATGTTTGAATTGAGGTATGAATATTGTTAGAGTCATGGATTATTGACTTCGATATTGTTTTTAAGTCATGGTTGTACTTGATACAAGGTTATGGTTATTGTGCTCATTTATTATTAAGGTTAATCGAAACAAATTGTCTGATAATAACTGTTGGGATTAAGAAAGTAAGAGTTATGATGGATGCCATTTAATCTGAAGGGTGATATATGATTAGTGAGATTAAGTGTGAAAGGTGTAAGGGGAATATCAATCGTATATATTGACTACTAGCAATGGATTAGATATAGCTAAGTTAGCATGAACAAGAATGGTATACTCTTAGGTAACACAAGTGGATGAAAGTGATGTGGATTGAATTGTATATAAGTTGTCATGCTTCCTTTCTATGATTTCTATATTTTGTTTACGTAATCTAACCCTGGTCGGCTGATGATACCTACCAGTACGTGTTGTTTGTACAGATACTACTCTTGCTATACTTATTTTGAGGTATAGTCTGGTTGCAGGATCAGTTGATGTTTCGTAGGTGACATTGATAGTGATATCCAACAGCTTGTACTCCTCTCATTCATGGTGAAAGTTGTGTCCAGTCTTGTCTTTCTTAACACAGAAGTTCATGTACCTGTTTAGAATAGGTCCTCGAGTAGTTTCATTTCACATTTATATATGATGTAAAATCAGTTGTAATAAGGGTTTAGGTATTTTGTTACTTATTTTCAGACTTTCGCATGTCTTGTTGAAAGGATGGTAAGGGGTTCTCCTATCTAGATGGAATAGAGTAGGTGCCCTCACAATCCAGTAATTTGGGTCTTGATAGTCCCAAGGTCTTAGGAAGACCAACCACAAAATCCACAACAATTGTTTCCAACTTCCACTCGAGAAAGGGCATCCTTTGAAGAAAATCTGAAGACCTTGATTTTGTAAAGGAGTGTTGGCCTTTACTCGACACTAGTCAACACTACACCCCTTTCAGACACCCTACACTGTAGGAACTGTATTTCTAGAGTTTGGATCTATCTAGCCAAAGGTCGCCATGTTGCTATCAAACAAGCTAAACTACCTATACTTACATAATTTCTTCTCAACGCATCTGCCACCATATTGTCCTTTCCTCGATGATACTGAATGGTCACATCATAATATTTTAATAATTCCATCCACTGCCTCTACCTCAGATTCAAGTCCTTCTGAGTGAAAAAATGTTGTAAACTGCGATGGTTTATGAAAACCTCACACTTGACACCATGAGTTGGATAATTCTGCTCATGAACCCTCAGTTGCCTTGAAGCATAGCCTATCAAATTCTTATCCTATATCAACACAACACCCAAGCCAGAATGTGAAGCATCACAAAACAATATAAAATCCTTACCCTTAATGGGAAAGCAAGGATGAAAGTTATGGTCAAAAGAGAGTAGAGCTTTTGAAAGCTCTCTTCACACTTGTCAGACTAAACAGATGGTACCTCTTTCTATGTCAGTCTTGTCAAGTGAGTAGCAATGGAAGAAAAATTCTTAACGAATCTCTGGTAATAGTTAGCAAAGCCCACAAAGCTTTTAACTTAGGTAACAGAGGTAGGCCTAGCCTAACTCTTAGCAACATTGATTTTTTTGAGATCCACCATCACCCCTTTGAGAAACCATATTCCCCAAGAAGGACACGGACGACATCCAAAACTCACACTTAGAGAATTTTACATAAAGCTTCTTCTCCCTTAAAATAACTAAGACTCTGCGTAAATACCCTGCATGCCCCTTTTAACTCTTAGAGTAAACCAAAATGTCATCAATAAATACAATTACAAATGAATCCAAAAAAGATTTAAAGATATCATTCATCAAACTCATGAATGATGCTGGCATATTAGTCAACCCAAAGGAGATCACTAAGAATTTGTAATGCCCATAACGATTCCTAAAAGTTGTTTTAGGATCATCCTCAGGACGGATCTTCAACTGATGATACCCTAACCTTAAATCTATTATGAAAACATGGAAGCACCATATAACTGGTCAAATAAATCATCTATTCTGGGTAATGAGTACTTATTTCAGATGGTTACCTTATTCAACTATCGATAGTCTATATACATCCTCATACTATCGTTTTTTTTCTTAACAAACAATACTGGAGCACCCCATGGTGAAGTACTAGGATGGATGAAACCCTTATCAAGCAACTTCTACAACTAAGTCTTAAGCTTTCTTAACTAAGTCGGATCCATCCTATAGGGAGGAATAGAGATAGGGAAAGTGCACGACTCTAAATTAATGTAAATGACTATATACAGATCCAGAGGCATACCAGACAAGTCGGTAGGAAACACCTCCTTAAATTCAAACACAAAGGGGATTGACTCAATAGAGTGGACCTCTGCACTAGTGTCCTAAAGATATGCTAAGAAGGCCCTTTCTCCACTAACTTTTTAGCATGAATAAAGGAAATTATTTTCACTGGACCATGCTTATATGCACCTTCATGTTCTAACTTATCCATCCCTGGCATGTCTAAGTTCACAGTCTTAGCATTAAAATTTAGAACAGCATAATACGGGGACAACCAAGTTATACCCAAGATGATATCAAAATCTAACATATCCAAAATCACCAAATCTACCCAAAAATGAAAACCCATCAACATCACATAGCAAGCACGATACACTTGGATCACTACCACAAAATCTTCAACCGGAGTAGATACATACACAAGTGAGTCAAGCATATCACAAACCATGTCTAAGCCCAAGGCAAATTTAACAAACACATATGAAAAAGTAGAACCCAAATCAAACAAGACCATAGCCACCGGATCATAGAAAAGAATGGTACTTGTAATGACTGCGTCTGAAGCTTCCACCTTGAATTTACTTGGGAAGGCATTGCAATGGGCTCTGCCATCAATCTGAACAACCTTTCTAGCATGTTTTGCACCACCTCTACCTACATTACCACCACCCCAATTACCACTACGACCCACTTGATAACCACTACGCCCATCTTGTGGATGAACTTTACCATTTTTACCACCTCTTCTACTGGCCAGAACCATAGCTTTGGACTACTGCTGACCCTGAAAATGTGACTGCTTACCATTAGGAAAATTCTTTTTAAAATGCTCAACACTGCCACAGGTATAACAAGCTCGATCTAATGAAGGCCAGTTAGCAGAAGAATATGAAGCCCCATGGCTTCCCATGCCTGAAGTCTACTGAGTGGTCCCTGATGGAACTTATAGATACTGGAAGACCTGGTTGTATTGAACGTGCTATGTACGCCTAAGAACTGTGGCCTCTAGAGTAAGATCTGCTTAAGTTGCCCGTATTTTGGGCCTTTTTCACCGCCATCTTTGCATGCCCAACCTGTTTGACTCCTTATACTTTTTTTACAAAGTCAAACACCTCATTAAAGGTCTTTCCTGAAGAAGTCATCTGCAATACTGAAACCTGCAAGTCAGTATTCAAACCCTTCATAAAAAGGTGATTCCTCTCCTTTTTGGTATCAAGTAATTAGGTGGAATATCAAAACAAGGCATGGAACTTAGCCTCGTAGGCTGTAAAAATCATATTTCCCTGCTCGAGGGAGAGAAAATCATCCTTCTTCTTGTCATGCAAGTTGTGTGGCACGTACTTCTCTAAAAAAAGGGTATGGAACTGAGTCCATGTCAATGGAGGAAATACTGAAGAGTGACACTCCATGTAAGCCCTCCATTACTTCTTAGCATCACCCTATAGTTGGAAGGTCACAAATTCTAAACCATGTTGTTCCACAATACCCATATTGTGCAGCTTCTCATTACAGTCTATAATAAAATCAAAGGCATCCTTTGTCTCAGAACCAAGGAAAGATGGGAGGTTTCATCTTTATAAACTTACACAATATATCATGCTCAGTCCCTGTCATAACAGAACCCAACACCAGATAAGGAAAACCTTTTATCCTTGAAAGGTTATTTATTCTAGAGGCCACCGCAGTAGCATGTTGCACCTCTGAATGCTGGTGAATAGACATTATAGGCATGGACCCAGTACTGGCTAGCCCACTCAGAAAACCAAGGACCAATTGTATTAGCTCTGAAGATAATTGTGGAGGGGATGCAACCCCCTGAACTGGTATGGCCTCCTCCTGTTCAGTAGTCTCCTCATTCATAACCTTGTCAAGATGAGCCTCAGACAGAGAGGTGACTCAAATCTGTGCTTAGCTGGATTGGCTGCAGTCCAAGAACCACCCCTGGCCGGTGCTTTCCTACCTCTTTCTCTTCCTCTACCCCTTGCCTATCCTCTACCTTTGGTTGTGGGCTCACGGCTGGAACAACTATTGTGGAAGCTTCTACTCTAACTCTATTTACCCTCGTATTCACCATTTGTGAAACAATAGAATAAAGAGGTCAGATACCAATTTAGATCACCAAATACCAAATGGAATCAAGTCATAGCACGAAAGAAATAAGAAAGTAAAGTTTTCCTAAAGTATTGTAGGCTCTCGAACAAAAGTACAAATGTCTTTGTACCATTCCACAAGACTCTACTAGACTCATTATGGTATGATGAGATTAATAAACCTAGGGCTATAATATCAACTTTGTCATGACCCAAACCCTATCGTGAATGGAACCTATACTATCCCTCAGGTAGGAGAACCATCTAACCGAATAACCACTAGCCATACTTAGTCATTTTTAAAGTGAACGAAAAACAGCTCTATATCATTAACCAGCATTTGAAAGAGTTTAAATAAACACTGCAGAATAATATTAATAAGGCTAAATACCTCCAAAAATTAAAGGTCATCGAACCAGAAAATCTAACTAAAACCAAACCCATGGGTACAATTCAGAAACTAATACTAAGCTAATATTGTCTATGTCGAAACAATTGGACAAGAACATAATATGGATAAGATCCAAGGATTCTCGAAAGATGATGCTCACCCTTGGATCGAAATCGGTCACCGTCTACAACTGAGGTCTCATTTGGGTCGCTGGAATACGTTTTACACTCAACAAAAAAAAAAGCACAGGGTAGCATCAGTAAAAAGACACTATAAACTAGTAGGGTAATAGGCCAATTCAACTTAACAATATGAACACTCAACTAACAGATTATAAACAAGTAGCAACCATGAAATATAAGCACCCAACCATTTATTTAACCTTTCCACCACAAATTCACTTTAACCAAGCAATCAAGTAGACAAGGAATCATTTTACAACTACAATATTCAAATTCAAGTCAATTGTTGCAACTTAAACTAGACAATTCAACCTTGTTAGAAACACATCCTTATTTTACTTCAACAAACATTAAATCTGTTCAATACCATGTCAATAACCCAGACCACACAAGGATTCAATACATGCATTCAGTTATATGCCTTGACATTATATTATATTCTTTGTATTGTGTTTGATTTCTTTAGTGGATCGGTCCATTAGTAGAACTGGTGGAATGTAGTAGTATCCCATGAATCCAAGGTATATCCTAATTCAGGTCTAATGTTAACTGTCTGAGTATATAATTATGGTAGTATATTGTATGATAATGTCCCTCCTCGCAAGAGTTGTCAGATCATAAGTGCCATGGTGGTTGTAAACCCTATAGTGTGTTGTGTTAGCAGAGTACCGAGGCGGTTTGGTGCAATTATAGTTGTCTAAAGTCTTGTAATTTTGTGAAGTTTTTAGATCCAATTCAGAAGGAGTTAGGAGTAGTGGAAATCCGGTCTATAGATTAGCTAAGTGACAAGAGGGCACAAATTGGAGTGGCTAATTAAAGGACATAAATATACAAAAAATGTTAAATGACATGTAATTCATAGAGATGTTGTAAGTTTGGTGTTAATGAATTCATAATCTGGGATCTAGAAACCGGACCTTACATAACATTATGATTTCTCCCTATTTGTTATTAATATTATTTATTTCTAACCCTGGTCGACCGATGATGCCTACCAGTACATGTGGTTGTACTGATGCTACACTTATTATATCTCCAACTCGGGATATAGCCATGGTGCAGGTCAGTTGGGGTTTCTTTAACAGCGATGGTGATCATTTAGCAGCAACTCCGACCCTCTTTATTCTACATGGATGTTGTGTCACGAACTCTCTTATCCCTTATCTAGTGCTCTTGTACCGATTTAGGCTAGTTTTTAGGGATTGTTTATTGATAGTTTTCCACATCTCTTTTACTTATCAAATTTATTAAACCAGAGTTATTATGTATGAGTTAACTAAATTATGTTGTTGAAAATGGATTGTTTTAACTTCCGTATCAATGAATGATTGGGTAATAAGGGTTTTCCTATCTAGGGTAGGTATTAGGTAGGTGCCCACATGATTCGTGATTTGGATCATGACAAGATGGTATCAGATCCCAGGTTACTGATCTCCCAGTACAAGAGAAAATATTGAGTAGAGTCCTACAGATTGGTGTGTTGACGTCCACGTTAAATCTGTAGGGAGCTATAAAGCACCTAGGAAATCAGTTTCACTTTTTCTCTCCTATTATGCTATTCCAGTGTTGTCTCCCCGAGTTGAATCCAAGTGGTATCTAGCAGATACTAATTGGTATCTCAACCATCACAATGGGACTGGTTGGTCCCAATTGGTATCTCGCTAATGCTGAGAGGTTGGAACAAGGTATTCCAACCAGTAAAGGTCAATAATAAGCGTAGGTGTTGAATAGTTACATTGTGAAGCTTGCTTGATATTATGTCAGAATGTCGGTTCCTTAATATGTGTTGTTATGGTATGATATAATACATCGCGTATTACTTATGTGAATGCTTATTGCTTGATCTTGTTGTTACTTGGCGATTGGACTATCAAAATTCTTAAATACGAAAAGTTTATTGTGTACGTTGATTTGTATGTTGTGTGGCCAAGGGACTCGAGGATCGTGAGGTTTGGTGTGATCCCAAGGTGTATCTTCATTTCTGCGACTTGAGGTACGCCTCATCTCTCTGTGATTTGGAGTATTTCTTAGTTTCTATCTGAATCCTGACGAACTACCCAGGTGCCTTGCCATTTTGTGAAAAATATTATGTGGGGTGTGGTGCTTAAGAGGAAAGGAAAGGAAAAAGTGAGTTAAAAACTGATTATGTTGAGGAATTAATTACATTTAATATGGCTTGAGTCATGATATAATCACTTTATACCAAAAAACTCTGGTACGTGAGAGTTAGAAACTGTAATAGTATTCAGGGGATGGCGTAGTGTGGGAAAAGGCCTGGGAACAGTTAGTAAAAAGAGAAAATGGAACCACTAGAGGTTACCACTACAATGGTAAATTAACCGTTGCAGTGGCTCCAGGCAGTGAGCTGCCAGTGTTTCCCCCGTTTTTGGGATTTTGCAATCATCCCAAGGCAACCTTGTATTTACAATAGTTAAAGATAAAATTCAACTTTGACATGTATATAAGCTAAAATGTTTATTATTAAAGGTCCAGGAAGGAAAAACATCCTAAAAAGCAAGGAAAATAAAAAGAGTAATTGTTTGTTACAAGCCCCAAACAGGGGCAACCCAAATCCAAAGATAATAAAATGTAGCGGGGGAGGGGGAGGGGGGGGGGAAGAGGACATCTAGTTGGTGGCACTATCTTCAAAACTCGAGGAGTCCAATCCCTCCTCCTCTATCCCACTGAGGAAAGAAAACTCCTCGATATCCTTCTTGATCAGCTTTCGGAGCTTGTTAGTAGGGGAGGTGCACGCAAACATGACCTCCACAGCCTTTCATATCCTCACAAACATGCAATCCTGGGAACAATGTTTCCTCATCTAGCTCTCTTCGGAGCTCAGTGTAAGCAAGGGATGGGTCCACCGGGGCAGTTAAGCTTAAAAGAGCCAACCACGGCTGGGGCATCTGAGTCTTTCCCAAATAGCCTTGCACCGTAGAAAGGTTAGCCTCCCGACCACTAGGGGAGCAAAGAGGAGTAACCCCGCTCCCTCTAGCCCTGCTACTCTCACCCTTCTCGCCCGTCTTCTTTGTCTTCTTGCCCCATACCTGGGTACTCCTACCTCTTAGAGGGTTATACGGAATGTCGCACTCCTCCAAGGTATCATAGTCCTCCTTGGAAACATCTACTCACTTACACAACTTCATAATTAGGAAAGGCAAGAATAGATCCCTTCTTGACCTCTCTCGAGCATAGAAGTACTGCCACTCGTCCATGATCTGTGCCACCACATTCACCTCTATCCCCGTCAAAATTTATACCACTACCATAGCCCAATGAAACACCACGTCCGTAACATTTCTTGAAGGATGAATCCTCCGAGACACCAGGTATAAACAAATCTTGGCCTCGACTATGAAGTATGCACTCTTGGTCCCCTTCTGATTGGACCACTTTACTTCGTTAGCTTTACTCTCGAGCTCTAAGTATAGCAGCGATGGTGATCACTTAGTAGCACCTCCTGCCCTCTCTATTTTGCATCGATGTTATGTCATAGGCTCTTCTATCTCTTATCTAGTGCTCTTGTATCGGTTTAGGCTAGTTTCTGGGGATTCATTGTTTATAGTTTTATGTATATCTTTTACTAATAAAATTTTTTAAACCAGAACTATATGGATAATTTAACTGAATTATGTTGTTGAAAATGGATTGTTTTAACTTCTGCATCAATGAATGGCTGGGTAGTAAGGATTCTCCTATCTGGGGTAGGTTCTAGATAGGTATCCGCATGATCCGTGATTTGGATAGTGACACATGTAGCCTCTCGAAGAAAAATACAAACGTCTTCGTACAGTTCCGCAAGACTCTACTAGACCCTTTCTAGTACGATGAGATCAATGAATCTAGGGCTCTGATACCAACTTTGTCAAAACCCAAATCCATCATGAGTGGCACCCATACTAACCCTCTGGTGGGAGAATCACCTCATCAAAAATACTACTACGAATTACTTAACCCTTTGAATAAGAACAAAACCAAATCCATTAATAAGAAACATAATCTTTAACAATTTAATAAGTTCGAAAACAATGTCATCAATCTAAAATAAGACCCTAGAAACTGAGTGTCATTGTGCCAAAACTCTAACTAAAACATTTATATGGGTACAACCCACAAAATACCAATAATAAAACAAAAACTTTCTTTGCCCGAAATAAGTGTACTAGATCAAAATAAGAAAGATCCATAGTTGCCCGAAAGATGGATGCTCAACCTTGGATCTGATATCGCTCTATCAACTACAAGTGAGGTCTCATAGAAGACGATGGAATATGCTCTGCACTTAACAAAAAAAAGAGCATGGGGTAGTATCAGTACAAAATCACTATGTACTGGTAGGATCATAGACCAACTCAACTTAACCAAGGTGTACACTTATTTAAAAGTTTATAAATAATTAGGAAGCATGAAACCTCAATAATATGTATTCAAGCCAGTCATTCGACCACAATTACACTTTTATAACAATCGATCCAAATAAATCAACGAGCACATTTAGAAATATCAAGTACTCAATTAAATCTCAAACACAGTAACAACTCGTAAGACCAAATTAGTTTATTCATTACTTTTAAAGCATCTTATTTCCTTACTTCATAAAGTAACAACTCACTCCAAGTACAAGGTACAAATCATTAAGTCAAGCCACTAGTAAATCAAAGAACCCAAGAAATATCAATAACTAATGGTTCACACAAGGAACCCAACATATGAATAACATAATATGGCTCGGTTCACTAAAAGAACTATCAAACTATCCAAATTATAGTGTACACACATGCTAAGGGTCTTATGTCCGCCTACTAGCAATTACCTATAGGGGACGAGCTCAGTCCATGTACCAAATATACCAGACCACTAGTGCATGCCACCCTTATACCAAACTAAGTGTTATACCACTCTTATTCCAATGTCCCCACCCTTATCCTTCCTGAAATCCACCGATTCAATTATAATCAATCTTTATCAAATCACTCACAACAAATAACCAGTACCATCAATAAGTGCAATCACATAATGAGATAAATCAATCACTCTTGCATATCAAACAAGGTCCTTTGTACCAATCTCATTATAGGTTATCAATTTCTAAACTTGCATTCAATAATTTACAAGTTCATCATTCATTAGCATGTGTTACAAACAAACAATTAGTTAACATGCACACATACAACCAAATTGAGCCTTAACTCCAATTCAACCATAACCTCAATCCAAGCCTTGCAATACTCTAAATGACTTGAGCCTTACCCTTTCTTGTAGCCTCAGCTTGATCTCGGTCTAAAATTAACAAACAACGAACAATTCAAACAATATTCGATAAATTCTAGGTATTATAACCTAAATTCACAACTTTAAGGTCAAGTTCATGCACACTTCCCTTATTCTAGGGTTTTCTACCCTTCATCCCACTCAAATTCTCCATAAAGCAAGATTACAAGTATGAATTCATGGCTAGTAATCATATTTCCATCATTCTAGGCTATAATAAAGTGAATTTAACCTCTCCATAACCAAATCATATCAAGCTCTCGACCTAGAGTAAAACCCACCATCCCCATCACCATCGATTCTATGAATTCTAAGGATTTAGGGATTGAATTTATGTTAGGAGGAAGGAAACTCACTTACCTTAAGATTAAAAGCTGATGAAATACAACAAGAATTTCCCTCCCTCGGCTTCTGCAACTTTGGATGAAAAATAACATTTTTACACTAAAAATTGCTATTAATTGTGTCTAGTCTGCTATAGCAACCCGATTCCGCTATAGAGGCATTGCTATAGCAGGATCCTCTTGCTATCACAGGGCTAACCAAAGTTGACTTCCGCTATAGGAGAAAAGTCCCTGCTATAGTAGCTTGCCACCCGCTACATGAGGAAGGTAAGGTAGAAACTTTTGACAGCTTCCTAGTTTTGCCATTTTCACAATACACTCCCAGATTTCAACCTTACGAACTAACCCCATTTATCTCAAACGCTATATTCGAAGTTCTACTAACCCAAATTCCATTCCAAAAGTTTCTATGAAATCCCTAACCTCTTAGCTAACATGTTATGATCTTATATCCATGAGTTACTATACCATCAATCACCAGATATTCCTAGACCATACCCCACCTAAAATTCTTCCAAAACTAGCCTAGCTTAAAATTTTCAACATTTCATCCTGGGAGAAACTTAGCCTGAATATTCGCATGCTAAGCTATACCTTAGCGTTATAAGGGGTTGTTACAGACTACATCTGGTAATTTAACAAGATCATAGACTTTATTTTTTGCCATAGATTTTAATTCTTCTTTCATGACATTATATCAAAATGTGGAGTTTTCTTCACTCATGGCTTGTGAAAAAGATCATGGATCAACTTTTAGTTCAATATCATATTCAGAATTTTAAAGATATACAACATAGTAACTAGAAATTGTTGATTTATGAATTATTGAAAATTTCCTTACTCCCACTTGTTCAAACATTCCTTCAATAGGTTCAAGTAAATCACATTGTTCTTCATGTGGCTCCTCAAGTGGTGGTGGCTCTTGAACTTTTTTCTCTTCAGATAATTCATGAGAATTTCTCTAATTAGAATTCAAGTTTTCAATATATAAAGGTACCGTAGGTGGTTCCCTTAGCTCTTCTTATTCCACTAATTGAGTTGAATGACTTCCACTTACTTGATGTTCCTCAAGAAACTCAGCATTTTTAGCCTCAATAATTTTAGGAGAATGAGAATGACAAAAAAAATTAAATTCTTTAAAGTTAACCACATATCCTATAAAGAAATCGCTTATTGTTCTATTATCCAACTTCCTTAAATATGAGTTATAAACTTCACCTTAGTTGGAAATCTCTAGATGTGTAAATGACTTAAACTAGGTTTTCATCTGTTTCATAATTCAAAAGACATTTGGGAATAACTATCACGATCCAAAATCACAATGGTTGTGATGGCACCTACCCCAACCCAACCATGGCAGGTAAGCCAAACTCAACAAACACAGTCAATTCAAGATAAGGGCAAATATAAAATATCAATACGGACAACTAATAATAAATCTAAGCACCCTCAAATGAAAAACAAAAAAGTACATCTCAAAATTTCAAGACTCAGCACTTACAAGTACAAGTGTGCAACTAAAACAATATTTTATAACTGAAATTACAAAACTATCTAAAAATAAAGAAGACAAAACCAAAGGATAGAGGAAGTACGTACAATCTCCGATGGTAGGTGATGTCGCCCAAAATATGACTCCTAAGAAGTATAAAGAGGTCTCTGAATCAAATACGAACCCAATGATTCCTTAACTCTACCGGTTATTGGTGCTGGTAAAACTGTCCCGCTGCGTTGCATGCAAAATCTGACAAGATATGTTCATCTAAATGTCTCTCGACCTTGGTTAGACAAATTTCACTCTTTTCCTCTCGGTCTGTGAGTGTCGCACTACTAACCCTTGTCCTGGATCTCAGATAACTATTCCCGCTAAGGCTCAAGTTATTAGATGAAGGTTGATAGCTTCAAATCTCTATTGTTATTTCCTTTTCCCAATCTCTACCTCTCTCTCGAGCAAGTCTAGAATACAGGCGAGTTTCTAACATTTACAACTGTTAGAAGATCAATCACAACGAAGGAAATAATAATACATGCATTCACACCGGTTCAGAATTGCTTTGCACTTAGCCCATTTTGTTAATTCCTCATGGTTCACACAACCCTAGTTGATGTGTTTAGATACTCATGTTCGCAAGAGCACAATAAGAATTCAAGGATGAAAACATAATTGTAAACTCACAATAATGAAAAAACTCTGAAATCTCAATTATGAATAAAACCCTAGAATCAATATTCCAAGATTACAAAACCAATAATGTGTTTATAAGCTCAAAATAATGAAAAACTATCTCAAAATAATGTACTGACTAACTCTCGCACATAGGACAATACAGGGGTATTTATAGATACAAAACGAATCCTATCCTAATCAAAATAGGACAACAGAGTCGGTAACTTTTCACGGTATCGTGACTTGGTATCTTGGAACCAAGCCACGTCACTTGGATCAGTTTTGTGGAAATCAGGCAACATAGCACATCTCTGAAGTCTATTCATGACACCCACTCATGTCACGTGAGTGGAGTCACGCTACGTGGATGCCTGCCGTGGAAATCAGACAACATTCAACATCTCTGAAGATGACTCACGACAGAAACTCACGTCACGTGAGTGGAATTCACGGCACGTGAGTCCTGTCGTGAGTTACTCCTCTGTTACTGGACTCAGCTCTTTCCTCTTCAGATACTTTGTTCTCGAGCATGATTTCTTCCTTTTTGTCCATTTTGCCTCCAAAACCTATTCTACTGTAATATAGAATAGAAAACACGTCATGCCAACCAAACACACCCAAGTTATAACAGATTTTTCTTGTTTTAAGCATCGAAAGTGTCATGAAACCATGACACATCAACACCCTTAACTTAGAATGTTTGCATGTCCTCAGGCGAACAAAACAAAAAAACACATAGACGATGCTTAACTAAGAGAAACCTAAGGGACCTACGACAGTCGATTCATTGATTTTAGCCTCAAAACTCTTCTGACCCCTCCTATTTACAAATCAAAACCATGGTGTATATACATGCAGCATATTATCTTGACACAGAAGGGATCAAGTGATGGCATCAAATTATGAACAAACAACTGAGCATATATGCAAATGTCATTATCCGAACAAATAGCAGCTAACAATGCAACCCATGTACTCTCACAATCAAAGAAGTATCATGCACTCACAGTATACTAATGAATCTTAAATTAGGGACTCGGTCAAAAACACTCTCTCTCATAAAGAAGTTCAAACAGTGTGCATGAAATACCATAGGCTTGCCCTTATTTTCTATACCTTAAATTTTTTTTTCCGGACAGTTGGACTAGGATCACTATAGGACTTTAATCGGCTTATAACGTCGGCTTGGGGACGGGTATGGTACATATGGATATGGTGACTTAACCCTTCTTGACACTACACTATTTTTGGCTCCACTTTTCAACCATGCTTATTTATTCTCCCTTATTCTCGTTCATTTATTTTCAGATTTTCGAGTGTGATTTTCTTCACTTTCAAAACACAATTTTCTCTATTTTTTTTTCTTTTTTTTTTTTCAATTTCTATTCATTTGACTTTATTTTATTTTATTTTTTCTTCACACCCAAATTTGTTTTTTTTTTTTTTTTTATACTAACCCCTTAGTCATACCCAAATCAATCTACGCACCCCTATAATAGCCACCCTCAACTTAGACGATTTGCTTGAGTTGAGGTACACAATGTCCAAGGAGGGACCAGAGCCAAGACAGGTTCATTATAAATCAAAAAGGGAAGGTGAATAGGCTAATGAAAGAAATAGGTCAATTAAGGCTCAAAATCAGGATCAAGGCATACTTAATTCATTTGGTCAGGCATTTAGGCTACAAGTGGACTTATTCAAAAATGGCCTATGATCCTTTCCTAATCACTATCCTCTAACCTAGGCAAGACTAACCGGGCAAGTTCTGGATCGTACACACAAAGTCAACTAAGTAATGACCTCACACACATAGCACAGGGTTGTATTATCAACTACTACCTTATCTAGGTTCATGCAATACTAGCTACAGTTATTCTGCCTATAATACTAATGCCATAACAAGATCCAACGGCTATCAAAAACTAACATACTACACCCACAATTCAAAACAAAAATTTTCAGGAGGGGTATCCTTTAGACAATCACAAAGCATCCTTAATATTGAAAATACATTCAAAATTGGACTGCACTAAGGTTCCCCTATTTTTCTCCTAATTAAACACAAAAACACATAATAATATAAATAACAACCTAAACATGCCGGTTCTACTATGATAGTACACTCGGGGGAAAAGAAACACGACAACAAAAAACCCCAAGTGGTGGTACACCTGCACCCCCAACTAACAATGGTGCACTGCCCTCAGTGCACAACTATTAATATAATAAATGCAAAGGAGTGAAGACATACCTGCAGCACCCTAAGCGCTAAAAGTGGGCCCGCCTATAGCGGGATCATCAGTATTCCCTGTGGGCTCTCTGCTAGGCTCATCTGATGGAAGGGGTGCCTGACTAGAGGATGCACAGCGCGCCTTTTCTCCTCTGCAATCTGGATAGTATAGTACTCCACCCTGGAGGCTTTAATCACTCTCCGAAGATCACCCTTAAACTCATCACCACTATCCACCTACTCTTCCGGACTGCATGGACGTTTGCCTCTATCAATAGGAGGCTCCTCATCGGCAAACAAATCCACTTCAAAAACTGGCCTCATCGGAGCCTGAATAGGCATAGGTGGAATAACAGGGGCACTGTTTGGTGCCAAATCTCGGACCTTCTCTCGCAAATAAGCTACCTCCTGTGTCAATGCTTCTATCTCAGGAGGTTGTGCCGAACCCAATCGGGTAGCCATCCGCGCCTCAAAGCTATCAATCCGTCCATGCAGCTCTCGCATGAAGATATCCATAGAAGTAGACATACGGGCCTCCACCCTAGCCTCTACAGCCTCAACTGTGGTCCTAACCCATGGCTTAAGCTGGGATACCAACTTAGCCATTTGTGCCTCTGTGTGGGCCTGCCGCTCAAACATCTGTGTTTGCCTATCAACCAGCTGTTGTAGGAAGTCTCTCAAAACCGAGACCATACCAGAAGGAGGCGGTGGTGTTGAAGTGTTGGGTACCTCATAGTCAATCGGGCCTGTGTTCTCAGCAGATGCATGAACAGTATCAGGAATGCTCACCGGTATAGGAATAGGCATAGGGGTGCTCACCGAATCATCTCTATCTCCAGGCCCTTCAAAAAGGGCTGCTCTTGATGACCCAGAAGGCTGAGACCTTTGTGGAACACTGGGGATAGATCCCCACTGCTGCATCAATGCAAGAGGTCAGAAGTCTGGTTGTTTCTGATGATGAAAAGAGCTTTTATCTTATGTGAAATTTATGAAAACTTCCTTTTATCGATCTTGATTCGCGTATAAATTTTGGAACTATGTACCTAGCTGAACCGGAGAGCCCCAAAGTCCCACGGTATCATAGAATAAACCCAATATCTACTATGCGGGTCACCTCAATTTAGTGATCAATGGTAGGTAGCCTAACCACACCCGCCCGATCACACAGGCTCTGAATCAAACAGGGAAAAGGGATACTAGTATGGTCTCGAAAGGCACGCTCATGAATCTCCCTAAGAATGTACCTGGTGATATGAATATCATAACCTGCAAGGATGTTAGCCACCACCACAGCTCGATCCAAGGTGAGTGAATTATCAGCATTAGTGGGCCCCAACCGATGCCTAACAACAGACCACCAAAACCTGCCGGCAAAATAGAGTGTGGACTTCTTGATATCCAGCTTCCCAGTCACCCGACTAGCATTAACATCGTCCTCCGCTATATAACTAGCAACTCCAACTTCTGATCAGCATCCTGTATTTTAATCAGATTTTTGACAGTCTCCATGCGGTGATCAAACTCAACAGTCGTAGCTGGCAAAGGACAGTCTGCACCAAATAAGAATCGGTGGATGGTCTGCTCAGATATATCGACTCTGGTCCCCCAAACTAAAGTGTGAGTCAATAGTGGTTGGTCCCGGTATCGCTGCCCAACAGGTTTACTCAAATCAACAGACACAGCATATGGCGCATAAAATTCTTGGACCAATTCTCAAACACCCAAACCCATACTTCTCAAACACAGTCCAAATATCAGGTAGTGTTTTTAACTCCTCAAGTCGATATTGGGGAGCCTCCATAATACTTCTTCTACACACGCCATGCTCAGTCAGCTTAGCATCCCTGTCATAAAATACCCGCATGGCCTAACACACCATCATTGGTTCTCCCGTCTCTCTGAGGGAATCGGGGCGCTCTGATCACCAATGCCCGAAATAGAGGTTGCAGCCTCTGCCGCAGAGGTACCCTATCCTGTAGTATCATCCGCAGAGCCCGATACCGACTCATCCTCCCCTTCTTCAGACTAGGAGGCAGACTCGAAAGACTGATCAGGAATAACCGGCTCGACAGGCTGTAGAATGGGCTGAAATGCAGCCTGGGCAGCAGCTTATGCCCGAGTCTATAACCTCGTGGTACGAGGCACTATTGTAGTATAATCAGTGCCAATATTAAAAACCTCCTCGAACCCACTTTTTCCTGATTTTGATGATTCATCACTCAAATGGGTCAAAAATTCTGGATTTTTGTTTGAATTCTTAACGAAGAATCAAGGTGGTCACATTTGGGGTTTGGTTTGGGGGGCATGGTGTTGGGTTAGGGTCAGATTTTGGGTATTTGGGTCGGGTTTGGTTTAAATTTTTAGGTAATTGGGTCGGGTGGGTCAAATTTTTAGGGTGGGTTGTTCGGATACGGGTCTGTAGAGGGTGGGTCAGGTCTGTGGAGGGTTTAGGTGAGGAGGGTTTGTTGGATTTTGAATTTTGATCTTTGGGAATGTTGAAATTTTGGAGTAAAGGTATGAGAATTGGGTGAATTTATGGAAGTAGGGTTTATGATTAGGATATAGAGTAGGAGGATTTGTAATGGGAGTTGGGTCGGATTTGAGGGATATACCAGAATATATGAAGATTTGGATCGGGTCGGGTCGGGTCTCGGGTACCTGGTGTTTCTATTTTTCACGGCACCACCCACTTGACGTAGGTTGCACTCACGTCATGTGGGTCTATGGCGTAGCTCACTTCTGCAGGTGTTAATGTCCTCTGATTTTCACGATACCACCCACGTGACGTCGGTATACTTACATCACGTGGGTACCTTGTCGTAGGTAAGATTCAGAAAGGTAAATATTTTCAATGATTTTCACGGCACAACTCACGTGACGTGGGTACACCTACGTCACATGAGTACCCCTGTCGTGGGTTGGATTCTGCAGGTGTTATCTTTTGAATTTCAGCTAAGGTGTCTACAAATTCTCAGATCATAAAATAATCAGATCTTGGGTTGCCTCCCAAGTAGCGCGTGATTTAATGTCGCGGCACGACACGGCTAACTTGGATACTTAGACTTCACCAACCAGCCCATGGGTTGCCTCCCATGAAGCGCCTGATTTAACATCGCGGCACGATATGGCTAGCTTGACTACTTAGACTTCACCAAGCTCAAGCTCCTCACATTACCTTATTTCTTCCGTGATTCCCACATAATGCTTAACACGCTGCCTATTGACCTTGAATAGAAAATTATCAGCTCCTTTTAGCTCAATTGCTCCATTTGGGAATACCCTGACCACCGTGAATGGTCCGAACCATTTGGACTTTAACTTTCCAGAAAACAAGCGAAGCTTGGAGTTATAAAGTAGCACCAAATCTCTCGGGTGAAACTCTCGTTTCTCAATGCATCGATCATGATATAATTTCATCTTCTCTTTATATATTGTTGATTTTTCATAATCCCGAAGATGAAATTCATCCATCTCATTCATCTGCTCAAGTCTCAATTTAGTCGTTTCACTCCAGTCCAAATTCAACCTTTTCAAAGCCCATAAAGCCTTATGTTCAAGTTCGACAGGCAAATGACAAGATTTTCCAAAAACTAACTGATATGGTGATGCATCAATTGGCATCTTGAAAGCAGTTTGATATGCCCATATTGCATCATCCAATCTTCGGGCCCAATCATTCCTATTGGCATTCACCGTTTTTGCCAAAATACACTTGATCTCATGATTTGACACCTCAACTTGGCCGCTTGTTTGAGGATGGTAAGGTGTTGCGACCTTATGTTTAACACCATATTTTTCAAGCAGGGCCTCGAACAGACGATTGCAGAAGTGGGATCCTCCATCACTAATGATAACTCGGGGTGTACCGAATCGTGAAAATATGTTCTTTTTCAAGAATGTCGTGACACTTCTTCCTTCGTTATTAGGAAGCGTAATTGCCTCCACCCACTTAGAAACATAGTCGACAACTACCAAAATGTATTTCATCCCATGTGAGCTCACAAAAGGGCCCATAAAGTCAATTCCACATACGTTAAACAATTCAAGATCAAGTATAGTTGTCATGGGAAGTTCATGTCTGCGTGAGATATTCCCTTGCCTTTGACATTGGTCACAAGAGTGAGCATAATCATGAGCATATTTGTAAATACTGGGCCAGTAGTACCCACATTGCAAGATTTTATGGATAATCCGCGCACCTCCATGATGACCCCCAACTGGAGATGAATGACATGCTTCCAAAATACTCATCATCTCGACCTCTAATACATCTTCTAATCATTCCATCTGCACATACCCTAAATAAATACGGCTCATCCCAGAAGAATTTTCTCACCTCATGCATGAATTTCTTTCACTGCTAATACGACATATCTTCCAAAACTAAATCACTTGCCAAAAAGTTGGCAAAATCAGCAAACCAAGGGATTAAGTCTTGCGATGCTGCCAATAATTGCTAATCTGGAAAAGCATCATCAATCTCAAGATCATCCCTTAATTTAAGCATGACCTCCTCCTCAAGGCATGATAGATGGTTAGCGACGTGATTCTCGATTCCCTTACGATCCTTGACTTGAAAGTCAAATTCTTGCAGTAGAAGCACCCACCGAATCAATCTTGGTTTAGCATCCTTCTTCGACATAAGCTATCGAAGTGTTGCATGATCTTTATGTATAATGACCTTTGTACCAATCAAGTAAGATCTGAATTTCTCAAAAGCAAAGACCCCTGCTAACAGTTCCTATTCAGTTACAGTGTAATTCCTTTGAGCTGGATTAAGCACTTTGCTAGCATAGTAAATCAGATGTAAAATCTTCTCACGTCTTTGGCCAAGGACTGCACCCAAAGCCACCCCGCTAGTGTCACACATAACCTTAAAATGCATCATCCAATCTGGTGAGATAATAATAGGGGCTGAAACCAACTTTTCTTTTAGACACTCAAATGCTTTAAGACATGCCTCATCGAACACGAACTTCACCTCTTTCTCCAAAAGTTTGCATATAGGATGTGCAATCTTAGAGAAATCCTTGATGAATCTTCTATAAAAGCCAGCATGACCTAAGAAACTTTGAATTCCTTTCACGAAAATGGGTGGAGGTAACTTTTAAATTACCTGAATCTTTACCTTATCCACTTCAATACCATTCTTTGAAATCTGATGCCCCAATACGATACCCTCGTTGACCATAAAGTGACATTTTTCCCAATTTAGCACTAAGTTGCACTCCTCGCATCTTTGCAGCACATTAGCAAGGTGTGCTAAGCAATCATCAAATGAGTCTCCCACAATATAAAAATCATCCATAAAAACCTCAATAGTGTCTTCCACCATGTCGGAGAAAATAGACATCATGCAACGTTGGAAAGTGGCCAGTGCATTACATAGACCGAAGGGCATCCTTTTAAATGTGAATGTCCTATATAGACAAGTGAAAGTGGTTTTCTCTTGGTCTTTGGGGGCAATGAAAATCTGATTATACCCCGAACATTCATCGAGAAAACAATACAATCCTCTACCAGCAAGACGGTCTAACATTTGATCCATGAAGGGCATAGGAAAATGATCTTTTTCTATCCAAGAATTCAGCTTTCGATAATCCATGAAACCTCTCCATCCAGTAACCGGCCTCATTGGGATTAACTCATTCTTGTCGTTTAGAACCACAATCTCCCTTCTTTGGTACACATTGAACTGGGCTCACCCACTTGCTATCAGCAATAGGGTAAACCACTCTTGCATCTTACCACTTGATGATCTCTTTCTTCACAAACTCTTGCATAGGTGGGTTTAGACGATGTTGGTGCTCAATGCTCAGTATGCACTCAGTATTAAGTTGAATTTTGTGAGTGCAAATGCTGGTTAAAATCCCTATAATATCAGCAATAGACCAACCAATCGCCCTCTTAAATCTTTTCAATACCGAAACCAGTGCCTCTACTTGCCACTCTACCAATTTAGCAGAAATAATCATAGGCAAGGTGTTGTTGGCTCCCAAAAATGTGTAGCGAAGGTGAGCTGGGAGAGCCTTAAGCTCTAAAAATAAAGGCTCCTCAATAGAAGGACGAGATGGTGGGGTCACCCTATTCTTCAACTCGAGATCAAGTTTCTTTGGAGCATAAGTGTATGCTCCCTTACCAGTGAGTGCACCAACCATCTCATCGTATTCCTCAATACCGTTGCTATCAAAATTTAAGATCACGGCCGTGAGAGCTTCTACCCCCAACCTTTCTTCAAAAGACACGACAACCTGACTATCCTTAACCACATCTATTACCAAAATCACCCGCATATCTTTCGATTGTTTCATGGAACGACAAACATTGAAAGTGACTTGTTCATCATTTAACCTGAATTTTATCTACCCTGTTTCCATGTTGACCAATGCACGACCAATGGCAAGGAATGGTCTTCCCAATATGATGGGAACCTTGAAATCAACTTCATAATTGAGGATCACAAAGTCAGCCAGAAATATGAAAGATGCAACTTTTACCAAATCATCATACAAAATGCCCACAGGCTTTTTCACAGTCCTATCCACCATGAGAAGTCTCATAGAGGTTGGTTTTGGTGCTCCCAACCCCAACTGCTTAAAAACGGCTAACGGCATTAAGTTAATGCTAGCACCTAAATCACAAGTGCTTTAGTAAAGTTGTAGGACCCGATAGTACAAGGAATTGTGAAAGCTCCTGGATCCTCCTTCTTTTCAACTAGGGAACGCGAAGCAACGACACTCCAATGATGTAAGTTATCTTCTGGCTTAAAACTGACAATTCTCTTCTTTGTCACCAAGTCTTTCATGAACTTCGCATAACCTGGAATCTACTTCAATGCCTCAACAGGAGAGATGTTTATCGATAGCTCTTTCAACATTGTAATAAACTTCTGATACTTGCCTTCCTCAGCCTTCTTTTTCAATCGTTGAGGAAAAGGAGAAGGAGCTCGTGAGATTGTTTTCAGCATTTGTGGGACCTTCTTTTCCTACCTCTTTTCAGATTTTGCCTTTTCGCTAGTATTATAAGGATTTGGAACTGTGTCGGCCTTTGAATAATCCGGCTCTATCTCAGTTTCTACATCAACAACCATTGGCTTATTGGTCTTACCACTATCCACAGGTATAGATGGATCTGTGGTGTATTTTCCGCTTCTAGTAGTAATGGCTAGACAATGGCTATCATTCTTCAGATTTTGGATGGTGTTGCTTGGAAGGCTGCCTGGCTGAAGTTGGTTCAATGCCACCGATATCTTCCCGAATTGTTGCTCCAACTGTTTAATAACAGTCGAATGGGATTCTACTTTCTGACTTATTCCTGAGATGTCTGACCTAATCTCCTTCAGGCACTATTCTTGACTCTCTGACCCTTTCATCAGTTTATTGAGAAGGGATTCCATTCTTGAATTTACAGAGTCAGCATCGAGGTTTCCAGGTGGAACATATACACCACTCTTCTCTCTATAATCATTCTTCCTCCTCCAATCACTGTCACAATCTCGCTCTCTATCTCTATATCCCGACTTGTTGTAATTGTCTCCATAGTAGTTCCAACCTTGATTCCCTTACCTCGAGTTCCAGGAGTCTTGGTTAGACCCTTGGCCTTTGGCTCGGAAACCCACCACTTCTCAATCCAAATACTTAGCCTCTTCATCAGATTCATAATCGTCATGTCTAGGCATTTTACCTTGTGCACCTACAGCATGCACCTTCTCAACATCTCTGGCCGCTATCTATTTATCCAAAAGACCAATTTTTGTCCTCAGCTGAGCAACTTATTGAGCTACAGATTCTTCTAAAGCCCATTATGCTGCTGAGGCTCCAATAGCATATGTGCTAGCAGGTGTATCTGCTTCCCGAGTATGCCATCCTCGGTTGGTCTTAGTGATACGATCTAATATTTCTGAAGCTTGTTCGCACCTCAGACTCATAAATGCTCTACCAGTGATAGTATCTTCTACAACCTTAGTATTGACGTTTAAAGCCCTGTAGAAGATTTTAAGTAAGTTTCTACCACTCATCCTATGATTTGGCACATTCTGCAGCTTCCTCTTGAACCTTATGCATGTCTCATAAAGTGCTTCAGAATGTAGTTGTCTGAAGTTGTAGATCTCATCCTTCAACTGTAGCATCTTAGAAGGTGGGAAAAACCTCTCCTGAAATTGATTTCTCAATTCTTGCCAAGTAGTGATGGATCCTCATGGTAATTCTGCCAACCACAAAGTCGCCTCTCCTGTTAGAGAGAATGGAAACAATATCAATCCAATAGCCTCTTGGTCAGCTCTGGGCAAATTATATGAAGTGCAGACCCCCAAAAAATTCATCACTTGCATGTTTGGATCATCAGTAGGAAGACCGGCAAACATACCTTTCAGGTTTAGCAGGTGAATCATGGTACTGGTAATGTCAAACATAGTACCCGAAGGTAACTCTGGTGGAATAATGGCACCAGTCTCTATTGGCTCGAAGTAGGCCACATCTTCTTCCTCAGGATCATCATAAAGTGGCACATGTGGTCTTTGAAGTGCTTGTTGAGCTCTCAATCTTCTTTGTCTCTCTTCAGCCTCGGCCAGTCGCTGAGCTGCCTCTTGCATAGCTCGATTATCAATCTCTGCTTGCCTAAGAGCAGCTTGTCTAGCATGCTCTTCTCGTGTCAATCGAGAAGTAGTTTGATCCGTTGTTTCATGACCAACCGGCTGAATTGGTTGATTATGAATGTCTCCCATGGTGGCAGGATCCTGAACTTCGTCGGTATTCACTATTCTTCGATTAGCTCTCAGAGTCCTTTCTATTTCAAGATCAAGTGGAATCAGGGGATTGCCTTGACTCCTAGTATTGGGCATACACTGGTGTGTGCCCTTAAAAGTATAGAAAAACAAAACCAATCAACTCCAACCAGTACTAATCAACTCCGTAACCTTATTCCCCGGCAACGGCGTCAAAATTTAATGTCGCCCAAAATATGACTCCTGAGAAGTATAAAGCGGTCGCTGAATCAAATATAGAACCTAACTAGGTTGGGGTCGATCCCACAGGGAATAGGACAAAAATAGGTTAAATTCTTGTTCGAGTAGTTGGCAATTAAGTAAAAAATGGGGGAATATTTGTAACAAGTAGTGATAGTAACAAGTGTTGATTCTTTGAAGTTGTTTTTAATATAAGAAATACACTAGGACTGTGATTCCCAATGATTCCTTAACTCTACCGGTTATTGGTGCTGGCAAAATTGTCCCGCTGCGTTGCATGCAAAATTTGACAAGATATGTTCATCTAAATGTCTCTAGACCTTGGTTAGACGAATTTCACTCTTCTCCTCTCGGTCTTCGAGTGTCGCACTACTAACCCTTGTCCTGGATCTCAGATAACTATTCCCGCTAAGGCTCAAGTTATTAGATGAAGGTTGATAGCTTTAAATCTTTGTTGTTATTTCCTTTTCCTAATCTCTACCTCTCTCTCGAGAAAGTCTAGAATACAGGTGAGTTTCTAACGTTTGCAACCGTTAGAAGATCAATCACAACGAAGGAAATAAAATACAGCCATTCACACCGGTTCAGAATTGTTTTGCACTTAACCCATTTCGTTAATTCCTCATTGTTTACACAACCCTAGTTGATGTGTTTAGCAACCCATGTTCGCAAGAGCACAATAAGAATTCAAGGATGAAAACATAATTGTAAACTCACAATAATGAAGAAACTCTGAAATCTCAATTATGAATAAAACCCTAGAATCAATATTCCAAGATTACAAAACCAATAATGTGTTTATAAGCTCAAAATAATGAAAAACTATCTCAAAACAATGTACTGACTAACTCTTGCACATATGACAATACAGTGGTATTTATAGATACAAGACGAATCCTATCCTAATCAAGACAGGACAACAGAGTTGGTAACTTTCCACGGTATCGTGGGTTGGTATCGTGGAACCAAGCCACGTCACTTGGATCAGTTTCATGGAAATCAGGCAACATAGCACATCTCTGAAGTCTATTCACGGTACCCACTCACGTCTCGTGAGTGGAGTCACGCCACGTGGATGTCTGCCGTGGAAATCAGACAACATTTAAAATCTCTAAAGATGACTCACGACAGACACTCACGTCACATGAGTGGAATTCACGGCACATGAGTCTTGTCGTGAGTCACTCCTCTGTTACTGGACTCAGCTCTTTCGTCTTCAGATACTTCGTTCTCAAGCATGATTTCTTCCTTTTTGTCCATTTTTCCTCCAAAACCTATTCTCCTGCAATATAGAACAGAAAACATGTCATACCAACCAAACACACCCAAGTTATAGCATATTTTTATTGTTTTAAGCATCGAAAGTGTCATGAAACCATGACACATCAGTAGGAACTCACCAAAGCTTCAGATCAGCAAACACTGTATTAATCAAAGACCATGCTGGCAACTCACAGTAGGATCTGCATCAGAAGGATATAGAAAAATAGAGGTCAGTACATGTCACGACCTAATTTTTTGAGTCATGATGACGCCTACCGTGACCCACCAATAGGCAATCTAAGCCATAGCCCGGAGCAGCAAGCAATGGGCTAAGAGGCAGAAACTAGAAGAGAGAGAGATGAAGAATGCATAACAATAATAGTAGATGAAAATAGAAAGCATAAACGTACAATATATACATGCTGAGACAAAAGAGGAAAAAGACAGTGTATATACATAAGCCCCTCCCAAGACCTGGTAAGGTCAGTAATAGAGCCACAACTAACACAGCCAGAGTACTAGATAGAAACCAAATATACAAAACATATACAACAGTCTTGAGTACAAAGACTATACAGGAGTAGATGAAGTAGCATCACTACCATTGACTAGTGCCCGAAACTACATCGGGGAAAAAGTTTCAGAAGTGCAGTATGAGTATCGGGCAACGGGCACTCAATACGCATTATCGATCGACTGAGCTCAATATAGCATAAACATAACTAAAATGTGAGGGTTCATGCTAAGTCCGGGGTAAGAATGACAGAAGATAAATAGCTACTGAGTTGTACAAATGCAATAAGGAAATAAGTAGAGGCGATACGAAATAATAAGAAAATACAAAAATAAACAGACAAGTCAAACATAACCTAACTGGCCCCCCATAAGCCCAAAAGGCATAGTGAAGAAAACAATAAACCAACTGTACCCCCATAAGCCGGTGGGACACACAAGAAAAGTAAATGCAAAATTGTCAGTAACCTATGGCCGAACCAGTATCCGGGAACCATAGTAACCATTCGGGGATATATCGGGCTTGAACTGGCACCAATGGGTAATAACAAGAGGCCAGACATCGGGTTCAAATCGGTCATAGAGGGTAATAACGAGAGGCCACATATGTGATATATCTAAGAACTCATAGCCATATGTCGGACTAGAACCAAAACTCAGTGAATCAAAATATCAGAACCACGGTATCCAGTACCAAAACTCTCAAATAGTATCGTAACCAGTGACCAGACTCAAATCGAAACTCATAATAGTCAGTAATCAACATATCTAAATCAGTGGCCAAACTTGAACCGAAACTCATTATAGTCAGTAATCATTATATCTGAATCAGTGGCCGGACTCGAATAGGAACTAATAATAGTCACTAATCATAATATCTGAATTAGTGGTCGGACTCGAACCGAAACTCATAATAGTCAGTCTCCCAGATTCATCATAACTAATTGCCTAGAATAGTGCAAGAATCCACACAAATACAAGTAAATGGGGACATACCGGCCCCAGGCTGAACCCGAAACATAAATAAAGGAGCTAACCCATAATGTACTATAAGGCCAATCCCTGGGTCCTCCAAGGTCAACTACCTACTACTAGGTGATGTATATGCCAAATCGGGTATCTCAAGTGTACCACAGCAAGGCGGGTCCTAATACTAGGTCAAGGCTAACAATCTCAATCAACTATTATGTTATCTGGGCTCGATAGGGCCAAACGGGTTAAAGGATCATAATAAGGGTAAACCAACCCAAAGGTTATCCTAAAATAGTATCTCAAGGCTTAACTAAGCCCAATAAGGTCTAAGGTTAACTATACCGACTGTGAAGAGTAGCGGGGCCCACTACGGGGTCTAGGAACCAAGTCTGAGCTTAACCTATCCAAGTCTAGACTAAGGTTCCCCAACCTCCTACTAATAGTATTACAACATTAACCAACCCTATAAAGGTCATCTTTGGCACCCCACAAGGATAACGGGCTCGAAATTCATCTGAACGGGGCCCTAATCGGTCCAAAAGGCCTAATCATAGCAAGCCAACACCAATCTACAACTACCAGCCCAAACACTAGTACAATAGCATGCAAATACTATAAATAAACTCAGTCTAGGTATAAGGAAAGCCTAGCCTACCTGGACGCAGCCGAACGCCTGCTAAACAGGAGCTTTCCCCTTCCGAGAGGCCTCCGACTACTGCCACGCTATCAAAATAATAAACTACATCTCAAAACTTGAAGATTGATTCCCATATTACCCAGGTCGGAAAACGATCAAAAATCTTATATGGGGCCCACTTGTAGAATTGTGAAATCAAAATCATCACAACGTCCCAAATAGCTCAGTGACCAATAATCACAAGAGATATACACAAATCCGAGCTCAAAATAGCTCTAACCAGCACCAACATCAACCTCGCCAAATAACAATTCAAACACGCGATTTTAAGCTCAAATTGACCGAAAACTTACGATATAAAGACGCTATACTATCAAGCACGCGATCTCCGAGCTTGAATAACTTGATGAAGATGATTGATTGGTGATCATATAAAATCACAAACTATTTTCCCCAAGTTAAATTCTCCAACGTGTATGTATATATCATATATGTAAAAAGTGTGACATGAAACTTATGTACTAGGAAGGAAAAAAAAGATAAGGAATCTGATCCATTTAAATGAATATATACAGTAACCAATCTTAAAAGATTAACATCACAAATGATTACTATATTAATAAAGTAGTTCATGAATGAAAATTTTGCCACCTCTAACTAACCATTATGTTGTCCTCATTTCTTGCTTACACGCGGGGATTTTCCCAATGCAACAAATTATTATTATCCTCCATATCATGCGCACACTTGAGTATTGCTTAGATTCATGGTAAAATAAATACAATATTTTGAATATATCATAATTAATATAAAAATATTTTGAATAAAGCGTCTATTATAAAATAATAATATTTTAACATATCTAGATTCACTATCTCTGCTTAAAATATTAATAGATCACAAAGCTATTATAAATTAATATAGATATATCATAACTAAAGAATTTTATAAATATCAAAAAACCTTTTCGAAAGGTAATTAACTATATCTATTTACCAAATTCTAATTTAATTCAAATATTTCATAACATGCTCAATATTAATAAAATTCTTAAACGAACTGCCTGGAAACCAAACTGTCAGTTCCAACAAGTCATAAATAACTTGGGGCAGTTATAGGAAAGTTCTAAACGCCGAGAACACACAAAAACAAGGGAAATGACCAGGAGGGTCATTACAGTACAACCAGTAGGAATCATAGAACGACTAAGCTTAAGCCGATACTATATCAAATAAAGAATACTAAGAAAACCCTACACACAAAAAAGTCCCAGTAGTTCAATATCAACAAATCACTAAAGATCATCTCAAACACAATAATAATCAAAGAATGAGGTAATGCAATGGCATGTAATAATATACAAAGGCCAATACCTATGGATATACACCCCCTTCATAGTGGTATACGGTGAGGTAGGACCTATGGAAAACTCGTAAGGTCCATATATCCTATTCAGAATCCTACCTTGGACTCACAAAACTTGTCTGGCATCCTACCTCAAACTAAATCAATAGAACGTATTATATCTCTCCATCCGGCATCCTACCTCGGACCAAAGCAATAAAAGATGACTCTTTTTTTTCATAAATTAGGGTTTCCAATGGTACAATCTAATGATCCATGAGATGAATCAATATGTATGATTAAAGAGATAAGATGAATCTAGATACAACAGATATGTACAAAATCTCAAGATAACATTCAACTCATGAACACAAGCTACAAGCCTCAATATCAAGTCAGAAATTCAAATCCCACATTACTTAAATAGTATAAGCCCAAATTGAGAATCACAACAACATTCCATCTCATTTACTTTTATAATTCACTAATTCTCCCATACCATAGTATTTGTTTACATGATAAGTCCTCGTCCAAGCACAGTCTGAAGAAAGGTAAGTCATAACCTACCTCAAAATCGAACTGTAAGCCACTAATAGACACACACTAGCCTTACCCTTTCGAATGGCTTCAAACCTCTCCCAATCGATCAAGAACAAGTACTACATGTGAATACAAGTCCATCGATACCCATGTTTCTCTACTTTTATTCTGGGTTCAAAAATTCAATCTCGAGCCTCTAATGGGTAAACTAGAATTTTATTTAAAACTTAAATTATCCATAACTTAAAGAGTTCAAATATAAAATTTTCTCAAAAAATGGAGTTAAAATCAATCTTAAAATCATCAAAATATCATTTCTTAACTTTACCCAAAAACCTCAAAATTTTCAAGTTGAAAAACCAAGATTTGAAGATAAAATCATGAAATAACGATAAGGGAATGTGTAAAAATAGTATAAAATCATACCCAAGGAAGAAATCTTGAAAATCACTGTTTAAATCTCCCAAACATGAGTTTTCAAGTTTCAAAAATTGAGTTACGGGATTTTTATTCAAAAATAGAAAATAAATCTGTCCAGGTTTGATTTGTTATTTGCAAACGCGGCGGGCCTATTGCGAACGCAACTGACCCGGTTGTAACAACTTGTTCCATCATTACGGAAAATAACTACAGTAAAGGACTTAGAACCTCATTCATCATAGTTTATAGGATCAATTCTTTAGTATGGGAGTACATTAGATATGAACTAAGCTCATACAATATCCCTAGTACAAAGTTAAGTTGGAAGTATTCTTACTGATAGAGTTTTGAGCTAAGTTTAAACTAGGGTCAAATTCAAACGAGCACTACTTCTAGAATATAAAGAATTATGGGTCCAAATACCCACCAAATTAAATATCTTTGAGTATTCTTTACAATGCCTCTAACTATTTGTTAATCCACTTTCGGAGTAAACAATTATAGCCATTTTACTATAGAATGTTTGTGCTGAAAAGTTGGCCATCGCTGCAGCAATGAGCGGGTCGCTGCAACATTAAACAGTCATTACTTGACCTTATTTTTGATGGTTTTTGGGTTTTTAACTCAAAAACTTCATTCCAAATCCCTAAGGGGACGATTTTTCATGTTCTAGGATGAAAAATCTTCATTAAGGTAAGTTTTTCTGTCATCTTCTTCATCTTTCAATTCATTAACATCTTAGAATCATTAGAATGATATTTAATGGTGAAATTCTTGGGGATTAGAACTCCAAGTTCATGAAATTTTGGAAAAAAACTATGGGTGGGGATAATATCACCTAAAATCACCTTTAGGTAGTTAACTAACGATTTCTAGCTTGAATTTGTTATTTTAAAACATGAATTTTAATTGTTGGGAACCTTGAATTCAATAAAAATGGAATCTTTAGCTTTAAAACTCCATTAATAGAGGTGGATTGAGTATGATAGAACTAGTTAGTAATTAATTGACCGTTGGGTAATGTTTAAGATCATTAATTAGGATAGAATTAGTGGGTTAAATTCCCAAAGTAGTTTTTTAAAGAGTAATCAATTAATTACTCCTATAATTGTTTGATTTCTAGATGATTGGACCAATGGAGGCATGAAAGAAAGGAAAGAGCAACCTTGGTGTGGCTTGCTTGTTCCAAGATCTTTGGTCGAGGTAGGTTATGGTTTAATGTGTAGTAGACTTGGGTTAGATACATGTAATAACTATAGTTTTGACGGGAGACTTCATATCTAAGCGTACGGGCATGGAGTTTAGATGGACAAAACATGGAATTAATGTAATACTGATCTAATTGGGTGTGGTTATGTTTTTGTATGGATCCCTTGATGGGTGTTTGTATTTGTATAACTTACTTGATGATTTATAAATTTAATGTGTGAATGTGGGTAATAATAGAGGAATTGAGTGAGCTTGTTATCTATAAAATTCTCTTAATAACTTTAAAAGGGTGAATTTGATATATTTTTTTTGAAATATGGGATATTCTTACTGAAAGATAGTTATGAGAATTCATTATGATAAGAGGAGGCGGTGGTATAACTTAAGAACCTAAAGACAAGTTAGGCTAAGTGTTAGGAAGTAAGATGTGTAAAGGTGCATGATCTAAGGCGTATTTATATGCCTTATTGCCGACTTTGACCCATGTTTACCTTAGTTTTGAGAGAAATACATGCGTATTTTGTATTGTTTTGATGTAATATTTGATATTGTGCTAACAAATGTGATTAGACCCTTGTAGGTGAACTTTGTGACTATTTGGAGCATTTTTGGCGTGGAAATTAAGGCTTGGAGGAGCTACGAGCGAAGGATATTGAAGATAATAGGCTAGCCAAAGATTTGAACTTGAAGAATTCAACCAAATCCGCAAAGAAAAGTCGAAGAAAGGAAGAAAATCAGAATCTAAGGGTCTGGCGTGCCAAGGGGCGTGCCGGGCCACTTTTGATGAAAAATTTATTCAGCTGGGCAGCAGAGGGGCGCGCCCAAGGGCGTACCGGGCCACTTTTTGGCAAATTTTTACCCCGATTTCCAGCCTATAAATAGGGCTCTTGGGTTATTGTATCATAATTCCATCTTGGTAGGACTACTCTTGGGCGATTTTGGCATCCAAATTAGGGTTAATTCTTCTTCCTTTTTATTTTTATTTCTTTTTTTATAATTTTTTATCAATTTATGTTAAATTAAGCCATGAGTGGCTAAAATCGCTCATTCTTGGGGTTGAGGTTACGAACATGAATCTCGTGAGTTGAATATTATTTGTTTTTTGCTGAAGTTTATCAATTTATTGGTTATTCTTATATTCTTGATTTTACTATTTTAATGCTTAATTACCATTGAAATAAATCTATTGTCTTGAGAGGAGCTCGAGAGAGAAATTGCGAGATAGAATGTGGAATATAAGGAGCGTGATCTTTACTCGAGAAAGTGATTCCAAGAGATTGATATGTGGTTAGGACCGAGAGGTACCTAATTCACCGCGCTTGTTCAAATACGGGAAGATAGCTTAAAGGCGTTAGAATTGGTTAAATCTATCCCCGCTCAATGATGTAGTTAGGTTTCCAATTTCTAATAGAAGGTTATAGTTTGGAGACGAATATAATCGTATTATCAACCTCATGATCAATAACCACGATAGACAACTTAATTTGCTTAAAACATTAATATTCATGTGCTAGAGATGACGTTCGGAATGCCTTGACCCTGGGAATTCAACTTGCCATTGTTTATACCCCAAGTTAATTATGTTAGTTTAGTTCATAGTTATTTAATACTTTATAAGCATCATATCTCTATATTCCACCGCTTAAATAAATAATCAAGAACTAATTTAGTCTAGTGAATAGTTAAACGACAAGTCCCTGTGGGTTCAACATCCGGCTCGAAAGGGCCACTTTACTACTTGAACAATCATGTACACTTGCGTGTATAGCTGGGTTGCAACAAGTTTTTGGCGCCGTTGCCAGGGACTTCGATTTTAATTGTTTATCTAGATTGGACTTTTTCTTTTTATTTGTTTAAGTTGTATATAATTTATTTTTGTATAAAGTTTTGTTTTACTTTTTTACTACTCTTGTTGATATGTCAGCCTGGGATAGATGGTCATAGAATGATGAAAATTTGTGTTGTTTTTGTGGAGGACCACACTTGGATGGTAATTGTCAATCTTTTGAATTGAATAGATGTCAGATGTGTGGTGGTCAGGGTAGCCATTGGAGTGACTATCCAAACTATTATTCCCCTCCCCTGAACCCCTATCATGATCAGTCTATTGTTTGTGATGTTGACAGGGCTAATGGAGCTAATAAGGCAGAACATGAGGCTCACTTTATGGATATGCTGAAGCGAATAATGGAGATACATACACAACAAAGGAAAGACATACAGAGAATGAGGGAAGCCACAGAGAAGATGCAGTCCCAAGTCACAAAGTTACAGGCTAGGGCTGAAACTTGTGTTGATCAGCAAGTTATAGTCTTATCCAACACTCAAGAGGAACCCCGAATTGATGAAGAAAGAGAGGCACTAGTAGAAGAAAGTTTTGATGAAGAAGACGTAGTGAGCCAGGAATGGCTAATGGATCAAGCACAACAATTAAAAATTCATGAGTGTCTCAGGGATGTTATCACAACCATGGCAACCCAATTAAAAGAGGGGAGAGATGAGCTTATTTCAGAGATAGCTCAATTTGTCTTAGATATCTGTGACTTGAATATTCATTTGATGAAAAAGATTGAGATGTCTGATGTCCAATCACCAATAGTTACGGAGGCTAGCCATTCTGTGGAGAAAGAAGAAGAATATCAACAATTAGACTATCATTCTTTGATTGAGGCTGATATTGAGAGGGAGTATAAATGTGAACATGTTACAGCTAGTGCAAGAGGGAAAGTGGAACGTATTGGATCTCATTCAAAGCATTTTTCTACATTATATTTAGATGATGACATGTATTTTGAGTCATCTGAACTAGTGGAGGATTGTGTAGATGAGGAACAAGAATCCTACATTCTTAAATTTGCATCAGACAAGCAACAAAACAACATGCCTCACCTCAGGGCTAAGAGATTTAACATGCACCATCCATCACTTGGTCCCTTCATATATGCACCACCAAGCAAAAAGATAGATGCGATGATGGGGCTGAAATTTATATCCTCAAGATGGAGGAAAAAGTTGATGGGTCGTGCCGCGACATTAAATTAGGCGCTTGTGGGAGGCACCCCAACATTTAGTAAGTAGTTTATTTATTTTTTATTTTATTTTTTTAGTGTCACCTTTGTTTTTGTTTTTTGTTTGTTTTGTTTTGCAGATTAGGGGAAGTCTGAGTACCCAAAAATCTAAGCTAAGGAGCAGTGCAAAAACTAAGAGTGGGGTCCTCCGGACCTCTTTGATGGATAAGATGCTACTAGCTAGGCCTAGAGGCCTCAGGGAGTATTTCTCTTTCTTTATTCTTTGAGTTATACTTTGGGGACAAAGTATGATTTTAAGTGTGGAGTGGGAAATCTTCCGATTTGGTTAGGGTGGAGTGTGCTATAGGAGTCTTTTGGTTATTTACTTTTTGCTTATGTTGCTGAAAATTTGAAAAATACAAAAAGATTTTCTTTTAGTAATTTTTAGTTTTATTTAGAAGCACTCTTCATCCACCCCTCGGTTTTTATTTTCGGTTCTTTTTCGAGGGGAAGCCCTTTGAAACCAGTATCCTTTTTATTTTTAGGAGTAATTTTAAAATTTTAGAGATGCTCTAATTAGATGCTAAGCATGATTACATGATGCAAGTTGGTTTTGAATGTTGAAGTATGTGTAGTGAATTGAATGACTATTGTTGAGACACCTAGGCTCATATGTTTGACTCTTTTGTGATGTTGGCTTAATGTTGAATTCTTGCTACTTTCTTGGTTGAGAGTCTATAGGGATCCATCTTGATTTAGGCATGTTCTATGTGTGAGTGAGGCTTTTTTGTTATTCCATGTGCATATTGATGTCTAGAACTTGCTCGATGTGTTTGCAAAGCGAAATAAAGGGTGTTGAGTTTAGGAGATGATATAGGCATTTCTTTGATTGCCATGTTTTATACCTACTTTATCTACCTTTTTTGCATGATCTTAGTTAGCCCCGTTGAGCCTGTAGCCTTATATGTAGCTTAATCCTTTTCTTTCAATTAATCGTAATTTGATCCAAAACTCCTAAGCGCTTTAGTTGAGAAATTAAGAAGTTAAGGAGTGTAAAAATTGAAGAAGGAAAAAGTGAAGTTGAAGCCCCAACTAAATAGCTTTTGGTGTGTGAAAAAGTTTATGTGTTGTTGGTAAGGAGTAATCTAATGAAAAGAAAAACAAAATTTGACCAAAATAAGTGAATCTTGTGTTGATAGCAAATACTCCTTGCCTAATATGTGTAAGCTAGCTTAAAGAAATGGGGCAAAACCAAAGAGAGTTGGGAAGATAAAAGTGGTGTAAAATAGGTTGGTTGGAGGTGATCTTAATGTAAATTGTAGTGTATTAAAGTGCTCAGGGAAGATAGTCACTATTCTTGACCAAATAGTTCCTACCTGTCCCTTAGCCTACATTACAATCCTTAAAGTCCTACTTGATCTTGAGCTTTGACATTCTGATACTAGTGGAGTACTACACTAAGGGCAAGCTTATGGTTCATCTTATGTGATATGTGAACTCTTTGTGAGAGTGAGCGAAATTTGATTCTTACACCCATTATTGTGATAAATTCCATATCTGTGAGTGAATGTTGATGACTCTCTTGTGGTGAGGGCACATGTTTGATGATAGATCGGTGACTTATATGATCACTTCGTTGAGTAATGTGCATGAGTTGGCAAACTTGGTAGAGTCAATTTTTTAGGCTAGGAAGTTTTGAGGTAGTATTCATGTGTTTCAAGTTGTAATATAACATGCCAAATGTAGAGCTTGCTATTCATGTGGTCGTTGTAGTGCTAGCTTGAGTGTCTTAGTTGAAGTAGTAATTATAGAGTCGCCTTGAGTTGATTGTGGTTGTTGTTCGAGGACGAACAAAGGTTTAAGTGTGGGGTGGTGATCTAAGGCGTATTTATATGCCTTATTACCGACTTTGACCCATGTTTACCTTAGTTTTGAGAGCAATACATGCGTATTTTGTAATAAATAATCAAGAACTAGTTTAGTCTAGTGAATAGTTAAACGACAAGTCCCTGTGGGTTCGACATCTGGCTGGAAAGGGCCACTTTATTACTTGAACAATCACGTACACTTGCGCGTATAGCTGGGTCGCAATAGTGCATGACTAAAGCTAGAATAAGATGGAAATTGGGAAGCAGAATGGGTCAAGTCTTAATAAGTGGTTGTGGTAGCGGAATACGTATGGAGGTTGAGGAAAGTAGTGTTTGGTTAGGGTTGAACGCTTATTTAAAAGAAGAAGCATGTAAGGGAATTGTGTGTACCCCTGTGTGTTTATAAAATAGAAGAACAACCTAAATTGATTATGTGTATACTCACTTATTATATGTTGCTTGGCCCTTGGGCAATAATGTTTGTTAAGTATGTGATCGTTGAATTGGAGTGAAAGCTCAAGTTGATTGTATATATGCATGTTTAACTAATTATTTGTTATTTAATTACAATGCATGCTAATGACTAATGAACTTGTTAATTATTGAATGCAAGTTTGGAAATTAATAACCTATAATGAGATTGGTAAAAAGGACCTTGTTGGATATATAAGTGTGGTTGATTTATCTCATTATGTGATTGTACTTGTTTATAGTATTGTTTGTTGTTATGAAATGAACCGATAAAGGTTGATCATCACGGAATTGATGGATTTTAGGGAGGATAAGGGTGGGGATGTTGGAATAAGGGTGGTATAACACTTGGTTTGGGATACGGGTGGTAGGCACTAGTTTTCTGGGATATTGGTACATAGACTGAGTTCTTCCCCTGTAGGTCATGGCTAGTGGGAAACCATAAGATCCATAGCATATGTGTACACCATAATTTGGAGAGTTTGACGATTCCTTGAGTGGACTGAGTTATAATGATGATATATTATAGTTCCTTGTATGGATTGGTTATTTGATGAGGTGTTTTATGATTCCTTGTGTGGACCAGTTTATGTTTTTTGATATACTAGGGCTCCTTGTGCGGGCCGATCCTTGATATGATAATATGATAATGAAATTCTTCATGTTTTAAATGGCAAGCTGAAAAGAGAGTAATTTACCCTTGTGTGAGATTATTAATATGAGTATTGTAAAAGCTTACATAATGACTAACATGTCTATTTGATTTTTGTTAAGTTTGGCAGTGCTTATTTGTTATTTGAGATATTTTATGTGTTGTGTGACTCTCATGACTTGACAATTATTGTGACATTGCCTTAATTGGATAAGAGGTTAGAAGGATAGTGAATACTAGTCCATCTTATAGAGTTGTTGTAATAAGGTGAGTGCGTAAGAAATACAGGTTAAGTTGATTCATGGAATTGGATCTTGTATATTGTCATGATCTCTTCTTGATTGTTGTGTGTTGTTATATGTTTTCTAACACTGGTCAGACGATGATACCTACCAGTACGTGTAGTTGTACTGATAGTACACTTAATATATCTCCTTTTGGGGATACATCCATGATGCAGGTCAGTTGGAGTTTCTGTAGATGTGGTGGTGATTATTCTTCAACAGCTCCTGTCGTTTTCTCTTACATGGATGATATGTATTGAGTTTTCCTTCCTTTGATTAGTGCTCTTGTACCTGTTTAGACTAGGTTTGGGGGAGTTGTGTAATTAATTTTTGTAGTATATTTTGTAATAAGTTTTGTTTTAAGGGAAATGTTTATTATTTACTAATGCTTAAGATTTTAGAAAAGTTTTTCGTTTTGATTAAAGGCTGGGTGGTAAGGGTTCTCCTATCTAGGATAGAGTTGGGTAGATGCCCGCATGATCCGTGATTTGGGTCGTGACATCGGACCACAACCCATTACAAACTTGAAGCAACCATCATGAATGCGATGAGTATCTCTTCGACCCGGACCTTGTTTCCCTCTTATGAATTTGTCCCCTCCTTGCGTTCCTGACGAATAACCTTCACCCTCCTTCACGAATGAGGCCAAGGCCACATGAACGCAAAGGAAAAAAGTTAGCTACACCAGTAATAAGAAAAGCCTAAAATTTCTCCAGAAAAATCCTCTAGATACATTCAGAACCCCATGAACACAAACCAACTATGCTACTAAACCAAAATTGATATTCCAGACTCAATGAAACCATCAGATTCGCAAATGATAGTCATTATCAAAAGACGTTGACCAAAGTCAACTCTAAACTATAAATATCCAAATTTCTAAACAACTACTAAAAATTCATATGAACATGTTGAGATCCAAACCAAAGGTCCTACTAATCCAAAAATGACATTCCAGAGCTAACAGAATTCTTATACGACATCAAAATCTCCAAATATTGACCAAATTCAACCATACCAACTTTAAAATCTTTCAAAATAAAAAAATCATATAATACTCAACTAAACACCTTGGGAACCATTCACCCCCTCCCACAAAACACAAATACCATAAAACTACTAGGAGGGGTAAAACGGTCAAAATGCGTCAAAAATTAAAAATCTCTATGAGGGTCATTACATCATCCATCACTAAAACACACGTTCGTCCTCGAACATAGGGATAAGAAAGGTACTTGAACTATTGAAAAGTTGGGGATACCTACTCCGTATATCCAATTATGTCTCCCAAATGGCCTCCTCAACTAGTTGAAGCTTCCACTAAAACTTCAATAAAGCTATATCCTTGGATCTTAACTTCCTAATTTGTCTATCCAAAATAGTTATAGGCTCCTCCTCAAATATCAGATTCTGATCCAAATCCATCGAATCCCACTGAATCACATAAGAACTATTAGAATGATACTTCTGGAACATTGAGACATGGAAAACTGGATGCACAGCCAAAAGACTCAGAGGTAAAGCTAACTCATAGGCCACCTCCCCAACACACCAAAAGATCTCAAAAAGACCATTAAACCTCGTGCTAAGCTTTCCCTTCTTCCTAAACCTCATCAAACTCTTCATAGGTGATACTTTTAACAAAACCATACACTAACTGTGAACTCTAAGTCACAAACCGTTCAATCTATATGACTCTTCTTTCTTCTGTAGGCTATCAAAAGTTAGTCATGTACCAACTCTACTCCACTTAAACAAATCTAAAAAGCTAATTGGAGATCTGCACTTCCTCCCATACGACGCCTTAAATAGTGTTATCTGAATGCTAGAATGGTAACTATAGTTGTAGGCAAACTCTACTAAGAGCAATAATAGGTTCCACTGACTATTAAAATCAATCATACATGCTCGAAGAATATCCTCCAAAACCTAAATAGTCTGATCTAATTGACCATCTGTCGATAGGTGAAAAGTTGTGCTTATCTCCAACTGAGTGCCTAACCCTCGCTGCATAGAACTCTAAAAGTATGATGTGAATGGAGTAACTCTATCTAAAATGACACACCATGTAATCAAAATATCTCACAAATGTACACATTGGCCAACTTCTTCATATTGTAGTTAACCCTTACCGGTACAAAATGAGCTGATTTAGTCAATCTATCGCATAACCCTAATAGAGTCAAACTTTCCCAAAGATTGAGGTAATCCAACCATGAAGTCCATAGTGATATACTACCACTGCTACTCAGGTATAAACATCATCTAAGTCATACCACCTAGTCTCTGATGCTCATACTTCAATTGTTAGACAATGCAAACACTTAGCCACAAACTCCATGATGTCCCTCTTCATCCTACACTACCAATTATGCTGCTTCAGGTCATGATACATCTTGACTACTCTTAGATGAATAGAATACCTTGAACTATATGCTTTCTCTATGATCAATCTACTCAAGTCACCAGCTCTAGGAACATAAATCCGACCCTTGATCCTTAAGAATACCTCCGAATCAAGAATCGCTTCCTTAGTTTCATCCATCAACACTTTATCCTAAAAAATACACAGCTTTACATCCTCAAACTGCCTATCCCTAATCTGCTCCATTAATAAAGATCGTGCCTTAACACATGCAAAACTCTACTAAGCTTAGAAATATTAAGTCTCACAAAGCTATTGGCAAAACTCTGACTATCCATAGAAAAAGGTAGCTCCTCCACCACCAACAAAGCAAGACTAACCATACCTATATTCTTCCTACTCAAAGAATCCACCAATATATTAGCCTTGCCTAGATGATAGAGAATAGTCTTGTCATAGTCCTTCAACAACTCCAACCATTTGAGTTGTCCTAAATTCAGATCCTTCTAGTTAAATATATACAGAATACTATGATGATCTATGAACACCTCATAATGAACTCCACACAAGTAATTCTGCCAAAACTTCAAAATAAACACTATCGCTGCCAACTCCAAATCATGAGTGGAGTATTTCTTCTTATGGGTTTTCAACTACCTCGAAGCATAGACTATCACAATTCCCTTCTGCATCAAAACACTACCAAGTCCAACTCCCATAGCATCACAATATATGGCAAAACCTTCACCTTTCATAGGTAAGTTCAAGTCTGGTGCTGAAGTTAACAAAGCTTTGAGATTTTGAAAGCTCTCCTTACACTTATCGGAGACAACATTCTTATGAGTTAATTTAGTCAAAAAAGCTACAATAGGAGAGATTCCTTGCATAAACCGTCTGTAGTTGCTAGCTAACTCGATAAATCTTTGAATCTCTATAGGTGAAGTATGTTTGGACCACTCTTGAACCACCTCAACCTTGGCTGAATAGATCCTAACACCTTTCTTGGACACAACATGCCCTAAGAAGGCTACAGAGCTAAGCTAAACTCACACTTTAATAAATTAGCATACAACTTCTCATCTCTTAATCTCTAAAGTGCAATCCTCAAATGATACACACATTCCACCCCACTCTTAGAATAAATTAATATTATCAATTAGCATAATCATGAAGGAATTAAGATAAGACCAAAATACTCCATTATTAACTCCATAAATGTTGTTAGGACATTGGTCAACCCAAATGAATCACTAGGAACTCATAATGACCATAACGTCTCTTAAAATCCATCTTAGGGATATTCAAATCCCTAATCCTCAACTCATTGTAGCCCGACCTCAAGTCAATCTTTAAAAACACCTAAGTACCCTAAAGTTGATTGAAAAAATTACTAATGTATGGAAGAGGATACTTGTTCTTTATAGTAACCTTGTTCAAATGTCGGTAGTCGATACACATATGCATAGACCCATCCTTCTTCTTCACAAACTACACTGAAGTACCCCAAGTATAACAACCCTTATTTTGAATTTACATATTTGATGCATTTTGAGCATTTTAAGCTTTCTTATAGTTATATTTTGGTACTTGTAGTCTGCAGAAGTGGGTGGCATGGCTTTTGAAGTGGTATATTGTCTTTTATGTGAGTTCTTTATTTTAGAAGGTTTTAAAGTTAGTAAGGTTGACATTAGTCAATACTTGGAGATTTTTAGGTCATATGAAGATTTGTCAGTTCCATTAGCTCCATAATGTCCCTATTAGGTTATTAGCACCTTTGGTTTAGGTCCCAAGGCATTCAAATGAATTTTTAGTAGTTGATTATAAAGTTGGAGGTTCAAGGCCTAGAGTTGACTTTGGTCAACATCCATTGATAACAACCTTCGTTCTTAAATTTGTTGGTTCCATTAAGTCAATAATGTAAATTTTAGTCTAGTTCTATAGTTGGTTTGTATTCATGGGTTCTCGGGTGTGTTTCAATAGTCGATTATAGATTCAAGAGTTATTTCACCTGTTGGTTCTTGGTATCTGGGGAAATCACAATGGTGAACCTTGGTATGTACTAGCAATGTTTATCCTATGGCCAAGGGGTTTCTCTTGTGATGTTGGACCAGGTGGGAGAGGTTCCCTCCTGTGGGAGACTTTCCGCGGCTGCGGTATTGTATTTGCGAGCTTCTGTCACTCTTGTGCCTCCGCTACTACAATAGAGGACCCACAGTGGTAAGTCCACTCAGTTAAGTAACTTTTTCCATTATGGAAGTCTTTTTGACCCTGCAAGATAGTACTTGCATTCAGATCTCTACATGTGCAGGATCGTTATTTCCCTTAACGTGAATTTTTCCCTTTTTCATTCTATTTTTTCATATATCGATTTTTGGAGCTTGGAGACTCGATTTTGGGAGATTCAAAAGGTTTTTTTCAATAATTCTTCTTTGGATATGGCTCTTACTCTACCTTTACACATTCCCTAATGAGTATTTTATGATTTCATATTCATATCATGGTTTTTCAACTTGGAAATTTGGGAATTTTTGGGTAAAATTAAAGAATGATAAATTGATATTTCAAGGTCAATTTTAACTGTATTTTCAATGAAATTTCATATTTGAACTCATTAAATTATGGGTAAATGAATATTTTAATAAAATTCTAGTTTTATACTTAGAGGCACATGTTTACTCTTTGATTGACTTTTCAGATCCAGAATAGAAGTATAGCAATATGCGTTTCAACAGACTCATATTTATATAGATTGTATTCTTGATAGATTGGGAGAATCCCAAAGCTATTAAGAAGAGGAAGGATAGTTTGTGATCGTTGGTGGCTAACAATTTAGCTTTGAGGTAGGTTATGACATAACTTTTCTTAGACATTGTGTGGGTGGGGTCTTATCATGTAAATCATGTTATGGGTTGGGCGACTTAGTGACTTATAGTGGTAATTAAGATTGATTGATATTGTGATACTTGAATTGGGGCTTATACCATGCTAGTGATATGAAATTTAGATTATTGGCTTGATATTGAGGCTCGTAGTCTGTGTTTATGAGTTGATTGATATCTTGAAGCTTTTTTACATATCTATTGTGTTTGTATTCATCTTATTATTTTGAGTATGCATATTTATTTATCTCATGGATCGCTGGATTGTACTACTGGGAAAATATTAATTTTTGAAAGAAAATAAACCACCTTGTATTGATTTGGTCTGAGGTAAGATTCTGGATGGAGACCTATGATACTTCTATTGATTTGGTGTGAGGTAAAATTTTGGGTGGAGATTTATGATACTTCTACTGATTTTCTCCAAGATGATATTCCTAGCGAGCTATGTAGACCTTACGAGTCCCACCTTGTAGTACACGACTGAAGGGGGGTATTCCGATAGGCATTAGCCATTGCATATCATTACATTGCATCATTCTTGTATTATCAATGTATTTGATATGGCCTATTGTGTGTATTGATATTGAACTGCTGAAATTTTTCTGAGTGCGGGGTTATTTTAGTACTCTGTATAAGATATAGTATTCGCATAAGCTCAATCAGCTTATGATGCCTACTGAGTGCTAGTATTTTTACTCACTCTAATTTTTTTGTATTCTGTTGATGTAGATCCCAATATGAGTGATCCTTATAGCTTGTGATTGTGCATTTTGGTGGCATCCAAGGCTGTGGTGAGCTCCTTGATCGGAAATTATCTCAGTTTTATCTATCTTTATTTCTAACTCACTTTATTTCTTAGATAATTTTTTATTTTGATTTGATATTTTGTATTAGAGTTGCTCTTGTACTTATGACTTCTGAGTCTTGGGATATTTTGGATTACTTATCCAGTTCATTTCAGGATGTATTGAGAACTTATTATTAGTTATTTGTATGGATTTTATATTGTTGCCTTTACTTTGAATATTTTGAGTTGTTGATTCAGGCTTAACTACCATGGTTGTGTTGGGGTAGATGTCATCTTAATCCTTGGGATTTTGGGTTATGACAGGTTGGTATCAGAGCACTAGGTTCACTAATGTCATGAGTACAAGAGTAAGTATTTAGTAAAGTCTCGTACATTGGTACGATAACATTCGTATCTATCTTCGGGAGACTAAGGGACATTCTTAGGAAAGATTCTATTCTTTGATTCCTTATTGTACGGATTTGTACACTTCTTGAATTCTAAATTTTGTGTTTCATTCTATCAACAGATAGTGAGGACAAGTTCAGCTGCTATTGAGAGTGATATACATGCATCCACTACTAGTGCCCCAGCTAAGGGTTAAATTAAGGGTCATGGTCATCACAGAGATAAAGCACGAGGTAGAGCTCCAGCTAGGGGACATGCCATGACGGCATCTCCTAAGCCAGAGATTGAGTTTGAGGATGTGTCTTATCAGCTAAAGGGAGTAGGGCCAGCCTAAGTTCTATTAGGTTTTATAGCCGCCCTAATGTTGTACAATACTATTATTTGTATTTTGAGTATCTTGGAAGGTAAGGCTCACACAGGAGCTCTAATTGTCACCCCTAATGGATCTCAGACTAGGGATAGAGTTTAGCTTCTAAAGCGAGTACCAATTTAGGGTTCACAAACTCTTGAGGCATAGCCAACTGCTGTTGTAGCTCCACACAGTTATGCTTTACCAGTTAGACTGGTTCCTTCACTACTTATGGCTAAGTTGGTAATGACAGTTGAAGAGTAGATAATTTTTGATAGATTTATTAGGTTGGGTACTTCCAAATTTACTGGTGCACCTAAAGAGCATGCATATGAGTGTTTGGTTACTTCTCAGGAGAGGTTGTATAATCTTGGATTGGTTAAGTCTTGTAGTATGGACTACACTACTTTTTAGATGGTATGAGTATCAATGCAGTGGTGGAGATTTTATCTTGATTGTAGACCATTGGGTTCACCCCCTATGACATAGACACAGTTAGCCGAGGCCTTTCTTGGGAAGTATGTACCTCACAACCTGAGGAAGAGTTTGAGATAAATTTGATGACTTAGAGTAGGGTACCATGACAATCACCGAGTATGAGACTTGGTTCCATGCCTTGATTACATGCTTTGATAAGTATACATTTAGAGGAGGAGTAGGTTAAGAAGTTTGTGAAGGGATTGACTACACCTCTTCAGTTTGCTATAATGCAGTTAGTGGCTACTAGGGGAACCTTTTAACAGATAGTAGACAATTCTTAGAGTATTGAGGGTATCCATAGTTGTGCCTATGGAGGTAGCAATAAGAGGGTTCACAGGCATGGCAGGTTTAGTTGTTCATCATCTTGGGGTAGAGGCTTCTCAGGTAATTATCAACCTAGTAGGCCAGTTCATACAGCTTTATAAATTTTGGATGGTGGTTATATTGGGCACAGTAGGTAGCTGGCCATAGTTTAGGACAAATATCTAGAGGTTCTCATTCTGGATTTTTAGGCCATGACGAGCACTATAGTTTGTCCTAGTAGCCACAACGTTTATTTATAGGCAAGGGTATTATGATTATGGTGACTTGGGTTATTTTGCTAGGGATTTCCCCAGGTATGGGCAGGGCCACAACAATAGGGTTCTTAATACAGACTTATCGAGCACTGGCACCATCGACTAGAGGAGGTGCATAGAGCGATAGAGGTGGTTCTCAGGTTGCTAGAGTTGGGGTCCAGGTGGATCATGGTTGTGGTCATAGAGATTGATTATTCTCGAGGTAGAAATGGATAGTAATATATATTCCCAGGTAGACTCGAGGTAAAGGCCTCCAATGTATTTATTACACATATTGTCCCTATTTTTCATTGATTTGCTTCAATATTATTTTATCCTAGTTCTACTTACTTCTATGTGTGTGTGTATTTTGCATTGGTTATTGATATGGTGTGTGAGTATCTTATTGAACCTATTCATGTTGCTACCCTAATAGGTGATCCTTTAGTGGTGGATTGAGTATGTCAATCTGTATTGTGACTTTTTTGGGGCATGATATTTGGGCATACTTAATTTTTCTATATATGGTAGATTTTTATATGATTTTTGGTATGGATTGGCTCTTTCCGTATCATACTGTCTTGGATTGTCATGCGAAAACAAGTGTGCTGAGGTTGGATTGGAAGGTTACCAAGATTTGTATCCTAAGAGAGTTATTTCTTTTCTTCAAGCTTAGTGGATGATTAAGAGAGTTTATCTTTCTTTAGCTTATGTGTGTGAGACTAGTTCTGACACGCCTCCGTTGGAGTCAATAAGGGTGGTTATGGAGTTTATGGATGTGTTTCCTACTGTTTTATTGGGTGATCCTCCTGATAGAGACATTGATTTTAGCATTGACTTGGAGCCAAGCACCAAGCCCCTTTTTATTCCTCCTAATCGGATGGTTGTAGCAGAATTAAAGGACCAGTTATAGGACTTTTTGAGTAAGAGATTCAGTAGACCTAGTGTCTTATCTCAGGGTGCTCCGGTGTTGTTAATGAAGAAGAATACTGGGTCTATGCACATGTGTATCGACTATTGACAGTTGAATATGGTGACCATCATGGATAAGTATCCTCTTTCGTACATTGATGATTTATTTGATCAACTTCAAGATGCGTCGGTATTTTTTAAGATTGACTTGAGATTGGGGTACCATCAGTTGAAGATTAGGGCTTCAGATATCTCTAACATGACTTTTAGGACGTATGGTCATTATGAGTTCATAGTGATGTCATTTGGGTTGACTAAGGCCCCGACGGTGTTTATGAAGTTGATGAATTGAGTATTTTGACCTTATCTTGATTTCTTTTTTATTGTGCTCATTGATGACATTTAGGTATATTCCAAAAGTGAGGCCGATCATGTGAAGCATTTGAGGATTGTGCTTCGGAGGTTGAGGGATTAGAATTTGTATGATAAGTTCTTAAAGTGTGAGTTTTGGTTGAGTCTATGTCATTTATGATTAATCCAAAAAAGGTTGAGGTGGTTCAAGATTGGTCTAGGCCTACTTCACCTATAGAGATTCAGAGATTTGTTGCATTAACTAGCTACTATAGATGGATTGTGCAGGGATTCTATACTATTACAGCTCTTTTAACTAGATTGACTTAGAAGAATGTTGTTTTTCAATGGTCTGATGAGTATGATGAGAGCTTTCAAGAGCTCAGAGACTTGTTGACTTTAGCACCTATCTTGACTTTACCCGTGGAAGGTAAAGGTTTTACTATGTATTATGATGCTTCAGGAGTTGGACTTGGTGGTGTTTTGATGCAGAAGGGAAATGTGACAGCCTATGCTTTGAGGCATTTAAAGACCCATGAGAAGAATTACCCCACTCATGACTTGGAGTTGGCGGTGATATTATTTGTTTTAAAGTTTTGGCTGAATTACTTGTATGGAGTTCATTGTGAGGAGTTCACCAACCATTGTAGCCTACAGTATATATTCAACTAGAAGGATCAAAATTTGAGACAGTGCATGTGGTTGGAGTTATTGAAGGACTAGGACATGACTATCCTTTATCAACCGGGCAAGGGTAATATAGTGGCAGATGCTTTGAGTAGAAAGACAGCAAGTATGGGTAGTCTTGCATTCTTGGTGGATAAGGAGAGGCCTTTGGGGATGAATGTTCAGCATTTGGCTAATAACTTCGTAAGACTTGATATTTCTTAGCCTAGTAGAGTTTTTGCTTGTGTTGAGGCATGATCCTTATTGATAGAGCATATTAAGGATAGATAATTTAAAGATGGGAAGTTGTGTATCATTTGGGATAAAGTGTTGAGTGGTAAAGCTAAGGCGGCGATTCTTGATTCGAAGGTGTTTTGAGGATCAAGGGTCGGATTTATGTTCCTAGAGTTGGTAACTTGACTAGGTTGATCATAGAGAAGGCTCATAGTTGAGGTATTCTATTCATCCAAAAATATACAAGATGTATCATAACCTAAAATAGCATTATTATGATATAGTATGAAGAGGGACATCGTGGAGTTTGTGGCTAAGTGTTTGACTTTTCAGCAAGTGAAGAATGGGTGGCATGACTCAGAGAATGCCTATACCTAAGTGGAAGTGGGAGCGTATCACTATGGATTTTATGGCTGGATCACCTCATACTTTGGGAAAGTTTGACTCAATTTGAGTGATTGTAGATAGATTAACCAAATCATCTCATTTTGTACCGGTGAAAGCGAACAATAATGCATAGACTGATAAAATCTACATTTACAAAATAGTTTGATTGCATGATGTGCCCATTTCCATCATTTTAGATAGAGGTACTCAGTTTACTTTAAACTTTTGAAGCTCTATGTAGCAAGAAATAGGTATTCAATTGGATATGATTATGGCTTTTTACCCACAAATATATGGTCAGTTAGAGTGGACTATTCAGGTTTTGGAGGATATGCTTCAGGCTTGTACGATTGATTTTAGTAGTCAGTGGGGCCAGTTCTTACCTCTTGTGGAGTTTACCTAAAGTAATAGTTAATATTCCAACATTCAGATGTCACTGCTTGAGGCTTTGTATAGGGGAAAGTGTAGATCTCTAGTTGGCTGGTTTGAGTTTTGCAAGGTGAGGCCATGGGGTACCAACTTGTTGAGGTATTCAATGGATAGACTGAAGTAAATTCAGGACCGGCTCTTGACGGCCCAGGGTAGACAAAAAAGTTATGTAGACCTGAGGGTTCATGGTTGGTGAGAGGGTGTTGTTAAAGGTATCACCCATGAAGGATATGATGCAATTTAGGAAGAAGGACAAGCTTATCCCAGGGTTTATTAGTCCATTTGAGATCGTTCAGCAAGTTGGGATGTGGTGTATGAGTTTGCTTTACCTCCAAGTATTTTAGTTATGCATCTAGTTTTCCATGTCTTGATGTTAAAGAGGTATTATTTGGATGGTTTTGATGTTATTCAGTGGGATTTGGTGGATTTGGATCTGAATCTGACATTTGAGGAGGAGCTAGTAGCCATTTTTGATAGATGGACTAGGAAGTTGAGATCTAAGGATATAGATTCAGTGAATTTTCAGTGGAAGCATCGTCTAATTGAAAAGGCTACATGGGAGATGGAGTTGGATATGTGGAGTAGATATCCCCAATTTTTAGACAGTTTAGGTACCTTCCTTACTCTTACGTTTGAGGACTAACGTGTGTTTTAGTGGTGGATAATGTAACAACCCTCATTTTAAATTTTGAATTTTGATTTTTGATGTGTTTTGGCAGTGTTACCCCTCTCTGTAATTTTATTTTGGTATTTGTGGTCTGCAGAAGTGGATGGAACGGTTCTCGAGGTGGTTGGTTGAGTTCACGTGTGTTTTTCTTTTTGAAAGGTTTTAAAGTTAGTAGGGTTGACTTCTATTGATATTAGATTTTTAGGTCGATGAAGATTTTGTCAGTTCTATTAACTTTGGAATGTCATTTTTGGATTAGTAGCACCTTTGGTTTGGGTCTTGAGGCATGCAAATAAATATTTAGTAGTTGATTGGATAATTGGAGGATCATGATCTAGAATTAACATTGGTCAACATCCATTGATAACAACTTCTGTTCACGACCTGATGGTTACCTTAAGTCTGGAATGTCAATTTTAGTCTAGTATCATAGTTGGTTTGTCTTTGTGGGGCCCCGAGTTTGTTTTATGGTTGATTCCAGATTCAGGAGTTGTTTTACTTCAGTTGTTGGTTGTTGGTATCTAGTCCAATTACACCGGCGATGTCGCTCGTACAGTCAAGGGGTCGCACCTGTGATGTTGGACCATGTAGGAGTGGTCCACTCTTGTGGGAGGCTTTTCGCGGCTGCATTATCGTACATATGAGCTTCTGTCACTCTTGTACCTCCATTGCTGTGATAGAGGATCCGCAGCGGTGAATTCCAATCACTTAAGTGACTTTCACCATTGAGGAAGTCTTTCTGACCCTACAAGACCGCATTGTTGTCAGATCTCCGCAGGTGCAGGATCTTTGTTTCCCTTCATAATGACTTTTTTCCTTTTTCATTTTATTTTTCCATATCTCAGATTTTAGAGCTTGGGCCTTCGATTTTGGGAGATTGAAAATGTGTTTTACAATAATTCTTCCTTGAGTATGATTTTTATACTACTTTTACACATTTCCTAATGAGTATTTCATGGTTTCATCTTCAAATCTTAGTTTTTCAACTAGGAAATTTAGGGGGGTTGGGTTAAATTAAAGAATGATAAATTGATTATTTCAAGATTGATTTTAACTCCATTTTTTTGTAATTTCAAATTAGAACTCCTTAAGTTATGGGTAAATTGATTTTTCAATAAAATTCTAGTTTTGCACTTAGAGGCTCAGGTTTACTTTTGGATTGACTTTTTAGATTCGGAATAGAAATATAGCAATATGAGTATTGACAAACTCGTATTTATATGTAAATCTTATTTTTGATAGATTGGGAGTGTTACAAAGACATCAAAAGGGGAAGGCTAGTCCGAGACCGTTAGTGGCTTGGGGTTCGGCTTCAAGGTAAGTTATGACTTAACTTTCTTCAGACATTGCTTGGGTGGGGGCTTATCATTTAAATCATGCTACGGGTTGGGTAACTTAGTGACTTATAGTGTCAATTGAGATGGATTGATATTGTGATGCCCGAATTGGGGCTTATACCATGCTAGTGATATGGAATTTGGATTTCTAGCTTGATATTGAGGCTCAAAGCCTGTGTTTATAAGTTGATTGATATCTTTAGACTTTTGTACATATCTATTGTATTTGAATTCATCTTATCATTTTGAGCATGCATAGTCATTCCTCTCATGGATCACTTGATTTTACTATTGGGAAAAGGCTGATATTTGAAAGAAGATGAACCACCTTTTGTTGATTTTGTCCGAGGTAAGATTTCAAACAGAGATTTATGGTATGTCTATTGATTTGGTAGTAGGTAAAATTCAGAATGGAGATTAATGATAATTCCATTTTTTCTTCCTAAGTAAGAATCCTGGCGGGGCATTGTCACGACTCGAGACTACCCCCCTAGATGTAACACAGTGCTTAGAGCCACAAGCTAACCCATGGCATGGCATAATACTAAAAATTCTAAAATATCAATAAAACTGTGCGGAAACTAAACTGATTAAAATATAATTGTCTGGACTAGTCTTATAATTTCTAAAATAAATCAAGTTTGAAAAGGAGCATAAACTGAAATAAACTTGAAAGCTGAAAAGTTTGACTCTATGTTTGAAAGACTCTAAAACTAATGAGTTTGGTACAAGTCCCCAACTAACTCTAAAACACTAAAACTAAAAATGATGAAAGAAAGCAATAATGAACTCTTGTACTCGGATGATGAGAACTCACCACTGGTAGCTACTGAAGTGGTACAGGAATGTACTAACCGTGATGCTAAATTTGAGCACCCGAACCTATATCATAAGATGATACAGCACAAAAGAAAGCATGCAATTAGTACTTTGAATGTACTGAGCATGTGAGGTATGCAAGCTAAAAAATAATCTGAGCATTCTGAAAATATTGATATATTGTACTGAATGCAAACTGAGTGCAAAGAACTGAACTACAGTACAATAACCCCATAAAGATATACATAAATACTGATATGCAAGGATACTCTAAATAAATCATAATACAATGCAAGTAAAACTGAACTGAGGGTCATGTACAAATATGTTGAGTCTGAGTCTGTGGGAGATTCTAACCTACATAAACCACGTGAGCTAAGGTGAAGTCCAATGTATAAGCCTCATTTAGAGGACCTAATATACCTTGCTAGGGTATAAAGGCATGACTGGCTTGATCACTAAGTTGATGCCCAACTGGGAGGGATAAATAAACCTAAGGTGGCACGTAGTTTTATGACTTTGGGTGAAACTGGGACCCTAGTCCAACTCGATGCTAAGTACTACTCCCATTTGATAATATACTGATAGCTCATTAAAACTGATGTTCTAAAAACTGGGTCAGAACCTATTTAATCTAAATGATTTCTGAAAGTCTGTATATTGAAAACTAATCATGCTTGCTCAAAATAAAACTTTAATAGTCTAAAACATGCTTTGGAAACATAACTGAGATCTATGGAAATTACTTGAAATCATGCTAGTATTTAATTCATATAGGATAATATCACACTCGATATAAACCCATGGAAAACATGTCATAATAGTATAGGAATCATAAGAAGACTAAATTTTAAGGGAGATCGATTATAAACTAAGTATGAACCCTAAATCATAATTCATGGAGAAACTAGAATTTATAACGTTATTTTGGAACGCAAGGGTTAAAGGATATCCATTGCTGAAATTCCATATATCTGAGTTAGAGAATTCTTGCAAGACACTTGAGAAGAAGAACCCTAGTTTCTCTTGCTTGAAGGAATGAGGAGCGTATGATTTTTTGTTTCTCAATGAGAAAAAGAAATGCCAAATCCCTTTAACCCCCTCCTAATAAACCTTAAAACATCATAGCATAGGTGTAGGAAATAAGGAAAATATGAAAATATCCTTTTTAAAATGTAACTAAAATTTCTAGTATAGTTTTCACGGGTCTGCGGCATGGATTGTCCCTTGAAACTATAAGTCATCCTCTAAATCCTGGTTCTTGGACTATTTTTATTTCCTTAGGGCACGGTTCCCCCGCATGACTCGTGAGCTCAACCTATGAGTCATGACAAGGACTCGTGGCCCCTGAGATAAAATATTGTCTCTCTGGTTCCTTATCAGTACAAGTCACTTAAAGACTCGTACTCTGGACCTACGAATCATGGACTCAAGTCATTGCTACTGGGTGAAATTTCATCTTTTTAGGGCTTTTGGTTCTACCACCTAGAACGAGTCACCACACGACCATGACTTTACTATACGAGTCGTATAGTGAGTCATTTAGGTGCAAATTTCTGGAATTGCTAACTGGTTTTTTTATTAAGGCTAAGTTTATGTACTAGGAACTTTTGGGGTGTTATAGGTATATGGACCTTACAAGTCCACCATGGGTCCCACCTCACAGCACACAACATGAAAAGGTGTATACCAGTAGGCATTGGACGTTGCATATCATAGCACATCATTGTATTGCATCATTCTTATATTATCATTATGTTTGAGATGGTCTGTTGTGTTTAGTAATATTAACCTGCTAGGACTTTTCTTCAAGTAGGGTTATTTTAGAATTATTTATTTAATATAAAATCCGCTTAAACTCGATCGGCCTATGATGCCTACTGACAACTAATGGTTATAATGACTCCTACTTTACTGCATCCTACTGATGCAGATCCCGGTACGAGTGGTCCTCATAGCTGTGATCATGTATTTCGGTGGCATTAGAGACTGTGGTGAGCTTCCCTGATCAGAAATTGTCTCAGTTTCATCAATCTTTATTTTTGTCTCACTTTATTTCTCAGACAGTTTTGTATTTTGATTTGACATTCTCTATTAGAGTCGCTCTTGTACATATGACTTTTGAATCTTGGGATTTTTTGAATTACTTGTTCATTTTATTTGAGGATGTCTTGAGATATTATTATTAGTTATATGTATGGATTTTAAATTATTGCCTTTACTTTGAATATTCTGAGTTGTTGAGTCGGGCTTACCTACCATGGTTGGATTGGGGTAGGTTCCATCACAATCCATGGGATTTTAGGTCGTGACACCAAGATAAAAAATTGGGTCTACTGAATCCTTTGCTCAGCAAATCCTGCAACTGGTCCTTTAACTCCTTCAATTCTGTCGGAGCCATCCTATAAGGAGGAATGGAAAAGGTCTTAGTGTGCAGCTCCAAGTCAATGCCAAAATCAATATCTCTATCAGGTGGAATGCCTTGAAGAACCGTAGGAAACACATCCTGAAACTCTCTCACCACCCTTACTGACTCCAATGGAGGCATGTCAGCACTAGTGACATGCACATAAGCCAAGTAAGACAAACACTCCTTCTCAACCATCTGCTGAGCCTAAGAAAAAGAAATCACCCTCTTAAGATACGAACCTTGGGCACCTTTCCACTATAACCTCGGCACACCCAAGCATCACTAAGGTAATTATCTTGGCATGGTAATCAAAGATAGTATGATATAGACAGAGCTAATCCATACCCAAAATCAAATCAAAGTCTACAATATCCAAAATGATAAAGTCCACCTAAGTATCACACCCCAAAAGAATCACAATACAAGATTGGCACACCTAATACACCACTAAAGAACCACCTACTAGGGTAGCAACACGAATAGGCACAGCAAGAGACTCAGACATCATATCAAGACCCAATGCAAAATATATAGACACATAGGAAAAAGTATAACCAGGATCAAATAATACTAAAGCAGGTCGATGGAAAACTAGGACAATACTTGTAATAGCCACATTGGAGCCCACTGCCTCAGGTCTACCCAGAAATTCATAACTCTATCCATGTCCACCTCCAAACTGAGTACCTTCACAACCACCCCGCCAAGAACTGTCTGAGCTCCACCCTTAGCAACCTGCGAGCCACCTCTACCACCTTGCGCACTTCCTCTAGCCGGTAGTGTTGGTGCTTGATAAGTCTATATCTGAGAACACTGTTATGAGTGGCACTACCAACTCTTGGAGCAATCTAAAATGAGATGACCTAAGTCACCACAATCACACTACCCCCTTCCTAGAAAAAAATGTTGTGATGGGCCGGACAAATGAGAATACCTACCGTGAACTAAAAACCCAGAATGAGAATCCCTAGACACCTGTCCTAAACTCTGGCAACCCTGACTGTTATATCCTGAATAAACACCATCAAAAATCTATAATGTTGCATGAACTAGCTTTTTAGTCTGATAATGTTGACCTCTATCTAAAAAGTCTCTACCTCGAGATGATGAACCATTGAATCCACTGTGTCTACAAACCCTCTTGTCACTGCCTCTATGGGCATGACGATAAATGTCATCAATACTCTTAGTATGGTCCAGTATCTACTGAAAAGTAGCACTAATAGTCACTAATTGCTCAGTAGCCAAATGAAAAGGAGAAATTAATCCCTTCATGAACTTTTTAATCCACTCATCCTCCAAAGGTATACTCATCAAGGCATACCTAGATAGGGCATGAAACCTGGTCTTAAACTTGGTTGTTTGTCATGGTACCCTACTCAAGGTCATCTATCACGCCTCGAATTCCAACGGGGCAGACTGACACCTAAAGTCGGTAAGGCCCGAGAGAACCAATCTTCATCATGTATAATCATATGTGTGTCGCTCAAGGAACATCACTATCACGTATAGATACAAGATGCTAATGGCGGAAGTCATTGAAAATATATGATATGTACGTATATGAAACTTGGACGTTAGGACCACCATGTCAAAAGCATACATTCCTTACATTCCTTTGTTTGTCCCACAACATCTACAAAGCCTCTACAGATACATAGACAAAACCAACCTACAGTCGGGACCCGTACCCTCTTTATACAATACCAAAACAAATGTACATAATGACTCAAAAAGCCCCGAACCAACTGGAGCTCACCAATGATCCGCAAATGACCCGCAACCTACTGTGGAGGTCTACTAGCACCTGTGCCTGTAGCAAGTAAGGTAAGTCCCCTAAGTGACGTCAGTACGAAGAATGTACTTAGTATGTAAGGCTATATGAAACTGCATAATATATAAGTACTTCAATGGAATCAAATATAAGAGAATAGTCAATACGGATAAACCACCATTTTGTATGTGTGGAACCATGTACATTACATTGATTACTTTACTTTACTTTACTTTCACGTTCATCGTCTTTATCATTCATTACTTACTTTATCCTTTTTTGCGTTAAGAAATTTATAACGCATCTGATAGACAAACTGATCAGTGATAAAAGAGGATGACCCATGCTAGGTAATTTCACCCCTGCGATGCGGTCCTCATAAATACGCAAGTCGGGATCGACCTATGCTAGGCTTTTCTTTCGCCCCTGGGATGCCACCCGTGATATTGGGATCAACCCATGCTAGGTATTTTAACCCCTGAGATGCCACCCATGATATTGGGATCGACCCATGCTAGGCGTTCCTTCCACCCATAGGATGCCACCCAAGAATACTCAAACAATTATACATTACTTCATTTCTTTACTTCTGTGAGATTGATACATTGGTGGTTATAACATCATTAATATGCACTATTTCATTTCTTTACTTATGAGAGATTGATACATTGGTAGGCATAACATTATTGGAACTTTGGAACCATGTCCCCAGTTATGTGACACATGAATAACAATTGATCAATAAATAAGGAACATGTGAATAACAATGGATGATAACCTGAAATGAGATACCTTAGAACATTTCGGAATGGAACAAGTACAATGACAATGTGAATACTATGTGCTGCAGAAGGATACGAAAAGAGTAACCTTACATACCTTATCTTCCCAATATGAATACACAGTCTATATGTGAATACAATAATCCAACTCCTTCCTTATGTTTTACTCTACAACACAAGTATATTACGGAGCTCACGTTAACAACTAACTACCTTACAAGTGCACAAGACGACAATGAGCTACATGACTGCCCTATAACATCATTTCACCCTTTACAATACAATTCACTGCATTACCATACCAATAACACCATAACATTCCACACATTGACCAAGACATCATAAACCAATAGCATTTCACACCAAGTTTATGTTGTGCACTTCCCCTTCAACACTATGTTACATTTACCTCACTACGTCACTTAAACACCATTCACAACAACGTATTAAATACAATCCATAATTGATACCAATAAAAATACCTCCGGGATACACCTTTAAAGTCATTCAAAATTTACCATAAGTTGATAATTCCATCCATGAAGGGTATAGGGGTTTCGGGGGGTCAAAGAGATGCAAAAACATGCAAAATGGAGTTTTGGGCTGACCTATGAATCCACCTCCGCCAGTAGGTGGTTGAGGTGCATCCTCAGGTGACCGTTGACCTGGTCCATGGCAATCTGCGTTGGCATCTGCACCCACAGGTGCCCCACCCGCGAAGGAGGATGCCCGTTTCAGCCTCCGGGGGTCATTTTCGGGTCCTTTTTTCGTAATGAATGGTCCATGGTCATAATTAAGCTTCTCTTTTCATATTTTAAGTTATATTAGATTCCAACGAACAGCCATGATTTCACAACGCACATAAACATCACCAAAACTACATTTTCCTTTCAATACGCCACCGGTTCCATGTACAATTTCACAACAACAATTCCAAATGTTACACACAAAGAGAAAGAAAGTTAAGGACATAACCCTACATGTTGATATTTAATCCATAAAATTCACTTCCTTCAAGACCACAAGTGCACTTCCAAGTTTACAAGGCAAAACCCTTTACCGATTAAGCAAACATAGATTGTTTCACACATAGTGAACTTTTCAATACTTTGTCAACATAACCAACATGATATTCACAATATATCATGCATATAATATATTAAATCACAAGATTAAACACTTACCCATGCTTGTAAAGTGATGATCTTGTCCACAAGAGATGGTTGCCTTAGGGTTTGAGAATAGAGAGAAAATATCTTTTTGGTGGAAAAGTCTAGAAATTGCATGTGCCCTTTAGTGAATAAAATATGATTTTTCCACCTTATATAGTCCTTTTAATCTTATCCTTAGTCACACTTTGATCAATAATTGGTGGTTTACTTGGTCAAAAGGAAGAATGGATCATTTACCCATTTTGGGCCATGTCTTTTGGTCAATTAGTGGGCCTTTATCGAGCCCATTAACACATGATTAATTCATACCACCACATTTAATGTATAATACCTCAAAAATCTCATGTTTAAATAATTTCATAAATGTTACGGTAATCAACTAGGTTCAAAAATGTACGGGGTGTTACATCCTTCCCCCCTTAGAAACATTCGTCCTCGAATGTTATTAACCTTATCCAATATAAGCAAGTTCAAGCCTAACACGTACCTATAATTCTCACATATACTTACTTGTTATTGCTTCAGTTCAGTGTCTTGGATTTTCTCTTTGGTTTGAAACAAGTACGGGTGTTTGGTCTCCATCATTTCGTCGGCTTCCCATATGATTTCTTTTATTTGTTGATTCCTCCAAAGTACTTTTACAAAAACTACTTCTTTATTCCTTAACCTCATCACTTGTTAATATAGAATAGCAATGGGTATTTCTTTATATGTGAGATACTCCGTAAATTGCACATCTTCAATGGGAGCAATTTGAGATGGATCTCCTGTGGTTTCCAAAGCATCGACACATGAAATACTGGATGAACTGTGGAGAGTTCTTGGGGTAGTTCCAATTCATACGCGAATTGACCAAATCTTTGAACAATCTTATATGGCACGTTATATAGGGCCAACTTTCCTTTCTTTCCAAATCTCATTACCCCTTTCATTGGTGACACTTTCAAAAATATCCAATCACCTATGGCAAATTCTAATTCCCTTATTCTAATATCTGCATATGACTTGTGTCAAATTTGGGCCATTTGTAGCCGATGTTGTATCACCTTAACTTTCTTTATAGCTTGATGAACAAGATCCGGCCCAAATAAGGCAGTTTCACCCGCTTTAACCCATCCAAGTGGTGATCTACACTTTTTCCCGTATAAAGCTTCATAAGGTGCCATTTTGATACTTGAATGATAGCTGTTGTTGTAGGCAAATACCTCTTCCCAACTACCTTTAAAGTCCAATGTGCAAGCTCGTAGCATATCTGCAAATGTTTGAATAGTACATTCAGCCTGTCCATCTGTTTGGGGATGAGAGGTTGTACTTAAAGTCACTTGGGTTCCCAAACTCTCCTGAAAAGATTTTTAAAAATGTGCAGTAAATTAAGCTCCCCTGTCTGATATAATAAAAATTAGAATTCTGTACAGTTGAACTATCTCTTTAATATACAATCTTGCATAGTCTTCGGTTGTGTAGGTGGTCTTGACAGGTAAAAAGTGTGTTGATTTGATAAGCCTGTCCACTATCACCCTTATGGACTCATATTGCCAAAGTGTATGAAGCAAACTTGTGATGAAATCCATGTTAATCATGTCCCACTTCCAGACTGGAAGATTGATACATTGCATGTAACCCTCAGGTTTCTGATGCTCTAAGTTTACTTGTAGAAAGTTTGGACATTGAGTTACAAATTCTGCAATGTTCTTCTTTATGTTACCCCACCAATACATTTCTTTCAAATCCAGATACATTTTGGTGGCTCCCGGATGAATAGAATACCGTGAATGATGTGCTTTTGTCATAATTCATTTCCGTAGCTCATCTATATCTGGTACACAAAATCTACCTTGGCATTGAAGTACTCAAGTACTCCCTCTGGCGTAAGGTCAAATGCCTTTATCAAACCTTGTTGTACGTTCTTTTTCAACTGAAATAAAATCGAATTTGCATATTTCTTTTCCTTCACCTCAGCTACAATGAAGATTCTGCCGCATTTTGCACTATAATTCTTTCATCTGGAGTCTCAAGAAGAAGAACCCCCAAGCTGTCTAATTGATGTAGATCCTTGACTATACCTTGCTTTTTCGTCAACTGGCCACTAGTGCTTCCTATTGCTTTGCGGCTTAATGCATCGGTTACCACGTTTGTTTTTCCCTGATGGTATAATATATCACTATCATAATATTTTAAAAGGTCTAGCCACCTCCGCTACCTCAGATTTAAGTCTTTCTACTTAAAGATATATTGCAAACTCTTATGATCAGTATATATATCAACATGAATTCCATACAAATAGTGGCGCCATATCTTAAGGCAAAAATCACGGCTGCTAACTCAAGATCATATGTGGGATAAGTTATCTCATGTGGACGCAATTGTCTTGAGGCATACGCTACCACATTACCGTGTTGCATTAATACACATCCTAAGCCAATTCTTGAAGCATCACAATATGCTGCATACCCTTCTGTGCCTTTCGAATGTACCATTGTGGGGGTAAAAGTCAATTTATCTTTCAAATCTTGGAAACTCTTTTCACAAGCATCATTCCACTGAACCTTGGTCGCCTTGTGTGGTAACTTTGTCAAGGGTACCGAAATGGAAGAAAACCTTTCAACAAATCTTCAGTAATAACTTACTGACCCAAGGAAGTACGAATTTCTGTAGGCGTCGTAGGCCTTGGCCATTTCTTTACTGCTTCTATCCTTTGTGTCTCTACCCTTATTCCGTCATCTAATACAATGTAACCCAAAAATGCTACGAATTTTAACCAAAATTCACACTTAGAGAACTTTGCATATAACTTATGATCACGAAGAATCTGTAACACCTGTCGTAAGTGCTTAGCATGGTCCTCTTGTGATCTTGAGTAAACCAGAATATCACCTCTAAACACGGTCACGAGCACATCTAAAAATGGCTTAAACACCCTATTCATCAAATCCATAAAAACTGCAGGTGCATTTGTTAGTCCGAATGACATCACTAAAAACTCATAACGGTCGTACTGTGTTCGGAAGGCTTTCTTGGGTATATCCTTCTCCCTAACCCGTACTTAATAAAAACCTAATCTCAATTCGATCTTTGAGAAACCTTTGGCACCTTGTAATTGCTCAAATAAATCATCAATTCTGGGGAGGGATTATTCATCCTTGATTGTCACCTTATTCAGTTGTCGATAATCAATACACACTCTCAGTGTACCATCTCTCTTTCATACAATAACACTGGTGCGCCCCTAAGGGGACATACTAGGCCTTATGAATCCTTTTTCTACCAAGTCCTTTAGTTGCTCCTTCAATTCTCGCAACTCTGTTGGGGCCATCCTATACGGAGAAATAGAGATAGGCTGAGTGCCTAGAATCACATCAATACTAAACTTTATTTCCCGTTCTGGAGGTAAACCTGGAAGATCTTCAGGAACTATATCAAGGAATTCATGTACCACTGGAACCGATTGAAGAGTTAGTGACTTCACATTGGTATCCTGTACAATTACTCGGTGGCATATGTACCCCCTTAGAGTATTATTTTTCTTGCCTTAAAAGAGGAAATAACTTTACCTCTCGGTGCTCCAACATTACCCCTTCAGTCAAGGACGATCTTTTGTGGAAACATAGAAATATACCTTCTTAGCTCGACAATCTATCGTGGCATAACAAGAAGCCAACCAATCCATACCCATTATAACATCAAAATCCACTATCTCCAGCTCAATAGGATCAGCCAACGTATCATGAACACAAATATTTACTACATAATTACGATATACGCTTTTAGCTACAATAGATTCACCAACTAGTGCAGATACTTCAAATGACTTGACTAGTAATTCCGGCGTTCTTTTGAACTCCGCAATCAATGGTGTAACATTTGATAATGTAGAACCCGGATCAATCAATATATATACATCATGTAAACATATAAATAATGTACCTGTAACTACATCATGAGAAGCTTCTGAATTTTGTTGATCCACTACGGCATAGGTATGGTTCTGAACTCTGGCACCCTTACCACGACCAGTAGGCCGTACATCTCTTCCTAAGGGAGGAACCAATGATGATGATACAACGGTTGATCCCGTAGGTCGTGTTATACCACACATGCCCCTTCGTGGGCACTCTCTTACCATGTGCCCTGGTACGCCGCAAAAATAGCAGACATTCGTTCCAACCTGGCATTTACCTAAATGAAACTTTCTGCAGCATTGGTACAGCTGACGAGAAGACCTCGAGTGGTTCATACTTCCCTGTGCTTGATACCCCACTGTCCATAAATCCTGAATCTCACTTCTTTGCCCAAACTGGTTGCTTCTAAACCCTTGGAATAGAGGGGGAGCATTTGTTGTAGAATGAGGAACTGATGGCCTAGGCGGTATGTGAAAAATCTGAGGCTCAAATCCTCCTTGGGATGCCATGAACTGTCCCATGGGTTTATCCCTCTTTAACGATCCTCCTTCCAATTCCTGCATCCTTCTCATTTGCCTCTGATCCTCCATCTGCTGAGTAAGAGCTTGTCTTCAAACTTGTGCAGTAACTACACGGGTCAATATTTGCACCGCACTCATTAAATCCTGCTCAATAGTATTAACGGGCAGTTCCGAAGATACTCATCTCCTTCTTGGCTCTTCTGTAAATGGAAGAATAGGAGAAGCCCGCGATACGAACTCATTTCCAGCCCCACCTTGATCATCTTGCTCAGGTGGTGCTCTACTGGTTCCTTCTCCAGCAGTCCTGTCTATCTTCTTGCCTTTTCCCCAACCTTTTATTGCCATCGGCATTCTATTATCACACAAGAAAATAATTCCCATGGTCAGATATGATTCCACCTACAACTTTGGCTCTAATGCACAATCTAGAAATGAAGAAAAGAAATAACTCCTAAATGTCCTGTAGCCTCGTACTTATAAATGTGGCGCACAACACATCCATAAGCAAGACTCTACTCAAACACGGACTTGCAGACACCCTTAGGACAACCTGCTTTGATACCACTTTTGTCACGCCTCGAATTCCAACGGGGCGAACTGGCACCCGAAGTCGGTAAGGCCCGAGAGAACCAATCTTCATCATGTACATTCGTATGTATGTCACTCAAGGAACATCACTATCACATATAGATACAAGATGCTAATGGCAGAAGTCATAGAAAATAAATGCTATGTACGTATATGAAACTTGGCCGTTAGGGCCACCATGTCAAAAGCATACATTCCTTAAATTCCTTTGTTTGTCCCACAACATCTACAAAGCCACTACAAATACATAGACATAAACAACCTACAATCGGGACCCGTCCCCGCTTTATACAATACCAAAACAAATGTACATAATGACTCAAAAATCCCCGAACCAACTGGATCTCACCAATGTTTCGCAAATGACCCGCAACATACTGTGGAGGTCTACTAGCACCTGTGCCTGCAGCAAGTAAGGTAAGTCCCCTAAGGGACGTCAGTACAAAGAATGTACTGAGTATGTAAGGCTATATGAAACTGCATAATATATAAGTACTTCAATGGAATCAAATATAAGAGAATAGTCAATACGGATAAACCACTGTTTTGTATGTGTGGAACCATGTACATTACATTGATTACTTTACTTTCACGTTCATCGTCTTTATCATTCATTACTGACTTTATCCTTCTTTGCATTAAGAAATTTGTAACGCATATGATAGACCAACTAATCAGTGATAAAAGAGGATGACCTATGCTAGGTAATTTCACCCCTGGGATGCGGTCCTCATAAATATGCAAGTCGGGATCGACCCATGCTAGGCTTTTATTTCACCCCTGGGATGCCACCCGTGCTATTGGGATCGACCCATGCTAGGTATTTTAACCCCTAGGATGCCACCCATGATATTGGGATCGACCCATGCTAGGCGTTCCTTCCACCCCTTGGATGCCACCCAAGAATACTCAAACAATTATACATTACTTCATTTCTTTACTTCTGTGAGATTGATATATTGGTGGTTATAACATCATTAATATGCACAATTTCATTTCTTTACTTATGAGAGATTGATACATTGGTAGGCATAACATTATTGGAACTTTGGAACCATGTCCCCAGTTATGTAACACATGAATAAAAATTGATCAATGAATAAGGAACATGTGAATAACAATGGATGACAACCTGAAATGAGATACCTTAGAACATTTCGGAATGGAACAAGTACAATGACAATGTGAACACTATGTGCTGCAGAAGGATACGAAAAGAGTAACCTTACATACCTTATCTTCCCAATATGAATACACAGTCCTATATGTGAATACAATAATCCATCTCCTTTCTTATGTTTTACTCTACAACACAAGTATATAACGGAGCTCACGTTAACAACTAACTACCTTACAAGTGCACAAGACGACAATGAGCTACATGACTGCCCTATAACGTCATTTCACCCTTTATAATACAATTCACTGCATTACCATACCAATAACACCATAACATTCTATACATTAACCAAGACATCATAAACCAATAGCATCTCACACCAAGTTTATGATGTACACTTCCCCTTCAACACTATATCACATTTACCTCACTACGTCACGTAAACACCTTTCACAACAACGTATTAAATACAATCCATAATTTATACCATTCAAAATACCTTTGGGATACACCTTTAAAGTCATTCAAAAGGTACCATAAGATGATAATTGCATCCATGAAGGGTATAGGGATTTCGGGGGGTCAAAGAGATGCAAAAACATGCGAAACGGAGTTCTGGGATAACCTACGAAGCCACCTACACCCGCAGGTGGTTGTGGTGCATCCCCAAGTGACCATTATCCTAGTCCAGGGCCACCTGCATTGGCATCCGCGCCCGCAGGCGCCCCACCCGCGATGGCGGATGCCCGTTTCAGCCTTCGGGGGTCATTTTTGGGTCCTTTTTTCGCAATGAATGGTCCATGGTAATAATTAAGCTTCTCTTTTCATATTTTAAGTTATCTTAGATGCCAATGAACATCCATGATTTCACAACGCACATAAACATCACCAAAACTTCATTTTCCTTTTAATACGCCACCGGTTCCATGTATAATTTCACAACAACAATTCCAAATGTTACACACAAAGAGAAAGCAAGTTAAGGACATAAAAAAATCTTACATGTTGATATTTAATCCATCAAATTCAATTCCTTCAAGACCACAAGTCCACTTCCAAGTTTACAAGGCAAAACCCTTTACCGATTAAGCAAACATAGACTGTTTCACACATAGTGAACTTTTTAATACTTTGTCAACATAACCAACATGATCTTCACAATATCTCATGCATATAATATATTAAATCACAAGAGTAAACACTTACCCAAGCTTGCAAAGTGATGATCTTTTCCACTAGAGATGGTTGCCTTAGGGTTTGAGAATAGAGAGAAAATATCTTTTTGGTAGAAAAGTCTAGAAATTGCATGTGCCCTTTAGTGAATAAAATCTGATTTTTCCACCTTATATAGTCCTTTTAATCTTATCCTTAGTCATACTTTGATCAATAATTGGTGGTTTACTTGGTCAAAAGGAAGAATGGATCATTTACCCATTTTGGGCCATGTCTTTTGGTCAATTAGTGGGCTTTTATTGAGCCCATTAACACATGATTAATTCAGACCACCACATTTAATGTATAATACCTCAAAAATCTCATGTTTAAATAATTCCATGAATGTTACGGTAATCAACTAGGTTCAAAAATGTACGGGGTGTTACATCATCAAACTAATCTATTAACTCTCCCTCATACTGTGAGGCATATACTTACCAAGGAAGGCCTTAGAGAAATGTTTCCATGTCATAGGGGTGAACCTGCTGGTCTAAAATTAAGATAAGATCTCTACGACTGCTTCACTGCCCCTACCATCTGGAAAGTAGTGTAGTCCACACATGAGACTCAACCAAACCAAGATTATGTAACCTCTCCTAACACCTAACCCAAAACTCATAGGTATCCTCCTCAAGTGCACTAGTAAATCTTGGAGGACCCATTCTAAAAAACCTATCAAACATATTCTGCTCCTCAGCTGACATCACCACCTAGCCACAACCAGCAGAGAACCAAGTCAAACTAGAAAAGCATCAATATGTGGAGCCACATCAGTAGTTTGTTATGCCCCAATACTCTAAAAACCCTGAATTGATATTTTTTTTGAAGCTTAAATTCTATCTCTAGTCTATGATCGATCAAGAGTGATAGGTACAGCTCCTATATGATCAAACTCTCTAAGAAACTCAAAATCTAAATCTTGGTATCCTACAACATTTGGGTGGCTATGAAACCCTATGGAGCCTTGGCTGGCCCTACTCCCTTAGGCTGATAAGCCATATCCTCAAACACAACCTCAGGCTCAGAAGATGTCTCTCTACCACGACCCCTAATTGATGTTGAACCTCATGCTCTACCTCTGCCATGGAAGTGAACCCAAGATAAGACTATAGCAGTGTATGCAGGCACATCATCCTCGGTAGCAACTAATCTCGTCCTCACCATATGTTTAGAGAATGAAACACAAAGTTTAAAATTCAAGAGGTTAATCAAATTTGCATGATAAGGAGACAAAGAATTATAATTTTCCTAAGAATCTCCCAAAGACACCTGATGATATATACGGATGTCATTGTACCGATCTGTGAGACTTTACTAAACACTTGCTCTAATACTCCTGAGACTAGTGAACCTCGCACTCTGATACTAACTTGTCATGATAAAACTCACAAGAGTTTTCAAGGAACCTACCTGTCACAACCCGAGTCTATATCCTAGAAGTGACATGATACTTAGAACCACAAGTGGTCCCAAGCTAACTCATGGTACTGGCATGACACTAAGACATATACTAAAGTAAATGTGCAAAAGCTAAAACAAAATATTTGGATGACTGAACATAAATGGAATAAAGCATTTAGTCTTACATCAAATCTAAACTAAACAATAAGTTGAACTGTCTAACTTTGCCTGAAAGCCTCTAACTAAATTGATGAGTTACTCGGACAAACCCCAACTAACTCTAAGTACAAAAACTAAAATAAATTCTAGTAAACCATAACTAAAGTAAGTTATCCTTGACTGATGAGGACTCACCAGAAGTATAGCTTGAACTTACCCCGGGAGCATATCTAACTATGAGTCTGAGACTGAGCGTCGGTACCTATATTATAATAGAATATAGCACAAGAGAAAATATGCGATTAGTACTATAGGATGTACTGAGTATGTGAGATATGCACATGAAATCTTAAACATGCAAAATATACTAGAAACTGGAATCATAGTAAAAGGTTGAGATATCTATGAGACATGTATAAAATTGTGCACAATCACCCATAATTCTATAAGCTAAAACCAAAATAGAAACACATGAGTAAGTCATCAATTGCCATATCTGTATTGAAACTAATGGTCCATCTATATTTATTGTGCTGAAATTATTTATTGTGGGAGATTTTCTTAACCAATATAAACCATATGAGCTAACATGGAGTCCAATGTATACACTCCATTAGTGGGGCACACTATACCTTGCTAAGGGTAAAGATCCATGATTGACGTGGATCTACTAAACTGAACCCATTTTGGGTGAAATAGAACCTAGGGCGAAACGTAGTTCTGGACTTGGTTACTTGGAACCCAGTCCGCTCGGTGCTAAATACTCTTCACAAAATATTTACTAGTAGCTCATTATAAACTGGTATTTCTGAAATTAAGCATGAACTAGTTCAAATTTACCAAATCATTGAGGTACTGAAATTCATAGAACTAATCATATTCAGTTCTTAGTAAACTCTGAGACCTAAAGAGAAATTCATGAGAGTTAATCTAAATTCAGTAAAATTTATGTAAAATTCCATGCTAAATCATATATCATGGTTTAAACTATAATTAAAGTTGTACAATCAAGCATTCATGTATTTAAGGAGAGTGATTATCATGAGAGACATGTAAATAATAAAATTCAACTAAAAATCATAAACTTGGATATAAGCCCTAAATCATAAGTCATGAGATTTGTAATTAAATACTGAAATTCTTTAGGCACAAGGGTGTAAGGAAATCCTTGTTAAAATCACACATACCTGGACTGAAGAAATCTTTGACTGAAGGCCTGAGAATTTGACTTTGAGAAGAACCTAGGCTTAGGCTTAAAAGGACTTGAATTGCTTTTCTATTTTCTCTAAGTGTTAATTTGTGAGACTGAGGGAAAGAATTGATGGTTTAACCCTTAATCCCCCTCTAAGGAAGTTAAAATGACATAGTTTAGGGGTTAAAGGAGTAGGAAAGAACCAAAATGCCCACTTTAAAATATAACTGATTTTTTGGATAAATGGTCTCACGAGTCATAGTACGACTCGTACTATCAAAACAAAAATCATGGTTTGGACTTGTGAGTCTGAGGACATTTTTGGAATATTTTTGGAAGGTCACCTATGAGTCAACCTACGACTCATGGTTTTGGATCACGGGTCATGGTTTGAATTGTGGTCCCTTGAACAGTTTAGTTGAGAATACTAGAAGGCCATCTTACGAGTCATAGTATGACATGTAGATTGGTACAATGACTCGTACAGTGAATCGTGGTCCCTGAGGCTAATTTGAAAACTTTCAAAACTTTTGACTCTGGTTATCAATACGAGTCTTATGTATGGCTCGTACATAGATCCTACGACTCATGGAATGAGTCATGTGACTGGAACCTTGGAAGGTCTAATAGCTCAGCATGAGTCATTCCATGACTTGTGGTCTCATAGTATGACTCGTACCATGAGTCGTACTGAGGTGAAACTATGAATTTTCAAACTATTTTTTATGAATTAAGTTTGGTTAGATCTATCCAAGTTTTGGGGTGCTACAATATCTCCCCCTTAGGATTATTCATCCTCCAATAAAGACTAAAACTAAGTTGGAAAGAATGGAAACTAATAACATAAGACTGATTCTGAAACTGAACATGTATCCTGACAAAGATTGATTCAATCTAAGAGTAAGAACTTAGCTAAAACATACATGGCATGAATGCATATATTGAATGTGATTTTTGAAAGAGCTAGAAACATAGAGGAATAACTAAACAAAGAAAAGCACTACCTCATGTTGACTCGGTGCTAGAAGGGAAAAGATGAGGGTACTTTATCATCATATCTGCTTCTGTTTCCCAGGTATTTCCCTCGATGGACTGGTTTCTCTATAACACCTTAACTGAAGTTATTTTCTTGTTCCTTAGCCTGTGTATCTGTATATCAAGGATTTAAATTGGAACCTCCTCATAAAAGAGGTTGTATTTCACACCAACACACTCCAAACGTACAACTAAAGTTGGATCACCAATACATTTCTTCAACAAATATACATAAAATAAAGGATGCACTACTACCAACTCTGCTGGAAGATCTAAGTCACAGGAAACATTCCCATATTTCCTCAAAATCCTATAAGGATCAATATATCAGGGAATAAGCTTCCTCTTCTTTCAAAATTTCATCACCCCTTTCATGGGAAAAACTTTCAAGAACACCTAATCATCAACATCAAACGCGAGCTCTCTCGTCATCACATTTGTATAGGATTTCTGAAAACTCTGAGTAGTTCTTCAACCTCTACCTAATCAACTGAACCTTATAAATCACCTCATAAACTGAATCAGGTCCAATCAAAGTAGCCTCACCTACCTCGAACCAACCAACAGAAGACCTACATCTGGTCCATATAATGCCTTAAATTAGGTCATCTAAATATTTGATTGGTAGCTATTATTATAAGCAAACTCAATGATAGGTAAATGATCATCCCAACTTCTTTTGAAACCAATCACACACACTTTCAACATATCCTCTAAGTTTTGGATAGTACGCTCTACCTGACCATCAATCTATTTATGGAATGTCATGCTAAGATCAACTCTATAGTACCAAGACCTTTTCGAAAAGACTTCCAAAACTGTAAAGTGAATTGAGTGCCCCTAACTGAGATGACAAACAAGGAAACTCTATACAACCTGAATAGCTTACGGATACATAGTCTAGAATAATCCTCTATTGTATCTATAGCTCTGACTGGTAAGAAATGGGTTAATTTGGTCATCTTGTCTACTATGACCCAAATGGAATTATGTTGACATCTGGTGAGTGGAAGTCCTAAAATGAGGTCCATGTTGATTAACTCCCACTTCTAAGTAGGTATATTAATGTCCTGAACCATATCTCATGGCCTCTGGTGCTCTACCTTAATATCTAGATAGTTGGGACACTTAGACGTAGAGTCTGTTGTGTCTCTTTTTATGCCATTCCACCAACAGACCTCCAATAGGTCACGATACTTATTGGTGGTACTTGGATGACTTAAATAGTAGGAACTGTGAGCCTCTAACAAAATTTTCTACCCTAAACTATCTACATCACACGGATGGCCCTGGTATCGGAGAACATCATCTTCCCCTTGGGGGAAAACCTCTACCTTCTACTTCTAGACAGAATCTTTCAACTGGCTCAACACTGGATCACTATCCTGCTTAGCCTTCACCTCCATCACTAGTGATGACTCTGAACCATTTTGAACAACTATACCACCACCAACTGCATCAATCAAACAAACCTCTAAGTGAGCAAGACTATGTACATCTCTAGCCAAGTCTTTTTTTCTTATCCGCTACATGAGCCACACTACCCATGAACAATCTGTTGAGAGCATTTTCTACCATATTATCTATACTTAGATGGTAAAGCACACTCATGTCATAACCCTTCAAAAGCTCCAACCACCTTCACTGATGAAGATTCAGTTCCTTCTAAGTAAACACATACTGAAGGCATTTATGATCGGTGTACTTCTACATGCACCCCATACCAATAGTGTCTCCAAATCTTCAAAGTGAAGACTACGGCTATTAGCTCTAGATCATGACTCAGACAATTCATCTCATGGACTTTAAGCTGTCTAGAGGCATAAGTTATAACATTCCTATTCTATATTAAAACACAGTCAAGTCTAATCCTGGAAGCATCACAATATACAACAAATTCCCCTAACCCATCTAGCAATGCTAAAAATGGTGTTTATCTAACCTAACCTTCAATTTTTGAAAACTTTTCTCGCACTCATCTAACCAATAAAACTTTATCTTTATCTATGTCAACTTGGTTAATGGTGTAGCAATCAAAGAAAAACCCTCAACAAACCGCATGTAGTAACCAGCTAAACCCAGAAAGCTCCTAATATCGAATGGAGTAGTTAGCCAAGGCCAGTTCTTTACTGTATCTATCTTTTACTAATCCACATGAACACCCTCTCTAGAAACTACATGACTTACAAAGGTAACAGACTTCAACCAAAATGCACACTTGCTGAACTTGTAAAATAATTGATGGTCCTTGAGAGCCGTAACACCATTCTTAGATGATCTGCATGCTCTTCCTTACTTTGAGAATAGAAAAGAATGTCATCAATAATGACAATGATGAATAGGTATAAGTACTGTTTGAAGACCCTATTCATCAAGTCCATAAAAGGTGTAGGAGCATTTGTTACTCAAAAAACATAACTACAAAATCATAGTGACAATATCGAGTCCTGAATGTTGTCTTCAGAATGTCATACTCCCTGACCTTAAGCTGATGATATCTTGATCTAAATTTAATTTTAGAAAAATAACAAGCACCCTGTAGCTGATCGAATAGGTCATTAATCCTAGGGATAGAATACTTATTCTAGAATATTACCTTATTTAGCTATCTGTTGTCTATACACATTCAGAGAGACTCATCTTTGCTTTTGCATAAACAAGACTGGAGCACCCCATGGTGAAATACTAGGACTGATGAAACCTTTTCCTATAAGATCTCTAAGTTGATCTTTCAACTACTTAAACTCATCTAGGGTCATTCTGTAAGGAGGAATAGATATAGGTTGGGTATCAAGGAGAAGGTCTATCCCAAATTGAATCTTCTTTTTGGGAGGGACTCTAGGTAGGTCCTCAAGAAAGACCTCTGGAAATTCATCAACCACAGGAACTAACTAGAGAGTTGGGGTTTTGGATTCAGAATCCTTAACCCAAACTAAATGGTAAACACACCCCTTAGATATTAATTTTTTGGCTTTAAGATGGGATATGAACCGTCTTCTAGGCAGTACAGGCCTACCCTTTCACTCAAGGACAGGCTTATCTGGAAACTAGAACTTAACCACTTTAATTCTGTAATAGACTATGGCATAGCATGAATGAAGATAGTTCATGCCAAGAATGACATCAAAGTTCATCATGTCTAACTCTAGTAGATCTGCTGAGGTAACTCTATCAAGGACTGTAACTGGGCAATTTCTGTATACCCTTTTAGTAATGACTGACTCACCAATAAGTGTAGAAATAGAGAAAGCTTTGGAAAGAAGTTTAGGACTGATGCCTAAATTCACAGCAACATAAGGGGTTAAGAAAGATAATATGGCACCTAGATCTAACAATACATACACATTGAGATGAAAGACCCATGACATACCAGTGACCACATCTGGAGAACTCTCCTGGTCCTGGCAAGATGATAAGGCATAAAAATAATTCTGGCTCTGACAGCCACCTACACTAGAAGAAGCACCCTGTTGCTAAGATATATGACCTAATGAGACTATTGATGAAGTGGACTGTGACTCTGCACAAATATCCCTATTGCTATGCCTGGCTAAGGTACAGTCCTTCAGTCTATAACCTGGTTTACCAAAACCAAAACAACTTTCCTTACCTAAAAAATCACTCTCTTAGATAGTTCCAACCATATTTTTTACAAATTGGGTAGATGCATCCTTCGGTAATACTCCTCTAAGACTTGTAGCCTATCATTCTACCCCACTGCTACTGGTTGGATCTGGGTGCTAGAAAACTAGCTGAAGATATTATTGGATCTGATGACCTCTGTTGGAACTCTGATGAAGATTCAATTGCTTCTAAGTAAACACACCTTCTCTTCCACCTTATCCTCTCTCAATTCTCGAGGGAAGAACTTGTCCAAAAAGGATGCTACAAACTCATCCCAATTAGTCAGAGTTGTATCCCTATGATGACCATCTTTCCCATGTTTATACCACATGTGTGACCCATCCTTTAACTGGTAGGATGCTAATTCAACACTTTAAGACATATGATATGCATCACCTGAGTGATCTTTAGCATCTCATCAATAAAACCCTATGGATCCTCATCCATCTTCGAACCGAAGAATTCAGGTGGGTTCATCCTTATGAAATCACAAATCGTAGTTGTAACTGAATTTCCATTTTATTGGCTAGGGAAGTTGCCTATTGGTTGACCTGAGCGATCATGACTTGTGCCAACTTCTGAAAGGCAGCTCAAAACTCTGAGTTGGTGACATAATCATTCAAAGGCTTTATAGGTGCTGGTAGGGCTAGCTGGTTCCCATTTATTTGGCCATTGTTTATTATAGAAGGCATTGTCTATCACGTGTAAGCAATGAATTAGAAGGGAACATAGAGTTAAAATCCATAAAAGAATAAGGATCATGAAAAAAGGGAAATTTTCCTAAAAACATCTTGTAGCCTATTCCTCATAAGTGAGGCGTGCTTTAAACCCATGAAAAAGACTTCTAAATGTGGCTTTTAGACACCCTAGGACATTTCAAACTAGACGTTCTAATACCAAGTTGGTCACAACCCGATTTTATACCTTGGAAGTGACACGTTACTTAAAACCACAAGTGGTCCCAAACTAACCCATGGTAAAGGCATGACACAAAGACATATACTAAAGTAACTGTGTGAAAGCTTAAACAAAATATTTGGATGACTGAATATAACTAGAATAACTGGAACAAAGCATTTATTCTGAAATAAAATCTAAACTGAATAATAAGTTGAATTGTCTAACTCTGTCTGAAAGCTTCTAAACTAAATTGATGAGTTGTTGAGACACACCCCTAGCTAACTCTAAGTATGAAAACTGAAAATAAGTATAATAAACAATAACAAAAGAGAACTGTCCTCGACTAATAACAACTCACCAAAAGTATAGCTTGAACTTGCCCCGAGAGTGTATCTAACTGTGAGTTGGAGACTGAGTGTTGGTACCTATATTATAATATAATATAGTGTAGAAGAAAATATGTAATCAGTACTATATGATGTATTGAGTATGTGAGATATGGATATGAAATCTTAAACATGTAAAATAAACTGGAAAGTGGAATCATAGTAAAATGTTGAGATTTCTGTGAGATATGTATAAACTGATACACGATGACCCATAATTCTATAAGCTTAAAACCAAAATAGAAACACATGAGTAAGTCATCAACTGTAATATCTGCATTGAAACTAATGGGCCATGTACATTTATCGTGCCAACATCAATTACTGAGGGAGATTTTCTTAACCGACATAAACCATGTGATCTAACATAAAGTCCAACATATACACCCAATTAGTAGGGTGCAATATTGTAACACTCCAAAAATTCCAAGCTAAGATTAGAACTATGCCTCAAATATATGTGAATTTAAACTTCATATTTCAGCTACATCAGAAGTGATTTAGATATGTATTCAGGCCATAAGTAACTCCTAGCTCATAGCCAGGTTGAAATCTTCCTTACCGGTGGTTTTCTTGTGAAAAATCTTGCCATAGTCAACTTCAAACTATCATAACTCCAAGGTTCATGGGTATTTTTGAGCTCAAGACCCACCAAATGATAGAATTTTACTTACCTTTCAAACGCATCCAGATTCACCCTAATTCGATGTCGGAGCTAAGAGTTATGGTCATTTGAGTGAAACACTGTACAACAGTAAGAACACTCGATCGTAGGTACAATCGTGGTTACATTGTACGAATATACAATGCTCCCAGCTAATTGAAACAGCCCCAAAAACCTAAAGGTTGACATGTATACTTTCCAACCACGAAAGGGAAGCACGGCCGTGCTTTGAAACCATGATTAAAGGCACGATAGTAACTTTGAAACTTGATCCGACTTGAACTTCCAAGCTACGAACCCAGGAATGACTATGAATGGGTCCCACAATCATACCATGACTCATCTTATCATGTTCATAGAACCCAAGAATCCATCCCATATTACGATCACAACCCACGATCGTAGGTAGGACCCACGATCGTGGGAAGGTCTCATTAGTTCCATCCTGTAGCTTTTCAGTTATGAATTTAAAAGGGCACAACAGTATTTTCCCACTCTTTGGAAATCAAAACTATGTCTTTTAAGCCTTTCCAAGGTTGATTATTAAGCCTATTATTACCCTAAGCCCTCTTTACTCAGAAAACAATCGACACTTAACATTCATAAGAGAAAAGAGGCAATTTCTCTCTTCTTTAGGCAACTAGGGTTCATTTTCTTCAAGCTTCCAATTCCAAAGATTTCTCTAAGTTGTTCATCTCCAAGTATGTGGTATTTCATCAATGGGTTCCTTTCACCCATTAAGTCCCAAAGTTAACTCAAATTTCACAAGTTTAATTCACCTTTCAAGCCTAGGGTTTCCATGAAAAGTGTGAATTCCTTTAGTTTTCAGTTTCTTGCTTTGACTGAACCATGAATATATGTTATCCCATGAATTTTAGCACCTTTACATACTCAAGATTATGAACTCTCATTATATTGAAGAATTCTTGATTCTGGGCTTGAGTTATGAAATTCCATATTGTGGCCAGTTTATAGAATTGCCATTTGTAGTTGCATTCTTCTGATATGGCAGGTTATGAACACCCGATGACCTAGGATATCATGTATTTTCAGTTGAGTTCTCAATTATTCAGTTTTCATGATTTAGAATGCTTCAGATAAAGCACCTATCTTTCAGTTTGAGAAAATCATTATTGTTGAACATTTTAGTATATCAGTTTACCTTCAGTTGGGAGTAGTACTTAGCATTGAGAGGAAACGGGTTCAGATAACCCAATTCCCAGAACTACGTTGCCCATGTAGGTTAATATTATAGTTCTTTTGGACATCAGTTAGTGGATCTACATCAGCCAGTGTTCGTACCCTTGGCAAGGTACTGAACACCCATCCAACTGGGGTTACTAGTTGGGCCCTATTTAGCTCAGATGGGGTATGTCAGTTAATAGTAGCTCCCACAGTTTATTCTTAGACCTCGCTTGACCATGTATTTAGTATTTCAGCTTATTTATCAGTACATATTTATTACTTGGTCTTGCATTAGTTTATTCATGTCACATGCATTATGTCTAGCCTAATTCAGTTATTTTTCTATCCCATACACTCAATACATTCAAAGTACTGATCGCATACTTTCCTTTGACTTATATTGTCTTATAATATAGGTTCCTACGTTCAGCATCCAGATCGCGCCTAGTACAATCTCCTATCATATCAGCTGCAGTACTTTGGTGAATCCTCATCATTCGGGGACTAGTTATCAGTGTTTTATTTTATGCTATTTCAGTTTCATGCAGTTGGAGTTAGTTGGGGGCTTGTCAAAATAACTCATCTTGTTTAGAGGCTTTCAGACAGTCAGTTATATTATGTTTTTAGCTTTATGAGTTTTATTCATATATTGTCACTTGCGCATTTTGCCAGACTTATTATCTAGATTATTAACTTCTGATTTCCAGATTATTTAGTATTTATAGTGCCATACCAGGCCATGGGTTATCTTGGGGCCATTTGTGGCTCTAAACACCGTGTTATGACTAGGGGTTAGTCTCAGGTTATGACAAACTTGGTATTAGAGTATTAGGTTTAAAGTATCCTAGGGTATCAGAAAGTCGCGTTTAGTGGATTCTTGTTCATGGGTGTAAAGCACACTACACCTATGAGTGAGAGGCTATGAAACATTTTAGGAAAAAGTTTCACTTCTTTTATATTCATATCGTGCGATACAGTGTGAACTCTACTAAAATCTTCTTCTAACTCATGCTATACGTATTTACAAAAAATGCCTCCTAGAAGACCCAATGAAAGGAGGTATAGAAATGCAGATGGTAACATGAATAGGAATCCACAAGCACCACCAGTTCCCATAGACCCTTTGAATGAACAAGTCTCGCATGCTGAATTCAGGGCTGCTTTCACGATGCTAGCTCAGTCCATGACCTCCCAGACTAATCAGCAAGCTATTGCCCCAGTCAAACCCACTGGTACCACGGCAGCAGCTAGGGTTAGGGACATCACTAGAATGAATCATCCTGAATTCCATGGTTCTAAGACTGAGGAAGATCCGCAAGATTTTCTTAAGACATTTAGAAGGTTACAGAGATTATGGAAATCACTCCAGTTGAGAGTGCTGACTTGGCTACTTATCAGTTGAGAGAAGTAGCTCACACTTGGTGCTAGCAGTGAAAAGAGAATAGAAGTGTAGAAGCAGGACCGGTAGAATGGGAAGAGTTTGTCGTTGCTTTTCTGGACAGGTTTTTCCCACTTGAACTAAGGAAGGCTAGGTGAAGGAATTCATTAATCTGAAGTAGGGCAACATGAGAGTGAAAGAGTATTCTCTTAAGTTTACATAGTTGGAAAAGTATGCTCCAGCTATGGTTGCTGACTCTAGGGCCCGAATGAGTAAGTTCGTGTCAGGTGTTTTTGAGGATGTGGTCAAGGAGTGTAGGGTTGTTATGTTGGTTAAGAAGATGGATATCTCTAAATTGATGGTTCATGCTCAGCAGATTGAGGAAGAGGAAGTAAACAAAAGAGAGAGAGATAGCAAGATGTCCAGGACAGGTAGCATTAATTTCTCTCAACAGAGGCCACATGGTGGTAATCATTTTCAATTACGCCAGAAGTCATCAGTTCTAGACCCATCTTCTGCTAGTGCTCTAGTGCCCAAGTTCAGGCAGGATAATCATGATAGAGCACCAGGCTCTAAATCCCAAGGCAGTATTACTAGTGGTCGTACTAACCCGGTTTGCAAGAGGTGTGGTAAGAATCACCAAGGAGAGTGTATGGCCAGTAGTGGGAATTGTTTTGGGTGCAGTAAGCCAGGACATCATTTGAAGGAGTGTACAGGTACAAATCAAAAGGGTGGAGATGTTCGTCAGCAGACTCAGTCCAATACTTCATAGTTTTACCAGGTCACCCCACTCAGTAGGGTGACTCATCTAGTACAGGTGGCGATCAGCGTCAGAACAGGTTTTATGCCCTTCATACCTGATAGGATCAGGAAGGTTCTCATGATGTAGTCTCTGATACGTTGTAGGTCTTTCAAATGTATGTTTATGCATTGTTAGATCCCAAGTCCACACTTTCCTTTGTGACCCCCTATATAGCAGTAGACTTCGATGTCAGTACCGAAACTCTTTCAAACCCATTCGCAGTCTCTACTCTAGTTGGTGATTTAGTCATAGCTAGATGGGTATAAAAAAATTGCCCAATCATAGTTTCTCAAAAAGTCGCCTAAGTTGATCTTGTAGAGTTAGACATGATAGATTTTGATGTCATTCTTGGCATGGATTGGCTCCACTCTTGCTATGCCTCTATTGATTGTAGAAAGAGAGTAGTCCAGTATTAGTTTCCAAATGAACCATTCATAGAGTGGAAGGGTAATACTTCAGTGCCTATAGGTCGGCTTGTCTCTTACCTTAAGTCTAGAAAAATGATTTCAAAAGGGTGCATATATCATCTTGTTTGGGTTAAGGATTCAAGGTTCGAGACCCCAACTTTTGAGTCAGTTCCTGTGGTAAATAAGTTTCCAGAAGTTTTCCCAGAAGATCTGCCCGGAGTTCCTCCCGAGAAGGAAATTAACTTCAGAATAGATCTCCTTCCAGATCTCAATTCCACCCTATCGAATGGCTCCAACTGAGCCTAAATAATTAAAGGAGCAGCTGAAATATCTTTTAACAAAGGTTTTATCAGGCCTAACATCTCTCCATGGGGTACTCCAGTTCTTTTCGTGCGAAAGAAAGACGGTTCTTTCAGAATATGCATCGACTATCGTCAGTTGAACAAAGTCACAGTCAAGAATAAGTATACCATTCCCAGGATTGATGACTTATTCGACCAGCTTCAGGGTGCAAATTACTTCTCTGAGATAGACCTCAGATCCGACTATCATCAACTCAGAGTCAGAGGATGTGACATTTCGAAGACAGTCTTCATAACTCGATATGGTCACTTTGAATTTGTTGTTATGTCTTTTAAACTAACAAATGCTCCTGCAGAATTTATGGACTTGATGAACAGGGTGTTCAAGCAGTACTTAGACATGTTCATTATTGTCTTTATTGATGACATCCTCGTTTATTCTTGAAGTGAGGATGAATATGCAGACCATTTGAGGATTGTCTTACGGACTCTCAAAGGTCGTCAGTTATTCGTGAAGTTCAGTAAGTGTGAATTCTAGTTGAAATCAGTAGCATTCCTTGGTCATATCATTTTTGGTGAAGGCATCAGGGTTGATCCTCAAAGACCAAAGCAATAAGGAATTGGCCTAGACCCATGTCTCCATCTGATATCAAGAGTTTCTTAGGTTTAGCCGGTTAATATAGACGGTTTGTAGAGGGACTTTCCTCTATTCCTTCTCCCATGTCCAGATTGACTCAGAAGAAAGTCAAATTTCAGTGGTTTAATTCTTACGAGAAGAGTTTTTAGGAGTTGAAGACCTGACTCACCTCCGCTCTAGTTTTGACTGTGCCAGAGGGTTCAGGTGGTTTTGTGGTTTATTATGATGTTTCTAGAGTTGGTCTTGGTTGTGTGTTGATGCAGCATGGCAAGGTTATAGCATATGCCTCTAGACAGCTCAAGCCTCATAAGAATAATTACCCAACTAATGATCTTGAGTTAGCAGTTTTTTCCTTAAAGACTTGGAGGCATTATATTTACGGGGTTCATATTGATGTGTTCACTAATCACAAGAGCCTTCAGTATGTGTTCAGACAAAAACATCTAAATCTTCATCATAGGACATGGCTAGAGTTATTGAAGGACTATGATATGAATATCTAATACCATCTGGGTAAAGCCAATGTTGTGGCCGATGCTCTTAGTAGAATGTATATGGGAAACGTTGCTCATATTGAGGATGAGAAGAAAGGGTTAGTTCATGAGGTTCACCAGTTTGCGAGATTGGGAGTTCGGTTGGTAGATTCAGCTGAAGGTAATACCTTGATTTAGAATGGTTCAAAATCTTCCTTAATAGCTAAGGTAAAAGAAAAGCAAGAAAATGATCCCATTTTGCTTAAATTGAAAGAAGTAGTCCAGAGTCAGAAAGTTGAGGTTTTCTCCCAAGGGGGAAATGGTGTTCTTCGTTGTCAGGGCAGACTGTGTTCCAAATGTAAATAACTTGAGACAGCGAATGCTAACAGAAGCTCACAGTTCTCAATATTCTATTCACCCAGGAGCCACTAAGATGTACCATGATCTACGGGGAGTCTATTAGTGGAATGGCATGAAGAAAGATATCACAGAATTTGTAGTTGTGTCCAAATTACTAGCAGGTTAAGGTTGAGCACCAGAGACCTAGTGGTAAGCTTCAAGATATCATTATACCAACTTGGAAGTGGGAAGTGGTGAATATGAACTTCAATATAGGGTTGCCTCGTACTCGGTGTCAACATGATTCTATTTGGGTTATCATAGACCGAGTGACTAATTCAGCCCATTTTCTACCAGTTAACACCTCAGACTCAGCCGAGGATTATGCTAGACTCTATCTTTGAGAATTGGTAAAGTTACATGGTGTCCCGTTGATCATTATTTTAGATAGGGGTACTCAGTTTACCTCTCAGTTCTGGAAGACATTCCAAAAGGGTCTTGGTACGCAAGTTCACTTCAGTATAGATTTTCACCCACAGACAGATGGTCAGGCAGAGTGGTCCATTCAGATGTTAGAGGATATGTTGAAGGCATATGTGATCGATTTCAAAGGTAGTTGGGATGATCATTTTCCTTTAATTAAGTTTGCTTATAATAACAGTTATCATTCTAATATTCAGATGGCCTCGTTCTAAGCACTTTAAGGTAGGAGGTGTAGGTCTCCTATTGGGTGGTTCGAAGTCAGTGAAGCTACCTTGATAGGGACAGATTCAGTCCATGAAGCTATGGAGAAAGTTCAATTGATTAGAGAAAGACTGAAAACAACTCAGAGTCGTCAGAAGTCTTATGCAGATGTAAAGAGAAGGGAAATTGAGTTTTCTATTGGTGATTTGGTTTACTTAAAATTTTCACCCATGAAAGGGGTCAAGAGTTTTGGTAAGCTATGTTGGTCCTTATAAGATTGTGGGTCATTTTGGCAATGTAGCCTATGAGTTAGACTTACCGACAGACTTAGCATCATTGCATCCAGTTTTTTATGTGTCTTAGATGAAAAAGTGCATTGGTGATCCAGCATCGATTGTTCCTTTAAATAGTGTGGGTGTGAAAGATAGTCTCTCTTACAAAGAGGTCCCAGTTGAGATTCTTGACCATCAGGTTCGTAAGTTGAGGAATAAAGAGGTCTTTTCAGTAAAGGTTCTTTGGCAAAATCAACTAGTAGAGGGAGCTAATTGGGAAGTAGAGGCGGATATGATGACCAAGTACCCACATCTTTTCTCATCAAATTCTACTCCGGCTCAAGGTAATAGTTTCCTCTTAATTAGTTCTTTCTATTCCATGTCACCTAGTTACTCTCATGTCATGTCATACATTCACGAGTTCAAATTCATTCCATGTTTCAGTTAACATGTAAGTATTCAGCCCTTCGAAATTCAGTGTTGGGATTGCAGTAGTTTTCATTCTGGGACGAATGACCGCAAGGGGGAGATATTGTAACACTCAAAAAATCCCAAGCTAAGATTAGAACCATGATTCAAGTACATATGAATTTAAACTTCATATTTATACTGCATTATAAGTGATTTAGACATGTATTCAGGCCATAAGTAACTCCTAGCTCATAGCCAGGTTGAAATCTTCCTTACAGGTGGTTTCCTTGTGAAAAATCTTGCCATAGTCAACTTCAAACTATCATAACTCCTAGGTTCTATGGTATTTTTAATATCAAGACCCACCAAATGATAGAATTTTAATTACCTTTCAAACGCATCCAGATTCACCTTAATCCGATGTTGGAGCAAAGAGTTATGGCCATTTTCGTGAAGCACTGTCTAGCAGTAAGAACACACAATCATAGGTACGATCGTGGTTACATTGAATTATTGTACAATTCTACCATCTGATTGAAACAGCCCCAAAAACCTGAAGGTTGACATGTATACTTTCCAACCACGAAAGGGAAGCACGATCATGCTTTGAAACCACGATTAAAGGCACGATCATGACATTGAAACTTGATCCGGCTTGAACTTCCAAGCTACGAACCAAGGAAAGATTGTGAATGAGTCCCACGATCACACCATGACTCATCCAATCATGTTCAGAGAACCCAAGAGTCCAGCCCATACCAGGATCACAACCCATGATCGTAGGTAGGACCCATGATCATGGGAAGGTCTGTGGGCTCCATCCTGGAGCTTTTCAATTATGAATTTAAAAGGGAACAACAGTATTTTCCCACTCTTTTAACATCAAAACTATGTCTTTTAAGCCTTTCCAAGGTTGATTATTAAGCATATTATTACCCTAAGCCCTCTTTACTCAGAAAACAATCGACACTTAACATTCATAAGAGAAAAGAGGCAATTTCTCTCTTCTTTAGGCAACTAGGGTTCATTTTCTTCAAGCTTCCAATTCCAAAGATTTCTCTAAGTTGTTCATCTCCATGTATGTGGTATTTCATCAATGGGTTCCTTTCACCCATTGAGTCCCAAAGTTAACTCAAATTTCACAAGTTTAATTCACCTTTCAAGCCTAGGGTTTCCATGGAAAGTGTGAATTCCTTTAGTTTTCAATTTCTTGCTTTGAATGAACCATGAATAAATGTTATCCCGTGAATTTTAGCACCTTTACATACTCATGATTATGAACTCTCATTATATTGAAGAATTCGTGATTCCGGGCTTGAGTTATGAAATTTCATATTATGGCCAGTTTATAGAATTGACATTTGTAGTTGCATTCTTCTGATATGGCAGGTTATGAACACCCGATGACCTAGGATATCATGAATTTTCAGTTGAGTTCTCAATCATTCAGTTTTCATGATTTAGAATGCTTCAGATAAAGCACCTATCTTTCAGTTTGAGAAAATCATTATTGTTGAGCATTTCAGTATATCAGTTTACCTTCAGTTGGGAGTAGTACTTAGCATTGAGAGGACATGAGTTCAGATAACCCAAGTCCCAGAACTACATTTCCCACGTAGGTTAATATTACAGTGCTTTTGTACATCAGTTAGTGGATCTACATCAGCCAGTGTTCGTACCCTTGGCAAGGTACTGAACACCCATCCAACTGGGGTTACTAGTTGGGCCCTATTTAGCTCAGATGGGGTATGTCAGTTAATAGTAGCTCCCACAGTTTATTCTTAGACCTCGCTTGACCATGTATTTAGTATTTCAGCTTATTTATCAGTACATATTTATTACTTGGTCTTGCATTAGTTTATTCATGTCACATGCATTATGTCCAGCCTAATTCAGTTATTTTTCTATCCCATACACTCAGTACATTCAAAGTACTGATCGCATACTTTCCTTTGACTTATATTGTCTTATAATATAGGTTCCGATGTTCAGCATCCAGATTGCGCCTAGTACAATCTCCTATCATATCAGCGGCACTACTTTGGTGAGTCATCATCATTCGGGGACTAATTATCAGTGTTTTATTTTATGCTATTTCAGTTTCATGCAGTTGGAGTTAGTTGGGGGCTAGTCCAAACAACTCATCTTGTTTAGAGGCTTTTAGACAGTCAGTTATATTATGTTTTTAGCTTTATGAGTTTTATTCATATATTATCACTTGGGCGTTTTGCCAAACTTATTATCCAGATTATTAACTTCTGATTTCCATGTTATTTTAGTATTTATAGTGCCATGCCAGGCCATGGATTAGCTTGGGGCTACTTATTGCTCTAAGCACCGTGTTACGACTAGAGGGTAGTCTCGGGTCGTGACAAATATTCCTTGCCAAGGGTATAGATGAACTAAACTGAACCTATTTTGGGTAAAATATAACCTATGGTGGAACGTAGTTCTGGGACTTAGGTTACCTGGAACTCGATCCACTCAATGCTAAATACTACTCCCAAACTATTTACTAGTAGCTCATAATAAACTGATATTTCTTAAATTAAGTATGAACTAGTTCAACTTTACCAAATTACTGAGGCACTGAAATTCATGAAACTAGTCATATTCAGTTCTTATTAAATTTTGAGACCTAAGGATCAATTCATGAAAATTAAGCTAAATTCAGTGAAATCATTTAAATTTTTATGTTAAATCATATATCATGGTTTAAACTATAGTTAAAGCTTTAGATTCATGTATTTAAGAAGAGTAACAATCATGAGAGGCATGTAAATAATAAAATCCAACCAAAAATCATAAACTTGGGTATAAACCCTAAATCATAAGTTATGATATTTGTAATTAAAAAATGAAATTCATTGGGCACAAGGGTAGGAGAAACCCTTGTTAAAATCTCACATACCTGGACTGAAGAAATCTTGGAACGAAGGCCTGAGAATTTGACATTGAGAAGAACCCTTGGCTTAGGCTTTAAAGGACTTGAATCGCTCTTTTGTTTTCTCTAAGTGTTAATCTTTGAGAATGAGGGAACTAATCGATGGTTTAACCTATAATCCCCCCCCCTAAGGAAGTTAACACGACATAGTTTAGGGTTAAAGGAGTAGAAAACGACAAAAATGACCTTCGTAAAACAGAACTAATTTTCTAAAAAAATGGCCTCACGAGTCGTAGTCGTACTACGACCCGTACTATCAAACCAAGGATTGTGGTTTGGACTCGAGAGTCCTGGGACATTTTGGACTATTTCTGGAAGGCTACCCACGAGTCAACCTACCACACGTGGTTTGGGATCCTGAGTTGTGGTTTGACTTGAGGTCTCTGGAAAAGTTTGGTTGAGCTTATCCATCCTATTAATTATAGTACGACTCATAGGTTGGTACAATGACTCATACAGTGAGTCATGGTCCCTAACGCAAATTTGACAACTTTCAAAACTTTGGCTCTTATTATCAGTACGAGTCTTATGTATGGTTCATACATATATCCCACAACTCATGGAATGATTCGTGGTGACTGGAACCTTGGCAAAGTCCAGCAGCTTACTATGAGTCATTCCATTACTCATGGACTCATGGTACGACTCGTACCATGAGTTGTACTGAGGTGAAACTTTAAATTTCCAAGTTGTTTTTTTTAGTTAAGTTTGGTTTGATCCTGTCCTAGTCTTGGGGTGCTACGCTACCCTAACCCAAAAATGGTAGGTAAGTCAAACTCTACAAACACAGTCAATTCAAGACAAAAGCAAATAGTAAAATATTAATACAAACAACTAATAATAACTCCCAGCATCCTCACATGAAAAACAAAACAGTACATCCCAAAACTCATTTATCAAAAGTACAAGAGTGCCTCTAATACAGGATGTCATAACTGGAAACACAAAATTGTCTAAGAAATAAAGAGGATAGGAGTAAAGGATAGCAGAATTCAAAATAGTCCGAAGGGTGGAGCTCACCATATCTTAAGGTTAGAGAACACCGCATGAATCAAGCACCATGCTAGCAACTCGCATAAGGATCTGCCAGAAGGATGCAGAAAAGTAGGAGTGAGAACAACCACTAGTACTTCGTAGGCATCATAGGCTGACTGAACTCAAAAAGAAACTATATCAAATGAAGATTACTAAGATGACAATCCACACAAAAAAGTCCCAGCAATTCAATATCAACAAATCACTAAAGATCTTCTCAAACACAACAATAATCAAAAAATGATGTAATGCAATGATATGTAATGATATTAAATGGTCAATGTCTACCAGTATATGCCCCCTCAATAGTGGTATTATGTAAGGTGAGACTTATGGGATACTTGTGAGGTCCATATACACTATCCAAAATCCTAACCCGAACTCACAAAACACTTCCACCATCCTACCTCAGACTAAATCAATAAAAGTTATCATATTTCTTCATCCGGCATCCTACCTTGGACTAAATCAATAGAATATGGTTCATTTTTTTTCCATAAATCAGTGTTTCCAATGGTATAATCCAATGATCAATGAGATGAATGAATATACATGATCAAAGGGATAAGATGAATCCAGATACTACAGATATGTACAAAATCTCAAGATAACATTCAACTCATAAATACAGGCTACAAGCCTCAATATCAAGCCAGAAATCCAAATCTCACATTACTTAAATGGTATAAGCCCTAATTTGGGTATCACAACAACAATCTATCTCATTTAGTACTATTATTCACTAATTCATCCATCTCATAGCATGTTTTATATGATAAGACCCCACCCAAGCAAAGGCTGAAGAAAGGTAAGTCAAAACGTACCTCAAAATCAAACTGCAAGCCACTAATGGACATACACTAGACTTCCCCTTCTGAATGACTTCAGAATACTCCAATCTATCACGAATAAGTTCTACACATGAATACGAGTCCATCAATATCCATATTGCTATACTTTTATTTCGAGTCTAAAAAGTCAAATAAAAAGTCAACCCCGATCTGTCAAGGACAAAACTGGTATTTTATTTAAGAATTAAATTACCCATAACTTAAAAAGTTCAAATATAGAATTTAATCGAAAATGGAGTTAAAATCAATCTTGAAATCATCAAAATATCAATTCTTAACTTTATCCAAAAATTCTCAAATTTTCAAGTTGAAAAACCAAGATTTGAAGATGAAATCATGAAATAATCATTGAAAAATGTGTTAAAGTAGTATAAGAATTATACACAAGGACGAAATCATGAAAATCACCTTTTCAATCACCCAAAAATGAGTTCTCAAGTTTCAAAAAGACAAAATGTTCTAATAGACCTCTGTACTTGTATGAGTTTGTATGCTGGACCTTTCTACTCATCTCTTTACCAACTGAACACTTAAACTCAATCAAAATAAGATTTTTAAACCTCTCTGACCATTGACCTAGCTCACATGACATTTATGTTGCTGACTCTGTTAGAACGCATGGTGTCATACTCTCTAAAGCAAGTGAATGTTGTGAATGGCTTTAAAAAATATTAAAATCAAAAAGAAAAAATTAAATAATTAAAAAATGAAAAGAAAAAGTTTCCAACCCCTCCCTCTTCTTTCTTTCACTACATCTCCACTCTATTTTATCCAATGAACTTCCGTCAATGATTGGGTGTTTTAGTGAGTTTTGATGGCATCAATGGAGATTTTAGATCTTGAAAGAGAATTAGTCGTCAATGGTGATAGTTTGTGAAAGTGATTTTGCTCCGGTGGCTATGGGTCTTCCATGGTGATTCGGGTGAGAGATGAAGAAGAGGGATTGAGAGGAGAGCAAATAGTTTTATTTTTTTCAACATGATGCTATATTTTTTATTGTGCCTACTCTTCTTATTGAAGAAGAAGAAGACCCCAAATTTGCAGATTCGTTCAATTTCTGTCAAATTTCTTCTGATAAAGTGATGTCTACTAAACTTTTTCCAGATTTGCAATTCAAAATTAAATATAAAGGGAAATGTCAACCAAAGCAAACTTTCTGCTCGTTATTGAGAAATTTCTTGCATCCATTTGTGTTTTGGTGCACGAAAGTGGTCTTTTCGAAATACAAAACCAGTGAGCGTCAATGAATTTTTCTCGATGTCCCTCTTTTTTGTGTGAAGAAAAATTTAAATGAAAAAAAAAATAAGGGGGTGGAGATGGTGGTTGTGGTGACGGTGGTTATGGGTTGGGAGAGGTGGAGGAAGGTGAGACAAATAGGAATTTAACTTTAAAAAATAAATTGAAAACTCATTATTTTGCCTTTTATTTAATATATTTTTTATTAATAATTTTAAAAAAGTTAATGAAGATAATTATGGCATGGCATTAATTTATGTGATGTGGATCTGACATGTCATCTAACATAAGGGTGAGTGAGCTATACACATGGTAGGAGGGGTTTAAAATATTCTAAATTTAAGTATTCAACTGACAAATAGGTGAGCAGAAGGGTCCAGAATACAAAAGGATATAAGTACAGGGGTCTATTAGACCATTTTGCCTTTCAAAAATCAAGTTATGGGGTTTTGATTCAAAAAGAGGATTGAAATTTGTCCAGTTCCTATTTGTTCTTCGCAAACGCAACGCGACCAACCCCGCCCACAATCCATCGCAAATGTGAAGCAAACATCGTGAATGCGATGAGTATCTTCCAAACCTGGACCCAATTTCCCATTTGTGAACGCGATTCCCTTTTCACATTCGCAATGACCAACCCCCACCCTCTTTTGCAAATGCGAAGGAAAAAAGTCAGATGCACCAGCAGTTATTGTACCTGCAATAAAAAAACCTAAAAATTTTCTAGATGGACCCTTGGAATTTATTTAGAACCCTGTGAACACAAACCAAATATGCTACAAGATCAAAATTGACATTCTGGACTCACTGAAACCATTAGATTCGCAAACGGAGATCGTTATCAAGGAATGTTGAGTGAATTCAACTCTAAGCTATAAACTTCCAATTTTCCAACCAACTACTCAAAATTTATCCTAATACCTCGAGACCCAAACCAAAGGTCCTACTAATTCAAAAATGACATTCCGAAGCTAAAGAAACTAACGGAATTCTCAAATGACCTCAAAATCTTCAAATATTGACCAAAGTCAATCATACCAACGTCAAAACTTTCTAAAATGAAAAACTCACATAATACTCAACCAACCATCCCGAAAACCAAGCCACCTACTCTCGTAGACCACAAATATCATAAAGTAACAATGGGGAGGGATAAAACAATCAAAAATATATCAAAAGACAAAGTCACTATGAGAGTTATTATAATCGTGTTAGAGGAACCATATTTAAAATATAAGGCTTCACTCCATAAAGATAAAGGTAAACTTGATTTGCTAATCATGCTTTTTGCTATTTCCATTAATGTCTAGTTCCATATTTCATCCGCACCATTTTATTGTAGTGTTCCTGGTATGGTTTATTGAGCAATTATACCTTCATTTTTAAGAAACTCAGCAAATGAACCTTTACCTTGTCCTTTATATATATATACCTACCATAATATTCTCGACCCCTATCAGACCTTATAATTTTAATCTAAGCTCCAGTTTGTTTCTCTACTTCTATTTTAAAATTTTAAAAGCATCAAGTGCTACTGATTTATTAAACAAAGAGAAAAATGTATCTTGAATAGTCATTAATGAATGAGATAAAATATCTCTCATTATTCAAGCAAGGGGTAGGAAAAGGTCCACAAATATTTGTATGTATGATCTCAAGTAATTGGGAATTTTTTTAAAAACTTTAGTGAATTTATTGATCTGCTTACCCTTTATGCAATTTATGCAAATCTCAAAGTCAGAAAAATCAAGAGTTTCTAGAATTCCATCATTAACCAACTTTTTTATTCTATCAATAGAGATTTGTCTCAAACTCTTGTGTCAAAGAATTGATGAGTTATCATTATTAATTTATCATTTAGTGCCATCTTCTTTATCATGCAGAGTTAAAATATTACATTCAATCGTGGGGGCTAGCTCAAATTAAAATATTTTTTTCATATAAATTTCCAAAATTAATAACTTTATTGTCTTTCAAAAGTTTATGGAAGAACAATGAAAATTAAAAACATAACCAGCAATTGATAGTCTTGAAAGAGAAAGTAAATTCCTACAATATGATGGAATATAAAAAAGTGTTTTCTAAATCTAACTGAAAACCATCTTTTAAAATGAACCTATAAGTTTCTATGCTTTCCACGTGTAATGTTTTCTTATTGTCAAAATATAAATTTTGTTAACCTTTATTGATTTTCGTAGTGTTAGAAAATCCTGCAAGATTTTGACAATTTGAGTTGTGGAGCCAGAATCGATCCACCATGTATTATCATAAATTTTAGTGAAATTAGATCCATAACATACAATGGTAAGATTACCTTTTTTTCTTAAGTCATTTCTTGTATTTCAGGTAATCTTTCTTCCAGTATCCTTTTTTTCTGCAAAAATGAAAAAAAAAATCTTTATCAATCGTCTTTCTTCTTCATAAGAATACTTTTGCTCTTTTTTGCATTTCTTTTATCATGAGTCACCAAATTAACACTTTCAGGTATTTCGTGTTCAACATCTTCTCTTCTTGAACACACATGATCAAGAGTTCATAAAATAACCATTTATATTTACCTATGTTGTAAGATATCTTGAACTGACCATATTCCGCAGGAAAAGAGTTGAGGATAAAATGCACAAGAATTAGTGCAGACATATCAACCTCAAGGGACCTAAGTTTAGTAGCAATGTCTCTCTCATCTCCATAATATGCTCGCATATTGTACTACTTCTATCAAATGTTATACTTGAGGGCCTCGTCATAATGGTCCAGCTAATGCCTTGTGAGAGCTTACAAATTGTTTATCGATTGCATTCATGTAAGATTTGACACTAACTGTCACGACATAAACCTGCCGTGAGTGGAACCCACACTAAATCCATCAGTGGGAGAACCAACTAACCTCATAAGCCAATCAATACTTAGCCAAAAATAGACAACTAAACTAATCTCATTGATTAAAACCAACAAACCATATATTAACAAAAGTAAGTATAATATAATGCGGAAATAAAACCATCCCTAGAACTTGAAAGTCATCGTACCAAAACTCTAATAAATGTCATAGAAAGGGGATGCAACACCAAAAATAAAAGTAATGTTTATGTCCAAAACAATTAGACCAGAAAACTATATAAGAACCTGGTAGTCCGAAAGATACACCTCACCCTTGAGTTCAAATATTGTTTGCCTCACTACTGAGGTCTCAAAATAGTCATTGAAATATGTTTTGCACTCAACATAAAGAAGAGCACATGTAGTATCAGCACATAAGAAATAATGTTGTAACGGTAGGGTCATCGGCCAACCCGAAATGAGAAATATGGGCACATAACCAAAATATAGTACAAAAAGACAACGATGATCTCTATCATGCAACTCAACTCCAAGTTCATAACACTTAGCCTTGTAACAAGTACGACATGAAATTCAGTCAATATAAGTCAACAAGGATAACAAGTCAAGTCAAACTATGACCACCAACAAGACTCCAAGTCAGCAACCATGACTCAACAATCATATAATCATATCCTAATTACACAAGTAATAGTCCTCACAGAGTTAATTCAGAACTTGCAATTAATATTTATTTCAGTTTACATGAAGAAACCATCTTTAGCATTTAAGCACATAAACTCGATTTATTCAAAGAACCAACATAATACTAACAAAACATAAGCCCGGGTTAGCTCAAGGAACCAATAAAATCAAGAAGACACATAATCCCTGGTTCACTCAAGGAACCAATAAAATCAAGAAGACACATAATCCCCTGTTCACTCAAGGAACCGTCACACTCACCAAATACTTATACACACACGCTAAGGGTATTATGATCGCCCACTAGCCATGACCTGCAGGGGACGAGCTCTTGTACATGTTTTAAATCCCAGACATCAAGTGTCTGCCAACCTTATATCAATCAATCTTGCAGAGATATCCAAATACCGGTACATTCCACAATAATGACAGATATCACAACAATCACAGCCACAATGATAACAGAAATAATACTTGTAAAAAACAACAAACTTTCATTTAAATTTATTGCATGTGATTAACACTTAGAATGTCAAACAGTCATTCTTGAACATGCATTGTGCAACCAATACTAATAAATAGTTAACATGCACCTATAACACAAATTGGGTTTAACTACATCTAAATCATCACCTACCTCAATCCAAGCCTGAAATGCTCTAACGAACTTGAGTTTTCCCTTTCCTTGCAACCTCAACTTGATTGTGGTCTACAAATTTGAACATAACATATAATCAACCAAATGACCTACAATGTCACGACCCGAAATCCCATTCGGGCCGGACTGGCACTCGAAGCCGATATGGCCCAAGAGAACCAATCTTTGCTCATGAACCTTCGTATGCATATCCTCGTATGAATCTTATTATACCTCATGCGACTATGCGGAAGACATAAATATGGAAACATATGTCATCTATATATATAAATGAAACTTGGCTGTTGGGGCCATTACGTCGAACTGAACGTACATATCTTACATTCATATACCCAGATATGTCTACAAAAGCCTCTAACAGATGCATCAACAAGACCAACTTAAAGTCGGGACAAGTCCCCGCTTTATACTACATTTACAACATCAAAACGAATATACAACTATGACCCAGAAAGCTCCGGACCAAGTGGAGCTCACCCAAAACTCTGCAAAAATGATCCACAGTCTACTGAGGAGGTCTACTAATGCCTGCACCTGCAACATGTAAGGTAAGTCCCCCGAGGGGGTCAGTACGAGGAATGTACTGAGTATGTAAGGCTCATAAGAAATAGCATCATACATGAGAATGTCAATAGAATAAAATATGAGAGAATAGTCAATGTGGATAAACCATCATTTTATATAATATCTTTTATAATTACTTTCCTTAAAGGGAAATTACCTTCACTCAAGAGACTTGCCTCCAATAGATTCTTCTATACGCAAGAGATTCTTTCTTGCTTCTATGTTGATTACCACTATTGTTCATCTACTTGGTTAGTAGGTTGTAAAAGACTAACCTTCATCCACATACATCCACTCTAGGTATGGGGTAATAATATAACATACATCTACTCTATTGGTGGGTTAACATGCATCCACTCTATTGGTGGGTTAACATACATCCACTCTCATGGTGGGGCAACATACATCCACTCTCATGGTGGGGAAACATACATCCACTCTCATGGTGGGTTAACATACATTTACTATCGTGGTGGGGTAACATACATCCACTCTCATGGTGGGTTAACATACATCCACTCTCATGGTGGGTTAACATACATCCACTCTCGTGGTGGGGTAACATACATCCACTCTCATGGTGGGTTAACATACATCCACTCTCATGGTGGGGTAACATACATCCACTCTCATGGTGGGTTAACATACTTGGGAGAGATTGATATATCAACTTATGAGAGATTAATACATTAAGGATCATGATAGTATATAATACTAGGCCTCCACCTTTGGTGGGTTATATTAAATGACATAACATAATATTGGGATTATTCCATATTGAACTTATACCCTCTAGAATGTGATCCATACTCAATGAAACATATAGTAACCATGCACGTTACTCCTTGACAATCTTATACTCTTTACATAGTTATGAGAGTGACGCGTTAAATATCATAACATTAAAGCACACACGTATATACACATCTCACTTTACTCCTTTACTTCATGAGATTGACATCTTCACTTATGAGGAATAATTATACTAACTTGCACATCACCTCTCTTATTACTCTTATGAGATTGGTACTTTTACTTATGAGAGATTGGTACAAAGATAATCCTCATACTATAGGACTTTGGAACATGACATGATTGGAAAATGCTTTTCAAGAGTAAATAAATTCTCTTACATCTTACTCTCTTTGAGACAGTTTTTTTAGAACTTACAACATTATGACATCTTTGGAACTTCAATCAATGAACAAGAGATAAATGAACCATAAGTCATCTAAGAATAGGACATATATGAATAACAATATACGTCACCCTGAATTGATATACTTCAAGCCTCTCGAAATTGAAACAAGTCCAATGTCAATGTGAACAACATGTTGCAGAAGGATATGGAAAAAGGAACCTTACATACCTTGTATTCTCAATACGAATATACAATATTAGACGTGCATACAATAGTCCCGCTCCTTCCTTATGTTTCACTCTACAACACAAGTACATAACGGAACCAAAATTAACCACCAACTACCTTACAATGGCATATAACGACAATAAGTTACATGTTTGGCTTTAACATGTCATTTCCCTCTTGACAATACCATTGATGAAATCATCATACCAATAATTCCACAATATTCCCAACATTGACCAAAATATCATAAACCATTAGCATGTCACACCAAGTTCATACTTTCCACTCTTCATCACCACAACATCACAATTATTCCATCAAATTACTTCAATACACCTCACAACAACAAATCGGCCAAAATCCCATAATTTATACTTATATGAAAATAACAAGTTTAATAACATAATCACACCATACATGTTCGTATTTCATCCATACCATGCCCTTTCATCCAAATCACAAGTCATATTTCAAGCTTAAATCTCATGGATAACAAATCTTTTACAAAACCACAAAGTACCATGTTCAACACTTCCAAGCATAACCAACATGATTTACATACTCTCCCATGCATATAATATATTAATCCATAATAATAATCACTTACCCAAGATTGAAAAATGATGATCTTGCTCCAAAAGTTGGCTTTAAACTCTTAGGGTTTGAGAGAAAAAAAGTTGAGAAATATCTAGAAAGCATGAGAGTTTCCAAGTGAATAAAATCAGATTTTTGCCCCTTTTTATAGGCCTTTAATTCCATCCTTATCCACTCTTGTGTCATTTAATGTTGTGTCTAGAAGGTCAAGTCAAGAATGGGTCATTTGATCCATTTTTGGCCCACGTCTTTTTCTCATTTTGGGCCCTTTTTGAGCCCAATTCGCTTAACCCAATAAAATCAATAATTACTCATATTTAACTCATTTCATACTCTTTACAATGATATTCGCACTCACGGGATTTATATTCATGGCCTCAATCCCAAAAACAAGCAATTTTAGCCAGGTATGGCCTATTTTGACCAAAAGGGTAAAATCGTCATTTTGATGCCAAATTCGTTGACAAGTAATTTTACCATACCAATATAATACTTCACTCATTTCATGTATATGCTCATGGTTGTAGAAGAAATATGACAAAAATCGGCTCGGTACGTCCCCGAGCACCCTTGGGACTTAGACAATTTCCAACTTTTAAAAAGTGGCCAAAACCAGCCTGGCACGCCCTTGGACGCGCTAGCTTTCTGCCTCTAGGCTAAAAAATTTAGCCCAGAGCGGCCTGGTACGCCCTCTGGCGCGCCCCACCTCTTTTTTTCAAATTTTCATTTCTTCGACTTTTCTTCACGGATTTGGTTAGATACTTCAAGTCCTATTCTTTACCTTACTTCTTACCTTTAATATACCTTGTTTGGAGTTCCTCTTAGCCTCATTTTGAACCCCAAAAATACTCCACGAAAATCACAAAATACTTCCTACGAAGGGCTAATCACCCGTACGAGGCCAAATTTTAATTTTTTCTCATCACTAACATTACAAATTACTTACTCATGGCATCTCGACACCTAAGTAACCATTGTTCAACGTCGTCACATAGGGTTGGGAGTATATGGGGTGTTACATTCTCCCTCCCTTAGAAACATTCATCCTCGAATGTTAACGGTGTCGCTTCAATTACAACAAATACATCTCTATATTAGCATATGTACGCATAAACACTTAAAGCTCATGGATATTTACTTGTTATAGGTCTACTTCCACACTTAGAACTTTTTCTTCCATTTGAAACAATATGGGTACGTCGATTTCATCATTTTTGTTTTCTCAACTTCTCATGCGATCTCTTCGACTTGTTGATTTCTCCAAAGAACTCTTACACAATTTACGTCTTTACTTATTAGCCTTTTCACTTGTCGGTCTAGAATAACAATAGGTATTTCAATGGGAACAATATGAAATGAAACTCTTATGCACCTCCGGCAAATTTCACATCTTTTTTTTCCCAATCCCCTTACCCTTTTTATTGGTAACGCTTTTAGGAATACTTAATCACCTATGATCACAAACATCTACTATGCCATTTCGATATATGTCTTTAACTCTAATAAATTTACCAACAGGTGGAGATAGTTCAATCGACTTAACTAATGACCCTGGTGTCTCATTAGCTTTTGTAGTAATCAATGAAGTGATATACAATAGGGTATATGTATTATTTGCAAATATGGATAATATACCTGTATCTCCATCAGGAGATGCCTCCGCATCCGGACGGTCCACTAAAGTATAGGTGCGATTCTGAGTTTCACTGGAATTGGCTGCTCCTCTGGCACCTCTATCGCAACCAGCAGACTGTACACCAGCTGCCGATGCCACATCGATTGATCCGGTAGGCCGTGTCATACTACCCGTAGGCCTCTGTGGGCATTCTCTCATCATGTGTCCTGTCCTACTACATACAAAACAAACATTCGTATCAAACCGACATTCGCCTGCATGAAATCTCCCACAGCGCGGGCACAACTGACGAGAAAATCTCATTGCCTGTGATCCATGAATCCCACTACTCTGTTCAGATCGACCACCTTTAGACCCTTGGAATTGAGAATGAGCACCTGCTGTGAAATAAGAGGATGAGGGTCTAGGCGGTAACATTCGAGATCCAAATTCTCCTGGGGACACCATAGACTGCTCCATAGGTCTCGCCCGTTTTGATGGCCCTTCCTCAGCTTTTTGTGTCCTCTTTCTTTGCCTTTGATCCTCCATTTTCTGCGCAAAGGCCTGTATTCTAGCTATGTCCATATCTCGATTTAAGGCAGCAATAGTGCAGTCTTGTACCAAATAAGGCTCCAATCTGTCCACATATCGATGGACTCTATCTTCCATGGTGGCTACTACATTTGGAGCATATCTAGCCAAGGAATTAAACTGTAAACTGTATTCTCTCACACTCATATTTCCTTGACGCAAATGTAGAAATTGGTCTGCACGTGCCTATCGAATCTCATATGGGAGGTAATGATCAAGGAATGCCATTTTAAATTCTTCCCAATCAGCTGGGAGTGCATCAATACCCCTTGATCTTTTCCAGTCCTCATACCACAAAATAGCCTCGCCCTTCAGTCTATAAGTTGCTAGCTCAACCGTTTCTACACCTGTTACGTGCATCACCTCTAGTGCTCTTTGAACTTGGTCCATGAAATCTTGTGGATCTGCTTTCGAATCGTACCCTGTGAATATGGGAGGGTCTAATTTTAGAAAGTCCTGTGTACGCCGACTAGCTGCTCTAGCCGCGTCATCTTCATTTACCATTGGACCAGTTCGTCCTTGGGTTTGTGCAGGTACTAACTGTGTCAACATATGTACTGCATTTCTTAAATCTTGATCTGTGGCATTCATTCGTGGTTCTGCAGGTACTTCTCTACCTCTTGGCTCTTCCGGAGCTGGAAAGGTAGAAGAAGACCACGATGTAATTTCAGCGTCAGCTCCACCTTGACTAACTTGGTCAGGTAGTAATCTACTCATTCCTTCTTTCGAAGGCATATCTACCAGCTTCTCTTTACCTCTACCTCTTCTCGTGATTGGCATGTTTACTATACCAAAGAAAAACAATCACCATGGTCAGATACAATTCAACTTACAACACTGGCTCTATTGCACGATCTAGATGTGAAGAAAAAAGAAACAACATCCTAAATGTCCCGTAGCCTCCTACTTATAAATGTGGTGCACAACACATTAATAAGTAAGACTCTACTCAGACAGGGCTTTGTAGACACCCTTAGAACGACCTGCTCTGATACCACTTTTGTCACGGCCCAAAATCTCATTCGGGCCAGACTGGCACCAAAAGTCGATATGGCCCGAGAGAACCAATCTCTGCTCATGAACCTTCGTATGCATATCCTCGTATGAATCTTATTATACCTCATCCGACTATGCAGAAGACATGAATATGGAAACATATGCCATCTATATATATAAATTAAACTTGGTCGTTGGGGCCATTACGTCGAACTGAACGTACATATCTTACATTCATATACCCAGATATGTCTACAAAAGCCTCTAACAGATGCATCAACAAGACCAACTTAAAGTCGGGACAAGTCCCCGCTTTATACTACATTTACAACATCAAAACGAATATACAACTATGACCCAGAAAGCTCCGGACCAAGTGGAGCTCACCCAAAACTCTGTAAATATGATCCACAGTCTACTGAGAAGGTCTACTAATGCCTGCACCAGCAACATATAAGGTAAGTCCCCCGAGGGGGTCAGTACGAGGAATGCACTGAGTATGTAAGGCTCATAAGAAATAGCATCGTACATGAGAATGTCAATAGAATAAAATATGAGAGAATAGTCAATGTGGATAAACCATTATTTTATATAATATCTTTTATAATTACTTTCCTTCAAGGGAAATTACCTTCACTCAAGAGACTTGCCTCCAATAGATTCTTCTATACGCAAGAGATTCTTTCTTGCTTCTATGTTCATTACCACTATTGTTCATCTACTTGGTTAGTAGGTTGTAGAAGACTAACCTTAATCCACATACATCCACTCTAGGGATGGGGTAACAATATAACATACATCTACTCTATTGGCGGGTTAACATGTATCCACTCTATTGGTGGGGCAACATACATCCACTCTCATGGTGGGGAAACATACATCCACTCTCATGGTGGGTTAACATACAACCACTCTCGTGGTGGGGTAACATACATCCACGCTCATGGTGGGTTAACATACATCCACTCTCATAGTGGGTTAACATACATCCACTCTCATGGTGGGGTAACATACATCCACTCTCATGGTGGGTTAACATACTTGGGAGAGATTGATATATCAACTTATGAGAGATTAATACATTAAGGATCATGATAGTATATAATACCGGGCATCCACCTTTAGTGGGTTATATTAAATGACATAACATAATATTGGGATTATTCCATATTGAACTTATACCCTCTAGAATGTGATCCATACTCAATGAAACATATAGTAACCATGCACGTTACTCCTTGACAATCTTATACTCTTTACATAGTTATGAGAGTGACGCGTTAAAGATCATAACATTAAAGCACACATGTATATACACATCTCACTTTACTCATTTACTTCATGAGATTGACATCTTCACTTATGAGGAATAATTATACTAACTTGCACATCACCTCTCTTATTACTCTTATGAGATTGGTACTTTTACTTATGAGAGATTGGTACAAAGATAATCCTCATACTATAGGACTTTGGAACATGACATGATTGGAAAATGCTTTTCAAGAGTAAATAAATTCTCTTACATCTTACTCTCTTTGAGATAGTTCTTTTAGAACTTACAACGTTATGACATCTTTGGAACTTCAATCAATGAACAAGAGATAAATGAACCATAAGTCATCTTAGAATAGGACATATATGAATAACAATATACGTCACCCTGAATTGATATACTTCAACCCTCTCGGAATTGAAACAAGTCCAATGTCAATGTGAACAACATGTTGCAGAAGGATATGGAAAAAGGAACCTTACATACCTTGTATTCTCAATACGAATATACAATCTTAGACGTGCATACAATAGTCCCGCTCCTTCCTTATGTTTCACTCTACAACACAAGTACATAACGGAACCAAAATTAACCACCAACTACCTTACAATGGCATATAACGACAATAAGTTACATGTTTGGCTTTAACATGTCATTTCCCCCTTGACAATACCATTGATGAAATCATCATACCAATAATTCCACAATATTCCCAACATTGACCAAAATATCATAAACCATTAGCATGTCACACCAAGTTCATACTTTCCACTCTTCATCACCACAACATCACAATTATTCCATCAAATTACTTCAATACACCTCACAACAATAAATCGACCAAAATCCCATAATTTACACCTATATGAAAATAACAAGTTTAATAACATAATCACATCATACATGTTCTTATTTCATCCATACCATGTCCTTTCATCCAAATCACAAGTCATATTTCAAGCTTAAATCTCATGGATAACAAATCTTTTACAAAACCACAAAGTACCATGTTGAACACTTCCAAGCATAACCAACATGATTTACATACTCTCTCATGCATATAATATATTAATCCATAAGAATAATCACTTACCCAAGCTTGAAAAATGATGATCTTGCTCCAAAAGTTGGCTTTGAACTCTTAGGGTTTGAGAGAAAATAAGTTGAGAAATATCTAGAAATCATGAGAGTTTCTAAGTGAATAAAATCAGATTTTTGCCCCTTTTTATAGGCCTTTAATTCCATCCTTATCCACTCTTGTGTCATTTAATGTTGTGTCTAGAAGGTCAAGGCAAGAATGGGTCATTTGACCCATTTTTGGCCCATGTCTTTTTCTCATTTTGGGCCCTTTTTTAGCCCAATTCGCTTAACCCAATAAAATCAATAATTTCTCATATTTAACTCATTTCATACGCGTTACAACGATATTACCACTCACGGGATTTATATTCGTAGCCTCAATCCCAAAAACAAGCAATTCTAGCCACGTATGGCCTATTTTGACCAAAAGGGTAAAATCGTTATTTTGATGCCAAATTCGTTGACGAGTAATTTTACCATACCAATATAATACTTCACTCATTTCATGTATATGCTCGTGGTTGTAGAAGAAACGTGGCAAAAATCGGCTCGGTACGTCCCCGGGCACCCTTGGGACTTAGACAATTTCCAACTTTTAAAAAGTGGCCAAAACCAGCCTGGCACGCCCTTGGGCGCGCCATCTTGCTGCCTTTGGGCTAAAAAATTTAGCCTAGAGCGGCCTGGCGCGCCCCACCTCTTTTTTTTCAAATTTTCGTTTCTTCGACTTTTCTTTACGGATTTGGTTAGATACTTCAAGTCCTATTCTTTACCTTACTTCTTACCTTTAATATACCTTGTTTGGAGGTCCTCTTAGCCTCATTTTGAACCCCACAAATGCTCCACAAAAATCACAAAATACTTCCTACGAAGGGCTAATCACCCGTACGAGGCCAAATTTCAATTTTTTCTCATCACTAACATTACAAATTACTTACTCATGGCATCTCGACACCTAAGTAACCATTGTTCAACGTCGTCACATAGGGTTGGGAGTATACGGGGTGTTACATACAATGTCAAGGATTATAACCTAATCCCAAACCTCAATGCCAATTTCATGATCACCCCACCCACCCCATTCTAGGGTTTTTCTAACATAATTCACCTTAAACCTACCAATTTGATGGTTCCATTAGTGAATTATTGTCATGTAAGAGTAATTTAATGATTAACAACTAAAACCCAAAGGTTTTAAACAAAATTTACCCTGTTGCACCAGAAAATCTGCTAAGTCAAGCTTAAACCCTCCCCAAGACCCATAAACTAGTGATTTTAATGTCAATTAACCAAAAACTAGTTAATAGGGATGAATTACTTACCTTTACGAGGAAAATCAATGGAAACCTGATGAAAATGGCCCAAATCGCCTTACCCCTTCCCCAAAAATGAGTTTAAACTAATGAACCATTTTTGGGAGCAATTTACCCCACTATAGCGACTCGATCCTGCAATAGCGGTATTTGCCCGCTATAGCGAAATTGACCAACTTCGGCTCTCCCTATAGCGGGAATTATTTGGCTATAGCGATAGCCCCATAGTGGCCTACCACCCGCTATAATGGGTGTGGCAAGGCAGAACTTTGAAAAAGCTCCTAGTTTTGCCTTTTTCACAACACACCCTTTAACCATGACATCCCGGACTAACCCCTTTTGCATCAAGTTCGATATCGGGTGTTCTACTCATCCGAATTCACTTTCGAAAAGTCCTATGGATTCTTTATCGCATAACATAAAATAATGCTAAATATATTATATTTACCCAATCCATTCTCGAATCACCCTAGACCATACCTCGCTTTGATTTCGTCCGAGTCTAGCCTAGCCTGAAATTGTTAACTTCTAATTCAGAGAAAAGCTTAACCTGAAGTTTTTACACGATTGACTCACCCGTAACAACCGAAAGGGTCATTTAAATAAATAGATAGCAATTAACCCATCATTCATCCCCGAATAATCAAACAAGAAAATGAGCCAAGTCAAGACTAGAAAGAATACGTGTATCCTCAAACAAGTAAGGGTACTTATCCTGCATGTCCTTTTTGGTTTCCCTAGTGTCTTCTTCACCTGGATGATGGTTCCATTGGACCTTTATCGACCAAATTTCCTTTGTCCTCAACTTTCTGACGTCCCGATCGAGAATGGCAATCGGCTCCTCCTGATAAGTAAGATTCTTATCTAATAAAACTGAATCTCACTTGATAATGTAATCCCCATCCCTATGGTATCTCTTAAGCATGGATACATGGAACACCAGATGGACCCCCAACAAGCTCAGCGGTAATGCCAACCTATATAAAACTGGACCCATATTATCAAAAACCTCGAACGGACCGATATACCGAGGGCTAAGCTTGCCCCTCTAGCCAAACCTCATAAATCCCTTCATAGGAGATACATTTACCAAAACTTGTTCTCCAACCTTCAATGACATATCCCTAACCTTATGGTCTGCATACTCCTTTTGCCTACTCTGGGCTGCCAACAATTTATTTTGGATGAATCTCACCTTTTCCTAAGCTTCTTTCACCAAATCAGTCCATAAAGGCTTCACATCACCAGTCTCAAACCTTCCAATGGGCGATCTATACATCCTCCCATAGAGTGCCTTTAATAGGGCCATGTCAATGCTAGAGCGGTAGCTATTGTTGTATGAAAACTCATACAATAGAAAGAACTGGTCCAGCTGCCACCGAAGTCAATCACACATGCCCTCAACATGTCCTCAAGCACCTGAATTGTCCTCTTCGATTGTCCATCAGTTTGAGGATGAAAAGTTATGCTAAAGGGAAGTTGGGTGCCCAACTCTTCATGCAACCTTTCTTAAAATTTAGAAGAGAACTGTGTACCTCTATCTGAAATGATGGAAAGGGGTACCCCATGCAGCCTCACTATCTCCCTAACATAGATCTTAGCCAACTTCTTAGAGCTATAGTCCACTCTAATCGATATAAAATGGGTTGATTTAGTCAGCTTATACACTATAACCCAAATCGAGACATACTTTCCCAAGGTCTTAGAAAGACCTACCATAAAATCCATAGCTATACTCTCCCACTTCCATTCGGGAATGGGTATTCTTTGGACCAAACCCGCAGGCCTTTCATACTTATACTTCACCTACTGACAGTGACCCCTGGAATAAGAACTAGTGAAGTTGTCCAGATTCTGGGACTTCTTGGCTAATGTCATAGCCTGACCAGCTTGTTGAACTCCCTCAAGATTTTTTACATAATCAGATACATCATTGAAGCTCTTTCCTGCAGAAGTCATGTGAATAGACAAAACCTGAAGATCAGTGTTCAAACCCTTGACATATAACCGGATCCTCTCCTGCTCAGTGCCCAACAGCTAGGTACCTTAGTGAGACAGAATATGGAGCTTGGCCTCATAGGTCGTAACTGACATACTACCCTGTTCAAAGGCTAAGAACTTATCCTTCTTGCGGCCATGAAGAGTAGGAGGCACATACTTCTCTAAAAATAGGGCATAAAACTAAGCCCAAGTCAATGAAGGAAAACCTGGTTACCAACACTCCACATAGGCTCTCCATCACTGCTTGGCATCCCATTGCAATTGGAAAGTCATGAATTTAACACCATATTGTTGTACAATCCCCAACATATGAAGCCTCTCATAGCAATCAATGATAAACTCAATTGCATCCTCAGTCTTAGTACCATGAAATGAATTAGGCTTCATTTTTAGAAACTTGGTCAACAACTCATGCTCTGTCCCAGTCATGATGGGGCCTAACACAGGATGGGGAAACGCATCCGTACCAGAAGCCTCATCCATTCTGGGAGCTAAAGTGGAAGTAGAAAAAGCACCTGCAACTTGGAAAGTTGGCACAGTGGGGGTGGCTCCAGTACCATCCAACCCGCTCAAAAAAGCTAAAACCTACTGAATAACCTCATAAGACATCAAAGGAAGGACTGTACCTCCATTCGGTGTTGCCACCTCTGATTCAAAACCCTCCTCATCCACTACCTCAGCCTCCTGAAAATAATCCTGAGTGGAGGAGGTGATATTGACCTCTGATGGGCATGGTCAGCTGCTGCCTAAGCTCCACCCCTGGCGGGTGTTACTCTTCCTCTTCCCCTTCCCCTACTTCATTCTCGTCCCCGAATAGCCATTTCACAGTTGGAGCTGCTGGTGTAGGGGTTGTTGCCCTCGCTTCATCGAGCTAGTGTTCACCATCTGCGGATAAAAGAATGAAGAGGTTCAGATGCCAATTTGGATCGCCAGATACCAATTGGAATCAAGATATAGCAAGAAAGAAGAAAGAAAGGATAGTTTTTAAGGTCCTATAGCCTCTCAAAGAAAAGTACAGACGTCTCTACACATTTTCGAAAGACTCTATTAGACCTATTTTGGTACGACGAGATCAAAGAATTTAGGGCTCTGATCCTAACTTTATCACAACCTAAACCTGTCGTGAGTGGCACCCACACTAAACCCACCGATAGGAGAACCAACTACACTCATAAGCCAATCAACACTTATCCAAAAATAGGCAAATAAACCAATCACATTGATAAGAACCAATAATCCATATCTTAACAAAAGTAAGAATAACACAATGTATAAATAAAACCATCCCTAGAACCTGAAAGTCATCGTACCAAAACTCTAATAAATGTCAAAGAAAGGGGATGCAACCCCAAAAACCAAAGTAATGTCTAAGTCCGAAATAATTAGACCAGAAAACTATAGAAGAACCCATGGTAGCCCAAAAGATGTAGCTCATCCTTGAGTTTGAATATTGTCTGTCTGACAGCTAAGGTCTCGAAATAGTCGCTGGAATATGTTCTGCACTTAACAAAAAGAAGAGCACGTGTAGTATCAGCATACAAGAAACAACGATATGCTTGTAGGGTCATCAGTCAACCCAAAATAAAAAATATTTACACATAACCAAAAGTAGTACAACAAGACCACCATGATCCCTATCATGCAACTCTACTCCAAGTTCATAACACTTAGCCTTGTAACAAGTATGACATGAAGTTCAGTCAATATAAGTCAACAAGGATAACAAGTCAAGTCAAACTATGACCACCAACAAGACTCCAAGTCAGCAACCATGACTCAACAATCATATAATTATGTCCCAATCACACAAGTAATAGTCCTCATAGAGTTAAGTCACAACTTGCAATTAATATTCATTTCGGTCTACATAAAGAAACCACCTTTAGCATTTAAGCACATAAACCCGGTTTACTCAAAGAACCAACATAATACTGACAAAACATAAGCCCGGGTTAACTCAAGAAACCAATAAAATCAAGAAGACACATAATCCTTAGTTCACTCAAGGAACCGTCACACTCACCAAATACTTGCACACACATGTTAAGGGTCTTATGGTCACCCACTAGCCATGACTTGCAGGGGACGAGCTCTTGTCTATGTGCCAAATCCCAGACATCAAGTGTCTGCCAAACTTACATCAACCAATGCCGCAGAGATGTCCAAATATTGGTACATTCTACAATAATGACAGATATCACAATGTTAACAACCACAGTGATAACAGAAACAATACTTGTAAAAACCAACAAGCTTCCATTTAAATTCATTGCATGTGATTAATACTTAGGATGTCAAACAGCCATTCACTTTCTTTGAACATTCATTGTCCAAGCAATACTAAGAAATAGTTAACATGCACACATAACACAAATTGGGTTTAACTACATTTAAACCATCACCTACCTCAATCCAAGCCTGAAATTCTCTAACAAACTTGAGATTTCCCTTTCCTTGCTACCCTGGCTTGATTGTGGTCTAAAAACATGAACACAACATATAATCAACCAAATCACCTAAAATATCGAGGATTGTAACCTAATCCCAAATCCCAAGGCCAATTTCATGATCATCTCCCCCCCCCCCTCATTCTAGGATTTTTCAACCATAATTCACCTTAACCCTACCAATTTTATGGTTACATTAGTGAATTATTATCATGCTAGAATAATTTAAGGATTAACAACTAAAACTCAAAAATTTTACATCAAATTTACCCTTTTACACCAGAAAATCCGCTAAGTCAAGCTTAAACCCTCCCCAAGACCCATAAACTAGTGGTTCTAAGGTTAATTAATCAAAAAACTAGTTAATGGGGATGAATTACTTACCTTCACGAAGAAAATCGATGGAAACCTGATGAAAATAACCTTAGCCCTTCCCCAAAAATGAGTTTAGAATAATAAACCATTTTGGGGGAAATTTCTGCATTAATAGTGATTTTTTTCGTTATAGCGACCTGATCCCGCTATAGCGGCATCCACCCGCTATAGCGGGATTGACCGACTTTGACTCCCGCTATAGCAGGAACTATTCTGCTATATCGGTAGACCCATAGAGGCCCACCATCCGCTATAGCGGGTGTGGCGAGGCAGAAACTCAAAAAAGCTTCCAGTTTTGCCTTTTTTATAATGCACTCTCAAACCATGACATTTCGAACTAACCCCTTTACGTCAAGTTAGATATCGGGGGTTCTACTCACCCGAATTCATTTCCAAAAAGTCCTACGAATTTCTTATCATGTTAGCTAGTAGGATTTTTTATCGTGTTAGCTAACATAAAAAATTCTAAACTTTATTATATTTACCCAATCTATTCCCGGATTCCCTAGATCATACCTTGCTTCGATTTTATCCGAGCCTAGCCTAGCATGAAGTTTTTAACTTTCAATTCAAGGTAAAGCTTAACCCAAAGTTTTTACACGATTGACTCACCCGTAACGATGGAAAGGGTCATTACATTAACATTGTTAGGGTTAGAACCCCTAATGCTTTAGCTTATATGAGATTTAATGAGTACTAAGCTCAAGAGATTGGATCGCTCCCACCTCTCATAAAAGTTTTAGACTCAAGCGTACTTGACTTCATGGGTTTAGATGATTCTTCCACACGCATTGTCAGATTCAGATCCAAGCACCCTAAAGTGAGAAGGACTTTCTCCTTCCATTCACTAAAGTTGTAGCCAGAAAACATCAAAATTTAAGCATTTTCGTTAAATATAACAGTAGAAAAAGTTATGTGAACTATAAAACAAGAATAGCCATACATAAGCTATGAAAAAAAAACCATTAAAAGTGAATCGTGTAAATACCAAATCTAAGTAAATTCTAAACCTTCTTCTAAGCAGAGGCTGCAACCATATACAAAATTTACTTGACTTTATTAGACTAGTAAATCAAATAAAAATTAGAAAATAATTTGTATTTGTGGGCATAGGATAATTTTTTACTTACAGCTTTACTGTCTTATTCCCACTAATCTAACCAAACTAGTTACCTTTCTGTGGGTAAGGTTACTATTTTGATAAGATAACCGAACTTTATACAATAAAAACAAAATACCCAGTATATTCCCACAAAGTGGGTCTGGAGAGGGTAAGCGTACGCAGTCCCTACCACTACCTCAGAGGTGAGATAGAGAGGTTGTTTCCGATAGACCCCCGGCTCAAGACAAAAACAGGCTATAAAAGAAAAAATAAATGAACAAGAAACAATAGGTATTAACACACCAAATAATAACATAAACAACACTATCACCGAGTAATAACCGAACTTTATTAGATGTATTATTATATTTTAATCACTTAACTTTATGTGATTAAAGAATCTAATTTTTTTTATATCATATACTCAGGATGTTGTAGCTAACCCAAGCATATGATAGAAAAGAACTCAGAATGACATCTCACAATAGTTAACTTCAATAATTAACTTAAACAAAATGTTAATTATTAAAATGTGAAAATAATTTGTACAGGCAGAGTCTAATCAAAGACAATCCGCTACACAAAGCATGTCACATTAACATTATAAAATGACCGCACAATAAGGAAATAGGCAGAGCCTACAGATCCCTTCTCTAAATTGTAATTCTTAAAATTATATTCTCATATTATAAGAATCTTTTGTGTTATAAAGGAATTATAAGAACATATTAGTAGAACATTAAACAGCAGCGAAATTTATAAGTATTGGAACATGATGAAAAGCAAATACCGAGAAACATCATGCTAATCGCAAGACTTAAAAGAGAATGTATGCATTATATATAATTAATCAATGCATTTGGTGAAGCAACCAAGTTTCAAGTCCATATATAAAGTACAAATATATCCTACAATTCGAAACTTCGGATACAAAATTTTCATAAAAACCTTAAACTATAAAACAATTAATACGGATCTCTCTGATTAGAATCATATTTATTCTAGAAGATGTTTTTTGTCAAGTAATTACAAAATTACACAAAAGCGATAATCACTACGACATTATCACCACAATAGATATTGAATAATACGGTTAAAGATAGGTTCTGATATCACATGTTGAACTCCGACACAAAGTCAAAACGCAATGAAAAAATACAGAGGAATGTATCTTCAACCACGGTTGTCTAAGTGTAGGCAAAATAAAAAAAAAACACCCGGTGGCCAATTGTAAAAATAATGGCCTCAATTTGATTTATTAGACATAAAGTAACTCTTCGGCCCATTTTATTTTCATTTTGTAGCCCTTCGGCTGTAATTAGTCCCAATATGCGGTCTTTTACTGTGTATCTTCTTCTTTGCTACTTTCTTTCCCAAAAAGGGTTTCTTCTCCAATTTTTTTGCCTTTGCTCCAAATTTTCTTCTTCCTTTTTCTCTGTTATAAGCTTGGCTTTCATTGTATATGAGCTTATGATACAAACAAGCAAATCAAAGTGTTTTAATGGTGCTTTATTTGGGTGGAAACAACTTGACTTAGATATTATTTTGGGTGTTGTTTGATGCTACTTACAATTAGTTTACCAACAGTGATGGACCATTTTAATGGTGAAAGATGGTGGTGGAAGGTGGTGAAGGAGCCAGTCAAAATTAATGGTATTTGGGTTGATTAAATATTTTTATGCAGCTTTAAATCGTGTTAGTGGGATGGTAAAAATAATGAAAATGACAAAAAAACTATGGATCTTCAATGGTGGAATATGGGTGGTGGCTTCATGGATGATGAAGGTTCCGATCTCTAATTATTGTCTTTACAAAATATCCCAAAATATGTATCATATGTGTATAATTAGTGAGTATTTATACATTTATTTTATATTTATTACATATAAATTATATATGATGATGCATCTATACTGATACACAATTTAAGAATGTGTATAGAAATTGTATAATTATTGTATAGAATATATTGAATAATTATTGCGGCAAACAGTTGTATAAGATGTGTATAGAAATTGTATAATTGTTGTATAGAATATGTATCTGAACAATTATTGCAGCTAAACGTTGTATAGGATGTGTATAGAAATTGTATAATTGTTGTATAGAATATGTATCTGTATATGATGTTTATAAAAATTTTATTCTTGTATAAAATATGTATATGTATAGGATGTATATAGAAACTGTATAATTATTGTATAAAATACTTATCTGTATGTGGTGTCTAAGATACATGTGTCTGGTATCTAATATACATGTATTATTAAATAGGCATTGATACATTTTTTTTCTTTTTTGATTGTATTTGAAAAATACACTCTTTTTGTATTTAACTGTTTAAAAAAAAAAAAAAAAAAGCAACAACTATAATGTTACAAAATTGTATTTAAAAAATAAAAACTACAAAATTTTATTTGCTTTTTTTTTTTGGGTAGAACAAAAAATATAGGAGAGCAATTTTCTAAAATAAAACACCAAAAAAGAAAAGAAGAGGAGAAGCAGCCACAAAAACAAAAAGAAGAAAGATGCATCAGTAGCCAAAAAAGTAACAAAAAAAAGAGATGTGTCGGCCACCCAAATGTCTAGAATTGGAAATTTTAATTCTTTGGTTATTTTGGTGGCATTAATTTCAGTCGAGAAGCTATTTGTGTCCTTTCCCCATAAAACTTTAGAGAAAACTTGATTTTAGCATAAGCTTGGAATTTTCTAGCCTATACATATCCCAGTTTGTGCCAGGTTGACAAAGTCACATGTGTATTTATACATATGGGGCTCTTAGGCAAAAAACTTTAATCCCAGGGACTTTTCCATAAAATACGATTGTCCTATGAATTTTATCAAAAATATTTCCTTCCATCAAGGAAACGTAATATCCATAACTTAGAAATAATTAATTGGATGATTTATTACTTACTTGGAAGTCAAGGTAATATTTAATTACCAAATATATGAATCACATTAAAGTCGCCAAAAGAGACGTACTATTCCAACATGATACATTTCTCTAAATCAGTTCTATCATTAGTGTGAAGTGTGTGCATATAGGCTTCAAGTATTCTGAAGAAAAACAAGATCATGAATTATGAGATGGAGGATACAGACGGAAAATTCAATTGTTTTGGATCAATTTACTATTTTTCGTAGAAGTTTTTCACTATGTATTATATCAGGTTTTGTTTCACTATGTATTATATGGAATGGATTTATAATATGGTAAGTTCACCATTTTAAATATTTAACTATCTATAATTTAAAACTATATGTAATTATGTATGGAATGGATATACAAACTGGTTCACTTAATCTTTTTTATACCATGTTATATACAAATATGTTTTAGCAAATGTATTGTGTATAAAATATGATAAATGCAAACTGATTTAATTAATCCTTTTATACTAGGTTATTTACAAACATGTTTTAGTGTAAGGTTATATAGAATATGATAAATTTAACTAATTTAGGTGTGCTTTGATTTCTAGGGTTTGAAATTTGTATAATAATTGGTGTATCTTCACTTTTCTATTGTTTTTACATGTTTGTATGTATGAAATTTGTATATTATTGAATGGATAGGCTATAGATTATGATAAATTTAACTATACCACACGCCATGCTGAAAAAAGGATAATACCATCGGATTGAATGAACTATATCATCAGCATACTGAAAAATGGGCAACATATATTCCTTTTCAAAAATGTTGTTGTCAAAGGCAGAGATAACAATGGAGTTCTAATGTAGTTTTGAATAACCAAGAGAGAATGAAGGTATATATAATAGGATTCCTAAATAGATAGGAGAAGGCAAATATCTAGGAGAAATTTATGAATGAATATCATGATTCATGAGAAAGTTTGAAGGAAAAAATTTACTGTGCCCTTTGTTTTTTATTTAAGGGAGAGAATATGGGAAGCCAAAAATCTAGGAGAAATTTATGGAATGAATCTCAAGGAAAAATATTACTTTCGTGTTTGAAGGAAAAAAATTTATGTGCATTTTGTTTTTTACCTCCTCTGTTAGATTTCGATAAAATTCTACGGTTATGTTTTAACAATTGAAAACTCTTGTTAGATTTTGTAATAACAACTCTTATTTAGTATAGATACGTTCTTTCCCCTTTAAACTCAATGCTCGACACCTATGGATAAAAAGTCCAATACTGATTCATCTTTTCTTTAATTGTTGCTCATCAACTCCATCATACTCATTAAGACTGGCCGTCGGACCGATATGTGCCGGTACCGTTTCGATATCGGTATCAGTTCGTACCATTTCGGTAGGAACCGGTATGAAACGGTATGGCACCTACCGGTATTCGGTTTGGACCGATATCGCGATTTTGTATAGGAAAAATCGGTACCGGTTCATTCTGATTTCGATCCGGTCCGGTCCAGTCCGGTCCGACAGGTAACGGTAACTAACCGTTGGGGACCGTTGGCAAGTGGGCCCCCAACAACTAGTTTGATCCCCCCTCCCCCCCCCCCCCCCCCCGCAATACCCCCTCTCTTTTCATAATCTTATAAATACCCCTTTCTCATTCAAATTTTTATTTACAATTTCAAGTTTTCAACTCTCATCCTCTCTCAATTTTCTACTCTAGAGTCTCAATATCTATAAATTCTATAATTATTATTATTATTTTGCAATTGAAGTGTAATTTGATGACTTTTAGAGGAGCAATCCTTTTCAAGTTTCAAATTTCAGTTATAATCGTCTGCTTTTACGGCAGGCGTTTGGTACATTCGTTCCACTCTCTAGTCTTTTAATTTATTTTCGTATTTATTAGTTGTGTCTTGTTTATTTTAATTTGCTACTTTCATATTTTATTTCATTATATTATGGATTCCTCTCAAAAAAATTCTGGTAAAAAAAGTATTGCACAAAAAGCAAAAGATTTTGCGAAAAATTTGGTAAAAAAAAAAAATCAAGGTTCTTCTAGTTCTTCTCACTTGCCTCAAGTTAGATTTAATGATTTTACGCATGTTAATGAAACTGATTTTGGTCATCCTTCTATCATAGAAATTAATGTCAATACCCCTATTCCCCATGAAGCTTTCGAAAGATTGTATAATGATTTTGAAGATGAATTAGATGAAGAAGTAGAATTACATGTGGATGATGGTTTAGATGATACACTGACTAGTCCCACTCCCGCCCCCTCTAGTGTCGAAGCTCCAACTTAGGATAATCCTCAGGAAGGAGCTAGTCGTCCCCCTATTTGTCCGGTTAGGGATAAGACCACGACACAACATACTTTAAAATCAGATGTGTGGAAATTTTGTTATTTGAATGATGAAAAAATTGTTACTACGTTTGGTATTTGTAAATAACAATGGAAATATGTATCTATCAGGTCTGGAGGTTCAACTGGGGGTTAAAAACCCATTTGATTAAGAAACATCTGAGAGAATAAAATGCATATATGGCTTTCCGTCAAACTGTCGGTTCTGGCACTGGACCCTCTGTTGTCGGGTCAAACATGGTTCAAACTGAACTAAACCCTCCAAATTCGACTGGTCCTGTTACACAACGATCCTATAATAGGGATTGTGATCGTAAAAATTTTGCAAAAATAATTGTTGTCTGTGGTTTGTCTTTTAATTTTGGAGAAAATGAAGGTTTTATAACATATATTCGGGATACATATAACCCCAGTTTTGAAGGTTTTTCAAGAAGTATGGTAAAAAGAGATATTTTTGAATTTCAAGAAAAACATATGCAATTTCTTCATAGCTATTTTTACATAATGGATTGTAGGGCTGCTATTACCACTGATATGGGTTGTAGTCCTAACGGTGATGATTATTTAACTGTTACTGCACATTGGGTTGATTATAATTGAAATTTGCAAAAAAGAATTATTTCTTATAAAATTTGTGAACATAAAAAGACCGGTGTATATATTGCTTCTACTGTAGGTCAAATTTTAGAATTTTATTGTCTTTCTGATAAAGTGATTAGCATTACTTTAGATAATGTTTCTGCTAATTTAAATGTTACTTCTCATCTAGAAACTAGAATTTGTCCAATTAGTAAATATGTTTTTCATGTTAAATGTGTTGTACATATATTAAATTTAGTTGTAAAGGATGATATTCAATTATTTAATAATACTTGTGATAAAGTTGAAAATGTTGTGTTTTGAATTTTTCATATGCATAATAGTAGTAGAATTAGACAATATAAAGAATTTTGTCGTGGGTGTCAACTTCCGTATAAAAAAATTCCAAAACAAGTTAAAACTAGATGGAATTCTTTTTATGAAATGATTGAAGAGGCTTATACATATAGACAACCAATTACTACGATGTTTAATTCTCATAATGTTTATCCTAGCCATCAACTCAATGAAAATGATTGGGATCAAATAGAAGCACTTAAAGATTTTTTAAAATCACTTTATGATGCTACAAAAGTTTTTTCTGGATCGTATTATCCCACTATTTCTGAAATTTTAATGGTCTATTTCATCCCTTTTTGCAGAGTATAAAGATAATGAATTTTTTAAGGATGCTATTGTAGCTATGGTTGAAAAAAAAATTTATCCCCCAAATTTATTTAATTGCAATTCTTTTTAACCCGGAATATAAAGAACATGGTGCAAAAGCTTTGGTTAAAGAAATTTATCAAAATTTAAATATTCAACCGCATGAAAGTCTAGATTTAATAACTTGTCAAAACAGCATTCACACTTGTGCTAAGGAATTGAATGACAAATATTGCACATTCGATAATGTTGAAGTTCCTCAAACTTCTCTGCCTCGACTAGATGTCCATGGTAGAGCACAATCATCACTTGGTCTTCATTCTTCTCATAAATGTGAATTTATTAAATATCTTGACCAGGGTTCTGATACTATTACAAATCAAGAAGGCGTACCTCAGTTATTGAATTGGTGGAGGGCTCGTGGTCATCGATATCCAAAACTTAGCAAGATGGTGAAGGACGTGCTAGCCATTCAAGGATCATCCGTAGCTTCGGAGCAAGCTTTCAGTGCGGCAAGATTTCAAATCGACGATCATAGATATTCATTAGCAGAAGACAGTTTGGAGGTATCGGTGACTTTTACAGGTTGGATCAACGCCGAGCGAAAAAAGAAAGGAGTTTCAAAGTTAACTAAATTACAAGAAGATTACTTAGATGCAGTCATTGGATGTAATAGTGACGATGACATTGAAATTGAAGATCGTCAACAAGTTTTACCAAGACCGGAGGTTATTGCTCAAAATTTACTAGAGTTAGAACAAAACTTTATAGGATTATACAACAATTAGTTTACATTTGAGGCTTAATTGAAACAGAACCCTTCCTAGAAGGTGGTTGCATAAATTAGGCGCTCTACTAATAGTTGTAAATTGTAATACAAATTTGAAATTTTGAATACATTGGATTGATTTTTAATTTTATCATACTTTTACTTAATGCATTTCTTTTTTGTTTAGTTTTGAGTGTTTAAATTAGCAAATTATAAACTTAAAAAAATATTTAAACTTACAAACTTATAACATATAAATTGAAAAACTTAGAAAAACAAAAAAGTTTGACAAACTAATAAACTTCAAAAAATATAAACTTAAAAACTCATAAATTGAAAAACTTAGAAAAAAAACTTTAACAAAGTTATATACTTCAAAATTCAAATATATAAACATTTATTCTTTAACTAAAATGTAAAAAATTTATTTATTTATTCAAAATATAAAAAATTATTTTTTAAAAAAATTAAAATTAAAATCGCCTGTACCGATTATTCCATTCCGATCCGATCCGGTCCGGTCCGGTCCATACCGATAGTATACCGTCTACTAACGAAAAGGAATGGAACCGCGGTTTCATACCGGTTATTCCGAACCGGTACAACCCGGTACCAGTTCTGTCCCGATCCGGTTCATACCGGTCCGGCCATTCCATTTCGACAAAATGCCCAGTCTTAAATTACTCATGTACCACGCTTGTTGTAAAGACAATTGAAAAATTCGCCTTCAAGTTGCTCCTAAGTCCTAACTATCGATTGATTAAAGCTTTGGAATTGATGTTTGACTTTAACCCGTTATCTCTCCATCTCTTAAGACTCGTTTGGTTGGGGAACAAGTTATCCGGAATTAATTATCCCGAGATTAGTTATCCCAATATTGTTATTCCACCCTCAATGTGGATATAAATAAAACTGCAATCCCGGAATAAGTTATCCCGCAATTTTATCCCAACCAAACATGGGATAAACTCATCATAAAATTAATACCGTAATTCACCATCCCTTATCCCTCGTACCAAACGAGCTCTTATGAGAAGGATTTCACCGCAGAACAAACAGGCGCATTCGAGGGGTAACATGCACACCAGATTCAAACTATAAAGTTCAAATGAAAGTCATCTGGAAAGAGCAATAGAAAAGGAGTCGAGTCTCCATTTGGAAAATTATATCAACTTCAGTCAGTACCCTAAGATGTCTAAAACATAATTTGGCAATTAAAACAGATTTATTTGCGGAAAATTCTAGGCATACAATTTAAACGCAGAACTGCGCTAACTAGAACCAGGTGCAGGAGGTCAGCCAGTAAATAGTAAGTTGCTGGTTCTCTCACAGAGATTCGCCTTCAGGAACAACCTGGTCTTTAACCCACATGTAAATAGGAACCAAAACATAGTATGTCGCTGCCATTGCCCCCAGGAGGAACCGCAGCATAAAGACAAATGGATTTACGGGCTTTGTCACATCCTCTGTCTTTGGACCAAGCTGCAATTATGCATACAACAAGGTAAATATAAGAAATTGAAGGAATTTGTAAACAATTTTTACCAACTATAGAAAGATAAAGAGGCAAAGAACGTGCTCTGGAATCCAGTGGGATAAGAGGAGATGCAGAAAAAGCCTAACATCATAACATCCATTCAAGGTTCACTCCAACACAACCAATTAGAACTTGTAAACAGTGACATATAGCTATTTGTTTAAGGAATGGTATCATGATGTTAGCTAGATCATCATCAGAGGCGAAGCTAGAATTTTGAGCTTATAGGTTCTAGATTCTATAAAAAAAAAAAAGGGCAGCCCTGTGCACTAAAGCTACCGCTATGCGCGGTGTCCGGGGAAGGGCCCCACTACAAGGGTGTATTGTACACAGCCTTACCTCGCATTTCTGCCAGAGGCTGTTTCCAAGGCTTGAGGTTCTAGATTCTATAAAGGGATAATTACAGTCCAATGCCTTGGGGTGATCTAGTTTACAAAATAGCCAGCAAATGTATAGGTTTTGTATATTTAAGTATAATATACATACCTATACACATAATATACATAATCAGTGTACATGCTGTGTATATTTCGGTCATATTGGTAAATAAGTTTGGCCGAACTGTACGTACAAGTAAGTTCCCCTTTTATAAAAGATACCTTACTTGGTTCTAGATAAATTATTTATACATGTTAACTGAATTTTTAAATACAACTATAGAGCTTGGGCCATAGTTTCTGGATTCTGCAGAACATATAGACAGGCTTGTAGCTCCGCCCCAATCATAATCCCTTCTCTAAACTTATATTCCATCAAAAATCAAATCAAAATTCTTTCTTCAGCAGACTTCAGTTAATTGGTAAGAAGTCAAAGGTGCCATCTAACATTTTACGGTGATGTAATGTGCTTGGACAAATTTGGTTCCCTCATATATAATGGGGGGAAAATAATGATGAACTTTGTCAAGATGTTACAGACTGCTAAATAAGTAGTTTTGTTTTAAGGCACTGTTGGAGGTACATGAGAAATTACCTGCAGTGGTGAATCGCCTGGTGTAGACTTTACACCTGTCACAGAACATCCCATGATAAGCCCATGCCTGCGAACACCACGATACCATTTTGGGCCAATCCTCTTCAGTTGGACGTCCTGGAATCCTGCCTTCTTAAACCATTCCAAGTATTCTTCCTCCTTAGGGAAGAGCATCCACACATCAGCAAAGAAACGAGACAACCAAAAGGTAGGGTGCACAGGACCGATTAGGCACGCCTTTCCTCCAGGTTTCAGAACCCTGTAAGCCTCTCTGATTCCACGTTGTGGGTCCGGCCAGTATTCAATACTGAGAGAAAAAGGCGATCAAGGAACTTCATTATAATGAATTCCATAAAATCTTGGCAGATTTTTCAATTAAAGAATGAAAATATCAACTCAAATCAATGCACATATCAATTATCCACTGCCAAAAGTTTGTACTTATTAGTTCTAAGTTGAGAATCCAGATAAACTATCCATGACTTGTGACTGCCTTACCTATTGTCAATGGATTTCTTACATATTCTTTCACATGCATATGGCATTCCAACAGTTCACATCACAGATATACCATCCAAAACAGGTCAAGAAGGGGCAGGGAAGCACAATTCATGCTTGAAAATGACGATTACTCCTTCAAAAAGCATTCAAGAATCTTGTTCAACCATTTGGAAAATTAACATACAAGTGTTGTACTTGAGCCAAAATATGCGGGGAATCAAAATCAGTGGTACTCCCTAAGACTAATGTTACTGCTAACACCGTTCTATCAGATTAAGTTAGCTGTAACATCCAAAACCCAAAAAGCAATCTACTACTCCTTCTGTTTCAATTTGTTTTTCTTACTTTCCTTTTTAGTCCGTTTAAAAAAGAATGTCTCTTTCCCCTTTTTGGCAACTCTTTAATTTTCAACTTTCCAAATGACATGTTTAAGACCACAAGATTAAAAGACATTTTGATACATTTTACATATCTTTATTTTAAGACCACAAGATTCAAAAGTTTTCTTTACTTTCTTCAACTCCACGTAAAGTCAAAACCAGACAAACAAATTGAAACAGAGGGAGTACACTATAAGCAACTCGAAAACGCACCATATGTGATAAAGAATGATTGTACAACGACAATAGCAACATATCCAGTGTAGTCCCACAAAGTGGGATCTAGGGAGGGTACAGTGTATGCAGACCTTACCTCTACCTCAAAGGTGAGGTAGAGAGACTATTTCCGATAGACCTCTCGGCTCAAGATAAAACAATCTAGAAAAAGACGTAATGTAAGTACAAGAGACAAATGATAAAGAATGATTGTAAGAACAAAAGTTGAGCTACAAAATTAAAGAGGGAGCAACATAAACCTTCCAGCAGATATATATCTATCAGCATAATCAGTTGAGAAAGGAAGATCCTCAGCATCACCCTCAATTATCTTGCATTCTTTCAAAGGCTCTTTCTCCTTAGCTTTAGCAAGCTGATGAGGAGATTGATCAAGAATTGTAACATTCTTGGCATCCACATGTTCAACAATACCCAATGTAGTGAAACCAGTGCCACCACCAACATCCACTACAGTCAAATTCCTGTCATTAAGATCAGCTGGTTCAAGTGCATCATCCCTCATATCTTCAGTCCAGTGCCCAGGATTAATCACATGATCATACACAATGGATAAGAATCTGTAGAACCAATAAGCTTCTTGTTTGTGTTGTATGAATCTTGGCTGTGAAGCTGGCCTAGATGTTGAAATACTGCATATTGGAGCTAGGGTTTTGGTTTTATAACTGATTCTTGATAAACCCAACTTGGGAAATTGGTTGATATTGAAATCTGACCCAATATAGCCTGACCCATTTGGGGAAATTCTTGTACAAGGGCTGAAACTTTGAGTTCCAGAGATGAGTAGTGAATTTGCCATACTTACTTTTTGGGTAAATGCAAGAAATCAAAATCTTGAAATCTTTGATACCACTGAGGTTGTTACAGAAAAAGGGAAAAGAAGTTCCACCTCCCTAACCTAGTTTTCAATTGATTCTCTCAGTGTAGACAAAAGTTTGGTGGGCTTTTGTGACAATGATACAGTACCTAGTTTAATACAGCACTATATGGAACTGGACAACGACAATAGTGTGTAGATCAGTGTGAGTGAGTGCCGGGGTGGGGGACGCTGAAAACAAAAAATATATTGTTGATATAATCAGCCCTCTGTATAAATTTTTCTTTGCAATTTATTTGGAACATTTATTTTTTTTGGTTTGTTCTAACGAGAATATCATTTTTTTATAATTAAGAATAAATTAATTTTAAGAGTTTTATTTTATTTTAATAAAATAATTTATAGCACACAAATAGTAAAGGAGAGGTTTGAAGCAAATTTCAAAAGTTTTTTTTTATTTTTTTAAAAAAATTTATGTTAAATCCAATAGTATCACATAATTTGAGACGGAGAGATACTATTTATCAAAATGTTATTTTTTACAAAAGGAAATCGAAAAGCAAGTTTTTACAAAAATTCAAATCCAAACGCTACCTAAAACATTCATGAATCATGATGTAGCAGGACTCAATTTAAAAAAAAAATTGCCATTTGAATGGCTCCAAGGTAAGATTAACAAGTGGTGGAAGATAAATCCTCTCCCAGACTCACAAAATGAAATTCGCCGTACTTAATTATTTCCTAATTGTATTCTACTACTCCCTCCGTTTTATTTTACTTGATCGTTTTTGACTTGACACATTCATTAAAAAAATATTAATTAAAAGTATATTTTATAAAATTAATCTTATTAATTATTTTTTGAAACACTAAATCTAACTATTATTATTTTCTTTAGTTATTTAATACTGAGGATATTATGGAAAAGAAGTAATAAAACACTTTTGATTTGTGAAAATACACAAATAATTTGAAATAAACATATTTAAAAAGAAGGCAAAGTAAAATGAAACGAAGGGAGTACACAATAAGGCTACTATTAAAATAAATAAATAAATATACTCAACAAGTTAAGTCTAGTAATTAACGCCTGAATTGACCAATAAGGTGGTGAGGTATCGTGGTCCTCTTGAAACCTTTTCATTTTATTTTTAGTGTTGCAATGGAGAACATCCATGAAAAACTTTCACTTTATTTATTACTATATTACATTTCTAAAAAGGGTCTATCGAAAATATTTTTTTTTATTCAAAAAGATAGAGATAAAATTTTGTGTATATTCTATTTTTTTTCAGACTCTACCTATAAGTTACGTTGAGTATATGATTGTTGTTGCACTCAAATAAATTCTTTTTGCAGAAATTTGCATTATATCACTAAAGCAAAAATATTTTTTTCTTCATTTTCATATATAAATTATTGAATCTTCTGGACAGAAGAGAAGATTCTAGTGTAGTGATAAAAGAGATTCAAGACTTATTTTTTATTACAAATTCAAAATCCTAAATGTGATGTAATTCTTTTATTTTATTTTTTTAAAATCTTGTATTGATTACTTGCTCTATCACTACCTATTCCAAATTAATATACACTAGTGAATATGTCCTAGGAATGAGCATTACATCAGCTAGACTGAACTCTTTCCCAGTCAGAGATGATGTCTAACCAAGTTTAAGCTCCCACTTCATCAAGAAGCCTTGCTAGATGATTTTCCTTCGTCTCAAAACTTCAGCATTCTTCAACTTGACGTCTGTATCATATGTCTCTCTTAACTATCAATGGTAGGCACTTGCTAAGTTGGTAGGTTCAGCTATTCGGGCAATTATTACACGTCTTAGAAATTCAGAAACATATAGCCGATACTTCTCAGGGACATGGAAAAGGATAAAGTGCATTGCATCCCATTCTTGTATTTTATGCATCCATCTGACAACTTCTCTGCTTCTAAGGTTCAAATTGTTTCCACCAGAAGACACTTTTTCTACAATTCTTTCAATATATCAGTGCGTATTAAAACAGTTTAATATTCTTCCTCTACAAATACCACGCCAAAAGAAATTGGAGACTAAGAAAATACAACTATTCAACCAATGTACTTATACTAATCAAGATGCACATTTTTCTGATAACCAAGATGTATATTATCTATCAAGATAATATATGCTCTACAGATGCAAAAGTAATCTAAAATGATCTAGCCTATAAAGTACAATGCAACTCTATTCTTGTCAGGAGATAGATCCCCGGAGGGTAACTACCTGGCAATCATAAGATAACTCATGACTCTTCCTTTGTTAAATTAGCCAAATAATATTTAATGACAACAGCAAGCAATAGACCTTTTTAACCCTTCATGCTTACACTTTTGTACAAATAGGAAAAAGTATAGCAAGGTGAAGAAAAGACTTCCTGAATTATCTCAATGCAGGGGCGTATTTATGTATTAAAAATGGATCCGATGAACCCGTGGTCATCCGAAAAAATTCATTATATTATTTGTATAATTCTTACATTATATCTAATATTAATTAAAGGAACCCATGATTAGAAATGTAGAATGGTTCACTGATCAGAGCACCGCTTATGAAGCAAGAGCTTCCGTGATTGAATCTCACTCGCTGCTTTTTAAAAAAGCTTAAAAGTGGCACCGCTTGTTCTTTCCACTGCTCCAATTTCATGGATCCCTGACCCTGGAGGTCCAGGGATTGAATCCCACCAAAAGTTCCCATAGAAAAAATACAATTGTTTAAAGCATGCTCAATAAAATAAAAGATATTACTAGCTTATTAGAATAAAGAAAGAGAAACCTACGAAAACGTATTTTATTGGATGAATTAATTACAATTTGAACAAAAATCCTAAAATTTGATCCCTAGACATTGTTCTTGCATAGATTAATTAATTAGTCTAAGTTTTAAATTTTAAAGTGGTGCTGCTTGTTCTTTCCACTGCTCCAATTTCATGGATCCCTGACCCTGGAGGTCCAGGGATCGAATCCCACCAAAAGTTCCCATAGGAAAAATACAATTGTTTAAAGCATGCTCAATAAAATAAAAGATATTACTAGCTTATTAAAATAAAGAAAGAGAAACCTATGCAAACGTATTTTATTCGATGAATTAATTACAATTTGAAGAAAAATCCTAAAATTCGATCCCTAGACATTGTTCTTGCATAGGTTAATTAATTAGTCTAAGTTTTAAATTTTTAGATTTTTTTAATTAACCATATAGTGCATGATTTATTTCTAAACATTTTGCTGGTCTTTGTTTTTATTATTTGTAGTATTTGTTTTGTGGTTTTAAAAGAAAAAAAGAACTTCTATTATATTTCACCGGGGGAACAAGAACTTGAGAAGCATGGTAAAATAATGCACTAAGATTAGGAATGAAGCTATTCAAGCTAAGGCGGGAGTGGTCCTCATGGGGTGGATAAGATGCGGGAAGTGAGGTTGAGATGGTTCGGTCATTTGAAGAGGAGATGTGCAAATGCACCAGTAAGGAGGTGCGAGAGGTTGGTCATCAACAGCTTGAGAAAGAATAGGGGATAGGCTTAAGAAGTATTGAGGGTGAGGTGATTAGGCAGAACATGGCACACCTTCATCTCTTTCATCTATTTGGAGCCGAGGGTCTATAGGAAATAATTTTTTCTTCTTTTTAAAGGAAGAGGTAAGCGTACACACTATCATGCCCATACCTTATTTGTGAAATTTTATTGGGTATTGTTGTTATTGTTGTTGTTGTACACACAAGCTGCAACAACTGAAATCACCATCGCAGGGGCAAAATCGACATCCCATTTCTCTCTTCGTTCATGGTTTCTTTTCTTGATAAGTAAACTAGCGCACTATTGTCCTTTGCTCTTAAGTTGTTGTCACTATAAAATTTTAGATCTATATTAAAAGTAATGGTGCACCCGTCTTCTTGAAATCCTGGATTCGCCTCTGTCTCAATGGTATCATATATGATGTGAGAACCACTCTGGAATATAGGAACTTTCGCGCTTGGTGATATTTTGTCTCACTTTCATCCTCTACCAAGTTCTTCACCTGCGAAAGCAACAGGGAAAAAATATGAACTCTTCAAAATATTGACGGGTGTGTGTCAGATCCTCCAAAAATAGAGTATTTTTAAAGGATCCGACACGGTTGCAAAAACCTTTTTGGAGAGTCCGAGCAACTTAGGTATACGCAGACCTTACCCCTACCTTAAGTAGAGAGACCATTTCCAATAGACCCGGAATAGCTTTATTAAAGTAAATATGAGATAATTTAATTAAATCACATCATCTCTTTACCATATCCTTGGCTTTTTTAGGATTTCAAAGTACAATAAAACACAATAGTTAAAAGGTGACAGGAAATAATCGCATGTAAGTTCAAACTTATACATACTCATGGTAGGCATCACTTATTCATTCGAGATGTTAAATTTTGGTAAAAAAATATGAATACATTTCCTGTATCCTAACCAACATATTATGCCATTAATTATGTAGGTTTATAGACTATTAAGTTTTGGAAAAGAGGACTGCCTCATGTACGTATACTACTTTTCCCGCATCCCACATTAAAAAGTCCCTACATAGATCATATCGACACAATTATAACAGCTGAAATACCTGATATGAAATTTGATCCATATGATTATAATATTGTCAAGAACTACATTATGCATGGACCTTGTGGAGAACTCAATCCCCAAAGCCCATGTATGAATCAAGGAAAGTGCAGCAAGCATTTTCAAAGAAGTTCAATAATCAAACAACTTTTGATGCAGATAGATTTCTCATTTATAGGAGAAGGAACACAGGTACTCAAGTCAAGAAAAACATCTTCTTAGACAACCGATATGTCGTTCCTTACAACAGAAATTTGATTTTCAAACAGAAAAATGAATCAAATGCCATAATGATAAGAGATAGAAGGAAAATGAATCAAATGCCATGGTGATGAGAGATGGATTTCACGACGTATTGATAACAGCAACATTCCACAACACAAGAATCTTCCCATAGAAAGTCACAGTCAAGATACTACCATATTAAAATAAATTTCTCTTTTAATGGATAAACTTGTGAAGGGTTAGATTAGGCTATTGAAGGCCATGAGTTGTTATGCGTCCATATTTTATGTATTTATCAAAATGGGTTAAAACGATCATGACATGATTAAGCAAACTCAATAAAAGTTTAATCAAGATTAAAAAATAGGAAAATACCTATGTATTTCGAAAACAGTTATCCCCAACTGAAGCAGAATCATTTAAAAGGGCCCACTAATAGCAGTATACTATGTAAAACTATCATGATTCCATCACGATATCAACACGTCTTGATCCCATCACGACTTGTCTCAAAACTATTAAGGCCTTACTATTTGGATCTCTTCTGTTTGTACTCTTTTGTGCATTCAAGAAACCAACCAATATAGTTAACTATGATTATCTTGTGGTTTACAAACTATTACAGAGAAATGGAATTTACCCTGTGCCGGTGGTGCAGCCGCTGCGGATTTCCTTGTCATAAGAAAAAATAAAAAAGTTAACTACCACTATTTTCAATTTGTCCCTTTCTATATGCACTCTTGAAAATGGGTTAAAAATCAAAAGTAGCACTTTTCTAATTGAAGAGATGTCATTACCATGAACAAATAGGACACTCATTTTCCTATATTAACTGGTAGTAGCCAATGGCATTACGAGGAACACAAATCATTATTATTACAGAAACAACTTTACCTCACATGACCGCGGCAACTTTAACCAAAAGAAGTCCTCCAAAAATACAAGTCGAACCTGAAATTGATAACCAAACACTTACAAAAGTCGGCGTACTTGAAAAACAATGAGGCTTCGCCATACGGCTAAATAATCAAAATTAGAAAGAAATTAATACTTACATGGCTCGTTAATAGATTGTATTTATCAACTTTCCAGTAAGCATAAGCTATAGTAAACTGATAAAGATCTATTAAAATAGGCGTAACTGATGTGTCATGGTTTCATGACACTTTCGATGCTTAAAATAAGGAAAATATGCCATAACTTGGGTGTGTTTGGTTGGTATGACATGTTTTCTGTTCTATATTGCAGGAGAATAGGTTTTGGAGGCAAAATGGACGAAAAGGAAGAAATCATTCTCGAGAATGAAGTATCTGAAGACGAAAGAGCTGAGTCCAGTACCAGAGGAGTGACTAACGACAGGACTCATGTGCCGTGATTCCACTCACGTGACGTGAGTGTCTGTCGTGAGTCTTTTGCAGAGATGTTGAATGTTGTCTGATTCCCACGGCAGGCATCCACGTGGTGTGACTCCACTCACATGACGTGAGTGGGTGTCGTGAATAGACTTCAGAGATTTGTGTGGTGCTGCCTGATTCTCACGACAGGGACCCACGTGACGTGGCTTGGTTCCACGATACCAAGTCACGATACCGTGAAAAATTGTCGACTTTAGTCTCCTACTTTGTATAGGATAGGATTTATCTTGTATCTATAAATACCCATGTATTGTATTAAGTGCAGGAGTTAGTCATTACATTGTTTTGAAATAGTTTTGTCATTATTTTGAGTACAGAAACACATTATTGATTTTGTAATCTTGGAACACCGATTCTAGGGTTTTATTCATCATTGAGATTTCAAAGTTTCTTCATTATTGTGAGTTTACAATTATGTTTTCATCCTTGAATTCTTATTGTGCTCTTGCGAACATGAGTAGCTAAACTCATCAGCTAGGGTTGTATGAACCATGAGGAATTAACGAAACGGGTTAAGTGGAAAGCAATTCTGAACCGTTGTGAATGCATGTATTGGTATTTCCTTCATTGTGATTGATCTTCTAACGGTTGCAAACGTTAGAAACTCACCTGTATTCTAGACTTGCTCAAGAGAGAGGTAGAGATTGGGAAAAGAAAATAACAATAGAGATTTGAAGCTATCCTTCATCTAATAACTTGAGTCATAGCAGGAATAGTTATCTGAGATCCAGGATAAGAGTTAGTAGTGTGACACTTGGAGACCGAGAGGAGAAGAGTGAAATTCATCTAACCAAGGTCGAGAGACGTTTAGATGAACATATCTTGTCAAATTTTGCATGCAACGTAGCGGAACAGTTTTGCCAGCACTAATAACCGGTAGAGTTAAGGAATCATTGGGGATCACAGTCCTAGTGTATTTCTCATATTGAAAACAACTTCAAAGAATCAACACTTGTTACTATCACTACTTGTTTACAAATATTCCCCCTTTTTTACTTATTTGCCAACTACTCGAACAAGAACTCAACCTATTTTCGTCCTAGTCCATGTGGGATCTACCCCAACCTAGTTGGGTTCTATATTTGATACAGCGACCGCTTTATACTTCTTAGGAGTCATATTTTGGGCGATATCAAATTTTGGCGCCGTTGCCGGGGACTACGGTTACGGAGTTGAGTAATACTTGTTGGAGTTGATTGGTTTTTCTTTTCTATACTTTTAAGGGCACACGCTGGTGTATGCCCAATACTAGGAGTCAAAGCAATCCCCTGATTCCACTTGATCTTAAAATAGAAAGGACTCTGAGAGCTAATCGAAGAATGGTGGATACCGATGAGGTTCAGGATCCTACCGCCTTGGGCAACATTCATAATCAACCAATTCAGCCAGTTGGTCATGAAACAGCAAACCAAACTACGGCTCGGTTAACACGAGAAGAGCACGCTAGACAAGCTGCTCTGAAGCAAGCAGAGAGAGATAATCGAGCTATGCAAGAAGTAGCCCAGCGACTGGCGCTATTATGATCCTGAGGAAGAAGATGTGGCCTACTTCGAGCCAATAGAGACTGGTGCTATTATTCCACCAAAGTTACCTCAAGGCACTAATTTTGACATTACAAGTGCCATGATTCACCTGCTAAACATAAAGGGTGTGTTCGTCGGTCTTCCTACTGATGATCCAAACATGCAAATGATGAATTTTGTGGGGGTCTGCACTTTATATAATCTGTCTGGAGTTGACCAAAAGGCTATTAGATTAAGATTGTTCCCATTCTCTCTAACAGGAGAAGCGACTTTGTGGTTGGCAGAATTACCACGAGGTTCCATCACTACTTGGCAAGAGTTAAGAAATCAATTTCTGGAAAGATTTTTTCCACCTTCTAAGATGCTACAGTTGAAGGATGAAATTTACAACTTCAGACAACTACATTCTGAAGCACTTTACGAGACATGGCTAAGGTTCAAGAAGAAGCTACAGAATGTGCCAAATCATAGGATGAGTGGTAGGAACTTACTTGAAATCTTCTACAGGGCTTTAAATACCAACACGAAGGCGGTAGCAGATACTATCACTGGTGGAGCATTCATGAGTTTGAGATGAGAACGAGCTTCGAAGATATTAGATCATATCACTAAAACCAACCGAGGATGGCATACTCGGGAGGTAGAAATGTCTGCTGGCATATATGCTATTGGAGCCTCAGTAGCACAACGGGCTTTGGAAGATTCTGGAGCTCAACCGAGGATGGCATACTCGGGAGGTAGAAATATCTGCTGGCATATATGCTATTGGAGCCTCAGCAGCACAACGGGCTTTGGAAGATTCTGGAGCTCAAGAGGTCGCTCAAATGAGGAAAGAAATTGGTTTATTAGCTAAACAGATAGCGGCCAGAGATGCTGAGAAGGTGCATGTTGTAAGTGCACAAGGTAAAACGCCTAGACATGACGATTATGAATCTGATGAAGAGGCTAAGTAGTTGGATTGAGAAGTGGAGGGTTTTCGAGTCAAGGGCCAAGGGTACAACCAAGACTCTTGGAACTCGAGGCAAGGGAACAAGGTCAGAACTACTATGGAGACAATTACAACAAGTCAAGATATAGAGATAGAGAACGAGATCGCGATGGTGATTGGAGGTGGAAGGATGATTATAAAGAGAAGAGAGGCGTATATGTTTCACCAGGAAATCGCGATGCCGACTCTAGAAATTCAAGATTGGAATACCTTCTAAATAAACTGGTAAAGGGATCAGAGAGTCAAGAACAGTGCTTGAAGGAGATTAGGTCAAACATCTTGGGAATAAGTCAGAAAGTAGAATCTCATTCGACTGCTATTAAACAGTTGGAGCAACAATTCGGATAGATATCAGTGGCATTGAACCAACATCAGCCAGGAACCCTTTCGAGCAACACCGTCCAGAATTTGAAGAATGATAGTCATTGTTTGGCCATTACTACTAGAAGCGGGAAATGCACAACAGATCTAACTATACATGTAGATAGTGGTAAGACTAGTGAGCCGATGGTTGTTGATATAGAAACTGAGATAGAGTCGGATAATTCAAAGGTCGAAACAGTTCCAAATCCTTATGATACTTGCGAAAAGGCGAAATTTGAGAAGAGGTAGGAAAAGGAGGTCCCACAAATGCTGAAAACTATCCCACGACCTCCTCCTCCCTTTCCTCAAAGATTAAGGAAGAAAGCTGAGGAAGGTAACTATCAAAATTTTATTACAATGTTGAAAGAGCTATCGGTAAACATCCCTCTTATTGAGGCATTGGAGCAGATGTCAAGTTATGCGAAGTTCATGAAAGACTTGGTGACAAAGAAGAGAACTGTCAGTTTTGAGCCGGCAGATAACTTACATCATTGTAGTGCAGCTGTTTTGCATTCCCTAGTTGAAAAGAAGGAGGATCCAGGATCTTTCACAATTCCTTGTACTATAGGGTCCTACAACTTTGCTAAAGCACTTTGTGATTTGGGTGCTAGCATTAACTTAATGTCGTTAGCCATTTTCAAGCAGTTGGGGTTGGGAGCACCAAAAACAACCTCTATGAGACTTCTCATGGTGGATAGGACTGTGAAAAAGCTGGTGGACATTTTGTATGATATTTTGGTAAAAGTTGCATCTTTCATAGTTTCGGCTAACTTTGTGATCCTAGATTGTGAAGTTGATTTCGAGGTTCCCATCACATTGGGAAGACCATTCCTTGCAAATGTTCATGCATTGGTCGACATGGAAACAGGGCAAGTGAAATTCAGGTTAAATGATAAACAAGTCACTTTCAATATTTGTCGTTCCATAAAGCAACCGAAAGATATGTAGGTGATTTCGGTAATAGATGTGGTTGAGGATAGTGATGTTGTTGTGTCTCTTGAAGAAAGGTTGGGGGTAGAAGCTCTCGCAGTCGTGATTATGAATTTTGATAGCAACGGTATTGAGGAATACGATGAGATGGTTGGTGCACTCACTAGTAAGGGAGCCAACAATACCTTGCCTGAGATTATATTTGCTAAATTGGTGGAGTGGCAGGTAGAGGCTCTAGTTTCGGTATTGAGAAGATTTAAGAGGGCCATTGGTTGGTACATTGCTGATATTTTAGGAATTCCACAAGGCATTTGCACTCACAAAATTCAACTTACCCCTGAGTGCATACCGAGCATTGAGAACCAACGTCGTCTAAACCCACCTATGCAAGAGGTTGTGAAGAAAGAGATCATCAAGTGGTTAGATGCAGGAGTGGTTTACCCTATTGCTGATAGCAAGTGGGTGAGCCCAGTTCAGTATGTGCCAAAGAGAGGAGGAATCACTGTGGTTCCAAACGACAAGAATGAGTTAATCCCAATGAGGCCAGTTACTGGATGGAGAGTTTGCATGGATTATTGGAAGCTGAATTCTTAGACAGAAAAAGATTATTCTCCTATGCCCTTCATGGATCTGATGTTAGACCGTCTTGCTATTAGAGGATGGTATTGTTTTCTCGATGGCTATTTGGGGTATAATCAGATTTTCATTGCTCCTGAAGACTAAGAGAATACCACTTTCATTTGTCCATACGGGACATTCGTGTTTAAAAGGATGCCCTTCAGTTTATGTAATGCACCGGTCACTTTCCAACGTTGCATGATGTCTATTTTCTCAGACATGATGGAAGACACTATTGAGATTTTTATGGATGATTTTTCTGTTGTGGGAGACTCATTTGAAGATAGCTTGGTACACCTTGCTAATGTGATGGAAAGATGCGAGGAGTGCAACTTAGTGCTAAATTGGAAAAAATGTCACTTTATGGTTAACGAAGGTATCGTATTGGGGCATCATATTTCAAAAAAATGTATTGAAGTTGATAAGGCAAAGATTGAGGTAACTGAAAAGTTACATACATCGATCTCCGTGAAAGGAATTCGAAGTTTCTTGGGACATGCAAGATTTTATAGAAGATACATCAAAGACTTCTCGAATTGCTAACCCGTTATGCAAACTTTTAGAGAAGGCGGTGAAGTTCGTTTTTGATGAGGCATGTCTTAAAGCATTTGAGTGTCTGAAAGAAAAGTTGATTTCAGCCCCTATCATTGTTTCACAAGATTGGACGATGCCTTTTGAGGTTATGTGTGATGCTAGCGGGGTGGCTTTGGGTGCAGTCCTTGGCCAAAGACGTGAGAAGATTTTACATCCGATTTACGATGCTAGCAAAGCGCGTAATCCAGCTCAAGAGAATTACACTGTGACTGAACAGGAATTATTGGCAGTGGTTTTTACTTTTGAGAAATTCAGATCTTACTTGATTGGTACGAAGGTGATTGTGCATACAGACCATGTATCTTATGTCAAAAAAGAATGCTAAGCCAAGATTGATTCGGTGGGTGCTCCTAATACAAGAATTTGACTTTGAAGTCAAGGATCGTAAGGGAACCGATTATCAGGTCGCAGACCATCTATCACACCTTGAGGAGGAGGCCGTGCTTAAATTAAGGGATGATCTTGAGATTGATGATACTTTTCCAGATGAGCAAGTACTGGCAGCATCACAAGACTTAATCCCTTGGTTTGCTGATTTTGCCAATTTTTTGGCAAGTGATTTAGTTTCAAAAGATATGTCATATCAGCAGAGAAAGAAATTCATGCATGAGGTGAGAAAATTCTTCTGGGATGAGCCATATTTATTTAGGGTTTGTGCAGATGGCATGATTCGAAGATGTATTCCAGAGGTCAAGATGATGAGTATTTTTGAAGCATGTCATTCATCTCCAGTTGGGGGTCATCATGGAGGTGCGCAGACTGCCTATAAAATCTTGTAATGTGGGTACTATTAGCCCAGTATTTACAAAGATAATCATGATTGCGTTCAAGCTTGCGACCAATGTCAAAGGCAAGGCAATATCTCACGCAGACACGAACTTCCCATGACAACTATACTTGAGCTTGAATTGTTTGATATATGGGGAATTGACTTTATGGGCCCTTTTGTGAGCTCACATGGGATGAAATACAATTTGATAGTTGTCGACTATGTTTCTAAGTGGGTGGAGGCAATTGCGCTTCCTAATAACGAAGGAAGAAGTGTCACGACATTCTTGAAAAATAACATATTTTCACGATTCGGTACACCCCGAGTTATCATTAGTGATGGAGGATCTCACTTCTGCAATCGTCTGTTTAAGGCCCTCTTTGAAAAATATGGTGTTAAACATAAGGTGGCAACACCTTACCATCCTCAGACAACCAGGCAAGTTAAGGTGTCAAATCGTGAGATCAAGTCTATTTTGGCAAAAATGGTGAATGCCAATAGGACTGATTGGGCTCGAAGATTGGATGATGCATTATGGGCATATCAAATTGCGTTCAAGACGCCAATTGGTGCATCACCATATCAGTTAGTTTTTGGAAAATCTTGCCATTTGCCTGTCGAACTTGAACATAAGGCTTTATGGGCTTTAAAAAGGTTGAATTTAGACTGGAGTGAAGCGGCTAAATTGAAACTTGAGCAGATGAATGAGATGGATGAATTTCATCTCCGAGCTTATGAAAGTTCAGCAATATATAAAGAGAAGATGAAATTATATCGTGATCGACGCATTGAGAAACGAGAGTTTCACCCGAGAAATTTGGTGCTACTTTATAACTCAAAGCTTCGTTTGTTTGCTGGAAAGTTAAAGTCTAAATGGTCCGGACCATTCACGGTGGTCAGGGTATTCCCACAAGGAGCAATTGAGCTAAAAGGAGATGATAATATTCTATTCAAGGTCAATGGGCAGCATGTAAAGCATTATGTGGGAACCACGAAAGAAATAAGGACATATGAGGAGTTTGAGCCTGATGAAGTCTAAGTAGTCAAGCTAGCCGTGTCGTACCGCGACATTAAATCAGGCGCTTCATGGGAGGCAACCCATGGGCTGGTTGGTGAAGTCTGAGTATCCAAGTTAGTTGTGTCGTGCCGCGACATTAAATCATGCTCTACTTGTGAGGCAACCCAAGATCTGATGATGTTGTGATCTGAGCATTGGAAGACACGTTTACAGGTCAATAGTGTCAGTACTACCCAAGACAGGGTACCCACGTGATGTAGGTAGACCCACGTCATGTGGGTGGTTCCGTGAAAACCAGAGATATTTTTATCCTTCTGAATCTTACCTACAACAGGGTACCCACGTGACGTAGGTAGACCCACGTCACGTGGGTGGTTCCGTGAAAATCTAAGAAAATATTTTCCCTTTTGAATCTTACTTACGATAGGGTACCCACGTGACGTAGGTAGACCCACGTCACATGGGTGGTTTCGTGAAACTCAAAATCAGAAATAATACGAGACCCGACCTGACCTGACCCTTCTTTTATATAAATTTTGGGATACTCCTCAAAACCCGATCGAAATCTGAATCCATACTACACTCTCTCAAATTCAAATCCTCTCATAAACCCTATTTTCCAAAATTCACCAAATTCCCATATACAAATTCCTAAATCATCAAATTCCCCCTTACCAATTTTCGAACTTCTCAAAAGCTTAATCACCTAAATCCCCTAATACCCCAAAATTTGACCCACACATAACCCACCCGACCCAAACCCGACATCATACCCCCCAAACCAAACCCTAAATGTGACCACCTTGATTCTTCGTCAAGAATTTGAACAAAATATCCAGAATTTTAGACCCAATTGCGTGATGAACCATCAGAGTCGGGAAAAAATGAGTTCGAGGAGGTTTTTGATATTGGCACTGATGATACTGCACCAGTACCTCATACCACGAGGTTACAAACTCGAGCACAAGCTGTTTCCCGGGTCGCACTTCAGCCCATTCCACAGCCTGTCCAGCCGACTGTTCCTGATTAGTCTTTCGAGTTCGCCCCCAGTCTGAAGAGGGGGAGGATGATTCAGTATCAGGATCTGTAGATAATACAGGATAGGGTACTTCTGCGGCAGAGGCTACAAAATCTATTTCGGGCACTGGTGCACAAAGTGTCCCGACTCCCTCACAGAAAAGGGATATCCGAGGATGGTGTGTTCAGGGAATGCAGGTATTTTATGACAGGGATGCCGAGCTTACTGAGCGGGGCATGTGTAGAAGAAACATTATGGAGGAGCCCCGATATTGGATAGAGGAGTTAAAGGCATTGCCCGATATTTGGACTGTGTTTGAGCAGTATGGGTTTGGATGGATGGTAGAGCCCCCTGGTCGCTATAGATCAGAATTGGTCAGAGAATTTTATGCATCCTATGCTGCGTCTGTTGATTTGATCACATCTGTTGGGCAGCAGTACCGAGATCAACCACTAGTGACTCACTCGTTGGTTCGAGGGACCAGAGTTGATATATCTGAGCAGACCATTCACCGATTCTTTCTTGGTACAGACCGCCCATTGCCAGTTGTGACTGCTGAGTTTGATCACCATATGGAGACTGTCATAAATTGGATTAAAATACAGGATACTGATCAGAAGTTAGAGTTGCTGAGGTGGATTGATGGTTATATAGCTAAGGACGATGTTGATGCTAGTTGGGTGACTGGGAAACTGGATATAAAGAAGTCCACACTCCATTTTACTGGCAGGTTTTGGTGGTCGGTTGTTAGGCATCGGTTGGGACCCACTAATGCTGATAATTTACTCACCTTGGACCAAGCTGTGGTGGTAGCTAGCATCATTGCAGGTTATGATATTCATAGCGCCAGGTACATTATTAGGGAGATCCATTAGCATTCCTTTCGAGACCATACCAGTATCCCTTTCCCCTATTTGATTTAGAGCCTGTGTGATAGGGCGGGTGTGGTTAGGCTACCTTGCATCGATCACTATATTGAGGTGACTCGCATAGCAGATATTGGGTTGATGCAGTAGCGGGGATCTAACCCCATTGTTCCACTAAGGTCTCAACCTTTCGGGTCGTCAGAAGCAGCCCTTTTTGAAGGGCCAGGAGATAACGAGGAGCTGATGAGTACCCCAGTACCAGTGAGTATGCCCGAGATAGTGCATGTACCTGCTGAGGGAACAGGACCGGTGATTGATGATGAGGCTCCAGGCACTACCGTACTACCGCTCCCTTCTAGTATGGTTTTGGTTTCGAGGGACTTCCTGCAGCAGCTAGTTGATAGGCAGACGCAGATGTTTGAGCGGCAGGCCCACACAGAGGTACAGATGGCTAAGTTGGTATCCCAACTTAAGCCATAGGTTCAGACCACAGTTGAGGCTGCAGAGGCTAGAGTGGAGGCCGGTATGACTGCGTCTATGGATAAACTTATGCGAGAGCTGCATGGCCAGATTGCTAGCTTTGAGAAGCGGATAGCTACCTGGTTGGGTACGGCACAGAATCCTTGTATGGTAGTATTGACATAGGAGGTAGCTGCATTGCGAGAGGAGGTTCGAGCTTTGGCACCAAGCAGCACCCCTGTTATTCCACCTCTGCCTATTCAGGCTCCGATGCGGCCAATTTTTAAGGTGGATTTGTTTACCGATGAGGAGCCTCCTATTGATAGAGGCAAACGTCGACGCAGTCCAGAGGAGCAGGTGGATAGTGGTGAAGAGTTTGAGGGTGATCTCCGGCGAGCGGTTAAGGCCTTCAGGTTGGATAACCATACTAGTCAGATCGCCCAGGAGCAGAGGGCACGAGGTACATTCTCTAGTCAGGCACCCCTCCATCAGATGCACCTAGCAGAGAGACCAGAGAGCATACTGATGATCCCGCTATGGGCCAGCCCACTTTCGATGCCTAGGGCGCCGCAAGTATGTCTTCACTCCCTTACGTGTATTACATTGTTAGCTGTGCACTAGGGGTAGTGCACCATTATTTAGTTGGGGGTGGGGGTATACCACCACTTAGGGGGTTTTGTTGTCGTGTTTCTTTTCCTCAAAGTGTGCTATTATAGCAGAACCGACATGTCTAGATTGTTATTTATAGTATTTATGTGTTTTCTTGTTGAATTAGGAGAAAAATAGGGGAACCGTAGTGCAGTCCAGTTTTGAACAAGTTATATTGTTTGATTATTTAAAAGATACCCCTCCAAAAGATTTTGTTTTAAAAATGTGTATGTAGCATGTTAGTTTGTGACAGCTGTTGGATCTTGTTATGGCATTAGGATTATAGACAAAGTAACTGTAGCTAACATTGCATGAACCCAGATAGGTAGTAGTTGATAATGTAACCATGTGCTATATGTGTGTGAGGTCATTACTTAGTTGACTTTGTGTGTGCGATCCAGAACTTGCTCGGTTAGTCTTGCCTAGGTTAAAGGATAGTGGTTAGGAAAGGATCATAGGTCGTTTTTGAATAAGTCCACTTGTAGCCTAAATGCCTGACCAAATATGCAATGAATATCCCTTGAACCCAATTTTGAGCCTTACTTGACCTATTTCTTTCGGTAGCCTATTCACCTTTCCTTTTTGATTTAAAATGAACCTGTCTTGGCCCTAGTCCCTTCTTGGACATTGTGTACCTCAACTGAGGCAAATCGCTGAAGTTGAGAGTGGCTATTATAGGGGTGCATAGATTGATTTGGGTATGAAGAAGGGGTAGTAAAAGAAAAAGAGAACAGATTTGGGTGGAAGAAATTAAAAAAATTGAGGGAGAAGAAAAGAAGAAAAAAAATTTGTTCTATAAGTATGAAGAAAATCACACCCAAAATCTGAAAAGAAATAAAGGAGAATAAGGGAGAATAAATAAGCATGGTTGAAAAGTGGAGCCAAAAATAGTGTAGTGTCAAGAAGGGTTAATTCACCATATTCATATGTACCATACCCATCCTCAAGTCTACATTACAAGTCGATTAAAGTCCTATAGTGATCCCAGTCCAACTGTCCAAAAAAATAAGGCGTAGAAAATAAGGGCAAGCCTGTGGTATTTTATGCACACTGTTTGAACTTCTTTGTGAAAGAGAGTGTTTTGACTGAGCCCCTAATTTGAGATTCATTAGTATACAGTGAGTGTATGGGACTTCTTTGCTGTGAGAGTACATAGGTTGTATTGTTAGCTGCCATTTATTCGGATAATGTCATTTGCATATAAGCTTAGTTTTTTGTTCATAATATCATGTCATCACTTGATCCCTGTTATGTTATGATAATATGCTACATGTATGCGCACAATGGTTTTGATTTGCAAGTAGGAGGGGCCAGAAAAGTTTTGAAGTCAAAAGCAATGAGTCGACTGTCGTAGGTCCCTTAGGTTTCTCTTAGTTAAGCATCATATATGTTTGTTTTGTTTTGTTCGTCTGAGGACATGCAAACGTTCTAAGTTAAGAGTGTTGATGTGTGTGGTGCTGCCTGATTCTCACGATAGGGACCCACATGACGTGGCTTGGTTCCACGATACCAAGTCACGGTACCGTGGAAAATTGCCGACTTTAGACTCCCACTTTGTCTAGGATAGGATTCATCTTGTATCTATAAATACCCTTGTATTGTCTTAAGTGCAGGAGTTAGTCATTGCATTGTTTTGAAATAGTTTTGTCATTATTTTGAGTTCAGAAACACACTATTGATTTTGTAATCTTGGAACACCTATTCTAGGGTTTTATTCATCATTGAGATTTCAAAGTTTCTTCATTATTGTGAGTTTACAATTATGTTTTCATCCTTGAATTCTTATTATGCTCTTGCGAACATGAGTAGCTAAACTCATCAACTAGGGTTGTGTGAACCATGAGGAATTAACGAAATGGGTTAAGTGCAAAGCAATTCTGAACCGCTGTGAATGCATGTATTGGTATTTCCTTCGTTGTGATTGATCTTCTAACGGTTGCAAACGTTAGAAACTCGCCTGTATTTTAGACTTGCTCAAGAAAGAGGTGGAGATTAGGAAAAGAAAATAATAACAGGGATTTGAAGCTATCAACCTTTATCTAATAACTTGAGCCGTAGCAGAAATAGTTATCTGAGATCCAGGACAAGGTTTAGTAGTGCGATACTCTAAGACCGAGAGGAGAAGAGTGAAATTATCTAACCAAGGTCGAGAGACGTTTAGATGAACATATCTTGTCAGATTTTGCATGCAACACAGCGGGACAGTTTTGCCAGCACCAATAACCGGTAGAGTTAAGAGATCATTGGGGATCACAGTCCTAGTGTATTTCTCATATTGAAAACTACTTCAAAGAATCAACACTTGTTACTATCACTACTTGTTTACAAATATTCCCCCCTTTTTACTTATTTGCCAACTACTCGAACAAGAATTCAACCTACTTTTGTCCTATTCCTTGTGGGATCGACCCCAACCTAGCTGGGTTCTATATTTGATACAGTGACTGCTTTATACTTCTTAGGAGTCATATTTTGGGTGACATCAGTAACCATCTCCTTATCAGGGTTAGTGACAAACAAAGTTGGGAAAAGACGGAATATACCATATAAAACATTGTTGAAAATATAGGAAGGCAGAAGTATAAGTCAGAACATGAAATTTTATAACTTATTCTTAAGAATTTGCATCTCCTCTATGGGTTGATTTCTTTTCGTCTGTTCATTGTAGAAATTTTCAGAGGCATTATTTTGATCGTAGGGTTTTTTGAGAAGAAGAAGAAGGGGAAGTCGGGAGGTTTGTTTCAATAGACGGGAGTTAATGTGTTTCTTGAGAAAATTGAATAAAAGGAGTCTCTCAAGTCTCCTTTTAACTTTTGGTGATATTGACAAGGCTAAGTTCAAAAGTCACTTAAAAAATCCGATTAACTAATTTGGGGACCAAATGAACAAATCTTTTCAAAATACAAACCAACCCACTACTTATTAAATGTGTCATAAAAATAAGGGACCCAATCATTTATTTTCATCATTCTCATTCAGTTTTAAAAAAAATGATTTTTCTATGAACAAAACTCAAACATTTCCTCTCTACTCTTTCGCAACAGATTTTCTCCAATAGTACAACAAATCGACGTTGTTATTATCTCTGGCGACTATCAGGTGTCTGAGAACTCACATTCAACTTTTTCAACCTTCCTTCTTCCCTTGTAGCCGTCAATTTCTTTGTCTTTACAGGTAAAGACTTCTCTTTTTGTTGGTTTTCAAAAAATTAGGGTTTTTTAGTTAATAAAGAAAAATAAGAACTTTAGTTGTATTCTCTTCAAGTATGGATTAACAATTTTGAGATATGATGCTTAAGAAATAGAGAAGAATTCGAGAAAACCCTAATTTATGGTATTTGTTCTCTTAATATGGTGGTTGATGTAAATGTGGTATCTTTTCTTTGTGAAATATGATTTTTTATTGTTGTTCTTGTTCTTGAACATTGTTGTAAAGATAGTGAAACTTAAATTTTAAATTTTTTTGGAGATATCTATTGTGACAATTTTGTCTTGTTATTTGTGTTGTTGTATTGAATCAATTCACTTGGTGTGTGTTTGTTGGTATTGTTGATGTTTGTTGGTATTGTTGATGTTTGTTGGTATTGCTTGTTTTGTTGGTGTTGTTTGTGTTTTAGGTGTTGTTTGTGTTCTTGGTGTTCTTAGTTTTGTTGGTGTTGTTGGTGTTGTTTGTTTTGTTGGTGTTATTTGTGTTCTAGGTATTGTTTGTGTTCTTGGTGTTCTTAGTTTTGTTAGTGTTGGTGGTAGTGGTGGTTGTGGTGGTGGTGGTGGTGTTGGTGTTGTTGGTTTTGGTGGTGGTGGTGGTGGTGTTGGTGTATTAGTAAGAATATTGGTGTTGTTCAAGTGGTGATATAGCTTACTGTTGGTGTTCTTGGTGTGATATAATAGCTTGTTGTTGATGTTGGTGTTATTGGTGTTCTTATTGTTGGTGTTCTTATTGATATATGTACATGGTAAAAATATTGCCCAACAGATGTGTAATATGTTGCAACAGAATAAGAATCTATTGGAACATATTAAGCATCTATTGGGAACAACTATATCATCTATTGGTTTATTATTATGTTGTTTCCAACAAATGACTCATCTATTGCAACAGATAAGTCATCTGTTGGAAGAAATCAAACCAGTAGTAAAACTATTTTGATTTCTTCTAACAGATGACTTATCTGTTGCAACAGATGGGTCATCTGTTGGAAGAAAGCAAAATAGTAAGGTATACTGTTTTGATTTCATCCAACAGATGACCTATCTGTTGCAACAGATGAGTCATATGTTAGAAGAAATTAAAAGCAGTTTTGCTACTGTTTTGCTTTCTTCCAACAGATGACTCATCTGTTGTAACAGATCACTCATCTATTGGAACTATTATTTTACTGTATTGTACTTGTTAAACTCACTGTTACCCTTTTTTTAATGATGCACAAATTAATTATAATCTTTTTTTGTTTTTCTCTTGTTTGTAGATAAAATGGCTCCCAAAAGAAAAGGAAGTGAATCAACTCCAAAGAAAGGAAGACGTAAAGTAGCTACGCTACATTCACCACTATATGAGCTTGTTGTACAAGCAATATCTCAATCAGAAGCAGAAGTCCCTTTTTAATCAGCTCTAGATATAGTAAAACAGAAGGATAAAAAGGATGAGAATAAAGTAGAAAGAAGTGAAAAATCTGGAGATTTAAATAAAGGTAAACAAGGAGACGAGAAAAGTGAAGGTGATAAAGAAAGTGAGGAAGATGAGAAAGATGAAAAGGAAGTAGATGTAGATAAAAAGGGGGATGGAGAAAATGATGAAGTAGAAGAAGATGATAAAAATAATGAAGGAGAAGGTGATGAAAATGAACATGAGGAAGAGGAAAGCTTTACAAGAGATCCTGAATTTAGATCAAAAAGTCAACATGATCTAAATGCTAATATTGATCCTAATAGCCCTTCCACTGAAGAATTTGTCAAAACCTTCTGTATGGATAATATTTCTGTGAGAATACAGTGTGATGGTGCCACAGATTTAACTGGTGATTGTGTGGTAAAGTCAGCCATGAGAAAATCTTTAGACACCTTTAGAAGAATACTTCGAGAATAAAAATTGGATGTTTACTTCAGGGACAGCTGCTTTGGGCAATATCTTGATTTGTCGGAGGACAATAATGCTCGTTTCCAAATGACCATGGTGTATGGTCTTCTCAAATGTAGGTTTATATATAAGAATAAAGATAAGATGGATAAGGTCTAAATAAATTACTGTGGCATGCCACTTTAATTTGGTTGGAAGGAATTTGCCATAGTTACTGGACTAAAATGTTATCCTCATTCTCAACCTATACCTATTGTAACACAAAAAAAAAAGCACGCCGCACACCAAAAACAACAACGAAGAAAGGTGCTAAGTCAGCAGCTAAAACTGTAAGAAAACCCAAAAAGGCAAGTCAGGTGATGGTGATGACTTGGTGTCCCTTGTTGGTTCAAGCTTCAAAAGCACAAATTTGATTGAAGAGTTGAAAGGTAAAAGGCTTTCAAAGAATCACAGGCAATCATTGTGCTTGGTTTGGTTTGTACATAGTATTTTTTTTGGGCGAGAGACATTAACAACAACATACCACTTGGTCTAATAAAGCTCTCTGAGGATTTGGAGGCATTCAATAACTACTCTTGAGGTCATAAAATCTTCAAAATGTTTGTCAAATACTTTTTGACTCTATTAACGCCAAAGACAGTCAACTTATATGGCTTTCCATGGGCTTTTATGGTAAATATTTTATTTTTATGTCTCATTTATTTTTTATTGAATAATGCTTTCGATTTGTTGGCATAATTTTTATAAGCTTGGCATTTGAAGTCATTCCTTATCTCAGACAACAAGTGAACGACTACGAAGAAGAGGCTTCTAGTCCAAGAATTCTGAGATGGTTGTCAGCCAAAGAAAAAAAATTTATTGATGTTTTCAACTCCCCCGATGAAGCAGTAAGTCAACTTTTAATTAAGTTTTTGCTTTAATTAATAATTAATTTTAATGATTTAATCACCATTTTAATATATGTACTTGTTTGTTTTAGTTTGTGCATCCGTGGCATTTCCCAACTAATCAAGAGTTGAAGATGCCATTTCTTGTTACTTTACGGTCTGTGAAAATTTTATCGGATCCTAAGATAGTTGATAGAATAAAAAAAAATTGGCTGAAGCAACAGCCATCAAAAGAAAAGTACTTGGGAAGGGTAAGCTTATTCTTGATGATGTTGTTGTTGATGGTGCTTCTGTTGGTGTTGTTGATGGTGCTGTTGTTGATGTTGGTGGTGGTGATGGTACTGTTATTGGCGGTGGTGGTGGTGGTGGTGGTGTTGTTGGTGTTGGTGGTGGTGATGGTATTGATGTTAGGGTTGGTGGTGGTGATAGGCTAGCTGATGCTCCTCTTGCAGTTTTTGAAACAAGAAATAACCATGATTATGGTCATACTAGTTTTGCTGATTTTGGTGGTGGATATACCCCTTTAAGTGAGTATACTATAAATTTCTCTCACATAATGGGTAGACCATCATTTGAAGGTGTTGCCTCTTCTAGATCATACTCTGCATGCAAATGCCAAGATTGCAAGGAAAAACATGATGGAGTGATTAATGATCTTAATACATTGACTGTTATTATTAAGGAATTGACATCTAAGTGAGGTGTCATTCAATCAAAGAGGATTTTTAGATCCATTCACTCCATTGGAGGTTAAGAGGAGAAAGAAAGCAATTTTCAAGGTACTATCAGATTTCAAACAAAGAAAAATAGCAACTCCTCTTTCTTGCACTATTGAACAATTTCCAAGGGTTATAGGAGAGCAGTATAAGCTGAAGAAGGTGAATATTTACAACATTGTGAGTGACCAAAATAAGGCTAAGCTGAACACAATGATGAAATTAAAAAGGCCCCAGAAGTCTACTCCATGCATAAATTTGGTGCAAAAGATTTCAAGGACATGACTAGCATGGATGTTTGGTGGGTGGACTGGGTAAGTTTTCTAACCTTCAATATATATTAATTTTTAGGGCTTTTAAACTTGTAAATATTTCTCATCTGTTGCAACAAATTACCCATCTGCTGCATAACTTGCAGTAGTTGGGGTAATCTATTAACAAGTACAGAGATAAGTGCAACAGATATCCCATCTATTGCAACAGATGGGACATCTGCTGCAACAGATTACCCATCTACTACATAACTTGTAGTAGTGTGGGTAATCTGTTAACAAGTATAGAGATAAGTGTAATAGATGTCCCATCTACTGCAACAGATAAATAATTTATTGCAACAGATGAGACATCTACTGCAACAGATTACCTATCTGTAGCAAAACTTGCACTAGCTGGGGTAATCTGTTAACAAATACAAAGATAAGTGCAACAGATTACCCATCTGTTGCATATTCTTTATTTTTATTATACATATTTATGTAAATTCTTTTTTCATTTCAGTATGTTGATGAAATTCTTTATCTGATGCGTGAGAAACATGTCAAATACTCTGAGTACTATGATAAAAAAGATAGAATCATGGATCTAAACTTCTACAGTAACTTCCTATTGAGATACAATGAGCTGACCGAGGAAGCGACAACCAAAGGTGGAAAGCCACTTGACCAATTACTTGTTGAATTCAAATGGGATGATGATATGCTCAATTACTGTAGAGGTAATTAAGAGACCCTACCCAGGTGCCTTACTCTAGAAAGGTGCTCGGAGGATTTTAGTTGTGATTAACCTTGACAGTATACACTTTATGACTCTTAAGATAATCATCGAGGAGGGAGTCATGAATGTGTATGATGGAAATATTCCAGTTTTTAAAGATGGGGCTTTCTTGTGTCTAATGGAATGTCTATTGGAGTTATTTCCCAAGTTGTTGAAGCAAAGTGGAATGTTTGATCACTTGCCAGAAAAATTGTTCGATGAACGATGGGGTTTTAATGGGAGAATATCAAATCTCACCAAAAATAAAACTGGTCATGTGTGTGCGTCATATTCGTTTGCCTTCATAGAGCATTTGATAACTGGGACCAATGTGACAAATTCAGACACTTTAATGTATGACAATTCTATTAAAAGGATGTAAGTTGTATCGGCTGTTGGTGTTGTATGCAAGAGTTTAGAGCCCTAGTCAAATAATTTGTAATTTGTGATTACTTTTATTTCTATGTAATTGTTGGTTCTCACAACATAATAATTTTTATATTTTTATGTTTTTGTTGAATTATTTTATGTAACTTGTGATGGCTTGGATATATTTTTTGTTATGAATTTTATTTTGTTATGAATTAATTTCTTAGATGTATAAATTTACAGATGAATTCCAACATACTCTATATATGTTGCAACAGCTGATTAATCTATTGCAATAGATGAATAATTTGTTGGAACTAATTAAACAGATATAGACATCTATTGCAACAGATGAGTATTTTGTTGGAACAGATGACTATATCTGTTTGATTAGTTCCAACATATTCTATATATGTTGCAAATTCATTTGTTGCAACAAATTAGTACATGTTGCAACAGATGACTATATCTATTTGATTAGTTCCAACATACTCTACATATATTGCAACAGATGAGTAATCTGTTGCAATAGATGACTATATTTGTTTGATTAGTTCCAACATACTTTACATATATTGCAACATCTGATTAATCTGTTGCAACAGATGAATAATCTGTTGGAACTAATCAAACAGATATAGTCATTTGTTGTAACAGATAATAACATGTTGCAATAGATTACTATATCTATTTGATTAGTTCAAACATACTCTACATATGTTGCAACAGATGAGTAATTTGTTACAACAGATGAGTTACAATATCTGTTTGATTAGTTCTAACAAATTATTCATTTGTTTCAACAGGTTATAATTTGTTGTAATATATTATACACTTAGTTGAACATGTAATTACTATGTAATTCATTAAGATTGTATCGAGCTTATTAATTGAAGGCTAATTATTTAAATAACTTTGTTTATTACTAATCATGGTTTAATAAAACAATTCACATCAAATTAGTCGATTGATCACTCTATTTAGAACGAATATACTTAGTTGAACATGTAATTACTGTGAAATTAATTGAGATTGTAATTGAACTTATTAATTGAAAGCTAATTATAGTTAAATAATGTTATTTATTACTAATCATGATTTAATGAAACAATTCAAATCAAATTAGTCGATTGATCACTCTATTTAGGATGGATACACTTATTTGAACATTTAATTACTATGAAATTCATTGAGATTGTAATTGAACTTATTAATTGAAAGCTAATTATAGTTAAATAACTTTGTTTATTACTAATCATGGTTTACTGAAGCAATTCAAATCAAATTAGTCGATTGATCACTCTATTTAGGACGAATACACTTAGTTGAACATATAATTACTATGAAATTCATTGAGATTGTAATTGAACTTATTAATTGAAAGCTAATTATAGTTACATAACTTTGTTTATTACTAATCATGGTTTAATGAAGCAATTTAAATCAAATTAGTCGATTGATCACTCTATTTAGGACGAATACACATAGTTGAACATGTAATTACTATGAAATTTATTTAGATTGTAATTGAACTTATTAATTGAAAGCTAATTATAGTTAAACAACTTTGTTTATTACTAATCATGGTTTAATGAAGCAATTCAAATCAAATTAGTCGATTGATCACTCTATTTAGGACGAATATGCTTAGTTGAAAATAATCAAACATATTATTCATCTGTTGCAACAGATGTCTATATTTGTTTGATTATTTTCAACAGATGAGTCATCTGTTGCAACAGGTTATTCATCTGTTGCAACAGATATGTATATTCGTTTGATTATTTCCAAAAGATGAGTCATCTGTTGCAACAGGTTATTCATCTGTTGAAACAGATCAGTATATCTGTTTGATTATATCTAATAGATGAGTCATTTGTTGCGATAGATAATGCATCTATTGAAACATATATAGAGTTTGTTGAAAATGATCAAACATATTAGACACCTGTTGCAACAGATTTCTATATCTGTTGCAACAGATGAGTATATCTGTTTGATTATTTTCAATAGATGAGTCATCTGTTGCAACAGATAATGCATCTATTGCAACATATGTACTGTTGGAAATAATCAAACATATTAGACATCTGCTGCAATAGATGTCTATATTTGTTTGATTATTTCCAACAGATTAATCATCTACTGCAATATAATTTATTATTCTAACTAATTTTACATTTGTTGCAACAGATATAACATATGTTGCAACAGAAGTTGCTCCAATACATACAACAGTTATTGGATCATAAATAAAAATATATTTTATATAATAAATAAATTACATCACCAACTAAAATGAGTTAAAATTATCAAGTTCATAACTAAACCAACAACAAGGCTATTTCAATAATTATGGAGCATTTCGATCCGGGCATATAGTTCTTTTGTGACCAACCGTCTTACATATGGAGCACTTATTTTTTCTTGTTGAAAATGATTCTCTAACTCCACGCCTCCTCTTCATTTGCCTTCTTCCTGGTTTGTTTGGGTCAACATATGGAGGAGGTATTTCTCTCTCCAAAATCTCCAAAGAAACAATCCAAGAATCCTCAGGAGGCACCGGATTAATTTCCTCACAATATACAATTATGTATTTTTTCACCAAATAATATGGAGATGAGTACTCATAAATTTGGTTTCCAAATTGTGCCTCATATTGGCTTCCAAGTGTTGCCATAGCATGTGGACAAGGTATTTTGTCGAAGTCAAAAACTCTACATGTACAAGTTCTTCTTTAAATATCGACCGTGGCAACATCACCATGACCGTTGATGCTGAACTTGTAATTGGCTATTTGATGGGCCAGTAACTTGTTCCCCGAATTGATGTATTTTGATATTTGTTTTTCCATTGAAGGAACAAGTCTGTTTGGTGAGTTGACCAACTCCATACGCCTCTCATGAAATAATTTTGCAAACCTCATGTTTATTTCGTCAACTAGAGCAACAATGGGAAATTCTCTTTCAACGTCAAACATTGCATTCAGCGACTTAGCTATGTTTGACGTCATAATATTATACCTATACAAAAAAAATCACTTAGTAAGACATAGTATTACAATAAACTCAAACAAGACACTAAATTTATAATATTGTACCTATTTCTCAGACAAAATGCCCTGCTCCATCTGTGGAATCCGACACATTCGAGATGTTCGATTGCCTTGGGTACTATATTCCTTATTTGATTGAAATGCTCATAGAACTCAACTCTGTCATACGCTTTGGCTGCTTTATAAAAATTTGATACGACCTTTGAATTGTGAAAGTTGTTTCAAATATTTTCCCCAAGGTGCCTCTTTCGGATAGACAATTGGAACCATCTTTCAGATACTTAGATGCCTATCAGAAATTATACACAACTCATCGGTATCATCTACATAGCTTCTCATTTGTTCAAAAAAAATATTGGTATGAGACATCACATTCCTTGTCCACTACACAAAAAGCCGCAAAAAAAATATGACTCTCCGCATCCTGTGCCACCACCGATAGCAAAACTCCTTCATACTTGCTCCTCAAGAATGTCCCGTCGACGGCTATGACTTTTCTCATTTGTTGAAAACCATAGATGTAAGCCGCATAGGCTATAAAAAAGTACTTGAAGCTTCCATTTTCATCAACCTGCAATGCCGTTTTAGTTCCTGGATTTGCGGACTCAAACATAAAATAGTACACATCAATCACTGCATACCCGTGCTCATATGTTCCCCTAACCAAAGACTTTGCAATCTCCATGCCCTTATAAATCTTCCAATAACTCACCTTACAACCCAATTCTGTACGGAGTTGATTGGTCATATCTTTTGTAGACAGGCCTTTGCCATTGGGGAAGCTATTTTTAAAGTATTTACTGATGACCTTTGTCATGGCGCGCAGATTATGGCTCGTAATATGCTCCGACCACATGTGTGATACTTTTCATAAGTTCTAATGCAGAATCTATCAAAACTTATGAATTTCACAGCCCTCAACCACCACTTGCACTCCGAATGTGCACATCTAAAACAATACACACTACGTAAATTACTCACCTTTTTGAGTCTGAAATCTTTTTTCAAGCAAACAATATGCAATGAAGTGACTAGTTCTTCCTTGTTCGTGAATGTCATTCCCTTGTAAAAATTTATTTCATCATCTCGAAGATTGCTCGACTGTGTAGATTAAGAACTGCCCATTGTATTACTTCCAACAATAGGTGTAGGTATTTAGTCCTCCTCAACTTCATCTCCACTCTCATCATCTGGAATATTCATGTCCACATCATTTAATTCATCATTTAACATCTCTTGTTGGTCTTTTTCTACATTCTGATTCTCTATCGATTTTTCAATCACGTACACCCTTAAAATGGGCCTAGCTGCATCACGCAGATAAGGTAGGACCCTCTGATTTTTAAAAGAGTTGTGCATGTAACTGATGACAAGATCTTTTGGTTGGCAATTTAGTCCACAATTGTTAATGATTAAGTTCACAAAATCATCATACAATACATCTCTTTAGACTGTCATCGCTATCGTCTCTAACATGTCACCATCCTTCCAACGCCTAATAAATCGATTGTTCTTCTCGATCCACTCACCATGACAATAACACCTATTGTTATTAAATCCTTCATTAATGGTACCTAAAGAAATTTTTTAAAAATATTGATAATGATAGTATAGTAAAGTTGAGTGGATATGTACAACAACAAAATTATATGCACTATCATTGTCCCAACAGATAAGTATTTGTTGCAGTAAATGAGTCATCTGTTGCAACAGATAACTCATCTACTGCAGCAGATGACCAATCTATTGGGTGCATGTTCAGAACCAGTAGCTCAATCCAACAAGTAAGTCAGTTGTTGCAATAGATGAGTTATCTGTTGCAACAGATGACTCATATGTTGCAACAAATGCTTATCTGTTGGATTCAGGTTCTGGTTCTAAACCATCTTTACCAGCTGATGTAAGATGAATCCAACAGGTAAGTCATCTATTGCAACAGATAACTCATCTATTGCAGCAGATGACTTACCTATTGGATTGAACTACTAGTTCTAAATATGTATCCAACTGGTAACTCATTTGTTGTAACAGATGAGGCATCTGTTGCAGCAGATGACTTACCTGTTGGAATGAGCTGCAGAACTAGTAGCTCAATCCAATAGGCAAGACATCTGCTGCAATAGATAACTCATCTGCTGCAACAGATAACTCATTTATTGCAACAGATAACTCATCTGTTGTAATAGATGACTTACCTGTTGGATTGAGTTGTTGTAATATGAATCCAACAGGTAGGTCATCTGCTGCAACAGCTAGGTCATCTGTTGCAACAGATGACTCATCTGTTGAAGCATATGACTTACCTGTTGGAACTACTTTAACAGTAGTGGAAACAATCCAACAGTTGTTGTATTCATATACAACAGCTGTTGGATGCGCTACTGAAAATTGTTGAAAAACAACAGATATACTCAGATGAGAAATTGAACTAAAATCATTAATTTTACTTATCAAAATCACCTATGAAGTAATGCCCACTAATATAAGAACAAAAGTTGGTCTAAAAATTTGACCCAATAGCAGCAATAGCGACAGCAACAATAGCAACAATGTCACGACAAGCAGCGGCAGAAGAAGAAGATGATGAAGATGAAGAAGAAAACATGCAACAACAACAGCAGCTAACAACAATGGAAGAAAAAGGAAAGCGAAGAGAGAGAAAAGGGAGAAAGAAGCCTCCGGGTTTTTTTCCCTCCTTTTTTAGTTTTAGAATTTTATATAGATGGGCCAAAGTGTAAGTCCAAAAATTTAGGGATACGAAATTCATTCCTTTAATCCTTAATCTAAAAATAGTCACCCATACTCAATAATTAAGACTTGAGTCACCTACACTCAATTTTAAAACTTTTCTATCACCCTTAATTCATTGTCCCGTGTTTCTTTGCTACGTGTGTAGGGTAAAGCTAATAGATGGGTAGAGTAAAAAGAAAATAATTAAAATGGAAGAAAATGTCAAAAAAATCACAAAAAAGATAAATGGGAATGGTGGCTTCTGAAGTATTCCACATCAGCATGCCTATAACCCTCCTTTTTATATATATAGATTTTACACTATTATTCAAGTGATATCGACACATCGTACGTATTTAGAGAAAGAAAACATTAAATATATATTACTAATTTTTTTTTTTTTGAAGTGATGTTAGATGACATCAGTTGATTGAAGACTTGTCAGCAACTGCCCTCGTGATCATGGTGTACATAATACAACATACTTATCTTGTATGGCTTGCTTGCAAACAAATTTGATTCCGATCCGGTCTCTTTTTAAAGTTTATGATGTGTATAAGAGACTGATTTGGATGATTATAACTTATGGGTTCTTACTTTTTGACTTATTTTTATTATTTTGAGTTAAAAACAAATACTTAAAAATATTTTCCTATCTTACTCAAATACTATAAAAATAATTTTGACTTTAAAATATCTAAAATAAGTCTCTTTAGTCTATGATCGTAAAACTTTTCTTAAAAAATTATTTTTTTCTCTTTTTCGACTGTTAAGAAATCAGCGAATCAGGTTGTTCATTGTCTTACTGAAGCATTTACTTCTATGTCTGGTTCGATGAAGTAGGATACTAATCATTCATCTCTCATTACCGATTTACTCGTGTTTGATTTGAGTAATACATGATGAAAAAATCATTCCAAAAAAAAATGAAGCTAATTAGAGTCGATATATGTAATGTAAATTAAGTATTACTACTGTACTATATTGGAGGGGTACGTTGCATCTTAGTTAGCTAAGAATTTCCTTGATTCAATTAGGAAGTATCGATCTACAGATCTGCATCCATCCACTTTATTCCTGTCACAACTTCCTTTTTTAACTTTAGTGCTTGAATTCTCCGCCTTCAAAATTATGGGGAATCCTACCATCAAGATTCATATAATGTTATTAATCAAGTCCATAAATTACATTCTCTCATATTCTGTAATAATTGCAAGGACTGATTTTATGCACCCTTTTTCTTTATCAACTAAAGTAGTAATTAACAATGGCATATTGGCCTAGTAACCTCCAATCAGATGATGCAAATCCCCCATGGATGAACAAAGCTGACAACGCTTGGCAATTGACTTCAGCCACCCTTGTTGGCCTTCAAAGTGTTCCAGGTATTATCACTAACATTCTCATTGTATCAGAGTAGGCAAAAGTCTTGTATCAAATATCACTGTCATACAAAAAGAAAAGAAAAAAGTATTTTCACATGTTTTGGTTCATAAGAAACAATCAGGCTAACGCGTGAGGGGCATGTTGAGACACCCGAATGGTTCTGATATTATGTTGAATTGTGCAACCATCTTATCTAATTAAAAGCTTAAACTTATAGAGAGAGTCAGGGGCGGAGCTAGTATACTAAGTACAGGTTTGGAAGAATCCAGTAACTTTTGCTTTAGATGGAAATTCATTAAATGTGTATAAATATTTAAATGTGAATCTAGGAACTAAGACGAGGTATGGGTTCAACGACAAGTTCAGAATCCATAGACTTCAAATTCTGGCGGAGCCTTGGAGCACACTTTCGATTACTTAATTATATTATGTCTCAATGTCAGGTCTTGTCATCCTTTATGGTAGTATCGTGAAGAAGAAATGGGCTCTCAACTCGGCTTTGATGGCCCTTTATGCTTTTGCAGCAGTCCTTGTTTGTTGGGTTGGCTGGGGATACCAATTAGCCTTTGGTGACACATTAGTTCCATTTCTTGGAAAACCAGATTTTGATGCCTTGGAACAAAAGTACCTAATGACTCAAGCATTCGTTGGCAAGTTTCCAAATGCTACAATGGTCTACTTTCAGTTTGTGTTCGCGGCCATCACTTTGATTTTAATAGCTGGTGCCTTGCTGGGGAGGATGAATTTCATTGCGTGGATGTTGTTTGTTCCTCTTTGGCTTACTTTTTCATATACAGTGGGTGCATTTAGTATATGGTGCCCTCAAGGTTGGCTGTTCAGGATGGGAGTTATTGACTATTCCGGAGGTTTTGTTATTCACCTCTCTTCTGGTGTTGCTGGTTTCACTGCTGCTTATTGGGTATGTATTTCACTCTTGCACCTATTACTCTATGTAACGATTAATGTCAAGGATAATTATTCAATTTTCAATTTATTGCACTAATGCCGTACAGTTAATTTTGAACCGGAAAATTACTTATAGATTATGCCTATATGTCATCGGAAAATGACAACGCTGAAGAATTCTAAGTTTGCTCCTTGGAAAACACAAAGTATGTCGTGATAATTTTAAAATTGTTATGTAATTATAGTCATGTCAGCAACTCACCGTTGGACGAGAGATGGGGCCACGTTGATATTATGTAAGACACGTTGCTGGCGTGGCTAAGCTTACATGGTAATTTTATACATGTGTAAGCTGCTTGTATCTTTTCGAAACAGAATTAGCATTTTACGACCTTTTTTATTTTCTATGATATATATGCGTAGCTGAGTTATTTTTCTGTTAGGAAATAATTTTATGACTTCAATGAAACATCAATTTCTTATATCCTTTGATGTTTGTTATGGATAAGTTAATGCCTAATAACTCTAGATACTATGAGATTCTAAAAGATAAAGAAAAATGGTTGTAGGTTGGACCAAGGGCACCTAGAGACAGGGAGAGGTTTCCACCAAATAACATATTGTTAATGTTGGCTGGTGCTGGCATTCTATGGATGGGATGGACAGGATTCAATGGCGGTGATCCATATGTAGCTAGCCTTGATGCATCCTTAGCCGTCCTTAACACGCATGTCTGTGCTGCTATGAGCTTGCTAACTTGGCTAATGTTAGACATTCTGTTCTATGAAAAGCCTTCCGTCATTGGTGCTACCCAAGGGATGATCACTGGCTTAGTTTGTATTACTCCTGCAGCAGGTAACTAGAATGGGGCTTTAAGATATGTAGCATGTACCAAGTGCTAGATTTACTTGCAGTAGAACCTCAAGTCTCACTTATAAGAGGATTGAATTTAGATTTTAAATGCAGCGCGCGATTGCACATCTTAATATAACATAGAGTACTTATTTTTTTAAGTTCTTAAAAGTTTTCCCTATACATATATATATTCCTAGCTTGAGATAGCGGATGCACATGCATTCACTGTTTATATTTTGGATCTGCCTCTACCTGTAATACTTGATGCATGATATCTAAAACAGAACAATGTTCAGGCCTATATCCTTGGACAGTGACAAATTATATTATTTTGTAGGCAATATGTTGTGGAATATCTAGAATTTAAAAGCAGTACTTATTTTGTATAATGTACCTACTTTTAAAAGAATCAAAAGTTTTCTATATTCATAGTTATTGTCCTAGATTGATATAGTAGATGCATGTTTACTCATTACTTATATTCTATCTGCCTCTACCTGCATTTCTTGATGCTTGCATTCAGAAACAGAACACCAAAGGTGGGACTAACATATGATGGTAAATGATTATAGAATTCTAACAAGACAATTCAACAGGGGTGGTGCAAGGTTGGGCAGCAATACTAATGGGGTTAATGTCCGGATGCATACCATGGTTCAGTATGATGTTCCTTCACAAGAAAATGTGGTTACTAAAACAAGTAGACGATACCATGGCAGTGTTCCACACACACGCGGTAGCAGGAACCTTAGGCGCGATTCTGGCAGGTGTATTGGCAAATCCAAGACTCAGTCGCATCTTCTACATGGTTGATGATTGGCCAAGGTATATAGGCTTTGCTTATGGCATTCAAAGTGGGAAGTACAATGCAGGGTTCAGGCAATTAGGGGTACAATTGATAGGTATCGGGTTTGTTTTCGTTTGGAATGTCGTTAGCACTAGTGTGATTTGCTTATTAATTAGGATGTTGGTTCCTTTGAGGATGACAGAGGAAGAGGTCAGTGAGGGAGATAATGCAGTACATGGAGAGGAGGCCTATGCATTGTGGGGTGATGGGGAGAAATTTGACAACTCAAGGCTCCAGTTGGTTCATGAAATTGAAGAGGCTCCCTTGTCCAAAAGTGGCTATGGAGTTTGATTGGACTGTGTCTGGTGCTGCTGTTGTTACAACATGTTAAAATATTTGTCAACTTAAATAATTCTTAAGCCTTTTCCTCTTGGAAGGTGACCTCCTCTAATTTTTGTCTTTAGATACAGTATTTTTATACTATCATACAAATATTCTAGACTGGTTTCTTGGAAAAGGTCATTCTAGACAATTTTTTATTTTAATTACTGTCCCCGATCCATATTATCTGTCTTTTAAATTTTTTGCACACCTCTTAAGAAAGACATTTAATAGCCTTATTCATAGGAGTATTTGCTTAAAGCACCCTTTTTCTCTCCTTCGACATCTCACTTAATGAACACGCACGAATTGGAATAGTAATAGCAGATTTGAAAAAGAAAAGTAAGAATGAACTTTTTGATCGTCAAATATTTTGAAACAAATTCAATTTGCTAAAACGACTAATATTTGTGACCAACTCACACCATTAGTATCTAAAGCAACATATGAAGTAACTCTCACGATGATTCAATTCTCAGAAGTTATCCAACGAAGAATAAAGTGGTTGTGTCAATCATCTTTACTTTATCAGATGCATATTTCATGGTAAAATGCAAACAATCCCTTTACATTGTGGCTCGCGATACTTTGTGGCAGAAAGGCTTCATAATCCCTAAAGTGCAACTGTTTTCTTGTTTTAAAAGAAAACTGTTTTGCTTCAGTTTGAAATGCGACAAGAAAAAGGCAGCATCAAAAAAGTTAACTCATCTGGAGTTGCGCATGAAGACTTTTTCGTTACAATAGGAAACCAAGTATCTTATAAAGTTTCATCTAAATAGATAAGGAGCATAGTGAACTTTCCAAATCAAAATTGAATATATCCGTTATCTTCTTTTAAACATCTCTAGTAAATTATGGTCGTTTTGATGTTTGCTGGAATATGCATTCACATGTTTAGCTGGGATACCTGAATTACTTTTTTCTTATATGTTAATGTGAAGAAGAAGAAGAAGACAACTGTTGAATCCTCTGGTATATTGAAGCAACTTGAGACATCATTGTCTAGTGGTGCGGAAGTGATTTCTTCTCATCAGCCTAAATCCTCGTGACAGAGTTACCGATGCCAATGAGAAATAGCAGGTATCTTGTGAAATAGTGGAGGTACATGCAAGCTGATTTGATGACGACTGTTATAAGAAAATTCAGTGGTGACCGGTGCGAAAGGACAACAAACTTAGTTGCTCTATTGGTCGTTAACTAATGAACGTTAGCAGACAAACTAGGTGCGAAATGAAAACAAACTTAGTTGCTCTATTGGTCGTTAACTAATGAACGTTAGCAGACAACCTAGGTTCATCCTTGCTCCCCTTGAACTCAACAAAAAGATTCTTTCACACATTACCCAAGCTAGGGCAGAGGAGTAAGAAAATGTAATACCCGTCTAAATTCCATCAAAGGTTTCAAAACTACATTTTTCAACTTCAACAATATATGCACAACAGAAGGTAAGACACCAAGTATCCGACCTTACTCTTAGAGTGTGTTTGGTATGAAGGAAAACATTTTCTGGAAAATGTTTTCCAATTTTCTCATGTTTGGTTGGCTTAAATGTTTTGGAAAATATTTTCCAAATCAACTTATTTTCCTCAAATTGAAGGAAAATGACTTCCCTTCAAAAAGTAAGGAAAACATATTTCAAAACTCTCTTTCAACCTCACACCTCACCTTTCCACCCTAACCCAAGTCTCAATTACCGATTTCCAACACTAACACGGGATCCGACTCTGAATTCTCGACTCGGGAGTTGGGGTCGTGTCTCAAGACGAGAGTCACGGTTGGGTTGTCGGATCGGGAGTCGGGGTCGGGTCTCGAATCAGGAATCGCGGGTGGGTCTCGGGATCGATTCTCAGGGTCGGGAGTCAGGGTTGAGTGTCGGGGTCGGGTTCGGGTCGGGAGTTGAGGTCGTGTCTCGGGTCTTGGGTCGGGTGTCAAGGTTGGGTGTCAGGTCAGGAGTCAGGGTCGGGTCTTGGGTTCGGCGTCAGATTCAGGTCCCGAGTCGGGAGTCCAGTCGGGTCATGGGGTCGAGTCCCGGATCTGGATTTGGGATTGGTCCCGGGTTTCGGGTCGGGTCCCGAGTTGGGATTCGGGGTCGGGTCTCAAGTCAGGAGTCGAGATCGAGTCTCGAATTGGGAGTCGGGGTCGGGTCCCAGGTCGGGATTCGGGGTCGGGTCTCACGTCGAGAATCTAAGGTGGGTCTAGGGTCGAGTGTCGAGGTCGGGAGTCAGGATCGGGTCTCGGGGTCGGGAGTCAGGGTTGGTTGTCAGGGTCGGGAATCGAGAATCGGGGTCGGGTCTAGGGTCGGGAGTTGGGGTCGTGTCTCGGGTTCAGTGTCGGGGTCGGGTCCCGGTCGGGTGTCGGGGTTGGATCTCGGGTCGGGGTCGGGAGTCGAGGTCCGATCTCGAGTCGGGAGTCGGGGTCGAGTCTCGGGTCCGGAGCTGGGGTCGGGTCTCGGGTAGGGTGTCGAGGTCAGGTCTCGGGTCGAGATTCGGGGTCCGGTTCTAGTCTCGGGTTGGGAGTCGGGTCTCGAGTTGGGAGTCGGGGTTGGGGTCAGGGTCGAGGTCGGGGTCAGGGTCGGGTACGGAGTCGGGTGGCTGGGTCGGATCCCGGTGGGGTGTCGCGGTCGTGTCCTGAGTAGGGTGTCAGGGTCAGATCTCTGGTGGGGAGTAGGGGTCGGGTCTCGAGTAGGGTGTCGGGGTCAGGTCCCTGGTCGGGTGTCGGGTTCAGGTCTCGATTCAGGGTGTTCGTCGGTAGTTGGGGTCGAGTCTTGAGTCGGGGTTGGGTGTCGTGGTGGGGTCATGGATCGGGATTCGAGGTCGTTCCCGGGTGCTCGAGTCGGGAGTAGGTTGTTGGGGTTGGGTCCTGGGTCGAGAGTCGGAGTTAGGTGTCGGGGTTGGGAGTTAGGGTCAGGAGTTGGGATCGATTTTTGGATCGAGAGTTGGGGTCGGGGTTGGGTCCCTATTCGGGTATTGGGGTCAGATCCTAGATCGGTCATCGAAGTTGGTTCTCGGGTCAGAAACTATTTTCCTAAAAAGTAATTTCTACTCTCTAGCCAAACACTAAAAAATATTTTCTAGAAAATGTTTTTCATTCACCTACCAAACACTAGAAACTATTTTCCGGAAAATATTTTCCACTCACCAACCAAACATGAGAAAATAAGTAAGAAACCAACTTGTTTTCCATGAAAACATTTTCTAGAAAAACATTTTCCATGGAAAACATTTTCCTTCATACCAAACACACCCTTAGTTTATTATCGTTTCATTTGCTAATTAATTGGCTTCTGTTACCAGATTGTGAAGCTCAGATTATGACATGAAGGACAAGATGCGAGAAAGTTTTTGAGATAAATCACTCATAAGACTAATAACCACATCTGAGTGTTAGAGAAAATTGTTAGAATCACACTTGTGCAACTTCAATATGTTGAAGTAATTTTGTGGTGGTTGATTTCTCATATCGTCACTCAAACAAATAGTTATTTCAGCTTTCTTCCAGATTTCAATTTTTTTCAACAAAGAAAGTGACTTGCTAAGATATTAACTATTAATTGAGTGACCATCTGAGAAATCAACTTAATTTTGTGACAATATGTATAGTTAGCCAATATGTCGTATATTTGAATTCATGTAAAGCTCTAGTTTATATGAACTGATAATTAGAACTGTTCGTGGATACCTATGATTGTGAGTTTATTTCTTTTTATTAATTGTCTTTCCAGATATAAACATCTTATAGTTTCTCCAATATGTTGAATCATAGCTCTGGAAGTAGTCTGTTTTCACTTGACCAGAAGTTTAGACATATAGCTGTAGTTTTCACATTTCTTTAATTTTTTAGGTCTAGTTACTGAAAATAAATTCATATGTTATACCCGCAACTGAATAAATTCAAACAATTTATCTGCTAGCATTCTTATGCATCAGATTTATGCAAATCAGTTCCTGTGAATTTACACCTCTTCCAAATTACCAATGCATTGACATGCTACTCATTATTTTATATGAACGAGCTAGGCTTTATGAAATCTCCACGTGATCTTTTTTCTTCATTGGGCTGATGCAGTCCGTTTGGTGTTTATTGTTTAATTTGCCTGCATGAATTTTATAGAAGAACATAGCATAATCAGGCACACTTACTATCATATCATATGTTTTCTGAAGCTAATAAAAAATTGCAATTATGGTAGATGAAAAAGTTACATAGTTTGTAGCAAGGCTGCATAAATGCTGGATCTGTATCTGGTGGAGGAGGATCCTGCCCAAATATCATTTCACAGCTCATGTCATCAAAGTCTGCAAAACAGAGGTGTCAACATCATTCATATGTAGAATTTGGCTCTTTTCTGTTGCCATACCATAGAAGGATGATTGGAACTTTATAAATTCTATTGGATTTTCCCCAACTAGAGAATTTGTTAAATGATGGAATTTTTTTTATAATCTTTAACATGAACTCCTTTTGTTTTCTTACAACTAAAAGATGTGAATCTTAATTGTTTTGATGTAACATCATAACATGAAACCCCCTTACTTTTAGATATGAACTATGATCCTCAACAAGGACACTTCAATTTGCTCTTTAGTTCCTTTAAATGCTATGACATGAAATATTGACATAACTTATCAAGACTTTTACTTTTCATGACTCTCCAAAAATGTTAAGGAACAGGAGGATATTACCCTAACTTTAGATAGCTTATAAAGAAATAGATGAAAGATAGATGGTAGATCTTTTTTGCTTTCCTATCTATACAACGGATGTAATTACTGATGGAGTACACTATTTGTGTACTTCTTGTTTATAATACCAATTAACTTTCTCAAAAACAAAAAAAAAATGTTAAGGAATAATAATAATTCATGATGTAAGAACTCACTATGGTTGATTCTCCAGCATGAGCCCTAAAGTGGCAAATTCATGACCATGAGCCTAAAAACTCTAAACTATGAGCATGAGTCAAATAAGGCTAACACTTTGAACATAAATCAGTAAGATAACATTATAAGATTAAAGGAGTTAGTGGACGGACCGAGAAGGCATAGGTCTAAATGACAATGCCCGAAACTATATTTGCCGACTTAGGATAGAGGTTATTCCACAAGTCAGATGACTCTTTTTCATGTGTGCCCCGAAAGGGGCTAATTATGGATCCTTGCTAGCAAATCATGTCATGTCCTAGATCCGGCAAGGTATAGGATGGTTAATTAATCGGGTCGAGATCAGACTCCATGCGTTCACATGGTGATTTATGTCGATTCACCACTTGCTCCCATAACTAACTAGAAGGATTAAATATACTTTACTTTGTCAACTACTACTTCAGTTTATGCTCTAATTCTCTTTTACTTTATCATCATTTGATTCAACCTTTTACATTTTCATGCTTTACTATTTTCTTGGTATGGTTTTACATACCAATATATTCCACGTATTGACAGACCTGGACACTGCATTGTTTCATGATGCAGGTTCCAGGACGTACATTTGTGATTCCGGGCAACTTTAGGTCCATTCGTATCAGTTGTTGGTGAGCATAAGTTGTTGGGTTCAATCTAAAAGATGATAAGGTAAAAAGGAACGAGAGCATAAGCTGAAGTAGTAACTGACAAAGTAAAGTGAATTTAATATTTTTAGTTATTTATGGGAGCCTCTCTATCTCACCTCTGAGGTAGTGGTATGAACTGCGTACACTTACCCTCTCCAGACCCCACTTTGTGGGAATATACTGGGTTTGTTGTTGTCGTTGTTGTTGTAGTTATTTATGGGGAGCAAGTGGTGAACCGACATAAACCACCATGTGAGCACATGGAGTCTGATCTCGGCCCGATCAGCTTAGCCATCCTATACCTTGCCGGGCATAAGACATGACATGACATGATTTGCTAGCAAGGATCCATAATTAGCCCTTTTTGGGACACACATGAAAAAGAGTCACCCGACCTGCGAAATAACCTCTATCCTACCCAGCAAACATAATTTCAGGCATTTGTCATTTAGATCTATGCCTTCTCGGTCAACCAGCCAACTCCCTTATGCTCATAATGTTATCTTACTGTTTTATGTTCAAAATGTTAGCCTTATTAGGCTCATGTAAATAGTTTTGTCTTTTTAGGCTCATAATCATGTATTGACATTTTAGGACTCATGCCGAAGAACCAATCCTATTGGGTTCATACTTCATGAATTATTATAGTTAATTAGCATTTTTTTCCACTAGTCATGAAGAGTAAAGTCTTGCAATTTATATCAATATTTCAAGTCATAGCTTCCATAGTACTTAATGTAACTAAGGAGCAAAATGAAGTGTTTTAGTTGAGTTTCATGGTTCATATCTAAAGGTGGGGTTTTCAAATTATGATGTTAAAGCAAAATCAATTAAAATTCATATCTTTCAATTGTAAGAAAAACACAACGAAGTTCATGTTAAAGATTATAAAAACAAAACACTTCCATCATCTAACAAGTTCTCAAGTTGGGGAAAATTCAATAGAATTTATAAAGTTCATGGACACACATGAAAAAGAGTCACCCGACCTGCGAAATAACTTTTATCCTACCCGACAAACATAATTTCAGGCATTTGTCATTTAGATCTATGCCTTCTCGATCAACCAGCTAACTCCCTTATGCTCATAATGTTATCTTACTGTTTTATGTTCAAAATGTTAGCCTTATTAGGCTCATGTAAATAGTTTTGCCTTTTTAAGCTCATAATCATGTATTGACATTTTAGGAAGTGCATGAATGAACTATTATTTTTTCTAAAATTGAAAAAGAAATCACTTAGCATTATGAGAGACAAAAATTAAGCCAAACTATAATGGACCTCTATCAGGAAGCAGTATCATTCATTTCTTCTCCTCTCTCCTTTGGCCCGGTTTGGATTCTTGTCAGCATAATTTACAATAACAACTGTGTCTCAATCACAAACAAGTAGGGAATCGGTGATACAAATATTCAGTGTCATGTTGGTCCATTTAAGTCTGACCTATGTGAGCTTTTTCATATTGCTGGTCCTAAGGTCGAATAGTGTAGGAGGATTGTGGTAGGTTGGCAGTCAATGATGATGAACCCTCACAATACAGAATAGGTTGGATTCTTCACATAAAAATACAAATTGTGAAGGTGCTATATGCTAACTTTTTCAATAGCAGTATCATTGATCCTTTTCAGAATTGCACCTTCAGTGGCATCAATGTGGGACCTCCCATTGAAGTGATTTGCAAAAGCCTCCAATTTCTAGTGCATGTATTATTACTCTTCCAATATGGTAATTAGTCTCGGGAAGTATTCATCATTGTAAAATTTGTTTATCTTGCTGATGAATGCATGCCTAAATGCCTTATTGAAATTTCTTGACTATGAGTTATTAATGCAATTGAAATCTCTCTCAATATTTTATGGGAGAAATGATTTTTTAGCCTTTTACAAAAAATTTTAGTTTTATATCTTTCTTATAAGAGATCTTCATTTTTACATTTTTACACATAAGGGATTTCAAAAGGTTATTTTATTCTATTCAAACTATAAAAGAGCAAGAGATCTTATTTTCTCATATTTTATGAAGATGCATATTAGGCACAGCTACATAATGGAAATTTTTACAGTACTGTATATTTACTTACTTGGCACCATGTTCACTGGCATTCCTAATGTATCCTTGATGAATAATTGAGAAGGCATCTTGCAGAGATTAGTGCACATTCCCACACAATTGGTTTCCTCCAAAAACCTACAAATAAGGTTTGGGAATCAAAAAGTACTTATTCCTTGACCATCATCATGACAATAGTAATCTCAAAGAAGTAAAACCACTAGAATATGCTCTTAGACCTTCTAGTTGAGTTGTCAACATTGTCCAAAATATCTGATGGGTGGACAATATTTGATTTGGAGTTGGAAAAAAAAAAAGGTAAGTAAAATACCTGCATTTTTTGATGTGGACCACATTGTTCTCTTTTCTCCCGTTAAACTCTGACGCTTTTACCTTGAAACATAGGAGTATTATTAGAGATTTTGGTCACTACTGTCTGCACGTGTTAGTGTGTGCTTTTATGGCCCTATGAGTGTTTCATTTTTAAATCTTACACCTTCATTTTTGTTCGTTGTTATGATCATGATTATCACTATACTCCAACTGTTATGTCATTGCATATGTAAAAATCAAGAATGTGTGACATGATATAATTTATGGGTGGAAGGTGCAGGCGTCAAAGGCCCTAGAGGCCGCACAATCGACATTCACCTAGTGGAGAGGAGCCGATCTCTACAAGTGCAATTTATGCAAAATGTGTAAAGATTTTTTCATTAAATTGGTACAAATATGTATCAATATGTTGCATGCTTTTGACTTTTATATATTGACACTTTTGATGCGATCCTTATTTGAAAAGATAATAATACTCTTTTTTTGGTTTCCATCTGCGTCCGATATTCACATTGAAGCCCGATTAATCTAGATTTGCCCTGGAGAATCCCACATTGAGAGATAAAGTGTTCCCTAACAAAGGTGACTCGATACCCAGGAAGACTCGAACCTGAGATCTCTGGTTAAGAATGAGAAAAATAATAATAATAATAATAATAATAATAATCAACTACAGTCAGATTATACCGATCGTACAAAAAAGCATTACACCATATATGTGTTATATAAGTAGATCAATTCGTTTAACATTAATATTTCGTATTTATGAGTTAGTTACTTGCTCAATTTTTCACCTTCTTTCAAAGTTCCTGTCCCAACAAATTTATGTCATCATGAAATTTAGAAGGTTAATATTTTAGAGCGTACCTCACAAGGTCCCACTAGCCAAGCGAAGAAGACACTGGTGAAAATAGCGCAATACTCTCTCGCCCACTTAGATTGTGGTAGTAGCATCTTCACCTGTTCAGCAATAGGAATATAATGAAGCAATCATGTGACAAAGTCAAGGGAGTTCAACATTTATAGTTTATATATACATAAAAAAAATTAATTTTTATTTTATATTTTTAGTGTAATTTTCTATTAAGGGGATTTTGGATAGACTCATTGCTTCTTTCTAGCTCTGTCCCTATCTCCGTTTCAATGAACCTATTTCCTTTATTACCTCTTTCAAAATTTGAAAAGATTAATATAAATTAAACTTTTTATTTACCTTTAATGATAAGTTTTTATAATCACATAAATATTTTATGACATATTTAAAATAACAAATTTCAAAAGCTCATCAATCATCAAACAAATATTATGAGATATTTATGAATTAAGATAACATGTTTCAAAAGATTTTCATTTCTTTATTAATTTTTGAGTACTTTAGTCAATTAGGAAAACTACAGCTTATATGTTAAGAATATTTATTTTGTAGGAGGTTTGGGACATTTTAGCATAGGATGAGGCTTAACACCCTCTCTCTTTCTTTCTTTTTTTCTTTTTTTTTTTTTTGATTGGTTGGAGGGGGTGGGGGTGTTGGGGAGGACAAAATAAGACATAACACTGGTAAGGAACAATGCAAGGAAATGAGATCTCTTGATATCACACGATTAAAAAATGATTAAGTAATAAGTGAAATTAGTAATTTCAAAAGAAAAAGGAAACCGGCTATTTGTTAAAATATAGTCCTAATACTATATTTTTTTATATATATTATTATATATAAGTTAAATTTGCTACAAAATATATTATCAGTATATACTAACGATTATTGAAAGCTACAAACAATTATTTCCTTTTCACGTTTTACTGGTCGATTATTTTTAAGCATCACCAACATGTCATCCCCACTCATCAATAACAAAGATTGTACATATAAGGTACTATAACAATTACTGAATTATTGGATAGAAAACAACTTGCGTTATATGCTCTTTCTGTCTTTATCGCTCTACATAATACAGTAATAACTTAATAAGTTTTATCTTTAAATATAGACGGGCCATTAAGAAGTGCTTGCCTTTTAATAATATGAAATATATTAATAGTAGAAGTTAATAACAAGAAAGGATGACAAAACCAAAGATATGAAGTTGTACTTTGAAACCAAAGTTTTATCCTACTGCCTAAATATTAACGTGCATGTTATCGTCCGCCTCCGCCCTATAGAGCCACAAATTTTAATAAGGGATTTAATATATTCGAGCTTGTTACGTAAAATAATTTTTAAATTACTTGTACTATTATAAGGAGATTTTTTAGAATGAATAGGTTAAAATTCCTCTTAAACTAGTATTAGTTTTGTGAACGCCATACCTAAATTATTGGATGTTTTTGTTATCTCCTGGAGTTTAACTCCTTTTTTATTAAAAAACCCCGAGTTGAATGAGGCAAAATATTTGGAATAATTTGTTGATAGGTGCGTACAGGAGATGAAAAAAATCATAAAAATAAGTCCACCTGACACAATGAGTTCATGATAGTTTGGGGAGGTTTTGTAAACACTCAAGACCTTAGGTATGAAACTCGCAAAATGATGATAGTTTAGTGATGGTTTTAAACTATTCGCTCAGTTTTTTTCATGTGCACTACCACTTGGAACTCTTTGGGGGAGTTTTGGACGTGTGATGTTCACGTAGAATGTTATATTTATCTAGGGAGTATTTTAATATAAGTTCATCATAGTTCAGCAAGATTTTGTGAACACACAATAATTTTGATATGAAACTTGTAAGCTAATAATTTAGGAGTTTTTTACCTACTATTTTTTTTATTATGGGGATTCAAATTGAGCCCTCATCCTTGGATGTGGTTCCCCATCGGTCCGCAGGAATTATATACATAAGAGTGCGATTTAAAACACGTTAAAAGAAGAAAAAGATCACGAAGTAAACACATTTAAAAAAAAAAAGATAAAATTTATATATACTGACGTTATAATATATTATCAATTTAATTATTCTAACATGTTGTAGCAGGTGATCGAAAAGCTTGATTATGTAATGAAAAGAGAAATTTGGAAGAAGAAAAAAAGATATGAAGTTGAACTTGCCAGGGAAAGAATAGGCTTAGGGAATGCCCTTTGAAGAGATTCAATAACAAGATTTGCTTGTTGTGTGGAGTTGAAGTTCACATACACCACCCTTGCAGCCTCCACAAAGCCTTCATAGCCACTCTTCCTGTTTCTTAATCCTAAAATTAAGTGCTTAAAATTAACATATAAGCAAATAAACAAAAAAAAAAAAAAGAGAGAGATTGAATTGGTAAATTTTAATTAAAGTTGATTTCTCGCATGGTCACTCAATTAATAATTTTTTTTTCTTCAGAAAAAGTCACCTTTCTTTTTTATTTCAATAAAGAAAGGTGACTTTCTAAGATAATAACTATTAGTTGATCAGTGACGATCACATAACAAATCAACCCATTTTAATTAAGTGTGATCAGAAAGAGAGATAATACCTGTGGTAGCTTGTATACTTTGAGAGAGATGGTTAATGGCAAGATGATCGAACAAATTATCTTTATAAACATGAAAATTACTATGATGATTCTGATTACTTGGAGGTGGCTTTGTTAACACACAACATGATGGTGGATTTGGTAGTTTATTGTACACATGAGTATTGATATTTATGTTTCTCATGGATACTTTTGAAAAGCTCTGGTAGGATAGAACAAGATTTGCCTCCATATGAGAGAGAGAATTATATATTCAGGTGGAGTAATAGCTTTGGATTAGTAGAAGAAATGATATATAGACTATACTAATTATGGACAGATTTATTTATATTATAATTAATTAGGGGGCAGAAGTAAGTGTACAAACATACAATTGTACAAACAAACAAAAGAGAATGTAAGAGTATATTAGGCAAAGTCTAAATCTTGATACCTCAAGTGAATTAGAAACATTGTCCATACTAAAAATATAAGTTGATTACATCATGCAACTAAGTTGCTTATATATATAATCTATATCTATACCTATCTATATATATCTATATCTATTTATACTATATTAAAAATGTAAAAAGCCTTATACATATTATTTGAACTGTATGCCCTTTATTAAAAGACTCCACAATAGATAAAATTATTTTTTTACTTATTTCTTCAAATTATTAATTAACTATTAAAAAAATTAAAGTAATAAAAGAGTCCTAAAATACATAGGAGGAGAGGGAAAAAAAGCTTTTAAGAAATTAAAATCAATATAAATCTTGTGTAAAAGAATGTCTTGGTCGTGCCGTATTTTTTTAATAATATTATTATTATTATTATTTGGCGAAAAGCCTATACACCCAAAACCTTCCTTTTTTATTTTTACTTCCCTACTTTTTTAGTTCCAAATACAATGGTCTTTTCCTATATTCCTCAAGTAAAATTCTAATTATTTATATACACTAAAAAATTAAGTAAAGTTCTTATTTGATCTGGTAAGAAATTATAATATTTAACACTCTTAAATTAATTAGAATTTTATTTTATATTAAAAATATTTCTCAAGTAAAATTCTAATTATATATAAACATTAAGAAATTAATAAAGTTCTTATTTGATCTAGGTAAGAAATCATAATATTTAACACTCCTAAATTAATTAGAATTTAACTTTATATTAAAAAAAAAAATACAATTCTATTTAAGTAATATTTTGATCAAACTTTACCATAAAAATACAACCGTTTCTTCTACTTCTACTTTTCTTTTATTTGATTTTTAATTTGAGTCGCCTTCGTGCATTCATTTTCATATCCTTTCACCTTTCTTTATTCTTTTTAGTTAAAAAAGGGCAGTCCGGTGCACTAAAGCTCTCGATATGCGCAGGGTCGAGGGAAGGGCCCCACCACAAGGGTGTATTGTACGCAGTCTTACCTTGCATTTCTGTCAGAGGTTGTTTCCAAAGCTTGAACTCGTGACCCCCTTGATCACATGATAGCAACTTTACCAGTTACTCCAACAATTTAAAGATTATATATGACTCTTATATAAACAACAATTAACAATTTCTTCGGCCCTTTTAACAAATTCTTGTGTTTCTCTTTCAGTTGAAAATTTCTGAAGAAAAATTGGACGAAACAAGCGTGTTGCCGTCGAATGAAATAGCCGAAAAAATCAAAGGTTTATCTTGCCAATCAAGATTTATATTACGGAAATGTGGTAGTATTCCCGTATCATATTTAGGACGGATAAATTTTTACTTTTTGCTGCTGAAACTTATTTGTTAATTATGATTTATAAACTAAGATAGCTATGATCCTAATAACCTATTGTTAGTTGGGTTTTATTCAGTAATAACAAAAGCTATAATTACTTTCTCCACTTTCTAGGATGACTAGGTATATAGTAATGAACTTTGAACACTTTTGCAAAGTGTAATAAAATTTTATTTATTTATGAAAAGCTATTGAAAATTTCCAATGCCTTCTCGGTCTTAATTTAAAGGTTGTTGCAACAGACAACAACCTTTAATTTGTAGCATTATATTGGTCCCTTTAAATAAATTTGATTTTTCAAAGCTTGGTCCCTTTAGATCTCTTGATATGGTGAAAAAGCTTATATCTTCTTTCAAGTGATACAGAATTACTTGCTATTCTCAATTCAACTAATTTAAGATATTTTATTATTTGTCTGTAGTATATAACTTTGCAGCATGGATTGTTGGACATGCCACCCGGTATCTTTATGATCATCGTGAGCTCTTGAACTAAACGCATGATCAGTTTGTTGGGTTTAGTAATCCACATTCGTGTGAATTCTTATCAGGTTCATATAATATTAATAAGTCTCATGTTGAAAAGCATAAAGAGATTTTGAACAACAACATACCCAAAATATGTATAACATTACAAAAGTTAAATTGGGCAAAATTCTCAAACATGAATTTGAGAATTTTAAATTATATTTCAAAAGAAAATTATTTGAAAAAAATATATATATATATAATATTTAAAATTTATAATTAGCAAAATTAATTTTGTACTAAGAATATCCCCACGTTCCCATAAACTAGCTAGTATATAAGTCACTTTATTAATCAAGTTAATTCGATGATTGAATTTAAATTCTTGACTTACTTTTCTTTGGGGGGGAAAAAAGAAAAAGAAAAAGGAGAAGTCGGCAAGAAGATGCCCTTTGCAATCTTTGCTTCGAGAGAGTGCTCTCTTCTTCTATGCATTTTTTGCCTTTTTCTTTTGAGTGGAAGACATCATGTCATATACTCCAATAGAATCCACCTATCTAGCAGTTGATCAAGAATAAAGTTTTAGTTTTTTTTTTTGCTAAGAACAATAAAGATTGCATGGCTTAATTTAAGCCTTATTTGAAAATTAGCATTCTAATAATAATTTTTGTTGGTTCTGGTGTGATGTGAACGAAAAATAAAGAGTTATTTTATCGAACAGGAGAAAGGATGTAATTTAAATAATACATGTTTACATTGAATAGGCTATATTACCTTTTCTGTACAGGCACTAACATCTTTTACATTGAACTAGTTGTGATTTTGTTTAATAAAGACATAATAGTCTTTATTCATATTATTCTTTGTTGTTTTAAATTCAGACGACTAGCTTCAATTTTCATCGATTTAAGTTTTTTGAACTTCTGTATTGAAGTTATATCAAGTCGTGTGATTTTGTTTCATTCTGAAGGTCCGATCATTGTTAGTGGAATTTGAGATACCGTAATTCTGGTAAAGTATTCTTTCCTAAGATGAAAATAATCTTATACCACACGTGCAGTGATGGAACTAAATTTCTTAAGAACACCCGATGAATTTGTAGGTTCAAAATTAAATTTTATTTTATATTAATATTTTCTATATCCATCTTACTTTTTGGTTTTTGAGACAAAAATCTTTCTGATTTTCTACTTTCAATTTGGAAACTAAAACATTTGTGATTTCAACTCCAATTTGTTACTCGATCTAAAAATATAACATTTTTTTATTATTTTGATAATTCTGGTTAAGAATGATATGAGGACATGTGAGGACTCTCGTATCACTTCCTAGTCACGATGGGGTTGCATTAGGGATCTGCTCCTAGTCTATTTTTATTTATCTTGATGATAGATGAAGTGATGTAGCATATAGGAGAGGTTCCATGGTGTATGCTATTTTCAGATGACATATTTTTTATTGATCAGATACGTGATGGAGTTAACGATAGATGAAAGATTTGGAGACAAACTCTGGAATCTAAAGGGTTCATTTTGACCAGGACTATGACAAAGTACTTAGAATGCAAGTTTAGTGGCATAAAAAACAGGTGTGGTTGCATGGCAGATGTGGAAGTATAGATTGATGCTCAAATCATCTCCAATAAAGGAAGTTTCAATATCTGGGATTAATAATCTATGGAAATAAGGAGATTGACACAAAGATGACAAAAATCGTGTTGGAGCAGGTATGGATGAAATAGAAGCTCTCATATGGTGTCTTGTATGATAAGAATGTGTCACCAAGCCTTAAAGGTAAGTTCAACAAAGTGGTGGTCAAACCAACCATGTTGTACGACGGGATGGAGTGTCGGCTGGTCAAGAATTCGCGATCGCACATCCATAAGATGAGAACAACGAAAATGAGGATGTTGAGATGGATTTGTGGGCATACTAGGAAAGATAGGATCAGGAACAACGTTATTTGGGACAAGCTGAGAGTGGCCTCCAAGTGGACAAATGAGGGAGCAAGGCGGAGATGGTTCGGACTTGTGAAGAGAAGATGCACAGGCGCCCAATTGAGGACGTATGAGAGTTGACTATATTAGGTATAAGGAGAGGTAGAGGTAGGCCAAAGAAGTCTTGGGGAAAGTTGATTAGACAGGATATGACTCACCTGCAGGTTACATAGGGCATGACCCTAGATATAAAGATATGGGGGTCGAGGATTAGGGTAGAAGGTTAGTAGGAAGTCAAGTGTTGTCTAGTCCTTTTTCAGTATTGTTATTATTACTCTCTTACTATCTTATTCTTCGATTTTAATATTACCTATTATTTTCTTTGATTCAGTTATCATATTATTTGTTGTTGCTACTTGTTCTCTTCTTAATTGTTTTCAGCATGAATTTTTCGACATTGTACTTGAGCCAGGGGTCTATAGGAAACACATCTCTACTTTCACAAGAAAGTGATAAGGTTCTGTACACACCACCTTCCCCAAACTCTACTTGTGAGATTACACTGAATATGTTATTGTTATATTATTTTAGGAATATGGATTTTCAACCGAATTAATGTTATGAATAGAAAATTATTAAAGTTTGAAAGAGGAAAAAAAAATTAAGTAAGTAAGAAATTAATTATTTAAACCATATGGATTTTTTTTTTGGCTTACTTTTCAGTCCCACACACTACAAAAAGATTTTAGGTAAAATGTTATAGTTTGTAGAGTAACAAAATATTCCATAGTAATATTACACTTGTAAATAAATGATTTTGGGGGTTTTAAGATATTAGCTCGATAAATAATGCGCAGTTTTTATATCATAGGTTAAAAAATTGTCACGCCCCGAATTTCAACGGGCGGACTGGCACCCGAAGTCGATGAGGCCCGAGAGAACCAATCTTTGCTCATGTCTATTCGTATGCATGTCACTCAATAAGCAGCACCATCACATAGAGATATAAGATGTCAATAGCGGAAGTCATGGAAATATGTGATATATACATATAAGAAACTTGGCCGTTAGGGCCATCAAGTCAACATGGACATACATTCTTTCATTCATCTCACCACGTCCGTCTACAAAGCCTCTAACAGATGCATATACATAACCATCCTAAAGTCGGGACAAGTCCCCGCTTTATACAACATTACAGTACCAAAACAAATGTACATATGAGACCCGGAAAGCCCCGAACCAACTGGAGCTCACCAAAGATCGGCAAAAGATCCGCAACCTACTGTGGAGGTCTACTAGCACCTGTGCCTGCAGCAAGTAAGGTAAGTCCCCCAAGGGACGTCGGTACGAAGAATGTACTGAGTATGTAAGGCTCATATGAAACTGTATGATACATAAATACTTCAATGAACTCAAATACAAATGAATAACCAATATGGATAAGTCACCATTCTGTACGTTGGGAACCATGTGTATTGCTTTCATTACTTTCTTTGATTCTTTACTTCTATAGTTGTTCATCATCACTTGTGTCACTATGTACCCGGGTCCCAACTGATCAGTGGGTCTTAACATAACATAACGTTATGTTGGGATCGGCTCGAGCTAGGCTTATTCCTCTAGAGCTACCACCCATGAATCAATACATCGAGCTCGGCTCGAGCTAGGTTATTACCTCTAGAGCTGCCACCCATAAACCAACATATCAGGTTCGGCTCGAGCTAGGTTCTTACCTCTAGAGCTACCCCCTGTCAGGTTCGGTCCGAGCTAGGCTTACGCCTCTAGGACTACCCCCTGATCCAATAATCTCGGGATTGGCTTGAGCTAGGCTTTCGCCCCCAAAGCTACCACCCATACTCAATCATTAACCACATATGCATTACTTCATTTTTTTACTTTGAGATTGATACAATGATAGTCATAACATTATTGGAAACATAACATTATTGGAACCATGGGATCTTTGGAACATTAGTCAATGAACATGAGACATGTGAATCACAATTGATCAATGAGTAGGAACCATGTGATAATAACTATTGGTAACCGGATATAGGATACCTTAGAACATTTCGGAATGGAACAAATAAAATGTCAATGTGACTACTATGTGCTGCAGAAGGATACGGATAGAATAACCTTACATACCTTATCTTCCCAATATGAATATACAATCCTAAATGTGCATACAATAGTCCAGCTCCTTCCTTACGTTTCACTCTATAACACAAGTACATAACGGAGTTTTCATTAACCATCAACTACCTTACAAATGCATATAACGATAATGAGTTACATGATTGCCTTAACATGACATTTCCCCCTTGACAATACCATTGATGAAATTATCATACCAACAATACCACAACATCTCATACATTGACCAATACATCATAAACCAATAGCATGTCACACCAAGTTCATACTTTACACTTCTCCATCACCACAACATCACAATTACTCCATCAAATCACCTCAATACACCTCATAACAACCTATCGGCCAAAATCCCATAATTTACACTTATAGAAAAATAACAAGTTTAGAAACATAATCACACCATACATGTTGATATTTCATCCATACCATGCACTTTCATCAAAACCCCATGTCTCCTTTCAAGTTTAAATCCCATGGATGACACATCTTTTAGCAAAAAGCAAAAATGCATTATTTACACTTTTAGACATAACCATCATGATCTACATACTCTCTCATGCATATAATATATTAATCCATAAGAATAATCACCTACCCAAACTTGTAAAATGATGATCTTGCCCAAAGAAATGCCTTAGGGTTATTAGGGTTTGAGAGAAAATATCTTGTAATTGTCTAGAAAGGCATAAGAGTTAGAATGAATAAAAATCTGATTTTTGGCCTTTATATAGCCTCTTAATTCATCCTTAGCCACTCCTTGGCATTAAATGCCATGTCTATATAGTCGACATGGAAGAATGGGTCATTTTGCCCTTTTGGACCTTGTCTTTTAATTCTTTTTGGGCCTTAAATTAAGCCCAATAACATATATCCACTTAGCCCACCAAATCCAATGTATAATCCACCATATATCTCATGTTTAAATAATTTCATAACGTTACGACAATATTCACTTACGAGATTCCCGTGCGTAGCCTCAATTGCAAAAATAGAAATTCTAGTCGCTCATGGCTTCATTGAACATTTTTGGTAAATACTTATGACGAAGAGTTAACCCCAACCCGGATGCTAAACGCTCTCAAAAGTAGTCCTACTAAGATGGAGTAATGATACCATGACTCAAAAGTCTTATATATGTCATAATAGTTGGAGAAAAATTTTGGCGAAAAGCACCCTGGCACGCCGCTTGGCGTGCCCCACTGCCTGGCGCGCCCCACACCCAAAATGTGATTTTTTTTCCTTTCTTCTACTTTTCTTTGCGGATTTGGTTAGATCCTTCAAGTTCAAGTCTTTTGCTTACCTCCTAACCTTAATATCCATTGCTTGGAAGTCCTCCAAGCCTCATTTTTCACCCCACAATTGCTCCACGAAGTCACAAACACCTCCTACAAAAGTCTAATCACATGTACTAGGCCCAATATCAAATGTTTCATCGATGACACTACAAAATACATACTTTATGAGAAAATTTTATTTATATACAAAAAAGTAAATAGTGTACAACTTTTAATATAATTTTATGAGAAAATTTTATTTATATACAAAAAAGTAAATAGCTTACAATAAAAATAGTCAAGGCTTTGTTTGTTACTTAAAATGGCCATTATTACTTAAAATAGTCATTAGACCATTTTCTTCCCTTTTTTTCAGCAGTAATTAAAATAAAAAACTTTTTTTGTTTTTTTTTTTTTTTGGATGCTTTTTTTAACGGAAAAGGGTCAAAACTACCCCTGAATTATCCGAAATGGAGCAAAAATACCCTCCGTTTATTTTTTGGCTCAAAAATACCCCTCCATTTATTTTTTGGCTCAAAAATGCCCCTCACTTTAACGGAGTATCACCAAGCACACCACATGGAAAAAAAATGCCACATGACCAATCCACGTCAGCATCCCATTTACGAAAAAGGGCCAAAACTACCCCTGAACTATCAGAAATGGAGCAAAAATACCCCTCTATTTATTTTTTTGGCTCAAAAATATCCCTCAATTTATTTTTTGGCTCAAAAATACCCTTCACATTAATGGAGTACCACCAAGCACACCACGTGAAAAAAAATTGCCACATGGTCAGTCCACATCAGCATTTCATTTAATACCCAGCCCATTTAATAGTCAGCCGACCCACTTAACAATCTAACTTAACAACCCATTTAATACCCGTACCCGACCCGTCTTAGTAAGTAAAGCGTAAAGATAGTTCCACCCTTCATTTCACTTAAACTCTCCCAAAAAAATATCAATGCAGACTAGGGATTCTGAGAGAAAAGAACGCCCTTAGTACATGGGTAGAACTCTCTCATATTCTTTTACGTGATAAAGACGGGTCGAGTTTCAACTCATGTACTAAGAGCTTTCCTTTCCCTTAGAATCCCTAGTCTGCATCGACCTTTTTTTTTTGGAGAGTTCAAGTGAAATGAAGGGTGGATCTATTTTTACCCTTTACTTATGAGGACGGGTCGGGTTTTTTTAAGACGGGTCAGGTACGGGTATTAAATGGTTGTTAAGTTGGATGGTTAAGTGGGTTGGCTGGGTATTAAATGGGACGCTGACGTGTACTGGTCATGTGACAATTTTTTTAACGTGGTGTGCCTGGTGGCACTCCATTAATGTGAGGGGTATTTTGTGCCAAAAAACAAATTGAGGGGTATTTTTGAGCCAAAAAACAAATAGAGGGGTATTTTTGGTCCATTTCGTATAGTTCAGTGGTAGTTTTGGCCCTTTTCCATAAATGGGATGCTGAAGTGGATTGGTCATGTGACATTTTTTTTCACGTGGTGTACTTGGTGGCACTCCGTTAAAGTGAAGGGCATTTTTGAGCCAAAAAATAAACGGAGGGGTATTTTTGAGCCAAAAATAAACGGAGGGGTATTTTTGAGCCAAAAAATAAACGGAGGGTATTTTTGCTCCATTTCAGATAGTTCAGGGGTAGTTTTGGCCCTTTTCCGTTTTTTTAATTAAAAAAAAACTTTTTTTCAAACTTTGTACGTACACCTTTTTTTCATGTATCAATATTGTATAAATGGTGTATCAACATGCATATATGATCTATAAATAGTTATGTAATGTATCGATATTGTATAAATAATGTATAAACATGTATCGATATTATATAAATGGTGTATAAAATATATATATGATGCACAAATAGTTATGTAGTGTATATTAAATATATCGATATTGTATAAATGTGTATAAAAGTGTATCGATATTGTATAAATGGTGTACAAGCGTGTATCAATATTGTATAAATAGTATATAGATGTGTATCGATATTGTATAAATAGGTATGTAATGTATTGATATTGTATGAATGGTGTATAATCGTGTATCGATATTATATAAAAAATTATACATATAATCTATCAATATCGATATTTATTTGACTATCATGCGTTCTCACCTTAATAAATAAAAGTATAAACAAAAAATAACAAAACAACATAAATATTCATTTTTTCCACAAAAAAAGTGAAACAATTAGAAAAGAAAAAAGATTTTAAAAAAAGAGCAACAAAAAAAAAATTTAACAATGAAAAGGTTTTTTTAAAATAGCATAGCAAAAAAAAACATTAAATTTTTTCTCTTTTTTTTTTTAATATTAGAAAGAATTTGAGCTAAATGGCCTAACAGTGAGACTTGTGAAAGGAAAATGGCAGATTGCCATTTTTCCTGTAAAAGTTTTAGTCGGCTATTTTGAGAAAGAACAATGGCCGAAAGGCTTATTTAAAGTTAAAAAAAAAAGTAGGTTATTTTTTGTGTAAGAAATTTAACTCAATGGACATTTTACATAATTTTTTCTTTTTAAAATATCTTAATAATATCTGAAGCACTCGTGGTAAAAAAAGATTGAGTGGTGCATGTAGTGATTTAAAGCTAGTCTTAACTCCCGTAGGTCTCGACATCAAATCCCCTTTGTACAAGGTAATATTACCCTTATATGATGGAAAATTTTGGTAAAAAGGATTTGTCTTCCACTTTCCAAGCTGCTCCTTAGCTTGAGAGGTTATTGTGCATAATGAACAGAGTAAACAGCTGAAGAGAATAATTGGTTCCCGAAGCTCCATATCTCCTCTATCTTTAATTTGCTATCTTTCGGTTCTACATACAACGATAAAGGAACACTACAAAAGTACGTTTTACTAAGGTTTAACTGGTCAAGTGTATTTTGTGCAAGTTCAAGAGTCAATGAAAATAAACTTGAGTCACTTGCCTGTTGAACCAATATTGCATTTTTTTTATAAGCAAGTCACATACTAGGAGATGAACAATAGGACTTTGAGCTCCTCTGTTTCTAATTTCTTGCTCTTCCTGAATTCACTCTAACTAATTTTTAAAAGGGATTCACTGCATCGTTCAACTTCAATCATCTTTAGAATTTTATTTTTTATTTTTTTGAGAAACTGTAAGGTGAATTGATCCTCAGCCACTTGCTGGCAAGTAGAAATAGACGCCCGGGTGAAGAGGAGAGCATTTATCTTGTTGGTTTCATGTATATGGGTGCCTACTGCCTATGAAAGTTCTTGGTGGGACTGGGACAGGGCCGGCTCAACCTCTGGCTCTATACCTCTTTCGTCAAAAGTTCTACAAATCGGATAAATGGCCCATCTACATCCCAAATCACAATGAAAATAATTTTCTGAGAGAAGGTTACTACGGTGATCATGTGAATGCCTATTAATACCTATAGGTGAGAATCTACACTACTTAGATTGTAAACTCGTTTTATCCTTTTGTAATGATGGAAAACATCATACCTATTGAGAAGTCTATCTGGCATGGGGATTTGCGTGAGCAGGACATAGATAGACTCTTTGGCTTTATCCGGGCATATGTGGTCTGCCCGTGCAGGACGAAGAAAATGAAAAAGCCCTTTCTCCCCTATCGAACGGGGGATAAGACTCTGGTCTTCCTGACAGGAAAGTTTGTAGGAGTTTACTTTAGCGAGGAACTTAAGTATGCAAAAAAAAATAGGAAATTACATGGGATGGCCCTCATAGTGGTTGGCTTTGCTTTTTTTATCCCCATAAAAAAGTCTTTAAACACTAGTCTTCCTTCCTTTTGATGTATAGAACAAGTATTTTTTTGTCCCTTTATACCTCAAATATTTTTATACTCTTCATGCTTATTTGTCTCTCATCTTCTATTTTTTTTTTTCTTCTTCTTCTTTTTTATTTTTTTTTATTTTTCCTTGATTTTTATTTTTTCCTTTCTCTTTTTTTTTTGTTTTTTTTCTTTCTCTTTTTCATTTTTTTCTCAAAAATTATTTTTTTTTCATTTCTCTCTCTTTTTTTTTAATTCATTTGTTTCAATCTTTATTTTTCTTTTATATTTAATTTTTTTCTTCTTTTTTTTTTTTCCTCAAACTTTATTTTTATTTTTTTCTTCTCATTTTTGTTTTTCTCAACCCTTATTTTTTTTACTTTTTTCTTTTTGCTCTTTTCTTTTTTCTTTTTTCTTTTTTCTTTTTTCTTTTTTCTTTTTTCTTTTTTCTTAACCTTTATTTTTTTTCTTCTCTTTTTTTCTTTTTTTTCTCAATCTTTCTTTTTTTCCTCTTTTTTTTTTCTCAACTTCTATATTTTTTTGCTAGAACAGAAAGTTGGATAATCCGCAGAGATGATCTTCTTTCTTTGAAATCGAAGTAAATTTAAGGGCGTGAGTTGTTGTTTGGAAGTCCTTTGGGATAAGTCTTGTCTCTAAGGCAGGGTTATAGAACATCTCATAAATGAAGACACAATGTGATAGTGTCAAGCCTTGCTAGTGGGGCATATCTTGTTGTTTGGAAATCTTTGAGCTAAGTCTTGCCTCTAAGGCAAGAGTCATATTGTACCTCATAAATTAAGACATAATGAAGTAGTGTTAACTCTTGCCCATGGGGAGTAACTTATTTTTTTGGGAGGTCCTTGATCTAAGTATTGCCTTAGAGGCAAAACTTATAGAGCATCTCATAAATCAAGACACAATGTGGTAGTGTCAACTCTTGCTCATGGGGTGTAACTTGTTGTTTGAAAGTCCTTTGGCTAAATCTTGCCTCTAAGGCAAGAGTTAGAGAGCATCTCATAAATCAAGACATAATGTGATAGTCTCAACTCTTGCCCATGGGGGGTAACTTATTGTTTGAAAGTCATTGGGCTAAGGCACAGTATTGCCTCTAAGGCAAGATTTAGAGAACATCTCATAAATCAAGATACAATGTGGTAATGTCAACTCTTGCCCATGGGGCGTAACTTGTTGTTTGAAAGTCCTTGGGCTAAGTCTTGTCTCTAAGGCAAGAGTTATAGAGCATCTCATAAATCAAGACACTATGTGGTAGTGTCAACTCTTGCCTATGGGGCGTCACTTGTTGTTTGAAAGTCCTTGGGCTAAGTTTTGCCTCTAAGACAAGAGTTATAGAACATTTCATATATCAAGACACAACAATGTGGTAGTGTCAACTTTTGCCCGTAGGGCATAAGTTGTTCGTTTGGTGTGCCAAGTCTTGCCTCTAAGGCAAGAGTTAAAAAATATCTCATAAATCAAAATACAATGTGGTAGTGTCAACTCTTGTCCATGGGACGTAACTTGTTGTTTGAAAGTCCTTGGGCTAAGTTTTGCCTCTAAGACAAAAGTTAGAGAACATCTCATAAATCAAAACACAATGTGGTAGTGTCAACTCTTTTCCATGAGACGTAACTTGTTGTTTGAAAGTCCTTGGGTTAAGTCTTGCCTCTAAGGCAAGAGTTATTGAACATCTCAAAAATTTAGATACAATGTGGTAGTGTCAACTCTTGTTCATGGGGCATAACTTGTTGTTTGAAAGAAATCGAAGAAAAGAAAAGAGAAGGGAAAGAAAAAAAAAAGTAGAGGTTGAGGAAAAAGAAAAAAATGAAGAAAAAAAAAATAAAGCTTGATAAAATTAAAAAACATAAAAATAAAAAATAAAAATCAAAGAAAATAAAAAAGAGAAAAAAAAATAGAAGTTGAGAGGAGAAAAAGAAAAAAAGACAAAACAACAGATAAAGGTTGAGGAATAAAAAGAAAAGAAAAAAGAAAAAAGAAAAAAAATAGAAGTTGAAAGACAAATGAGCATGGAGAGTTATTTAAAAATATTTGAGGTATAGAGGGGCAAATAGATATTTGATCAATACATAAAAAAAAATACTAGTTTTGTATGACTTTTCTTATGGGGTTAAAAAAGCAAAGCCATTCAAAAAGAGGGTCATTTCTGTAGTTTACCCAACCTCTAGGCCACTAAAGCAATGGCTTAGGGCCCCCAATAAATTGAAGCTCCATAGTTTCTTAAAATGTACTTATACATACTTATTAAAAAAACTATATTTACTTATAAATTTAAAAATAGAAGGAAGTAAAATAATTTAATGTGTGAACATTGGATTTTAGGGGAGTGGAATAAATTTTTGGGGAATAATTTCTTATGGGAAATAAAATTTCCTTAATTATCTCCCTAATAACTTGGGTCACATTATTATTCACCTTATATTCATCTTTTCTATAAATTCAATTCTCTCTTTGATTATTTTTAATTTTTTTCTCAATATTGAGCTCTCTCTCTCTCTCTCTCTCGATCTCTCTCTCGACCCTCTTTATACTTTGATTCCCGGGAAAGCTCTAAGTGAACCTCTCTCTCTCTCTCTCTCTGCAAAAACTTAACTGGTGAGTTACGATTATTTCTTGCTTACAATTACAAAAGAACAAAAACTATTTTTTAGTGTCTTCTTCAAAATTTCAAGAATTGCAACAAGCAATTGAAGGAGGGCAACACCATTTCAATATCGTTATATCAACTTATCAAATTATTGAGTCAGGTTTTATTGTTCAAAGTTTATTTTATAGTTTTTCTTGAAATTTTGTAATTGTTTGATATTCTTAGTTCATAAGCATATAAAATTGATTAGTTATTATTATAAGTTATTTAATTTAAATATGTCAACTAGAAAATATGATTCTAGTTTTCAAAAAAAGAGAGAAAAGGAGAAAACTAAAAATTATATGACGCTCTTTCATTTTTTTTTTAAAAAATATATATATTTAGGACCTCTGGACAGAGTTTCGCTTTAGGCCCCTAATCTTATTGCGACGGCCCTGGACTGGGAATGCCATTGTTCTCTAACTTGTCTAGGCTAAAAGTGGTGAATTTTGGAGCTTTATTCCCAGTAAATTCAGTGACCTGAAGTTCTGTAATGTGTCGTTCTAACTATTTTTCTTCTTGAATGAATTGTTGTCTCATTTTTCGTTTTAAATGAATAATTTCTCTTATTATTGTGTATGATTAATAATCGAACAATCGAACCAAATTGAGTCAAAAACGATAACAATCATATCGATAAATGTATATAATATTTGATTTGATTTGATTTAATAATTTAAAAATCGATTGTATTAATTTGGTCTTGTTTTGACTAGTAACCGATTCAAGAAGTCAGGTGGTGAATGTTCCTCAACAGTGCCCACAAATAAAAATGTGGCTAACGGGGGAGAAGCTAGTACTAGTTCAACTCAACTGGTATAAAATCAACATATAGGTCTGCAAAATATTTAGACCAGAAAATTCTTCATTAATGCAAGACTTAATAATGGTAATCTGAAGCTAATTGGAGAAATTGATGCGCTAAAGATTGAAGATGTGAAGCGACACTAGCAACTGAAGAAATACATGTTTAGAGGAAAAATACGCTCGAGAGAGATCACATGACGCTCTGAAGATATGTCGAAAAATTCCTTGAGTACTTAAAAAATGCAAGTACTAAGAGAATTGGAATTTGTGGAGAACCCTAGAGGGAAAATCAATTGTTTAGAAAAGTTAAATAATTGTGTTCGTAAAATATTTTCTTCATCATCACCAATTAGCTTGAAGTATGATATAGTTATTTGAGTAAATTTTCTTTCAAAGTATTCTGGTGACTTAAAAGAAAATATATAACAGAAGATTTTGAGAAATATAAGGAGAAACGTTTAGGTCATAATGCATCTAAAATTACTGAAGCATTGATGAAGGTCAAATACTTGCTAATTCTGGATGATGTTTATGAAGGAATAAACTTGGCAAAGATAGAAATTCATGGCGATCATAAACTTGGTACAATTATTATCGGAGCTACTCAACAAGGTGTACTGAGTCACCCAAATTATTGTTCCCATTTGAAATGCTTACAATTAAACTGAAAGAAATTCAAGCAACTAGAATTGTTTGATATTTGTATTCTTTGATGCACTCAAGGGTAGGCAACTTTAGGCTCCAAGAGTTAAAAACCCCAAAAAATTTGCTATTATATATAAATAGTGACGTGTTTATTGTTTATTTATGTATGCAAAAAATCAGTATCACATGTCTTATTATATAATTTGAGAAATATTTTTTTGAGTTAATAAGATGTTAGTAATTTGTTGCAATATAATACTTTGATTTTTGTTGTCAAAAACCCTATTAGTAGATATGAAGATTTAAGTAACTAGTTTAGGATACGTGCGTTGTACGTGTGTATAACGTCATCGTCATTTAGTAGAAGTAAGAGAAAACATAAAATATTCTTTCAAAATATTTTCATAATATCTATGCTCTTATAACTTTTTTATATCTTCTCATCTCAATTTTTTTTCTTGCTTTGAGGCTTTATGCGTGAAACACGTACATACAGACTAATGACAAGAAGAGAAGAAAGTTTCTAAAGGCTTACGAAGTAAACGATTAACTTTAAAAATTCATAGATAGTAAGGACTCTATTTCTATTCAAAATCTATGACCAAACGAAAGCAATTATAACATTGAGACCGGAATTACCATGAATACAAACATACACCAAATTGAAGTAATCCTAACTGGGAAACAATAAGTATATGAAACAACTGCAAGTTACTAACCTCATCGCCCCACGAACGATACCTTATCTCTAAGAGGCCTGAGTCTCTTTACTTGAAAAAATCCTCCAAAGAAAAACCATAAATAGACCAAATTTTATAAGGAATGCTTGTACAAAGCAAACTATTAACTTTAAAAATCCATAGCTATTATAGAAAATCCCGAGATTATTTTATCTGTACTACTATCTCATATAATGGTGTGATAAAATAAATTTATGAGATATCCTTACTTATCCCATTCCGCCTACCAAACTAACCCTAATCGTATAGTACCATGGAAGACTATAAAGGCTAGTACTTAGAACAATAATTGGTAGTATTAGTCAAGTTAATTCACAAATTATATAAGGCTTTGAACCATAGAAACAACATGTTCTTGAAAATTAAGAAGACCTGGGTTTTGTTGTAAGAATTTCAGCATCTCCTTCTTTGAAGGATCAAACGAACTCTTTTCCTTCTCACCCGGTGAGTTCTTCTGTTTACCATATATACTCCGTAAATATTAAATAGAATCGACCAATTTTATTTAGGAAAAGTCAATCAAGATGATTTTATTTGGAAAAGGTTTGTTTGCCTATTTTTTTGGACATAATATTTTGGAAGATTTTTTTGGTAGAAAAAGTCAGCCAAGTATTTTTTTTTAAAGGAAAAGTTTGCCTATTTTTTTTTTTACGTATTGGAAAAGGTTTTGGCCAAAATTTTTGGTGAAAAGACGATTTTGTCTAAAGCGGAGACTTTTAATGAAGGGCAAAAAGTTCAAACAACATTTCCAAGGCCCTTCACACTTTTAATATATTAGAGATTTAATTCAAAATTCTAAAATATCACACAAAGTTATATTGTCATTTAACAAAAAACTTAAAATTTAATACATAATTACTCCCCTGAACTTGTACCTTATTTTCACAAAGACACTTACACTTTATGGGGCTCCTATAAATCCCCCCTTCCTAAACAACTTTGAATTGGTACTATTATGTCCTGTTTCCGCCACCTAACATAATGAGTGTATGAAATGGCGAATCTAAGTATAAAAAATGGGTCACGTGAATTCGTGGTCATCCGATTAAACTCAATATATTATTTGTATAATTCATAAAATATATCTAGTATCATCTGAAGGCACCCATGATCAAAAAAGATTGAGTCGTGCAATATTGGGAACTTGTCTTAACTCCTTTAGTTCAAGGGATCAATCCCACTTAAAATCATTTGTTTCTTTTATAAGTTTTTTTTTCTCAAAGCTGACCTTCGTTTTTAAAAAAATCTAAAGCAGGACACGTAAAACAACAGTCAAAACACGTAAACTAGTGATTATTTGTGATAATGTAATTTATTATCGTTTGTTCGCCTAGTTATTATCAATATAAAATTTTATATTTTATTTTAAAAAATAATAATGTACTCGTTGTTCTGAAATTCTGAATTGGCCTCTGTCTATACAGCAAATAGAATTTCCCCTAAAGTCATTCTCCAAACTCGAACAGAAGAGGATATAGACTATAGTAAAATGCCTTCAGAATCCATTACTGCCAAATAGACTCTGATAAACGATTTTACGCTAAATACATAAACGACTTTTAAAATTTATCTGAATCTTTTATTTAACCACCTAACTCAAACTTGTTTTCATTTAAACACTGGACCTCTGTTCAAACGTGCCACTTAGTTTTGCTCAATAGACATGGTGAAACAACCGATTAACCAAACGCCATATGGTTTTTGATCCAATTTTAAAAATAAAAAAAAAAAAAAAAACTTTTGACCAAAGGGAAAAGGCTAGACTCCAACAGAACCTGTTCTTTTCTTCACCCCATACACCACCTTCTCCCTCCCAAAACACCATCCTCTCCATTTAACCATCACTATCTGCATTTCTATATATTCATTAAGTTAATAGTCTTTAATTAGACAGGATGCGCATCGGTTGGTTCGGTTTGTTTTGTGTTTTATCGATTTAGTTTATCGGTCTTTGGTTTGTAAACAAGCTAAATCGGTAACAAAATAAATAATATATTTGTTATTGATTTTTTGTCCTTAACAGTTTTTTATTTAACCGATAAGAAAATACTCTTCTAATTTTTTTTGCTTTCTTTTCTTTTTATGCATAAAAGCCTACACAAATTACAAGTAGAAGCAAATTCAAATATATTATTACTAAAACACTTGTTTGCTTTTTGGTTAAGTAGCAAACTTGATTGCAATAGCGATCTCTCAAAAAGAAAACAATGACGGTCCATAGTTTACATATGAGTAGAACCCCACCAAACCAACAACTTTAAAAAGAAAACAATTATAAAATGCAAAAAACAGTATGATATGTATTTAAAATCTAAAACCACTATTATACAGCTAGGTAAAAATGTAACTTTAATACAATCTTATTAAGTTCTCGATTTAACCGTTAACTAAAACCTTAAATTCGAAAACTAAACCAATAGGCCAGTAAAAGAATTTACAAAACCATTTAAAAATCATTAACTTAATAACTTGATACCGATAAACTAATAACATTTTTTTCCAGTTCAACTTATCAATTTAAATCATTTTTGCAAACCCCTACTTAAGGACTACTTAAACGCAAATGTTACCACTAGGTGGCAGCACAATGGTGGCTCCGACAGTTGGAATACAACGGCTGAAGGAGCTTTAGCATGTCACCAAAATATGTCTTAATGAAATAGTTTTAGCATACATAAAGTGTTCAAATTAAAACAAGCTGAACTCATGAAATATCCAGACAAGTTTAGGAAGCCACCTATATATTTAGCCACAATTTATTAGAAGAAGCCTTCCCAGGTCAAATGCAGGTACACACCTTTACAGTGCCGATCACTGATCACCCATCATTTGCGTGTGCCATAGGTTGATACGCACACAAGTCATGATCATAAGCATTATAAAACTTGGAAGTGCCGATCACTGATCACCCATCATTGCATGTGCGCATAGGTTGATACGCACACAAGTCATGATCATAAGCACTAAGCAGTATAAAATTTTTAGTATGTTTTTATCTGTTAAACAAAGCATTAAACTATGATAACCATCTACAGCAACAGGTGGAATGACATGCATACAACATATATGCCAACAGACAACACAACGATATAAACGTCAAATTAACATTTCCAATGTCCACTACATCCTACAAGTTTTACTTGATCAAACATGACTGAGAAGCTGAAAATGTTCCTAAATCAAGATACAAGACTACTAATATCAAACCAGATAACAGAGAAAAGACGCTGACATAAACTGTCATCAAGTCAAGAGACAACATAGTTAAAGCAAGAGCATTTCACTCCTTGGTGGTTTTGTTTATGAGTGACTTGTGAATGTGAGGGATAACACCACCACCAGCAATGGTCCCTTTGATGAGAGTGTCAAGTTCCTCATCTCCACGAATGGCGAGCTGCAAATGCCTGGGTGTGATCCTCTTCACTTTGAGATCCTTGCTTGCATTACCAGCCAGTTCAAGAACCTCTGCTGTCAGGTATTCCAAAATTGCAGCAGAGTAAACAGCTGCTGTGGCTCCGACCCTTCCATGGGCTGCAGTTCTGGACTTGAGTTGACGGTGAATTCTACCTACTGGAAACTATAATCCCACAAACATGTCAAAAAAATCATATCAAGCATTATACAATATTTCTTGGGAAAAGATAATACTCATAATATCATAAAGGATTTTTCTTCATTGTGCTAAACGCAATGACAATAATGTCCTACTTAGAAACAGGTTTCAAGACGCCATATTACCTTTATCTGCAATATCTCAGTAGAGAAAGAGAGCATCACATTTAGTCTCATCAATTTGGGAAAAAGTACATATGTTGGCAAAAAATACATATGTTGGCACCCTAAACTTGTCCAGGAAAGTCACTTTACACACTTAAACTTTGTGAGCCTCCCCAAACCCCTTATTGTTGTCGAAAGTGTACCCATTACCTCCCTAAGAGATGACGAGGCAGAAAAAAGATTTTCCACTTTCCTGAAGGCACGAGAGAAGTGGAAAGAAACTGATTTCAAAAATGTACTGAATTATACAAGTGTTATCTTTTAACTGGATGATACATAACTGATTACACTTCATTCTCTTTGTATGGGCTTTTTTCTTGACCTTTTTTTTCTTTTTTATCTGTTTTTTAATTTATTCTTCTCCTCAACCCTCTCTTTCCGGATATCATAGCTGGTGTGACCATATCACCACCTCCACTGCCCTCACCTCCTACTCCTCCAACCCATAACTTTCATCCCACCAGAACTTACAATCATTTCAAATCTGCCATGACCACACCACCATCACCACCTAAAATAATGCAACAAAACCACAACACAGAAGCCACAACCCTCTCTCAGGGCTTCGCTTTCACTCTCAGTTATGGGGGCTAAGTAAAAAGTACTCACTATTTTCAGATAGCGAAGGGAGCACAATTGTCACACCTGTCAAACTTGTAACATTATGTAATATTGGTGTGAAAATATCATCTAACTCAAGTTAACATTATTTATTTCTTGCAGGTGTTCAACTGCAAAATGAAGTTGTCTGGGTGTTGTTTGGAGAGAATATCGAAATGCTGAACATGGGTAATGTAGGAACATTAATAATGAATCACCCATAGTCAATGAAGAAGAAACCCAATACTTTCCTGGATGGGTGTATTTGAGCTATTCCTGGGATTGAATTGTTTGTTTGTGGATCGAACTGATGAGTGGAGGACCCAGATTTAATTGATTATGTGGTTGAATCGGAATTGACAGGAACCAATCAGAATGTATAGGAAATAATTTAATAAGTTTAAAGGTGAAGTCAGGAAAGCAATGTGGCTTGATGGTTCAAATTTCCATTGTTTCTAGTGTGCACAAGTGAGAAAGAAGATAGGAACACAAAAATTTCATAGAATTTTATAAAGATTTTCTGAGGTGGAAGCTGACAAGGAGTGTGTGCACTTCACACCTGAGCTTAAAACTGGTTCAAGGATAGACAAGGGGGTATCAGTTCAACATCCAAGTTAAACAAGAACAATGGTGTAAGAGGTTGCCCTCAAAGCTTAGGTGTTACTATGCAAGTGACTTTCCTGGACAACTTTACAACAACAACAACATACCCTATTATCCTACCTTTGGGGTGCAAAATATGTACTTTCCCTATCATTTGTGCAAATTGAATATCACATGACTGAGATAACATTCTATGTTGCAGGTTCATATATATATCATTAAGCTATTGCAGTATGTTCATTATACAATTTACGCATTCAAAGATACTGTAATTAAGCTATTGTAGTATTAAGTATATCATTACACATTAAGCTATTTGTGGTATGTGAGCTCCAAGCCAAAAACTAAAGAGATTATGGCCATATATCAACAATGTAATTAACACCTTCATCAACAACAACAAAAACATACCCAAGGTATTCTTACAAGTGGGTTGTCTGGGGAGGGTAACTATACACAGACCTTACCCCTACCTCATAGAGATTGAGGTTGTTTCCGAAAGATACTCAGCTCAAGCAACACATAGCGTGACAATTTGAAAAAGACAACAAAGAGACAGAACAAGGCTTAGAAAATAAGACATAGCAAATGATTGAGAACACATAACAAACTGTACAGAGCAAAATAGTGTGATAAACAAAGCACAAAAAACAACAAATACTAGCAGTAACCGATGAACAAAAAACTACGTGAATAATGCTAATACTATCTACCCATCAAGCCTCCCTGCAAGAGAGCGAGACAACCCTCAACTAACTTCTAACTTAATTCACAACCTCCATATCCTCCGATCTAAGATACTCGTTAAGCGTTGCATCACATCCTATCTAATTACCTCTACCCAATGCTTCTTCAGCCTACCTCTATCCCTTGTTAAACCCACCCATGTCAACTTCTCACACCTCCTTACCGGGACATCTGCATTCTGCACATCTCCTCTTCACATGTTCAAAATACATCTCAATAATCCCTCCCTAATCTTGTCCACAACAAAAGGCACCTTGTCCCAAATATCTTCATTCCTGATCTTATCTCTCTTGGTACGCCCATACATGCATCTCAGCATCCTCATCTCCACAACCTTCATATATGTTATTTAGCCTTGTGTAGCAATTGAGACACACACAAATTACATTGCAAAGGACAATTACGGAGACTGGAATTTTTCAGATGACATCAATTGTATTTATCTTTGTCAAACTTGTCCTAGTATTCTTGGAAATAGGGTTTGTATAAGACACATATATGTATGTACATGAATAAATAAACAGCTAATAGTCTTTGAGTTGGCAAATTATATTCTCAAAGTCAACTTAGAAACAAAAGACATATAACGAGACCGAACAAGCAACCAACCACATTATGAAGGGAAAGCAATTTTTCAACCAGATTTAACTTAATTTTGCACCTTCAGCAGAAAAACTGTAACAACCAAACCTAAATCCTCAGTATAAAAGACAAATTACCTGCAGACCTGCACGAGAAGATCTAGAAACAGGCCTTTTCTTGTCTTTCTCCTTGTTGGCTGCTGCTGCTGCTGCTGCTGCCGCCGCTGTTGTCTTTCCTGCTAGCAGTCCTTTACCACCTTTCCCCGCCATCTTCCTTTATTTTATAAATAACCAAAAACAAATTAAGGTCAGTATTTTGCTTTTATTTTTTACAATCTTGACAGGAATAAAGAAAAACGGAAAAATAAACTTATCAAATTCACATCAACGATAAACCCAAAGATCTGATTTATCTAGTAAAGAAAAGGGTTTTACTGAACAAGAAAAAACGAAAACCTTGCTGAGTTGCAACAACGAATAAAGAATTACTGAAGACGAAAGATAAACAAGAAAATACCCAAACAAAAAATTAGGGTTTTAGCGAAATCTCAATTAAAGAGAGGAGAAAGAGAGCGTACCTTTGAAGTTTTGGGCTAAACAGATAGAGAAAGAGAATAAGAAGATAAAGAGGGGATAAGAATAGGGAGGGGGTCAGATCTGTGTTATGTTGTCTTGCAATTTACTGCCTCCTTTTATTGCAATTTTTGGCTTTTGGTTTTGAATGGTTGCCGCCTACAAATTCCTTCATGGGTGGGAACTTCTCAAATTTTGGACTCTTTTTGAGTTTCAATTTCAAAATTTTCGTTTACCCTCCCCAGTTATTTTGGGCCTGGCCCAACACGAACCTTCTGTAAATAACCAATTTCTAGCCCAAGCCCGCACACACTCCGATTTCAGGGATTGATATTTAAAAATTTAAAAAAAAAAAAAGTGAAATCACTTCCCCCCCCCCCCCCAGGGATTGATATAATGTATGCATTAACTTTTGGTATTACTAAATTTTGTTTGGTATACTTTCTCAGTCTATGTATATAACTAATGCAAGCATTAATTATATACTTTATTTGATATTAAGATATGTATAACTAATACGTGAAAATCCATGACATTAGTAAAGTAATGTGTTTTAAAAGAGCAACTCCTCTCTAGTACTAAATACATCTATTTGGTCAAGTACCTTGCTAGTTTTATGACACATGTCTAGTTAAACATCCAAGGGTCGTCAATTAATTCAATTAAAATAGCTACTAAACCGTGGTTCAAACCCCTTCCCTAAAATAGAATCCTTCTCTGTCTAGCAATGTTATTGAAAGCAGCTCTTCTCTCCTAAAATATTGGTAAATTTTTAGTTCAGATTGGAAAAAAAATATCATACCATGAATAGAATTCATTCAAGAGAGAAACAATGCAAAATTCGGCAAAAATAGAATATACCAAATTATTTACAAGGTACAATTATGATAAAAGATCGCAAGTAAAAAGAAAGTTAGTTTGTTCGAATGGTTAATACTTTGAATAATGTAAGAAGGATTGTACGTGCAATTATATGTATATGTAAGGTTATCATTATGTGTTCTTAATGCGAATAAGGCTAATATGAGTAGTGATGGAAAGATTATATGCTAATGCACCTATAAAATCCGGAATAATAATATTATGGGTTAGAAGAAATTACAGAATTGATAAATCGATTGTCTGTGTGTTCTTGATGGTGTGTTCACCGTGAGGTAATTTATTCTTGTGGTCTGAATATGAAGTATGAAGTAGTGTCATAATGTAGATGTCCCAAGAGGAAACATGGCGAATAATTGTTAAAGTGTGATTTGTAGTAAAAGATGGATAAACTAGGGTGTGTGTTGTACGTTGAATGTGACAAACTATATAAGAAATTGTTAATGATGTGGTGTTCATGAATGTGATGACAATATTAATGATGGGGTCTTCACACCTAGAAACTGAATTCGATGATACATGGTGTAATAATTGTGGTTGAGTAATTGAGAGGAACTTATGAGTGTTTATATGGAGTTAGACTTTATTTAGTCTCTTTTATGTGTTGTGAATGGATAAGCATACTGATTGATCTTAGGACATAGTATGTGATTGAGTATTTGTTTGGCTTGACAATGCTTTTATGAATAAGCTATAAAATTATTTGAAACCTATCTTTAAATGACTTATGATTATGATGTACACTTATTAAATTTATTGTGTAATTGCTGATAATATTTTGAGAGATAACTGAATATGAGAGCATACTAAGATATATTCAAAGAGGTTAAGAATATACATATTATTATGTTGTTGAGTGGCTTGAGTCCGATGTGAGCTTACAGACAAGTTGTTGTGTTATGAAGAATATACATACTATTCTGTTATTGAGTGGCTTAAGTCCGATGTGAGCTTACAGATGAGCGATTATGTAATGGAGCAGGTACCACATCAGTACCATACATGCATTCCAGGTTGTCTCTTACAAGTCATGACTAATTGGGCAAAATAAGACCCTTTTAGCATGTGTGTACAGATAAGTGATTATTGTGAGTCCTGATATAATTAGAGTTAGACTGATAAGATACATAGACTATACAATTGTGAAATCAATGAGGATTAGATTCATATTTTGTGATGTGACTGCGTATAATTGTAGGGTTCCGTGAGGACTTGATATGTCTATCCATGACTTATATGTCCTATTCATTGACTTGATATATCTGTTGGCGACTTATATATCATATTTATTGACTTTATAAGTCTGTGAGCAACTTATATGTCATATTCGTTCGACTTGATGTACTCAGATATTTGGTTACTACCTATTGTTGTGGACTATTTGATTTTTTACTCTGTTGGGATAATTTGATTTACGTGAATTTGTCCTCACTTGGTTGGTCAAGTCATTAATTAGTTCCTTATTTTCTAAGACTAAATATATGTACTGTTGTGCCTCGTTGCTGGGTTGATTTAGGTTGTGAGTGAGAAATATGTATTAGGTGATAGGTGACTTGAGAATAATATTTAATAATAGCTTAATTGTTGAGTGGTGATATTGAGTATGCGTAATCTTGACAATGCTAAGTGTCAGTAAATGTGTTAGTGATTGTTTAACTTATTGCAAGTGGAATAAAAAAATGCTTAGTAATATTTACTAGGGTATAATCGAAATAAGAAAGATAATAAGAAATCTTTAGATTTATCAAGAAAGCATAATAAGTAGTGTGAAATTAGGATGTGAAGTTGTTGCACGAGATTGTCATGCTGATTTTGTTGATATATATATGGTATTGCTTAAACTAATCGTATTCGACCGATGATACCTACTAGTATATGTAGTGTACTGATAGTACTCTTACTACACTCTTTGGGGTGTAGGTGTGTTATAGGTTGATATAAGTTTCTTGGTTGAAGTGGCGAGTATCCATCACCAACTTTTGCATATCTCATTCCTTAGGCGGAAGTTGTGTCTTTTATTTTCTTGTCATTACTTTATATTAGAAGCTCTTATACATGTCTACTCCAAGTCCTCGAGAAATATGGTATTTTATCAAATTAAAATTTTATATTATTTTGAAGATATTAAATGCAATTATGAGTTTTAAATTTAATCAATTATTATAACGATGTTGTTTTTAAGAAATTCTGTTTAAAAATGAATGGGTAGTAGCGGGTTCTCCTATCTAGTTAGAATCGTATAGATGTCCGCATTATCTCATAATTTGGGTCGTGACAGTTGGTATCAGAGCCATGTTGCCAGTCTCACATGTACAAGAGCAATATCAAGTAGAGTCTTGCGGATTGGTAGGTAGACGTCCACATCAAATCCTCGAAAAGCTACGAGGCATCTATGAGTCATTTCCTTTCTTCTTTCCTGTAGTGTTGTTTTAGTTTATAGTCTACCTGGGTCGAGTCCAATTGGTATCTAGTCGATTTCAATTGGTATCTTGACGAATTCAATTGGTATATAGCTGATTCTAATTAGTATCTAGACGAATTCCAATTGATATTTTGATAAGTTCGATTTGTATTTAGTCGATTCCAATTAGTATCTGGTGATAGGAGTCATGTTAGCATGTTGATTGTATGATTGTACGACGCTATGATATTAACTTGTTGTTTGTTGGGTCAATAGAAAAATTGGCGTATGTTAAAACTGTTATAAATTATGATGTATTTTGTGTATTGATGAGATAGTGAAAAAAAAAATTAAGTCTATTGGTAAGTAAAAAGTTTAGCACTGTGTTCTATCGATCCTTTCACTGCAGCAGAGTAATTTTTTAGCCAACGATCCCGCTACTGTGAGGAAGTGATCGTTGCAATGCACGTATGAAAATATGGAGGTCCACCAATACGGACCTCTCTTCACCACAAGGCTTTCGCTACAGGAGAATATCGTCCGCTTCAGCAGAGATGCGCGAGGTAGAATTTTTAGATTCAGTCCCCTACTTTAGGGACTTCACTTTTTCAATACAATTCAAGGGCAGTAATCATACGAAAAGCACTGTCATAAAATGTATCGACCTAAAAACAAGGTCATCGTCTCTCAAAGTGCCACCAACAGCACCCGTAAATAAAAAACAATAAAATCATCCAACAAAATAAGAAAATTATCCAAAAACATGCGGGAATGTAAAATTGTCTAAAAATATTCCTATAATGGAAAATGATCAACAATTCTGAAATAAAGTGGAATGAGCGGTGGGAGATGCACCGTGCAGCAGCCTAGCTAGACGCTCCATTGCTCTCGATGCTTGACTCGTCGTAATCCTTTTCGTCCATCCCTCTCAAGAATGAGAACCGATGGGCATCCCATTTTCACCTTCGGGATCTTCTCACTCGGTTTTAAGGTCTTTAAGAATGTCTTGATTCCCTTTCACATCCAGACTCGCATCTTGTCCCGAGAGCACCTCTTCTTCTTCTTTACATTCAGATCTGCCTGGAGCTCTACATGAGATTGTGCTAGAGACTCAAAGGTGCCCTGAAGGGTATCTAATGTACCTATGAGGCTTGATGATGCGGGTTCCCAGGGAGGTACTGTTGAACCCCTCAGGAGGTCTTTATAACCAATATGTCCGCTTTTATATGCTTAAAGGGGCCTGTATGCTGTGAAAAGCCAGCCCCAGCTCTGCCATCTCCCTGAACACCACTGCTCTCTCCTTCGACACTCACCTTTTTTTCTTATTGTTACGCCCCTGCGTGCCTTTCACCCTCAATAGGTTGAAGGTCATGTCACACTTGATGATAACATCATCCCGCTCTTTGGCACCTCTACCCACTGGCACAGTGTAGTAATCAAAGAGGGAAATGGCAGATCCCTCAAACTAGACATGGAAAAAACCTCAACTCCTTCACAATTTGTGCCCCTACATTCACCGACACCTCGTACAAGATGCAAGCCACCACCAGTAACCGCATATAGGTCACATTGCTGATATTTTTGGAGGGGCAAATCCTCCTAGAAACCAGGTTCAACCACCTGGTTTTGGAAGGGCAAATCCTCCTTCACAAAGATAATCGAGAGTGAAATTAGTGCTCTTAATCTCTATACGACAATTAAACCAGGGGGTCTTGTCCCTCTTGCCCTCCACCACCAGTATGTTTACTAACCACTACCAGTCGTCCAGGACCTCTTTTACCATGACCTTATTTTTTAAACCCCCAGAGCTTCATTTATGGCTACAGCCCCGACCCAGAAGACCACACCCTGGACACAAATGGTTAGGTCCAGAATAGTCCAGTCCATGATGGGGAGCATAGCATAGAAATCCCTCACCCAATTATCGTAGGAAATGTTTCCATTTCTGGCCATAGTAAATGTAGTATCTATAAAAGAAAAAAGAAGTATGGTAGATAATATTTTCGATGACCAATAATAAGAGGTTAAGCATAAAAGTAAGGAAGCAGTAGAAAATAGTTCAAAAATTTCAGGGCCCTCCAAGGCAGGGATTCTGCCTCCGGACCTCAACTGCAACGGGTACTTTTTTCGCTGCAACAAGGTCACTATAGCGGCCAGAACCATAATAGCAACGCTATACTCGCTATGGCGAGCCAACTGTGTGGAGGACTTCCACCACAGCGAGACCCCGACTCCAAAATTAGAGTTTTTAAAATTTTGCTTTATTTTATCAACTTTTAACACAGATCGGGCATTATTCCTAGGTATATGACCTTTACATTTTGTTTTTATGATGATTAACACCCAAATCAAGCCTCAAGAGCTTAAAAATTTTCAAAAAACTTCTTTCGAGCTACCCATCCCATTTTAGAGTTCAAACACCCATGAACTTCGTAAATCTTACGTCGAGAATGACATAGGAAAGTTAAGAATGTAAAATAACTAGCATGCTTTGGATTTACTCCCCTATATGCGCAAACCAAAACCTTATCCTAAATCATAATTTTTTATCAAATCAAGCAATTTAGTCATGAACAATATGATATAGAAGTTCTAAGAAACTAAATAAATCAATAAAAAAGGAGATTTACCTGAAGAAATCGAAATAAGAGAGAAAGTAGTAGAGAGAATTTTTGAGAATGAGAGAGTTATTTTTGCAAAAGTAAGGAAATGAACCTCTTTTCTAGACCCTTATTCTGTCATATGTTTCACTGCAGCGGCCCGTTCTCTACTGTAGCAAACTCGTTAGGAGTCAAGGCCTTTTTATCATCATTCCTTTCAATCACTTCTCCATCAGGCACAAATGAATAAGTATCTCTATCCAAATTCAATTGGACTAAATAAGGCTTCAGAAGCAAAAGATTGCCTCCTTTCAACTAAGTTTAAAGAGGCCTTATCTTTTGCAATTGCATCTAGGTCTCATCGAATGGCCTTGAGACGATGGCTTAACTAGTTACGATTATAAATCAGAGGATTTAATTTTGAGAAGGAGATGCCTACCTTATTGAATAATTTGTGATGCTTAACTTAAGTGGCTACTTCATCCAAAAGATCATTAGCTTTAAAGAACACTTTCTTAACCGTTATTATCCAGCCCCTCACCTGGTTGCTACTCCCACGCTTCTCCTCTACATCAATGAGTACTTCCTAGATGAAAGAAACTGTATCAGAAAGCTTGTGAAGCTCATCAACTAGTCCTTACATAAATCCTACTTCTTCAGCAGTAAGGGAACCCAAACTTTTCAAGATTTCAGCATTGAGATTGAAAAGAATTTCAGCCATAATCTGCAAGATAAACAAATTTTCTACTTTTTCTTTTTAGTGGCTGCAAGATGTAGAAATTGAATTTGTCTATCACAAAGCACAATTTATGAAGGGTTGATGCAAAACCTTGACTTGGTAGTCTCTTCCTCACAAATTGGATGTTATCTGTTAACTAAACATATAACACTTAGCCTATGTGAACTCTTCTATGTGAACTCTTGGGATGAGAGCAATCTTAGGTCAGTCTTCTCCAACTTCCTTCTTGAACCTCCTCTGACACTTAGCCTTTGCAATGCTGTGAGAGATCACATGCCTTCTGGCAAGGATGTCAACATAGGGGAAACCTTAATCTCCAACTGATTAAGGGCAATGAATTCGCCTATCTATTTTGGAATTGTTGTGAAGTTATGGCATTCCCAAATTTGTATTGATTTTAAAGTACCTGAGAAATGTTGAAGCCAATGTGGAAGCGACATTAGCTTGTCAATCCTGGAAGCTAAGAAAGTTGTTAAGTTCCATGGGACTTGAAATTGCAGTGCTTCTTTGTTGGACAAGTCAAGTAGAGGGCAATCCTATAAATATAAAAACTCAATGGAAGTGAAATGAGTTAGACATATGGATAGAGAGACCAGGTTTCTGCAGTTATCAATAAACAAGGATTGGAGAGACGTGAGACTCTTGAACACATCCTCTGGCATAGTTGCTAGGACATCAACAAAATCTAAAGACAAATCATTTAGATTGCAAAGAGGACAAGGATGATGAAGCGGTGAAAGAATTTGTTTCAATATCTTCTCACTTATTTTTCCCAATTTAATTTGTTTTAGCAAAGAGAATTAGTATTCATCCGTAGGAGTATTTGATGGTAGCATGAATTTACCATCATCACCTTCAAGTCCACCGAGATTCCATAGTACAAGTTTTTGGAGAGAAGACAGTTTATATAGGGGTGAAAGCTTTTGTCATCTATGGAAATCTCCTATATATAGATGAACAACCTTGGGTAGCAAAAAGCCAAGATTCTCAACCATCAACCAACTTGGAAATCTTGACCCACTATAATTTTCTATTTCCAAGCTTTCGATGTTTTGGTGCTTTTGTAGGACTTCTAATACTATCAGATCAGCTCCAATATCATTCTTATGATTTTCATATTTATCGAACGTTACACTTGGATGTTAAAAATATTTTAATTTTTTCACTATATCTATTTGTACTCTTTCTCCAATTGCATGGGCTCTTCCCATGAATTTAATGCTTAAACTATTTTTGAGATCTACAAGACCTTTTAGTTCATTCAACTTGTCACTTGCCTAACCAGATATGCAATTTTCTTTACCTGTGATTAAACTGTTAATGTCCGTAAAGATGTCAATTGGCCAATTCTAGGTGGCATATCTTTCAGAGATGAGCAATAATTAAAATCCAAATGCATAAGATTAGCCAACTGCCAAAATCCTGGGGGGAGATATGGGTTAAAGAGAGAAACCCTTCACATACCAAACATAAAAGGCTCACCAATCTCCAAATATCTCTTGGTAACTTTTTGAGTTTAATGCAATTCACCAACTTTAAAATTTGTAGATTATGCAATTTTGTGATGGAATATGATAAAGTAACCATGCTCAAAGAAGTAATAGCAAGATATCTTAGATGTTCCAATCCACCTAAAGATTGAGGCAGAAGTTCTATCTTCAACAGACGTAGATGTAGGACACACAAAACTGCAAAACTTGAAATCATTCTCTCTAAAGTTGAATTGCACATGACACAAAATGGAGAACCATTTGGGTAAATAAATATATGCAACTTCATATGCTTCCTATAGAATGAATTGGGAAATGTCGATGAACTATTAATGTAGAATAAATAAGAAACATGGCGAGTTTGTTCTGGTACAACTTTCGTATCTTCAGTTTTAGTCATAATAAAGAACTCCCTATCTGCAACTTCTTTTGCGAGATCATGAATAAAATTGTGCTTTTGTATATATGCAAAAACAATTCCTGTTCACGACGGTCCACCCTCCTAGTTCACGCGCCGCAACGGTTGGTCAACTGCCACAACGGCCTCGCCTCAACAGTGACCTGACCTTGATGGCGCTCCTTAAACAGAAACTCGGGGGAGCTTCAGCAGTTCCCCCATTTTGCAACACACACCTAGATTTTTGACAACACAGATATATTCCAACGCGACAACCTCTATAATTAGAGTTTTACGAATTCGATTTCCGTTCCGAAAGTTTCTACAAAATCCTATACCTCTCTACTATTCATTGATTATCACTACCCCAACAAATACTACACCACAAAACATAAATCATATCTTAACCACACAATATTAGGTTTTCATTGAAAACCAGCCTAACTTGAGATTTTATCAACTCTCATCCTAGGAAAATCTAATTGGGTGCTTACACCTTAAACCACTTTATAACGATGGGACGGGTCGTTATAATTTTCAAACTAACAAAAAAATCAATCTAATATATGATCAATCCTTAAAAAGTGAAAATTTTTATTAGTAGTTCAGTTGGTTGACTAGCTGAGTTTTCACTTTATTGGTGAGAGTTTGATTCTCCCTCATTTTTTCCTTTTCTGATATCATCAAATTTGAAAAAAAAAATCATCATCAAACGACTCCTTAAATTTTGAAAAAACTTCAAACTAACGCATCATTTCACAAAACATATGATGTGCTTTGAAGTATTACTTTTGGCCATTAACTGATTCTTGGTGACAAAAACACGTTCAACTGTAGAAAATAAAGGAAAAGGTTGATTGATGATATCAATGAATAACGAAATTTTATTGAATCTAAATTAATAAGAAATTTGGATTATATTAAATTTGAGATATATTAGTGCGAATAAATATTGTTTGCTAATATATTGGAATTCATTATATGTCCAATGAATATGGAATTAATTAAAACTCAATTTCATCATGCATGATGAGCCTATATCTACTAAGCTCAATATGTCATCTTCCTAAAGGCCCAAATTATTGTCGTATGTTAAATGACGTAGCATGCCAAATCAAATAAAGAAGCTAATATGATCGTTTCACGTGTTAAAATGATACATCATATTTGGTCAAGTCTAAGGCCAACGATAATGTATCACGTGTACAAGTGACATATTTCAACCAATCAAATATTGCTATATCAACTAAAATCTGATTGGCCAAAAATAATTCATCTTTACCATAGCTCCTCCATTCCACAATTATAAATAAGGATCTCAATTCATAAAAAGGGTCTGAAATTGATAACAAGAAGCAAGAAATATCTCGTAGATCAAAAATAATTTTTTTTCTTTATATAAGTCAAGATTCGAAGAATGTTCGAGCTGAAGATCATTGTTCTTAGGGTGAAATTTAAATTTATTATTCGTGGCAAACATTCAAGTGTTCGTAATGGACAAATCACATCAAATTCAAGAAACAGATTCAAAACCAAACTAGTCCAGCGCTTGAATCAACTTTAATTCAAGTTTATCATAGTTTACATTATTTTTGGAAGAATCAAAAGAGTATCATACAAATTGTAACACTCAATATTTGAAATAAAATATTATGATTATTATGATATTTTTCTATTTTGTTTATTATTTTCTCTTTTTAAATTTTATTGTTTACAAATTTTGATACACCCAATGGGACAATGTCAACCTCTACAAATTCAAATATTACTATGTGGTATAATAAACACTATTTTTCTACGGCAGCCTTTTGTGGAATTATTTAATTTGTAACTTTTAAGGCCCCGTTTGGCCATGAAAATAATAATTTTTTGGAGTTGGAGTTGGTGTTGCGTTTGATCATAAATATAAATTAGAGTTATTTTAAAATTTTGTGAGAGAAATATGAGTGAAAAAAGTGAAAATAAGTTTTACTCATTTTTTAAAAAATAATTTTCACTAAAGTGAAATAATTCTTATGGCCAAACACTATTATTTTCACTAAAATAAAATAAATTTTCAAAAAAAATAAAAAAAATTCTCATCGCCAAGCGTCTACTAAAATTTCAAATTACTAAAGTTGTTCTTTGATTTTATATTTAGTTCGGTGTCTTCGAAGATAAATTTGTTTTTAGAATAAATAATTTATGCATAAGAATTCGTGTATTAATGTCTAATCAAGATTATTATTTATTCTTTCCATAAACAATAATCTTTACTCCCTCCGTTCTATTTTATGTGACCTACTTTTTTTTTACTCTGTTTCAAAAAAATATAACATTTTCTTATTTGATAACTTTTTAAAAGTATAATTATTTTTTTACCTTTATTAATCTCACTTAATTAAAGATAGTAATAATACATTTTTAAAAAAAATAATTCAATAAATATTATTAAGTATTTTCTTATTTTTTAAATTTTATATTTAGTTAAAATAGGTCATATAAAATAGGATGGAGGGAATATTTTCTTCAGCTCTTAATTGTAACATTTTACCTCAATATTGTTTGGTAGTGACTAGTGATGAACGAGTCCTTATCAATCGAAGTTCCTGTCAAGTGTCAACTGCTCTTTTTTCCTCTTTTACCGCTGCTCAGTCAGTTTCAACAAGATAAACCTGAAGTTATTTTAACTTTTACTACCAACCAAGTCCATAAAAATTGACTAGCCTTACAACTCAGGAAATTAGAAACTTCTTTTGTTTTATTTGAAAATAAAGTTTGTTTATAAGAATTTCAAATCTAATTTAAAATTGTATTCGAAATTTGTAAAACATCCAAAATTTATTTTTACTTTCATTATATATATTTTTAAATTTTATCTTAAATTTTTTATTTATTTAAAAAATGACACTACTTTTTATTTTATCAAATATTATTTATAAAAAATTATAAATAAATATAATTTCACCTTCAAAAGTTTTAAATAAAGTAAAAAATATTGATAAATAACATGTTGTAAGAGTCTGTTTGGATTGACTTTTGGTTTGTTTTTATTATTTTGATCTATAATTAAGTGCTTCTAAGTTTTTTTTTTTTTACCCAAACACTACATAAATGCTTAAAAATTATTTTGGCTTAAAAACACTTAAAATAAGTGAATTCAAATAGACTCTAACTTGTATATGAAATTTAAGTTATGATATTGTGTGACTATCTATTATAAGATACTTCATTCGTTTCAATTTATTTGTTCTATTTACTTGACATATAATTTAAGAAAATAAAAAAAACTTTTAAGTCATATGATATTAAATTAAAAATATGCCAAATATATCAAATGTTCTTTTATTTTATGGTATTAAATATATCACATGAAACGCTAAAATTAAAAAGTTGCTAAAAGATAAAAGAGACCTTTTTTTTTAAACGGATTAAAAAGAAAAATAGAATAAATAAATTAAAATGAAGGAAGTATTATTTTTTCAGAACAAATTTAATTGTATGTTATAGAAAAATATACATTCAATTTAAAATATAATCAAACACCATTTAATTGTAATTTATTTTTTTGAAAAAAGAAAACAAATAATATCTGATTTTGATGGAAAAATACGTACCAAATAAATACAACAAAAACAGATAGTAGAATCAACAGAAAAAGCTTACAGGTGCTATAGGTCACGCCACGAACGTGAAGTGCTTCCGGTTAAAAAAAGCAGTCCCTCCCTCATCACGAGTTGCAACAACTTCCCAACTTCGGATAACCCCTCATTTCTCTCTTTCGTCTTTTTGCGCGTCATCCTACTAAACACGTGGCGTCCCATCATCAACCCAACCGCAACATGCATTCGCCACGTATTTGGCTTGGTAAAAACAAAGACCCTGTTTGAATTGTTTTTTGGCATTTGGATTATATTTTATCCATTTTTAAATAAGTGATGTTAAATTTTTTTCACATATTTTAGATACTTAAGATGTTCTTTACATTTTACTAGATAAAGAAAGTTTTATATAATTAGAAAACTATTAAAGAGTTACTTCCTCTATTTCGTTTTACTCGAGTTCTATACTAAGTTTTTTGTTTTTACTTATTTAATTTATAAAATTAAGAGATTTTTGTTATATTTTTTCTTTTTATCATTAGTATTAGATAACAACATAAAATAATTATAGTCAAATTTAAAATTTTAAAACATTATTAATAAGCTTAATTAAATAAAATTTATTTTTAATTAAAAATTTCTTAAGAATTGTATCAAGTCAATAAGGATCAAGTAAATAAAACTGAGAGAGTACATTTTTTTTCAAGGTAAGAGCAGTTTAAAATGGTACGTTCAAGCTAAAAAAATCACTTATTTAGAAACAAAGGATGTAGGATAAAAGTCACAAACTAAAAATTCGATAAAAAGAAGTTGTTCTGATGGTAAACACCCTCTCATTTATGAAATTGGGGGTTTGAGTTACAAGCGAGAAAAAAAGGAGGGAGCCTAGGAGAAGTTAAAAGAAACAAACTAAAAATTCTAATTATCGTCTGTTGATTTATTTTTATCATTTTAAGCATTTTTTAAATTTATCAAAATAATACTTATAAAAATTCTTAAAATATATTTTAATTTTAAAACACTTGAAATAAGTCAATTCAAAGTGATCAAAATCAATAATGCCATGTCATACGACTACGTGGCACCACCGTCCTAATCAGCTACCCTCCCCACCTATATCCTTTGGTTTTAAAATCACCACTTTTGAAGGACACTACTCCATAGTTCACACCTAAAAGCTCACTCCTAAAAGCTCACTCCTTTACTCTCTTATTTTCTCTCTCTAGGGTTTATATCTTCGTCGGTGTTATCGCCGGAAATGATTTTTCCGGCCATCGGTTTTTGTTACGGAGTGTCGGTATGTTGACGTCATGATGTCGTGTGTCCCGTCGGAAAATCGGCGATTTGTTGAATGAACCTTAAGCAAAAGATAAAGACTTTTTCGCTTAGCTCAGTTTACAAGTTATTCCATGCTACAATACTATTTTTCTACTCCAAATATTGGTTTTCACTATATAAAAAGGAATTCAGATTTCGGTAAATCGATTTTTGTTCGAATAGTTTGAAATTTTAGCTTTCGAATGAAGTACTAAAAGTTGTGGTTATACCATTTCCGATGAAAATTCAACCTGTTGACTTCAGTACTATCGATGAACCGGCTAAATATGACTCGTTTAAGTCGGTTCCAAAGTCACGGTTCAAGCGATTATTTGAGAGGCAATTTTCAGGACTTTTGAGATCATCGGCGCCGGAGAAGTTGGTTACAGGTGATGATTTGACTGGCAATAAGAAGGATGCTACGTCCGATGAGTTCGAGCCGAGCTCTATTTGCTTGGCTAAAATGGTGCAGACTTTCATTGAAGAAGGTGAGGATAAACATAGGTGCAATCGGAAATGCAATTGCTTTAATCGTAATGGAAGTGAGAGCTCAGAGGAGGAGACAGATTCATTCAATTGCAATTGCTTCGGTGAATCGAATCAAAATTGCTCTACCGATGCTTGTGAAATCCTCAAGGTATTGCATATGCTCCGGCCATATCCCGTTTCTGATGTATATACCTTATAATTTGGTATTTGCACTAAACAAATAGCTATCTTTTTCATGCAATTTTGTAACTGATCCATGTCCAATTAATATGTAATATTACCTTATTTTGTTGTTAAAATTCTTCTTCGAGTTGAATTAACATGAGTATTTTATCAGTCTACGCAATCTGTTCTTTGCGTGTTTATCAAAAAGTTCACTTTTTGGTGCAGAGTTTGGTGTCATGTCCTTCGATCTTTGAAAGGAACGTGTTGGCGGAAATTACAAAGATCATTGAGAAAAACAGGATGGTTAAGCGAAAGGACAATATCATCCGAAAGATGGTTGTTGATGGCCTCTTAGCTGTGGGATTTGATGCCTCAATCTGCGAGTCTCACTGGGAGAGAACTCCTTCAACTCCTGCTGGTAAACCTATAATCTCAACACCACCACATATGCTGTGGTTTTTCCCCTTAATAATTATTTTTCGTGTTGGGAATAGGATTAGAAACTTGAAAATCTATGAATTTCATGCTAGTCGGTATGCAGACTTGGAAATTACCTTAGTTTGGTTAACGATTTATATACCAGTAATGGTGAGAGACTGAATAGTTTAATTTCAGGAATCGCCAAATAATTGCAATAAAGGGTACCAAAATGCAAATGACCGAAGTAGAGCAGATAGATTCAAAACTCATATAGAGGATACTAATTAGTAGTTCATAGATGCAAATGACTCGTGTAATGATCCCAAATATTTCAGGGTTAGGAATCTAGTGATAAGAAACTTGGTCTTGGATAGGAGAAAAATCAGAAGCACTTCACCGTCTCTTTTAAATTTTTCTTACCTTTGGATATCGGAAACAGCCTCTCTACCTAGGTAGGGTAAGGTCTGCGTACACTTTAACCTTGCCAGACCCCATTTAGTGTAGTGGGATTACACTGTTGTATGTTGGTGTTGTTCTTACCTTTGCAAACTACTCATCAGTCATCTGTTAGTGCTTGCTGTAAGCTATTTGCGTAGACTGCCTTTCACTCTTCGTTCTAGTTTATGGACGAATCATATGTTTTTTTGCTCTTATTCGGTTAAGAATTCAACAAAAGTTGCAATCTTTTCTACAGGAGCTTATGAATATATTGATGTGGTGATTGAAGGAGAACGTCTTCTAATTGACATCGATTTCAGATCGGAATTTGAAATAGCAAGGTCGACTAGGTCATACAAATCACTTCTGCAAGTGCTGCCTAACATTTTTGTAGGCAAAGCAGATTGTCTTCAGAAGATCGTTCATTTGCTAACAGAAGCTGCAAAGCAGAGCTTGAAGAAGAAAGGAATGCCTTGTCCTCCATGGCGTAAAGCTGAATATGTTAAAGCTAAATGGCTGTCGACCTACACCCGTATGACACCAGTTCTAATGCCAATAGTGTCAAACTCTGCCTCTGAAACTGGCACTGCTTGTAAAACCAAACAAGAAGCTGTGAAGGATGAGACTTCAGAGGATTCTCAAGGGAAGCTGATGCCTCTGGTTTTTGGAGAGAGCAGCCCTTTACCTGAGAATAACACGATGAAGGATGTGATGGTGCAGCTAGGCGATCCACCGGAGATTAAACACAAGGAATCAAGCATTTGCGCCAGGAAGATAACTGGTTTAACTTCTCTGATTGAGGACCACACATAAAATTTTGACCTGTTCCTTAACCTTTTTGTCTTTTGTTGTTGCTTTTATATGTTTTGAGCTGCAAACCCCGTGTGTTTTAGTATTTGGGGCTTATTTGAAACAACGGACGGACCAACTGCCTGACTGGTTTGTCTGGGCGGTCTCCCTTCGCATTTTATAGTAAGGGTCTAAGAGTCCATGTCACCGCTAATACAACTTACATAGTCGAGAGTAGTAGTAAAGGAGAACTGTAATTGTTTTGTCAGTTCGGTTGTTTGATATTTTTCAACAAAGTGTTTTGCACAAGTGTTCATCGTAGCAAACGCTTGTTAGCTTGTAGTAGTATTTTACTGATATAATGACAATAAAGTCTGGATTATTGTAGTATGAGCGCTCTTTATGTACCTTTTCATACATTATAGTGCTTGTGCTCTTTGGTTATGGGTCCTTGTTTTCTGGATGTTTGATGTTATAATTTCATTGTGCAAACTCGTCTTAATTGGGGCGTCAATTTTCCAAACCGTTGTGGAGCTGATTTTTGTGTGACCTTGAATATGATTTGGTAATGCCAAGAATTCTTTTACTCATTCAGGTATGGGAGGATCTAAAAGTAACGGAACAAAATTTTGCAAAATAATGGTGGAGGCACTTTTTCGCAGCGCAGGCTCAAGTGGCGGAGCCAAAATTTATAATAAGGGAGTTCAAAATCGAAATAAGTAAGCATTCAACATTAATTATATATACATAAAATATAATTTTAATCATGTATAAATAGTATAATTTTCGTCGAAGGGGGTTCAACACTTTTTCGCCGCGCAGGCTCAAGCAGTGGCGGAGCCAGAATTTATAATAAGGGGGTTCAAAATCGAAATAAGTAAGCACACGAACTAGTAGAAGGAGATTCAACATCAACTATATATACATAAAATATAATTTTAATCATATATAAATAGTATAATTTTCGTCGAAGGGGGTTCGAATGAACCCCTAGCCATAAGGTGGCTCCGCCACTGGGGTCAAGTCATGGAAGTGTTGCCTTTAGGTATTATCTGATCGTCACACTGGAGAAAGGTCCAAAAGCACCTCTAGGTCATGAAATTCTACAAGGTGCAGGGTATATAATTATTACTGTTGGCTAAAGGGTGATGCGTTGCGTAGAATGGAGGTACAACTTTGCCTCATAGTGAGCTATTTTATCAACACTTTTGGTGAAATTTTCCCGTCTCCTTTTTGTCTCCGCGTTAAGTTAGGTAGAATTTCACTAGTGTTCTGGTGCAATTTATCCACTTTACTCTTTTATCTTTTGAGTAATGATTTGACTGGTAATCTTTGACATTGGCATATTAATAGTGTTTTAACTCAGGATATCACTCTTATGGATATAAACAATTTGATCTTAAAAGTGTATATTATAAGACATAAATCTTGACTTCATTAGCTTGGTGTACAGAGGAAATACAAAGTATTAATAAGCTATTTTACTCGTAATTACAAACAATTTAATTTTAAGTTGACTGAAGTGCAATTCAAATTTCATTAATGAGTATCCCTTCTTCCTCTCGTTTTGGTCAACTCCTTCAAAATGTTTCTGAAAAAGAACAAAATAATCTGATATCGGTACATTTGCTCAGTAGTTAAGGTGTTTATGCTAGAATTAAGGCTGATATACTTCAACTTTAATCACTTTCATATTTTAGATTCGATATGAGTATTGCCCGAAATAAAATGGACTGGATATTAAAGTTCAGATATCTAATTACAACTATCAATTTTTGTTGTAAAGGCATACTAGCATTTTGGGCTAAAAACTCCAAAGCAACTATAATCAAATTTTGTACTATTCATGGAAATAAAAGTTGACAATGTTATCATTTATCGTCTTTAGTGACTAACATCTCTAATTGATCCATTAGTCGTGGTGCTTTAGGCACTAAAAACTTTCATTTAACAATAAGATTATGTGGTGCGAAATTCTAATATTGAGATTTGAGGCACTAAAAGTTGATTCGTTTAATAATGGACTAATTTAGTTCCTTCTAGATCTAGAACGTGTTACTTTTAATTTATAAAATATAAGTATAATACTATAGTTTATACGAAAGGATGATCTTATACTCAATGGCTTAATTCCTTTGTGGTTGCAGAAGAGAATATAATCATTACTGCTGGATAAAAAAGCTGCTGACTTATGTGAAAAGGTCGGAGCTGAGGGGTTAATTTTTTGGTGAATTTCCGTGTTCTTTTTGTCGTGATGTGTTAGTCCATTATTATATTTTTCAGTAAAGTTATTGTGCAACTTATTGAGGAAATTCATGTCTTGGGCAAAGTGATTTGAAAAGTAATATTTCCTCCGTTTCATATTAGTCGGTCATTTTAAAATTAGTTATTCAATATTACTCTCTCTATTTAGTTTTATTGACCCTCTTGCTAAAAATATTTATTTCAATTTAGTTGTTCCATTTATGAAATTAAGAAAATTTTACTATATTCTTTCAATATTATCCCTATTATAAAATGATTACATAAAATATATATACTCAAATTTATATTTTCAAAGGACAATTAATAAGACTAATTTAGCAAAAGGGTGAAAATCGTTTACATGCCCAAACTTTACTTTAAAAATCAAATCCCCCCTCAACTTTAAAAATTAATCATTGTTCCCCTTTTTTCCTAATTGACTTTTTAAATGTCTATCTTATCCTTACATTGTCAACTTTTATTTATTCATTTTTACTTCTTTAAAATCGTATATATATATAAAAATTTCCTATAAAAATATTAATAACGTCGAAAAAAGAAAAATAAATATTAATTGAGTATATAAGCTAGTGTCAGTCTTTTATAAAAAAAAATAAAAAATCAAATTAATATTAATGTAATCTATAATGTGATAACCTTAAAAATATATTTTCAATAAAAATAAAGATATAATTCATAAAATTTCTTCAAATATCATCTATATATTGTAAATAAATTTTAGATTATAATTTAAATTTATTTTTATTAATAACAATCACAATTTATTTATCTATGTAAATAATAGAGAGTAAGAGGTAAATGGCACTTAAATATACATGAACATAATACATATATAACGCATGTAATATTAAAACGACAATCATAAAAAAATATCATTATATTTTGTAACAAACTTATAAAAGAATTATCTACTTGTAATGTTAATGAACTTAAATAAAATTTATAAATACATGTATTAAAAAACTTATTATAATATTAAAAAATGTTACATAAATGGAGGATTGAAAATGGTAAGGATAAAATAGGCATTGCATAGGATAAAGGAAGGGGGTTGGGGGATGGGAGGAGAATGATTAATTTTCAAAGTTGAGGGTGTAGTTTGATTTTTAAAGTAAAGTTGGGGGGTGTAAACGATTTTCACCCTTTGGTAAAATAATCTCCTCATAAATATTTTCTTAAGGGAAATGTCAAGCCAATAAGGGTCAAATATTTTGAAACGGAGGGAGTAGTTGTCTACTTTACTAAATTAAGAAAGCATTAATTAAATTCTTTCCATATTACCCTTGCAATTAATTCTTTTTTAAAGTGTTCACACTTATTTGTAAATTTTTCAAGAAGTTTTTTAACGGGGAATTAATAAAATTACCTTTTTATTTATGATTTCTTAATATGCGTGTAAAAAAAATGACCAACTAATATGAGATGAAGGAAGTACTATTAATATACACATATGATATACTCCATCCATCTGCAGCACCCTTTCATTTTTAGTCCGCCCTAAAAAAGTGTCATCTTATTATAATTGAGAACAATGTAACTTTAAAATTTCTCCTTTATCCTTAATGAAAGAATTGTTTTAAATCATAAATTTCAAAAGTCTTTCTTTTTCTTCTTAAACACAATGTCAAATCGAATCATGCCACATAAAATAGAACAGAGGGAGTAATACATTTACTTCTTTTTTTTTTTTTTTGGCTATGGAGAAGTCCTTTTCTTTGACTTAATACATAACCAACCTCTTAAATTTATTACTTCCTCCATTTCATTTTGGTTGATTCTTGTTGACTCGACACTGCTCTAAAGAAAATATTTATTAGAAGTCTAATTTTACTAAATTGGCCTTAATAATTATGCTTTGAAATATAAATTTGAGTATTATACACTTTATGCATCATTTAATGATAGATGTAATATTGGAAGAACATGATAAATATATCTTGATTTCATAAATTGGACAACTAAATGAAACAAATATTTTTAGTAAGAGGGCCAACTAAAATGAAACAGAGGAAGTAAGATATTTCACTCAATTGAATACCATGTTTATAATTAAATTAAAAGAGATGACATATTTTATGTGATTAGCTTAACTATTGAATAAACGAATGAGAACACATGCAAAATTTTTCTTTCAAAAGTTAAATCAAAAGTATCAGAATACTTTATTAAAAATTGAGGTGTTCAATTAGAACATGACTTAGTTCGAGTGTCTAAATGATATATTCTAGCAAATTTAAAGGGTTGGTAATGTATCAACTTTTTTTTCTTTTTGTAAAAGAAGTTCTGAAAAAAGAAGTTATGTTCTTAAAAAATATTTTTCAAAAGAATATTTATTTGATGTTTTATTGGTGAATGCCAAATATCTTGATTTTTTAAAATAAAAAGATTGATAAAAGTATTAGAAATTAGATAGCATTTTGATATTTTCCTAAAATATGTTGATAATAATGTTTAGCTATTGGTTGAAATAGTTATTGAAATTAATGTTAGAGTTTATAGCAAAAATACACATGTATATAAACAAATACACAAATGTATTCAACTAAATTTAATATTACCTTCCATCATGATGATCAAGCGCAGGAAACGTAAGTAATATCGCAAACCTGAAACAAAATAAAAGAGAAAAATATTTTGGTGATTACTCAAGAGTGTTACCCACAATCAGTTATAGTCTTTATCCTTTCCAAGATGAGTCGTACAAGAATCCAATATCATCCGAACTTTTCAAAATATTATTACCAAATAATATATATATATATATATATATATATATATATATATATATGTAACAATAATTTAATTTAATACATATAAATATAAAATTAGTTATAGTACGTAATAAGTGTGCCACACTTTAGTGAAAATTTAACAATTAAAAGTTAGAGATAATTTTTATAATAAAATGATTTCCGCAAATAAGTAAAAAGAAAATCATTTTCTCATTTTTGATTCTAACAACTAAACACCATAAAATAAATTCTAACACTAGAGCGTTTTGTTTTATACCAAACGTACTTAAGTTGCGAATGATGATAAAATAATTAAACGAGAAAAAATAAAATTGAAGTATAAATTTTGCTCAACACGAGTTTTTAAAACCTTTATTAATAAATATTTTTTTTTTAACATTTCAATCCTGTTGAGAACTTAACTCTACACTTATCTTTTTCTTTTCTTTTCCCATTGTGATTTCGAAGAAGATGGTAACTTAGGCGAGGAAGAGTAGTTATTTGAGTGCGACTCTTCACAAAAATAGTGTGTATGAGCAAGATGACAAGGACAACCATATTTTATTAGCTAAAGATGTCATGACTACATTTGTTAAACTCTCAATGATGTAATTTTATGTTCAATATAAAAAATGTGAATTTTAAAATTAAAGATTAAATCGGTTTATCCTATGTATTAGTAGATAGAGACTCTAGGGTCAATATCTCTTATTGATCGTAAGTAACTCTATGATAGAGTTCAGCGTTACTTAATATCAATATCGATCGAAGTGACAAATATTCTGATAAACATAAATAGTGAAAGATGCACATATCGATAAATATCACCATATATTATTATTAAATAAAAGGAAAGAAAGAGGGATATGATTGCCATGGACCAAGAATTAAAAGAATATTGTTATTACAAGAAAACTTTAATAGGATTGTCTTCTCGATTGGTTCTCGCTGATGCTTCAAATCGAGAGCAAATTATCGACCATAAGTTACGAATCGTATAATGTTAGCTAAAGATGAATACTAAGATCCATCTTTGCCAAGTATTATCGATTTAATTTGATTTTCAGTTTTTTTTAGATCTTTTTTTTTTCTTTCTTATACTGCTTAGGTCGGTGAAAAAATGCCTTAGGTGTTTAATATGAAAACCAGGTATTTCCACCACAATGGTAAACTATATACCTGTGAGGCTGTGACTACTGTGTTTGCTTTTATTGTTAGGCAACAAGTTCGTTTTTTTTTTTTGAAAAGAAATTTATTTTTAAAAAAACAGGACATATAATTGTTTTTATTCGAGTTTACCTCAATCACCTAGAAAAGCAGGGGTTGCTTTCTTTATTTTTGAGATTGTTACTCCTACTTTACTTGCTTTTGGCATTTGATTTGTTGGTGGTGACGAAAGTAATGGTTTTGAAAGTATATCAATAAACAAAACTTTAATCCTGTCATATCTTAAACTATTAACAATCCCAACTGTTAATTAATTAAGGACCTTCTTTTGATAAGGCAAGATTTATTAAATTGAAAATTGTATCAAAGGAATACTGCCGCAATTACAAAAGCGCTAGACTTGATTACATCAAACCTAATCCTGAGAATTAAAAATAGTTTCCATTCTTTAATATAGCTATTGAAATCTAAAGCTAAGGTACAATGGAGTGTAACTGTTATTTCATATTGAAATCGAAATACCAAGACGTCCTGTGGCTACCAAAATAAATTTTGTAAGAAGATAAATTAGAAACAAAAAAAAAATGTATTAAAAGAGACATAATATTTTAATATGGTTTGATTTGATCAATATACCTACATATTGTGAATATTTGATACGTACTTACAAAGAAAAAATCTTCAATTTTATAGAAGTTCAAAAGATTAGTTTTCTTTTTAGAAACAAAGCACAATTATAACAATAATAATAAAAACTTCTACTAGTATAAAATAAGAAAAACAAGAGAAACCCTAACAATTCAACAATTTATTATTCTACAAAACACAAAGCCGAGCAGAAAAAAACAAATGGCTTATTGTTATTGATTCAGTGATTCTTATAGGACGTGATTAGCAAGAATTAATTATTGGGGTCAGACAGACTGTTAGAGCAGCAACGGATCATACAAGGCCGCTAATTACGCCAATTGACATCTTCGATCATACATGCTTTTCAATTTGTCAATCTTCTCCTTGTATTTTTCCTCCTTGGGGTTGAGTTTGATGCCGATCTTGAGGATAGATCCTCTCCCGGAATGCGCCAACTCCTGTTCACTTTGTCAAAAGCTTCAAATAATTGAAAGATTTTGATTCACAAATATTAAGTTTTACTTTCCTTGATCTGCACAAATAATAGAATATTTTATCTTTTTTATTTTAAGAATACTCTTTATATTGGGTGAAATTGATCTAGACACGTGGCAGAAGCAAGAAGGAACTTCGGCGACGAGTTGACAAGAATATGTGACTGAAGGGGTATTGTCTGTACTATATGACGTGAACAAGAGACAAAGTTATCAGGTGTGCAGACGAGCCTGCACAAACCGTCAGAGCATGGCAGGAATATTGGATGCACCATTAACGACATTACCATGTGGCCTGCGACCATTGGTCTTAGTACTTTAGGGCTTGGATGGAGTTCTCTTATTGACGATGCCTCAAAATTGTAACCTATAAATAGTTTGCTCTTTTCACTTGTAAAGACATTCTGATCTCTGAAGAAATACAATAGCACTTCCTGTACTCTTGAGAACCAAATTTTCTGTTGTTTACATGACATTGATTTCTTTATACCTGTACCGGCTCAAAATCATTGCCGGAATCAAGATGGTCATCCTCGGATGCATATCTGGATACTTTGTTGAAGCCCAAAGTTTCATTTTACTTTATTCTCTTGCTTAATTTGTGTCTATACTAGATTTACAATATTCGAACTGCTAATTGACTGATCTAACGATCTAAACTAATAACGTGTGTCCTCGACCTCATATAAATTCAACTGTATGATTTTTTTGGTAAAGAGTTTGGTTCCCATCATGAGGCCTAGACAACTGTCTTTTGGTTTAGCTCACCTAACTTAAACTTATTAGTTTGAATATCATGTTTTTCAGGAGCAGCCAAAACAAACGATGGAGACCAAACCAAAATGGAGATACCGGTTAACAGAATCGATGATAACCTGCTCAATGAGGAAGCATATGGAACACAACTAAAGAAGGAGAAACTGGCTCAGATCACCTTCTGTGATGAACAAAATCATCTTGTTAAGGAAATGCCCACTCTTGACAGCGGGAACCTCAACATGACTAACGTAAACATGCAGAAGAGAAATACAAAGCTGTGTTTTGACGAAGTGGAGTCACGGAAGAAGAGGGCACTACAAATTTAGAAAGTCTCAAAGAAATCCTGTTGGGGATAGTTAAGAAAGAAGACACTATCATAGATCAAATGAAGACACAAGACCAGAAGGCGGGGGTCGTAAAGCACCATAGACCATAAGACCTTTAACACTTCGGGAGGAAACAAACAAACGCCACCAGGAGGGGATTTGAACCCATAACCAAAAGTTAAACAGAGCTTTAGCAGGTTCCTTTTTAGCCACTAGACCAATAACATACTTCATTTATGGGTTCCCAACTTATAATTCTTATATATTCACAAAATTTCTCAATATAAATACAAGATCCACACGAAAGTTAGTGGGTTCCAGGGAACCCCCACCCAACCCCCTGAATCAGCTCTTGCTAGCAAAAGGAGATATACTAGAAGCTAAAAACCAGTCAAAAAATGCATGGCTAACAAGACTGAAGTTGGCTAACGAGCTGAAAACTAGTCAGAAGTACTCACGGCTAATGAGACTAAAGATGAACCCGAGGTCGTAGCATCCCTTGCCTCAAAGAGTTGTTGAGGAAAGAAATGAAGACCCTTTATTTGGAGTTGAGTACATAGATGAACCACATATCGGGAGCACTACTAGGTTATTAAAGGGCCAAATTCCAAGAGTTTTACGAAGGTTCCTTACAAGGTTAGTGCAGTAACCAAACCCATACTAAAGTGGTTCAAAATTCCAGACATATCAAAGAATGATGGAAACACAGACCCGAAGAGAATATTTTATTTTTCACAATGACTGTCAACGAAAATGAATTGACTAAAGAAGAAACATAGTCAGTTATGGTTAAGAAATTTAGAGAAATCATGTCAAGTGGAGCGCTAATATGGTAATCTTTGTTACCCAAAAATTCTATTGGTTCTTTTAGTATGATTTTTTTGGTAACTAACCAAGTTTATTAATCACCAAAGGAGAACATTACGAATCCATAACTAAATAACTAACAGAGTTAGTTATCATAAGAGCAACTAGCAGGACACTACGAGCTAACAACTAGAATACATAGCTATGAATTAGAGACTGGATTCTAGCAGGTGCTCGAACATAACAAATACTTTTAATTTCTTAAGCAACAGATTCCCAGCTTTGAGCTTTCTCCTAAAAAATTCATTGGTTTCTCTCAATCCAAACACCATGTACACCCTCAGTATAAATCACTCAAAAAAGTTGAACTGGTGGACACTTCTCTTTGCTCTCTGTATCACCTCTTCTTCGTGAGGGCCCAAGTCTGTTATACCAAGTCCTATTATTGAATCCATGCAACCAATCTATGGAGGACATGATTAGTATAGGGGCACTGGATAAATAAATGCTCTCTAGTTTCATCTTGGGAATTGCATAGGACACACTTAGATTCTACATCTTTTCTCCATTTTAGCAGCCTATCTGAAGTTAGGACTCTGCCATTCATTTGCAGCCAAACAGTAAAAACAGTTTTATTCCTAGCAGCATTTTCAAATATTAAAAACTTTCACTTTACCCTTGGTTCATTTCTAAGCATGATAGAGTCAGTAATTCGCACTTGACTTATGATATTTCTAGCCTCTATAACCTTACTTATCATCCAACATGCTTGGGCATGAATGTTCATGTTCTCTAGTTGATTGCTCCTAATATAGTAAGCATTAATCTAACGTATCCATAGTTTATCTTATTTTTTAGCTAGATACTAATAGGTTTTAGTAATAGCTGCTCTATTACACAACCCGAGGTTAGTCAAATTCAGGCCAGAAATACTTTTAGGGGAGCACAGTTTGTCCCAAGAAATTAAAGCCTCCTTGGAAATAATATTGGTACTTGATCGTAGGTAGCTTATGCAGTAGGAATTAATAAACTTCAAAACTTTAGAGGGCCGGATAAAGAGTTGGGCCTAGTAGGCCTGAATTTCAAATACAACAGAATGAATTAACTTTGTTCTGCCTGCACAGGACAACTTCTTTGCAGTCCAGGAAGTAATTTGAGAAATAATTTTATCTATAAGAGGCTTCCATTGAATCATGGTGAGCTTCTTAGTAGACAAAGGAATTCCTAAGTACTTGAATGACAAACCCCCTGTCACGACCTGATTTCACAAGTCATGATGACATCTACTTTAACCCACCAGTAGATAAGCCAAACCGTAGTTCGAAACAACAAGTAATGAGCTAGTTGGTGAAAAGTATAATAAATACCGAAAGTAACCATACAATAGAATCATAGGCGATAAAATATAAGAGCTACAATACAAATATCATAGGATAGAGAGAGAGAGAGAGAGTATGCAAATAATATCCCACGACCTAGTAAGCTACTAAATCCAAAAGAATAAGAGTATTAAATAGTATCCAATATACAGGTAGTCTTGAAAAGTATAGACTGTACAAAAGTAGTGGAAATAGAGAAGATCAGCTATGGCCCTGAAAGCTCACCATATCTCCGAATCCCAAAAGCAAGCTGGAATAGAATGTTAGTGGTGGTGACTCGTACTAGGATCTGCATCAGAAAAAGATGCAGAAGTGTAATATGAGTACCAAAACAACTGACACTTAGTAGAAATCATCGGACGATTGAGCTAAATTATAATAAAAGCATAATAAGATGTGAGAATATAAACTAAAGTCAGGGGTAAAGGACCAAACATGAAACGATGCTCCCAAACTTACGAGAATGATAAATAACAGGATAAATAATTTGAAATAAATACAATCTAACTACAGTCTAATTGGGCCCTATAAGCCCAGAAGACACAAACAGAAGAGAAATAATCCAACCGAGCCCCCATAAGCCCGATGGATACAATCAAGGAGGAATTACCGACAATGATAAATATAAATAACCGACAACCAAAACCATACCAGAGGGTCTCTTCAAACCATAAATGCCGGACTCAAATCAAAACTTTAATATCATGTTACCGATATAATGTACCATATCTGAATAGTAAATACTGGACTTGAATCAGAACTAGAAAGTAAATACCAAATAACGAACCTAGTCGAAGGTCGAAAAGATATCCATATCATTCTATGGTTCATGATTTATGTAAGATAAAGAAAGAAGGCCTCCTGGGTCTATAAGGAGCTAGATTAGATATTTGACCTAAAAGAAGACCGACGGGGCCCGCTACTAATCCCGAAAATCCATACTAAGGCAAATTCTACCCAAAACTAGACTATGTCCTTAAAGTTCTATTTCATGGTATCAAAGTTCTATTTCATGGTATCAAATAGGTCAAAACTAATCTTAAGGTATAATCTAACTTAAAGGGGAAAGAATGAGTCAAATTTTATCTAAAACGACTCTTTAATCGGCTAAACAATCCAAAATTCTCGAAACTTGAAACCAAGCCATAAATACTCATCCAAATCTAGCACAACACTATACTAATACCCTAATAAAGCTCAATCTATGAGAAAAGTAAGCCTAGCCTACCTAGACGCTGCCGAAAGCTCGATAAAGTCCACTAGATCGGAGCTTTTCTCTTTCGAGAAGCCTCTGCACGATGCCACGCTATCAAAATAATAATCTATACATTAACACGAGAGTAACAATACCCATATTGCATATAAATTCTCCAGATCTAAAATCGAGCTAAAAAACCCATGTGGGACCCGCTTACAGAATCACAACTTTGAAACTGTCAACATGTCCCTCTAAGCTCAAGGATCATTTATCCTAAAAAATGGGTGAAATTCAAGTACAAACGAACCCTAAAGCAGCCCGTAAAGTAAGCTAGGGATTTGGATTAAAATCAGAAAATTAATCAAGAATTTAATGGAAACTTATGGAAATATTGATGAGAAAATGACCAAAAATAGCGTCTCCAACTCACCCCAAACACCTAATGATAGATCTCCACTCTCCACAAGCTCTTTAGCATTTTTATAGTATTGGGACTTAAGAAAAATGGACAAAAATTGGGTTCCACATATTTAAATGCTGCTAGGGGTCCCTTCATCGCTATCGCAGGGACCCCGTAGCGAACGCGATTCCTGACCCGGCTTACCCTTCATGAAGGCATCCAGTCCAGCGCAATTACGAAGGTGAAAGTCTGGTCCTGTCTGGAGGAGGCTCTTTGCGAATGCGAAGACAAGCTCGCGAACGCAATGTCCGATAATCTTGGCCTTCGCGAATGCGGCCAAGGCCATTTTTGGCTTGCACCAACAGTTTTAGCCAAGTGCCAAATCTTCGATCGAACCCTTGGAATTCGTTCGGAATCCCGTGAATGAAAACGAACTATGCTATCCTACCAAATTTGATATTCTGGACTCAAAAGCACCATCGAAACTTCCATTCGAGCTCATTTTTATATAATGTGGGTCCCACATCCAATGGCCATTTTAACCAAAATCCACCCAATAGCCCAAAACGAGTCTGAAAGCCTTGGGACCCGAACCAAGGGTCCCCCTAGCATAAAATTAATGTTCCAGAGCTAAAAGAACTGTCAGAATTGGCATACGAGGCCATTTACTTGAAGTTTAAGCCAAACTACAATCCTTAACAACGAAAACTTCAAAATAGGAAATTGACTCTAAAACCAAACGAACTGTCCGATAACTGAGCTGTCAGCTCCAGCAAGCCATAAATGACTTGAGGCAGCTATGAAAAAGCTCTAAACACCGAAATAGTACAAAAATGCAGAAAATGGTCTGGAGGGTCATTATAATATTCACTACTTAAAGGACTTTCGTCCGCGAAAGTAAAGAATGAAGATGTACCTGAAGGCTAGAACAAGTAGGGATACTGGGCTCACATTTCACTCTCGATCTCTCAGGTTTCCTCCTCGACTAGACGGTGTCTCAACTGGACTTTAACCACTGGAATCTCTCTAGAGCGCAACCGTCTAACATTCCTGGTTTGTATAAGGGTTGGCTCCTCCACAAAGGTCAACCTCTCATCTAACTGAACCGAGTCCCACCGAAGCACATGGGACTCATCAGGAATGTAGCAATGCAACATGGATACATGGAAAACTGGGTGAACAACTAAAAAATCTGGGGGCAAGGTCAACTCTTAATCCACCTCTCCAACGGTCCGAAGTATCTCAAATGGTCCAATGTACTTGGGGCTGAGCTTGCCCCTCTTTTCAAACCTCATCATGCCCTTCATGGGCGATACTCGAAGGAAAACTCGGTCATAAATCCCCAACTTCAACGTCCGAAGCCTACGGTCAGTATAACTCTTCTGCATACTCTGAGCCGCCCGTAGCCTGTCCTAAATCACCCGAACCCTATCCAAAGACTTACTAAGCAGGTCGGTACCATAGGGACTAACCTTATAAGTCTCAAACCAACCAATCAGAGATCGACAACACCTATCATACAATGCTTCAAATGGTGCCATCTCAATACTCGAATGATAGCTATTATTATAAGCAAACTCTGCCAAGGCTAAATGCTGCTCCCATTAACCGCCAAAGTCCATAAGAAATGTTCGGAGCATATCCTCTAAAATCTGAATACTCCACTCCAACTGTCCGTCGGTTTGAAGGTGGAGGGTGGTGCTAAGGTTAACCTGAGTACCTACTCCTCTTGAAAAGTCCTCCAAAAGTTAGAGGTGAACACTGATCCTGAAAACTATCATGAAAGAGCCTAAATAAGGCCTGAAAACATGGTTCATTAAGTCCATGAATGCGGCTGGGGCATTAGACAACCCAAAAGACATCACCAGGAACTCATAGAGGCCATAGCGAGTCTTGAAGGTTGTCTTAGGTAGATCCTCTGTCCGAATCCTCAACTGGTAGTAACCTAATCTCAAGTCAATCTTAGAAAACACTGCCGCACCCTAAAGTTGGTCAAATAAATCATCAATATGAGGCATAAGATGCTTATTCTCCAGTATCACATTATTCAACTGTCGATAGTCGATACACATACGCATAGAACTATCCTTTTTCTTCACGTACAAGACAGGAGCACCCTAAGGCGATACACTCGGCCTAATAAAACCCTTTCCCAAAAGATTCTAAAGCTGAGAATTTAGCTCCTTAAGCTTGGTAGGATCCATGTAGTAAGGTACCATAGAAATAGGTCAGATGCATGGCTCAAGATCAATAGCAAACTCAATATCACGCTCAGGAGGAGGGCCGAGTATGTCAAAAGGGAAAACATCAGAAAAATCACGAACAATAGGAACAAAATCAAGCGAAGGACTCTTGGTACTAATATCACGAACATAAGTAAGATAAGACTTGTAACCCCTCAATACCAGTCTCTTAGCCCAAACATAAGAGATAATTCCCGTCGGTGCACAGCTAAAAGAACCCTGCCACACAACTGAGGGTATGCTAGGCATGGCTAAGGTAACGGTCTTGGCAAAGCAATCCAAGGCTGCATGATAGGGGTATAACCAATCCATACCCAGAATCACATCAAAATCTACCATATCTAGCACAATAAGGTCAGCCCGAGTATCAAACTCTCGAACAGTCACCAAACATGTTCTATATACCCGTTCCAATACTAAATAATCACCCACGAAAGTAGATACATGTAATGACATAGATAAAGGCTCCCAAGACAACTCCAACCGCGGTGCATAATAAGCAGAAACACATAAATAAGTGGATCTCGGATCAAATAAAACAATAACTAGTTGACGGCATATCAAAATAATACTTGTAATAAAAACATTCGAAGACTCCGCTTCCAGCCTACCAGGTACCGCATACTTTTGACCTCGTCCGCCCCCCGGACTGGGCACCTGACCGACCACCTGTCCTAACAGCTTGAGGACCTCCTTAAGAACCCTGGGGAACACCCCTGTGACCCTAAACACCACCCCTTGCTGGAGGCGACACTGATTTGATAGGCTGAACACTCTGTACTGCAGGCTGAATCATCCCGCACTACGGACACTTACTGGAGAAATGGCCGACGACCCTATAATTAGGAGTGGGCATAAAAATCAGAGAACCAAAAATCGTACCAAACTGAATTAGTTTGATTCTTTGGTTTTGGTTCTTTGGTTCTTCGGTTTGGTTTCAATTTTTTTTTGGTAGTTCGATTCTTTGGTTCGGTGTTAGATTTAGGGGTAACGGTTCTTCGGTGCACCGAAGAACCAAACTTTTATTAAAAGTTTTTTTTTAAATTTTTAGTTGGTTCATGTTTGGATCAAATCTTTTCACGACCAAGCCTCAAAGCCCATACCCAATTACCCCATCAACATTTACCTTCCATCGTTTTTACTTTTACATTTTTCTATTTTTTATTGTTTCTAATAGACTTATATTTCTAATTGTAATTTCTAAATTTTTTCACACAAATACTACCACCGTATTGTGATATGAAAACTGGAGCACTACATTGATATGTATTTGAAGTTGTCCTCACTTGATAGTCTATTTACAATGTTTTAGATTTTTTAGTGTCTTATATTTTGATTCGGTTCTCATTTTATTTTTTATTTTGCACCAAAAAACTGATTCAAAAATATCTAACTAAACCAAATCGAAGTTGAAAAAATCGAACCGAACTGAATTAGTTGGGTTCGGTGTTCGGTGCATACTTTTTCAAAACTAGAAACCCAAGAACCGAACCGAAATTGGATAAAACCAAATAAAAGGACTAAATGCCCACCCCTACCCATAATTATAGCATGCCCCGAGCACCCTACTCTGCCCAGAAAATTCGGCTGACACAGTATGTCCACCTCAGCCTGAAGACCAAGACTGTGCACCCCTAGAAGGCTGACCCTTACTCTGACCACTGTAGTCGCTATAACTGTGCTGACCCCCATCAGTAATCTGAAGTGCTGCCTGAACGAGTCTACTAGACTGACTCTAGTTCTGATAAGACTGACGCTGAGAGTACCTACATTGAAAATCTCTGCCCTTGAACTGCGAGCCGCTCTAGCTCCCACTGAAACTACCCTACTGACGCAACCTCTTATTGCTGCCCCCTTGGACCTCGCGATCCATATCCTCTATAGAATAGATATGAGCGGCAGTATAAGAAAAAGACTTCCCTGAAGTCACCAAACTCTGAGTAGTCCTACGGAGCGATAGACTCAACCCTATGACGAAGCACCAAATCCTCTCGTACTCTGTAGGCAGAATCATGGTGGCATGTCTGGATAACTCATGAAATCTTGCCTCATACTAGGCCACTATCATAGAGCCCCATCTTAAAGCAGAAAACTCATCTCTCAGGCACTCACGCATAGTGCGAGACATGTACTTCTCCAAAGAAACCTCGGAGAACTGAGTCCAAGTCATAGGTAGAGATCCAGCTGGCTTGGAATTAAAATAACCCCTCCATTACTGCTGCACTGCCTTGTCAAGCTGATAAGTCGTATAGTCTACTTCGCTCGACTCTACCAGCTTCAAATTACGGAGCCTCTCCTCGCAACTAGTTAGAAAATTATAAGTATCCTCCCCTGGGGCCCTTGCAAACCTAGGTGAAGTCAATCTCAAAAATCGGCCCAACATCTTTTGTTCATCGGCAGACATAACAGGCTGAGCAACTGCCGGCTATAGAGCTACCGATGCTAGAAGAATCTCTACTCTGGTTGCCACAATTATAGGTTGTGCCCCTAAATTATTACCACTCTAGTCTGCTGACTGAGCACCATCAGACGGTGCACCAACTACTAATCCTAACAACTGAAGCAAGGCATCTTTGAACATTAAAGAAAAATAAACCCTAGTGGAGCCTGGGCTGGCCCTTTCCCACCAATAGCTGGGGTGGCAGAATCTCTGACTCTGGAGTAATAACGGGATCAGGTGAAGGCTCCCTATCCCGACCCCTAGTTGGGGCTGTAGCTCTAGCTTGGCCGCGACCTCTAGGTCGACCACGGCTTATAGTGAGTGCTCTGGCAGCAGACTTGGGGTCCTTATCTCCGATCATCGTATCTCGCATCCTAACCATCTGTGAAAGAGTGGAATAATTGTCACAACCAGATTCCCATCCGGGCCGGACTGGCACCCGAAGCCGATGAGGCCCGAGAGAACCAATCTTTGCTCATGTTTCTTCATATACATGCCACTCAATAAACAACACCATCACGTAGAGGTGTAAAATGTCAATATCGGAAGTTATGGAAACATGTGATATATGCATATAAGAAACTTGGTCGTTAGAGCCATCAAGTCAAAATGGGCATTCATCTCTTACATTCGTCTGAACACACCCGTCTATAAAGCCTCTATAGATACCTGTACATAACCAACCTACAGTCGGGACAAGTCCCCGCTTTATACAATATTTACAATGCCAAAACCAAAATCAATATACACTATGACTCGGAAAGCCCCGAACCAACAAGAGCTCACCAAAAGTCTGCAACTGACCCGCACTCTACTGTGGAGGTCTACTAACACCTGTGCCTGCAGCAAGTAAGGTAAGCCCCCCCAAGGGAGGTTAGTACGAAGAATGTACTGAGTATGTAAGGCCATAAGCAACTGTATCATACATATGAACATCAATAAAAACAAATGTAATAGAATAGTTAATATGGATAAACCATCAATCTGTGTGTTTGGAATCATGTACTTTACTTTCAATACTTTCTTTGCTTCTATGTTCATTCATCTTTGCCTGTGATCTGTGATACCCGAGCCCCGACTGATCAATGGGTTTACATAACATAACGTTATATTGGGATTGGCTCGAGCTAGGCTTATGCCTCTAGAGCTACCACCCATGAATTAATATATCGGGATCGGCTCGAGCTAGGTTATTACCTCTAGAGCTGCCACCCATAAACCAACATATCAGGTTCGGCTCGAGCTAGGTTAGTACCTCTAAAGCTACCACCTGTAAGGATCAGTCCAAGCTAGGTTTATGCCTCTAGGACTGCCCCCTGATCCGATAGTCTCGGGATCGACTTGAGCTAGGCATTTCGCCTCCAAAGCTACCACCCATACTCAATCATTAACCACATACACATTACTTCATTCATTCTTTACTTTTGAGATTGATACAATGATAGTCATAACTTTATTTGAAGCTTTGGATCAATAATCAATGAGTGAGAGACATGTGAAAAAGCATTATTGGAAACATAGCCTTATTGGATACATAACACTATTGGAACCATTGGACAATAATCAATGAACAAGAGACATGTGTATAACCACTATTGGAACTTTGGAACACAACCTTATTGGGCTTTTGGAACATCAGTCAATGAATATGAGACATGTGAATCACAATTGCTCAATGAGTAGGAAACATGTGATAATGACAATTGATAACCGGATATAGGATACCTTAGCACATTTTGGGATAGGACAAATGTAATGTCAAAGTGAATATTATGTGCTGCTGAAGGATACGGACAGAGTAACCTTACATACTTTGTATTCTAAATATGAATAAACACTCTTATGCGTGAACACAATAGTACGACTCCTTCCTTACGTTTCACTCTACAACACAAGTACATAACGGAGCTTACATTAACAATCAACTACCTTACAAGTGCATAAGACGACAATGAGTTACACATTGGTCTTAAAAGGTCATTTCCCCCTTTACCATACCATTCACGAAATTATCCTACCATAAATACCATAAAATTCTATACATTGACCAAAACATCATAAACCAATAGCTTTTCACACCAAGTTCCTCCTTTACATGTTCTTATTAACACCACATCACAATGAATCCATCAAATCACTCCAATACATTTTATACCACAATTCCACAATTTACTCATAGAGAAAAATAACAAGTTATGGACATAACCACACCATACATGTTTAGATATCATCCACACCATTCACTTTCATCAAAACATCAAGTCCTTTTTCAAGTTTAATTCACAAGAATGCACATCTTTTAGCAAAAAGTCAAAGTGCACTATTCAACACCTTGCGAACATAACCACCATGATATACATAATCTCTCATGTACATAATATATTAATTCATAAGATTAAACACTTACCCAAGCTTGTAGAATGATGATCTTGCTCAAGGAGATGACTTAGGGTTTGAGAATTTGAGAGAAAATGTCTCTTTTTGGTTTCTTGGAAAAGTCTAGAAATACATGTGCCTTCTCATGAATAAAATCTGATTTCCTTGCCCTTTTATAGCCCCTTTAACTCATCCTTAGCCACTTAAGTCAATAATTGACTTGTCAAAGCAAGAATAAGTCATTTGACCCATTGGGCCATGTCTTTTAATTCATTTTGGGCCTTCCTTTGAGCCCATTAACACATATTATCTTAGCCCACAAAAATAAATGTGTAATCCATCATATATCTCATGTTTAATTAATTCCATAATGTCACGACAATATTCACTTACGAGATTACCGTTCGTAGCCTCAATCGTAAAAATAGAAATTCTAGTCGCTCATGGCTTCATTGAACATTTTTGGTAAATACTTGTGTTTCATGATTTGATTATGTAGGAGTGCATTGAGGTATTTGAAGCCTTAACAAGGATAAAAGAACACCAAGGAACCAAATCAAGGAAGAATCGACGTTGCGATGCTTTGCAAAATGAGCACGGAAGGGCCAAGTTACTGTGCCTTGCGCCACTTGCTGCAAAGCAAGCAGTGGCGCAAGATTTTGCTGCCCTCTGAAATCAGGAGGCTTGCGCCACACCCCCTGAAACAGGGAGTGGCATAAGAATTGCTACTTTGCTAAATTTTTGCCCACTCCTTCTAACACTAGCGTATCATCCAATACCCCATCAAATCACTACAAAATACTTACTTATTGCTCTCAACACTAAGTAAACATGAATCCAAGTTATCAAGTAAGGTTGGAAAGGTACGGGGTGTTACATTCTTCCCCCCTTAGAAACATTCGTCCTCAAATGTTTACAACGTGTTTTCAATTTTAACAAATGCATCTCTATAATAGCATACACATACATATATACTTAATGCCCATAAATACTTACTTGTCATTTCTCCACTTCCGCATTTTGAAGTTTTTCTTCCATTTGAAATTAATACGGGTACTTTGACTTTACCATTTCTTCAGCTTCCCATGTGATCTCCTCTACTTCTTGGTGTCCCTTGTGATTTCTTCTACGTGCTAATTTCTCCAATAGTGCCTTTATGGAAACTACTTCTTTATTTCTCATTGCTTTCACTTATCGATCTAGAATAGTAAGCAGTACCTCTTCACATGTGAGATCTTCTGTAACTTGTATATCTCCACTGGGAGAAATACGGGATAATCTCCTATACACTTTCAAAGCATCGAATATGAAATACTGAATGAACTGTGAAGAGTTCTTGGACTAGTGCTAATAGATACACAATTTGCTCAAATCTTTGGACAATTTCCCTTTCTTTCCGAATCTCATTATCTTTTCTTTTTCATTGGTGGCATTGTCAAAAATACCTTATCACCTATGGTACATTTTAATTCCCTTCTTCTAATATCGGCATATGATTTGTATCGGCTCTGGGCCATTTGTAGCTTCTGTTATATCACCTTGACTTTCTCTATAGCATGATGAACAAAATCTGACCCGAGCAAAGCAAATTTCATCAGCTGTAACCCATCCAATTGGTGATCTATATTTTCTTTCATATAAAACTTCGTAAGGTGCCTTTTGATACTTTTATTGTAAGCAATTTCAATGAACGATAGATGTTCATCCCAACTACCTTTAAAGTCTAATGTAGAACCTCGTGGCATATCTTCAAATGTTCATATAATACATTCTGTCTGTCCATCCATCTGAGGATGACAAGCCGTACTTATATCCACCTATGTACCCATGCTTTACTGAGAAGACTTCCAACACTTGTGCAGTAAAGTAAACTCTCCTGTTTGATATAATAGTGAGTGAAATCCCATTTAATCGTACTATCTCTGTAACATACAACTTTGCATAATGTTCCACTGTATCGGTGGTCCTAACTGGTAGGAAATACGCTGACTCGGTAAGCCTGTCAACTATTACCTATATGGAATCAACCTTCGCAGTGTACGAGGCAAACTTGTGATTAAATCCATGTTATTCATGTTCCACTTCCAGACTGGAAGGGTAATACATTGCATAAGACATACAGATTTCTGATGCCATACTGTTAATCAGTGACCGCTTGGACATTGAGCTACAAGTTCTACAATGTGCTTCTCATATAACCTTACCAAGACACCAGGGTACATTTTAGTTGCTTCCAAATGAATAAACTACCGTGAACGATGTTCTTCTGTCATAATTCGTTTCCTTAACCCATCTATATCTGGTACACACAATCTATATTGGCGTTAAAGTACTCCCCCTTGTGTTTGCTCAAATACCTTTGTCGAACTTTGCTGTACAGTCTTTTTCAATTGGACTAAAAATAGGATTTACATATTGCTTTTTCCTTCATCTCAGATACCAATGAAAGTTCTGCCACATTTGACACTATAATTCTTTCACCTGAAATTTATACAAGTAGTGGTGCCATCTGTTACACGCAATTGTCACAACTGTTAACTTAAAATAATATGTGGGATAATTTCTCTTATGTGGACGCAATTGTCTTAAGGTATACACTATCACATTGTCGTGCTGCATGTATACACATCCCATACCAACTTTACAACATCACAACGCAGTGCCTACTCTTATGCGTCTTTGGGAGGTACTAGTACAGGTGTAGTAGTTAATTTATCTTTCAATTCTTGCAAACTTTTCTCACATACCCCACTCCGCTGAAACTTAGTTACTTTGTGTGATAACTTTGTTAGGGGTAATGGCAGAAAGCCTTTTTAACAATTCTTCTGTAATAACTGGCCAACTCAAGGAAGCTACGAATTTCCGTAGGCGTCATAAGCCTTGGCCACTTTTTATGTGTATATTAATTCTTATTCCTTCATTCTATACAATGTGTCCTAAGGACGATACGGATTGTGACCAAACTTGCATTTAAAGAACTTGCATATATCTTACGGTCACGAAGAATCCGTAACACCTGTCACAAGTGATTAGTATGGTCCTTTTGTGATCTGAGTAATCTAGTATAGCATCTAAAACATTATCACTAATAAGCTAGCGATGGCTTAAACACCCTAATTATCAAACCCATCAACGCAGTTGGTGCATTTGTTAGCCCAAATGGCATAACTACGAATTTATAACAACCATACCTCTATTTTAGATATCTTCATTTTCTCTAACCCTTACTTGATGATCTCCTGACCTTAAGTCAATCTTTAGGAAGAATTTGGCACCCTATAACCAATCAACTAAGTCATCAACTTCGGGGAGAAGACATGTATTCTTCATTGTCACCTTATTCGGTTACCGATAGTAAACACACATTCCCAATGTGCCATTTTTTATTTTTATACTATAAACACTGATGTACCCAAGGGGTCGTACTAGGTCTTATGAATCCCTTGTTCATCACGTCTTTTAATTTCTCGTTTCATTCTTGTAACTATATCGGGGCCATGCTATATGAAGAAAGAAAAATAAGCTGAGTACCTGACATCACATTAATACCAGCTCATACTTCGAGGAATTCATTTACCACCAGAACTGATTGAAGAGTTGGTGGCTTTACATCAGTATCTTTCACTCTTACGAAGTGACATATGTATCCCTTAGAGTATCCTTTTCTTTGCTTTAAGATGGGGAATAAATTTTCCTCTTGGTGTCCCCTCATTTCCCTGGCCATTCAAAAACATTCTTTTGGGTAAAACGACAATATAACTTCTTAGTTCGGCAGTCTACTATGGCACAATCCCTTTGTAACATCAAAATCCACTTATTTCCAGCTCAATATGACCAACCAGTGTCTCATGACCACAAACATTTACTATGCACTTATAATATACTCTTTTAACTGCAATAGATTGACCAACTGATGTATAGACTTCATGTGACATAACTAGTAATTCTGGTGGTCTTTTGAATTTTCAGCAATTATTGAAATAACATATGCTAGTGTCAAATATGGGTTACTCAATACGTACACGTTATCTGTAGTTACATCAGGAGAAGCCTCATTTTGTGGCCCGACATACCACACCAATAACAACATTCGACCCCAACCGACATTCATTTAGATGATAACTTCCGCAGCACTAACACGGCTGATGAGGAGACTTCGGTTCTTCCTACTTTATACGTTCCTGTGCTTGATACCCCATTGCTCATGAATCCTGAATCTCACTTCTTTGCCCAAATCGATGTCTCTAAACCCTTGGGATCGAGTTAGAACATTTACTATAGACTAAGGAAATATTGGTCTAGGCGGTCTGTTAAACACCCGAGACCTAAATTCTTCTTGGGATGCCATGAACTGTCCCATAGGTCTAGCCCTCTTTGACTAACCTTCTTCAAATATTTGTGTCCTTTTCTGTTGCCTCTAATCCTCTATTATCTGTGCAAAAAGCCTGTATTCTTGCTATAACCATATCTCTTTGCAAGGCCGCAATAGTATAATCCATCTATCCACATACCGATGCACTCTATTGGTCATAATAGCTACCACCTTTGGAGCATACCTAACTAAAGAATTAAACCGAGGATTGTACTTTCTGACACTCATAGTCCTTGGCAAAGATTTAGCAATTGGTCCGCATGAGCTTTTCGGACCTCATCTGGGAGATACTGGTCAAGGAATGTCGTTTTAAATTCCTTCCAACTAGCTGGAAGTACATCAATACACCAGTCACATGCATAACATCTAGAGCCCTTTTGATTTAGTCTATAAAGTCCTGTGGGTCTTCATTCAGACCCGATCCGGTGAGCGTGGGGGGGTTAATTCTTAGAAAAATCCTGTGTTCGACGACTAGCTGCCCTAGCCGCACCATCATCACTTGTCACTGGGCCAGCTCGCCCGTGACATTGTACAAGAATTATCTGATTCAACATATGCACTACATTTCTTAAATCCTGTTCAGTGGCATTTATAGGTGGTTCTGCGGGTACTTCTCTACCTTTTGGCTAAGAGAAACCCGTATTGCAAATTCCATGTCAGCCCCACTTTGACTAGCTTGGTCAGGTGGTGCTTTACTCATTTCTTCTTCGGTAGGTATATCAACCTGCTTACCTTTTCCCTTATCTTGTCTGATAATCAACATTTGAATATGTAAAAAAAAACCAGTGTCAATGCGTACATATGCGTCTACCTACAACTTTGGCTCTATTGCACGATCTAGAGGTGAAGAAAATAAACAACTCCTAAATGTCCCGTAGCCTCTTACTTATAAATGTGGCGCGCAACACACCCATAAGCAAAACTCTACTTAGACACGGTTTTGTAGACACCCTTAGGACGACCCACTCTGATACCACTTTTGTCACAAGCCGATTCCCATCCGGGCCTGACTGGCACCCGAAGCCGATGAGGCCCGAAAGAACCAATCTTTGCTAATGTCTCTTCATATACATGCCACTCAATAAACAACACCATCACATAGAGGTATAAAATGTCAATAACAAAAGTTATGGAAACATGTGATATATGCATATAAGAAACTTGGCCGTTAGAGCCATAAAGTCAAAATGGGTATTCATCTCTTACATTAGTCTTCCCACACCCGTCTACAAAGCCTCTATAGATACCTGTACATAACCAACCTACAGTCGGGACAAGTCCCCGCTTTATACAATATTTACAATGCCAAAACCAAAATCAATATACACTACGACTCGGAAAGCCCAAAACCAACAGGAGCTCACCAAAAGTCTGCAACTGACCCGCACTCTACTGTGGAGGTCTACTAACACCTATGCCTGCAGCAAGTAAGGTAAGCCCCCCCAAGGGAGGTCAGTACGAAGAATGTACTGAGTATGTAAGGCCATAAGCAACTGTATCATACATATGAACATCAATAAAAACAAATGTAATAGAATTGTTAATATGGATAAACCATCAATCTGTGTGTTTGGAATTATGTACTTTACTTTCAATACTTTCTTTGCTTCTTTGCTTCTATGTTCATTCATCTTTGCCTGTGATCTGTGATACCCGGGCCCCGACTGATCAGTGGGTTTACATAACATAACGTTATGTTGGGATCGACTCGAGCTAGGCTTATGCCTCTAGATCTACCACCCATAAATTAATATATCGGGATCGGCTCGAGCTAGGTTATTACCTCTAGAGCTGCCACCCATAAACCAACATATCAGGTTCGGCTCGAGCTAGGTTAGTACCTCTAGAGCTACCACCTGTCAGGATCGGTCCGAGCTAGGCTTATAACTCTAGGACTGCCCCCTGATCCGATAGTCTCGGGATCAGCTTGAGCTAGGCATTTCGCCCCCAAAGCTACCACCCATACTCAATCATTAACCACATATACATTACTTCATTCATTCTTTACTTTTGAGATTGATACAATGATAGTCATAACTTTATTTGAAGCTTTGGATCAATAATCAATGAGTGAGAGACATGTGAAAAAACATTATTGGAAACATAGCCTTATTGGATACATAACACTATTGGAACCATTGGACAATAATCAATGAACAAGAGACATGTGTATAACCACTATTGGAACTTTGGAACACAACCTTATTGGGCTTTTGGAACATCAGTCAATGAATATGAGACATGTGAATCACAATTGCTCAATGAGTAGGAAACATGTGATAATGACAATTGATAACCGGATATAGGATACCTTAGCACATTTTGGGATAGGACAAATGTAATGTCAAAGTGAATACTATGTGCTGCTGAAGGATACGGACAGAGTAACCTTACATACTTTGTATTCTAAATATGAATAAACACTCTTATATGTGAACACAATAGTACGACTCCTTCCTTACGTTTCACTCTACAACACAAGTACATAACGGAGCTTACATTAACAATCAACTACCTTACAAGTGCATAAGACGACAATGAGTTACACATTGGTCTTAAAAGGTCATTTCCCCCTTTACCATACCATTCACGAAATTATCCTACCATAAATACCATAAAATTCTATACATTGACCAAAACATCATAATCCAATAGCTTTTCACACCAAGTTCCTCCTTTACATGTTCTCATTAACACCACATCACAATGAATCCATCAAATCACTCCAATACATTTTATACCACAATTCCACAATTTACTCATAGAGAAAAATAACAAGTTATGGACATAACCACACCATACATGTTTAGATATCATCCACACCATTCACTTTCATCAAAACATCAAGTCCTTTTTCAAGTTTAATTCACAAGAATGCACATCTTTTAGCAAAAAGTCAAAGTGCACTATTCAACACCTTGCCAACATAACCACCATGATATACATAATCTCTCATGTACATAACATATTAATTCATAAGAATAAACACTTACCCAAGCTTGTAGAGTGATGATCTTGCTCAAGGAGATGATTTAGGGTTTGAGAATTTGAGAGAAAATGTAGGGTTTGAGAATTTGAGAGAAAATGTCTCTTTTTGGTTTCTTGGAAAAGTCTAGAAATACATGTGCCTTCTCATGAATAAAATCTGATTTCCTTGCCCTTTTGTAGCCGCTTTAACTCATCCTTAGCCACTTAAGTCAATAATTGACTTGTCAAAACAATAATGGGTCATTTGACCCATTGCGCCATGTCTTTTAATTCATTTGGGCCTTCCTTTGAACCCATTAACACATATTATCTTAGCCCACAAAAATCAATGTGTACTCTATCATATATCTCATGTTTAATTAATTCCATAATGTCAAGACAATATTCACTTACGAGATTCCCGTTCGTAGCCTCAATTGCAAAAATAGAAATTCTAGTCGCTCATGGCTTCATTGAACATTTTTGATAAATACTTGTGTTCCATGATTTGATTATGTAGGAGTGCATTGAGGTATTTGAAGCCTTAACAAGGATAAAAGAACACCAAGGAGCCAAAAGAAACCAAGGAAGAGTCGACGTTGTGATGTGTTGCAAAACGAGCACGGAAGGGCCAAGTTATTGTGCCTTGCACCACTTGCTGCAAAGCAAGCAGTGGTGCAAGATTTTGCTGCCCTCTGAAATCAGGATGCTTGCGCCACACCCCCTAAAACAGGGAGTGGCGCAAGAATTGCTACTTTGCTGAATTTTTGCCGACTCCTTCTAACACTAGCGTATCATCCAATACCCCATCAAAGCACTACAAAATACTTACTTATTGCTCTCAACACTAAGTAAACATGAATCCAAGTTATCAAGTAAGGTAAGAAAGGTACGAGGTGTTACATTAATAAGAAATTAAAAACCATCTCAGACTCAACGCACGAAATGAACGAAGAAAGTGAGATTTTCCCTAAGAATGTCCTGTAGCCTGCCGAAGATAGGATACAGATGTCATTGCTTAGATCCACGAGACTCTACTAGACACTTGCTCTTTTACCAACAATACCAGTGAACCTAGGCTCTGATACTAATTTGTCACGACTCAATTTCGTGAGTCATGATGACACCTACTTTAACCCACCAGTAGGTAAGCCAAACCATAGCCCGAAACTACAAGTAATGGGCTAGTTGGTAGAAGGTATAATAAATTCCAAAAGTAAGCATACAATAGAATTGCAGGAAATAAAATATATGAGCAACAATACAAATATCATAGGAGAGAGAAAGAGAGTATGCAAAGAATATCCCACAACCTAGTAAGGTTAGTACAAAGCCACTAAAATCCAAAAGAATAAGAGTACTAAATAGTATCCAATATATAAGTAGTCTCGAAAATTAAAGACTATCCAAAAGTAGTAGAAGGAGAGAAGATCAACTCCGGCTCTGAAAGCTCACCCTATCTCCTAATCTCAAAAGCAAACTGGAATAGAACGTCAGTGGCGGTGACTCATACTCGAATCTATATCAGAAAAAAGATGCAAAAGTGTAGTATGAGTATCAATCACCTAGCACTCAGTAGACATCATCGATCGATCGAGCTAAATTATAATAAAAGCATAATAAGATGCGAGAATATAAAAAAAAGTTAGGGTTAAAGGACCAAACCTGAAACAATGCTCCTAAACTGACGAGAATGATAAATAACATGATAAATAATTTGAAATAAATGCAATCTAACTACAGTCTAATTGGGCCCCCATAATCCCAGAAGACACAAATAGAAGACAAATAACCCAACCGAGCCCTCATAAGCCCAATGGATACAATCAAGGAAGAATTACCGATAATGATAAACATAAATAACTGGTAACCGAAATCATTCCAGTGGGTCTCTTCAAATCATAAACGCCGGACTCAAATCAAAACTTTAATATCATATTACCGACGTAGTGTACCACATGTGCATAGTAAATGTCGGACTTGAACAGGAGCTAAAAAATAAATACCAAATAACAAACCTAGCCGAAGGTTGAAAAGATATCCAAAAAATTCTAAGGTTCACGATTTATGTAAGATGATGAAAGAAGGCCCCCTAGGTCTACAAGGAGCTAGATTAGATATTTGACCTAAAAGAGGACCGGTGAGGCCTGCTACTAATCCCCGAAAGTCCATACTAAGACAAATTCTACCCAAAACTAGACTAAGGCTTTAAAGTTCTATTTCAAGGTATCAAATAGGTCAAAACTAATCTCAAGGTACAATCTAACTCAAAGGGGAAAAATGAGTCAAATTCTATCTAAAATGGCTCTTTTAAAATTCTATCTAAAACGACTCTTTAATTGGCTAAACAATCCTGTAACCAAGCTGTAAATACTCACCCAAATCTAGCACAGTACTATACTAATACCATAATAAAGCTCAATATATGAGGAAAGTAAGTCTAGACTACCTGGACGCCGCCGAAAGCTCGTTAAAGTCTACTAGATTGGAGCTTTTCCCTTTCTAGAAACCTCTGCATGATGCCACACTATCAAAATAATAAACTATGCATTAACACGAGAGTAACAAAATCCATATTGCATATAAATGCTCTGGATCCAAAATCAAGCTAAAAATCTCATGTGGGGCCCTCTTGTGGAATCACAACTTTGAAATCATCAACACGTCCCTATAAGCTCAAGGATCATTTATCTTAAAACATGGGTGAAATTCGAGCACAAGTGAACCCTAAATCAACTCGTAAAATAAGCTAGGGATTTGGATTAAAATAGGAAAATGAACCAAGAATTTAATGGAAAATTACGGAAATATCGATGAGAAAATGACCAAAAATAACGTGTCCAACTCGCCCCAAACACCCAATGATCGATCTTCACAAGCTCTCTAGAGAAATTGGGTTCCATAGCTTTAAATGTTGCCACGGATCCCTTCATCGCGATCTCGATGCTTGACCCAGCTTACCCTTCGTGAACGCGGCCGATCCACCGCTATCGCAAATGAGAAAGTCTTATTCGGTCTGCAGGAGACTCTTCCCGAACACGAAGACAAGATCACAAATATTATGGCCAATAATATTGGCCTTCGCGAACACATCCAAGGCGTCGCAAAAACGAAGGCAATTTTTTCCCTGCACCAGCTGAAGCTTTACCAGAAGTACGTGCCAAATCTCTGATCGGACCCTCGAGATTTATTCAAAATCCCATAAACGCAAACAAACTATGCTACCCTACCAAATACGAATTTTTAGACTCAATGGCGCTATCAAAACTTCCAGCTAAGGTCGTTTTGATATAATATGGTTCCCACATCCAAGGGTCATTTTAACCAAAATCCACCCAATAACTCAAAACAAATCTGAAAGCCTTGAGTCCCAAACCAAGGGTCCCTCTAGCCTAAAATTAATGTTCTGGAGCTAACAGAACTGTCAAAATTGACATACAAGGCTGTTTACATGAAGTTTAGGCCCAAAACCCAATCCTTAATAGAGAAAACTTTAAAATAGGGAATTGACTCTAAAAACCAAACGAACTGCCCGGTAACTGAACTGTCAACTCCAACAAGTCATAAATGACTTAGGACAGCTATAGGAAATCTATAAACATCAAAATAGTATGGAAATACAGAAAATGACCTGGAGGGTCATTACACCCCCAACTTAAATCAAGATAGTGAAACATCCTATCCTGTTCATTTTTATCCAACCCAAATCAAGATAGTAAAGCATCCTGTCCTATTCAGTTTTATCCATTCCACCACAGTACATTGAGATTTTACCTAAGTTGGCATGAAGGCATGAGGCTATTTTAAACTTCTTAAAACACTCATTCATAGCAGTAATTGAGAGAAGATCACCTCTAGCAAAAAGTAGTAAATCATCTGCAAAATACAGATGTGTGATTCCATGTATAGCACACTTTGGATGGAAATGAAAACTCTTGATATCTTTCAACCCTTTAAGACTTCTGCTCAAGTACTTTGTTGAGATAGCAAAAAGAAAGGGGGAGATGGGATCTCCTTGCCGAAGTCCTTTTGCTGCTTTAAAAGGAGTAGTTGTTTCACCATTGATCAACACAGAGTAGCTCACAGTTTGAACACATTCTATGGTCCAGTTTATAAACTTTTATTTTAATATAATTGTAGATAACTCTATCTAAGTGCATGCCAAAGTAAGGAAGGTGCATCCCCAACGGGTAGACATTTTCAAGATAGAATAAGGCAACACAAAGCTTCCTCGGGAGTTCATCGCAGGGCTTTCTTGAAAGGTGTAAACTTAAAGAGTTCAATTGCATAATTGAGTTTGAGGCCACGATATAGGCTGATGTACACAACTAATATAAATCAATGATTTGGGTCGAGAATGATTATTGTCGAATCCATGAAAAAATGATCTAAAAATAGGAGGTTGGTTTATAGCTAATCAAGAACCATTGGGAAATCAGTTCGAGGCCAATGAAAAGCCCGTATCAATAGAAACGTGTCACGAAATTGACCAAGAAACAATCTTAAAATCATTTTCCCCATATAAAAAACATGCCAAGCTCGAGTAGGGGACTCAATTTTCAAGACTCATACATGCCATGGTTCGACAGAAAGGATAGCAAAAATTAGGGGCACGGGGGATTGTAAACAAAGAAAGAAATCAAACTCGCGATTTATGTGATAGATGAAGTCTTGTGACTTTTGGAGTATTGTTTCACCATTGGTCCTTCACAACTAGTATCAGCCATCATACTCATGGATACAAGGCTGAGGACTGCCAATATCTCTGAGAAGAAGTTGCCATGCTCTTTAAGAATGATCACCTGAGGGAGTTTTTAAGTGACAGAGTGAAGAACAATAAGGTAGAGAAGCTGAGAGAGATAGACAATCATGAAAGACTGATCCACCTCGACAAACTATAAATTAAGAAAGTATTAAACATCGACAGGAACCAAGTAAATATGATTATCCAGTGATGTTTGGTATTTTTATTACTGCCTTTTGTGGTTTATTTTATTTTATTATTTTCTAATCTTGACCTATTGTTGCATCCAAACGCACATGCAAGTGTACGCGTTCGTACAAGTAATATAGTGGCTCTTGCGAGTCGGATGTCGAACCCACATGGACTTGTCTTTTAACTATTTACTTAGACCAAACCAATTCTTATTATTTATTCAAGCAATAGAACCAAAGATGCATGAAGTTTAAATGATAAAACTAAGTAGTAAACTATACTAAAAATGATAAACTTAGGGTTGAAACAATATCAAAGAGGATTCTACGGTTAAGACATACTCGCAATCATGCATAATTATGATTTCTAGCCGGTTAAGTTGTTTATCGTGATTGATGATTAACGGGGTTGATATTATAACTCGGGGATGGTCACCCTCTAAGTCGTCTACCCAAATTAGTCTCACAACTACATCATTGAGTGGGGATGTGAGTCTCTAATTTGGATGCATTAAACTATCTTCTCATTTAGTAACCAAGTGGGGCAATTTGGTATATCTCTATCCTAACCGTAAATCACTCCTAAATTTCTCTAAGATGTGATCCACACTCTCTATGTTCTTTATTTCGTCCCTCCACTCCTATGGTAAATTTGCTTAAGGACTATAGATTTACCTTAATGGTCGCTAATCATTAAAGTAGTAAGTACAAGAATATAAGAACAACACATGACGTGATAAACATATAAACCAAATATAAAATCAAACTAAGCATTCATGTTTGTAGCCTCAACCCTAGAATAAGGGTGTTTAGCTACTCATAATCTTACACGAAATCACAAAGTTATAATTAAACATGTAAAAATAATGAGTAATAAAAAAAGAATTAAGAACCCTAATTTGAGCCTCCTTAAAGTTGTTTCTCCTCCCAAAATCGTGTATGTCTCCCAAGATATGTGTAAATGTGGCTAAGTACTCCTTTTATAACCCTTAATTTTGTCCATGAGCAGCCCCACATAAAATATACACATTGACCCCTTTTCCCTCAACTTAAAATAAGTATAAAACCAAATCCTAGTTGATTTAGTATTGTGTGTGTTAATATCGTGTTGTGGAATGCTCCCACGTGTTCCCCACACCTTTGGACTGTTTTTAGATGTTTATATAGCCCCCAAGTCGTCAAAGCCACGTCCCATAAGGATTAGGTACAAGTATCACACGTTTTCTACTCCAACTAGGACTTGGAACCGACTTATACCCGCTTCTATAGGTTGTACACTGCGGAGCTTATAGGATGGAACCATTGCTGGGCTGTGCAACACGTAGGGGGCAACAACTAGGCACAATTTTGCCTGGTTTTGTCCCTTATTGCCTGTCGAACTTTCTCCTTGTTCCATCATCCATTATAGATCATTTGCAGCTTCAAATGTCACCCAATGTACCTCCATTAACCTCTTGCACATGCTCACAATAATCATTAGAAAATACAATGGTTTACGCTCATCAAAACCACTCAAGAATAAGCACAACTCAAGCTTGGTTTGACTAGTTAACTCGTCTAGCCTTGTCTTTGTTGTTTTTACTCTTGAATTGATTCAAATGCACCTTAAACCACCTAAACATGAGGATTAGAATAAAAATACACCAATATCACTAATTATTCACATAAACACGCTAAGTTATCCTCAAAACTAAGCTAAATGTGTGTAGATAATGACACTTAGGTGTATAAATACGCCTAAGATCACCACCCCACACTTAAGGCCTTGTTTGTCCTCGAACAACTCTTTACTTTAACCACCATCAAGAAAGACTCTATCATCACTACTCAACATAAGACACTCAAGTTAGAACTACAATGACCACATGAATAACAATTTCAACATTAGGTATGTCACATTCCAATTGAAAACACATGAATAGAATACTACTCCAAAACTTCCTAGCCTCAAGAATTGACTCTACTATATTGGCAAAATCAAGCACATTACTCTATAAAGAGATCACATAAGTCATTTATACATCACTAAACATGCACTCTCACCATAAAAGAATCACCCATAGTTACTCACAAATATGCAATTATCACAAGAATGGGTGTAAGAATCAAATTCCGCTCACTCTCACAAAGAATTTACATGTTACAAAAGATGAAACATAATCTTGCAATTAGTGTAGTACTCCACTAATACTAGAATATTGAAGCTCAAGATCAAGTAGGACTTTAAGGGTTGTAATGTAGGCTAAGGGACGGGTAGGAACTCTTCTGGCCAGTAATAGTGACTATCTTCCCTAAGCGCTTTTAATACATCACACTTTGCATTTAACTCATCTCCAACTAACCTATTTTTCACCACTTTTCTCTTCCATAACTCTCTTTTGTTTTGCCCCATCTCTTTAAGCTATCTTACACTTCTTTTGTAGGGAGTTTTTGATTATCTTTTTCACAACACTTTAACTCTTTTTACTTTACTCCCTATCAAAAACATATAAACCTTTTCAACACACCAATAGCTACTACTTTGGGGCTTCAAATTCACTCTTTCTCTTCAATTTTCTCTCCTTCACAACTTTTGTTTTTCAACTTAAACGCTTAGGAGTTTTGGATCAAGTTACGATCTATTGAAAGAAAAGGAGTAAGCTACATATGAGGCTACCAAGCAATAGGCTAAAGGCACAACGGGGCTAACTAAGATCATGCATAAAGGTTAGATAAAGCAGGTATAAAACATGGCTATCAAATAAATGCCTATATTATCTTCTAAACTCAACAATCTTTATTTCGCTTTGCAAACACACCGGACAAGTTCTAGACATCAATATGCAAACATGGAATATAAAAAAAACCTCAACACACATGACACATGTTTAACTCAAGACGGGTCTCTATAGACTCTCAACCAAGCAGTTGCAAGAATTCAAAATTATGCCAACACCACACAAGAGTCAGATAAAAGAGCCTAGGTGTCTCACAGAAGTCATTCAATTTTCACATCATGCCTTAAAATTCAACACCAACTTGCCTCAAGTAATCATGTGTAGCACCTAGCAAGAGCATCTCTATTTATTCCTAATGACAAAAATTTTAAAATTACCCCTAAAAATAAAAAAAGATATTGGGTTCAAAGGGCTCCCCCTCGGAAAAGAACCGAAAAGAAAAACTGAGGGGTGGGTGAAGTGTGCTTCTACTAAACGAAAATAAAAACTAAAAATAACCAAAGATAAAATCTTTTTATATTTTTTTTTAAATTTAATAAAAATCCTATAACGCACTTCACCCTAAACAAATTGAAAGATTCCCACCCCATACTTAAAATCATACTTTGTCCCAAAACTATAAATCAAAGAATAAGAATTAGGAATACTCCTGAGGCCTCTAGGCTTAGCTAGTAGCATTATCTCCATCAATGAGCTCCGGAGGACCCCATACTTAGTTTTTGCCATGCTCCTTAGCTTAGATCTTAGGAACTCAGACTTCTCTTCAACCTGTAAATATCAAACAAAAACTAAAACCAAAGGTGATACTAAAAAAAACAAAAAAAATAAAAACAACTACCTTAACTTGGATTGCCTCCCAAGCAGCGCCTGATTTAACGTCGCGGCACGACCCATCAACTTTTTCCTCCACCTTGAGGATTTGAATTTAACCCCCAACTTTGCATCCATCGTTTTTGCTTCACTCATAGGCTGGTGGTAACAAGATAAAAGAGCCAAGTAATGAATGGTGCATGTAGAACCACTTGGCTTTGAAGTGAGGCTGTTCTTTTGTCTCTTTTCTGGTGCAAATTTAAGAATATATTATTCTTATTCCTCATTTACACACTCCTCCACTAGTTCAGATGACTCAAAATACATGTCATCATCTAAACTTAATGTAGAAAAGTGATTCGAATGAAGTCCAATACGTCTCGCTTCCAAACTTGCACTATGTGCAGCATGCTCACTTTTGCACACCTTCTCAATACTAGTCTCAAGAAAAAGATGATAGTTGAATAGTTGAAATTCTTCTGTTTGCTCCACAGGTTGGCTAGTATCCACAACAATTGGTTATTGGTTGTTGGACATCATATTTCTCAATCTTTTTATTTAAGTGGGATTCCAAGTTGTGGATATCTATGACAAATTGATCTATATCTTACATGAGCTCATCTCTCTCCTTCTTCATCTAGGTCACCATGATTGTGAGACTATCACGAATAAACTCGTAATATTTGAATTGTTGCTCTCGTTCCTTTGGCCAATCATCGTCTGCTTTCTCAGCTATATCATCCCTGCTAGCATTACAAACAACAAAATGATCATAATAAGGGTTCAGGGCAGGGGCATAAAATTTAGGACAACCATTCCAATGGCCATCCTGTCCACTACATGTATGATATATATTCAATTCAAAAGATTGGGCAGGTGCGCACAACCCTCTCTCTTGAACATCATGACAATTACCATCAAAGTGTGGTCCTCCACAAAATAACAAGAATTGTCATCATTCAACCACCATTTAAAAATTTTGTACAAAAATAAACTATATACAACTCAAACAAATAAAAAGAAAAAGTCTAATCTAGATAAACAATTAACACCAAAGTCCCCGACAACGTCGCCAAAAACTTATTGCGTCCAAATGCACATGCAAGTGTATGTAGTTGTACAAGTAATATAGTGGCTCTTTCTAGCCAGATGTCGAACCCACATGGACTTGTCGTTTAACTATTCACTTAGATCAAACCAATTCTTATTATTTATTCAAGCGATAGAACCAAAGGTGTATGAAGTTTAAATTATAAAACTAAGCAGTAAACTATACTAAAAATGATAAACTTGGGGTTGAAACAATATCAAGGAGGATTCTAGGGTTAAGACATACTCACAATCATGCATAACTATGATTTCTAGCTGGTTAATTTGTTTAACGTGATTGTTGATTTACGGGGTTGATATTATAGCTTGGGGATGGCCACCCTGTAAGTGGTCTACCCAAATTAGTCTCACAACTACATCGTTGAACGGGGATGTGAGTCTCTAATTTGGATGCATTAAGCTATCTTCCCGTTTAGTAACCAAGTGGGGCAATTAGGTATATCTCTATCCTAACCGTAACAACAACAACAACAACATACCCAGTGTATTCCCAACCGTAAATCACTCCTAAATTTCTCTAAGATGTGATTCTTACTCCCTATGTTCTTCATTTTGTCCCTCCACTCCTATGGTCAATTTGCTTTAGGACTATAGATTTACCTTAATGGTAGCTAATCATTAAAGTAGTACGTGCAAGAACACAAGAACAAACACATGACATGATAAACATATAAACCGAATATAAAACCAAACTAAGCATTCATGTTTATAGCCTCAACCCTAGAATAAGGGTGTTTAGCTACTCATAATCTTACACGAAATCACAAAGTTGTAATTAAACATGTAAAAATAATGAGTAATAGAGAAAAGAATTAAGAACCCTAATTTGAGCCTCCTTAAAGTTGTTTCTCCTCCCAAAATCGTGTATGCCTCCCAAGATATGTGTAAATGTGGCTAAGTACTCCTTTTATAGCCCTCAATTTCTTTCATGAGCAGTCCCACATGAAATATACACATTGACCCCTTTTCCCTCAACTTAAAATAAGTATAAAACCAAATCCTAGTTGATTTAGGATTGTGTGTGTGTTAATTTAGTGTTGTGGAATGCTCCCACGTGTTCCCCACTCCTTTGCAGAATTTTAGATGTTTATATAGCCCCCAAGTCATCAAAGCCAAGTCCCATAAGGATTAGGTACAAGTACCACACGTTTCCTACTCCAACTAGGACTTGGAACCAACTAATGCCCGCTTCTATGGGGTGTGCGCCGCGGAGCTTGTAGGATGGCTTAGGTGGCACGCCGCGAGGCTGAAAGCAGAGAAAATCCAGTAGCTCAATCAAGGTAGAAGGTCGGCTCATGGCTGGGAACCATGGCTGGGCTGCGCGGCGCGGAGGGGGCATCAACTAGGCACAATTTCGCCCGGTTTTGTCCCTTATTGCCTGTCGAACTTGCTCCTTGTTCCATCATCCATTGTAGCTCATTTGCAGCTTCAAATGTCACCCAATGCGCCTCCATTAACCTTCTGCATATGCTCATAACAACCATTAGAGAATACAATGGTTTACGCTCAGCAAAATCACTCGAGAATAAGCACAACTCAAGCTTGGTTTGACTAGTTAACTTGTCTAGCCTTGCCTTTGTTGTTTTTACTCTTGAATTTGATTCAAATGCACCTTAAACCACCTAAACATGAGGGTTAGCACACAAAGACACCAATATCACTAATTATTCACATAAGCACGCTAAGTTATCCTCAAAACTAAGCTAAACGCGCGTAGATAATGACACTTAGGTGTATAAATACGCCTAAGATTACATATCGGCAGAAAGCTCATCCTAAAGCTGCTTAACAAGCCATCGGCCTCGAAGTCAGTAACAGTATTTAAGGAGAGTGGGAAAAAGTAAAGGTATAGCTTGTCCATTTTTTTGTTTCTTTCATTTTACAAGTTGTCTGTTTCTTTCATATTACAAGTTGGAAATGTTAAAATGAAAGGAACTGAAGCTCCAAAAGGCTCACTCGGTCATGAAATGAACATCACCAACGACAAGGTCAACTGACTGTTCTCCCCTGATGGAATCTTACTAAGAATACACCCTTGTTCACTTGAGCTATTTTGTATATACACCTATTCTTTCATAACCTATTTAAATATCTTTCCGTTACTACTTAGCGGGTGGGGTGGGGTGGGGAGGGGGGTTGGGGTTAGATTCCATTACATAACATACTATGGTATTCAACCAACAAGTAATTTCATCCTTGAGATCATCCAATGTAATTTTTACATTTACACTGAGATTTGGAGTAGCTGTGAGATTGTACCCTTCTATTATCCATGGTTTCCCTACTTTGTTGCTTCATGTAGTGTTTGTTTTACTAGTACTCAAATTAGGATGCAGGGTTTGCAAGTTACTAGGATCTACCACCCTACCAACTTTTCTTCACTAAGATCTGCCATGATGATGACCCAAGCTCGTCCCCACTACATTTTGATCACTTGTTTGCCTCTCTGGTGTTACCTCGTTCGATTCCTGATATGATTTTTGTGTCATCACTAGTGGAGTAATCCCTAGGAGTATATTGATAGTTTTCATTTTCTTCGTATCACCAGATTGTGTGAAACCTTTTGAATCCGCTGTTTTGTTATAATTTTGCCTTTGAAATTGTTGCCCTCGTCAGTCAGTGTCGAAAAGGAATCTATATATATATATAGAGAGAGAGAAAGAGTACAAAAAAGTGTTTTTTTTTTCCTTTTTCTTGAGGTTTATGGAATTTACCTTTTAAAATTTTAGTTATAATGATTTTGTGAATAAAAGGGCGAAAACCATTTCCCCTCAAAATTTACCTTAAAAATTAAACTTCCCCAACTTTCAACAATACTCATCCTTTCCACTTAGCTTTTATTAAAATTCGGCCATTGACCGTCAACAATGCAAATTTGATCCATGATTAGATAGGAAAATCATAATTTCCACTATCTTCTAACTTAATGGGATGTCCTAATAAATTAATATTACCTTTAATATTATTTTTCATCTTCTACAATATCAATATCTTTTCTTTGTTGTTCAGTAAAAGCACATAACTGTTCATCTTCAACCTCGCAAAATCAAGGTAAGCAATTTGGATAAGCTTCTCTTTACCCCAACTACTTTGTCATATGTTTTGGTTTTCAGTTACAAAATTATTGGAAATGTCTTTTCTCTCTTTTTGATTCATATAGTTAAATTAATATGGATGAAATATAATTTATCCGAATGCCATATTCATCAAAATAATATAATAGGTGAAAATCATTTTCATCCCCAACTTTGCCTTAAAAATCAAACTCCCCCCTCAACTTTGAACAATAATCAAACTCCCCCCTTTATTCTATGTAATGTCCATTTTACCCTTGTTATATTAAATATATTTATGTAATACCTCTTTATATTATATATAATTTATTTTTTTAATCTACGTATTTATAAATTTTTATTTAAGTTCATTAACATTATAAGTAGAATAATACTTTTATGAATTTGTCACAAAATTTAATGTTATTTTTATGGCCGCTATTTCAATACCATATGCATTAAACATGTGTATATGTATGTACATGCATGTGCGTATATTTTTGTCTTTCCCCACTCTCTTACTCCATGTATTTCATATTACTTGGCCCTTCTTGATATGACACACCCCTTAAGAAAATTTGAATTAGAGTGTATTTTACTAAACTAACCTTATTAATAATGCTTTGAAATTTTAAATTTGACCACTATTACTCTATGCAGTTATTTATTACTAAGGTAGAAATAAAAAAATATTAAAAAATTCTCTTGATTTCATAAATTGAACAAGTAATTAAACTCAACTATTTTTAGTATGAGGGTCAAGTAATATGAAACATCGGGAATATTGTCTATTGTCTATATACATAAACAAGTTTTGAATGTCACTAATGGAGTATTACATAAATTATAGTTTAAAATAATTTAAAATCTAAATAAATACAATCTTTAAAAATTTAATGTCGCCACTAAAGATTCTTATTTGTTGCGATTGGTTACCACCAAAAATCGTCACTGAAAACCTGTTTTCTTGTAGTGTTTCTTGCATCGAAATATATTTGTATGATTATTATTACCTGCTATTTTTACTAGTATAAATAAATATTAAAGTTTTAATTGTTATTAATAAAATTAATTTTCTCATTATGCTAATTTACTTCGTTATAGAACATTATTGGCTTATATACTTAATTAGTATTTCTCACTTTTTTCACCCAAAAGATAATATTTATGTTTTTATGAAAAATTTGTTACATGAATTTAAAAAAATAAAAATATCATGATTTTTAAAGAAGAAAAAAAAAAGAAGAAGTTGATAATGAAAGGGTACAATAGGTATTTTAAATATTTTATTAGGATCAAGGGGGGAGTTTGATTATTGTTCAAAATTGAGGGGGGAGTTTGATTTTTAAAGCAAAGTTGGGGAAGTTGGGATGAAAACGATTTTCACTCATAATATAATATAATATAATACTATACTATATGTTACTTGTTTTTTTTTTTTTTTTTTTTTTTTTTTTTTTTTTTTAAACTTTTTGTAACTTCTAGCAAAAAATTTGAAGACATTAGGTTTTTCTTTCACATATTTTTACTAGCTAATTGAATATTATGGCAGTGTAAATATACTCTCTTTGTTTTTATTTTTTTCTGATTTAAAAGACACACCTTTAGATAAATATTTTAGTTATTACATAAGTATGTCGAAGGCCCAGTAGCATTACATAAAATAAATTAACTAGTAGGAGTAGAAGGACTACTAGTAATAGTAGTAGGAGGATGAACAATGATAGTAGTAGCTATATATATTTACACGATCAAAAGACAGTAGCATTTGATCTAGTTAGTAAAAAAACTCCTGTGGGTGCATTGTTCCATCATTGAAATTATTTTTCAGTTGAGTCATCATGAGAGATGTTCATTATATTTTCTGGAACATCTTCAAAAAACTGTAATGCAATTCATTATTGTTGGATGACTCCATCCATATCTTAGCTAGTTTGTCCGTCACAAAGTTCTGCTCCTTATATACATGTAGGGCAATAGGATTATGCAGTATGCTGGTCAAGTGCCTACAATTATGTGTATGAAGCTAATTTTAAGAAATTGCTAGTAACATATTAATTAAAATATTTTTTTTAAAAGTGTTTTCAGATTTCCTTATTTTTCATAATGTATATGAATTTTTTTTTTTGTCCTAGACATATTTTTTTGCTTTAAAATAGGTCAAACTTAAACTTAATCTATTGATGTTATTTTAGGGATGTCATTCACCTTATCAATATATTGTCTTGACAAACGCTATCAAGTCTTTGATGTGAATAATAATTATTATGGGATATTAGATTCTTTAAAGGATGCACATATTAGTATACCAGTAGGTCCTTCTACCTAGTTAAAAAAATTATTTATTTAGAAGCGATTGATCCAAATACAAATGGTATAATAAAGATGAATAATGATATAGATCTAAAATTTTTGTTCAATATGTATAAAAAATTGGAGAAGAGAGAGGTTCACATGAATCTGAATATAATGAACAAAAGGCATGATGAAGTTGGAAAATTTCTAGTGGACTAACGATGAAGAAGATGAAAATATGGTTTTTGAATATGAAAGTTCACTCAGATGAATAAAATTATAATGACGACTTATCTAATTATAAATATGATGAAAATGGAGTACTTTAATTTATTAGCGATGATGATAAAACGATTGATCACCCAATGACGATAATAAATAATAAATTATAAGGTGATATTTTCAAATATGTATGATTAGAAATTGAAAAAAGTGATTGTTGTACTTAAAGAGAGACAAATGTTTAATAGCGTGACTCATTTTAGACAAGTTATTAAAGAATTTGTCCATCAAAAAAATTTTCATATAGAGAAGCTGAAGAACGAGAAAAGAACGTTTATTGATAAATATAAAGATAAAGGATGTGGATGAAAAATTTATGCTTTCTCCTACAGCGATGAAATAACTTACAAGATCAAAATGTTAAGTGATCCGCACACATACCTTCAAGATATGAAAGGTTATGAAGAAACTTGAAGATGGATTGATAAACAATTTGAGTCAGAGTTCAAAGTCGACTATGACTTATCTACGGATAAGCTTTATGTTTTATTGAAAGAGAAATTTGTCCTTGGTGTTAATAAATAAAAGTTGTTAAGGAAAATAAAAATTGGAAAAAATATAGTTGCTGGAGATCATGAAAAAAGTTATACCAAAATACTACAATGTATAGGTATGCTAAAAAAGACTAATGAAGATATTTTGGTAAAGTTAAAGTGTATTGGTTTAAATCTATTGAATCCCAGGTGCAATTCAATTCTTGAAATTTTTTACATTAGTGTTAGGGCACAAGGTTATGATTTTGTTAATGAGACGCGTTTTTGAAATTAATGAGTATTTATTGAAGGGCCCATTTCAAGAATAATTACTTATTGCTGGTTCACTTGATGTAAATTCAGGTATTTATTATTTAGCAGTCATGATTTCTAATAAGGAAAATAGGCCGACATGAGAGTATTTGCTTGATTGCTAGTCTAACTCTGTTGGAGATATTGGAGGCATCACGTTTATGAGTGATAGGCAGAAAGGACTCAAGAATGCTGTGAAAATATTTTTTCAATGGCTAACCACAGAGTTTGTGCAAAATATTTTTATAACTATTTTAAAGTCAACCATCACGATCCGAAGCTAAAACAACCTTTCTGGACAACAATTAAGGCCTATAATGAGTAAATTTTTAGCTAATTATGGATGAGATGAAAGAAATATGCAGACCTGCTTATAATTTATTGTTATATGACAATAAATTTTTTTAGGGAGTTAAGCAAGACATAAATTTGATGAGCATGTAAAAAATATCATATTACGAATAACATGATCAAGTATTTCAATGTTTTTTTAGTAAAAGTTAGAGAAAAGTCAATTCATACTATGTTGGAATGAATTAGAAGAAAAACTATTATTAAATTTTCACAAAGGTATAAAAAGATCATTTCCCTAGATTGTCCAATTCCACCAAAAATGAGAGAAAGAATTAATCAAAATTAAAATCAAAAGAGGGGGAGGAAGTTGCTTTGTTTCAAGAAAAATGATCACTTGTTAAAAGGTCACGACTTGAAAAATTATGTGATGAACTTAAAGAGATGTCTTGTCAATATAAAAAATGACAAATCATTGGAGTCAGGGGCGGATCTACCTTATAAGGTAGGGGTGCCACGGCACCCGCCAGCGTCGGTTAAAATTCGTATTGCGTATGTACATATCTCTGCAAATATGTATATATTGTATCTGTGGCACCCCGAATAAACAAAGGCCCGCGGGTGCCATGGTTTCGAACTGCGTTTGAAGTCTCCTTTTGGGCTAAGCAACCCGAGTTCTAATCCCTATAAAAACATTGTTTTTCCTTCAATATCCTTTATTTTTTCCTTTTTCCTTCTTTTAGTATTTGCTTTATTTTTTCTGTTGGAGACTTGGAGCCCAGTCCCTCGCCTCATTTCCAGCTCATTCTCTTTCCTATTTTCTCTCTCCTCAATTTGCAAAATCTCTTCCTCTTCTTTCTCAAAATTTATTTAGCTTTATAGTCTGTTAGGCCAAGCTTCTAAAATCAGCTTATTTTCAGAAGTGCTTTTTTCAAAAGTGATTTTCAAAAAAGTACTTGTGGTGAGAAGCAGTTTGTGTTTGGCCAATAAAATTAAAAAATCACTTTTGAGTAGCAATTAGTGTTTGACCAAGCTTTTAAAAATACTTTTAAGTGTATTTTTCTCATAAGTGCTTTTTTTAAAAGTGTTTTTGGAGAGAAGCTACTTTTTTAGCTTATGAAAAACTGCTTTTTTTACTCCCCAGAAGCACTTATTTTCTTCCATAAGCTTGGCCAAACACCTCAATTTTTAAAAATAAGCACTTTTGAGAAAAAATAAGTACTTTTGGAAAAAAATAAGCTTGGCCAAACGGGCTATTAGTTTAGTTCTCTTTACACCTTAGTAGGCTTTTGACCATAAAAACCAAAAATAATTTCACTTCATTTGGAATGTCTGAAGTTGGAGTTGTGTTTAGCCATAATATTTGCGAACAAAATTTAAGAATCTGGATGTACTTTTTTATAAAATATGATTTATACCTCTAATTTCTGACCAAAAATTATCCCATTGAACCATCGTTCCTACTCAATCTTTGTGCTAGCGGTAAGTATATTTTATACGTAAATTAATGGCACCCGCAACCTTCAAATCCTGAATCCGCCTCTGATTGGAGTGCCATGTAAATGTGCACTATGTTGCATGAAGCATATTAGAGATGATCCAACTAGATTTGTTCATCCTCTGTTCACTAGAAATTTTTATGTGAAAACTTACTCTATAAAAAATCAATTCAATTTCATATGTGAGCAAATAACAAATTATAGATCACCCTGTTGTGCGTCATCGTGAAGAAATAGAGAAGAAAAGAGATAACAATTCAAAGAAAAGGAAAAGAGAAGTACATGACCAACCAAAGAAGAAGAGATCATTTCATTGCACTTGCAACATATGCCATCAAATTAGACATTATATTATAGTAGAACGTGTGGAAAGAAAATATCAACTACAAATGACTGACGAGGGTCTTTTTCTATTTTCTAATTTTGAGTTCTTAAACTAAAAAATAATTATTTTATATTCTTCAGTTTACATGTTTCATTATGCTCTTGAATAGACACACATGATGTGATTCATTTACTAGATGAGATGATTCGTGACTAGCTTATTTATTATATAGAAGACTTGACACTTTTGCTTTTGAATTTTTTTCTAGTCATATAGATTTTTATTTTTGCTATTCAGTTCAAAATTATGATTTTTTTTATTAGTTATAACCCGTTGATATATCTTAATTACATAGTGATTTGGAGACTTTTTTTGTCTATTCTATAGAAAATACATTCATAGTATAGGAACACTTTCATTATAGTTTTTAAGCAGAAGAAAGAACATTATATCCAATAACATGATGCCAATAATTTTTATCTCCACAGATATTGCACTAATTAGAAATCAGACTCAAGATTTGTAAATAGGTATCTGCTTATGATCGGTATAGTTACATGAATAAGAAGATGATCGGAGAAAATTAAATAGTAAACAACATTGATGTAGAAATATCACCAATATATTTCTCATATGGGTGAGCTAGTGGACCAATAAAAGATATGTGTAGTCATTTAGGATCTGTTGTGCATTGGCTTGTTCATTGATCAAATAATATGTGAATTCACTAATGTCGGCTTTACAAGAGAGAGATAGTTAAAAAAATGGAAGAACATATATAATGCAACATTGTCAAGTTAATGTTGAGCATCAATATGAAGAAGGAAATGCACTAGCCAATTCCTAAGCTAATTATACACTGCACAATTTTTCATGAGTGCGGCACACATTTTTTTATTTATTTCAAAGCCGTTTGTTTGGGGGGAAGGACATACTAAACTCACTATGTACCATACCATTGGGCTTATCTCGGTCGTCAACTGGACATCATCATCACATACAAGATATAGTCAAAAATTTGACTTTACCAAACAAACGAGAAAGGTCCTTTGTATCTTATTAGTCAAGCACGTAAGCTGTAATCGAAACATAGAGAAAGCAACAACAACAACATGCCCAATGTAATTTTACAGAAAAAGGATAAAAATTACTAACTTATTTTCAAAGTTACCCTCACAAGGTAAAATGATACTCAGTATGGACAATCACTCATGTCCAAATTTGAGAATCAAGAGTAAGAGAATAAAGGAAAACAAGGTACAATGAGCCTAGTAAAATCGGAGTACCACCATCAAGATACATCAGAGAGCTAATAAGATTAGGAAGCCAAGCATTAGATTTAATTGGATGTGAAATTGCACACACAAAATTAGGATTTCATATACATTAAAAGACAGAATAAAGTTGTTCAGTTCTTCAATACCTAGAAATGAAAAAATAAAGCAATTGGAGGACAAAGAAAAAGAAACTCTCATCGGAGAAGCTTTAGGTTTACTGAGATTGAAGATCGGTGAGAAGCCACCTCGATTTTCCTTTGAATTGATAATTGCTACTTTCCAAATTAGATTTACCTTTGTTTTGTTCTTTTTAGCTTCGAGAATAGCATAATTTCCTTTTGTTTTTATAAACGTATTTGATTTCTAAAAATGGGTGGGCCATGGATCAATTTCATTAAAAGAAAATATGAAACACAATATTAATTTGAAATTAATTAAGTTAGAGGACAGTGAAAATTACGATTTGCCTTCTGGTCATCGGTCAAATTCGTAAAGCTACCGGTCGATGACAGAATTTGGTAAAAAGAGGGGGGTTGATTTTTAAGGCAAACTTCGGGAGAAAAAATAATTTTTACCCTAATAAAATGATTTAACTTGAATGATTTTGATTAGTCTATCTGGCCAAACTTCTAAAATTAACTTAATTTGAAAAATATTTTTTTAGAAGTGCTTTTCAAAAAAATACTTTTGGTAAGAAGCAGTTTTTATTTGTCCAATAAATTTAAAAAATAATTTTGAGTAGCAATTAGTGTGTAACTAAACTTTTCAAAAGTGTTTTAAGTGTATTTTTCTCAAAAATGCTTTTAGGAAAAAATTACTTTTTTTAACTTATGAAAAACTGTTTTTTCTACTTTCCAAAAATACTTATTTTCTTTCAGAAGTTTGGCCAAACACCTCATTTTTTTTAAAATGAACACTTTTGAAAAAAAAAAGCACTTATTGGGGGGGGGGGGGGGGGAAAGCATGGAAAAACAGAAGTGACTTTGATAGATATTATATTATATTTTACTGACCATATAAGTTGTTTTCTCATTTCTTTGGGCAAAGGAGAAATATTTTTTGAAAATAAGTACATTGTAAAATATATTCAATCAATGATATGAAAATTAAAATATTCTAAGTTGGATTTTTAGGTGAAGATATAATGCTACTAGAAATACACTACCATAATGTTTTCTTTGCCCTACATAAAGAATAACGTCACTTCTGTATAGTACAAAGTTCATATTGGTAAGGAGGTATAACACACATATATCCGTCCTCAAGCAAACTAATTAGCCAGAAAAAACAAAAAGAATAAAATGTAGGAAACTCAACAAAAAGGGCTTGACTTACATTTGAATCGGAAATAAAGGACAGTCCGGTGCACTAAAGTTTTCGCTATGTGTTCGGACCACAAGGATCTATTGTACATAACCTTATCTGCATTTCTATCAAAATTTGTTTCCACGACTTGAACTCGTAACCTCCTGATCACATATGAACATATGCCGAAGTTTATTCCCAACTAGTGGCATGGCGCTCGTGCTATGCTCGGGCCCAATATTTATATTTTATTTTTTTCAATTTATGTGTTGCACTTTCTTTTTTATTTCGTCCCAAAAAGGATATTAGTTTTTTATATTTAAAAAATAATTTGATTTTAATAGATTTTACATAGTCCCTTTTTAATTATAATTTTCGTCACATTTAAAATATTCATAGATATTACTATTAAAAAGTACCTTATCCGTTCATTTTTAATTTATCATTTAATATCTATTTTATCATTGTTATTAAATATTATTTATTTTTTAATATTTAAATGTCTTATAATAACTAATTTTTTTTTTTTTTTTTTTTTTTAGTTTTATTTTAGATCAAAATCATGACTAAAGGCAAGTCAATATCCAAATATGAAGATAACCTAATCCAAAATATAGCTGGGAGAACATTGTCTAATTCGGTTGAAATTTAAAGGTTATCCAGAATCCTTCATCATAAAGTAATATCAAAATGCAAATCTATTTTTCTACTCTTGTCTAGCTTCAATTTTCTTCTTCTGCCAGAGGCGGTCCAGTGCGCTGTCAGCATCACCCTGAGCACGGATGAAATTACAGAGAGCAAAAGTAGTGAAAGTGTTTGTGTACACGCCCCTATCATCCAAATGACCAACATTGAGCTGAACAGAAGCATGATTCTTTGAAGTGATCAGCCTATTCGTAGCAGAACATTTCCTGGGGATGTAAAGATCCATGTTTTGCCCCTCGTCGTTCTGCATCTTGGCTGATGTTCTTGAGTGTTGAAATCAAGCTGAGCGAGTGAGGATTAACGGAGAGCTCTTAGAGGGAGGCAAAGTGTAAAATAATAACTAATTAGAAGTGATATCATAAAGTTACTTTAAAAAATAATTGTGAAAAAAATTTAAATGGGTTCCATAAAAGACGTCAAGTTAATTTAAAACATCAAAATTTAATTTGTCATTTTGTGTCTATTTTATCTTTTTTTAATTAAATATTATTAATTTTTTAATATCTAAATGACTTATAATAATTATTTAGGGGTGATACAGTAAATCACGTCAAGTTAATTTATCATTTTGTGTCTATTTTAAAATTTTATTATTAGTTATTTTTAATTTTCTAATACTTAAATGACTTATAATAATTTATTAGGGATGAAATAGTAAAATCACGGTTGAAGCAGCTGAAGCAGGCATGTCGAGCTCGTGCCTGCTTCAGCAGGTAAACTCTTTCTTATAAAATAGGTAAAAAATAAATATTTTAAATTTTATAATTTTTAAATAATTTATTAAAAATAATATAATAAAATCACGATTGAAGCAGCTGACGCAGATACGTCGAGCTCGTGCCTGCTTCAGCAGGTAAACTCCCTCTTATAAGATAGGTAATATTTCAAAGTTGAAGACAATGTCAATACAAGTGCCCCTCAATTGCAGACGCCAGCCTTTTGAATTTCCAATAGGCAATAGCCACGTCAATTACTTGTAGAATTTTATTTTCTCTCTTAATTATTTATTAGATAAATTTAATATTTAAATATTCAAAAACTCTATAAATAGTATTATAAGTTGTAATTCTTCGCATGAAAATATAATTCTAAAAAAAAATAATTTAATTCTCATCTTTATTGTAACCTTTGATATAAAAAAATAAAATAAAGATAAGTATTAAATTATTTAAAAGGATTTTTCTAGAATTTCTATATTTATAAATTAAGTAAAAAAAATCATAAATCACAATAATTAACTTAAATTTTTTTTTTTTTAAAAATTATGGTTAGAGAAAAATTTGATTAACTCTGAAAATTTCAATGGTAAGACGAAGTTTAACCTTTGATATTTTAAAAGAAAATTGAGATAAGTATTAAATTATTAAAGGGAATTTTAGATAATTTATATATTTAGAAGTATAATAAATTAGAATAATTTACATCTGCAAAATATTTTAAAAAAACATAAAAAAAAATTATGGTTAGAGAAAAATTTGGTTAACTTTCCAAATTTCAACTGGGATAGGAGTAAATGCATTTCCAATAATTTATATATTTACAAATTACCTAAAAAGTACTAACCATGTATAATGTTTTGGAAGTCTTAATTTGACTACTATTATTTTATTTATTTATTTATTTAATACTAAGGGCATTATGAGAAAGAAGTAGTAAAACTCTGTTGATTTGGAAAAATGAATAAGTAAATTGATTTTTTTTTTAATATGAGCCAAATAAAATGAAAAAAATAGAGTATTAAAAATGACACTGAATGTAACAGAAATGAAATGACAAAGAAGATAAAGAGATATAAAGTAATTGAGTGGGTTAAGGCTATTGGATTAAGGCTATGATCCTTAAAGAGTTTTAATAGAAATTGTCGGAAACGTATGATTAATAATCTTAAAGAGTTTTAATAGACCCGATTCATCTTTCTTATGCCAGCTAGCTTTCCATCAAAACATAAAAGTACTATTTACTTTTTGTATTAATTTTACATAAAGTGTTTATCACAGTGATGCGAACATTGAATGATAATTATGTTTTTTTTATAGTTATGTTTGTCAATTATTTTGAATTTTGACAAACATTTTTTTTTTTTTTTTTGAAAATACACTTTGATCAGTAACCAAACTTTAAAATTCAAGATATATTGTAATGGTTTATTTAATTCACAAAGAAAAAGATAAACTATTATAATAATCTACAGTTGATTACAAGGAACTCCATAATCGTTTTCCGAATTTGCTAAAATTGTACTCTTTTCCCTTGCTTCCTCTTTCGTCCTATCTTGTATTCACTCCTTATCGCTTGGAGTGTTATGGTTATTGAATTTGACTTTTCTTCTTCTTCTTGAGATCGATGGATTTCTAGCAAAGGTGAATCTGATAATGTCTCAATCACTTACTGATTAAACAACGACTCTTGAATTCGATCAAAGAAAGTACTAACATAAAATTGTTAGGATTTGTCCTGAATTTCCTAGTTTACTTGAATTTTACCATAATTGTGTTTTACTTCAGAAAAGTTTTCTTTGTGGAAAAGGTTTCCTTGTAGGAAAAGATTTTTTTCATAATTAGTAAACCTCTTTCTTAGAAGAAAGATTTTGTACTTCTATAAATTGAAGATCCTCCTACTCATACCTATAACACAATAGCATCCATAATGTAGTCATCGAAGAGTCTTATTTAGGGGGAGATTTCTCCCAATAAATTTTTATGTTTTGTTTTTTCAATATTAGGTTTTCATATGTAGGCCAATTGGACAAACTCTATCAATAATATTTTTTTTGTATGTTTTTATTTGTCATCCGATTTATCGTCTACATGGTTGGCAACTAATAGCTTCCGCATGATGCCCTATCGATTTCGAACCCAACAAGTGGTATCAGAGCCTACGGTTCAATGATCCGATGGTTCAGATTGAAGACATGTTATGATGAAAGTTGCAACCAATTTGATGATAATGAAGATATATGTCCAAAAAACTATATGTGGAGATAATTGTCAATCATATTTCCAACAATCCTGTTGTTACAACTTTGAAAATAAAAGCTCACTTTTAACCCTGCAAAAGGCTCCAATATTTTTAACCTGAAAGAGCTCAAATACTTTTAACCCAAAAAGGCTCCATTTTTAAGAATGTCAAGCATCAGTGATATACGAAGATTACGTGAAGAAGAAGATGAAGATCAATTTTGCCAGAAAATTCAGGCCTAGGGGAGATTTGTTAGGATTTGTCCTGAATTTTCTAGTTTACTTGAATTTTATCATAATTGTGTTTTACTTCAGAAAAGTTTTCTTTGTGGAAAAGGTTTCCTTGTCGGAGAAGACGCCTGTGATGCCATCTCTGGTTCAGCGCCGCCTTGATTAACTGGTTCTGGCGGGGCTCTACTAGTTCCTTCTCCAACAATTCTGTCTATTCTCTTACTTTTACCTCGACCTCTCCTTGTCATCGGCATTTTGCTATAATATACAAGAACAACAATTTTTATGGTCAAAAACAATTCCACCTAGAACTTCGGCTCTAATGCACGATCTGGAAATGAAGGAATGAAACAACTCCTAAATGTCCCGTAGCCTCCTACTTATAAATGTGGTGCACAACACATCGATAAGTAAGACTCTACTCAGACAAGGCTTTGTAGACACTCTTAGGACGACCCGCTCTGATACCACTTTTATCAGGCCCCGTATCCCAACGGGGTGGACTGGCACCTAAAGTCGATAAGGCCCGAGAGAACCAATCTTACTCATGCCCAATCATATGCATACCATAAGAACCATCACCACCTCGTAAATACATAAAATGCTAAGAGCGGAAATCATGGAGCATTATATATATGCATATAAGAAACTTGACCGTTAGGGCCATCAAATCAAGGTGGACATACATCTCTTACATTACATACCCACATGTGTCTACAAAAGACTCTAACAGAAGTGCATTCATAACCAACTTAAAATCGGGACAAGTCCCCGCTTTACACAACCTTACAGTACCAAAACAAATGTACATATGAGACCCGAAAAGCCCCGAACCAACTGGAGCTCACCAAAGATCAGCAAAAGATCCGCAACCTACTGTGGAGGTCTACTAGCACCTGTGCCTGCAGCAAGTAAGGTAAGTCCCACAAGGGACGTCAGTACGAAGAATGTACTGAGTATGTAAGACCATAAGAAACTATATGATACATCAATACTTCAATGAAATCAATTATAAGTAAAAAACCAATATGAATAAGTCATCACTCTATATGTATGGAAATATGTACATTAGATGGATTACTTCTTTTACTCTTATGCTCATTCGTTCTTTCATCACTCACTTCTTCATTCACTACTCATCCTTCCAACCTTACAATGTTCGGGCCCCAAACTGATTAGTGGGTAATCATCAGTTTTCGGGATCGACCCATGCTAGGCTTTTTCTTTTGCCCCTGGGATACCACCCGTAGTAGCGGGATTGACCCATGCTAGGTGTTCTTTTCACCCCTGGGATACCACCCGTAGATTTTTGGATCGACCCATGCTAGGTATTTAACCCTTGGGATACCACCCAATAATAGAGACTTCATTACCTCACTTCTTCAATCTTAGAAATAGCTCATTTGATGATTATATCATTATTGGAAACACGTAGATGCTTACTTTATGCCTTTACGCTTATGAGATTGATACTTTTGTAGTTGTAACATTATTGGAAGCTTTGGAGCATAACATTATTGGAACTTGGAACCATGTCCATAATTATGCGATACATGAATGACAATAGATCAAGAATGAGGTATATATGATTAACAATAGATGATAGCATGAAATGAGATACCCTAGAACATTTCGGAAATGAGTAAGCACAATAACAAGGTGTACACTATATGCTGCAGAAGGATACGGAAAGAGTAACCTTACATACCTTCACTTCCAAGTATGAATATACAAGCCTAGATATGAATACAATAGTCCAGCTCCTTCCTTACGACTTACTCTACAACACAAATACATATCGGAGCTTACATTATCAACTAGTTACCATACAGGTGTACAAGACGACAATGAGCTATATGACTGCTGTATAATATCATTTCACCCTTTACAATACCATTTACGACATTGTCATGTCAACAATACCATAACATGCCAAACATTTACTAAAATATCACAATTCAATAGCATTTCGTACCAAGTTTGTTCTTTACATTTCTTCATCAACACAACGCCACAAATACGCCCTCAAATCACCTCAATACTCCTCACAACAACATATCGGCCAAAATCCCATCACTTATGCTTATAGAAAAATAACAAGTTTAGGATCATAATCACACCATACATGTTGATATCTCATCTATACCATGCTCTTTTATCAAAACCACAAGTCATTTTTCAAGTTTAATTAACAAGAATGACACATCTTTAGCAAAAAGCAAAAGTTCACTATTCAACACTTGCCAACATATCCATCATGCTCTACACCATCTCTCATGTATATAATATATTAAATCACAAGAATAAACACTTACCAAAGCTTGAGAAATGATGATCTTGCCCAAAAGATGACTTAGGGTTTGAAGAGCCAAAAGAGAATTGTCTTGATAATTCTAGAAATGTGATGTGTGTCTCTTGGAATAAAAATATGATTTTTTTGGGGCCTTTATATAGTGCTCAAGTCATCCTTAGCCATTTCCTTGCATTAAATGCAATATTGGCTGGGTCAAATGGAAGAATGGGTCACTTTTCCCCTTGGGCCTATGCATTTTGGCTTTATTTTGGGCCACAAATTGGACCCAATAACCCATGTCATCTTAAACCACCAAATGTAATATATAATCCACCATATATCTCACGTTCAAATAATTCTATAAATGTCTCGATAACATTCACTTACGAGATTCACATTCGTAGCCTCAATCGCAAAACTAGAAATTCTAGTCTCTCGTGGCTTACTTGAACATAATTTGTTAAAACACTTGTGACGAAGAATTAACCCAACTCGGATGATAAACGCGCTTAAGAATAGTCCTACTATGATGGAGTAATGATACCATGACTTAAAGGTATTATACGCATCATAATAGTCGAAGAAAAATTTTGGCGAAAACCACCCCGGCACGCCGCTTGGCGCGCCCCTTTGCTGCCTGTGGGCTGAAAATTTCAGCCCAGAGCGGCCTGGCACACTGCCTGGCACGCCCCATGGCTTCCTGTGCTAAAACATTTTGGCCAGAAGCGGCCCGGCACGCCCCTAGGCGCGTCCCACACCCAAAATGTGATTTTTTTCTATTCTTCGACTTTTCTTTGCGGATTTGGTTAAATCCTTCAAGTTCAAGTCTTTTGCTTACCTCCTAACCTTATTAACCATTGCTTGGAAGTCCTCCAAGCCTCATTTTTCACCCCACAATTGCTCCACGTTGTCACAAACACCTCCGACTAAGGTCTAATCACACATATTAGGCCCAATATCAAATGTTTCATCAATGACACTATAAAACACATACTCATGGCATCTCGACACCTAAGTACACATTGTGCAAAGTCGTCAAGTAGGGTCAGGAAGGTACGAGGTGTTACATAAATCATTTTTTCTATACTTTAATAATAAACGTGGTAGTATTTGCTTTTGTTCTTGCTACATGTATTCTCCACAATAGTCGAATAAGAAACATGCAAGTGGGTTGCTTGTAGTTTAGTAGCTGATTTCCCACTTTGTTTAATCTTTTGCAACAGATTATTTTCTTATGATGATGGTGTTCGAATTATTTTGCGTGTATTTTAATTATCTCACTAGATACATAGTATCTTTTATTAGGAGTAACAAATGTATTGTTTGGATTGAATTTGGACAGGTCAAGATAGGTTGAAGCAATAAGGGGTCGTTTGGTACGAAGACAAGTAATGACGGGATTAATAATGCATGGATTGTAGTGCTTGGATTATTTTTTATGAAGTGTTTGATTCATTGTATTAAAAACTAGATATACCATGTATTGTGTTTGATTTAAAACCCTACAAAATTCTCCTTTACAATTATACCCTTGAATTTTTGTAGGATTTTCTATTTCATTGAATTAATCAAGTTAAAAACTAAAATATGAATAAAAATTTGTTACTAATTTTCATGTGTGATGTGCCACTATGGATATCCTTGATAGCACGATGTACTTCTAATATTTTTTTTGGTTGGAAATATGCCTTAAACTTACCATAGATTTAAGGCTGCATAAATGTTTAAATACGTGAAGCTTATTTAAAAAAAAGAAAACAAATGGTTCAAATGAGCAATCCACGAACTACATTAAAAAAAAAACCCAACCACCCCTCCCAAAAAAAAAACCCAACCCAATATAGCAAATCAAATATGGAAAAAAAAATCCAACATTAATTTGTGAAATCATCAAATTATGTTGAAACAAATTTGGAGAATTAAAATGGACATTTATAACCGACCCAATATAATTAAAAAGGACATCAAATTATAAAAGAAATTTAGGAAAAGGAATTGAGGGATAGTTTAGTCATTTAGGGGTCTTATCCATGGATTGTTAAACCTTGGATAAGTTATCCCTCCATTTACTAGGGATGAAATAAGACCTCATATGGTGTATAAGTAATCCATGTATTAAGTTAAAAAGATTAACCAAACAATATATTAGATGAGACTAAGTTTTAATCCAAGGACTATTCTTTTTAGTGCAGCAGTTTTAATCCAAGGACTATTCTTATTAGTGCAGCCTACCAAACGGGTCCTAAATATTTTATTGTCTAATCCTGCCTAAAGTTGAGATGAGCTAAGATGGGCCGAATAAAGATGTGCTAAACAGTGGGTTATAGTTCAATTCGCCCGATTTGACCCATTATTTTTATAATTTTCAAACTTATATATATGATTAATATTCAACGTGCTATGTGCCCCCCTCCCCTCTCGCATATTCTTTCCAAAAACATGCCTATCATCCGAATTTTAGGAAAAAAAAAAAGAAATTTCAACTAGAATTTTAGATTTAACTCCACAATATTACCTAATCCAATGTCTTGTGTTTTCTTTTTGGTAATTAACTGTGTTTATTAACAACCAAAAGTGAGCATGGACAAGAATATAAGATAGATACCACTTGCTTAATCTTCAGTATCAGTTATCATCTACACCTATCACTAACTATCAAAATTTAAAGTTACTAAGTATAACTTGCCCATATCCTGTAGCCCTAATGTTGAATACACACGCTATTCTCTTAGCTAGAACCTCTTTATCTATCATCTTATGTTCAAATATCCTTGCATTGCTTTCCTGCCACACTTCAAGAATGAACTCTGTGTTGGTATCCTATGTTCAAAATAGTAAACCAGAAAAATAAATAGAAAAACAAAGTTCTTAATTAAAATATCCGAGTCTACAATTTTCTTGTGTGTACTTAAGGAATTTAATCCCCTTACTATACCCGAGGTTTTGGATTACTTCCTCCCAGCATAAAACAGATATACCTATCGATGGAGTAGCGGTACCTCAAACTCCAACGACTTCATCGAACGGCAACAAATCACACATGACTCTATATTTGTTTGTTAGAAAATATGTAGAAGATGTTCAGAAATTTTTTTTATACTTAAAACTGAGGCTAGTCCTCTGAATTTATAGCCAACGAAAAGGTAGTATGAAGAGGTTCTTATTGTGACTTATGGGGAAAATCACAATTTATAGGAAAGGTCACAACCTATGGGAAAAGTCACAACCCTTTGGAAAGGTCACAACCATTCAAAGTGAAAAGGTGCCTATTCAAATTGCATCCTTACTCTTGGTGTCTTTTCAAAGAAAGCACCTATTTTTTTCCCATTCACACCTCTTAAAAATCCAACAATCCCCCACATGAATGGGGAATGGCTATATGATGAAAAACATGCATGAAAAGCTGTGTGATTCATAAGTAAGGATTAATCGCATCTGGATAAGTAGATTTTCCTTTGAACTTTCCGTAGTGAACATATGTCGGATATACTCGGTCAATCGGTGGATTTGATATCTTTGAACCGTCGAGCTTTGGTGTATACCTATACAACCATATGTCACACAATCAACCCTTGAACCGTTTTTGGTTCTCATTGTTTTGTTCGTTTCAGCCATGAACACTGCCGGTTCATAAGTGCGTAGAGAATTGGCCTTACAGAATTCTCCTTGAAGCGGCTTACACTTCACACTTACATAGGTGATTTCTAAAAGTGTCATCCCGTAGATACACTATTTTATATACCCCGTATCAAACTTAGAAACCATTAAAAAGTCTTAACACTTTATCCTTAATACTGAACATTGTCTCATCACGAGAATGGACCAAAAAATTATTTTTGACAATGTTGAACCATCAGTCACAACTTTGTTTGATCTCTTTGAACCTAGCTCTTGGGATCTCCAGTCTGCTAGGTAGAGTTACCTCCGTGATGACTTGTCCTAGGCCTTAAACCCATTCCTTCGATGATTTATCAACCGCTTATCTAGTTAGGCCTTTTGTTAGCGGATTCGACACATTATCTTTTGACTTGACATAGTCAATTGTGATAATTCCACTAGAGAGTAACTGTCTAATGGTATTATGTCTTCGTCACATGTGACGAGACTTTCCATTATACATAGCATTTCCAGCTCGTCATATTACCGATTGACTGTCACAATGTATACATAGAGGAACAACTGGATTTGGCCATAAAGGAATATCTTCTAGAAAATTCCTTAGCCATTCTGCTTCTTCACCGGGCTTATCCAGAGCTATAAACTCAGATTCCATTGTAGAACGAGCTATACACGTCTGTTTGGAAGATTTTCAAGACACTGCTCCTCCACCAATGGTGAACACATATCGACTTGTGGATTTTATTTCAGATGATCCGGTGATCCAATTTGCATCACTATATCCTTCAACCACCGCAGGATATTTATTGTAGTGCAATGCATATTCTTGGGAGTATTTTAAATAACCCAACACTCGCTTCATCGCCATCCAATGAGTTTGATCGGGATTACTCGTGTACCGACTCAGTTTACTTATGGCGCAAGCTATATCAGGTCTGGTACAATTCATTATGTACATCAAAACTTCCTAACACTCGAGCATAGTCCACTTGGGACTTGCTTTGACCTTTGTTCTTTGTAAGAGAAAGATTTACATCAATTGGAGTCTTTGCGACTTTGAAGTCCAGACACTTGAATTTCTCCAATACCATGTTAATGTAGTGAGTCTGAGACAAAGCTAGACCTTGAGGAGTTCTGTGAATTTTAATTTCTAAAATCAGATCTGGAACTCCTAAATCTTTCATATCAAATTTGCTAGCAAGCATACATTTAGTAGCATTTATGTCGGAAGTGTCTTTACTTATTATCAACATATCATCAACATACAAGCAAACAATGACAACGTGATTTGGAGTGTTCTTTATGTAAACACATTTATCACACTCATTGATTTTAAATCCATTTGCCAACATTGTTTGGTCAAATTTCGTGTGCCATTGTTTGGATGCTTGTTTTAGTCCATAAAGTGACTTAACAAGTCGACATACCTTCTTTTCCTTTCCTGGAACTACAAACCCTTCAGGTTGATCCATGTAGATCTCTTCCTTCAATTCTCCATTTAAAAAGGTTGTCTTCACATCCATTTGATGAATTTAAAGACCGTACACGGCGGCTAACGCTATCAATACTCGAATTGACGTAATTCTTGTTACCGGTGAGTACGTGTCGAAATAATCAAGACCTTCTCGTTGTCTGAACTCCTTGACAACTAGTCTTGCCTTATATTTATCAATAGTGCCATCATCTTTCATTTTTCTTTTGAAGATCCATTTAGAACCCCATGGTTTGTTTCCTGGAGGAAGATCAACTAATTCCCACGTATGATTATTCAATATGGATTCTATTTCACTATTGATTGTCTTTTTCCAATATTGTGCTTCCGAAGAAGACATAGCTTCCTTAAAGGTTTGAGGCTCATTCTCTACTAAGAAATCGGGACCAAAGGAAGTTGATGCCTTTTGACATTTGCTGCGTCTTACACTTTTCTCATTAGGCGTACTCTCCTTTGCTTTTTCCCGAGGTCGTTTAGATTTTTCACTAGACGACTCAGATTCATTCTTATATGGGTAAATATTTTCAAAAAATTCAGCATTGTCTGATTAGATTGCCGTATTTACATGAATGTCAGGATTGTCTGATTTGTTAACCAGAAATCGATACGCCTTGCTATTGGTTGCATATCCAATTAATACACAGTCAATTGTTTCCGGTCCTATTTTAACCCTCTTGGGTTTAGGAACTTGGACTTTTGCCAAACACCCCCACACTTTGAAGTATTTCAAGGTGGGTTTCCTTTCTTTCCATTTCTCATATGAAATGGACTTTGTTTTGCTATGGGGTATTCGATTAGCCGTTAAAATAGCTTCCCCCCACAAGTTCTGCATAAACAAGAACTTATCAACAAATACTAACATTATTAATGATTAATTGATCGTTATTTTGTTGATCAACAAAGGCGAGTAGGCTTTTACCAATGTTCATGTCGATACAAATAATTGTATTTTAACAGACGCCTCTTTTCATGCAAAGTCACGACATTTCAAGTGGTACCCTGTCATGAAAGAACAAATATAATTATTTTGAACAAGTATATATTCAATTATCAATTTGGCGGCTTCATACACTAGTCATATACTAGTAAACTCAACGACCACCATATCAAATATACTATAGGGTTTTTTGTGGGTTTGACATAATACAAAAATGTCATTGGATTTCATAGACACTGAGTCTAATTTTGACTTTATCATAAGCCAGAAACCCTCACATTTTAAATTCATACATAAAATACTGAATTTTACAGAGAAACCACGAGTTCACGTACCCAACCCCATAATTTATTATATAAATTAGCCCCTTAGTCATAAGACTAACTCATCTTGCATTTCCACATGAACCAATGTGGAACTTGTATGGTAGTAGGTACCATCTTAGAATAGGCTGTCCAAGCATATCCTTATCCTTGGATTTCTTATACATTATTTTGGACCATTTATTAATCACTTGGACTTTTGCCTTACTAGAGCAGAGTGCCTCTCGTTATTGAATTAGGATTTAATTATCTTGCATCACTAATCACTCTTTGCAAGAAAATTCTGGCAAATTATATTCTCAATAACCCAAAAGACAATGACTTTTAGGAATCAAAGACGATGTGTCTTTCTTCTTTATCTTATGAAGTAGTACTTGAGAGATTTCAAAATTCCTTCACAACTCACCATACCAACATATGCAGCATTTGTGATAGCCGATAAAAACAACAATTTAACCCAATTGGTTTCATCATTTTCTTCATTAATCATCAAATAGTCATATAATAAATTGTGATTCATCGGACACATCATTTCACACAAAATACACCCTTTCACATAAAATATTGCTTTTCATGATCTCAAGAATATTTTCAAGTCCCTCATTTTGGGGAACTCAAAATTAAAGTGCATATGAAAAACTTCTCTTCGTAAAATGCACATTATTGATCCCAAGTCAACATGCACAAACAATGCTTTCAAACACTTACACGTTATAATTTTTTTTCCTCACAAAATTGAAACCTCTTACGCTTCTTTCGCATGTTATGCATACTAAGAAATTATATACCAACTAATTAAAGGTATGTAAATAGATTATAATTTGAGATCCTCACATAATGAGTATCTACCCTATTATTTATCAAACTAGCATAAATCAGAAAGGGTAAGAATTTATTAATAAATCATAAGTTGTGAAAGAGAAATAGAACCCGTTTTGATGTCGTCGTTCCAATATCCTCGAACAGCGACCAAAATAAATTGGTTGAGACAACTATTCACACTCTCTCAAGAATTGTAGAATTATATTAGTGCCTGCATATCATGTCATGAAGACATTTCTCCAATGCTTGTCATGCATTAGCAATTAATATACTCCACCAGTACACCTCCATTTATGAACATTTCATGTGGCAGGAACTCTTGGTTTGTTCAAATCGAAAGCACTGGTTAGAACTCTTTGCAAATATAATGACATTTAGCTTTGTCAACAACCAAACATAGTGACTTCATCTAAGCTACCTCCGAATAAGAAGTCATAGATCAACATCTACAGACTACAATGTTGGGGAATAGCAATATCCTCGCAGATTTACGAGGTGTCGGTGTTAAATGCTTCCAAGAATGTCAAGCTCTCTCTAAAACAATATATCAAGTCCCTCGTTGATCTGAGTAATTCTTTTCAAAGTAAAAACATTGCCATAATCCATTGCACGCCTATAAATGGATATCTTTTCAACGCCTCGGACTTTTTGATGGTATCTTTAGAAGAGTAAGACAAATCTCCATGAAACATCACATTGGATGCACCAACATTCATTGCGAGACCTTTTCCATCATTTTAAACTAGTTTGTTATAGAGGAAACAACCCAAAAACACATTAGCACCACCAATAGCAGTGCACCGTTAGTTGCAAAGGCACTTATGAATAGTTGATCAGAATACTTCTTATTTTGGTTTCTCAATTCTCTTGGTCCAACTCAAAGCACTATTTTACACTAGTAGAACAATATGAGGGCTTTGAACATTGCTCGTGTCCTGTTCTTTGTGTCCTTTATCATTCCTTCCTATTTATGTAGATCAAAAAGAACCACAAAATTCTTTTCTCAATATTGCCTCACGGGATAACACAGGCAGAACATAAAATGAACACAGAACAAAATATACTTAAATTCCTTAAGTTTGTTGGTATCCTGTGTTCAAAATAGTAAACCAGAAAAATAAATAGAAAAACAAAGATCTTAATTAAAATATCCGAGTCCACAATTTTCTTGTGTATACTTAAAGAATTTAATCCCCTCACTGTACCCGAGGTTTTGGATTACTTCCTTCCAGCATAAAACGGATATACCTATCTATGGAGTAGCGGTACCTCAAACTCCAACGACTTCATCGAACGCAAAGAACGACAACAAATCACACATGACTCTATATTTGTTTGTTAGAAAATATGTAGAAGATGTTCAGAATTTTGTTTTATACTTAAAACTGAGGCTAGTCCTCTGAATTTATAGCCAACGAAAAGGTAGTATAAAGAGGTTCTTATTGTGACTTATGGGGAAAGTCACAATTTATAGGAAAGGTCACAACCTATGGGAAAAGTCACAACCCTTTGGAAAGGTCACAACCATTCAAAGTGAAAAGGTGCCTATTCAAATTGCATCCTTACTCTTGGTGTCTTTTCAAAGAAAGCACCTATTCATTTCTCATTCACACCTCTTAAAAACCCAACACTCTGCATATACTGATTTAATTAGTTGCGCCATACAAGATTTTCCTTTAGTCATCTTTACAACCCATTGATGCATTGTTGACTAGTCCATACCTGGAGGGCATTGGAGACACAACCATAACATTAGTCATTGCCATAACCCCCTAACATATTGGCAATCTACAAATAAATGGTTCCTACTCTCAGGATGTTTCTTGCACAAACAACATATAGGATCAACCTGTATTCCCCACTTCCTCAGTCTATCAGCAGTAAGTAATTTTTTATGCATATGAAGCCACATTATAAACACAAACTTAGGTTTGGCAAAGTTTTTGTACATCACCACCTTCCAAGACGCTTTGGGCAAAGGTCCAAGCATTTGTAGATGAAGAAATTTGATGATACTGCTCAAATTCTCCTACCAGTTACTAAGGTACTGTAGGTAGATCCTTGTTCCAAATGCTTTTCGGACCATCCAACTTGCTTTTTGTAAAATTCTACTCCTTGATGTATTATGAGTGAACCCAAAAGATTCATAATTTGTCCTTCTTATTGGCTAACTCTCAGCAAGTTTTAGTCACAACAGCCTTATTCTAGATTGCTAGATTAAGCATATTTAGAACCCCTGCTGCTTTAGGCGAGCAAATTGTTTCCCATTTTACCAAAAGTTTCTTAGTGATGGTATTGATTTCAAACTAGACATTGCTTCGACAATATGCTCTATATTCTTCAATACCTTGGTTGGATTACTGAAAATTTGAGCCCAAAATACCTGTGTGCCAAAGGTGACTATTTGAAATAATTGAATTCTCCCAATGTATGATAATTTTTTGCTGTTCAATTTGCAATCCTAGCCACAATCTTATCAACAAGAGGTTGCCACTCTAAGATTGTAAGTTTCTTGGTGGCAAGTAGTATACCAGATATTTGAATGGTAGCAAGCCTGCTGAATCTCATGTTTAATTACTGTACTCATTCCTCCACAATAGATAACACTCTAAGTCATGTTTGCCTTTAGTCCAGAAGTAGCTAAAAAATTGTTAAACTTGTCATGCAACAGTTCAACTGATCTTGTATCCCCTCTAGTAAATAATAAGAGGTCATCCGCAAATGATAAATATGTGATATCCAGCCTTGAGCACATTGGATGATAGTAAAAGGATCTCTCATGTTTAAGAAGCTTCAATTTTTGTTTGAGGTATTCCATGGAGATGACAAAAATGAAATGAGACATAGGGTCTCCCTGCGTAAGACCTCGAACTATATCAAATGGTCTTGTGGTTTCTCCATACACAACTATAGTATAATTCACCAAGGAAACACATTCCATTATCCTGTTATTGAACTTGCTGGGAAATCCAAGACCTTTCATAACCTGACGTAGGTATCCCCAATCCACTGCGTCATGTGCCTTTTGAATTTCAACTTTGATTAGGCATCTAAGTGAGACATGTTTCCTTGAGTAAGCTTTAACTAACTGTAATGACTTGTTCCGTCGTTATTAAAAGACACCTCATTTTAGGCACGAGTTACGAGAAATATGACCTCGAATTAGTATGGAGTGACACGACTAAAACTTTTAAAATTCAAAATTATGGTCCGGCTGACATCATCCATCTATCGCGGTGCCGCCAAAGCAGCTGGCAGGTTGCTATAGCGGGATGATGGCACCATAAACCCTAGGTGCGAATTTTTAAATTCTCTTTTATCCTCTTCTGTTGTAAAAAGGATAAGGTTCATTTAAAAACCCTCCTAGGGTTACCTCATGGCCTTGAAGCAATGAAGAGAAGGGATTTCGCGTTAATAGGGATGAAACCCTTGGATTTTCCGCCAATTTCAAGCTAATATTCACCTTTATAGAGTAAAAAAAAAAAAACCACATTCATGCCTCCGTACCAGTTGTTTGGCGTCCAGGTAGGCTACGTTTAACTAAGTAGTTTAGACATGGGTTAGAAAGCACAAGCATGATGTATATTGATGGGAGATTGCATGCTTAGGCCTTCGGACAGGGAGTTTGGATGGATAAACAGATTAAACCCAGATAATTGGTTGGGGAAAATGGCTGTTATGATTATGTTATTGAGTTGATTCATGGAATTATGTGTTGTATTGTTGTTGGTCATCCTTGTTTGGTAAATAAAGGTATAGTACCCAGAAATTGGAGACCCTTAGTTAAATGCTTACCCACTAGGGGTGATTAATGTTGGTAGATTCAAAAGAATCTATGGTGGTAATTAGAGGAATGACAAATTGGTAATGTGTCAAACAGAAGGATGGACAATTGGGGGTGGGGTATACCGCTGGTTGTTTGTATATGCAACATGTAGGTGATGGATTTTAATATAGTTGAAACGTAATGTGTGTTATATGTGCATGATAACTAATTTATAGTATTTCTTGTACAATGAATGCTCAAGAAAAGTGAATGAATGTTTGATATCCTAAATGGTAATCGCATGCAATGAACTTATATGAAAGCTTGTTGGATTTTACAAGTGTTGTTCTTTATTATTATGGTGATATCTATCATTATTGTGGAATGTACTAATTTTTGGACATCTCTACAGGATTGGTGATATAAGGTTGGCAGACACTTGTTGTCTTGGATTTGGGTACATGGATAAGGACTTGTTCCCTGCAGGTCATGACCAGTGGGGGTATACATAAGACCCTTAGCATGTGTGTACAAGGTACAGGTGAGTGTGACGTTTCTTTTCGTGAACCGGGGATTATGTGTTTCTTGATTTTATTGGTTCTTTGAGTGAACCAGGCTTACTTATTGTCATTATGTGTGGGCTCCCTGAGTGAACCGGGTTTGTATGTTTATTTTCTAAGGTGAGTTCTTGTGTAATCGGGATGCATTATATTGTTGTTGTTGTTGTTGTTCCTATTAAGGATTCTTGAAAGGTCCGGGTTGATTGCACATCATCATATAACATTGTATTGTCTATTACTTATGCAATGGTGCGACATGGTTGTTGACTTGGAGTCTTATGATTGGTCTGAGTTGACTTAACGGGTTATCCTTATTGACTCTTTGGAATAAACCTCATGTGGTACTTGTTTACAAGGTTAAGTAATATGAACTTCGAAGATAGTTGCATGTTACGGTTCAGGAGTGTTGAACTGTTATGCGCCTATATTGGCTATGCTTGTCGGAGAGTCTGAGGTGGGTAGTGATATGTTACGTGAGTTGCTGTATATATTGTCCCTCACTAGATAGGTGTCCATGATTATATGTGGTGATATGCTAGGTGGCCTAGCAGTTATTGTGTTTAGAGCCGGGAAAGCGCGTGTACCATCTTCTAAATTGTGCTTGTTGACTTAAATGAACCGAGGGATGCTAGAGTGTCAAGTGTGACCGAGTTGGCGGAGCAAGGATAAGGGTATAAATAGTGATTGGGTAAGGGTAAGGAACCTTGAGGGTCGGAATGGTAGGACTCATAGATAAATTACGGAGTGAGCTTGATTTAGCATGTGATGGATACTTGGTGTATAAGGGATGTTAATGTCCAGGTACAATAATCGATTAAATGTATGATTTGATAAATTCCCTCAAGTTGTATGTTTCTTTTCGAATGTTTATGTGATTTAATTTGGATTGACCGATGATGCTTACCAGTATGTTTAGTTTTGTTCTGATACTACTCTTGCTATATCCTTTTGGAGGTATATTCTGGTTGCAGAATTAGTTGGTGTTCCAGGCTTGACACGGTAAAGATCTCTAGTAGCTTTTGTATTTGTTTCCATGGTAGAACTGTGTCTTTTGTTGTACTTTCTACTAGCCGCTCTTGTACCTGTTTAGACTAGTTCCAACGGAAGGGATTTACAGTTGTTAGAAAGGTTTTTCAGTTGTAATTATTTTTTTGTAAACTGTTTATTGTAATATTTTAGGTTGTTCTTTATTTTCTTATTGACTTCCACATACCTCTTGAAATAGGTGGTAAGGTTCTCCTAGCTAGGTGAATTAGAGTAAGTGCCCACGCGATCCGAAAGTTGGGTCGCGATAATTTGGTATTAAAGCCTAGGTTATCGATCTCCCAATACAAGAACAAATATCGAGTAGAGTCTTGCGGATTGGTGTGTTGACATCCACATCTAATCTTCGAGGAGCTTTGAGGCATTCTAGGAAATTGTTTCACTTCTTTCTTTCCTTTCGTGCGGTCTGTGTGCTTGTTTTTATGGGTTGAGTCCAATTGGTATCTCTGGGTTCCAATTGGTATCTCAGCAAGGAAAATGGATGTCGTTTGACTCCGATTGAAATGATACAAGCGAGGGAAGTTGGAATCGGGAAAGTTTTAATTGGTATCTAGCCATTAAGGCCATGTAAATTGGTATCTAGCCATTAAGGCTATGTAATGCATGGGCAATCGACTAACGATTATTCATGAGGCGAATAAAGGATAATAAAAAAGGGCTTGTTCAATGATGAAGCTTGAGATTGATGCTTATGTGTATTGGTATTGCTTGAATGACTGCAAATATGTGAAATGTGATTGTTTGAATTACTATGGAATTCATGGTCGGTGAAAGTTCATAACTTGGTTATGTGTTGATGTTAAAGGAATTGATTGCTATGTGATTTGACTGAAAATTGTATTTCTTTACATGTTGGCATGGGCTTGTCATTGGTAAAAATAATAAGGGGAAGGATGGTCTATGATTATGAGGAAACTCTTATTTCAGGATAGTCGAAAATTATTGGGGACCATGGGAAAAAGGGCTATTGTGCAAAATAGCGGGATTTGTTGTTATGAAAATTTTCTTGTTGTAAATCATAACTGGTTTTTGGCAATGTGCTGTTAAGTGTTGTTTATGCATGGTTGGGTTCGGTCTTGGGATTGTGTTAAACGCCATTATGTGATTTCATATTTTAATGCTGAAAACAGTGAAGGGGAATGAGGAAAATTGCGGGAAATTATAAAAACAAATAATAATTTGGGCTGCTGCTGATTGGGACCGCCATAGCGGTACTGCCTCGCTATGGAAATCCCGCTATCGCAGGAATTTTTCTGCTATAGCGGCATCGCCATAAGAACATGGAAGCTGCTATAGCGGGATAGGCGGGGTAGAACCCCTGCCCTATTTTTCCCTATTTTTATTTTTCATTCCGGGCCTGTTTTAATCATTAGTTTGAGCTACGAGTTATCGTATGATTATAGAAATTGCATATAAAAATGTAAAACATGCATTCAATAAATAAAAAAAATTATTAAAAACTAGCATTCAAGTGGGTAAAATAAAGGAAAGGGAGGAATAATGTCTAGTAAATGCCCCAAACGGGGGCAACCCAAATCAATCATAAAAGTATAAAAAAAGAGGGTAGGGAGCGGGACTGAGCTGCACTGAGGGCCATAGCTAGATGCCCTCTCACCATCGCGGGCTGCCAAGGTTGGGTCCTCTCCCTCTGCATCACTGAGGAAAGAAAACTCCCGCATATCCTCTGGCTCCATCTGGGGAAGTTCCTGATCGGGGACTGCACATCTGCATATGACCTTCACACTCTTACTCATCAGTGCGAACATGTGGTCCCTAGCGCACCTCATCCTCTTCTCTTCATCGAGCTCTCTGCGAAGCTCTGCATAGTTCTAGGCAGATAGAGGTGGGGCAGTGAAACTGGGAGGGGCGTGGTCCATACATCTCCTGACTGCAGCCAGGTCGGCCTCCAAATGGCTTCTAGGAATCTGAGACAGGGTGGGAGGGGCATCATCATCATCTCTAGCATCGACCTCCGCTGCAGCCCGACTACTCTCTGCCTCACCGTCCTTCCTATTCTTCTTCCCTATGGATGTAACCACCTTTACCTTGAGGGGGTGGAAAGGGGTGTCCATCTCTAGCTCATGGTCAACCTCCTCCTCGGGTACCCCAACGCACCGGCGCAACGTAGAAACCAAACCAGGAAGGTAGGGGGCCCTTCTTGCTGACCCGGTAGAAGCCTTTCCATTCTATTACAATATGTACCCCCACATTCAGTGTGATCCCTATATAACACAGGTCACCACTAGAGCCCGAGGGTAGGTCATGTCGGAGAGGTTGCCCGATGGACGAATCCTCCGGGACGCTAGTTTCAGCCAACTCCTAGCATCGGCTAAGATGTAGGTGCTCGTAATACCCTTAGTAGTAGGCCAGTAGTCCTGGTCTCTAAACTCTTCCTCCACCAGAGTATCCCGCAACCACCTTATGTCCATCTCTCGGGCCTTGGCTAAGTACCCCTCATTTGAGACATGCTATACCTCCAACACCTCATTTATATTTTGAATGTCCACAGGGATATCCACTCCTCTGATGCGGATGGTAGGGTTGGGGTCGTCCCAAAGCACGGTATGGAGTATGGTATAGAACTCCTGTAACTAGCCCAAGACCTCAGAAGGGGGAGCTACCACCAGTGGGCCTTAGCTGAATTCCTGAAGCCGGTTGTAGAGTACAGGCGCCTTTTCCTCTACCACTCTCATGGAAAAAGCCCTCTTGTAGCAGAACCCCGTCCTCCTATACTCATGATCAGTGTTTTAAAAGAAAGAGTCTGGACTCGCCCTAGGACTCGCCCCTGGGCGGGGCACTGGTAAAACGCCTCGGGGCTCATGTGTGGGACTTAGTTCAGTGAGGCTTATGTCCTAAGCACCCCGACTATACATTCTGAACACTCCTAACACCCTTCGTCCGGGACTTGCCTAATAGTTCTTACACAAATTGTGTCAAATTCCTTAGTCAACGCTGTTGATACTCATAATTCTCTACTAATTAAATGATGCTTAGTAGTTTTTTTCATCTGTTGAAATAAGAAAATTAAAAGTAACTAGCTTATGTACTAATTGAGAACGTCGTGAGGGTGAATATAAATTAACATTTCTGTTTAAAATACATATCCGAATTTTATATATTCACTTGTCATTGATCGTTATGTTTTTGTCCTATATTTCAAAATTATCATATTTTATTTTGTTATTTGAAAGTATTTTATTTTTATTCATGAAAGAGTTTATGTTTTAATTATAATATTAATAGCTTATTGATTATTTCTTTTAGGGAGTTAAATTGCATAGTATGATAGTCATATATTTTAAGAAATTATTTGTAAAATCATTAAAAATTTTGTTGTTACATAAATTTTTAGTAATCAAATTATAAAAATAAAGATATATGAGATATACGCCCCGTAGATCCTTAGGACTTACGCCCCATGTCTCGGGACTTACGCCTCGCTCCGTACTTGGTAAAACGCCTCGCCTCACGCCCCCGCCCTTTACAACACTGCTCATGATATCTCTCCTGACAGGCTTCGTCGGGGAATCTCTCGTAGTTGGGGGCATTTTCTTGGTTTTCAGCCATTGGGGGTTGTTGATCTGAAAAATCATGAGGAAGAAGCATGTTAGAACTCGTAAAGTGTTAAGAAATTGAAATTCAGAAAAGGCCAATGCCTTGGCTTAATTTGGAAGGCTACTATCTGCAGCCTCCCGCTATAGCGGGCTACATCCCGCTATGGTGACATCATTATAGCATAATTTCTCTTCTATAGCTGGGTCGCTATAGTGGGACAAGGCCGCTATAGCGTCCTTCATCGTTCCCAGCAGATCAAGAGGTGCAACAATGGTACCTCTTGACGAAAATTCCCATTTTTAGCATTCCGACCTCAGACCTTCATCGTTCCCAGTAGATCAAAAGGTGCAACAATGGCACCTCTTGACAAAAAGTCCCATTTTTAGCTTTCCGACCTCAGATCAGTATTCCTAAACTACCCTAACACTTGTTTATGCCAAAATTTGGGCATGATAACTCCTAAAACATGCCAAATCTTTAAAACCAAACCAAGAACAACCCTTCACATTTCCTACTGTTTTGAGCCCATTTTGGCTATGAACTTTATAATTCTTACGCCCAGAACGTTATAGAAGTGTTGTAGACATAGGGGAAGCAACCATACTTTAAAATTTTGGCCAATTCAAACCCAAATTTGAATTTTTAAAAACTAACCCAAAACCTATCCTTTTCTACTAAATCAAGCGTAAAACTAGCATAAATATGTTCAAAAAAGTAAGGAAAGTAAGGGTATCGATAATTATCCTAATTCAAAAGATGGAAGCAAAGTGATCGGGGAGGGAAGAGGGATTTTTTGAGTGAAAGGGAAAGAAATGGGCGAGAAACCCATTCTCTCCCTCTTTAAACTGTTATGCCCCGCTATAGCGACCTAACCCACTATAACGATGCCGTTATAGCAGGAATATTCCCGCTATATTGGGATCCTAACCCTCAAATTACAATTTTTTTTTCGTCCGTGGTATTTGAAATTCTTTCATTCTAGTGTATTGACGAGACTCTGGATACCTTGGGTGCTCGAGAAATGTTTACTCTATTTGTCTTGTGTGATTTGTAAGGAAGAATGAATTCTAGATGGAGCGGAGTGGTATTAAGGTCACGGCTTGGAATTGTATAGTTCCAAGGAAACTACATTTTGGCATTCTGTATAATGTCCGTAAATGCGTTGTCGCAATAAAGGCGTTAAGGTTCCACTAAAACTCATCCGAATTTTGTTAATCGTGATTATTCAGAGATGAACGATGGTTAAATTGGTATCTATTATAACGACCTGTTCTATCGTTATTAAAAAGACACCTCATTTTGGGCACGACTTATGAATTTTTTTGGAAATACAACCTTAAATTAGTATGGGGTGACACGACTAAAAATTTCAAAATTTGAAATTTTGGTCGGGCTGACTTCATTCTGCTATAGCGGGAATTTTCTTGCTATAAAGGTACCGGCCGCTATAGCGGGATGATGGGACCAGAAACCCTAGGAATGGATTTTTAAATTCTCTTTTCTCCTCTTCAGTTGTAAAAAGGATGAGGTTCATTGAAGAACCCTTATAGGGTTACCTCATGGTCTGGGAGCAATAGAGAGTAGGGATTTTGCATTAATGGGGTGAAACCAATGGATTTTCTGCTAATTTCATGCCAATATTCACCTTTATAGAGTCAAAAAAACCCGCGTTCACACCTCCGTAGCAGCTGCTTAGCGTCCAGGTAGGCTAGGTTTAACTGATTAGTTTAGACCTGGATTAGAAAGCATAAGTATGACATAGATTGATGGAAGATTGCATACTTAGGCCTTCAGGTACGAAGTTTGGATGGATAAATGGATTAAACCTGGATAATTGGGTGGGGAAAATAGCTGTTACGATTATGTTATTAAGTTAATTCATGAAATTATGTGTTGTATTATTGCTGTTCATCTTTGTTTACCTACCCAAAAATTGGGATAACCTTAATTAAATACTTACCCACTAAGGGTGATTATTGGTGGATTCAGAAAAATCTATGGTGGTAACTAGAGAAATGGGAAATTGGTAATATGTCAAACAGAAGGATGGACAGTTGGGGATGGGCTATACCACCGATTGTTTACATGTACAAAATGTCGGTGATGGGTTTTAATGTAGTTGAAACGCAATGTGTGTTATATGTGCATGATAACTAATTTGTAGTATTACTTGTACAATGCACGTCCAAGGAAAGTGAATGATTGTTTGATATCCTAAATGTTAATCGCATGCAATGAACTTATATGAAAGCTTGTTGGATTTTACAAGTGTTATTTTTTTTATTGTGTTTGTGATTGTTGTGATATTTTTCATTATTGTGGAATGTATCGTCTTTTGGACACCTCCACGAGATTGGAGATATAAGGTTGGCAGGCACTTGATGTCTGAGATTTGGGTACATGGACAAGGATTTGTCCCCTGCAGGTTATGACCAGTGGACACACACATAAGACCTTTAGCATGTGTGTACAAGGTTCAGGTGAGTGTGACGTTTCCTTGAGTGAACTGGGCTTACTTATTGTCATTATGTGTAGGTTCCCTGAGTGAACCGGGTTTGTAAGTTTAATCGCTAAGGTGGCTTCTTGTGTAACCAGGATGCATGATATTGATACTGTTGTTGTTATTAAGAATTCTTTAGATGTCCGGGTTGATTGCACGTCGTCATATAATGTTGTGTTGTCTATTAGTTGTGCAATGGGAATATAATTATACATGGTTGCGTCATGGTTGTTGACTTGGAGTCTTATTGTTGGTTTGAGTTGACTTGACTAGTTATCCTTGTTGACTCTTTGGACTAAACTTCATATGGTACTTGTTTACAAGGTTAAGTAATATGAACTTGGAAGATAGTTGCATGTTAGAGTTCATGAGTGCTGAACTGTTATGTGCCTGTAATGGCTATGCTTTTCGGAGAGTCTGAGGTGGGTAGTGATGTGTTACTTGAGCTGTTGTTTATGTTTTCCCTCACTAGATAGGTGTCCATGATTGTATGTGGTGATATGCTGGGTGGCCTAGCGGTTATTGTATTTAAGGCCAGGAAGGTGGGTGTATCATCTTCTAAATTGTGCTTGTTGACTTAAATGAACTGGAGGATGCTAGAGTGTCAAGTGTGACCGGGTTGATGGAGCAAGTCTAAGGGTATCAATAGTGATTGGGTAAGGGTAAGGAACCTTGAGGCTCGGAATGGTAGGACTCATAGATAAATTACGGAGTGAGCTTGATTTAGCAAGTGATGGATACTTGGTTTATAAAGGCTGTTAATATCCAGATACAATAATCGGTTAAATGTATGATTTTGAAAAATTCCCTCAAGTTGTATATTTCTTTCCAAATGTTTATGTGATTTAATTCGGATCGACCGATGATGCTTTCCAATATATGTGGTTTTGTACTGATACTACTCTTGCTATACCGTTTTTGGGGTATTTTTTTGTTGCATGATCAGTAGGTGTTCCAGGCTTGATACGATAAAATCTCCAGCAACTTCTATATTTGTTTCCATGGTAGAAGCTGTGTCTTTTGTTGTACTTCCTACTAGCCGCTCTTGTACCTTTTTAGAATAGTTCGGATTTGCTGTTGTTAGAAAGGGTTTTCAGTTGTAATTAATTTTTTGTAAACTGTTTATTGTAATATCAAAGGTTGTTCTTTATTTTCTTATTGACTTTCGCATACCTATTGAAATAGGTAGTAAGGGTTCTTTTATCTAGGTGGATTAGAGTATATGCGATCCGGTAGTTGGGTCATGACACTAACTCATGGGCAAGTATAACATTGTCTGCAATCTTTCTCCATGGGATAAACCCTGCTTGGGCATCCGAGATTATCTTAGACATGACCTTCTGTAGTCTGTTAGCTAACACCTTTGCTATTAGCTTATACAAAACTATGCAATAAGTAATGGGTCTATACTATTTAATACTGGAAGGGTGAGGCACTTTTGGTATTAAAATAACGGTTGTGTGGTTTATTGCCTTGTACATTCTGCTTGTTTTGAAAAAATCTTTGACTGCCTGAAAAACTTCTCTATGAATCACTGGCCAAGCTTCTTTAAAGGACACAAAGTTATAGCCATCTACCCCTGGTGCCTTATCTTCCCTATAGATTCCAATCCTTCAATTATTTCCTGATCTGTGACTTCAACACATAAATACATTTGTTGAGTATATGTGAGAACTGTGCCCATTCTCATTGTTTGCATATTCACTATAGGTAGTTGAGAGCATGATGTACCCATTAAGGACTTGTAGAACTTAATAATTTCCCCCTGAATTTGCCGTGGGGTGGTTAGTATCATACCTAGATCAGTGGTGAACTCTGAGATGGTTTTTCTATGCTTTCTTTCCTTCATAACAGTAGAAAAGTATTTGGTATGTGAATCACTAAGTCTGATCCATTTAGCCCTTGACTTTTGCTGCAATATGCTTTCCTCTATCAAAGACCACTTTTCCAAATTGGTGAGAAATTTCTTCTCATCTTCTAATAGGTCATCAGTGTGATGGTTAGCAAGACTAGTCAAATATGTTGTAAATTAGTATTGATCTGAGTTATTCTATCAGCTATGCCTTGAAGTTCTCTAATGTATAATTGCTTGAACTTTGGCTTTAGTGCCTTGAGTTTACTTCATATGTTCTTCATAGCATCACCATCTAGCTTGTTTGCTAAGTCTCTGTTACTACTGGCAAAAACTCTCATGGTCTGTCCAAACATTAAAGAATTTAAAAGGTAGTCTCCAACTAGAAACCTCATCCCTTAGACAAATGACCATGGTTGCATTATCTGAAATGAATGGTAATCTATAATCAACTATTATGTGCCCATATAAATTTAGCCACTCATCATTTCCAAATGCCCTATCAATCATAATGTATACCTTTGCAGTACCAAGTGTGATACTCTTCTCTCCATGACAATTCATTTAAATGTAACCCCTGTACACATGTAGCAAAATCCTGAATTTTAGCATTAGTCATTAGAGCCCCTTATGCCCTATCTTGGTTGTAGAGTATTACATTGAAATCACCCAATATAATCCATGGATTGTGATTATATCCCTCCTCTATTCTATTGAATTATGCCCATATATAATTGTCATTATAAAATTCATAGTAGCTTGTTTCCCTCTAACTTGGCAGGGAATCAACTGGCTGGTTTGATTGAGAACTGTAATGACATAAATATTTGGATCCCACAGAATCTATAATCGACCATTAGTAGCATGATCATAATTAGTTATAACAGACTATCCAGGAACTAATCTATCTATTATGTCAGCTGCATTATGCTTCTTCACTTTAGCTTTTACCAATTTCACTTATTTCAGTTTATTATCTCTTATGTAGGTACCCAACTCTTTTTGGTTAAACTTCTTGTTGGTACCCCGGATGTTCCATACCATCCAATACATCAAATGTGAGTGTGAGTACCACCAAAATCCAGTGGTAACAGGCTAGTCAACATAGTTGCACCTGGTGTGGGTTGCATACTGACAGTAGTCACTTTTATGCTCACCCTATTAGAGGTATCACCACCTGTAACACCTAGATTTGCATTGTTCCCCACAACAAAATCCAACACAGCTTCTCCTGATGGTGGGGTAAGAGACACACCCCTCTTTAGTGATTTAACAGCTTGAACAAAGTTCATGGACCTGCCGTTGATCTCTACTGCAGTCTTTCCTTTTTCAATTTTTTTCCTCAGTGCTTCATTATCCTCCTTCATTTCAACTACGACTATGGCTTATGGTGCAGTAGGGATTGCAGGTTTATGGTGTCATGTTTGCTGAACTGGTTGCGACAGTCTTTTTCTTTTTTGGGCATATGTTTATGCTTCTCCTTGGCTACCTTTGCACAATCATGCCCAACTCGTAAACAGTTTCCACAAAACTCAACATGTCAGTCATATTCTACCTGCTGTTCAAAGGTTCCGCCATACGCATCCATGACCGTAATTACTTTTGGCAAGGCCTTGGTAATGTTGACTTCGATGAGTATCCTGGCAAACAAAAACAAAATCTTTGTTTTTCTGGCAGTGCACTCATCTTCACACAAGGGGATCCCAATTGCACTTGAAATGTGACTCAAAGAATCACAACTCCAACAATTAATTGGTAGCCTTTAGTATTTAACCCATAGCGGTATTTTAGTTAAGAATTTTGCACCAAAATCAAACTGTGGTCACTACTGCTTAATGATCATGAGCCTGTTGTTCAATGTATATGGTCCTGAATACATCATTTCCTACAAATCCTCCATATTCTGGAACTTGACTACAAAATAACCTTCATCGTTATAAAACAAATCAGATGTAGCCATAGTGTTCCAAGCTTGATTCATCAATCTCCTTATATAATTATACCCAACTTTCTCCCCTACAACATACACTATAAGAGCACATCACCATTTCTGCGTCTCTTTCTCTATTTCTAATTTATCTAGTTTAGGCACTAGCTTGCCTTCCACGAGATCAAGTGTAACATAGTTGAGGGTTATACCATTGGATGCGGCCCTATTGCTAGCAAATAGTGTCGTCCAAGCAGGCTCTTCAGCTGCTTCTGATGGATCTGAAGCTTTGGATTATGCCCCTGCAACTTACGGCTCCGATGTCGTTAATGGAATTGCAGCACGCTGAGGAGTTCCAATTGGTGGTGTAATAGATCCCATGAGCTCACTATGGAGCGATAGGGGACTCTAATTCGCTCTTTTCTGCTGTTGGCTAGCAGATCCATATGCTTCTGCAAAGTGGATCTATCAAGTAGCACCAAGCTCTGGCTTCAGTGGTTTAGCTCCGAAAATAGCCTCTATAATCCCTGCTGAACTACGTCCAGTGCTCTTCAGACTAGGGATACTCTTATCAACGTTCACCGGAACCGTCTTAGGCTGGACGCGACCCCTCTTTTCAGCCATCAACCCTGTTACCGTACGTTAGCTTAAAATAATATGATGTAGAGAAAAGACATAAAAAAAACCCCTGAACTTGTCAGCCTAACTCACTTTAGCACTTTAACTTTACATGCAATTGTTTACCCCCTTAAATCTTCTTGAAGTGCATAAATATCCCCCTTAAGGCTGACGTAGCATAAAAAAAAAACAAAAAACAACAACGCGTGATTCTAATTTTTTAATAAAAACTGGTCCCACCAAATAGAAAAAAGAAAAGGAAAAATACCCCCTCCCTTTCTTCTTCGATCCCCCCAACCCCCACCCACCCCTTCCTTTCTAATTCTGCAAACCTCCATTCCCTTTCCCCTCATTCAAACTCCACACACAGCTTCTATACCCTTTATCTTCATCTTTTTAAAATTTTTTTTTTCTTCTAATTTTCTCTTCTTCTTTTTTCATGATAAATTAAAGAAAGCAAAATTATCAATGAAAATTAGATAAAATTATCAAGATTTTATTTTTATTAAAATTGAGATTTCTGTCAAAATAAAAAAATCACATTTACATATTTTATAATTTCAAGAACTAATTAGTGTTGTATTTTATGAGAATTAGAATTTTTCTATATCAAAATATCGAAAATGGAGATTGTATTATTTTTCTTGCTTGAAAGATCTAGTCCATCTTTATTTTTTTTGCCTCAAACATCAAAAAGAGAGAAATTAATACGAAATTTGATGATGAAGAATTCATTTTGTTGTAATTTCACATCAATGGATAAAGAGGAAACAAACTTTACCTATAGAAAGTGCACAAGAGAGTTTTCTTGAAAAGAAATTGGTGAAATGTTGTTTGAAGAAATTAAGGTTGAAAAAAATTATTAGCAAAAATCTAATCCATCAAGAACAAAGAAGGAAAAAAAAAAAAAAGAGTTGGATGGAGGTTGAAGAAGGTGAGGTGGGTTGGCGGGGGCGGGGTGGGGGGTTTACAGAACAAGTAAGGGGGTGGGGGGTTTGAAGAAGAAAGTGGGGTGAAGGTTATTTTTTTCTTTTTTCTTTTTATTATATAATATATATTTATATTAGTGGGACAATCTTTTTTTTTTTTAAATAATTTTTTACCTGAAATAATGTGGCAATGATGTGGCATTGAGGTGGCAATGATGTGGCGCGCGTGTAATGCACCTTCCAGTGTGAGAGTGATATTATATTCTTAGGGTGGTACTTAATTCATTTGCAAGTTGTTTAAGGGGGTATATAAATATTTATAAAATTAAAGTGCTAAAGTGAGTCAGGCTGACAAGTTCGGGGTTTTTTTTATGTCTTTTCCCTTTTTCTTTCAACCTTTTTTTTTGTGTGTTTAATCTGTTAAAGATGAGAAATTTAGAATAAATAAAAGACCAAAAACATCTTGTAAAAATAATTTTTGCACCTGTAAAAGTAAAATAATAGTCACACCGATGTCCCATTCTTTACATTATATTTATATAAATAATTTATAGTTTCCAATTAAAATTCGTATATCTGACTGATGTCCAATCTTTTACAAAAAAAATAATAATAATATTTTATCAATAATAATGATAATTCTAGTGACCAATTTTTATAGTAATCTACGGTAATAAAAAAATTAAATAACGATTCATATGCAAAATTCTTAATATAGAGTTGAACGTTAGAAGCTAATATTAAGCATTTTCATGGGTAAAAATTGGACATCTTGATGAGTTTATTTGGGTTGTTGATTTATGATGGATTTACTTGGGCTAACCCAAATCAACCCATCATCAAGATCAGTCTAGCCTAAACTCATTAAGACTTGAGCGAGTTGAACTGGTCATATGAATTTGGACTAATTTTATCACCCTTCTCTCTTTTCTCATTGCTTATCTCTCACCATCACATATATGGAATAATTATATCCATCAAAACTTAATCAGATAGAAAAACATCACTTGAGCATCTTGCCACTCTTTTATGCCTTAGATCTTTCTTAATTTTATGCAACTACCGCTGAAACTGATTTCGGTTTTCGTTTTTTGGTTCTTATTAGTCAAACAAGTATATCTATTAGTAAAGCTTATCACCTCATAATAATTGGTCCCCTCCATATTTTCCATGCCAACTCCCTACACATAGGATGCAGAATAAACAATGAGAAAGAGGCAAATCAACACTTGTGGAGCAAGTAATTTGGTCAAGAAGTTTTGTTTTATAAATGCTTGAGTGACTATCTTATCCAACTAATCTGCTTATTTATGTAACATTTGCATTTCTATAAGATTTTGCTACTCGTTGACTCACGAAATTGAACAGTGTTTGAAGCTAGAAAACACCTTTACTCACATCAAAAGAAAAGTTCCAAGCAACTACACAACACTTAAAAAACATGACAAACAATTGACTTCATTGCCTCTAGGTCATTTTTTATATAGGAGAGTCTAGATGATCGAAGTGTTAGCTTTTTAGCCGAATACATCAACAGTCCCTTAATCTCGTTAGTAAATTTTATTTTGACACTACAATTATGATTTTATGCAATTGAGCACCTTAATACATGATAAAGTGGTACTATCCGACACTTACGACTCAAATTTTGGGAAGGTTTTTGCTCGTATTCTCAATGTCTATTACATTGATAAATTAATCACATAAAATATGTCATCTCGTTTAGTTATGCACATCAACATCAATTGGAACTTGTCTAAGGTTATATGACTTATGGAGGCAAATGAGTATAATGAAAGGAGGTGACATGTTTTACGCAGTTAACTTATCTATGTAATAGACGCTTGAGAACACGCACATAAAAACCTTTTCAAAATTTAAGTCAAATGTGTCTAACAAGAACAATTTATCATGCGTTCAAGTGCTCAATGAAAATATACCATAGTTTGAGCATCTAAATGAAATTTACTGACAAATTTAAGCAGCCGTCGATGCATTCAACCTAGTCTTTCACTTTATATATAGTGACTGATCATCACTCCAAAAGAAGCAATCTTTAAGCTCAAATGGATTACCTCAAATCAATAGCTCAAGAGTTATTCTCCACAAATTTTGAAACACTACCATCTTCAATCCAATTCATAGATGCTGCACTTTCTTGTACAAGCCCACATTTTGCACCATCATACACAGATCCTAATCAAAAACGCATAATTCGAAGGCATCTCGTCTCTCTGCTTCAAGAATATCCTCATTTCAAACCTTTCATCGATGCGTTTGCGCACGACGATGGCACCAGTGTCAACTTACTTAATGCAAATGGAGAGTTGCAAGTGTCTTCCTACACCCCTGCAATCCCTCTTACCATTTGGTTACATGAAAGTTACCCTTTTGTGCCCCCTATTGTCCTTGTATCTACAAATACTACCTATCCAATTTATGACAACCATCCTTTTGTTGACTCTTCATCAGGTGCTATTTCTTCATTTTACCTAGTAAATTGGAAGTACCCTGGCTGCAACCTCTCTGACCTTGTGCACAACCTTGTCAAGATCTTCTCACATAATCATCCTTTCTACTATTCAGCTTCCACTGATAATTTCTTTCACCCTTCTTTAGCTTCTAGGAGGGAGGCTGTGGACCGACTCTCGTGCACACTTCATTATGACATGACGGATTTACTGTCCCAGACTCATGAAGAAGTGGAGGAGCTTTCAAGCCTTAGAGAACAAATGGTTAGAAGGGCAATTGTTGCGGATTTTTCGGTCGATGAGAATGAAAATGAAAGGATTGAATTGAAGGAAAGGGTGAAAGTTTTGACAGACGAAGCGGATAAACTATCGAGTTGGCTAGAAGTTAATGATCAAGATTCATTTTCAGCAGAGAAAATTGAGGATGCATTTGAAGCCACTGATGAGGATTCAAAGGCACTACTTGATTGCCTAGCAGCAGATAGAGCAACAGAGGATTTGGTGTATTCATTAGACAAGGCAGTTGAGCAAGGGGTAATGCCTTTTGGTACATATCTAAAGCAAGTGAGACTTTTGGCCAAAGACCAATTCTTTGGTAGAGCTAAACTTGTAAAAATGGGAATATCTCTCCGGTGGCTTGATTGACTCAATGGTGTATGATATTTTCATTCACAATGTGAAATCCTGCAGGGCTATATGTACAGAAAGCCAAAGTTGAATCTATTTTTTTGCTTCAAACTTTGTTATTGGAATATCCAAGTTGATGATATGCATTATGTTACTCTCATATCTATCCTCTGTAGCTTGACTATATTAATTCTTCAGATTTCAGAATCTTTAATATCCAGAAAGTCAAGCAGGGGCAGAACTATTGTAACGAAGCGGCTTCAATTGAATCTCCTTTGTTGGAAAATATACTATGTGAATAGGATAAGAATAATCATTTTTGTATATAATTGTTGAATCCCTTAACATAAAGGAAGCTTTTACTGTACTGACATGATGGTTAAAAAGTTGCTCTATGTCACAAGTTTGAAACCTAGTGTGGAACTTGTGTATATTTTTTTAAATTTTCTTGTTAGAATTCCTAGCTCGACCACTAGAAACGAGGAACTCTCAGTTGCATATGTCTACATAAAAGTTTCACTATTCTCCATCAGATAAGGAAATGCCTGGTTGGAAAAACATTTATAAGTATTATTGGCAAATGGAAAATTTGCTTAGAAGAACACAAATTTCACAGAGGTATAGGTGATCAAACCGCTGACTTCTATCAGTTTTTAATATTTTATTTAGTAGCAATCTCTCGAAGGAATTGCTTCGGCAGTTGGGGAATGTAACCGGGCAACTCTAAAATATAAAACCTTGAGAAGTGTCAAATGTCAAGTTATAGCACATAGTTGTATATGCAATATCGATAACTATACCTCAATCCCAAGCAAATTGAGGGTTTACATAACTTGACTAGTTTCACAATACTACTCCTCTTTTATCCTATTCGAAAAAGGGCCTAAAATGTCCTTCACCTATTGAAAATGGTGTAAAAATGCCCTCCATCCACCTATTGGCTCTATATTGCCCTTCACATCCACTTTTGGGCTCTAAAATGCCCTTCACATCTAACTTTAGGCTCCAAAATGCCCTTTATTTAACATCTTCAATATTAAATAAATAAAAAATATTGTATTCAGCATAGTATCGGCTCCTCCCTTTCAAGAAAAGGCGCCTTAGGCCCCCAAATTTGAGGGGCCTTATTTTTAGAAATAATAAATTATATATATTTTATTAAAAAATATTAAATACTATTTGTAGAAAAAATAATTTTTTTATATAAAGAGAAATAATTATTAGAAGAAGTTTGATATATTTAGATTACTTTGTTACAAGAAAGATTAAATGCATTAGTTATATTATTAATTGAAAAAAGAATTAGTAGAAGAAATTGACTATATAAAATTTATTTGACAACTTTGCATCTCAAGAATTTAAAAAATAGACTTCACGAAAAAAAAATATTGATTTTTCTAAAAAATTTAAGGCCTCCATTTGATTTTGGTCTTAAGCCCCTAATGTGCTTGAGCCGTCCCTAATTCAACGTCATTGATATCACTTTAGAGAAAATTAGCTAGAAGCTTAGAATGACTAAAGACGAGCAGAATCATCTACTGATCTACTACAATTAATTTCTAAACCCCTTTTCATTTACATGCACTATATCATTGTAGTTTACAAGGCAAAACATCATTTCTTTTGTATGCTCCAACAGATTTCTAAAATTGAAGCTCTCATAACCAGAATCTCAGCTTGTAAAAATCATGTGGTGAGCATTGTCCTGTTCTAAGAACTATGACATGTTCGATGTGTGTACAACAAGTTTTTAGTTGTTCATCACATGAATTTCAACCCACAAAAAGTACTAGATCACATGAATTTCAAAGCAAGACATTGTGGGTTAGGGGTTTTTTATTTTTTAATTAATAAAATGCTGACCAATGAGAATGTGCCACTTCATTAATGAATTTTTTTAATTTAATATTGGGGATGTTAAATAAAGGACATTTTGGAGTCCAAGGGTGGATGTGAAGGGCATTATAGAGCCAAAAGGTAGATGGAGGACATTTTTGCACCATTTTCAAGGTGGAGGACATTTTAGGCCCTTTTCCATATCCTATTTTATCTTGACTTGAGACCATCAATATGAGCTAAAAGAATTATTGTTGTACGAGCTACAAAAATTTATTGGCCTCTTCAGTAAAGATCAGAGGGAAATGGCTATGTAACTAATACAACACATAGTCAAACAAGCCAGCAATTTTATTCAAATAACTAATACAAATATTTTTCCTTAGACCCGTGCTAGTTTAGCTTTTAAGATAATAATAATAATAATAAGAAATAATTGGGCTTCTAGAAAGTCAATACAAAAATTTTGAGAGGGAAAAAAATGAGTACATACTCATGAATTTTCCTATTTGGAAGCAACGACTATGTCCGGAAACCCTTCGATCTCGCTAACATCCACAGGGAACTCATGAATTTCATCACGCCATGGATTCATCTCATTACGATTAACAGATCGAATCGCCCTCCAAATCACACTGCTACACTTGAAACCCGACCCGAATGCTATTTGCCACAATGCATCTCCCTTTTCTATCCTACCTTTCGCCTCAGCATAAGCTACTTCATACCATATCGAACTGCTAGAAGTGTTACCAATTCTGTACAACGTCATTCGAGAAGCTTCCATTTGTTCATCGCTAAATCCCAATTTCTTTTGCAAGTCATCCAACACCGGCTTCCCACCGACATGTGGGAAAAAGTGATCAATGCATTTGGAGAAATCAGGATTATACGGCTCTACGTTGCTTTTCATGCGAAAGCATCTCAGTGTAACATGCATCAAGTAACGTAATTTTTCAGATAGAGGAAGGACTAGGGAAGCTACAGTGGATATGTTTAATCGAATGGTTTTCATAGCTGCGTACAAAAGATCTTTGTTGATTGTGATTCCTCGATGTCCTTCGACGTCTTCTTCCATGAAAATACAGTTGTAGGAGCGATCATTGTTTGAGGTTTGAGAACGGACGGTGTGGATGAGCTCATACTTGGATGTATTCTGATCAGACAGTTTGTTGGAGAGGAGAAGAGCGACTGCACCAACACGGAATATGCAATTGCTCAACAATTTTGACCGGTCATTGCCCTTGTATATGTTTGCTGCTGTGCTCTCACTGGTGATTACTAAGGCACTGGAATTATCATGCACCTGCAAAACAATATATTATGATGAGCTTATCAAATGTAATTTAATTAATTATACTCCGTTTGTTTCATTTTGTGTAGTAGGCTCTGTCTTTATTAGTTCATTTAAAAAGGAATATAGTACAATGATGATTAATTATATGTAGTTGAGCGAGTAACAAAACCTTAAGCAAATTTTGGACAAGGTCTAAGGCAACAAGACCAGCACTGCAGCCCATTCCAGTAATATTGTAGGTGCGGATATCATCTCTGAGGTTATAACGCTTCACTATAACGCTGGACAATGAGGGCATAATGTTGTATGCACAGCACACATAAACCAATATGTCAATATCCTCACATTGTACTCCAGTTTTCATCAGAAGTTCATCTATGGCTCCGAACACTGCCATCTCCACTTCTTCCTTAGCAGCTTCAACGCTCAAATCCGGAGGCTCATTTAACAAACCTTTAGAAATGTACGTTTTATCACCTAAGCCGGATCGTTGCAAGATCCTGTCCATGAACTCTAGTGAATCTTTGTTATAAAAAAGACTTTTGCTGCTTTTATTGAGAAATGTTCGTCTGTCAAGTTGCTGGTTATTCGGGGGCTTGTAGCATGCAAAATCTACCAGGAAAACTCTTCGCCTAGTGCTTTTGCGCAAGAATAGTACTACTAGTACTAAAGTTGGCAATAACATGAGAAAAAGCTTAGGGTATGTTGTGATCAACTCCATGAGATGGATGGTTGAAAGCATTCCCTTGTTGAAGAGTAATTTAGGATCTCTAGCTAACTTGCTTTCTTTCCCTTCTCTTTATATATTAGTAGCTTTAAGGTCCAGCTGTGGAAAGTAATGAGGACCATTGGTTTACGGAGGGAGTTTAAGTAATATACGATACAGTCTTACACTATCAAGTCATTTTTGGGTGTCAAATTTCACATTTTCAAGAGGTTTTGGTTTAAGAATTATTTATGATAACGGTATTTAAAAGTACTTAATCTCGAAGGAAGGTAGAGGTGATCAAATATAAATATATATACATGATCCATTTTCAATAGACTGCCTCAATCTCAAGCTAGCCAAAAGAGCACGGCTAAATAAGTCCTCTAGATTAATTCTGCATACAATTAATATTGAACAAATGAACTTGGAATGTCACTTATGAAATTTGTTTTCCGTACCATTAAGGAAGTCATTTTCCTTAATTTTTAAAGAACTTGTTTTTCTAGAGCATTTTGGCCCATCAAATATAGAAAAATTAAAAAAAATATTTTCTACAAAATGTTCCAAACACACGCTACTGGACATCGATTGCTTTGCATCCATTGTACTTAGTTATTAGTCAAATCATCGTTGATAAACACATTGTAAATTTTTTGACGATATGATCTCTTCATGTTTTGTTTATCTCTATCCCTTTTGGCATATCATATGCACATTAATTCAATCTTCATAATGCCACACCTATATACCGCGTGTTGCATTGGACGTCCACACAAAACATAGCCCAAGCATTTCAAACAAATCTTTTTTTTCCTTCTTATTTTGTCATATACTCCCTCCGTTTCAAAAAGAATGACCTAGTTTGACTTGACACGGAGTTTAAGAAACTAAAGAAGACTTTTGAATCTTGTGGTCCTAAATTAAAATTATGGCAAATATACCAAAATGCCCTTGAATCTTGTGGTGTTAAACATGCCACGTGGAAAGTTGAAATTAAAGTGTTTCCAAAAAAGGAAAGAGGTCATTCTTTTTGAAACAGACTAAAAAGAAAAGTAGGTCATTCTTTTTGAAACGGAGGGAGTAATATAATATGTGTGCTACTTGCATCATCCCAGTCGTTGATACAATCATTTCAACTATACAGTACTCCCTCCATTACCTTTATAAGGGGTCGTTTGGTAGGGTGTATAAGAATAATGTAAAATATTGTGTACTAGTAATATTTGCATTAGTAATGCTTGCGTTAGTTATGCTTGCATTTTTCTTATGCAGTGTTTGATTCGGTGTATTAAAAATAACATAAATTACATAATTTCTAAAAAATAATTATTTTTTTACAAAAATACCCTTCATAAATATAGTGGAAAGGATGTGGAAATTTTTTTGAGGGACAATTGTGACTTTTACCATACTAATGCATGTATTAGAATCCATTGCATTACTAATACCATGGATTTCTATGCATTTGTAATACACTCTTTAATACTAAATAGAGTGTATAACTAATGCAAGCATTAATAATACATAGGATGAAAAAGTGTACCAAACAAGGTATTAGTAATACACAAAGCTAATGCAAGCATTATTTTTCTTAATACACTCTACCAAACGACCCCTAAGTGTACTCGTTTTGGGTTGTGATTTTATTCCTAAATATTCTCTCCATTTTTTTTAAGTGCATGCTTCATTTTTCATAAATTAATTTAACTAATTTTCAAAACTAAATTAGATTAGATTAATTCAATATTTTAAAATTAAAATTTAGATATTCAAAAACTATATGAAAAGCACTATAAATTACAATTTTCCTTTTCCCAATTTGATTAAGAAATACATATTAAAATGTTGGTCAAAGTTTGTATCGTTTGATTCTAAAAAGGAAACCATTCACTTATTTAGGAATGGATGGAGTAAGTGTATGTTTAAGCCTTAAAGAACACTTTGATCATAATCTTCCTAATATGCCCGCAAGTTTAAATATACTCCCTCTAGTCCAAAATAATTGAATTGTCGAGGTAATGCACACCTATTAAGAAAAATAATTAAGGACATAAATTTAAGGCTACTTTCCACTATTACCCTTTTGATTATCCAAACTATTCTCCTAAAAAAATGTAAAGTAGTTAAGAACATCATTAAGAGAAAGGGTAAAAATGAAAAAAAAAGGTTCAAATAATTCTCTTGAACTTTAAACAATTCACTTATTTTGAACTATAAAAAAAGTCTCAACAATTTATTTAATATGAAATGGAGGGAGTAGTAATTAATATCAACTTGAAAAAGGGTAAAACTTAATTAGGAGTAAGTTGATAAAATTATTTTTAATTTTCTAAGAATGAATAGTTTATTAAAAGATGTGGCAAGCGAAATGAAGCACTTATAATGGAGGGAGTAGTTGCCTCATTACTATATCTATCCTAATCACTGAGCTTCCCATATGAGTATCCTGGTCGCAGCAGGTAACAGTTAATAACACAACAAGCTTATGTACCACCAGTTTCCGTCAATGATTAATTTGTAGCGTTTCCCAATGCAATGTTATTAATTGAGATTTGACACAACTTGTGAGCTGAATAACTATCGTTTGGCTAACCGTTTTCTTTTGGGAAGTTAATTACTCTCTTTGTTTTAAAATAGGTGTTACAAAAATTACGTCTATTAAGAAATAACTTTTTTTATTTTTAAATAAATGGTGTTCTTAGCTTAGACACATGTTGCGTCCAAACGCACACGCAAATGCATGTGGATAAAGGATGTAAGTTCACATATCATACCCACAAGAATTTGATAAATTAAAATACTAGTTTGAATTCTTATTATAGCTATTCAGTACTCCCTCTGTCCAAGAATACTTATCCACCATACTAAAATAGATGTCCAACAATACTTGTCCAGTTTAGAAAATCAATAGATAATTTACCCTTTTCTATCCATTTTACCCTTGCTATTAAATCCTATTTATCACTCAATGCATTTCTTAAGGCATTAAATTTATTATATTTAAAGGGTAATATAGCAAAATTATCCCTATTATCTATTATTTCTTAACCTGTGTGCCAAGTCAATAGGGCACAAATATTGTTGGACGGAGGGAGTAGGAAACAATCAATTGGGAATGATTTAGTTTGAATGTAAATTACTAACAAATTGAAAACAAGCCGAAGTTATATGTTTCGAAATTCAGATTAGAGAGAGGATTTAGGGTCTTGGTATTATGACAATTCAATTAAGTCATCAACCATACGTTTACTTGATTTCATGAGTTACTAGTTGCATGTTGATTTTAGCTATATTGAGCGTTTTGCCAACAAATCTAAGCCTACTTAACTATTCATAGCGCCTATATTCCTATGGTCGTTGGTCGATAGTGAAGTGCATATGATTTCTCTTTTGTATCAAATGGGCAAGGCTAACAGGTATGTTCCTATCCACATTAGCGAATCGTTCCCCTTTCCCTATAAGGTTCACAATCAATCCCTATCTTTTTTTATTGTATACGTAAATTTCCTAATCCTAGCCCATTCTACAAACTATAGTTATTATTTGATAATTGGCTAAAGAATCAATAATAATTAGGATCAAGAAAAGATAAATAACTCAATAATGAAAATCGAAATTAAATAATATGATTATCAAACTTCAAGTTTCATGTCCAACCATAACCCTAGATACTGAGTTTAGCTACTCATGAATTAATTATAAGCAAACAATTTCATGGATAACAATACTTTCAATGATTAAAGAACGAAAAAGTAAAGTAAAACCTACAAGACTTTGCGTTCTTGCACTTCTCTCTTCTTCTTATGCTTGAATAATGACTAAAAATGTGTTTAGAAATGTATATATAGAGTTCTCAAAAGTTCCAGACCATAATACCTCTTTAAAAATCGAACCAAAGAAATTTGACCTAAAAAGGCCTTGACGCGAGGACCCAGGCCCCGCCTTAGGCTATTTGGACAGAATGTTCATAAGGCATCTTGGGGGCCGCAAATTGCACTAGGGCGACGCCCCAGGCATCGCCTTAGTATAATTTCATGCCCCTTTGTTTTTTCTTCCTGTTAAGCCTCCACTCTTGGTCTTGCACCTTCAGACTTGTTCTGGATCAACGTCTTTGGCTTCTACTCAGGCTCCAATGCTCATATATGCCCAATTTGTGCCCGAACTTCTTATATTTCCATCCTACACATCAAAACAACCAACATAAGCGTAATTCATACTATTTAAGCTCAAAACAATACTTTAAAGCAACAAATGTGAGGCAAATCATAGCAAAATGTATAACTTTTAACCTCATATCAACACCCCACACTTAAACTCTTGCTCGTCCTCGAGTAAGCTATATACTCATGGCCTAGACTCTAACTCAAACTACGCCAATTAAACATGTCTACTCAAGCTAAGGCTACAAATATCACAGATAACAAGTTTCCATTACAACATATTTTACTCATTCAACATAATTTAAAACTTATGAACAACTACTTCTAGACCACCTAACCTTAAGAATTGACTTGGCGATATTGGCAAACACTTATAAGTCACCTAATCAAAAGATCAAACACTTAACCTATCTTTCGTCAACCATGTGCCCTCACAAAAAAAAGGTTACCCATATTCCCTCACAACTATACACAATATCACATACATGGGTATAAGAATAAGATTGCGCTCACTCTCACAAAGAAATTTCACATGCACATATGATGAACTATAGGCTTGCCCTTAGTTTAAATACTCTACTAATATAAGAATGTCAAACTTAAGATTAAGTTGGACTTTCAGAGATGTAATGTAGGCTAAGGAATTATCATGATCCGAGTTTACACCCTAGCCGAGACACAGTGCTTAGAACCACAAGTGGTTCTAAGCTAACCCTTGGCATAACATAACTTAGCATAACATATGAAACTTAAGCGGAAGCTACAATGAGATCATAACATGAGGTCAAAACATTTCTGAAAATCTTAATAAACAAAGTACTAAGCCCGAAGGGCTAACATGAGCATACTCTAATGTCTGAAAACCTCTAAAACTGAATAACATAATTTGCAAGGCCAAGTCCCCCGGCTAATCTTAAAACAATAGCTAAGTTAACAAAGAAGAAACTATACTAAGTCCCCGAAAGATACGGACTCACCACTACTGGAGTCTGAGCTAATAGACAACTAGCCACATGCTTGATTGTTTCTAACCTTGATTGTTTCTCCCTATAGCTGCTAGTGCAGATGCAGATTCTCTTGGTGAAGGAATGGACAATGTTGCTAGTATCTTAGGATCAATTAATCCTGCATGTTGAAGTTGAGAAATTACATCTGCAATAACTTCTTGTCGAATGGTTCTCTTTTATTCCTCGATTTGGTCCTCCATTTTTTGTATCCTTTCTTGCATTTGGTGCACGACATCATTAGTGGCATTTAATGTTGGTTCAAAATTGCCATTTATTCTTTTCAAAGAAGTCTTTGAAACTCCTCCTCTATACAGTCTTAGACATTGTGGATGTTTAGCACACATGACGGCTAAAAATGCATCAACAGACTAATCATTTGTACCCAGTTATGTTTCAATTTCCTCCATTTCAACCTAATAAAGCATATTCTAAAGCACATTCAAGTAAGTAAAAATTAAGATTTGATCATTGAAGTCAATATAAACTTGAAAATAGATAAGTTTCATACAATTTTACTAGTGATGTTTTCATTCGAGGCCTTGTATAGACGACCAGGTTTTCTTGCTTTTGTGGCCACAAATATATCCTTAAGCGATACAGTCTACCCTTCTCTTTTTCCTAGTCATATGAAAATAAATATCAAAAATTACTTAAAATGACAAGTTAAAACTCGATAATAAATCAGAGAACACACCAATTTATTGTGAATTAAAGCAAAACTCTTTTTGCCAGCAGTGTGTGGATTCATTAGCTTCTTTCGATTATTAGTATTTGTTTTAGAAATTTTCTGTAAAATGAATCAATAATATTAACTAAAGCAATAAAGGGCTCAAAATGTAGCACTAACAGTAATATGATCGCAGATTTTGAAATACATTTTACCTTGAATTTTTCAAACTTCCAATATATGAAGAGCTCTTTAAATTGATATTCTGGAACATTTTTGGGCCTTTTTGCCATTTGAACTTCATCATTTTGATATGGATCATAATGCTTTACCTTCAAATTAGATCTATGCGTTCTCCAAGCTTCTCGAATTCTTTCCAAAACCCAATCTTTTACCGCATCAGGAATATCATATTTTGACTACAAGTTGGTGTCATTCAGTTAGTCAATATATGTAAAATAATTGTAGGAATAATTAAAGATTGAAAACTTTGAACCTTGGTATAATCCCATAAATCTTTTTTAGTGTCCATGCGCCTCCAATCAAATATATCAAATGGGAAAAGGGTCGCAGTCCTCGCCAATGTACCTAGGAAGCTGGTTAATTCTGTCCTCCATCAATAGGACCACCAGATTGATTTTCCCTATTTAGTATGATTTTTTCTCTTGTCGGCCATGTACCTTGTGCATTTGTGTTTTACCTCTTGTTTTTCTAGTGGAAGGCCCTTCAGCTATAAGAAAATGCAAGAAATTAGAGGTCATGAATTAATTCAATAAGTTTCTAAGCTATATGCTACTTTGTTCTTCAGAATGTTAATTTTTTATAAGAGTGGCCGAATCCGCCATTTGCACTTGATCATCTGCATATTTCTCCTCTACAACATGATGCTCCACTACAGATTGTTTAATTGCTTCAGATTGTGGTGCTACTGGTTGTTGTTCTTCAATTAATTTTAGAAGATTGTCTTTCTCCTATCGTATAGCTTGAATAGTTTCATTTATTATCAATAATCACCATTTTTTATTTGCCATGGCTGATAACGATTAGGTTTAGCATATGCCTTGTTCTTTGCTCTTTTGTTATTTTTTGAAGGCCCTTGTTGATTCATTTTTATCCAAATCTGTGTAAATTTAAGATGGAACAAGTTAAAATATCTGATGGAGTACAATTGAACTTAAACATAATAACCAAGATTTCAGACTTAACTAAGCAGTCAACCAAGAACAGCTTAGCTGGAAAAAATCCACATAAATAGTCAACGAAAACATAAAATAAAGCAAGTTTCCAGTTTTGACATGCTAAGTATCATAGTAGAGACAATAATAAAGTCATTGCACCTCAAGAAAACCAAGCTACACCTGAACAAATGACCACAAAATAGACAGATGAAAACATGCAAAAGCAGAGACAAGAATAGTGGAAAAATCAGAAGAAAAAGGAAAGAAAGAGCAACCAACAACAACAACAAACTCAACATCAACCTCAACAAAAAGTCTACAGACCTAAGTCACCACAACCTTAATATATCACAAGTTTTCAGTTCCAAAATCAGCAAATAAATATCCTCAATAAGCAGGAGCCCAACAAGAAGTTGAATCTACAGAGTTTCGGTTCAGTTTTTTAAAATCCAATTTGATTCTGTTTTGGTTTATGAAATTTGTTTTTTTCCATTTTGGGCCTGCTTAATGGGTCAAGTACCATCATATAACTAATAATCAACATCTAGAAGAACTAAAACAATCACAAGTAAGATATAGTATAATAGATATTGACGAAATAGATAGGGCATGAGGAAAAAGCTCCTGACAACAAGATTAGTACATCATAGAATGTCTCCTCCAACTAGGACACTTTTAAAAAAATAAGCTTATTTAAACAAAGGAAAAATACATAACTTTACCCAACTTTGAGGTCAAATCACTGTGGCACAAACGATATGCAAAATCAGACACAAACCACCCCTAATCAGCAGCAATGGATACATAAATAGTCTAACAGTGAATGCATAAACACTTAAATAGTCCAATAATGAGACATGATGAGCTACTCCAATAATGACACTAGTCACTAACCATCTGTCACATTCACAAATCAAATAATTCACACATTTCACACTTCATAATAGTGTAGCAGGCTAGCAGCAATACCAAACATAATAATAGTACAATTCCATCTATCAGATAGAAGCCTAAAAATAAGGCAATTCACAAGCTGCAATAGTCAATGCATTACATAGAAGCCTAAAGGCTAAAACAGTAGCATAACAACCTAAAATAGAAACAGCTCACAGATAAACAGAAATAGATAATGAATAGAAATAATAGTCTTAAAAGTTAAAATATGACAAGGGCGAATCATCTGTGTTAAATCATGAATCAACTTTCTATCCTCTTTCACAAAACACCTCTTGAAATATTTATGCAAAGAAGACGTGCCACATTTTTTTGGATGACAATTGTCACGACCCAAAAACTAGGTGTAACAATCCTCTTGGTCGTTATGTAAAACTCTTACATTTATAATTTCATGTTTAAATTCCTTTTGATTTGGAAGTTACAAATTTTAGACTAAACTAGTTTCACTTTATTTCGGGTGAGGGGTAGCATTGAAAAATCTAGAAATAATTTAGACCAGTTTGGCAGGAACAATGTTGATTCCTAGTTAGCTAACGCGGTAAGGAACCCGTAGGATTTTACGAAACTGAATTTGGGTTAGTAGAACTCTCAAAATTGACCTTAGCGTAAAAGACATTATTCGAAATGTCCCAGAATCAAGGTGTGTTGTAAAAAGGGGGGATTTTTAAGTGAAGATGGACATTTTGTCTCATCAACACCACTATAGCGGTGACCGTTATAGCAGTGGTCAAAAGCGGTCAAAGCCGATATAGCGGTGGCCTGCCGATATAGCGGTGGCCTACCGCTATAGCGGTCAGGTACTGCTATGGTGGTCAGGTACGGCTATAGTGGTCAGGTACGGCTATAGCGGTAGAAACTACAGATTAAAGGGATTAAACCCCAAAATACTTTATTATTTTATAAACTCATTTTGGGGCAAGAGGAAGGCGATTTAGGGCAAAAATTATCGGTTTACCTTTGTTTAACTTCGTTAAGGTAAGGAATTCACTCTCTTTAACTTGTAATTACTTCTTAATCCTTAGAATACATAAATTACGGAGTTCGGAGAGGGTTTTAGGGTGGATCTTGGTATGTTTGCTGGTGCAAGGGTGAAATTAAGCTTTAGGTAAATGAGTTTTGTTTATTAACCATGAAACTGGCCTTGTATTTCATTAATTCAGTAATAATTCCATGAAATTAGTAGTTTTAGGTGAATTAAGGGGGAAATATCCCTAGAATTGTTAAGGAATGATTATGATCTAACCTTAGGGGGTTGGGGGTGGCTTATAACTGTTACACCCCATACATTTTCGAACCTAATTGATTACCGTAACAATTATGGTACTATTTAAACTTGAGATAGTTGGTGGCTTAATCAATAAAGTTCTTGGGCTGAAGTAATACCATGTTAATGGCTCAATTGAGGCCCAACAATTAAGTAAAAGACATGGCCCAAAAAGGGAAATGACCCATTCATCTTTTGACCACGTAAACACCTCAATTATTGATCAAAAGTGGCTAAGGATGACCACCAAGGGACAATAAAAGGCAAAAAAAATCAGATTTTATTCATAAAGACACACATGCAATTTCTAGATTTTTCCACAACATTCTCTCTTCTCATAAACCCTAAGCAACTAATCCCTTTGGACAAGATCACCCCTTTGCAAGCTTTGGTAAATGTTTACTCTCATGGTTTAATATATTATATGCATAAAATGGTGTGTAAATCACGTTGGTTATGTTGAAAAAGTGTTGAGCAGTCCACTATGTGTGAAACAGTCTACTTTTGCTTAATCGGTAAAGGGTTTTGCCTTCTAAACTTGAAAGGAGACTTGTGGTCTTGAAGGAAGTGAATTTGATGGATTAAATGTCAACCTGTAAGATGTGGTTATGTCCCTAACTTGCTTCCTCTTTGTGTATAACATTTGGAATTGTTATTGTGAAATTGTGCATGGAACCGGTGGCGTCTTGAAGGGAAAAATGTAGTTTTGTGATGTTCATGTGCGTTGTGAGACCATGGTTGTTCGTTGACATCCAAGTTAACCTAAAATATGAAAAGACAAGCTTACTTATGTCCATGGACCATTTATTACAAAAAAGGACCCAAAAGAGACCCATTTTGGCCTAACCGGGCATCCGCCTTCGCGGATGGGTTACCTGCGGGCGCAGATGCCAACGCAGGTGGCCCTGGACAGGGACAGATGGGCACCTGCGGCCACATATCACCCACCTACGGGCACAAGTGGCTTCGCAGGTCCAACCAGAATTCCATTTTAATTGTTTTTGCTTCTCTTTGACCCTCCAAGGCCCCTATACCCTTCTTGGATGCAATTATTAACTTGTGGTACCTTTTGAATGGGTTTGTTGTTAATGTGGTATTGTGAAAGGTATTTAAGTAACTTGATGGAGTAAATGTGACGTGGTGTTGAAGGGGAAGTGTAAAGTATAAACTTGGTGTGAAATGCTATTGGTTTATGATATCTTGGTTAATGTGTGGAATGTTTTGGTATTGTTGGTATGGTAACGCAGTGAGTGGTATTGTAGAAGGATGAAATGTTGTTATATGGCAGTCACGTAGCTCATTGTCATCTTATGCACTTGTAATATAGTTAGTTGTTAACGTGAGCTCCGTTATGTACTTGTGTTGTAGAGTAATACGTAAGGAAGGAGCTGCACTGTTGTATTCACATATAGGATTGTCTATTCATATTGGGAAGATAAGGTATGTAAGGTTACTCTTTCCGTATCCTTGGCAGCACCTATTGTTCTCATTGTTACCTACTTGTTTCCATTTCGAAATGTTCCAAAGTATCTCATTTCGGGTTTGACATATATTGTTATTCACATGTCTCTCATTCATTGACTAATGTTCCAAAATATTTCATTTCAGTTTTGACATATATTGTTATTCACATGTATCTTATTCATTGACTTGTTCCAAAGCTCCTATAATGTTATAACCACCAATGTATCAATCTTACAAAAGTAACGGAATGAAGTAATGCATAGTGTTTACTGCTTGAGTACGGGTGGAAAGCTCAAAGGGGCACATAAGCCTAGCTAGAGACGATCCCAATGATATGTTATGTTATTTCCCACTGATCATCTTAGGGCCCGGGCATTATATGAATGAATGAATGAACGTAAAAGCAAAGAAAGTAATGAATGTAATGTACATGGTTCCACACATATAGAATGATGGTTATCCTTATTGATTATTCATTTGACTTTGATTCCATCGGAGTTTTTGTATTTCAAGCAGTTATTTATAGCCTTACATACTCAGTACATTCTTTCGTACTAATGTCCCTTGGGGGACTTACCTTACTTGCTGCAGGCACAGGTGCTAGTAGACCTCCACCGTAGGATTTGGGGCATCCGCAGACTATTGGTGAGCTCCAATTTGGTTCGGGGCTTTTCGAGTCATATGTGTAAATTTGTTTTGGTACTATGTAAATGTTGTATAAAACGAAGACTTGTCCCGACTTTAGGCTTGGTTATGTATCTGTTAGAGGCTTTTTTAGATGTTGTGGGACAAATAAAGGGATGTAAGGAATGTATGCTTTTGATGAGATGGCCCTAACGGCCAAGTTTCATATCTATTGAATGTTTTTCCATGACTTCCGCCATTGGTATCTTGTAGCCATATATGAGAGAGTGTTGTTCATTTAGTGACATGCATACGAGTGTACATGAATGAAAATTGGTTCTCTCGGGCCTTATCGACTTGGGGTGCCAGTCCGACCCGTTGGAATTCGAGGCGTGACAAAAGTGGTATCAGAGCAGGTTGTCCTAGGGTGTCTACAAAGCCGTATCTTAGTAGATTCTTGCTTATGGATGTGTTGCGCGCCATGTTTTTAAGTAAGAGGCTATGGGACATTTAGGAGATTGTTTCTTTTCTTCATTTCTTAGATCGTGCATTAGAGCCAATGTTGTAGGTGGAATCATATTTGACCATTGAAATTGTTTTCTTTCGTGATAGTAAAATGCCGATTACAAGACGAGGTAGGGGCAAGGGTAAGAAGGTAGACATGCTCGCCGAAGAAGGAACTAGTAAATCACCACCTGAATAAGCTAGTCAAGGTGGGGCTAAAACTGAATTTGCATCGCGGGCATCTTCTCCTCTCTGATTTTTGGGGGGACCACAAAGGAGAGAAGTATCTCCAGAACCACCTGTAAATGCTACTGACCATGATTTAAGGAATGCGATACAAATGTTGACTCGAATAGTCGTTGCACAAAATCAAGGACATGCTGTTCCAATGACAAGTAATGACGGTACGGATAGAGCAGCTAGTCGGCGGATACAGGATTTTCTGAAATTAGACCCTCCCACCTTCTTTGTGTCAGATCTGAATGAAGACCCACAAGACTTTGTGGACCAAATTCAAAGGACTTTAGATGTTATGCATGTAACTAGTATAGAAACAGTTGAGCTTGCGGCATATAGATTGAAAGGGGAGGCTATATTATGGTATGAAGATTGGAAACGATCTAGGGGTATCGGTGCACTTCCAGCTAGTTGGGAGGAATTCAAGACGGCATTCCTTGATCATTACCTTCCATATGAGATCCGGGAGGCACGTGCCGACCAGTTTTTAAATCTTCGTCAAGGGAATATGAGTGTCAGAGAGTACAGTCTTTGATTTAACTCTTTGGATCGGTATGCTCCTAATGTAGTAACCACTATGGATGACAGAGTCCATCGGTATGTGGAAAGATTGGATCCATATTTGGTGAGGGATTGTACTATTGCTGTGTTGAATAGAGATATGGATATAGCCAGGATACAGGTTTTTACACAAAAGATGGAGGATCAGAGGCAAAGGAGAAGGGCACAAGAATTTGAAAGAGGGTCGTCAAAGAGGGCTAGACCTATGGGACAGTTCATGGCATCCCAAGGAGAATTTAGGCCTCGGGTTTTTAATAGACCGCCTAGACCATTATTTTCCTATCCTACCACAGGTACTCCATCCCAATTTCAAGGGTTTAGAGGTAGTCCCGGTGGGCAAAGTAGTGGGATTCGAGGTTCACAGACAGCAGGATTTTCTTGTCAGCCGTGTCAGCACTGCAGAAAGTTTCATTTAGGTGAATTCCAATTTGGAACGAATATTTGCTTTCGATGCGGTATGAAGGGGCACCTGATGAGAGAGTGTCGACAAGGGGGCACAGATAGTATGGTGCGACCTACGGGATCAACAGTTGCATCATCATCATTGGTTCCTTCCTTAGGCCGAGGTGTACAACCTGCTAGTCCTGATAGAGGTGCTAGAGGAGCAGCCAGTTCTAGTAGAGTACAGAATCGTACCTATGCTCTAGTAAATTGGCAGAATTTTTAGGCTTTTCCTGATGTAGTGACAGGTACATTATCTGTCTTTTCACATAATGTATATGCATTTATTGATCCGGGTCCTACCCTATTCAATGTTACTCCATTGATTGCTGAAAAATTTGAAAGAACACCAAAATTATTAGTCAAGCCAATTGAAGTATCTACACCAGTTGGTGAATCTAATGTTGCTAAAAGAGTATATCATAATTGTATAGTAACTGTTTGTGATCATGATACGTTGACTGATCTTATTGAGCTAAAAATGGTGGATTTTCATGTTATAATGGGTATGGATTGATTGGCTTCCTGTTATGCCATGGTAGATTGCCGAGCTAAGAGGGTACATTTCTATTTTCCACAAAAGACCGTCTTTGAATAGAGGGGTAATGTTGGAGCACCGAGATAAAAGTTTATTTCCTATCTTAAGGCAAGGAAAATGATATCCAAGGGGTACATATGTCATCTAGTAAGAGTGCAGGATACCGATGTGAAGCCACCAACTCTTCAATCGGTTCCAGTGGTAATTGAATTTCCTTGATGTATTTCCTGAAGATCCTCTGGGTTTGCCTCCGAAATGGGAAGTAGAGTTTGGAATTGACGTGATACCAGGTACTCAGCCTATCTCTATTCTTCTGTATAGAATGGTCCCGGCAGAATTATAGGAATTGAAGGAGCAATTAAAAGACTTGTTGGACAAGGGATTCATAAGGCATAGTATGTCCCCTTGGGGTGCACCAGTATTATTCGTACGAAAGAAAGATGGCACATTAAGAATGTGTATTAATTATCGGCAACTGAATAAGGTGACAGTCAAGAATAAATATCCCCTTCCCAGAATTGATGATTTGTTTGATCAGTTGCAGGGTGCCAAATGTTTCTCAAAAATTGACTTGAGATCAGGCTATCATCAAGTAAGGGTTAGAGAAAAAGATATACCCAAGACAGCTTTCCGAACACGGTATGATCATTATGAATTTTTAGTTATGTCATTTGGCCTAACGAATGCACCAACAGTTTTTATGGATTTGATGAATAGGGTGTTCAAGCCATTCTTGGTTGTGTTCGTGACAGTGTTTATAGACGATATTCTGATTTATTCAAGATCAAAAGAGGACCATGCTAATCACTTATGGTAGGTGTTACAGATTCTTCGTGATCGTAAGTTATATGCAAAGTTCTCTAAATGTGAATTTTGGTTAAAATCTGTAGCATTTTTGGGCCATATTGTGTCGGAGGAAGGAATAAGGCTAGACACACAAAATATTGGGCGGTGAAGAATTGGCCAAAACCTACGACGCCTACAAAGATTCATAGTTTCCTTGGGTTGGCAGGTTATTATAGAAGATCTGTTGAAGGAGTTTCTTCTATTGTTGCACCTTTAACAAAGCTAACACATAAGGCAACCAAGTTTCAGTGGAATGATGTATGTGAGAAGAGTTTCCAAGAGCTGAAGGATAATTTGACTACACTTGTATTGGTACTTCCAGAAGGTACAGAAGGGTATGCAGTATATTGTGATGCTTCAGGGATTGGCCTAGGATGTGTATTGATGCAGCATGATAATGTAATAACTTATGCCTCAAGACAGTTGCGACCACATGAGAGAAATTATCCAACACATGATCTTGAGCTAGTAGCTATGATATTTGCTTTAAAGATATGACGCCACTAATTGTATGGGGTTCATGTTGACATATATACCGATCATAAGAGTTTGCAATATATCTTTAAGCAGAAGGACCTAAATTTGAGGCAGCGGAGGTGGCTGGAACTACTAAAAGATTATGATATTGATATCTTATATCATCCGGGGAAAAGCAAATGTGGTAGCCGATGCATTAAGCCACAAGGCAATAGGAGGCACTAGTGGCCATTTGACGAAAAAGCAAGGTATAGTCAAAGACCTACATCAATTAGCCAGCCTGGGAGTTCGCCTTCTTGAATCTCCAGATGAATGGGTTATTGTACAAAATGCAGCAGAATCTTCATTAGTAGCTGAAGTGAAAGAGGAAAAGGATGCAGATCCTATTTTATTGCAGTTGAAAGAGCATATACAACAAGGTTTAACAAAGGTATTTGATCTTACGCAGGAGGAAGTGCTTCAGTGCCAAGGTAGATTGTGTGTGCTGGATGTAGATGAACTAAGGGAACGGATTATGACAGAGGCACATCATTCATGATATTCTATTCATTCGGGAGCTACCAAAATGTATCATGATTTGAAAAAAATGTATTGGTGGGGAAGTATGAAGAAGAACATTGCAGAATTTGTAGCCCAATGTCCAAATTGTCATCAAGTAAACATAGAGCATCAGAAACCTGGAGGTTATGTGCAATGTATAAATCTTCCAGTTTGGAAGTGGGACATGATTAATATGGATTTCATCACAGGTTTGCCTCGTACACTGCAGAAATTTGATTCCATATGGGTAGTAGTTGGCAGGCTTACCAAGTCATCGCATTTTCTACCGGTCAAGACCACCTATACAACTGAAGATTATGCGCGGTTGTATGGTAAAGAGATAGTGTGACTATATGGAATTCCAATCTCTATTATATCAAATAGGGGAGCTCAATTTACTGCACATTTTGGAAATCTTTTCAAAAGAGTTTGGGTACGCAAGTAAATTTAAGTATGGTTTTTCATTCTCAGACAGATGGGCAAACAGAACATACTATACAAAATCTTGAAGATATGCTACGAGCTTGTACATTGGACTTTAAAGGAAGTTGGGATGATCATTTGTCGCTTAGTGAATTTGCCTACAATAATAGCTATCATTCAAGTATCAAAATGGCACCTTATGAAGCTTTATATGGAAGAAAGTATAGATCACCAATTGGATGGTTTGAAGTGGGTGAAACTGCCTTACTTGAGCCAGATCTTGTTCATCAAGCTATGGAGAAATTTAAGGTGATACAACAATGGATACAAATGGCCCAAAGTCGACACAAGTCATATGCCGATGTTAGAAGAAGGGGACTAGAATTTTCCAGAGGTGATTGGGTATTCTTGAAAGTGTCACCAATAAAAGGGGTAATGAGATGCATATGATCCATATTGTATTGCTCCCATTGAATATGTACAAGTTATGGAGGATATCACCTATGAAGAGATAAATATTTGTATCTTGGATCGACAAGTGAAGAGGTTAAGGAATAAAGAAGTAGCTTTCGTAAAGGTACTTTGGCGAAATCAACAAGCAGAAGAGATCACTTGGGAAGCCGAGGAAATGATGAAGTCTAAGTACCCGTATTTGTTTCAAACAAAAGAGAAAGTCTTTCCAAGAATTGTATGTATATAGTAACATGAAGGATAAACTTAAACTTGAATATGTGTAAATTGGATATGTTACTAACATTCGAGGATGAATGTTCCTAAGGGGGGAAGGATGTAACGCCCCATACATTTTCGAACCTAATTGATTACCATAACAATTATAAAATTATTTAAACTTGAGATAGTTGGTGTCTTAATCACTAAAATTCTTGAGCTGAAGTAATTCCATGTTAATGGGATCAATTGAGGCCCAACAATTAAGTAAAAGACATGGCCCAAAAAGGAAAAATGACCCATTCATCTTTTGACCAAGTAAACACCTTAATTATTGATCAAAAGTGGCTAAGGATGAACACCAAGGGACCATAAAAGGCAACAAAAATCATATTTTATTCATAAAGACACACATGCAATTTCTAGATTTTTCCATAACATTCTCTCTTCTCACAAACCCTAAGCAACTAATCCCTCTGGACAAGATCACCCCTTTGAAAGATTTGGTAAGTGTTTAATCTCATGGTTTAGTATATTATATGCATAATATGGTGTTTAAATCATGATGGTTATGTTGACAAAGTGTTGACCAGTCCACTATGTGTGAAACAGTCTACTTTTGCTTAATCGATAAAGGGTTTTGCCTTCTAAACTTGAAAGGAGACTTGTGGTCTTGAAGGAAGTGAATTTGATGGATTAAATGTCAACTTGAAATATATGGTTATGTTTCTAAATTGCTTCCTCTTTGTGTATAACATTTGGAATTGTTATTGTGAAATTGTGCATGGAACCGGTGGCGTATTGAAGGAAAAATGTAGTTTTGTGATGTTCATGTGCGTTGTGAGACCATGGTTGTTAGTAGGCATACAAGTTAACCTAAAATATGAAAAGATAAGCTTACTTATGTCCATGGACCATTTATTACAAAAAAGGACCCAAAAGAGACCCATTTTGGCCGAACCGGGCATCTGCCTTCGCGGATGGGGCAACTGCAGGCGTAGATGCCAACGCAGGTGGCCCTAGACAGGGCCTGATGGGCACCTGCATCTGCATCTCACCCACCTGCGGGCACAATTGTCTTCCCAGGTCCACCCAGAATTCTGTTTTAATTATTTTTGCTTCTCTTTGACCCCCCAAGGCCCACATTTCCTTCTTGGATGCAATTATCAACTTATGGTACCTTTTGAATGGATTTGTTGTTAATGTGGTATTGTGAAAGTTATTTAAGTAACTTGATGGAGTAAATGTGACGTTGTGTTGAAGGGGAAGTGTAAAGTATAAACTTGGTGTGAAATTCTATTGGTTTATGATATCTTGGTTAATGTGTGGAATATTTTGGTGTTGTTGGTATGGTAACGCAGTGAGTGGTATTGTAGAAGGATGAAATGACGTTATATGGCAGTCATGTAGCTCATTGTCGTCTTATGCACATGTAATATAGTTAGTTGTTAACGTGAGCTCCGTTATGTACTTGTGTTGTAGAGTAATACGTAAGGAAGGAGCTGCACTATTGTATTCACATATAGGATTGTGTATTCATATTGGGAAGATAAGGTATGTAAGGTTACTCTTTCCGTATCCTTGGCAGCACCTATTATTCTCATTGTTACCTACTTATTCCATTTCAAAATGTTCCAAAGTATCTCATTTCGGGTTTGACATATATTGGTATTCACATGTCTCTCATTCATTGACTAATGTTCCAGAGTATCTCATTTCAGGTTTGACATATATTGTTATTCACATGTCTCTTATTCATTCACTTGTTCCAAAGGTCCTATAATGTTATAACCACCAATGTATCAATCTTACAAAAGTAACGAAATGAAGTAATGCATAGTGTTTACTGCTTGAGTACGAGTGGAAAGCTCAAAGGGGCACATAAGCCTAGCTAGAGAGGATCTCGAATGATTATTGGATTTATGGGTGGAAAGCTCAAAGGGGCACATAATCCTAGCTAGAGACGATCCCAATGATATGTTATGTTATTTCCCACTGATCAGCTTGGGGCCCGGGCATTATATGAATGAATGATGAATGAATGAATGAACGTAAAAGCAAAGAAAGTAATGAATGTAATGTACATGGTTCCACACATACAGAATGGTGGTTTATCCTTATTGATTATTCATTTGACTTTGATTCCTTTGGTGTTCTTGTATTTCAAGCAGTTATTTATAGCCTTACATACTCAGTACATTCTTTTGTACTGACTTCCCTTGGGGGACTTACCTTACTTGCTGCAAGCACAGTTGCTAGTAGACCTCCGTCGTAGGATTCGGGGCATCCGCAGACTATTGGTGAGCTCCAATTTGGTTCGGGGCTTTTCGAGTCACATGTGTACATTTGTTTTGGTACTATGTAAATATTGTATAAAGCGGGGACTTGTCCTAAAATTAGGCTTGGTTATGTATCTGTTAGAGTCCTTTGTAGACGTTGTGGGACAAATGAAGGGATGTAAGGAATGTATGCTTTTGATGAGATGGCCCTAACGACCAAGTTTCATATCTATTGAATATTTTTCCATGACTTCCGCCATTGGTATCTATTAGCCATATGTGAGAGAGTATTGTTCATTTAGTGACATACATACGAGTGTACATGAATGAAGGTTGGTTATCTCGGGCCTTATCGACTTTGGGTGTCAGTCCGCCCCGTTGGAATTTGAGGCGTGACAATAACTCTCGCCATGTTAGGTCATTTCGTTCATGCGATGTTTGTATGCATGTTTTAGGTGATGGGGTGTATTTAATCCAACTTATGTTATATGTGCATATTAACTACTTTGTAGTGTGGTTGGTTAATTAGTCTGGTTTGCTTGGTCATTGCAATGTCTACTGGTTTTATGACTTGGCCTCTTTATATTTTAAATTGTGGAATGTTTCGTCATTTGAGAAGTTCTCACAGGTTGTTGGATTAAGGATTACAGACATTCATTTTTGGGGTTTTTAGTACACGAACAATAATTGTCCTTACAGGTCATTATTAGAGGGTGTGTATATAACCTTTAGCATATGTGTATGGGTTTCCAGGAATGTATTAGTATGATGGTTCCTTGAGTGAACTGGGGAATTTGCATTGTTGTGCTTGTTGGTTGTCTTGAATTGAGTTGCATATCATTACCTTAATGACACTTGTTGACTTGTTGGCTTGTCTCTTGAATGCTACTTGTGCATAAATGTTGAATGTTTGATGTGTAAGCATGTGTTAATTAGCTAACTGTACTATATTTTGGTTAAGTGTTCATATTTCTATCTTGAGTTATTCAAATGATCCTACCAGTACACTGTCATTTATTTGTGTATTAATACAACACCTGCATTTACTTCTGTAAGTGCAACACATATTCCAGTTGATTCATAGAGACCTTACTTGTGATTTCAGTAGTTGATTCCAGATTTCAGGGTGAGCAGTATATCCGGGCTACCATGAGATCTTTCTCTTATTTAGATATTGTCCCTTGTTTGGACTTGTTACTTCTTATAGTTTTGGGGTTTTATCCCTACTTGATATTCTTAGTATGTTTTGGTACACCAAATTTTGGGTCCTAGGAAATTTCCGCTTGGTATTTGTTTCTGCACATTCTTAAGTTGATAGATTGAATGGTTATTACATTATTTATGGGATAGTTCTCTTACTTTTACTTGAGTGTTGGTCAGTGCTTCCTGGGTTGTTGGTTCTCCTACCGAGTGAGTAGTGTGGGTGCCACTCACGATGGGTTTGGGTAGTGATAAACTTGGTATCAGAGCCTAGGTTTTGTCGATCTCGTTGTACCAAAATGGGTCTAGTAGAGTCTCACAGAATGGTATATAGATGTATGTACTTTTATTCAGGAGGATATATGATGTGCCATGATTTCATGGCCCTTTCGATGCTTAGAACAAGTAAAATATGCAATAAATTGGGTATGTTTGGTAGGTATAATGTATTTTCTGTTCTATATTGCAGGAGAATAGGTTTGAAGGCAAAATGGACAAACAGGGATGAAGCATGCACTGGAATAAAGTTCTTGAAGACAAAAGAGCAGAGCTGGAATTTCATCATGTGACCCACGAAAGTGACCTATGGTCGGTAGGTCCCCCTATGGTCTATGAGTTACGACCGTAGGTAAACTTTTGCAAATGTACAGTGAGGCCTGATTCCTACCATCTGGACCCACGATCCGTGGGTTGATCCCACGATTTCAAGTCACTGTCCATGGAAAGTTGCCAACTTTTTTCTCCTACTTTATTTAGGATAGGATTCACTTTGTATCTATAAGTACCCTTAGGTTGTCCTATGTTTAGGAGTTAGTCATTACATTATTTTGAGTTGTCTATTACATTGTTTTGAGATTTATAAACACATTGATCTTGTAATCTCAAACATCGATTCTAGGGTTTTGATTTATATTGAGATTTCAAAGTTTTATTCTTATTGTGAGTTCATAATTATGCTTTCATCATTGAATTCTTCTTTTGTTCTTGCAATCATGAGTAGCTAAAACCCATAACTAGGGTTGTGTGAACCATGAGGAATTAACAAAACTGATTAAGTGCGAAGTAATTTTGAACCGGTGTGACTGCATGTATTGGTATTTCCTTCATTATAATTGATCTTCTAACGATTGTAAACGTTAGGAACTCACCTGTATTCTAAACTTGCTTGAGAGAGAGGTAGAGATTGGTAAAAGGGAATAACAATAGAGATTTGAATGTCACGACCCGAATCCCATTCGGGCCGGACTGGCACCCGGAGCCGTTGAGGCCCGAGAGAACCAATCTTTGCTCATGTACACTCATATGCATGCTACTCAATATACAACACCACCTCAAATGAATATAACGTGTCAATAGCGGAATTCATAAAACATACATATATAATAACTATGAAACTTGGCCGTTGGGGCCATCATGACAAAACATGTCCCTTACATACCCTTCACGTGTTCCACAACATCTTCAAAACCTCTACGGATGCATAAACAAAACCAATCTTAGAGTCGGGACAAGCCCCCGCTCTATTCATACATACAGTATAAAAACAACACCAAACAAATGTACATAGTGACTTAGGAAGCCCAGAAACAACTGGAGCTCACCAATGATCTGCTGATATAGCGTAGACTACAGTGAGGGTCTACCAACACCTGTGCCTGCAGCAAGTAAAGTAAGGCCCCCGAAGGGGTCAGTACGAAGAATGTACTGAGTATGCAAGGCCATAGAAACTGTGTATAACATAAAGACTTCATTGGAGTTACACACAATAGTATTCAATGTAAATAAACCATTGCATTTGGAAACATGTATATTAGGTTCATTGCGTTCATTACTTTCATTACGTTCTTTGCTTCTTTACTTCTGTACTTATTCATCTTTGTCTGTGCTATACTGTACCCGGGCCCCAACTGATCAGTGGGTCTTTACGTAACATATCGTTATGTTGGGATTGGCTCGAGCTAGGCTTATGCCTCTAGAGCTGCCACCCTGGGATTGACTCGAGCTAGGCTTATGCCTCTAGAGCTGCCACCCATAAATCAATATAGCAGGTTCGGCTCGAGCTAGGTTCTTACCTCTAGAGCTGCCCCCTGTCAGGTTCGACCCGAGCTAGGCTTTTGCCTCTAGGGCTGCCCCCTGATACAAAAATTCTCGGGATCGGCTCGAGCTAGGATTATGCCTCTAGAGCTGCCACCCTTAAATCAGTCATTAACCATATATGTGCATTACGTTGCTCTTTACTTCACATTACCTTTCTTTAAATATACGAGATTGGTACTTTGACAGTCATAACATCACTTTGAACTTTGGAACTTAACATTGTTGGAAGCTTAGAACAATAACCAATGAGTGAAAGACATATGAATAAACATTATTGGAAGTGTAACACTATTGGAGCCATCGGACAATAATCAATGTACAAGGTACATGAGTAGAACCATTATTGGAACTTTGGAACACAACCTTATGGGGCTTTTGGAACATTATCAATGAATATGAGATATGTGATTCACAAGTGATCAATGAGTATGAAACATGTGATATTGATAATTGGTAACTGAATATAGGATACCTTAGCATATTTCAGGATAGGACAAGTGCGATGTCAATGTGAATACTACGTACTGCAGAAAGATACGGACAGAGTAACCTTACATACCTTGTATTCTCAATACAAATATATACTCTTAGATGTGCATACAATGTCCCGCTCCTTCCTTATGTTTCACGCTACAACACAAATGCACAATGGAGTTTACATTAACCACCAACTACCTTACAAATGCATATAACGTCAATGAGTTACATATTTGCCTTTAAACATGCCATTTCCCCTTGACAAGACCATTGATGAAATTCTTATTCCACAAATCCCACAATATTCCCAACATTGACTAATACATTATAATCAATACATTTCACCTCAAAACGTCTCCTTTACACTTTCACATTCACACCATATCACAAATAATCCATCAAGTCATCTTAATACACTTTATATCACATATCGGCCAAAATCCCATAAATTACACTTATAACAAAATAAAAAGTTTATAAACATAAAACACACCATACATGTTGATATTTCATCCATACCATGCTCTTTCATCAAAACCACAAGTCATAATTCAAGTTTAAGTTCCATGGATAACACATCTTTTAGCCAAAAAGCAAGAATGCATTATGTACACTTTTTGACATACCCATCATGATCTACATACTCTCCCATGCATATAATATATTAATCCATAAGAATAATCACTTACCCAAACTTGCAAATGAGTGATCTTGTCTCCAAGAGTAGGTTGCTTTAGGGTTTGTGTTGAGAGAAATGGGCTTGGAAATATCTCTAAAGGCATGAGGGTTTTAATGAATAAAATCAGCCCTTTGTGGCTTTATATAGTTCTCATGGTCATCCTTAGCCACATTGATTCAATAATTGAGGTGTATTACTTGGTCAAATGGAAGAATGGGTCATTTGACCCATTGGGCCATGCCTTTTAGCTTCTTTTGGGCCTTTATTTCCTTGAGCCCAATTTATAAAATCAATTTATAATCCACCAACTTTCTCTTGTTTAAATCATTTAATAAGTGTTATGATAACATTCCAACTCACGAGATTTATATTCGTAGCCTCAATCTCCAAATAGGCAATTCTAACCAATCATGGCTCACTTTGACATAAAAGGGTAAAAACATAATTTCGATGTCAACCACGCCCAAGCGTAGGCCTACAAATATGGAATACTTATATAATAACTCAAAATTCATCTTTATAGACTAATAATCGCAAAAGAAATCGGGCGAAAAGCACCCCGGCACGGCCCCGGACGCTCAAAAGACTTAGAAAAATTTCAGCTTGTGAAAGGTGCGCAGGGGCGGCCTGGCACGCTGCCTGGCGAGCCCCCTTACTGCCTCTGGGCTGAAAATTTCAGCCCAGAGCAGTCTGGCACGCCCCTGGGCGCGCCCCTCCCCCTTTTTTTTTTTCAATTTTTCGTTTCTTCGACTTTTCTTCGCGGATTTGGTTAGATACTTCAAGTTCTATTCTTTACCTTACTTCTTACCTTTAATGTTCTTTGTTTGGAGGTCCTCCAAGCCTCATTTTTAACCCCACAAATGCTCCATGAAGTCACAAGACACCTCTGACTAAGGTCTAACCACACATATTAGGCCCAATATCAATTGTTTCATCAATGACACTATAAACCACATACTCATGGCATCTCGAAACTTAAATAAACATTGTTCAACGCCATCAAATAGGGTTAGGAGTATACGGGATGTTACATTCTTCCCCCCTTAGAAACATTCGTCCTCGAATGTTAATAGCATCGTCTCTTGTACAACAAAGATATCTTTATCTTAGCATATCTATACGTATACACTCGTAACTACTTATTTATTGCTTCTCCACCTTCGCACTTTACTCTTTTCTTTCCGTGTACAGCAATTACGAGTACTTTATATCTCATTATTTCTTTGGTTTCCCTTGTGATTTCTTCTACGTTTTAATTTCTCCAATAGTGCCTTTACGAAAGCTACTTCTTCTCATGTGAGATCTTCCGTAACTTGTATATTTCTAACGGGATCAATACGAGATAATCTCCTATACACTTCAAAGCATACACATAGGTACCTTTAGGAGGTACTAGCACAAGTGTAAAAGTCAATGGCTCACTTTGACATAAAAGGGTAAAAATGTAATTTTGATGTCAACCACGCCCAAGCGTAGGCCTACCAATATGGAATACTTATATAATAACTCAAAAGTCATCTTTATATACTAATAATCGCAAAATAAATCGGGCGAAAAGCACCCCGGCACGGCCCCGGACGCCCAAAAGACTTAGAAAAATTTCAGCTTGTGAAAAGTGCGCAGGGGCGGCCTGGCACGCTGCCTGGCGAGCCCCCTTACTGCCTCTGGGCTGAAAATTCCAGCCCAGAGTGGCCTGGCGCGCCCCTCCCCTTTTTTTTTCAATTTTTCGTTTCTTCGACTTTTCTTCGCGGATTTGGTTAGATACTTCAAGTTCTATTCTTTACCTTACTTATTACCTTTAATGTTCTTTGTTTAGAGGTCCTCCAAGCCTCATTTTTAACCCCACAAATGCTCCATGAAGTCACAAGACACCTCTAACTAAGGTCTAACCACACATATTAGGCCCAATATCAATTGTTTCATCAATGACACTATAAACCACATACTCATGGCATCTCGAAACTTAAATAAACATTGTTCAACGCCATCAAATAGGGTTAGGAGTATACGGGGTGTTACATTGAAGCTATCAACCTTCATCTAATAACTTGAGCCGTAACAGGGATAGTTAATCTGAGATCAAGAACAAGGGTTAGTATTGCAACACTCGGAGATCGAGAGGAGAAAAGTGAAATTCATCTAACCAAGGTTGAGACGTTTAGATGAACCTATCTTGTTAGATTTTGCATGAAACGCAGCGGGACATTTTGCCAGCACAAGTAACCAGTAGAGTTAAGGAATCTTGGGTATCACAGTCCTTGTGCCGTTTCATATTGATCACAAATCTGACAATCAACAATTGTTACTATTATTATTTATTTAGAAAATCCCCTTTTTTTTACTTATTTGCCAATTACTCGGACAAACACTCGACAGAATATCTTTCTATTCCCTATGGGATCGACCCCAACCTAGTTGGGTTCTATATTTGATACAGCGACCACATTTTACTTTTCTGGATGTATAGTTTGGGTGATATTAAATTTTGGCGCCGTTGCTGGGGACTATGGTTACAGAGTTTGTTGACTTTGAATTGTTGGAGTTGATTGGTCTTACTTTTCTATCTTTTTTAGGGCACACACCAGTGTATGCCCAATACTAGGAGTCAAGGCAATTCCCTGATTCCTCTTGATACGGAAATAGAAAGAACGCTAAGGAATAATCGAAGAATGGTAAATATCGATGGATTTCAGGACCCCGCAGCTGTTGCGAATATTCATAACCAGCCACCAATTCATCCAGCTGGTCAGGAAACTGTTGAACAAATCATTGCTCGATTAACAGCTGAGGAGAATGCGAGACAAACAGCTCTTAGACAAGCAGATAGAGATCATCGAGGAATGCAAGAGGCAACACAACGTCTTGCTGTACTTGAAGAGAGACAAAGAAGACTGGGGGTGCAACAACTACCACAAAGAGCATATGTGCTAGTGTATGATGATCCCGAAGAAGAGGATGTGGCTTATTTTGATCCAGTTGAGACTGGTGCCATTATTCCACTAGAGTTACCTCATGGCACTAAGTTCGACATTACAAGTGCCATAATCCACCTGCTAAACTTGAAAGGCGTATTTGTCGGTCTTTCTACAGATGATCTGAACATCCATGTGATGAACTTTGTGGGGGGTTTGTACTTTATGTAATTTGCCTAGAGTTCACCAAGAGGCTATTCAATTGAGATTGTTTTTATTCTTCTTAACAGGAGAAGCGACTTTGTGGTTGGCCGAGTTACCACAAAGTTCCATCACTACTTGGCAAGAGTTGAGAAATCATTTTTTGGAGAGATTTTCCCACCTTCCAAGATGCTACAGTTGAAGGATGAGATTATGCTACAGTTAAAGGATGAGATTTATACTTTCAGAAAACTACATTCTGAAGCCCTTTATGAGACTTGGTTACGGTTGAAGAAGAAGTTACAAAATGTCCCAAAACATAGGATGAATGGTCGAAATTTACTTGAGATATTCTACAGGGCATTAAATGCCAATACCAAGGCTGTAGTAGATATTATCACTAGCAAAGCATTTATGAGTCTGAGATGGGAATAAGGTTCAGAGATTTTAGATCGTATCACTAAGACTAACCGAGGATGGCATACGCGGGAGGCAGATACACCTGCTGGGACGTATGCTATTAGAGCGTCGGCAGCACAATGGGCTTCGAATGAACTATACCTCAAGAGGTTGCATAGTTGAGGACAGAAATTGGCTAGCTAGCTAAACAGATTGTGGCTGGTGGTGCTGTAAAGGTGTATGCCATAGGTGCACAAGGCAAAACACCTAGGCATGACCATTATGAATCTGATGAGGAGGCTAAGTATTTAGATCGAGAGGTGGCAGGTTTATGAGCTGAGGGCCAAGGATCTAACCAAGACTCTTGGAACTCGAGGCAAGGGAATCAAGGTCAGAACTACTATGGAGACAATTACAAAAATTTAGGATATAGAGATAGAGAACGGGATTGTGATGGTGATTGGAGGCAAAAGGATGATTACAAAGAGAAGAGTGGTTCATATGTTCCACCGGCAAACCGTGACGCTGATTGCAAAAATTCATGAATGGAAGCCCTTCTTAATAAACTGGTTAAGGGGTCAAAGAGCCAGGAGAGTTGCTTGAAGAAGATTAGGGTAGATATTTTAGGAATAAGTCATAAGGTAGAATCTCACTCGACAACCATAAAATAGTTGGAGCAACAGTTCGGGCAGATATCGGTGGCATTAAACCAGCGTCAACTAGGCACCCTTCTAAGAAACACCGTCCAGAATTTGATAAATAATGGTCATTGTTTGGCCTTGGCCATTACTATAGAAGCGGGAAGAGTACGACTAGCCCATCTATACCTGTGGATATTGGTAGGAAAGATAAGTCGGTGGTAGCTGATGAAGAGGCTGAGATAGAGTCAGATAATTCAGAGGTTGATGGCAAAGTAGCTCATAAGCCCCAAAATGATGACATGCGTGTAATTTCGGTGATTGACACAGTTGAAGAAGCAGATTTAGCTGTTCCTATCGAAGAAAGGCTGGGGGTTGAAGTCCTTGCTGTCGTGATTATAAACTTTGGTAGCGATGGTATTGATGAGTACGATGAGATGGTTGGTGCACCTGCTGGTAGGGGATCATACACTTATGCTCTGAAGAAACTTGATCTTGATTTAAGGCTTTCCTGTCTCACCTTCGCTTTGCATTCTTAAGAGCCACTTACACCTTGCCCGTGATTATTTCTGCTAAGTTGGTGAAATGGAAAGTTGAGGCTCTTGTTTCAGTGTTAAAAAGGTTTAAGAAGGCCATTGGTTCGTCCATTACTGACATTATTGAGATTTCACCCGGTATTTGCACTCACAAAATTTAGCTTGATCTCAAGTGCATACTAAGCATTGAGTATCAACGTCTTCTGAACCCACCAATGCAAGAAGTTGTGAAGAAAGAAATTATGAAGTGGTTAGATACTGGTGTGGTTTACCCCTTTGCTGATAGTAAGTAGGTGAGCCCAGTTCAGTTTGTGCTAAAAAAGGTGGAATCACGGTGGTTCCAAATGAGAAGAATGAGCTGATCCCAATTAGGCCGGTAACAGGATGAAGAGTTTGCATGGATTATCGAAAGATAAATTCTTGGACCGAGAAGAATCACTTTTCTATGCCCTTCATGGACAAGATGTTAGACTGTCTTGCTGGCAGACGATGGTATTATTTTCCTGATAGTTATTTGGGGCTTCATCAGATTTTCATAACCTCTAAGGATTAAGAGAAGACCACTTTCACTTGTCCATATGGGACGTTCGCATTCAAAATAATACCTTTCGGTTTATGTAATACACCAACCACTTTTCAGTGCTACATGATGTCCATTTTTTTTGACATGGTAGAAGCTACTATTGAGGTTTTTATGGATGATTTTCTTGTAATGGGAGACTCTTTTGATGATTGCTTGGCCCACCTCGCTAATGTGTTACAAAGATGTGAAGAGTGCAGCTTAGTGCTGAATTAGGAAAAGTGTCACTTTATGGTAAAAGAGGGCATCATGTTTGGGCATCGAATCTAAAAGGAGGGTATTAAATTTGACAAAGCAAAGATTGAGATGATTGAAAAGTTACCTTCACCTATTTTTGTGAAAGTAATTCTAAGTTTCTTAGGTCATGCAGGTTTCTATAAAAGTTTCATATTGCACATCCATTATGCGAGCTTTTAGAGAAGGAGGTGAAGTTTGTGTTTGATGAGGAGTGCCTAAAGGCGTTCGAGTGTCTGATAGAGAAGTTGATTTCAGCCCCGATCATTGTTTCACCATATTGGACGATGCCATTTGAAGTTATGTGTGATACTAGCGGAGTGGCCTTAGGTACAGTCCTTGGCCAAAGGCGTGAGAAGATTCTACATCCAATTTATTACGCTAGCAAAGTACTTAACCCAGCCCAGAAGAATTATACTATGACCTAGCAAGAGTTGTTAGCACTGGTCTTTGCTTTCTAGAAATTTTGATCTTACTTTATTGGAACAAAGGTTATTGTGCACACAGACCACGCAACACTTAGCTATCTTATGTCAAAAAAGGACGTCAAGCCAAAACTGATTCAGTGGGTACTTCTATTTGTAAGAATTTGACTTTGAGGTCAAGGACCGAAAGGGGACTAAGAACCAGGTTGTAGACCATCTATCACGCCTTGAGGAGGAGGCCATGCTTAAATTGAGGGATGATCTTGATATTGATGATACTTTTCTAGACGAGCAAGTGTTGGCAGCATCATAAGATTTAATCCCTTGGTTTGCAAGTTTTGTCAACTTTTTGGCAAGTGATCTATCCCGAAAGATATATCGTATTAGCAGAGGAAGAGATTCATGCATGAGGTGAGAAGATTTTTCTGGGATGAGCCTTATTTATTTAGGGTATGTGCGGATGGCATAATTCGAAGGTGTATTCTAGAAGTTGAGATGATGAGTATTTTGGAAGCATGTCATTCATCTCCCGTTGGGGGTCATTATGGCGGTACGTGGACTGCTTATAAGCTCTTAAAATGTGGGTATTATTGGCCCATCATTTATAAAGATGCTCATGACTATGCTCGGGCTAGTGACCAATGTCAAAGGCAAGGGAACATCTCTCGCAGACACGAACTTCTAATGATAATTATTCTTGAGCTCGAGTTGTTTGATGTGTGGTGCATTGACTTTATGGGCCCATTTATGAGCTCACATGAGATGAAATACATTTTGATAGCTGTTGACTATGTTTCTAAATGGGTGGAGGCAATTGCGCTTCCCAATAATGAAGGACGGAGTGTCACAAAATTTCTGAAAAAGAATATATTTTCACGGTTCAAAACACTCCGAGCTATCATTAGTGATGGAGGATCCCACTTCTGTAATCGGTTGTTCAAAGATCTGCTTGAAAAATATGGTGTCAAACATAAGGTGGCAACACCTTATCATCCTCAGATGAGCGGGCAAGTTGAGGTGTCAAATCGTGAGATTAAGTCTATTTTGGCGAAGAATGTGAATGCCAATAGGACTGATTGGGCGAAAAGATTGGATGATGCATTATGGGCTCATCAAACTGCATTTAAGACACCGATTAGTGCATCTCCATGTCAGTTGCTATTTGGTAAATCATGCCATTTGCCTGTCGAACTTGAACATAAGGCATTATGGGCATTGAAGAAGTTAAATCTGGAATGGGGCGAAACGGCTAAACTGAGATTAGAGCAGATGAATGAGATGGATGAATTTCTTCTCCGGGCTTATGAAAGTTTAGCATTGTATAAAGAGAAGATGAATTTATATCATGATCGAAAGATTGAATGAAGAGAATTTCACTCAAGAGACTTGGTATTGCTCTATAACTCCAAACTTCATTTGTTTCCTGGAAAACGAAGGTCCAAATAGTGTGTACCATTCACTGTGGTTAGGGTGTTCCCGCATGGGGAAATTGAGCTAAAAGGTGATGACGAAGTCCTATTCAAGGTCAATGGCCAGCGGGTAAAGCACTATATGGGAACTACGAAAGAAATAAGGTCGTGTGAGAAACTTAGCCTTGATGAAGTCTGAGTTGTCAGAGGTGTTGGGTCGTGCCGCGATGTTAAATCAGGCACTTCAAGGGAGACAACCATGGGCTGGTAGTTCAACCTATGGATCGTGGGCCGATTCTATGGAAATAAAAAAAAACCTAAACCCAACCAGACCTAATTTTTTTATTTAAAACCCACATAAAACCCGACCCTCACACAGTATAAACACACCAAACCCTGATATTTAAACCCTCAAAACCCAATTTTCCTCTTCCAAATTCATCAAAATCCCCACTTCACATCCTCCATTAAAGAAATTCCCACATACCAACACTTCGAAATTCCTCAATCCCCAATCCCAAAAGTTTAAAAACCCTAAAACCTGACTCGACCCCAACACACCTAAACCCGACCCATTTGAAAAATTCCACCAAAAGGGAATACCAAGCGAGGTGATATGGGTTCTTCGTCAAAAATCAAAACCAAAAACCCAAAAATCAAGTCAAAACTTTGAGATGAGCCTTCGGATCTGAAGAAAAGTGGGTCCGAAGAGTTTTATGAGATTGCTAGGGATGATCTGCTATTGTACCCCGCAACATGAGGTAACAAACTAGGGCATAGGCTGTAGCCTGGGCTATACCTCATCCTACTGCACAACCTCCGCCACCTGCCACACCGGTGACTCTTACTCAGTTATCTGATTTTCCCCCCAGTCTGAAGAGGGGGAGGATGTTTCTACGATCGGTGAGATAGGCAGTGGGAAGGATGCACCTACGATCGATGAAAATGGCAAAGGTAAGGATGCTTCGGATTCGGAGGATAATGGTGAGGACGCTAACAACTTCTATTTCATGTAATGGTGTCCAGGATTCGAAGACCTCCTCACAACGATAGTTGGTTACACAACGGGCCACATCAACAGTATAGTGGGATAATATAAGGTGGTGTGTGCATGATATGAAGTTCTTCAATGATAGGGATACGGAGCCTACTGAGCAGGGTTCATTTAGGAGAAATATCATAGAGGAGCCCCGATTTAGGATAGATGATTTGAATGCGATGCCCGAGATTAAGACACTGTTTGATAGATATGGCTTCGGGTGGATGATAGAGCCTTGTAGTAGTTATAGTCCAGAGTTAGTACGCGAGTTCTATGCCTTGTATGTTGCTTCGATTTGATCACACTTCCAGAGGAGTGAGTTCGGGACTAACCACTATTGGCTCACACTTTAGTTTGTGGTACACGAGTTGATATATTAGAGCAGACGATACAGAGGTTCTTGTTTAGTGCCCGCAGTGAGGTTTCAGTAAATATAATTGAGTTTGATCACCATACAGAGTCGGTGAAGAATAGGAACAAAATAAAAAATACGGATCAGCGGGTAGAGCTATTGCATTGGATTATGAGTTATATAGCTAAGGATGGGGTAGATGCTAGATGGGTAGCTGAGAGGATGGACATTAAGAAGTCCTCACTCCAATTTGCGGGCAAGTTTTGATGGTCGATTGTACGAAATCGTCTAGGTCCTACAGGTGTTGATAATTCTCTTACGCTTGATCGAGTAGTTCTAGTGGCGAGCATCATGGCAGTTTATGACATCAACTTTGCCCGCTATATTATTGAGGAGATTCATGGGTGAGCTTTTCGAGATTTCACCAGCATTTCTTTCCCACGTATGATTTAGGGTTTATGTAATATTGCTAGTGTGGTCACGCTACCTGGGGTTGATCACTACATTGAGGTGACCTGAGTGGCTGATGTGGGGTTGATGCAACATCAGGACAACTCAATTTACCAAAGGAGGTATCAGCCCTCTACTTCGTGAGGAGCGACTCTTTTTGAAGGGCATGTGGATCGAGTGGAGCCTGTTAGCACCCCAACACCAGTTAGTGAGCCCGAGGCTATGAGTCAGACTACTGGGGGCACAAACCCACTAATTGATGAGGGGACGATAGCCACCACTGCACCACTACCCCCGTATGGTATGGTTTCAGTCTTGAGAGACTTTTTGCAACAGTTGGTGGATAGACAGATACAAGTAATTGACCGAAAGACTCACACAGAGGCCCAGTTGGCTAAGTTGGTGACTCAACTTAAGCTATGGGTTAGGACTTCGATAGAGGCTTCTGAGGAAAGAGTTAAGGCCTGCATGACTGATGTCATGGATAAATTTATGCGAGAGTTGCATGGGAGGATTGACAGCTCTGAGCAATGGATGGGTAACCAGCTGCGGGAGGCCCATATTCCAGAGTTAACGAGTTTGATGCAAGAGATGGGTTCTTTGAGCAGAGGTTGGAGCTTTAGCAGTCAACCACACTCCTATCATTTTGCCTATACCGACACCAATCCTGACAGCACCGACATTTGTGGTTGATTTATTTGCAGATGAGGAGCCTCCTATTTCTAGAGTCAAGAGGCCACGGAGTCTCGAGGGCCAGGGTTAGAGTAAAGATGAGTTTGAAAGTGATCTACGGAGGGCAATTAAGGCCTCCCAGGCAGAGTACCATGCAAGTCAGATTGCCCATAAGCAGAGATCCATGGGTGCATCCTCTAGTCAGCACCCATCATGGAACCCAGTGAGCATATAGATGATACAGCTGTGGACAGGCCCACATCCGATGCCTAAGGTACCGCAGGTATGTCTTCACTCCCTTATACTTATCATATTTATAGCTTGCACTGAGGGTACTACACTATTATTTAGTTGGGGGTAGGGGTATACCAACACTTAGGGGTTTTTCTTGTCGTATTTTTCCCCCCGAGTGTGCTATCATAGTAGAACCGACATGTTTAGGTTGTTGTTTATATTTCATTATGTGTTTTCATGTTTAGTTAGGAGAAAAATAGGGGAACCTTAGTGCAGTCAATTTTGAATGATAATGATGTTTTTTGATTGTTTAAAGGACACCCCTCATGTTTAGGTTGTTGTTTATGTTTCATTATGTATTTTCGTGTTTAGTTAGGAGAAAAATAGGGGAACCTTAGTGCAGTCAATTTTGAACGAACTTTGAATGATAATGATACTTTTTGATTGTTTAAAGGACACCCCTCCTGAAAAGTTTGTTTTTGAACTCTGTGTGTAGTATGTTAGTTTGTGACAGCTGTTGGATCTTTTTATGGCATTAGTATTATAGGAAGAATGACTGTAACTAGCAATGCATGAACTGGATAGATAGTAGTGGATAGTCTAACCCTGTGCTATATGTGTGTGAGGTCATTGCCTAGTTCACTTTATGTGTACGATCCAAAATTTGCCCGGTTAGTCTTTCCTAGGTTATAGAATAATAGTTCGGAAAGAATCATAGGCCCTTTTTGAATAAGTTCACGTTTAGCCTAAATGTCTGACCAAATGAAGTAAATATTCCTTGATCCCGATTTTGATCCTTAATTGTCCTATTTATTTCATTAGCCTATTCACCTTTCCATTTTAACTTACAATGAACCTGTATTGGTCCTGGTCCCTTCTTGGACATTGTGTACCTCAACTGTGGCAAATCGTCTAAGTAGAGGGTGGCTATCATAGGGGTGCTTAGCTTGAATTGGGTATGAAGAAGGGGTTAGTAAAAGAAAGGAGAACAGAGTTGGGTGTGAAGAAAAAAAAAGAAAAGAAAAAATAAAAAAATATTGAAATCGTGAAGAAACTTTCACCCAAAATCTGAAAACAAATGAAGGAGAACAAGGGAGAATAAAAACAGAATGGTTAGAAAGTGGAGCCGAAAATAGTGTAGTGTCAAGGTGGGTTGATTCACCGTATCCATATGTACCACACCTGTCCCCAGGCCTACATTACAAGCCGATGAAAGTCCTATAATGATCCTAGTCCAACTGTCTAAAAAACTAAGGCATAGAAAATAAGGACAAGCCTATGGTATTTCATGCACACTGTTTGAATTTCTTTTTGAGAGAGAGTGCTTTGACCCAGTCCCTACTTTGATATTTATTAGTATACTGTGAGTGTATGGGACTTCTTTGTTGTGAGAGTACATGGGTTGCATTGTTAGCTGGTATTTGTTCGGATAATGTCATTTGCATCTATACTTAGTTGTTTGTTCATAATCTGATGCCATCACTTGATCCCTTCTGTGTCATGATAATATGTTGCATGTATACACACTGTGGTTTTGATTTACAAATAGGAAGGGATCAAAAAAGTTTTGGGGCCAAAATCAATGAGTTAACTGCCGTAGGTCTCTTAGGTTTCTCTTAGTTAAGCATCGAATGTGTTTGTCTTGTTTTATTCGCCCGAGGACATGCAAATGTTCTAAGTTGAGGGTGTTGATATGCCATGATTTCATGGCTCTTTAGATGCTTAACACAAGGAAAATATACAATAACTTGGGTATGTTTAGTAAGTATGATGTGTTTTCTGTTCTATATTACAGTAGAATAGGTTTTGAAGGGAAAATGGACAAAAAGGGATGAAGCATGCACTGGAATGAAGTTTTTGAAGACAAAAGAGCAGAGCTAGAATTTCATTATGTGACCCACGGAAGTTACCTACGATCCATAGGTCCACCTATGGTCTGTGAGTCACGACCGTAGGTCAACCTCTGCAAATGTGTAGTGAGGCTTGATTCCTACGGTCTGGACCCACGATCCATGGGTTGATCCCACGACTTCAAGTCACGGTCTGTGAAAAGTTACCGACTTTTTTCTCCTACTTTGTTTAAGATAGGATTCACCTTGTATCTATAAATACCCTTTGGTTGTCCTATGTTTAGGAGCTAGTCATTACATTATTTTGAGTTGTCTATTACATTGTTTTGAGATTTATAAACGCATTGATCTTGTAAAACATCGATTCTAGGGTTTTGATTTATATTGAGATTTCAGAGTTTTATTCTTATTGTGAGTTCATAATTATGCTTTCATTATTGAATTCTTCTTGTGTATTTGCAATCATGAGTAGCTAACCCCCATAACTAGGGTTGTGTGAACCATGAGAAATTAACAAAATGGGTAAGTGTAAAGCAATTTTGAACTGGTGTGACTGCATGTATTTGTATTTCCTTCATTATAATTGATCTTCTAATGGTTGCAAATGTAAGGAACTCACCTGTATTCTAAACTTGCTCGAGAGAGAGTTAGAGATTAGAAAAAAGGAATAACAATAGAGATTTAAAGCTATCAACCTTCATCTAATAACTTGAGCCGTAACATGGATAATTAATCTTAGATCAAGAATAAGGGTTAGTAGTGCGACACTCGGAGACCGAGAGGAGAAGAGTGAAATTCATCTAACCGAGGTCGAAAGACGTTTAGATGAACCTATCTTGTTAGATTTTGCAAGCAACGCAGCGGGACAGTTTGCCAACACAATTAACCAGTGAAGTTAAGGAATCTTGGGGATCACAGTCCTAATGCCTTTATCGTATTGATCACAAATCAGATATAACTGTTACTATTTGTTTACAAAAACCCCTATTTTTTACTTACTTGCCAATTACTCGGACAAACACTCCACATAATCTCGTCTTATTCCCTGTGGGATGAACCCCAATCTAGTTGGGTTCTATATTTGACACAACAATCGCGTTATACTTTTTTGAAGGTACAGTTTGGGTGACATCACTATAGGTCTTTAGAAAATCTGCCTTTCTTACTTCTTTCGTCTAATGACTTGATTCCAATTGGTATCTTGTGATCGAAATTGGTATCTGATCCTTTACTCTTTTGCCTGCAGATGGTGAATACTAGGTTGAATGGAACCCGAGCAGCAGCCCCAGCACCGACCGCTCTAGTTAAAAAGCCAGCCATGAGAAAAAGAGGATTAGTGAAACGTAGAGAAAGGAGAGGACGGGTAAGAGCTACACCCGTCAGGGGTGGAGCTTAAGCAGCTGCGGGTCAGGCTAATGAGAGGACAACATCCCCTCCCCCAGTCCAGGATTATTTTAAGAAGAGGGAAGTAGTAGAAAAACATGAGATGGAGCCCTAGGTGGAGGCACCAATTGGAGTTGCAGCTCTACCTCCCATGTCTGCTGAGGTAATTCAGCAAGTGTTGACTTTTCTAAGAGGTTTGGTTGGGACTGGATCCACCCCTACTATTTCGGCTTATCAGACTCCAGTTGTGCACCATACTGTTGTTATGGCTCCTAGGATAGATGAGACTTCGAGCACAAATATTTTTTCTCGTCTAATTTTAGGTTCGGTGATGACTGGTACTAATATGACCTACTGACTAAGTTTCTGAAGATGAAACCTCCTACATTTCAGGGTACAGAATTTGAGAATGCTTTTGAGTTTATTATTGATTGTTATTAAAAGTTGCAAAAGATAGGTATTGTGAAGCAGCATGGGGTTGAGTTTGTGACCTTTCTACTGGAGAAGGATGCTAAACAGTGGTGGAGAGCATATGTTGAGTGTCTATAACCTGTTTTTCCTTCTTTGACTTGGGAGCCGTTTTATGCTCTGTTTTTGGATAAGTATATACCTCGTGCCCTCCATGATCATAAGAAGGATGAGCTCTTGGATTTGCAGCAGAGTGATATGTCAGTTGTAGCTTATGAGGCTAAGTTTCATGCCTTGTCTTGTTATACCACTCCCCTGTTGACTATGGAGGAAGAAAGGATCCGCCTCTTTTTTAAGGGGTTGAACTATGACCTTCAGGTGTTGACTGTACAAATGACTTCTCTGGGTAAGGGGTTTAATGATGTGTCAGATTATGTGAAGAAGTTGAAAGGTGTGGTGCAGGCGGGACATGCTTAGATGTTTGCCAAGAAGTTTCAAACTGTTGGGAAATTGAGTGGATTTTATTCTAAGGGCCAACAGACCTTTTCAGCTCACCCTATTCAGTCAACTATGCTAGCTTCTACTGTGATACTGACTAACGGACCTTCTCAGACTCAGGTTATTAGAGGCCAAGGGGCTTCTTATTCTTCTGCCAGTCGGCCTTCTCTAGAGCATGGGTGTTATCATTGTGGTATTGTTTGTCATTTTAAGAGGAAATATCTGGTGAGACAGGTGCATGGACAGACACAATAGCAGGCTCGGGTAGTGATTCTAACAGGTAGAGGAGGGGGAACTGATAGGGAACGTCCACAGGGTAGACGGGACAATCAGGCAGGTGGTTGTGGTAATAGTGACGCAGGAGCACATCCGGGTAGAGAGTTAGCTCAGATTGATGACCAGGCCCATTGTTATGCATTTCTGGGAAAGACTGATTCTGAAGCTTCTAACGCAGTGATCACAGGTACTAGTTTTGTTTGTGACCGGATGGCTTGTGTCTTATTTGATCAGGGGTCCACTTATTCTTATGTGTCAGTTTGCTGTGGGTCTGAGTCTGGTTTGTGATATTCTTAACTATCCTATACATGTGTCTACTCCAGTTGGAAAGTCTGTGGTAGTTACCCATGTTTATCAGTCTTGTCCTCTTTTGTTTGTGGGTTTTCAAACTTAGGTAGACTTAATTATCTTGGATATGTTGGACTTTGATGTAATCTTGGGTATTGATGTGCCATGGTTTGATGGAACTTTCGATGCTTAAAACAAGGAAAATATGCAATAACTTTGGTATGTTTGGTACGTATGATGTGTTTTCTATTCTATATTGCAGGAGAATAGGTTTTTGGAGAAAAATGGACAAAAAGGAAGAATCATGCACGAGAATGAAGTATTTGAAGACAAAAGAGCCAAGTCCATACCAGAGGAGTGACTCACGGAAGGATCCACATCACGTGAGTTGACCTACATGACGTAGGTTGGTATCTTGAGTCGACTACTGAAAGTTTGTGAAGTGGCCTGATTTCCACGGCAGGACCCACGTGGTGTGATTTGGTTCCACTACACCAAGTCACAGTACCGTGGAAAAGTGCCGACTCTATTTTCCTATTTTGTTTAGGATAGGATTCATCTTGTATCTATAAATACCCCTATATTATGCTATGTTTAGGGGTTGGTCATTACATTGTTTTGAGATATATTTTCATTATCTTGAGTTCACAAATACATTATTGGTTTTGTAATCTTGGAACACCAATTCTAGGGTTTTTATTCATATTAAGATTTCAGAGTTTTCTTCTTATTGTGAGTTTACAATTATGTTTTCATCATTGAATTCTTCTTGTGTTCTTGCAATCATGAGTAACTAAACCCATCAACTAGGGTTGTGTGAACCATGAGGAATTAACAAAATAGGTTAAGTGCAAAGCAATTCTGAATAGATGTGAATGCATGTATTGTTATTTTTTCGTTGTGATTGATCTTCTAACGGTTGCAAATGTTAGAAACTCGTATGTATTCTAGACTTGCTCAAGAAAGATGTAGAGATTGGGAAAAGAAAATAACAACAGAGATTTGAAGCTATCAGCCTTCATCTAATAACTTGAGCTGTAACAGGGATAGTTATTTGAGATCTAAGACAAGGGTTAGTAGTACGACACTCGGAGACTGAGAGGAGAAGAGTGAAATTCGTCTAACCAAGGTTGAGAGATGTTTAGATGAACATATCTAATAACAAATAACAGTCCTAGTGTATTTTTCATATTGATAACAAATCCAATAATTAACAATTGTTACTATTACCACTTGCTTATAAAAATCCTCCAGTTTTACTTACTTGCCAATTACTCAGACTAGCATTCGACAAACTTCCGTCCTATTCCCTGTGGGATCGACCCCAACCTAGTTGGGTTTTATATTTGATATATCGACTGCATTATACTTTCTGGAGGTATATTTTGGGCGACATTAGGTATGACCTGGTTATCTTTGTATCATGCTGTTTTAAATTACAATGCTAAAATAGTTACTCTAGCTATGTCTAGGATGAGGGAACTAGAGTGGGAGGGAGTGTATAAGGCCAAATCGCTAAGGATTATATCATATATCTGGGCTAGGGAGCTAGGGGGAAGGAGTATTTAGAATTTCTAGCTCATCTTTGGGATGTGGGTGTAGGGTCCCCTTTTATTGAGTCGGTTTCGATCGTTTCTAAGTTCCAGGATGTGTTTTCTTTTGATTTACCTGGTATGTCTCTGATTAGGGATATCGACTTCTGTATTGACTTAGAGCCTAACACTCACCCCATATCTATTCCACTATATCGAATGGCTATTGCAGAGTTGAGGGAACTCAAGGCTCAGCTGCAGGAACTGCTTAATAAAGGTTTTATTCGTCTAACTGCTTCGCCTTGGGGCGTTCTGATTCTTTTTGTTAAGAAGAAGAATGGTAGTATGAGGATATGCATCGATTACATGCAGTTGAATAAGGTCACCATCTGAAATAAATATCCTTTGCCTCGTATAAATGACTTGTTTGATTAGCAACAGGGTGCAACAGTTTTCTTAAAAATTGATTTGTGGTTGGGTTATCATCAGTTAAAGATTAGACCGGGGGATATTCTAAAGATGTCTTTTAGAACTCGGTATGGCCATTATGAGTTTCTAGTAATGTCTTTTGGATTGACTAATGCACCTGCAGCTTTCATGAGTTTGATGAATGACATCTTTAAATCCTTTTTGGATTCTTTTGTTATTGTTTTCATTGATGATATTCTTGTGTACTCCAAAAATAAGAAAGAGCATGCATCCCATCTCCATATAGTTTTGAGAATCCTGAGGGAAAAATAGTTATTTGCTAAGTTCTCCGAATATGACTTCTGGCTATCTTTTGTTGCCTTCGTGGGGTACGTGGTTTTAGAGAAGGGAGTGATGGTGAACCCTCAGAAAATTGAAGCCCTTAAGAGTTGGATTCGTCCTAGTTTAGTGACTGAGGTAAGGATTTTTGTGGGTCTTGCCAATTATTATCGCAGGTTTGTCAAGAACTTTGCATCCATTGCAACTCACTTGACAAGGTTGACTCAAAAGGAGGTACCGTTTTTTTGGTTAGACCAGTGTGAAGAGAGCTTCCAAAAGCTCAAGACACTTTTGACTACAACACTTATTTTTTCGCTGTCGGCTGAAGGTAAAGATTTTATTGTGTATTGTGATGCTTAACTTTTGGGTTTGGGTGGTGTGTTGAGGCAGTTGAAGCCTCATGAGGTAGTTGAAGCCTCATGAAAGGAATTACCCAACCTATGATTTAAAGTTTGCAGCGATGGTATTTGCATTAAAATTTTGGAGACACTATCTTTATAATGTCTAGTGGGAGGTCTTCACTGACCATCTTCGTCTATAACATGTGTTTACTCAAAGAGATTTGAATCTAAGGTAGAGACGATGGATGGAAATATTAAAGGACTATGATGTGACCATTCATTATCATCCAGGCAAGGCAATTGTGGTGGCAGACGCATTGAGCCAAAAGGCCGTAAGTAGAGGCAACTAGTTATTCTTGAGAGTGTCCAGGAGACCATTAGCTAGAGAGTTTCAGACTCTAGCATCCTTGAGCATGCAGTTTGAGGTCTCAGATAGGGGTAGAATGTTGGCTAGTGTCGAGGTAAAATGAACTTTTGTGGTGAATATTAAGGCCAAGCAGTTCGAGGATAAGAAGTTGAATGCACTCTGAAACAAGGTAGTGAGCAGGGAGGGGGCGGACGCCACTCTCGATGATGGAGGGGTGTTGTGGTTTAACAGAAGCTTATGTGTTCCTTAGGATGGTGAGTTGATCAGTAATATACTCTCAAAGGCCTATGGCTCGCGTTATTCTATTCATCCGGCACGACCAAGATGTACCGCGACTTGAGATAGCTTTATTAGTGGTTGAGGATGAAGAGAGACATAGTGGATTACGTGATCAAGTGTCATAACTGTCAGCAGGTAAAGTATGAACATCAAAGGCCTGCGGGCTTACTTCAAAGGATGCCTATACCTATGTGGAAGTGGGAGCATATTGCCATGGATTTTATGGTGGGGCTCCCTAAGACATTAGGAAAGTATGACTCTATTTGGGTGATAGTTGATCGGTTGACGAAATCAGCTCACTTCTTGCAAGTTCGAGTAGATTACAGCTCTCAACAGTTGGCAAAAATATATGTCAAAGAGATCATCAGACTTTATGGGGTGCCACTTTCTATCATTTCATATAGGGATGCAAAGTTTACTTCTAAATGTTGGGATAGATTGCATGAGGAATTAGGCACCAAGCTTGATTTTAGAACTGCCTTCCATCCTCAAACTAATGGTCAGTCAGAGCAGACAATTCAGGTTCTAGAGGATGTGTTGAAAGCCTGTGTGATTGATTTTTGTGGTCATTCGGATCAGTTCCTCCTGTTGTATGAATTTTCATACAACAATAGCTACCACTCCAGCATTGATATGGCTCCGTTTGAGGCACTTTATGTGAGAAAGTATAGGTCACCTATTGGATGGTTTGAGGTGGGAGATGTCAAACCTTTAGGCACCGACTTGGTGAAAGAGGCTTAAAAAAAGGTAAAATTCATTCAGACTAAGAAGTTGGTTGCCCAAAGTAGACTGAAAAAGTATGTAAACCAAAAAGTGAGGGACATGTACTTCTAGGCTGGGGAGAAAGTGTTGCTCAAGGTATCTTCTATGATGGGAGTCATGAGGCTTGGTAAAAAGGCTAAGCTCAGCCCTCGATATATTGGTCCCTTCGAGATTCTTGAGAAAGTGGGTCCAGTAGCGTACTGGTTAGCCCTACCACTGGGTTTGTCGGGGGTTCATCCAATATTTCACGTTTTCATGTTGAAATAGTACCATGGAGATAGATACTATATTATTAAGTGGGATTCAGTGCTTTAGGATAAGGACTTGACTTACGAGGAGGAACCGATAATGATACTTGATCGTGAAGTTTGTAAGTTGAGGATGAAGGAAATTTATTAGGTGAGGTTTCAATGGAAGCATCATACTATTGATGAAGCCACTTGGGAAATTGAGAAGGACATACAGGATAAGTACCCTCAGTTGTTCGAGGATACAGGCACTCTTTTCCTTTCTCATTCTGGCCTATTTTACTAGTTTGATCGTTTTGGGATGAACGATGGGTAAAATGATATCTTTTGCAATGACTCTCTTGGTTGTTATGTAAAAGTCTTAAGTTTCATATTGTGTGACTAAATTCCTTTCGATTTGGACGTTACAAATTTCAGACTAGGCTAGTTTTGCTTCGTTTCAAGTGAGGGGTAGTCTTGGAAAATTTGGGTATAATTTAGAATAGTTTGGCAGGAACGGTGTTGATTCCTAGTTAACTAAGGTGCTAATAAACTTGTAGGATTTTATGAAACTAAATTTGATTTAGTAGAACTCCCAAAATTGACCTTAGCGTAAAAGGAATTTTTTGGAATGTTCCAGGATCAAGGTGTTTTGTAAAAAAGGGGATTTTTGGGTGAATATGAACATTCTCTCCCATCAAAACTGCTATAGCGGTTGACATACTGGTAAAGCAGTGACCGGTGGAGCTGAATAATTACCACTATAGCGTTGGTTAAAAGCGGTCAGGTACCGCTATTACAGTAGAAATCGTAGATTAAAGGGATTAAACTCCAAAATAGTTTATTATTTTATAAACTCAATTTGGGGAAAGAGGAAGGTGATTTAGGTTGAAAATCACAGGTTTACCTCCGTTTAACTTCGTTAAGGTATGGAATTCACTCCTTTTAACTTGTAATTACTTCTTAATCCTTAGAAGGCGTAAATTATGGAGTTCGGGGAGGGTTTTAGGGTGGATTTTGGTATGTTTGTTGGTGAAAGGGTGAAATTGAGCTTTAGGTTAGTAGGTTTTGCTTATTAACCATGAAATTGGCCTTGCATTCTGTTAATTCACTAATAATTCCATGAAATTAGTAGTTTTAGGTGAATTAAGGGGGAAATATCCCTAGAAAAGTTAAGGGGGTTAGGGTGGCTTATAACTCCCACCATGTTAGGTCATTTCGTTAATGCGGTTTTTGATGCATGTTTTAGACCACGACCAAGCGAAAAAGGCATGGAAAGGCAGAGCTTAGGCTTAGAGTTGTGCAAGCTTGGTCCAAGTAGGTGATGGGGTGTATTTAATCCAACTTGTGTATATGTGCATATTAACTACTTTGTAGTTTGATTGGTTAATCTGTGTGTTGTGCTTGGTCATTGCAATGTCTACTTGTTTTATGACTTGGGCTCTTTATATTGTAAATTGTGGAATATTTTGGCATTTGAGACATTCTCACAGGTTGATGGATTAAGTATTACAAACATTCATGTCTGGGGGTTTTAGTACACGAACGGTTATTATCCCCTGTAGGTCATAGCTAGAGGGTGGATATATAACCCTTAGCATGTGTGTACGGGTTTCCAGGTATGTATTAGTATGACGGCTCCTTGAGTGAACGGGAATTGGCATTATTGTGCTTGTCCTTGTTAGTTGTCTTGAATTGAGTAGCATATCATTGCCTTAATGACACTTGTTAACTTGTTGGCTTGTCTCTTGAATGCTACTTATACATATAAGTGTTCATATTTTCATCTTGGGTTATTCAAATGATCCTACCAGTACACTGTGGTTTATTTGTGTATTGATACTACACCTGCATTTACTTCTGTGAGTGCAGCACATATTCCAGCAGATTCTTCGAGACCTTACTTGTGATTTTAGCAGTCGATTCCAGATTTCAGGGTGAGCAGCACAGAGGGGCTACCATGAGATCTTTCTCTTATTTAGACATTGTCCCTTGTTTGGACTTGTTACTTCTTATAGTTTTGGGGTTGCATCCCCACTTGATATTTTTAGTATGTTTTGGTACACCGACTTTTGGGTCCTATGGGATTTCCGCTTGGTATTTGTTTCTGCACATTCTTAAGTTGTTAGATTGAATGGTTATTACACTATTTATGGGATAGTTCTCTTACTTTTACTTGAGTGTTAATCAATGCTTCTTAGGTTATTGGTTCTCCCACCGGGTGAGTAGTCTGGATGTCACTCACGACAGGTTTGGGTCATGACACTAGGTCATGATGACCCTTGTTGCGGCTCAGCATTGACAAGTAAGCCAATCACCAAGAATCGAAAGAAAAGTCACTACATAATACAATAATCATAAGGCAAGACTTCAAGAATGAAGTCAGACCAATACAAGTATAATAATAGCAAAAGTCTGAAAGAAATATCATCACATCCCAAAACCTGGTGACATAGTGTAAGAGCATCTAAGTACAATATCCAAAAAAGTAAAATTACACATTTGTCTCTGAATCATAAATAAAGACAAGTAAGGATAGATGAGGTCTAAATCAGTCCTGAACTCTGGAGTGAATCGGAAGCTCAAAATCTGAAACTCCGCACAAAATCAACCGCCATATGTAGTGCTTGAACTGGGATCTGCACTGAAAGGACACAATAGGGGTGAGTACGGTCCACATGTACTCAGTAGGAATCATAGGCCGACTGAGCAAAGTAGACAATAACATAAGTAAAGAATACTATGAGCACGTCACCTGCAAACAGAAACGTTCCCAAATGGTAGCTCACACCATCTCCACAAACAGTTCTAATATAATATTGAATTAAAACAACACGAATATACACGAGAAGTATGCGGAAACTAAACACAATTCAGGGAAATACTAAAAGAGTTCCCAAAAGATGCATATGCAATGCAATGCAATGATGATGGGATGGAACGGTGAAAGTCATCGCATGACTTTTTGTATACACCTACCGAGCTCGCAGCTCCGCAATATGACCCATGGGGGGTTCGCAACCCGTATACTATAACTCATATTTCTAGATCTCAAACCACCTCTCTGACTCATATTCATGAAGAGGATTTTCATAAAAAGTCTCTTTTTTTTTCAAAAATAGTGTTCCTCAATGGTACCAATATCTCATAAATATATATGTATGGAATGAGGATGTAATGCTCACAATTTAATCAGTATAAATATATCTAATCCATTCAATACGTAAATAAGTGAGCCTAGAAATCAACTTAATAAGTCCATAATTCATGATATCAACTCTAACTAGGCACCATCGAAATAAATATGCTTGTAGACATCATTAATATCATATCAACCCTTAACTCGGGCATTTCAATCATGAAAAAGGCAATCAATGTTCAATAAGGCCTATAATAACAATTTAAGCCCCCACACGGGCATCCTATCTAGAATAAAGGCATTTAAATGCATATATAAGGCCAATGATGTCAAATAAGGCCCCTACTCGAGCAAAACGCAATATTAGATATGACAAGTCAACAACCACCGAATATAAGCCCCAATGGAGCACACAGTAATAATAATAATATCGAAGTATAAAACCCATAGTTATTTTCCCCAACTCATATCATGCTTTACTTATTTATTAACTACCCAGCTCAATTTGAAAGAAGTTAAGCCATAACCTACCTCGAAGCGATGAAATTTGAGCCTAAAGTTCTTCAACACGGTGCTTTCCCCTTTGGAACTGCCTCGGAATCAACTAAAACATATGAATATAGCATCTAGGTATCAAAAGAAAGACAATAATATCCATATTGCCTATATTTAAGTCGGGTCCAAAACAAACTTAAAAATGAGTTTAAAAACGAGAGGGATAAAATCAAAAATTTTCTTTAGAAACACAATCCCCAGGGTTATAGGAGTCTACAGTTTAAAACCCACATGAAAACGAGCTTAAAACAAGGTTCAAATCGAAGAAAAACCATTTTTAATTTTTACCGACAACACCCTAAAACTCCATTTTGTAATCAAGATTAAAAGGTATTTTCGAAGTAAATAATCAATGGGAAATAGTGGGATTCTGAGTTTAGAAGTTACCCACATGAAAATTGATGATGAAACCCTCAAAAATCTCCTTTCCTGAAGCTTGGAGGTCCAAAAATAAAGTAAAATTGCAAAAATTGGCCAATAAAATTAGCCTTCATCTTCGCAACCAGGGTTTCACATTCACGAAGGTCCATGACCCGGACCCTCGCATTCACAACAGCCTTGTCCCATTCTCAAAGAAGGTATTTTGACCCGACCCAACCCGATTACATTTCGCGTTCGCGGTCCCACCATCGCTTTCGCGATGAAGGAACAATTCCTTCTCCGCGTTCGTGGCCAAAGGCCCGCGTTTGCGAAAAAGGTTTTTCACCTGCACCATATTTAGCAAACCATTTGATTCTGTATGGTTTCCAAAATCTTTGAATAGAACCTCGAGATATGTTCGGGACCCAACAGAAGTAAATCATACTCCCTCCGTCCCATTTTATGTGGCCTAATTTGACTGGACATGGAGTTTAAGAAATAAGGTTTGACATGATAATGTTTACCATATTTTCCTTTGCAATTAAAAATGTACTTGTATTAATTTTATTTAAAAAATAAAAAGTAATGCATTCACTTTTTAATTAAGTGGGACCAATAAGGGTAAAAGAGTAATTGTGCCTTTAAAAAGCTGTCAAATAAGGAAATGTGATATTCATTTTGGGACGGACCAAAAAGGAAAGTAGGTCACATAAAATGGGACGGAGGGAGTATATGCTACTAGGTTAATTTCAACGTTTCGGAGTCAAAGGCAACGTCGGATTTTCAAAATGAGATATAAAGGTTCCAAATCCGAACTAACCCCGTTACTAACCCAAATTTGACATTTTGGATCAGCTGGTGTAGTCCAAATTGCCATCCGATACAAGGACCAGGGAATGTTGACCAAAGTCAACTATTAACCCTTAAAGTGTCAAAACAACCTTAAACTCACTCAAACCACTTTCGATCGCATTGGAAACCATGTCAACCATCCCCATACCCTAAAACCAACATGTAGCAACTATGGGAAAGGGCAAAATGGTCAAAAAATGAAAAAGGCAAGCTTTCACAAAACAGGTCTTTACAATATCCGCCACTAAGACTCTAGTTTGTCCTCAAACTAAAAGCAAGAAAATATCTGAATCGGTGAAAAGCTGGGGGTAACTACTACGCATATCAGACTCGACCTCCTAAGTAGCCTTTTTAACGAAACGGTGTCTCCACTGAACCTTAACTTCAAGAATATATCTAGAACTCAATCTTCTAGCATCCCTGGCTAAAATGGAAACTGGTTCCTCAACAAATGTCAACCTCTCATCCAATTGGACCGAATCCCAATGAAGCACACGTGACTCATCCAAAATATAACGTCAGAGCATGGATACATGAAAAACTGGATGAACGGTTGAAAAGTCTGGAGGTAAAGCCAACTCATAAGCAACCTCTCCAATTGTCTGGAGAATCTCAAAAGGTCCGATGTACCTCGCGCTAAGCTTTTCCCTCTTACCGACCCTCATCACGCCCTTCATGGGCGACATACGAAGGAAAACCCGATCTCCAATACCAAACTTCAAAGCACAAAGTCTGCGGTCGGCATAACTCTTTTGCCTACTCTATGCTGCCCGAAGGCTATCCTAAATCACTCAAACTCTAGGACTCGTGAAGCAAGTCGGTACCACGGGGTCTAGCCTAGAAAGTCTCAAATCAACCAATTGGAGATCGACAACGTCTACCATATAGCACCTCAAAAGGTGCCATCTCAATACTCGTATAGTAGTTATTATTATAAGTAAACTCCACTAAGGCTAAATATTGCTCCCACTGACCTCCAAAGTCCATAAGATAGGTACGGAGCATATCCTCCAAAACCTTAATAGTCTGCTCCAATTAAGCATCGGTTTGGGGGTGAAAAGTTATGCTAAGCTCAACCTAAGTACCCAACTCCTCCTGAAATGTCCTCCAAAAGCTAGAAGTGAACACTGAACCTCTGTCTGAGATAATAGACATGGGTACTCCATGAAGACGTACTACCTCTCGAACATAGATACAAGCCAACCTCCCTACTCTGTATGATATCTGGATAGGGATAAAATGTGAGGATTTGGTCAATCATTCCACGATGAACCAAATACTGTCAGAACCACGAGGAGTATGAGGTAATCCACTCATAAAGTCCATAATGATTCGCTCCCATTTCCACTCTGAAATGGGAAACCTCTAAAGTAAACCGCCTGGTCTCTGATGCTCGATCTTTACCTGCCGACAACACAAGTAACGAGCTACAAAATTTGTTATATTCTTCTTCATACCACACCACCAGTAAAGCTGATTCAAATTACGGTACATCTTATTCACCCCAGGATAAATGGAATATTTGGAACAATGCACCTCCTTCAAAATCAATCTCACTCATCCACCAGCTCTCGACACACAAACTCAGCCACCCATTCTTATAATACCATCAGGATCAAGAGATGCCTCCTTGGCCTCACCACTCAACACGTTATCCCAAATCACTCTCAAATCATCATCATCAAATTGGTGAGCTCAAATTTGCTCCATCAAAGAAGATCTAGCATCAATAAAGGCTAAAACACGTTCAGGTGTCGAAATATCAAACCTAACCATCTGGTTATCTAAAGATTGAACCACTAAGGCTAAAGGTCGCTCCTGAGTCAAGAGGTGAGCCAAACTCCCCATACTAGTCGACTTTCGACTCAAGGCATCGGCAACCACATTAGCCTTGCTCAAATGATACAGAATAGTGAGGTCATAATCCTTAAGAAACTCAAACCAATACCGCTGTCTCATATTAAGCTCTCACTGGGTGAAGAAGTACTTAAGACTATGATGATCCGAGAAGATCTCACAACGAACTCCATACAAGTAGTGCCTCTATAACTTCAACACAAACACAACTGTGGCCAACTCCAAATCATGGGTAGGCTAATTCTTCTTATGTGGCTTCAACTGACGAGAAGCATACTCAATCACCTTACCCTCCTGCATCAACACAACATCCAATCCAACACCCGAAGCATCATAAAACACGATAAAACACACACCATTCTTAGGAAAAATCAAGATAGGAGTCGAAGTCAATAACTCCTTGAGCTTTTGGAAGCTCTACTCACACGATTCGATCACTAAAAGGTAATCTTTTTCTGAGTTAACTTGGTCAAAGCAGCTGCAGTAAAAGAGAATGCCTCAACAAAATGCCAATAATAACCCGCCAAGAAAACAAAACTCTATATCTCAGTAGGACTAGTAGGCCTAGCCCAATCACGAATCGCAGTAATCTTGGTTGAATCGACCATAATACCATTCTTGGTCACCATATGACCAAAGAAAGAGATAGAATCCAACCCAAACTCACACTTGGAGAACTTAGCATATAACTTCTCATCACGTAATATCTAAAGTACGGTTCTCAAGTGTCTCACATGATCGGTCTCATTCTTGAAATAAACCAAGATATCATCTATAAATACAATCACAAAGGAGTCGAGATATAGTCGAAACACCTGATTTATCAACTCGATAAACGCTACTGGGTATTGGTCAACCCAAATGACATGAACTCATAATGACTATATTAAGTCCAAAATGCTAACTTCAAAACATCCAAAGCTCTAATCCTCAACTGGTGATACCTGGATCTCAAATCAATCTTAGAAAACATGAACGCACCCTAAAGTTGATCAAACAAATCATCAATGCAAGAAAAAGGATACTTATTCTTAACTGTCACTTTGTTCAACTGTTTGTTCAACTACCGATAATCAATACACATATGCTTAAAACCATCATTCTTCTTCACAAATAAGACAGACGTACCCTAAGGAGATACAATAGGTCTAATAAAACCCTTACTTAATAAATCTTACAATTGCTCCTTTAATTCATTCAACCCAGCCGAGGCCATCCAATAAGGAGAAATAGAAATGGGCTTAGTACTCGACTCCACATCAATAGAAAAATCAATATCACGATCCGGGCGCATACTAGGCAAATCAGTAGGAAACACATCCATGAACTCGCGAACAACCTGAATAGAATCCATAGGAGGCGGTGAGACAACACTAGTATCACGAACATGAGAAAAATAAGACAAACAACCTCTTTTTACCATGTGATGAGCACGTAGAAAAGATATAACTCCCTTCGGACCCAAATTAAGTGTACTCTTCCAAGCTAACCTTGGCACACCCGACGTAGCTAAGGTCACGGTCTTGGCATAATAATCCTAAATAGCATGATAGGGAGATACCCAATCCATATACAATATAACATCAAAGTCAACCATACCAAGGAGGATCAAGTCTACCCAAGTCTCATGTCCCGCAAAGGTAACCCCACAAGATTGGTACACCCCATCCACCACTAAACAATTTCCTATGGGGGTAGATACATGAAGGGGCATAGCAAAGGGTTTATATACAACATCAAAACTAGAAGCAAAATATGCAGACACATAGGAGAATGTAGATCCAGGGTCAAATAACACGAAAGTAGGTCTGTAGCAAACCAGGACGATACCTGTAATGACTACATCAGAGGCCTCTGCCTCAGGTCTCCTAGGTGTAGGATAACACTATTTACATCAGCTTTTGGACTGAGCAACCCCGCAATCGCTACCACAAGCTCCCCTACCTCTATCTCGAGCACTCTAGCACCATCCTTACACTCTGTAAACTACCTCTGACTGCAGAAATAGGAGTAGGGCAAAGCTGAAGCTGAGATCCCTACTGAGTAGGTCTAAACACACGTTGAGGGAAATCCTTGGCCACATGGCCAAACTCATCACATACAAAACATCCTCCCCAGCCTGACTTAATTTGAGGAGGTGCGGATGAACAAGAACGACCACCCTAGCTTGAAGAACCAAACTTGGAACCTCCACTTGCATGACCTGATACCTAGCTACCAGAAGCCACAGAATTGAAAAGTCTACCACTTGATCCCTGCAATGTGGCCTGAACTGGCCTACCATGATAAACATAGGAACCTCTACTAAAGAAGTTTCTACCTCGGGAGGTGTGTCCACTAAACTAACCCTGACGACGCACCTTCTTGGCGCCTCCTTGAGTGACCTGGATAATAGACTCAGTCATCTTGGCATGCTCAATAATACTCTAGAAAGAAGCCCCTAAAACTATCATCTGGGATGTAGCCAACTGATATGAACCATTTAACCCCTTCACAAACTTCCAAATCATCTTAGACTCGATAGAGATGCTAGCGACTGAATATCTAGATAGAGCATGGAAACTTACCTCATACTCGACAATAGACATAGTGCCCTGCTCCAAATGATCAAACTCATCGCTCATCTAATATCTCAAGCTATACGGTACAAATCTCTCCAAGAATGCCTCAGAAAACTGAGTCCAAGTCATAGCAGGCAAACCCAAAGGCCTACATCTAGCCAGCGACCTCCAACAATCCCTAGCTACGTCCGCCAACTGATAGGTAGTATAAGCAACTCCATGAGACTCAAGGGATCCAAGATTATGTAACTTCTCCTGGCAATCAGTCAGAAACTCATAGACATCCTCGCCAATAGCACCACTGAACTTGGGAGGACCCAAGCGAATAAACCTTTTGAACCTCTTCTGATCATCAGAAGACATCACTGTACCCGGAGCAACAGGAGGAATAATAAGTATGGTGGGCAAGGAGTTCATACGTTATCCCCATTACAAGAAATCTGACAATTTGTGGTGCCAAAAGTCACTACAAAAGGTCAAAATGTCACCACTAATAACATTTAGTGGCGACCTTCAGGTTGTGACAAGTACGTCCACAACCAAAAGTTATTAGTAGCAACTATCATTGTTGCCACAAAAAGTGCTTATTAGTGGTGATTATGTCACCACTATAGGTTAATTGTATTTCCACAATAGTACTAGCCAAAGTGCCTGCTAAGAGGGTCACCAGAGAAGAAAAAGGTTTTAGGAGCGACAAAGGTCGCCATAGAAAACTAGTAATCGAAACTTCAATCTGCCACAATAGACGTTATTACAATAGTATAAATAATTATCTATTCCCAAAACAAGCATACTACCAAAAATATTTTACAAGAAGAAAAAAGTCATAATAAATTTAAGCTCCTCCATGTCCATAATCCTCTATCATTGAAGAACCCGTAATAGAAAAAAAAGCAAAGATTCACTTTGATAGTTTGACATTAAGAAGGAAAAGATTTAAGAACAACATAATGAGTTCATGCTAAAAGACTTGCTAACATAGATGAATTACAAGATTCTTACTCACAGCTGGACTATATATAGACGAACACATTCACATAAAAAAAAATTCTTCAAATAAAAAGATAAATGGTAGAAATTTGATAGCTTTTATTCTATATATTGACATAAATAACTAATTTTTTCTTCCTCATATACTGTAATTTAATTTAGAAAATAAAGTATCAATACTGCTTCAAGAGGTAGTGAGAACATGTTTTGCAATCTCACTAATTAAGATATACAAATTTTACTGGCAACAATTACTAAATAAATGTTTCTAATTTATTGCATAATATATTTTCTTATTGTCATGTTACAAACAGTTTTGTTGCTATGATGTCATTAGATGAAGCGAAAAAAAAGAAAAGAAGTCAAATTTTTGTATCTGCATCCCAAGATTACTGCATATCTAATTTCTGAAAGGCAAAAAGATTTCGATTAACTCAGCAGCTCCAAGAAAATAGGAATGCAAATCTGAATAATAAATGACTACATGAAACAAAATATAAGTTGTTGATAATCAAACTTACCTACTGCCTCTAATATAGCTAGCTGTTAAAAATTCAAATCTTAATAAGTGGAAAGCTAAGTATAGTTTTTTCTACAGTCCTAACATAATCTTTTATCCTCAAAGACAATTTCACTAGAATCGTATAAATTGTTTAAGGAAACCTCGTGGAGCCTACAGGACTATTCAAATATTGTGTTCTAGAGCTACTATATTAGAGTAGTCCAGATATGAGACAATTTCTATAAGAAATTTATACCTCACAAAATGTGGAATAATTAGGAAATATTGTATTAGATAGATCTTTCTACTCAGTGGATGCAACACTGCTACCGTACAATAACTAAATCTAATATTTACAAGGCATGAACACAAAAATTTAATGCATAACAATTTTAAGTAAAACTCAACATGATATATGAACAAATTCAAGACAAACTTGTGAAATTGAAGTCGAAAAGTGAAAAACTGAAAATTGATCCACTAACCTGGAGCAATGTAACCACAAGACTATGGAATGATAGACATGGACTTGATTTCCTTGGCATTGGCATCAACTGACTTCGCTCCATCAAAATTAGAAACTCAAGCTCCAAAATTAGTTGTACTCTACGAATGTCCTCTCTTGACAACACTTATATTTTCTTTGCCAAAATCAGCAACTCGGGCTTCAAATTTCAAAGTTACTTTTTGTTTTGAAGATGTGCCAACAAAATATTTTGGTACTGCTTAGCAAACTATGCCAAAAGACACAACCAATATTTTTTCATGAATTTTTTTCTTGTTTATGAAAAGGGAAACGCACAATGAAATTTCATCCAATGGTTGTTTTCTCATGTATCTCTCTCTCTCTCTCTACTGTCAGGACTCTTCAAAAAGTCAATGGGTGGGTGTCGAATTCTTCAAAATTATTATATTTTTTAAGAATTTGACATGGATGCGGTATCGAAAGTGAAGAGTCCACGAAACTTAGCTCTCTCTCTTACTCACACACACAAATCCATAAGCTTAAAGTAAATCGCTAGAAGAAAGAATTTATTATATATCTACTCTTTGTAGATTTCATATTGGAAAGAGGACAAAATGAAATATTGAATCAAGAAGAACAAACACCAAAGATAGAAGTCCCTATAAGGGAGAAAAGTAAAATTTCAAAAGTTAAATAGGGTCGCAGCCCCTACCTGCCCCAACTCCGCCTAGTTTTACCTTTGGCCATGCTGGTATAGTGAAACTTAAAATTGCTAGGACTAGCATCATTGAGTTTTAGACATTTTAGGGTCTTACCGAACTTAAAGGTATCCAGTAGAGCCACCATATATTTTTAGTATTCAGAAGTGTAACTTTGCTAAGGACAAAATCATGTTTTAGATGCAGTCATAAAGAAAGCAGGGCAACTACCTTGTATCATGTTTGCATCCAAGTATACAGTGCTTGTGCAAGACAACAAAAGTCATACTAATCTTCAGTGCCATGATTTAATTTCAAATAAAATATTATGAGAAGTTTTAGTTTTATCTACTACTCATGCTAGACAATGAAGTAATTGGTTAATCCCCTGACAAGTAATTTGTAGAGTTATCTTGAAAGCAATAAATATTCACTTGCAAGACTTGATATGTTACTAGAAATCTGTAATGGACTAACTAAAATTGTCAAAAATTAGGAGCCCAAGTAAAAACATTAGTCTATTTATAGGAAAGGATCACAAGGGAGGTTTCACTCTGAACTTTAAATGCTTATCACAAATAAAAAGTTCTAAGATAACAACCCAAGCTAGAATGTTCTTGTTCACTTTATACTAAAATCAAGGTGTATGACAAAAAAAATCCTAAACAGAAGCACAAGTACTCTTCTCGCCACAAGTTACCAGGAATTGAACAATAATATTCATATGTCCATGACTTTTATTTTAACAACAGAGAACCGATATTGAAGGTGATATTATGAGATTTTAGTTTCTAGTATTACTAAAAAACTCATATTCCTTAGTCGCTCTCCATTACTTAGAAAAAGTCAGCTCATTTGTCTTCTTATCTACATCTAGAAGTCTGGACTCCAATCCATCCCTTCATGTTCTCTCTTTCCTATTGTTATTCTTACACTACTCATTTTAATCTGTATTTAGAAAGTATTTATTTTTATTTAGTTCAACACCTAAATTTAGCAAAGGAACACCTATTGGTGATGAGTTTCACACCAAATGAGTGAAAAATAGTATAAAGATACATTATCCTATTTTTATAGCACACATTCAATCAAATAATATTTTTACAAGTTATACAAATGTTTGTTCATGACAATGCAGACAACATATTGGTATCTATCAAACAAGTCATTGATTCATGGTGTTTTACAAAACCATAGTTACTAAGTCATGGGTGAAAAACACCAAAGTCAAACTTCACTATTCAATAAGCATCTTCAAGAACAATCATTAATCATATTTGTATAGTCTCTTAAATAGAATAGAACCAAATTATATATTAGCTAAAAATTTCAACACAATCGGAACTTGAAATCAAATAAGAACATAATTAGAAGTCGATATCAAAATACTTATAAAATATAAACTGTACACAAATTCTAACACAACATAATAGATGAAACAACATCAATGAATACAAAAAAAAGAACAAAAAGCAAAAGTTTTGTTTTGTTTAAAACATCGTGACTTTAAAGCATTCATAGATATGGTGTGATTTACCCTCTATGCACAATAAAGATCAAAACCCCTGCCAGCAAGTCGAAGATTGTGCAGAGTAATTGACTAAACACCCAAATGGTAGAGAAAGGGGGTTAGGATCTTTCTTCTCGAGGAACTGAGATAAAATATTTCATGCTTTTTTAAAGATGTTGTTCGCATTGAGTCGATACCCTATGGATTGGATGGATTTTGGTTAGATTTAAGGGAAAAGAATGGTGAATAAGCAATTTTGGCAAAAGGATTAGATAAGGAGAAACAAGATGTATGGAGAAGCCATGTTGACAAAGGATACAAGCTTGCTAGAAAAAAGGCCGAGGGAAATATTTGAGGGTTTATAAATCATATTTAGCATTATAAAATACCTATCAAAGGTCAAAATTCTATTCTTGACCAAAGAGCACACAAATAATATTTTTTTAACAAAATAAATACCATACGATACTTCTTTATTTATAAAAAAACATTCATTTTAAAATTGAGGAAGTAATTAATAACTTAAAAAATGCATATGATATAATTAGATACAAATAGTACAACAAATATTATTTATCAGTCTTATTTTCCCTTAAGAATGAATTAGAAAGTAAACATAATCTTATAAGGCGAAAATAAGTAAAACATACTAAATATTATTGTTCTATTTATATTTCTTTCATTTTGAAGTCTAATTATGATAATAAATATTACTTTATTTTATATATGAAATATTTCAAATATAAATAACTCCATGACTATTATAATTAAAAATTGTATCATAACAGGGGTTTAGTAGCGACCTAGAAGGTTGCCTCTAAATATGCACTTATAGCAGCGACACGGTTGCCACTAATGAACCATCTGTAGCGACTTTTTATACGTCATCAGAAATATTATTTTCAGCTATATATTATTAGAAAAATTAGTTCATATTTGTGGCAACATACAAATAGTCACAGCTAAAACAATCATCTTTTGTGGCAACTTTACGTTGTCGTCACAAAAAATCATACTTTTGGAGTGCCCAGAAGTCGAAATACCATAAGTAAATGTCAATAGAGATGGCGGAACACCACTCAAAGTCTGAGGAACACCCGGTATAGTCAAAGGAACACCATCCAGTAGACTCAAAAGGTGAATCAACAAATCCTAAAGCACTGGGGTGTCAATTGAATCCTGTGTGACCTGAGTTGGCCCCTCACCCTCTGTTTGTTAATCATCTCTGCAATACTCAACCTCGAGCTCACGAGAGGCGTCCTTAGTACGTCCTCTGGCTGGGGCAACTTCTCATGTCTATCCTCTACTTCTGGGTCGTTCATGACCCCTGCCTCATCCTCGAATCGAGGCTCCTAAATCGGGTGTCGGCTAAGCATCCCTAGCATCTCTGGACCTAGTCCTCACCATCTATGCAGAAAGAATGGAATACAAGTTTAGAACATTGGGTATGAATAACCTACATGATAAGGAATCAATTAGAGAAGTTTTTTCAAAAGACATCTTATAGCCTCTCGAAGATAGATACGAATGTCTACATACAGATCCGCGAGACTCTACTAGATATCCTGCTCTTACACTTATGAGACCGGTGAACCTGACGCTCTGATACCAATTTATCATGACCCAAAAACAAGGTCATGATGGCACTTGTCGCTCCCCACGCTTGACAAATAAGCCAATCACCCAAAATCGAAATAAAAGTCATAACATAATGAAATAATCATAAGGTGAGACTTCTAGAATGAATTCAGACCAATACCAGTACAATAATATCCAAAAAATTGAAAATACACATCTGTCTCTGAATTATAAATAAATGCAAGTAAGTATAGATGAGGTCCAAATCAGCCCCAAACTCCAGAGCAAATCATTACCTCAAAATCTGAAACTCCACATAAAATCAACCCAACGCGTAGTGCTCAAACTGGGATCTGCATTAAAAAGGCACAGTAGAGGTGAGTACGGTCCATATGTACTCAGTAGGAATCATAGACCGACTGAGCAAAGTAGACAATAACATAAGTAAAGAAGACTATGAGCACGTCACCTGCAAACAGAAAAGTTTCCAAACGGTAGTTCACACCATCTCCACTAACATTTCTAATATAATACTGAATTGAAACAATATGGATATATACGAAAAGTATGCAGAAACTAAACACAATTTAGGGAAATACTTAGAGAGTTCACGAAAGATGCATATACAATGCAATGCAATGATGATGGGATGGAACGGTGAAAGTCATCGCATGACTTTCTGTATACACCTACTGAGCTTGCAACTCCGTAATATGACCCATGGGGGGTTCGTAACCCGTATACTATAACTCATATTTCTAGATCTCAAACCACCTTTCCGACTCATATTCATGAAGAGGGTTTTCATAAAATGTCTCATTTTTTTTCAAAAATAGTGTTTCTCAATGGTACCAATATCTCATAAATATATATGTATGGAATGAGGATGTAATGCTCAATGCTCACAATTAAATCAGTATGAATATATCCAATCCATTCAATACGTATATAAGTGAGTCCAAAAATCAACTCAATATGTTCATAATTCATGATATCAACTCTAACTAGGCATCATCGAACTAAATATGCATGTAGACATCATTAATATCATATCAACCCTTAACTCAGGCATTTCAATCATGATAAAGGCAATCAATGCTCAATAAGGCTTATAATAACAATTTAAGCCCCCACACGGTCATCCTATCTAGAATAAAGGCATTTAAATGCACATATAAAGCCAATGATATCAAATAAAGCCCCCACTCGGGCAACATGCATATTCAGATATCACAAGTCAACAACCACCAAATATAAGCCCCCACTAGAGCACACAATAGTAATAATAATCTCGAGATATAAAATCCATAGTTATTTTGCCCAACCCATAGCATGTTTTACTTATTTATTAACTGACCAACTTAATCGGAAAGAAGTTAAGCCATAACCTACCTTGAAGCGACGAAATCAGAGCCTAAAGACCTTTAACAGGGTGATTTTCCCTTTTGAATGGACTCGGAATCAACTAAAACATACGAATATAGCATCTAGGCATCAAAAGAAAGCCAACAATACCCATATTGCCCTTTTTAAGTCGGGTCCAAAACGGAATTAAAAATGAGTTTGAAAATGAGAGGGATAAAATCAAAAAAATTCTTTAGAAACACATTCCCCAAGGGTATAGGAGTCTATAGTTTAAAACCCACATGAAAACAAGCTTAAAACGGGGTTCAAATCGAAGAAAAACCATTTTTTAGCTTTACCGACAAAAACTCTAAAAATTCATTTTGAAATCAAGATTAAAAGGTGTTTTCGAAGATATACTCGATGGAAAATAGTGGAATTATGAGTTAAGAAGTTACCGACAAGAAAACCGATAATGAAACCCTCAAAAATTGCCTTTCCCAATGCTTAGAGATCCAAAAATAGAGTAAAATCGCGAAATGGGGATTTTATACTTTTCAGTGAATAGTACCTCACGAACGCGGTCAACCCTTTGCATTTGTGAGGGTCAATGCTGACCGACCAATAAAGTTAGCCTTCGTAGCCAGGGCTTCGCATTCATGAAGGTCCATGACCCAGACCCTCGCATTTGAGATAGCCCTGTCGTGTTTGCGAAGAAGGGATTTCGACCCGACCCAACCCAATTACCTTTCACGTTCGCGGTCCCACTATCGTGTTCATGATGAAGGAACAATTCCTTCTCTTTATTCATGACTAGAGGCTCACATTCACAAAGAAGGTTTTTCTCCTGCACTAGATTCAGTAAACCAGCTGATTTTGCATGGTTTCCAAAATCTCCGAACAGACCCTCGGGTTTTTTAGGGACCCAAAAGAAGTAAACCATATATGCTACTAGGCTAATTTTGAAGTTTCGGACTCAATGGCGATATCGAATTTTCAAAAAAGGATTGTTTTCAATAAGTTAACCCCCATGATCGTATTTTCATTATTTTTCAAACCAAGGGTCAAAATGAGATATAAAGGTCCCAAATCCAAACCAACCCCACTATCAACTCAAATTCGACATTTCAGATCTACTAGCACAGTCCAAATTGCCATCTAGCACTTGGATCAAGGAATGTTGACTAAAGTCAACTATTGGCCCTTAAAGCCTCAAAACAACCTTAAACTCGCTTAAACCACTTCCGATTGCATTGGAAACCATGTCAACCATTTCCATACCCCAAAACCAACATGTAGTAACTACAAGAAAAGGAATAATGGTCAAAACATGAAAAAGGCAAGTTTTCACAAAACATGTCTTTACAACAATCAATGATTAAAACATTTGGTACTGATGCAACACCTTTTTCTGAGGTATTAGTCAGTACTCAGAATCAATATAATAAAAGTATCAAAGAGATTATGGATACTGATAAATCTATAGACCAATTGAGCAGGCAGAAAACAGAAAAAGTAAAGAGGAAGCAGGAGAAACTAGAAAGAGTAAAGGATAAGAAGAGGGGTAAACAACTCCTTTAGTGATGTGGTTGTTTTTGAAAGTGTTGAATCCTAATTCTAGTTATTTTGTTAGTTGGTTTTTCAGCAGGTGCAGTTTTGGTGGAACTGTAGTTTTTTCAGGTTTTACATTCAAGTTTATTATATACATTCAATAAGAAATATCAACTAGAGACACACAAGTTTATTCTAAACATTCAACAAGAAATATCAAGTAGAAATATCAGAGAGATAAAGAGAGAGAGAGAGATTAGGACCTGAATTTTTGTTGGTGTACTGTGAAGTTAAAGATTGCTCAGATAAAATGCAGAAAGATGAATACTAAAATTAAAAAAAGAAAAAAAGACTTAGAAAAAGTATTAATCTCAAAAGAAGAAAGAAGTACCAAGAAGAAAGATTTCATAATGTGTCCAACAACTCTTAGCACATGTTTATTTGTTAAGTTTCACTAATTTAGAGACATTTTAAAAATTAAGCACATTGAAGAAAGAAAAGAAGAGATAGCAAATAGAGTCTAATCTGCATTCATAATTAATCTGATCCAACTCAAAAGGGAATTAACTACAAATCAGTACAAATGAAATCTTCTATCAGTCATCAGCTTTCATCCAATACAAATAAAATCTACTAATTAATACAAAAAAATATTTAAACAAGTTTAGAAGATATTAATTTTGTCAGTCATCAACTTCCATCCAATCCTAATCGGTATCATCAATGCCATCCACCTCTTTTGATGTTTTCATTATATCTTCTGAATGTTGTGCAAGGGAAGGCACATCAATGATATCAAAAGGGAGATCGTCTCTCGACCATCTGACATCGACATCAATTACTTTTTATGATGAACTAATGTCATCATTAGGTTCCCTCCAAAATGTTTCTTCACTATTGGGACAACTTTCTTCTTCCAAATCATACAAATCAATAGGGACTTATTCTTACATAATAAACCTCTTTCTCAATGAATCTTCCACATAAAACACCTGATGCACTTGAGATGCTAGTGCAAAAGGGTCATCTCTACTGCATTTTCTATTAAAATTTATGCGAGTCAATCCATATTCATTGATGTCGCCCAAACTGTACCTCTAAAAAGTATAACGTGGTCGTTGTATCAAATATAGAACTTAACTAAGTTCGGGTCGACCCCACAGGGAATAGTATGAAATTTTATCGAGTGTTTGTTTGAGTAATTGAAAAGTAAGTAAAAAGGGGCATTTTTGTAAATAAATAGTAACAGTAACAATTGTTGATTGTTGGATCTATGATAAATACGAGAAAGGCACTAGGACGGGAATCCCCAAGAGTCCTTAACTCCACCGATTACTTGTGCTGGCAAACTGTCCCGCTGTGTTGCATGCAAAACCTAACAAGATAGGTTCATCTAAACTTCTCTCGACCTTGGTTAAATGAATTTCACTCTTCTCCTCTCGGTCTCTGAGTGTCGCACTACTAACCCTTGTTCTTGATCTCAGATTAACTATACCTGTTACGGCTCAAGTTATTAGATGGAGGTTGATAGCTTCAAATCTCTGTTGTTATTTTCTTTTCCCAATCTCTACCTCTCTCTCGAGCAAGTTTAGAATACAAATGAATTTTTAACATTTTCAACCATTAGAAGATCAATTATAATGAAGGAAATACCAATACATGCAGTCACAGCGGTTCAGAATTGCTTCGCACTTAACCCATTTCGTTAATTCCTCATGGTTCACACAACCCTAGTTATGGAGTTTAGCTACTCATGATTGCAAGAACAAAAGAAGAATTCAATGATGAAAACATAATTATGAACTCACAATAAGAATAAAACCCTAAAATCTCAATATAAATCACAATCCTAGAATCGATGTTTGAGATTACAAGATCAATGTGTTTATGAACCTCAAAACAACGTAATAGAGAACTCAAATTAATATAATAACTAACTCCTAAACATAGGACAACCTAAGGGTATTTATAGATATAAAGAGAATCCTATCCTAAACAAAGTAGGAGAAAAAAGTCGGCAACTTTCCACGGACCATGACTTGAGATCGTGGATTCAACCCACGGATCATGGGTCCAAACCGTAGGAATCCGACATTGATGAAAACTTTCAGGAGTTGACCCACGGTCATGACTCATGGACCTTAGGTGGACCTACGGACCGTGGTTCCAGGCCGTGAGTCACTCCCGAGATTTTTAGCTCCAATATTTTGTCTTCAAAAACTTCATTCCAGTGCATGCTTCATCCCGTCCTCTCCATTTTGCCTCTAAAACCTATTTTCCTACAAGATAGAATAGAAAACACATCATACATACCAAGTTACTACATATTTTCCTTGTTTTAAGCATCGAAAGTTCCATGAAATCATGGCACATCAACACCCTCAACTTAGAACGTTTGCATGTCCTCGGGAGAACAAAACAAAACAAACACATTCTATGATTAACTAAGAAAAACCTAAGAGACCTACGGCAGTCGACTCATTGCTTCCGGTACCAAAAACTTTGACCCCTTCCTATATACAAATCAAAACCACAGTGTGTATACATGCAGCATATTATCATGGCACAGAAGGGATCAAGTGATTGCATCAGATTATGAACAAACAACTAAGCATATATGCAAATGACATTATCCGAACAAATCGCAACTAACAATGCAACCCATGTACTCACAGTATACTAATGAATATCAATATAGGGACTGGATCAAAACACTCTCTCTCAAAAAGAAATTCAAACAGTGTGCGTGAAATACCATAGGCTTGCCCTTATTTTCTATGCCTTAGTTTTTTGGACAGTCAGAATGGGATCACTATAGAACTTTCATCGCCTTATAATGTAAGTTTAGGGATGGGTGTGGTACATATGGATATGGTGACTCAACCCTCCTTGACACTACACTATTTTTTGGCTCCACTTTCCAACCATACTTATTTTATTTTGTCCTATTCTCCTTCCTTCATTTATTTTCAGATTTTGGGTGTAATTTTCTTTATGATTTTAATATTCTTTTTTTTTTCTTTTTGTAAACTCTATTTTTTCACACCCAAATCTGTTCTCTTTTCTTTTTCTAACCCATTCTTCATACCCATATCAAGCTAGCCACCCTCAACTTAGGTGATTTGCCTGAGTTGAGGTACACAATGTCCAAGGAGGGACCAGGGTCAAGGCAGGTTCATTGTAAGTCAAAATGGGAAGGTGAATAGGCTAATAAAAAAAAGGTCAATTAAGGCTCAAACTCGAGATCAAGGGATATTTACTTCATTTGGTCAGGCATTTAGGCTAAAAGTGGACTTATTCAAAAACGGCCTATGATCATTTCCTAACCACCATCCTCTAACCTAGGCAAGACTAATCGGGCAAGTTTTGGATTGCAAACACAATGTGAACTAGGTAATGACCTCACACACACATAGCGCATGATTACACTATCAACTACTACTTATCTAGTTCATGCATTGCTAAGCTACCGTTATTCTGCCTATAATACGAATGCCATAACAAGATCCAACAGCTGTCACAAACTAATATAACTACACACACAGTCCAAAACAAACTAACACAACAGTGCATGCTTCATCCCGTCTTCTCCATTTTGCCTCTAAAACCTATTTTTCTACAAGATAGAACAGAAAACACATCATACCTACCAAACATACCCAAGTTATTGCATATTTTCCTTATTTTAAGCATCGAAAGTGCCATGAAATCATGGCACATCAATACCCTCAACTTAGAACATTTGCATGTCCTCAGGCGAACAAAACAAAACAAACACATTTGATGCTTAACTAAGAGAAGCCTAAGAGACCTACGGCAGTCGACTCATTGCTTTTGGTACCAAAAATTTTGACCCCTTCCTATTTGTAAATCAAAACCACAGTGTTTATACATGCAACATATTATCATAACACAGAAAGGATCAAGTGATGGCATCAGATTATGAACAAACAACTAAGCATATATGCAAATGACATTATCCAAACAAATAGCAGCTAACAATGTAACCCATGTACTCTCACAACAAAGAATTCCCATATATTCACAGTCTACTAATGAATATCAACATAGGGACTGGATCAAAACACTCTCTCTCACAAAGAAATTCAAACAGTGTGCGTAAAATACCATAGGCTTGCCCTTATTTTCTATATCTTAGTTTTACGGACAGTCAGAATAGGATCACTATAGGACTTTCATCGGGTTGTGATGTAGGTTTGGGGACGGGTGTGGTACATATGGATATGGTGACTCAACCCTCCTTGACACTATGCTATTTTTTGGCTCCACTTTCCAACCATACTCATTTTATTCTCCCTTATTCTCCTTCATTTGTTTTCAGATTTTGGGTGTAATTTTCTTTATGATTTCAATATTCCTTTTTTTTCTATATTTTTTCTTTCTGTAAACTTTATTTTTTTCACTTCTTTTTTTTCACACCCAAATCTGTTCTCTTTTCTTTTGCTAACCACTTCTTCATACCTATATCAAGCTATGCACCCCTACGATAGCCACCCTCAACTTAGGCAATTTGCCTGGGTTGAGGTACGCAATGTCCAAGGAAGGACCAAGGCCAAGACAGATTCATTGTAAGTCAAAATGTGAAGGAGAATAGGCTAATAAAATAAAAAGGTCAATTAAGGCTCAAACTCGGGATCAAGGGATATTTACTTCATTTGGTTAGGCATTTAGGCTAAAAGTGGACTTATTCAAAAATGGCCTATGATCCTTTCCTAACCACTATCCTCTAACCTAGGCAAGACTAATCGGGCAAGTTCTGAATTGCACACACAATGTGAACAAGGTAATGACCTCACACACGCATAGCACAGGGTTACACTATCAACTACTACCTATCCAGTTCATGCATTGCTAAGCTACAGTTATTCTGCCTATAATACTAATGCCATAACATGATCCAACAGTATTCATAAACTAACATAACTACACACAGTCCAAAACAAAAAATTTCAGGAGGGGTATCATTTAAACACCAAAAATATCATCAAAAACTTGTTCAAAACTAGACTGTACTAAGGTTCCCTAATTTTTATCCTAACTAAACATAAAAACACATAATGAAATAAGTAACAACCTAAATATGTCGGTTCTACTATGATAGCATACTCGGGGGAAAAGAAACAGGACAACAAAAACCCGCAAGTGGTGGTATACCCGCACTCCCAACTAAATAATGGTGCACTGCCCTCAGTGCACAGCTATAAATATGATAAGTGTAAGGGAGTGAAGGACATACCGATGCCACCCTAGGCACCAAATATGAGCCCGCCCCCAGTTGGATCATCTGTATGCTCTTTGGGCTCCAAGCTGGGTGTTGACGGCGGAGGGGGTGGCTGACTAGAGGATGCACCCAGGGCTCTTTGCTTTGGGGAAATCTGGCTAGAATGGAACTATACATAGGAGGCCTTAGTTTCCCTCCTCATATCACTCTCAAACTCGTCCCCACTCTCAGTCTGGCCCTCAGGACTCCGTGGCCTCTTACCTCTAGCAATAGGAGGCTCCTCATCAGTAAACAAATCAACCACAAAAGCCAGCATTATTGGGACCAGTGTCGGCATAGGCGAAATGATAAGAGTGTGGTTGAATGCTAAAGCTCCAACCTCTGCCATCAAAAAAGCCACTTCCTGTGTCAAACACATCAAGTCTTGAATATGGGCCACCCACAGCCGGTTACCCATCCGTTGCTCAAAGATGTCAATCCGCCCATGCAACACTCGCATAAATCTATCCATAGCAGTAGTCATGTAGGCCTCAACTCTCACCTCAAATGCCTCAATCGAAGATCGAACCCATGGTTTAAGTTGAGCCACCAACTTTGCCATCTAGGCCTCTGTGTGAGTCTGCCGCTTAATTACCTGTGTCTGTCTATCCGCCAGCTACTCTAGAAAGTCTCTCGAGACTAAAACCATACCAGACAAGGGTGGTAGTGCAGTGGTGGATGCCGCCCCCTCAGCAATCACGAGGTCTATACCTACAGTAGTCTGTCTCACAGTCTTGGGCTCACTAATCGGTGCTGGGGTGCTAACAGGCTCCTCTCAATCCACATGCCTTTCAAATAGGGTCGCTCCTAATGAAGAGAGGGTTGAGACCTACTCTGGAAATTGGATTGGCCTGAAGTTGCATCAACCCCATATCAGCCACTCGGGTCACCTCAATGTGGTGATCAATCCTAGGTAGTGTGACCACACCAATAATATTGCATAAACCCTAAATCATATATGGGAAAGAAATACTGGTGAAATCTCAGAAAGCTCGCTCGTGAATCTCCTCAATAATGTAGCGGGCGAAGTTGTGTTATAACCCGTCATGATGCTCGCCACTAGAACTTCTCGATCAAGTGTACGAGAATTATCAGCACCTGTGGGATCGAGACAGTTCCGTACAATCGACCGCTAAAACTTGCCCGCAAAGTAGAGTGAGGACTTCTTAATGTCCCATTTCTCAGCTACCCATCTAGCATCTACCCCATCCTCAGCTATATAACTAGCAATCCACCGTAATAGCTCTAACCACTGATACACATCCTTCATTTTGTTCCTATTCTTCACTCTCTCCATACGTTGAACAAACTCAGCTGTATTTATCAAAACCTCACTGTTGGCACCAAATAAGAACCTCTATATCGTCTGCTCTAATATATCAACTCGTCTACACGAACCAAAGTGTGAGACAATAGTGGTTGGTCCCGAGCTCGCTACTCTGAAGGTGTGATCAAATCAACCGAAGCAGCATACGAGGCATAGAACTCGCATACCAACTCTGGACTATAAGTACCACAAGGCTTCGTCATCCACCCGAAGCTATATCTATCAAACAGTGACTTAATCCCAGGCATCTCATTCAAATCATCTATCCTAAAATGGGGCTCCTCTATGATATTTCTCCTAAACAAACCCCGCTCAGTAGGCTTCGCATCCCTATCATAGAAGGACTTTATATACTAAACACACCACCTCATATTTTCTCATTGTACTACCGAGGCAACCCATTGTGCAGCCAACTGTCCCTATAAGGAGGTCGTTGACTCCTAAACAACAGTACCTAAAACAGAAGTTGTCTCAGCGTCCTCATCACTATCCCTCGACTCTGAAGCATCCTTATCTTTGCCATTCTCATCTGTCGCAGGTCCATCCTCTTTATTGCCAGTCTCACCGGTAGCAGAAGCATCCTCCCCCTCTTCAGACTGTGGGGAAGAATCAGATAACTAAGTAGGAGTCACCAGTGTGGCAAGTGGAGGGGATTGTGTAGCAGGCTGAGGTGTGGCCCAGGCTACAACTTGTGCCCTAGTTCGTTGCCTCATGGTGTGAGTCACAATAGCAAAATCATCCTTAGCAATCTCATAAACCTCTTCAGACCCATTTTTCTCTGGATTCGAAGGCTCATCTCGAAGCTTTGACTTAATTTCTGGGTTTTTGGTTTTGATTTTTGACGAAGAACCAATATCACCTTGCTTGGGATTCCCTTTTAGTGGCATTTTTGAGTGGTTTGGGTCTTGGGTGGGTGGGGGTCGAGTTGAATTTTAGGTTTGGGTAAATGGGTTAGGTCGGATTTATAAGGGTTTGGAAATTAGGTTTTTGGCACTTTGGGTATTGGGGATTTAGGAATTTTGAAACTTGGGATATTGGGGATTGAGGAATTTTGGCTATTTGGTAGAGGATATTGGGGATTGAGGAATTTTGGCTATTTGGTAGGTAGGAATGGATGAATTGGAGTGTTGGTATATGGGATTTAGTTGAATTTAGGATTTAAAATAGGGATATTTGGTGAATTCCAATGGGAAATTGGGTATTTAAGGGGTTTGAGTATCAGGTTTTAGGGTTTATATGGGTTTTAATAGGATTTTAAATAGTGGGTCGGGTTAGGAATTTTATGGGTGGGTCGGGTTTAGGCCATCTGAGTTCCACAAAATCGACCTACGGTTCGTAGGTCAACCTACGGTTTGTAGGTGTCGGGCGTGAGTTGAAATCCGCAACTTGAAAATTTGGGTCTGATTTCAACTAAATAGACCCAGGGTCAATAGGTGTCAGGTGTGGGTTGGATTTGAAACTTGAAAATTCCTTCTAATTTTCACGGAACATACCACGGTACGTAGGTTGACCTACGGTCCGCAGGTCACCACCGTGGGTTGAGCTATACACTTTAGATCACATTTTTATTCTCAACTAAACTGTCCTCGGCACCCTACAATAATCAGATCCAAAATAATATCAGTCTTTGGGTTTCCTCCCAAGCAGCGCTTAATTTAACGTCGCGGCACAATGTGGCTAAGTTGGTTGATCATACTTCACCAACCAGCCCATAGGTTGCCTCCCATGAAGAACCAGATTTAACACCGCGGCGCGACCCAACACCCTTGACTGCTCAGACTTCGTCCAGGCTAAGTTTCTCGTCCAGGCTAAGTTTCTCACACGACCTTATTTCTTCCGTAGTTCCCATACAGTGCTTCACACGCAGACCATTGACCTCGAATAAGACATCGTCATCACCTTTTAGCTCAATTGCCTCATGTGGAAACACCCTTATCGCGGTGAACGATCCATACCATTTGGACCTTAGTTTTCCAAGAAATAAATGAAGTCTGGGGTTATAGAGCAATACCAAGTCTCCCGGGTGAAATCCTCTTTATTCAATCTTTCGATCATGATATAGCTTCACCTTCTCTTTATACAGAGCTGAACTTTCATAATCCCGGAGAAAAAATTCATCCATCTCATTCATCTACTCTAATCTCAGTTTTGCTGCTTTGCTTCATTCCAGATTCAACTTCTTCAATATCCATAATGCCTTATGTTCAATATTGACAAGAAAATGGCAAGGTTTACCAAAACACCAACTGATATGGAGTTGCCCCAATCGGCGTCTTGAATGCAATTCGATATGCCCATAATGCATCATCCAATCTTCTAGCCCAATCAGTCTTATTGGCATTCACAGTCTTCACCAAAATAGACTTAATCTCATGATTTGACACCTCAACTTGTCCGCTTGTCTAAGGATGATAAGGTGTTGCCACCTTGTGTTTGACACCATATTTTTCAAGTACGACTTTGAACAGCCGATTACAGAAGTGGGATCCTACATAACTAATGATATCTCGGGGTATTTCAAACTGTGAAAATATATTCTTTTTTAGAAACTCTGTGACACTCCGTCCTTCATTATTGGGAAGCACAATTACCTCCACCTATTTAGAAACATAGTCAACAGCTACCAAAATGTATTTCATCCCATGCGAGCTCATAAATGGGCCTATATAGTCAATACCCCACACATCAAACAGCTCGAGCTCAAGAATAGTTAACATTGGAAGTTAGTGTCTGTGCGAGATGTTCCCTTGTCTTTGACATTGGTCACAAGCTCGAGTATGGTCATAAGCATCTTTATAAATGGTGATCCAATAATACCCACATTGTAAGATCATATGAGCAGTTCACGCACCTCTATGATGACCCCCAACTGGAGATGAATGACATGTTTTCAAAATACTCATTATCTCGACCTTCGAAATACACCTTTGAATTATACCATCCGTACACACCCTAAATAAATAAGGCTCATCCCAGAAGAATTTTCTCACCTTATGCATGAATCTCTTCCTCTGCTGATACGACATATCTTTCGAGACTAGAACACTTGCCAAGAAGTTGGCAAAATATGCAAAGCAAGGGATTAAATCTTGTGATGCTGCCAACACTTGATCGTCTGGAAAAGTATCATCAATATCAAGATCATCCCTCAATTTAAGGATGATCTCCTCCTCAAGGCATGATCGATAGTCTGCAACCTGGTTCTCGGTCCCCTTTCGGTCCTTGACCTCAAAGTCAAATTCCTGCAATAGAAGCATCCACTGAATCAGTCTTGGCTTGACGTCCTTTTTTGATATAAGATATCTAAGAGTTGTATGGTCTATGTGCACATTCACCTTTGTGCCAATCAAGTAAGATCAAAATTTCTCGAAAGCAAAGACCACCACTAACAGATTTTGCTTAGTCACAGTATAATTCTTCTAGGCTGGGTTAAGTGTTTTGTTAGCATAGTAAATTGAATGTAGAATCTTTTCATGCCCTTGGCCAAGGACTGCACACAAGGCCACTCTGCTAGCATCACACATAACCTCAAATGGCATTGACCAATCTGATGAGACAATAATAGGGGTTGAAATCAACTTCTCATTCAAACACTCGAACGCTTTTAGGCACGCCTTATCAAACACAAATTTTACCTCCTTCTCTAACAGTTTGCATAATGGATGTGTAATCTTAGAGAAATCTATGATGAATCTTCTATAGAAACCTGCATAACCTAAGAAACTTCGAATCCCTTTCACAAAATAGGTGGAGGTAACTTTTCAATTACCTCAATCTTTGCTTTGTCGACTTCAATGCCCTCCTTTGAGATCCGCTACCCCAACACAATGCCTCTTTTACCATAATGTGACACTTTTCCCAATTCAGCACTAAGTTGCACTCTTCACATCTTTGCAACACATTGGCAAGGTGGGCTAAGCAGTCATCAAAAGAGTTTCCCACTATAGAAAAATCATCCCTAAAAAACTTAATAGTATCTTCCACCGTGTTGGATAAAATGGATATCATGCAGCACTGAAAAGTGGCGGTGCATTACATAAACAAAAGGGCATTCTTTTGAAAGTGAATGTCCCATATGGACAAGTGAAAGTGGTCTTCTTTTGGTCCTCTAGAGCAATGAAAATCTGATTATACCCCGAATAACCATCAAGAAAACAATACCATCCTCTGCCATCAAGACGGTTTAACATCTGGTACATGAAGGGCATAGGAAAGTGATCCTTTTCGGTCCAAGAATTCAGCTTTCGATAATCCATGTAAACTCTCTATCTTGTTACCAGCCTCATTAGGATTATTAGCTCATTCTTCTCATTTGGAACCACTGTGATTCCACCTTTTTTAAGCGCACACTGAATCGGGCTCACCCACTTACTATCAGCAATAGGGTAAACCACACCCGCATTTAACCACTTGATAATTTCTTTCTTCACAACTTCTTGTATTGGCGGGTTCAGACGACATTGATGCTCAATGCTTGGTATGAACTTGAGATCAAGCTAAATTTTGTGAGTGCAAATGTCGGGTGGAATCTCGATAATATTGGCAATAGACCAACCAATGGCCCTCTTAAACCTTTTCAACACCGAAACAAGAGCCTCTACTTAGCACTCCACCAAATCAACAGAAATAATCACAGGCAAGGTGTTGTTAGCTCCTAAGAATGCATAGAAAAGATGAGACGGGAGAGCCTTAAGCTCCAAAACTGGAGGCTCCTAAATAGAAGGACGAGTCGGTGGGGTCACCCTATTCTTCAAATCAAGATCAAGTTTCTTTGGAGCATAAGTGTATGATCCCCTACCAGCAAGTGCACCAACCATGTCATCGTACTCATCAATACCATCGCTATCAAACTTCATAATCACGGCAGCAAGGGCTTCAACCCCTAGCCTTTCTTTGATAGGAAAAGCCAAATCTGCTTCTTTGGCTGTGTCAATCACTGAAACTACAAACATGTCATTTGGTTGCTTCATGGAACGATAAATATTGAAGGTAACCTGCTCGTCATTCAACTTGAACATCATCTTCCCAGTTTCCATGTCAATTAATGCACGGCTGGTGGCAAGGAATGGCCTTTCTAAGATTATGGGAACCTCGAAATCAACCTCACAATCTAGAATTACAAAGTCAGCTGGAAAGATGAAAGATTCTACCTTTACCTAAACATCATACAAAATGCCAACCAGCTTTTTCATAATTTTATCCATCATAAGAAGTCTCATCAAAATTGGTTTTGGTGGTCCCAATCCTAACTGTTTAAACATGGCTAGCGACATCAAGTTAATGCTAGCACCTAAATCGCATAGTGCCTTTGCAAAGTTCTAGGACCCAATAGTATAAGAAATTATAAAGGCTCCTGAATATCCCTTTTTCTCGATAAGTGAACGAGAAGCAATTGCACTACAATGGGGCAAATTATCTATTGACTCAAAACTGATGGTTCTCTTCTTCGACACTAAATTTTTCATGAACTTCGTGTAACTTGGCAGTTGCTCTAAAGCCTTGACTAAAGGGATATTTACCGATAACTCCTTTAACATTGAAATAAACTTCTGTTATTTACCCTTTTCAGCTTTCTTTTTCAACCTTTGAGGAAAGGATAGAGGAGGTCGTGGAATGGGTTTCAGAACTTGAGTAACCTTCTTCTCCTTCCTATTTTCAGACTTATCTTTCTTATCAACATTTTAGGGCTTATGACCTGCTTCACCATTAACCACTGAATTCTCGGGCTCTATCTCAGCCTCTTCTGTAACACCCCGTACCTTCCCAACCCTACTTGATGATGCTGAATAATGTTTGCTTAGGTGTCGAGAGATATAAGTATGTATTTGGCAATGCTAATGACGAGAAAATTTAAATTTGGCCACGCACATGCGAGTAGACCTTCGTAGGAGGTGTTTTGTGCTTTCGTGGAGCATTTGGGTAATACCCCGTACACATACTAACCTCATTTGGTGACTTTAAGTCATGTTTATTTGATGATAAAGCTCACTAAGTAAGTATTTTGTAGTGTTTTGATAGGGTATTGGACGATATGCAAGTGTTGGAAAAAGTGGCCGAAAAATTCAGCAAAGTACCAAGACTTGCGCCACTCCCTGTTTCAGGGTGTGTGGCGCAAGCCACCTGATTCAGAGGGCAGCAGGATCTCGCGCCACTGCTTGCTTTGCAGCAAGTGGCGCAAGGCACAACATATTGTGCCCTTCCGCGCTCATTTTGTAACGCGATTCTACGTCGATTCTTAGATGGTTTCTTTTGGTTCTTTGGAGTTCTTTGAGCATTGTTAAAGCTTCAAATACTTCAATACACTCCTACATACTCCTACATGATCAAAGCATGAAAGATAAATAGTTATTCAAGATGTTCAATAAAGCCATGGGCGACTAGAATTCCTATTTTTGCGAATGAGACTACGAATGAGAAACTCGTAAGAGAATATTGTCGTGAGATTATGGAATTATTGAAACATGCTATATATATGGTTGATTATACATGGAATTTGGTGGGCTAAGTTGAGATAAGTATTGGGCCCAATTTGAGGCCCAAAGTGAGCCAAAATGAGAAGAAAAGCATGGGCCAAAATGGGTCAAAAGACCCATTCTTCCATTGACCTTCTAGACAAAGTATTAAATGCATTATTAGTGGCTAAGGATGGCCAAGAGGGTCTATATAAAGTCCCCAAAAATCAGATTTTTAATACACACAACACACATGCTTTTCTATCTTTTTTTCTAGAATTCTCAAGAAAGCTTCTTTTGGACTCTCAAACCCTAAGTCCACTTCTTGGGCAAGAGCATCATCCTACAAGTATTGGTAAGTGTTTATTCTTGTAATTTAATATATTATGTACATGAGAGGTTATGTATATCATGGTAGTTATGGTGGCAAGGTGTTGAATAGTGCACTTTTGGTTTTTGATAGAAGATGTGCATTCTTGTGAATTAAACTTGAAATATGACTTGTGGGTTTGATGAAAAGGCATGGTATGGATGAAATACCAACATGTATGGTGTGATTACATTAAGAAACTTGTTATTTCCATAAAAGTGTAAATTATGGGATTTTGGCCGATTTGTTGTTGTGAGGTGTATTGAAGTAATTTGATGGCATAATTGTGATGTTGTGGTGATGGAGAAGTGTAAAATATGAACTTGGTGTGACATGATCTTGGCTATCATGTATTGGTCAATGTATGGAATATTGTGGGATTATTGGAATAATAAATTCATAAATGATATTTTGGTCAATGTTGGGCATGTTGTGGTATCATTGATATGACCATGCCGAAAAGGATATTATCAAGGGGAAATGACATGTTAAAGCCAAACATGTGACTTGTTGTTATTGTATGCATTTGTAAGGTAGTTGGTGGTTAATGTTGGTTCCATTATGTATTTGTGATGTAGAGTGAAACGTAAAGAAGGAGCGGAATTGTTGCTCTCACATATTTGATTGTGTACTTACATTGGGAAGACAAGGTATGCAAGGTTACTTTGTCCGTATCTTTCTACGGCCACTAGTGTTCACATTGACATTTCTCTAGTTCTATTCCGAAATGTACTAAGGTATCCCATATGCACTTATCCATGGTCATTGTCATATATTTCCTACTCATTGATCAATTGTGAATCTCATTTCTCATATTCATGGTTAATGGTCCAAAAGCTCAAATAAAGTTATGTTCCAATGTTTCAATAGTGCCTATACTTGTGTCTCTTGTTCATGGATTATTGTCCAATGGTTTCAATGGTATCATGGTGCTAGTAATGTTATATTTCTCATTGATATTTATTCATATGTCTCTTACTCATTGGTCAATGATTCAAAGTTTCCAACAATGTGATGTTCAAAAGTTCCAAAGTGATGTTATGACTATCAAAGTATCAATCTCAAAGTAATGAACAAAGTAATGCAAATGTGGTCAATGATCAAGTACGGGTGGCAAGTCTAGGGGCGTAAGCCTAGCTCGACTCGATCCCGAGGTTTGGATTTATAGGTGGCAAGTCTAGGGGCGTAAGCCTAGCTCGACTCGATCCCGATGCATTGATGTATGGGTGGCAAGTCTAGGGGCATAAGCCTAGCTCGACTCGATCCCTACACAATGATATGATATGAAAGACCCACTGATCAGTAGGGGCCCGGGTACATTGTTATCAGTGAGCATTGAGATAAAGAAAGTAATGAAAGTAATGAAAGCAATCCACATGGTTTCCAAAATGCAACATGGTGACTTACCCACATTGATTATTCATATGTTTTGAGTTCATTGACATATTCTTGTATTGTACAGTTTCATCTGAGCCTTGCATACTCAGTACTTATTTTGTACTGACCCCTCTCGGGGAATTTACCTTACTTGCTGCAGGCGCAGGTACTAGTAGGCCGCCACAGTAGGTTGCCAGCTGTTTGCGGTTTATTGGTGAGCTCCAGTTAGTTCGGGGCTTCTCCGAGTCACAGTGGTTCATATGCTTTGATATTGTACATTATGTATAAAGCGGGGACTTGTCCCGACTTTCAGTTGGTTTTGGTCAATGCATCTGTTAGAGGCTTTTGTAGACGTATGTGGGTGTATGTGTATAAGATAATAGATGAAATCTTGACTTGATGGCCTCAACGGCCAAGTTTCTCATATGTATATACGTCATATGTTCTATGCTTTCCGATTTTAGCCCCTCATGTTTCTATGTGATAGTAGTGTTTCCTATGACATGTATATGAATGAATAGAAGCAAAGATTGGTTCTCTCGGGCCTTGTCGGCTTCGGGTGCCAATCACGCCTCGTGGGAGTTCGGGGCGTGACAAAAGTGGTATCAGAGCAGGTCGTTCTAAGGGTGTCTACAAAGCCGTGTCTGAGTAGAGTCTTGCTTATGGATGTGTTGCGCGCCACATTGATAAGCAGGAGGCTACGGGACATTTAGGAGTTGTTTCTTTCCTTCACCTCTAGATCGTGCAATAGAGCCAAAGTTGTAGGTGGGCACATATGGACGTATTGACATTGGTTTTATTTTGTATAGTTAAATGCGGTGTATCAGACAAGATAAAGACAAAGGTGAGCAGGTTGATATGCCTGCCAAAGTAGAAATGAGTAAATCACCACGTGACCAAGTTAGTCAAGGTGGAGCTGACATGAAATTTGTTATACGGGTCTCTTTATCCAAAAGATAGAGAAGTATCCGCAGAACCATCTATAAATGCCACTGAACGGGATGTAAGAAATGTAGGGGATATGTTGACTCAGATAGTTGTTGTATAATGTCATGGGCAAGCTGGCCCAATAACGAGTGATGATGGTGCGGCTCGGGAAGCTAGTCGCCGCACATAAGATTTTCTGAAAAATTAAACTCCCCTCCCATGTCCACCGAGTTGGATATGAATGAAGACCCACAGGACCTTATAAGATCACACTAAAAGAGATGTTATGCATGTGACACGTGCAGTGATGTACTTTCAGCTAGTTGGGAGGAACTTTAAACGAGAATCTTTGACTAGTGTCTTCCATATGGGGTCCGAAAAGCTTATGCGGACCAATCGCTAAATCTTTGCTAACGGATTATGAGTATCAGAAAGTACAGTCTTCGATTTAAGTCTTTGGCTAGGTATGCCCCAAAAGTGATAACCATTATGATCGATAGAATGCATCGGTATATACACAAATGGATTGCACCATTGCGACCTTGAAAAGAGATATGGATATAGTCCGAATATAGGCATTGTGCACAGCTAATAAAAGAACAGAGGCAACAGAAAAGGACACAACTATTTGAAGAAGGGTCGCCAAAGAGAGAGGGCTAGACCTATGGGACAGTTTACGGCATCCCAGGGAGAAGTTAGGTCTCGAGTGTTTAGCAGACCGCCTAGATCACCATTCCCTTAGTCGATAGTAAATGTTTTACCTCGATTCTAAGGGTTTAGAGACAATCGAATTGGTACAGAAGTGAGATTCAGGATTCATTAAGGACAAGCACGTAGAACGTATGAACCAACGGAAGTCTCTTTGTCAGCCGTGTTAGTGCTGCGGACGTTATCATCTAGGTGAAATATTGGTTGAGGTCAAATGTTGGTATTGGTGTGATATGTCGGGCCATAAAAATTAGGCTTATCCTGATGAAGCTGCAGGTACCGTATATGTATTGATTAACCCATATTTGACAATTGCATATGTTATTTCATTAAGGGTTGAAAATTCAAACGAGCACCAGAATTTCTAGATATGTCATATGAGGTCTATACATTAGTCGGAGAATCTATTGAAGTTAAAAGAGTATATCATAAGTGCATAGTAATTGTTTGTGGTCATAAGACACCGGTTGATCTTATTGAGCTGGAAATAGTGGATGGTAATGTTATAAAGGGGTTGTGCCATAGTAGATTGCCGAACTAAGAAGTTATATTGTCGTTTTCCCCAAAAGAAGAAATGTGGGGGCACTAAGAGGAAAAAATTGTTCCCCATAGTAACGCACGTAAAAGGATACTCTAAGGCATACACATGTCACTTGGTAAAAGTGAAAGATACTGATGTGAAGCCACCAACTCTTCAATCAGTTCTGGTGGTAAATGAATTCCTCGATGTATGAGCTAGTATTACTGTGATGTCAGGTACTTGACCTATTTTTACTTCTTCATATAGTATGGCCCCGGCAAAGTTATGGGAATGGAAAAAAAAATAATAGAAAACGTTAAAAGACGTGATGAACAAGGGATTCATAAGACCTAGTATGTTCCCTTGGGGTGCACTAGTGATAATTGTACAAAAGAAAGACAGTACGTTGAGAATATGTGTCGATTATCGGCAACTGAATAAGATGACAAGTACGAATAAATATTCCCTCCATAGAGTGGATGATTTGTTTGGTTAGTTATGGGGTTAAACGAATGACGATAAAAATAAAATTGATGATGATATACCATAGACAACATTACAAACATGGTATGGTTATTATGAATTCCTAGTATGTCAATTGGGTTAGCGAATGCACCTGTAATTGTTATGGGTTTAATGAATAGGGTGTTCAAGACACTTTTCAATATGTGTGTGACCATATTCGGTGATGGTATTCAAAAAAATCACAAGAGGACCATGCATTGTATAGGATGAAGAGATGAAAGTTGTTACACAAAAGATAGAAATGGTGAGCAATTGGTTAAGGCCTACGATGCTTACAGAGAGCCATCATTTTCTTGGGTTGGCTGACCATTACGAGAATTGTTGAAGGATTTTATGCTATCCCTATACCCTTAACAAAGCTTATACACAAGTCAATCAAGTTCCAATAAAATGATGCATGTGAGAAAAGTGTCCAAGAGTAGAAAGATAAAGTAACTTTCACACCAATTGTAAGTGCCTTCCGAAGACATCAGAACGTTAGGCAATGTATGGTAATGCTTCCGGGGTTGGCCTCGGAGGTATATTGTTGTAGCATGGTAAAGTAATAGCATATGCGTCACGACAATGACGGCCACATGAGAACACAAATGATTACCAAACACATGACCCTAAACTAGCGGCTGCGCTATTTGCTTAAAGTTATGGTGTCACTATTTGTAAGGGGTTCGTATTGACATATATTGGTCATAAGAAAATGGAATATATTTCTACGCCAACGGACTTAAGTCCGAGGTAGCGAAGGTGGCCTGAACTATTGAAAGATTAGGACATTGCTATCTTGTATCATTCGGGAAAAGTAGATGGGGTAGTTGATACATTAAGCTGCAAGGCAGTAGAGAGTATGAATGGCCAGCTCACAGAAAAGAAAGATATAGTCAGGAAATCTATATTAATGAGGAAATATGGGGTTTTGTTTCTTGAAACTCCAGATGAAAGAATTATAGTGTCAAATGTGGTAGGATTTTCATTGATATTGGAGATAAAGGAAAAAGCAATAGGTAAATGCCATTTTTAGTTCACTTGGAAAAAAAAAAATATGTGTACAGCAAAGTCGACGAGAGTATTTGAACAAATACAAGGGGGGAGTACTTTAACACCAATGCAGATTGTGTGTACTGGGTATAAACGAGTTAAGAAAATGAATTACGATAGAGGAACATCGTTCACAGTATTTCATTTACTCGGAAGCAACCACAATGTACCATGGTGTAGTAGAGAGGTCTGGGGAAGGATACTTGAGAAGCACATTGTAGAACTTGTAGCTCAAGGTCCACGCGGTCACTAATTGACAATATAGCATCAGAAGTCTGTATGGTTTATGCTATATTATCCTTCCAGTTTGGAAGTGGAACATGAATAATATGGATTTCATCACAGGGTTGTCTCATACTCTGCGAAGGTTGATTCCATATCAGTGATAGTTAACAGACTTACCGAGTCAGTGTATTTCCTACCAGTTAAGACCACCAATACAGCTGAACATTATGTAACGTTGTATGTTACGGAGATAGTACGATTACATGGGATTCTACTCACTACTATATCAAAGGGGAGAGCTTACTTTATTGCATAGTGTTGAAAGTCCTTTCAGTAAAGCATGGGTACACAGGTAGATGTAAGTGCGGCTTGTCATCCTCAGATGGATGGACAAACAGAACACATTATACTAACATTTGCAGATATGTCACGAGTTTGTACATTGGACTTTACAGGTAGTTGGGATGAACATCTATGGTTTATTGAAATTGCTTACAATAAAAGTATCAAAAGGCATCTACGAAGCTTTATGTGAAAGAGAATATAGATCATCAATTGGATGGGTTACAGTTGACGGAATTTGCTTCGCTTGGGTATCGAGAAAGTGAAGGTGATATAACAACAGCTACAATGGCCCAAAGTCAATACAAATTAGATGCCGATATTAAAGATGAAAAGGAAAGAAATAATGAGAATCGGAAAGAAAGGGAAATTGTCCAAAGATTTGGGCAAATTGAGTGTCTATTAGCACTAGTCCAGGAACTTTTCACAGTTCATTCAGTATCTAATATGCGATGCTTTGAAAGTGTATAGGCGATTATCTTATATCGTTGCCAGTGGAAATGTACAAATTACAGGGGATTTCACATGTGAAAGAGGTACTTATTGTTACTAATTGTTATGATACATCGATAAGTGAAAGAATTAAGAGATGCCGGAGTAACAAGGGAGACCTATGAAATAATGACCTTTTAAAGTATTTATCATTGTTATGCACGGAAGAAAAAGATCAAAATACGGAAGTGGAGTCATAATAAGTAAGTCTTTACAAGTGATACATGTGTACATGATGATATGAAGAATTCACTTTGACTTATGTTGTTACATTGAGACAATGTTACTAACATTCGAGGACGAATGTTTCTAAGGGGGGAAGAATGTAACACCCCGTACCTTCCCAACCCTACTTGATGATGCTGAATAATGTTTGCTTAGGTGTCGAGAGATATAAGTATGTATTTGGCAATGCTAATGACGAGAAAATTTAAATTTGGCCACGCACATGCGAGTAGACCTTCGTAGGAGGTGTTTTGTGCTTTCGTGGAGCATTTGGGTAATACCCCGTACACATACTAACCTCATTTGGTGACTTTAAGTCATGTTTATTTGATGATAAAGCTCACTAAGTAAGTATTTTGTAGTGTTTTGATAGGGTATTGGACGATATGCAAGTGTTGGAAAAAGTGGCCGAAAAATTCAGCAAAGTACCAAGACTTGCGCCACTCCCTGTTTCAGGGTGTGTGGCGCAAGCCACCTGATTCAGAGGGCAGCAGGATCTCGCGCCACTGCTTGCTTTGCAGCAAGTGGCGCAAGGCACAACATATTGTGCCCTTCCGCGCTCATTTTGTAACGCGATTCTACGTCGATTCTTAGATGGTTTCTTTTGGTTCTTTGGAGTTCTTTGAGCATTGTTAAAGCTTCAAATACTTCAATACACTCCTACATACTCCTACATGATCAAAGCATGAAAGATAAATAGTTATTCAAGATGTTCAATAAAGCCATGGGCGACTAGAATTCCTATTTTTGCGAATGAGACTACGAATGAGAAACTCGTAAGAGAATATTGTCGTGAGATTATGGAATTATTGAAACATGATATATATATGGTTGATTATACATGGAATTTGGTGGGCTAAGTTGAGATAAGTATTGGGCCCAATTTGAGGCCCAAAGTGAGCCAAAATGAGAAGAAAAGCATGGGCCAAAATGGGTCAAAAGACCCATTCTTCCATTGACCTTCTAGACAAAGTATTAAATGCATTATTAGTGGCTAAGGATGGCCAAGAGGGTCTATATAAAGTCCCCAAAAATCAGATTTTTAATACACACAACACACATGCTTTTCTATCTTTTTTTCTAGAATTCTCAAGAAAGCTTCTTTTGGACTCTCAAACCCTAAGTCCACTTCTTGGGCAAGAGCATCATCCTACAAGTATTGGTAAGTGTTTATTCTTGTAATTTAATATATTATGTACATGAGAGGTTATGTATATCATGGTAGTTATGGTGGCAAGGTGTTGAATAGTGCACTTTTGGTTTTTGATAGAAGATGTGCATTCTTGTGAATTAAACTTGAAATATGACTTGTGGGTTTGATGAAAAGGCATGGTATGGATGAAATACCAACATGTATGGTGTGATTACATTAAGAAACTTGTTATTTCCATAAAAGTGTAAATTATGGGATTTTGGCCGATTTGTTGTTGTGAGGTGTATTGAAGTAATTTGATGGCATAATTGTGATGTTGTGGTGATGGAGAAGTGTAAAATATGAACTTGGTGTGACATGATCTTGGCTATCATGTATTGGTCAATGTATGGAATATTGTGGGATTATTGGAATAATAAATTCATAAATGATATTTTGGTCAATGTTGGGCATGTTGTGGTATCATTGATATGACCATGCCGAAAAGGATATTATCAAGGGGAAATGACATGTTAAAGCCAAACATGTGACTTGTTGTTATTGTATGCATTTGTAAGGTAGTTGGTGGTTAATGTTGGTTCCATTATGTATTTGTGATGTAGAGTGAAACGTAAAGAAGGAGCGAAATTGTTGCTCTCACATATTTGATTGTGTACTTACATTGGGAAGACAAGGTATGCAAGGTTACTTTGTCCGTATCTTTCTACGGCCACTAGTGTTCACATTGACATTTCTCTAGTTCTATTCCGAAATGTACTAAGGTATCCCATATGCACTTATCCATGGTCATTGTCATATATTTCCTACTCATTGATCAATTGTGAATCTCATTTCTCATATTCATGGTTAATGGTCCAAAAGCTCAAATAAAGTTATGTTCCAATGTTTCAATAGTGCCTATACTTGTGTCTCTTGTTCATGGATTATTGTCCAATGGTTTCAATGGTATCATGGTGCTAGTAATGTTATATTTCTCATTGATATTTATTCATATGTCTCTTACTCATTGGTCAATGATTCAAAGTTTCCAACAATGTGATGTTCAAAAGTTCCAAAGTGATGTTATGACTATCAAAGTATCAATCTCAAAGTAATGAACAAAGTAATGCAAATGTGGTCAATGATCAAGTACGGGTGGCAAGTCTAGGGGCGTAAGCCTAGCTCGACTCGATCCCGAGGTTTGGATTTATGGGTGGCAAGTCTAGGGGCGTAAGCCTAGCTCGACTCGATCCCGATGCATTGATGTATGGGTGGCAAGTCTAGGGGCATAAGCCTAGCTCGACTCGATCCCTACACAATGATATGATATGAAAGACCCACTGATCAGTAGGGGCCCGGGTACATTGTTATCAGTGAGCATTGAGATAAAGAAAGTAATGAAAGTAATGAAAGCAATCCACATGGTTTCCAAAATGCAACATGGTGACTTACCCACATTGATTATTCATATGTTTTGAGTTCATTGACATATTCTTGTATTGTACAGTTTCATCTGAGCCTTGCATACTCAGTACTTATTTTGTACTGACCCCTCTCGGGGAATTTACCTTACTTGCTGCAGGCGCAGGTACTAGTAGGCCGCCACAGTAGGTTGCCAGCTGTTTGCGGTTTATTGGTGAGCTCCAGTTAGTTCGGGGCTTCTTCGAGTCACAGTGGTTCATATGCTTTGATATTGTACATTGTGTATAAAGCGGGGACTTGTCCCGACTTTCAGTTGGTTTTGGTCAATGCATCTGTTAGAGGCTTTTGTAGACGTATGTGGGTGTATGTGTATAAGATAATAGATGAAATCTTGACTTGATGGCCTCAACGGCCAAGTTTCTCATATGTATATACGTCATATGTTCTATGCTTTCCGATTTTAGCCCCTCATGTTTCTATGTGATAGTAGTGTTTCCTATGACATGTATATGAATGAATAGAAGCAAAGATTGGTTCTCTCGGGCCTTGTCGGCTTCGGGTGCCAATCACGCCTCGTGGGAGTTCGGGGCGTGACATCTTCATTAACTACTACTGGCTCATCTTTCTTACTACTATCCAGAGGCATAAATGGGTCAGTCGTACTCTTCCCGTTTCTAGTAGTAATGGCCATGCAATGACCATCATTATTTGGATTCTGGATGGTGTTGCTTGGAAGAGTGCCTGGTTGACGCTGGTTTAATGCCACCGATATTTGCACAAACTGTTGCTCCAACTATTTTATGGCGGTCGAGTGAGATTCTACCTCATGACTTATTCCCGAAATGTCCATCTTAATCTCCTTCAAGCAACTCTCCTGGCTCTCTGACCCCTTAACCAGTTTATTAAGAAGGGCTTCTATTCTTGAATTTCCAGAATCAGCGTCACGGTTCTCTGGTGGAATATATACACCACTCTTCTCTTTGTAATCATCCTTTCGCCTCCAATCACTGTCACGATCGCGGTCTCTGTCTCTCTATCTTGACTCATTGTAATTGTCTCCATTGTTATTCTGACCTTGATTTCCTTGCCTGAGTTCCAAGAGTCTTGAGTAGAACCTTAGCACATGGCTCAAAAACCCGCCACCTCTCGATCCAAGTACTTAGCCTCCTCATCAGATCCATAATCATTATACCTAGGTGTTTTGCTTTGTGCACCTATGGCATGCACCTTCTCAGTACCCCTAGCCGTAATCTGTTTGGCTATCAAGCCAATTTCTGTCCTCAACTGTACGACCTCTTGAGTTACAGATTCATCCAAATCCCATTATGTTGTTGAGGCTCCAATAGTATACGTCCCAGCTGGTGTATCTGCCTCTCGAGTATGCCATCCTCGGTTGGTCTTAGTGATATAATCTAAAATCTCTAAAGCTTATTCCTATCTCAGACTCATAAATGCTCCGTCAATGATAGTATCTGCTACAGCCTTGGTATTAGCGCTTAATGTTGTGTAGAAGATCTCAAGTAAATTTTGACCATTCATCCTATGGTTTGGAACAGTTTGCGACTTCTTCTTAAATCGTAGCCAAGTCTCATAAAGTGCTTCACAATGTAGCTATCTGAAAGTATAAATCTCATCCTTCAACTGTAGCATCTTAGAGGGTGGGAAAAATCTCTTCAGAAAATGATTTCTCCTCTTGCCAAGTAGTGATGGAACCTCATGGTAACTCGGCCAACCATAAAGTCGCTTCTTCTGTTAAGGAGAATGGAAATAATCTCAACTGAATATCCTCTTGGTCAACTCTAGGCAAATTATATGAAGTGCAGACCCCCACAAAGTTCATCATATGCCTGTTCGAATCATCTGTAGGAAGACCGGCGAATACGTCTTTCAAGTTTAGCAGGTGGATCATCATAAACCAGCACATATGGTCTTTGTGGTGGTTGTTGCACCCTCAGTCTTCTTTGTCTCTCTTTAAGTGCAGCAAGATGTTGTACTGCCTCTTTCATTCCTCGATGATCTCTATCTACTTGTCTAAGAGCTGTTTGTCTCACATTCTCCTTAGTCGTTAATTGAGCAATAATTTGTTCAGCAGTTTCATGACCAACCGGGTAAATTGGTGGCTAATTATGAATATCCACACCGGCTGCGGGGTCTAGAATTCCATCAGTATTCACCATTCTTTGACTTTTTCTTAGGGTTCTTTCTATTTCTGAATCAAGTGGGATCAGGAGATTGCCTTGACTCCTAGTGTTGGGTATACACCAGCGTGTGCCCTCGAAAAGACAGAAAAGTAAGACCAATCAACTCCAACAATTCAAAGTCAACAAACTCCATAACTGTAATCCCCAGCAAAGGCACCAAAATTTGATGTCACCCAAACTATACCTCCAGAAAAGTATAACGCGGTCGCTATATCAATTATAGAACCCAACTAGGTTTGGGTCGATCCCACAGGGAATAGAATGAAATTCTATCGAGTGTTTGTCCGAATAATTGGCAAGTAAGAAAAAAGAGGGCTTTGTTAACAAATAGTAACATTAACAATTGTTGATTTTTGGATTTGTGATCAATATGAGAAAGGCACTAGGACTGTGATCCCCAAGATTCCTTAACTCCACCGGTTACTTGTGCTGGCAAACTGTCTCACTGCGTTGCATGCAAAATCTAACAAGATAGGTTCATCTAAACATCTCTCGAGCTTGGTTACATGAGTTTCACTCTTCTCCTCTCAGTCTTCGAGTGTCGTACTACTAACCCTTGTTCTTGATCTCAGATTAACTATCCCTGTTACGGCTCAAGTTATTAGATGAAGGTTGATAGCTTCAAATCTCTATTGTTATTACCTTTTCCCAATCTCTACCTCTCTCTCGAGAAATTTTAGAATACAAGTGAGTTTCTAACATTTGCAACGGTTAGAAGATCAATTATAATGAAGGAAATACCAATACATCTAGTCACATCGATTCAAAATTGCTTCTTACTTAACCCATTTTGTTAATTCCCTATAGTTCACACAACCCTAGTTATGGGGTTTAGCTACTCATGATTGCAAGAACACAAGAAGAATTCAATGATGAAAACATAATTATGAACTCATAATAAGAATAAAACTCTGAAATCTCAATATAAATCAAAAGCCTAGAATTGAAATTTGAGATTACAAGATCAATGTGTTTATGAACCTCAAAACAATGTAATAGAGAACTCAAATTAATGTAATAAGTCACTCCTAAACATAGGACAACCTAAGGGTATATATAGATACAAAGCAAATCCTATCCTGAACAAAGTAGGAGAAAAAAATCGACAACTTTCCACGGACCGTGACTTGAGGTCATAGGTTCAACCCACGGACCGTGGGTTCAAACCATAGGTATCAAACTTCAATGAAAACTTTCAGGAGTTGACCCATGGTCGTGACTCACAGACCGTAGGTGGACCTACGGACCGTGGGTGTAGGTCGTGATTCACTCCCAAGATTTTCAGCTCCAATCTTTTGTCTTCAAAAACTTCATTCCAGTGCATGCTTCATCCTGTCTTCTTCATTTTGCCTCAAAAACTTATGTTCCTGCAAGATAGAACAGAAAACGCATCATACCTACCAAACATACCCAAGTTATTGCATATTTTCCTTGTTTTAAGCATCAAAAGTGTCATGAAATCATGGCATATCATTCATCTACTTCATTATGAAACTAATCACATCTAATAGTACAATACTAATGCAACCCCAATAATCTATCTCAAAAATATCCTGAATAACTCCATAATAGATAACCATTCCATTGATAGGATTCTGGTCCCTAGCACTAGCAAAACTATTTGTTGTTGCTGACAAAGTCACTTTACTATTTTGAGTCTTGCCTGGGGCATCCCGTGTCAATGTATGAAATCGATATACATTAATGAAACTTGCAGTATATAGCCACAAAATTTGGCCTTTTAGCTAGCCATCTTAAATGATTTGGCACTTCTGCTTTTTTAATTTTTTTCCTAAATCAATCACCAAATTCTCGACTATGAATCTATGCTTTTACCCATGCATTTCCTCTAGCATGATTATCAATTAAATCCTTATGTTCCCTGCAAGCATGTCTTGCAATTTTAATCAATAATGATATAGATAAATGAAATTTAAATAGATCATGATAGTATATAAATAAAGTTAAAATACAAATAACTATTTTATCTTACTTGATAAATGTCTCTACTTGTTCATCTCTGGTATTGAACAAAGCATATCTGTAACACCCCCAAAATTCAAGCTAAGATTAGAAACATGCTTCAAGTACATATAAAATCAAACATCACTTTTTGGTAGTATGAGAAGTGATTTAGACATATATTAAGGCCACAAGTAACTACAAGCTCATAGCCAAGTTGAAACCTTCTTTACCCGTGGTTTTCTTGCGAAGAATCTCCCTATAGTCAAATTTAAATGAGTATAACTCCTAGATTATGATGTATTTTTAATCTCATGACCCATCGAATGATATATATTTGAATTATCTTTTCAACACGTCTAGTTTCACCTTAATCCAATGTCGGAGCTAAGCATTATGGCCATTTTAGTGAAGCAATGTCCAGCAGTGAGAACATACGATTGTAACCATGATCATGGGTTAGATTGTATGACCGTAAAATCCACTCGTCTGCATGTAACATCCCAAAAACCTAAAGTTTGACAAGTATACCTTCCAACCACAAAAGGGTACCATGATCTTGGGCACGATCTTGACTCCTAAAGTTCATTCGACTTGGACTTTAAACCTACAAACCAAGGTACGATCGTACATATGTCCCACGATCGTACCATAGCTCTTCTGATCAAGCCCAGAGAACCTCAAATCATCCACTCAACCACGAGCACTACTCATGAACATAGGGGGTCCGACGATCATGGGATGGTTTGTACGTCACCTTCCATAAAAGGGCACATCAGTCTTTTCCCACTCTTTTAAAATCAAAAATACATTATTTAAGCTACCCCAAGGATAATTATTAAGTTTAATATTACCTTAATCCCTTATTACTCTGAAAAACATTCTATACTTAGCATTTACAGAGAAAAGAAGTGATTTCTTTTCTTCAGGGCAACTAGGATTCATCTTCTTCAAGCTTGTAATCTCAAAGATTTCTTTAGGGTTTTCATCTCTAGGTATGTTGTATTTCATCAATTGGTCTCCTTTCACCAATTGAGTCCCAAAGTTAACTGTATTTCATCAATTGGTCTCCTTTCACCAATTGAGTCCCAAAGTTAACTCAATTTCTCAGTTTAATTTCTTCCTCAGAGCTTAGGATTCATGAATGCTGTGAATTTCTTGATATTCCAGTTTCTTGATCTCATTGAGTTATAAATCCATGTTTTAACATGAATTTCAGTACCATTACATGTTCAAAATTATAAACCCTAATTATATTGTGAAATCCATGATTTTTGTAATTGAGTTATTAAATTCCTTAATTCGCTCAATTTATGGAATTGTCATAATAGTTGCATTTTTCAGAGATGAGGTGTTATGAACACCCGAAGACCTATGATTTCATGCATACACTTATAAGTATTATATCCTTCAATTTACATGTTTTGAATGCTCTCAGATAATGCATTTATTTTCAGTCTTCAGAATATTACTATTATTAAGCATTTCAGTTATCAGTGTCATTCAGTTGGGAGTAGTATTTAGCACCGAGCGGATGCAGTGATGGAGGCTCACCCGTAGTTAGGCTAAGACCTTTAGTAGAAGTCTCTAAGTCCTATAACTATGGTGCCACCATAAGTTCTAAAGGGTCACCCGTCAGATCAGGCTTGACACCTTAGTCATTTTGGCCAGCAGTTTAGTGGATCCACGTCAGTCAGTGTTCATACCCTTAGTAAGGTACTAAACACCATTCCAGCTGGGGTTAAAGGTTGGACCCTGATTAGCTCATATTGGGATATGTCGATTAACAGTAGCTCTCACAGTTCACAGTCCACAGTTCATAGTTCAGATTCAGATACTTGCATGACCTTGTATTCAGTTGTTCAGCTTATCATATAGTACAAGTTTATCACTTGGTCCTGCATCATTTTTTCATGTTACATGCATCATGTTCAGCCTATATTAATTATTTCCCTAACTCACATACTCAGTACATTCAAAGTATTGACCACATAATTGTTTTGCACTATATTGTCTTATAATATATGTTCCGACGTTCAGCATCCTATTAGAGGCTAATACAATTCGGCATCATGTCAGTAGTATTATTTTGGTGAGTCCTCATTATCCGAGGACCAGTTATTAGTATTTATTTTCATTATTATTTTAGTTTAAGATAGTTGGAGTTAGTTAGGGGCTTGTCCCAATAACTCATCTTAGTAGAGGCTTTCAGACAGACAGTAGATGTTCAGTTTTATGTCATGGTTAGTGATTTCCATTTTTGTTTAACATTGAAATTTGGTTTGATTTTCATATATCATTCAGACTTTAGCTTTCGCACAGTGTTATTCAATCTTATACAATATTCTTAGTGTCATGCCATGCCATGGGTTAGCTTGGGTCACTTGTGACTCTAAGCATCGTATTACGACTAGGGGTGGTCTCGGATTGTGACAATATGGATGTACTTCAAACCACTGATGATTATCCATGTCAAAAGTCTTGCCTTTTCTTCAGTCTAGTTGGAGGCCAGTGGGTCGCTGAGTTTGGGTTTGCGGCTATTTGGAAAAGTGAAGTAAGGATGTGAAGTAAAAAAGGGATACATTTGGTGAAATCCCTTGGGAGCATTGTCTCTTCTTGGAGGTTATCTGGGAAGCCATGCTCGGGGAATGCAGGCCCAATACTTTGTCCCTTCGAGCTATTGGGATCTTTCTATCCATTGACTTTTGCGGACTAAAGTCCTTTTAGTAGTGGATATTGTAATAACCCTTGAGGTAATTTTCTTGATTTCCTCACATTCTGGTATTTCAAGCCTTCCTATAGCGGCTACAGGTCATTTATGACTTGTCGAAACTATCGGTTCGATTATCGGACAGTCCATTTGGGCTTTAGACTCATTTCCCTATTTTGGAGTTTTTGCTATTAAAGATTTTGTCTCGGACTAAAACTCCTAGTAGACGATCTTATATGGAAATTCTGACAGAGCCATCAGAGCCGAAACATTAATTTTAGGCTAGGGGGACCCTTGGTCCGGGTCCCGAGGCTTCCAAACTAGTTCTGGGCTATTAGGTAGATTTAGAGAAAAATAGAACTACAGGTGTGGGCCCTACATTTAATCGAAACGACCTCGAATGGAAATTTTGATGGTTTCATTGAGACCGGAATGTCAAATATGGTATGGTAGCATAGTTTGATTGTGCGCACGGGGTTCCGAACAAATCCCGAGCACTCGATCGGAGTCTATTTTGGACTTAGCTAAAATCTGGTAGCTGATATCTGGTGTGACTGCTAAAGCGTTCAAGGAGCCACTTTAGCGGTACTAAGCCGCTTTAATGGCCTTGGCTATTTCGGTTAGTACCGCTTAAGCACTCTCTTGTCCGCTTAAGCGGACGTCGCTTAAGAGACTGGGTTTCGCCTTAGCGGCCTCAGCCCTTTTATCGGTGACCGCTTAAGCGGTCAAAGTTCTCTTTAGTGGTAGCCGCTTAAGCGGCCAGGGGTCCACTTTAGCGGCACCTGAGGGCTGATAAATCCCCTTCTTCACCCATATTCTCCCTCATTTCTCAACCTTTTTCCTTAATTTTGAGAGCATGGGACGTGTGAAAATGGGGGAAATCATCCATTGAAGCTAAGGTAAGTTAGCTCTACGCTTCTTGGTCCTTATTCATCATTTTACCCATTGAATTTTGTTCCATTTCATTATAAATTCTTAGAAATTAGGTCTTTGAATCCTTAACTTTGGGGACTAATTTGAGCCCCGATTAACACTCCATTTGTGCTCAACTTTTTAGCACACATTCCTTATCATTCGAGGGACCTCGTGTCGGATTCAATTTTGGAATTTGGTTAGCGGGCTCCACAGGCCCCTGGGCCCTTTTTTTACATAATTTTAGGCTCAGAGTTTTATATTACAATATGAGTATCGTTTTACTCGTAATGACGTGTAGGTTACTATTTTGATAGCTTGGCGACATTTCGGGATCGTGGAGCAAGGACGAATGAATTGTGGATGATTCATGTGTTGCAGTTCGGCATCGAGGTAGGTTTCGGTCTACTTTTCTCTATGAGATTGTGTATAATATAGATTGCATGCTAGGAAGGGATTATAGGATGTGAGTATGGCTAGTGTAGCATGACTTAGCCTATTTTATGAAATTTGGGGTAGAGATGTGACCCGAACCCTAGTATAAATACTTGTTATGGCCATAGAGTCCTATTACCATTGAATATAAGCATGTTAACCACAGTTGATGATTAAGGATCCTTCGGTATGAGACTTACCATTTGACTTAGCGATTCGTGAGGTTTTACCCTAATTAGATCCTTGTGGTGGCTTTATGCCCTTGATTATTGTGGTTGCCCGGGTTATGAGACCTTGCTATATTGTGTATATGTTATTGGGTCCGGGACCATGATTATGAGACTAGTTGGACTCTAGGTGAGTATTCTACCCTTAGCAAGGGTATGATTAACATTTATAGATGCTTAGGCACTTATGGTTGTATTGTTTGGCTACTGGTGATGGCATGCATACTATCTGGCGCATTCATGCTCATTTAGTGGTACGATCCCGACCAAAACCTTGATTTTACTACTCTTTTCAAAAAGGGGATTTATTCTCAGTTTTTACTTTAAAAGGGGTTATTTTATAACGGGAATCGTACCACCTTATTTATTGGATTATGAGCTTTTGGAACTAAAAATGATGTTTTAGAACTTTGATCGAGGCTGATTACGGTCCATTATTTATCCACTCATTTTATCACTATTATTTACTTCGATCGAAAGATATTCTGACCCTTTGTATATGATTATGATGATTTAGTCCCGAGCATGATCTCGGGCAATGGATTTACGAATTTATATCCTTTTAGTCGCGGTTTGAGTCCGTACACTGATTTTATATATATATATTTGATACTGGACGAAGTTGATGGATTATGATAATTATTGGAAGTCCTAGATCGGGATCAGGCAGTGTATACAGATTTCTCAAATCCCCTAGGGGGCCCCTTCATCTGAGAGCAGTCGTGCCGGAGAAGGATGGTCGCCATAGGTCTTGCCTTTGTGAGCTAAGTGAGCTGGAGGAGGTGTATATACTTGGTATGGTATGGCACTTGGTACAGTATGGTTTGAGATTGTGGAACAGGTTCTAGTCCGGTGTCCCCAATATGGCTATGGCATTTCGGTTTATGTTGCATTCATCCATTCATATGCATTACCTATCAACAGTATAGTTGTTTGTCACCTGTATCTATCGGTCTTATGGGGGTTGTATAGGTACAGGTTATGGTTGCTATTTTCTGAGTGTTTTCGTGAACCTTTCGGGCTTATAGGAGTCCTATTAGGTACTTGTTTGGCCTAACTATCCGGTTACTTTATTATTGGTTATTATGGTTAGTTCGTGGCAGGTTGGTTGTGGACTGGTACTCGAGTTTGGAGGTATATTTTTGGTTCCTTTATCTTTTCGATGAGTTACTTTATGGCTAGATTGTCTCATGATTAGTCGCCCTTTGGTTAGAGGATTGCTTATGCTAGTGTTAGCTCCCTCACTTAGCCAGGATCCTCGAGATGTTAGGTTGACTTCCTCAGGTTACTACCTTTGAGTTAGATCTATACGTATCTATACATATACCTATGGTATTACTGTATATCCCTCACTTTCTTGTTCATTCGTATTGTATATGAAATCTTTGGCCTTGTGTACTACTATATATATATCCTTCTTTTTCACTTCTTGGTATATTGGCTGGAGATATATGGTATAGTACTCTAGTACCTGAGAAAGGCTAGGATAGGGTAATCTATCCTTATTGCCCTATTAGCAATATTATGCTTGTTCTCAGATAGTTACCTGTAGTTATATTCATGCCTTACACGTCATTTTATGCTTGTATTATTTCTGGAGCTCCGTCGGTCGTTGCCTATTGAGTACCACGTGTTTGGTACTCATACTACACTTCTGCAGCCTGCAGGTTATAGTACGAGTTATCGTCGTTGGTGTGTATATCGTGAGGAGCAACTATGGATCAGAGATTTGGGGGTGAGCTCCTGACGTTTTGGAGTATCCCTACCCTCCCTCTTATTATTAGACTGTTCTTTATGTTATGTCAGAGACAACTTGTTTATATACACTTTTCCTGCATATCATTTGTACTCCTGTTGTATTAGAAGCTCTTGTACCGGCTCCACCAGGTTTTGGGGTTATATTAGCCTTGCTATTATATTTATTTCGTTGTTTCCTTTATTTCTATTAATAGTCCATTACTATTTGTTCCGGACTACAGGTTGGCTTACCTACTAGTGGGTTATAGTATGTGCCATCATGACCTGAGAAATTGGGTCGTGACAACTTAGGTTCAACATCAATTGAATGAGTGTTTTATTCACAATCAATAATGATACAGAAATTATAGTTCAGAACAGCGACTTCAAACTTTTAACCAACAATGGATTTCAAATCACATTGACACACCAAACACAAATCAAAACTTTCAAAGACTTGGTACAAAATCAACTACAAATCAGAATTTGACTCTTAAAACTAAAACTCGGCTTCTCAAATATCAATTTTTTACAAACTTGCAATGTTAGTCAAGTATATAAACATAACCATACATGTCCGTGTTCATACAGAGATAACAAAAGGAAAAAGTTTCTCATCACATTATTTTATTTTCTTTGTAATTTTACATCACAATATTTATTGCTCTAACTAAATCATTGTTAGTGAAAATAGAATAAAAACTCATCAGAAGAAATTTATTGATCAAATCCAGCAGTTAAACCTAAATAAATGTTCTCCGCCCCTCCAATTGCTTTGTGTTATTCCATTCATATTTACTAGTACACATCAGGTGTAACCCCATAAAGACTGTTGGGTACCAAAGCTATGTAAAATGGGGATGCTTCACTTCATATGTCTTAGTCATTATTCCATGTTAACGTCATTTAATTCAAAGTACATGTGGTGAAACAAAGTAAAAATCAGTAAACACTACTAAAATTCAAAGTTTTCTTTTCACCACTTAAACCAATGTTATCTAATAGACAATTTGCACTAGTGGTGAGTGACATAAAGTCACAATAGATGTGGCTACAGCTCTATCATATCACAAAAATTATATAGTGGCCATGGATTTCCTTATTTTACTCTTAATGAAATTTTACGGTCCAGCAACTTGATATTGAGTAGTCATAAATTTCAAGATTCAATGTCAGATATATCTAAAGTCAGCTGCATACCACTATCGGTTGGATGATTTGGTCAGATAAAGACTAGAAGAGTTCTTAGTGTTCCATGTTTCTATCGCGGAGGGACTACTAACTTTTAGGCAAGGCCTATTGAAGGAATAACTACACTAGTAGATGTTGAATCAATGAAGATCATTAAGTATGTCGATAGATTCAGAGCCCCCTTGCCTAAAGCCAAAGATGCTGGTTTCAATTCGTCGAGCCAGGGATCAGTCACTTGCAATGACACACAACCCTCCAGGATAAACATCCAAGGCCATGAAGTCAAATGGGCTAATTAAAAATTTCATATTGGATTTAACACTAGAGCAAGGATGACCATATCTATGGCTTCTATATTAGATGCTGCAAGAAATGAATATCGAAGTGTCCTATATAGAGGTCATGTCTCTAAGAAATTCGTGTCTTATATGGATCCTGCATTTGAATGATATTACAGGACATTCATGGATGTTGGCGAATTTAGTTTTGGGAGATCGGCTAGCAGTTTGTGAGATAAGAATAAACTCGCAAAAGGCAAAACACTACCTAACATAGTATGTAATTTATCACGGATCATCCTACTTCAAGAAACACAAAACTAAAAAGTATAGTTAGTTTGTTTAATAAAAAGTGTTCAAATAACCTTAAATAGAAAAGCTAGTACTCAAACAATAATATTAGAATCATTACCCTCAATATTTGGACAAACGCAATTAACAATTGAAAAATGACTCAAATAAACCCAAATGATAAACCTTGATAAAATCAAATCCAGCAGAAATAGCTAACCAAACAAATTAGACCACAAAATCCCTCTAAAATTTGAACAAAATTTCCAAAAAAAAAAAAAAAAAAAAGCAAAAACGTAATTTTTCTCTTTTTCTGTGATTTTAGTGTTTATATTATCAAAATGTAAGTAATACATAAAAAAAAATTTGAACCACAAATAGATTATATTACAGACATAAATTAGAACATTAGCATACCATAGAAACCCATTTGTGTACTCTTTAGAAAATTTTAAAAAACTCTTTTGATTATGAAAAATAGTACATGCAAGATAAATTAGAGACAGAGGGTCCATTGATTCTTACATAGAAAAAGTTTCAACGGAGAAGAAAATTCATAAAGATAATAATTGATTCGGAGAAGAAAACTCACATAGATAAACACTTTCAAGGATAAGAAGACCTACCGGAGAAGATGACTTTTCACCGGAGAAGTAGAAATGGAGAAGAAGACCTTTAACTGGAGAAGAAGATTTTTCACTGAAAATTAGCTCAGAGAACACAGCAAAGCTTAGAGAAGACAGTAAAGCAGGAGAAGACGACTTATCGGAGATGGAAATTAGCTCAGAGAAGACAATGATGTCATAGAAGACGATTTGCCATGATTGTTAGCTCAGAGAAAACAGCAAAGCTCTAGACATCATTTTGAGTGTTAAAGATAGCAAAACGAGGGAAATGAATTGTCCTAACCAAATATACCAATATTCTCGTTTTTATTTTTTTTTAAATGAATAAATTAAAAATAACGGGTACACTAAATAAGTGGAGGAAAAATTCCTGGGTAGTCTCATTTTTAGCAAATACAACCGTTGGCATAGATACTCTATAGTGACGGTTGTAATTTATGCTATCATAGATATATTTAATGCGACGGTTGTGGAGAAGATGTGACGGTTTATTTTATTTAATGTGTTTTTAGATTCAATAATAATATGCAATGGTTAAAACCGTCGCAGTAGATTGTTTATAGCAATGATTGTACAACCGTCGCTAAATAACCGTTGTCATAGCCCTAATTTCCAGTAATGCATGGGTCAAGTAAAATGAAATGAAGTAAGTTGTTGTCATTTCTTTTTAAAAAAAAACTAATTGTACATTAATTTTTTAAAAAGAAATTAACGTATAATTAGTTATTTGTTTCCCACTTTACCCTTAGTTATAGATATGGAGAGATATTAATGTGGTGTAAAAGACACAAGTACTAGATTGAGGGGAGTAATAAATAAGGATAATTTAATCAAATTATCCTTTAATTAATGTTTTTATTAAGAGATGTGCAAAACAAAATATGACAAGTAAAATAGATCGAAGTGAGTAATTACTAAATAAAAGTGTTTCATAAATGATCGATATGGCCAAACTCAAATTCTTTTTCTTCCAGAGTAATCTTTTCAGAATAAACATATTTCAAATAAAGTCTTATTTGAGCACTTTTAACTCTTAACTATTTGTCTTTATATTTTAATTTATAATTTATATGATGGTATATTTGATTAGTTACCAAGTTTAACATACTAATTTAACTTATAGTAGAGGAAAATTATTAAAGTAATATATATGTCACCAATGTCTAAAATTTAAGCAAATTAAATTATCAATTTAGCTTCTTAAAAGTTGTACAAAAAATATGTTGTTGCAAGTATTTTGAAACACACCCAACGAAAATAGCTTTGTATAATTTAGAAAGGTAACTTATGACTAACTAGTTAAAAATACAATTACTTATGCAAGGTGTCCTCTCAACTTTTTTGAAAGTCAAATTACATCTGCCTGCCTTTCGCTAGTAAAACTTATTGTCAATAGTTGTACGTGTTCCACAATAGGAAAAAAGAAGACCAAGTGCTGTAGTGGTCCTATGGGAAATGTTGAAAACTGGCAAATGACGAAAGAGAAAAAATGAAAAATAAATGAAAGATAAAGCATGCGTACATTTTTCCTCAAACTTGAGCCAAGTATTTATGAGGATTTTGTTCGATGTTCTTGTGAGAGATAAATGTTCCAACTGTCAAGATTTAATGATGGAATTGATTTATTAAGTGGTAACTCAACTATAGTTATTATTTCAAAAATAAAATTTGAAGAAAATTAATTTTCTAAGATAATATTCACTCCGTCCAATAATATTTGTTCATTATTGACTTGGCACACAGGTTAAGAAACAATAAATAATAAAGGTAATTTTATCATATCACCCTTTAAATATAATTAATTTATAACTTTGAAAAATGTATATTAGATAATAAATAATATTTAATACCAAGGATAAAATGGACAAAATGAATAAATTATATCTATTGATTTTTCAAACTGGACAAGTATTATTGGACATCTATTTTTAATATAGTAAAAAAGTATTGTTGGACGGAGTAGGTAGCTATTTGTTGAATGATTACAAGAGAAATTAACCCTTCAGAGAGAATAACACAATTACCTTTTCGCAAATAAGGGTCCGGTCTGTGAGCACCATTAAATGTAATTAAAAATACTTTACTCCCTTCATCTCATATTACTTGTCCACTTTTACATATTCTACTATTCTTAACAAATCATAAATGGGATGGATGGACTATCTATTTTGTGTTTTCTTTCTTCTTCTTTTTTTTTTTTAAAAAAAAAGGAATTTTGGAAGGAGAAAGAAAGCTCGTATGTCGACAGACGTGTATAATACTCCCTCCATTTTAAAATAAGTAGTGTTTATATTGTTTCGTTTTGTTTCAAAATAAGTGGTATGTTACATAATCAAGAAGAATTAATTTTTTTTCTTCTACAATTACCCTTATTTTAATACATGAAGTTTTACACCAATATCAAAGTGTGGGTGCATGCTTATCAGTTGATTCGGTGCGATTTTATGTATTATCACTTCGATTTATTGATTTTTAATTTGTAAAAATGTTAAACCGGTAACCAAATCGATAATATATTCATTATCGACTTCTTGTCCTTAACAATTTGATTTTCACAGGTACATGCTAATTCATGCAAAAAAAAAAAAAAACTGGAGACTGGGGAACATTTATTTATTGAATGTGAATACAAGGAGAATATGGAGCAGGCTCTTACTTTGGGTTCAAATACAACAACCTATCAACATGTCCTGGATAGCAATGCTACAATGGCTGATACAGAAGACAAAGGCAGAAGCCATATGGACCACCAGATCAAACTCTTATATGTAGGATATAAAACACAGTGTTAATTAAGAGGAATATTCGAGCATGATTAATCTCTGCATTACTGATTTCGACATTACTAATACAATATATTCAATACTATTCTTATACACCCTATCAAAGGATACCTTACAGATTTAGATGATTTTTTCTATTTGGAAGCAACGAATAGGTTCGGGATTGCTTCGATCTGGCTAACATCCACAGGGAACTCGTGAATTTCATCGCACCATGGATTCATCTCATTGTGATCAATGGACCGGGTGGCCTTCCAAATCACACTGCTACATTTGAAACCTGAGCCGAATGCGATCTGCCATAATGTGTCTCCTTTTTTCACCCTACCTTTTGCTTCAGCATAAGCAACTTCATACCAGATAGAACAGGTGGAAGTGTTACCGAACCTGTACAGAGTCATTCTAGAAGCTTCCATTTGTTCATCGCTAAATCCCAATTTCTTCTGCAAATCATCCAACACCGGTTTTCCACCGACGTGTGGGAAGAAGTGATCAATGGTTTTGGAGAAATCAGGATTATAAGGCTCTCCATTGCTTTGCATGCAAAAACGCCGCATTATAAGATTCAACAAGTAACGGAATTTTTCAGATTGAGGAAGGACTAGGGGAGCTACATTGGATATGTTTGATCGAATGGTTTTCATAGCTGCGTACAAAAGATCTTTGTTAATTGTGATTCCTCGATGTCCTTCGACATCTTCTTCCATGAAAATACAGTTGTAGGAGCGATCATTGTTCGAAGTTTGAGAACGGACGGTGTGGATGAGCTCATACTTGGAGGTATTCTGATCGGACGGTTTGTTGGAGAGGAGAAGAGCGACCGCACCAACACGGAATATGCAATTGCTCAACAATTTTGACCGGTCATTGCCCTTGTATACGTTTTCTGTGAGGCTATCGGTGGTCACTACTAGGGCATAGGAATTACCATGTACCTGCAAAACAGTGTATCATGAATTGATAAACAATACACTTTAATATCAAGTAATGGTCTAAGAATTTTACTTTAATTTCTACTATAAGGAGAAAGTATAAAAGATCATAATTCCTTTATTTCAAAGCAGTACTGATCGAGAAAGACTGGTGATCACTTTTTCAAGAAACAATAGTAATTTGTCATATTATTTACTTTCAGAGATGAGTCAATTATGTTTAAATTTGATCAATTCAATGATTAAGAATTTTAGTAATGAATTCATTATATTTTTTAAATTATGAATTTAGAGTTAATATATGTCAAAATTTTAGTGAATTATACCACATATATCTATACTCGAATGAACATGTTAATTTCAAAGAAAATGATGGTAAGAGTTTGAAATATTTTGATTAATAGTCAGTCCATACATGGATTTCTCAATATGTGCACATGAAAAAACTACATAAAGAATATTAGTATAACTTACTATATGTTTACAATTGAAAATATTAGGTGGATTGGTATTGGTAAGTGATAACTGCCTCGTTTGTACTATTAATAGTAACCCATATTTCATTTTTTTTCTTTTGCTTTGTTATATATGGGTACAATTAATTGTACAAAACGTGGTAGTTGCCAACTTTCTCCCCTCCTCTAACCATTGTACTTTGTGGGGTTGGAATAACCCAGAAAAGAAAGTATAGAACCAACATTGATCAAGCCATCCAACCTTTTAAATTTCTTTTTTCTAAATATACAGGCTACAGCCTATAGGTAGTTGGAAAGGTGCAAGGGACCAGAGGGAAAAAATGATTTATTCAACTAATATACCATACTTATTAGTGAAAGTTTAATCGGAGAGCAACAAATTTATTTTCTAAATAATGCTAAGTTTATTATGAAGAGTTACAAGTTATTGTAGATCAATATAACTCGATAGTTTGTAAACGTTTAGTGCACAAAACTAAACTAGAAAAGAAAAAGAAAAAAAGCACGAAGAAGGGAAATTTGGGGTGTGTTTAGTATGAAGGAAATGTTTACATGAAAATATGTTCGAAAAATAAGTGGGTTTGATAAGTAACTAAAAAATTATTATATCAAGAGCATTTACGTGTAATCTAGCTAAAATACTATGAGGATGGAATGGGGTGGAGAGTGGGGTTTCGGGGTGGCGAGGGTGGGATATGGTCAATGGGTGGCGGTTATGTTGAGGACGTTGGGTGGGCGAGGAGGAGACAATAATGGACTTTAAATGTCACTTATGAAACTTATTTTTCTTACTTTCATTAGGATTGTTTTCCTCATTTTTATGAAACTTATTTTTCTAAAGAAAATATTTTCTGATACATTTTGACCAACCAAATATATTTTTTCCTCCACACCAAACACATTCTAGATGCAGGTTAGGGCATAAGCTTCGACAAGTCCGAAGGCCAAAATGAAGCAAGTCTTAGATCCAATAGGTTTTGAAGCTGTGTGCATCTACGTAGGGTGCAATATCATCAGTGCATTAGGTTATTATATTATGGCCACAAAAATATGATCATGACATATTTTGAATCTCAAGTTTCAAAAGACTTTTTACTTTCTTAAATTTTATGGCGAACTAAAGTAAATCAAGTAAATAAAATGGAGAAAGCAACAAATTAAATTATTAATTAGTAGTACTCCCCAATTTTCAAGTTAACATATCAAGCAAAGTTGGTCCAAGAAAAGTATAGCATGAAGAAGGGTAATCAAATTAGATATAGTTGAGAGAGGAACAAAACCTTGAGCAGATTTTGGACAAGGCCTAAGGCAGCAAGGCCAGCACTGCAGCCCATTCCAGTAACATTATAGGTGAGAATATCATGTCTGAGGTTGTAACGCTTCACTATGACACTGGACAATGATGGCATAATATTGAATACACCACAAACAGTAACCAATATGCCAATGTCCTCACATTGTACTCCAGTTTTCATCAGAAGTTCATCTATGACTCCAAACACCGCCATCTCCACCTCTTCCTTAGCAGCTTCCGCGCTCATATCTATAGGCTCTTTTAACAAACCTTTAGAAATATACGTATTATCACCTAAGCCGGATCGTTGCAATATCCGGTCCATAAACTCCAGTGTCTCTTCTTTAAACTTTAAATCTGATCTCCTGCTTTTGTCCATAAAGGTTTGTCTACAAATTTGCTGGTCTTTCTGGGGTTTGTAACATGCAAAATCTACTAAGAAAACTGATCTACGCCTGGTGCTTTTGCACCAAAAGAACAATAGTATTAAAGTTGGCACAAAAATGACAAAGAGGATATTAGGGTGTAAGTACTCCATGGTGCCAAATGTAATGAGCTAGCTAGAGAAGGATATATCTCCACTTCTCTAATTTCCCTTCTATTTATAACATTGACGTCTAAAGGCGGAGGAACGAGGGCTGTTGGTGAATGTACTTGATACATTATGTAATCAATTAATTACTCCCACAAGTTTTATTTTACTTACTTGATCTTTATACTAAAAATAAACTTATATTTTTTACTTCTTTATTTTAGCAAATTAAGAAAAATTTATTAAGCATTTTCTTCCAATACTGCTTTTATTATTAGGAGGTCGTTTGGTATGAGGTATTAGAGTAAATAATACATATATTAGCTTTGGTATTATTTAATTCCTGTTTGGTAGTGTTTTCAACCTATATAACACTGATACGTACATACACCTTATTCATTACTATTCTTATACATCATAAACCATGACACTAACAATATGGGGTAGTACTATTCTTATTCTAACACATCTTATTCAACATTATTCTTACTATAATACACCCTATTCATTTATAACAAAAAACCAAACATTTGATAAAGCCAACATTATTAATTCCAACATTATGACATATTCAATTCACTATGTACTATTCTTATAAACTTTGCCGACCAATCCTTAAATAACTGCATAAAATTATAATAGTTAAATTTAAATTTTTAAAGCATCATTTATAAAGTTAATTTCACAAGCTCATGGGCATCTCAGTAAAGTGTGGGCCAATAAAAACAACTTTGAAGCACTTTGAAGGCAGTTCTCATGGTGCTATGGTGCCCCCCAACTGGTGAGGAGTGGCACACCTCAAGGATCGCTTTCATCTTCCCCTCCGACACACATCTTTGAATAATATTGTCAGCACATACCCTGAAGAGGTAAGGATTATTCCAATAGTATCGACGCACCTCATGGAGGAATCTCTTGCTTTGGTTAGAAATGTCTTTCGAAAAAACTTACTACTGTATTTTGGTTGGGAAAGCAAAATTAACCATAAAATTATGACCCGTTTAATACATTTATGTTTGGGTTGATTAATGATATATTAATTTATATCCCTCAGGTATGAGCTTAAGTCTTTTTTAAATACGTGAAGATAATTTATTTATTTTTAGTGGCGATAAAATTTAAGCCTACGATCTTTACTTGCTTTGACGTCATATTGATGTATGTGACTATTAGATTTAAAAGTTTAAAATATTAGAAAGAGCATTCTGTTAATTGACTTAATTTTATTGTATCTTTATTCTTTGCTCTCTTTTCAACCATTATTTCAGTACTTTCTTCAATTATAACTAATACTACTTATACTATATAAGTTAAATTAACATTTTAACCTTTGTATTGTATAATTAAAACACTCCCATACTATGTCCTGTCACCTATATATTACTCCTATTCTGTTTTTTATTCTTTACATATAAAAATACTATGTCCTGCTCCTGCCTATACAATGGAAATGGATGATGGAACTATAGGTCCAAAACTTGCCTAACGTTATTCTGTTTTTTGGAGTGGTTGCTCAAAAGTCTTTATAGAACTACAGGTATTAAATGCTTTAAACAACTTTTGACTTTTTAGTGTCTTGAAAAAAAAAATTAAAATAGCACTTTAATAGACTTAGATACAGGTCATCTAAGATCCTAAAATAAAATGTACATTATATTGTGATTTGCTCTCTCTATATATACATTTAAATTTAAGCGAATGAGCAAAATCAAACTCTCACAGAACTTAAAGAATAACTTATATATTTAATAAAAATTTAGGACATAATTGATGATTTGCTATCTCTATATATTCATTAAGCCGATGAGCAAAATCAAGACTCACAAAACTTTATAGAATATCCTATTCTAATAAAAAATTGCGAACATATCATCAAGTATACATATAATAGCCGTACCTCATTCAATATACAACTAGGGTTGTTTTTATAGTAAGAGTTCATGTCTCTGCTCTTTCTAGGAATAGAAATAGGGTGGGTTAGGATGGGGCAAGCTTGACCCGCTAAGATTTCAATCCGTCCTACCTTGCCCCATTTAAAATTTTCTCAATATTTTGTCCCGCTCCGTCCTACCCCATTTAAGAGTTAATTTGTTCCTCCGACACTTCTGAAAACCAATCACAAATAAAAGTTCAGCTTTTTCTCTTCATGTTAATTTTCTCGTGGGTGGGTGGGGGGACTTTCACAGCATCAATCCCCAATAAGCAGTGGTATTATTTTATACTTCGTTTGGTTTCTTTTTTATATATGAAATAATTCTATACTAGAATCTTGGTGCAAGTTTATATACTCTAACACTTAACATGGATAAATATCCAATGATTAGCTATACCTTGGTAAAATAACAAAATGTTACTCCCTCCATCTCAAAATAGTCAAATCACACTCCTAATTAATTTTTCCTTAAGAGTTGTGCAAAATCTATACATGCAAATTATTTTGAGATGAAGGAAGCATTACGAAGGTCAAGGTTAAATTTGGGAACAAAAGCTTATTCAAGTTTACCAGTTTAAAACCAAACATATCTTTTAGAGTATACATCTTACATCTCAATTTTTAATTATATGAAACAAACAAATCATAAGTACTAAACAATTCAAGGATTAGTAATACAGCATTACAACTAATCCCAATATAATTTTTGTCCACGAGCAGGAAGACCCTTAACTGATCCCTGGATCACCAATCTAATTTCCTTACCCACCTTTTTTCTTCTTTGTTTCTTCATTTTTATTTGATATCTGTGTGCAAAGAGAGGAGATAGTGAAGCTCAGCTGAATTAATGGGCCTCAAGGCCCAACACAACTCACACCTGCCCTGCCCTATTAAAGTTTTAAAGATATTAGCTTTAACCCCCGTTTAAGTATTACCATGTCCTGTCCCGTTAAACCCTTGCCCTGCCCTGCCCTTGCCCCGCCCCGCCCTGCCCTTGCCTTGCCCCATTGTCATCCTTAGCTTTTTCCCACTTTCTTCTACTTTTAAATGATGTACATTTTGATGGAATAGTAAAATTATTTCATTCTTGAAGAAGTCATGAATTTGAACGAAATGAAAAGCTAGCGAAATGGAACACTAGCTAACACTAGCATAGTTAAGACAAATTTCGAATTAGTCGGTCAATAAATTTTGGACATCAGTTGTTTGAAGCAAAAAATTCATGTCCATTTTCTACCAAAAAAACATAGTATTAAAATAATACCATGTCAATTTCAACTTTAAGTGTTCTGAGCGGATACAGGTAAATTGAAACTTCTAGTGGTTTTAAATAGGAAAAGTTTTGAGTTTTTTTTTATGAGAAGGCAGAATAAATAATTCTTTTTTATGTTGGGATACCAAAAAATTATTGAGCACGACAAGAAAAAGATATACTCCCTCCCTTGTTAAATACTTGTCATATGTTTTGTTCGCACACCCTTAAGAAAAAAATTGATTAGAGGGTAATTTTATTACTCATCTCTATATAGTATTTTTTCCTTTTGCACCATATTAATATCTCTCCACATGACTAAGGTAAAAGTGGAAACAAACAACTAATTATGTCTTGATTTTCTAAAATGACAAATATTATGTAATATTTATTTTTACTAAAAATGACAAGTATTTAAGAACTGAGAAAGTAACTTATGAAAATAGACATAATTTTATGATATCCCTGCAATTATTTCGTTTGATGTTTTTGGACAGTAAAGTACTAGTAATCTATCATGATCTCCTTAAGCATTATAATAGAAAGACTACTCCTAGATGTCTTATAAAGATTGATCTAAGAAAGGCTTATGACATGATAAGTTGGGATTTCTTGGAGAAGGTTCTAAAAGAGTATGGTTTTCCTGTACCATTTGTGAACTTGATAATGCCATGTGTCACTTCTACCAAGTTTACCGTCAAGGTCAATGGAGAGGGCCATGGTTACTTTGAAGGGAAGGAGGGGTTGAGACAAGGTGATCATATGTCACCATTACTATTTGTGTTAGTCATGGAGTATTTGAATAGAAGCCTAAGTGTATGAGTGAAGTACCTGATTTCAATTTCCATCCTATGTCCAAGGCTACAAAACTAACCCATTTGATTTTTGATGTTGTTTTGTAAAGGGAACTTAACTTCTGTGAACAAGATTATGGAAGTACTCACACACTTTGGTGAAGTGTCTGGACTTCTGACCAATATGGACAAGTCAAATGTTTTCTTGGCTAGCACTGATGAGAGCACCAAATAGGGGATATTGGCTAGCATAAGACGATATCTTGGACCACCATTAACCTCAAAGAAGTGGTCTAAAGTGGATTGCCACACTTTGATTGAGAAGATTACTAATAGGATCAGGACAGGCTATGCAAAGCAGTTATCCTATGTTGAAAGAATACAAGTAATCACATATGTATTCTTCTCTATGTACAACTTTTGGAGGGTAGTGTTTATACTCCCTCAAAGTGTACTAAAGGAGATTGATAGGAGGTGTAGAGATTTTTTATGGGAGGCTTCAGAAGGCCAGAGGAAGGTGTCCTTAGTGGCTTGGGAAACTATTTGTACTCCAAAGAAGTGTGGTGGGCTTAATATCAAAGGGTGTCAAAACTGAAATGTTGCCTCTGTTGGCAAATTCTTATGGCAACATGCAGTGAAGAAAGATGTTTTACGGATGAAATGGGTCCATGAGGTGTATATGAAAACTAACAGAGATATTTGGAGCCACACACCACCTCAGAACTGTAGCTGGTATTGAAAGAAACTAAACACTTTGAAAACTGAGATGGTACAGTGGTACACTAGAGGAACTTACAGGTTGACTAAAGGTGGCATATACTCGGGTTCCAGTAGTTACATTGCACTATGTGTCCTTCCTAGATTGAGGGAAGCATATCTACAATGGAGCTCAGTTATGCTTCCAAAGTAAAGATTAATCATGTGGCTAGCATACTAAGACAGGTTGCTTACTAAGGAGAGAATGCAGAAGTTGAACATATATATGGATGATGAGGAATGTTGTTTATGTACTGCGGATGAAGCTGAAATTGTAAAGCATTTATTTGTTGAGAGTCAATGGGTCTCTCAGGTGATAAATACACTGGCATCTTGGGCGGGGGTTGCACTTCCAAGACAAGTTGCTAGGCAAAGTCTACAATGAATAAAGGGTAGAAGGTGGAAGCAACTCAAGAAGGAAATAGTTGTTGTAATATGTGGAGCTATAGTATATTACACTTGGTAGGCAAGGAACTGGAAACTTTTCAGGCACAAAAGTGTAAATAATGAGTTTATAGTTACACAAATCCAAAAGGAGTTGAAGGAGAGAGTGCAGATGGTTACTAATTCGAGGAAAGCTAGGAATTGTCTGAGTTCGATTCATAGATTTTGTACTTAACTTGTATAGGAGCAGTTGGATTTAGTTTTATTCTTGAGGTTTGGTTGCTCACGTGCAATCTTCCTAGAAGAAGGCATAGGCACTAGATTCTCTTAGCTTATAATTTTTTTTGTTGGTATCCGGTAATATATTCACGTTTGTTACCGAAAAAAAAGTACTACTAGGCTAGCGTTTGGCCGTAAAGTCTTAAATATTTTTGGAAAATCACATTTGGGTGAAGTTTGGATTAAAGTTTTAACATATGTGTTTGATCATAGTTTTGAAAATACATTTTACTTTTAAAAAAAAAAATGAAACATGATTTATACACATAAGTTCTATATAAAAACTAACAAAAATACCCATAAGTTTAGCACAAAATTATCATTTTTATAGTGAACTAGATAATACATTATCCAAAAATTATAACACGATATTTTAATAAAAATTACTAATAACACAATTACCAGCTACTACAATTTGTCAAATTACAATTACTTGCGAAGATTCATCAGTGCAAATAAATAATAACAACGATAGTAACTGCCTATTCTTTAATATAATCTTCCCACATTCTACGAACAATCTCTTCACGGAGTACATATTTCCATATTAGGAATGTGTTAAATGAGGGGAAAAGGTAGATAGAATTAATTTAAGTCATCTATAGATGAGCTTTTTTATTATAAAATATAAAAATTTGGGATGAGTTTTAAAATTTAAAAAGAATTTAATAACTATATTTTGACCAAAAAATCACTTTTTTGTAATTTTTTAATTTTGGAGTTTTTTCCCAAAAAAAAATTCTCAAAACTAGACAAAATTTTATGACCTAATAAATTTTGCCAAAGAAAATTCCCCAAAAATTTCAATCTATTGCCAAATGGGTACGTAATTGTAGATGCTAGTATCATTTAATGGTAATATTTATGAATTCTTTCATAGTTTAGTATAGGTAAGAAGTAACAACACAATTCTACTAGTGCTATTGGCTTTCAAGTTCATTTTCATCTTATGAATATATAACTCTAACAACCACTCGCCTCTGGTTGTTGAGGCCACATAGACTAGGTTGGAGATCAAATTTTTTGGGTTTTTTTCTTTTGGCACTTGTGAAGTTGTAATTAAGAATGAATGTAATTACAACTTGGGATCGCTATGGCTGGGTGGTGTGTCTCCCATGTGGGAGACCTGTGATCGAATTCAGCCTTTGTCTACCGCTCAGTCATGAGCTAGTCGCATGGGACTTGCCTAGTGCGGTTTACAACTACTGTGTGATTTGCGAGCTATTGCACAGTGAGCAAACTACCACAAAATGCTCACCACAGAGTGCTCACCCAAAGGGCAGAGACTGTGACAGAAGTTGTGTGTTTCCCTGGGGTTCCCAAAAAAAAAAGGATGAATATAAATAAGCTTAACACAACTTTAATTAGTTTAAAAAATTTAGTGTGCCAAACCTAAGCTTTGGTGAAATTCATTTTGAACCAAACAAAAAGAAATTAAGCTGAAGGAAAATATTTTATTCAATAAATTCAAATAACTCTTCTTATTGTCCTTACATAAAATATGTGACAGAGCACCCCTATTTATAATACTAGAAAATCAAATTAAACTAGAACTAGAAAATTTATTCCTATATGGACTAGGACAAACAAATCCTAATACTAACTAGACATGAATTAAATAACTACCAAATATTAAATCCTAAACAACTAAGGATTCCTACTCCAACTTTGAATTATTATTTCCAACATTCTCCCTTAATTCAAAGTTGTCATTGTCGTTGTATTGAACACTTTTCTCCAATCTTCAATTTCTTGTTTATGTTGGAGAATTTTTCTCCAATCTTCAATTGTTGATGCAGTTTCTCATCAACCTTCAATTTGTTGAAGCATTTCGCTTCAATCTTCAATTGTTGAAGTATTTCACTTCAATCTTCAATTGTCGAAGCATTTCACTTCGATCAACTTTTAATTGTTGGAGCACTTCTCTCCAACTCCCGATATTTTTTTCCTTGGTTGTGTTGGAGCACTTCTCTTCAACATTCGACATTTTTTTCTTGGTTGTGCTGGAGCACTTCTCTCCAACTTCCAATAGTTGAAGCACTTCTCTTCAACATTCAAGGGATTTTTTTGTGTCTTTTTTAATTATTTTTTTAAAAACTTTCTCCAACTTTTAGAGAAGTGTTTCCTCCTCTTGTGCCATGTTTGCTTGTACCTCTTTAAACTTACAATCTTTCTGTTTGTGACCAAACCTTTTGTAATTAAAACACTTGGATCCATTGCTTTTTATACCAATAATCATTCTCTGCATGATTATTTTTCTTGCATATACCGCAAGGTGGAAACTTCTGTTTTCTGTTTGATTCGCTTGGCATCTTTGCAACAAAAGCTTCTACAGTTGTTTGTTCATCTCTGATTGCTCTCCTTTGCTCCATAGCTTGCAATGCATTCACTAGATCACTAACTGAAATTTTTGAGAGATCTTTAGACTCCTCAAGTGAAGAAATCTTGAACTCAAACTTCTCGGGCAAGGTTACAAGAACTTTCTCAATAATTTTGTTGTCTGAAAACTTTTCACCAAAAAATCTAATGAGTTTGCCAACATAATCCTTGATTCCTTCTGTTCCTTTCATCTTTTGAATCTCAAATTCTCTTTTAAGGTTCAGAATTTGCATCAACCTTGATCGATCATCGCCCAAATATTCATTTTTTAGAAAATCCCATATTTCCTTTGGAGTTTCAAACACCATGATTTTTGTGAAAATTTCTTCAGATACTGAGGAATATAGACAATTTATTGCTTTGAATTTTTTGACTTTTTCATCATTCTGACTTTTGATTTGAGTCAAAGTTGGATTGGTCGGCAGTGATTGTGCTTCACCATCTTCTTCAACTACATCCTATAGATCGCAAGATTGTAAATATGCCTTCATTTTCACAGCCCATAATTGATAATTTTCTCCTTTGGACATAGGAGAAGAAACCAACGGAAACATATTTGACGTCATGCATGTCACTGGTTCTGATACCAATTTGAAGGAAAACATTTTATTCAATAAACTCAAATAATAATTCTTATTGTCCTTACATAAAATATGTGACAGAGCACCCTTATTTATAATACTAGAAAACCAAATTAAACTAGAACTAGAAAATCTATTCTTATATGGGCTAGGACAAACAAATCATAATCCTAACTAGATATGAATTAAATAACTACCAAATATTAAATCCTAAACAACTAAGGATTCCTACGCCAACTTTGAATTATTATTTCCAACATAAACTCACTTGTAATCCACAATATAATTACAGATTTCTGAAGAACTTTGAAGGTATATTTCAGTTTTTTTTCTAGGATAATTTTGAAATCAAGCATTAGATATGATGTTTTGATACATAGAAGGTACGAATTTATAATATGATTCGTCCTTTATTTGTCTATGTTATCATATATGGTTCTTTCTTCGCTTGTTAATCCTAGCTAGACTAGATATTAATGTAGTAACTGAAAAAAATTATGAAAATGAAATTTTACAATCACTCTTGACCAACCAACAATGTAAAAATAGCATCAGGTAGCAGCTTTCGTCTTCTGATGATTCTTCTGACCTTCGATTTTGAAATTTTAAATTGCCATAACCCATAGCTTAGCTTTTGTCTTTGAATGAATTTCTTCTTTCTCTAAACTTCGAATTTAAAGTTTTAAATTATCAAATTCTAACTTACCCCCTCAGGTTTGAAGTTAGGCTCTATAAATTCAAACTTCAGACCTGAAGTTTGATTCTGAGATTGCTAAACCTTAAATACTTTATACTTTAGGTTATATTTTAAACAACTGTCTTAAAAGCGGTTATTTGTGTTATTCACCCACCAACAACTACATAAAAGTCAGTAAGAATTACTCTATGTATTCGATTTGAGAGCGTTTATTTAAAATATCTATTTTTTAAAAGCTATTAAACTTCAGAAAGCTTTAAATAATTTCATACTGCTAGCTGATGTGATTTCTATGGGTTTATATGGATGGTGAACAAAGTTTTTTTTTGTATTCCAAAAGTTTGAGGGAAAATTGCATACAGTAAAGACATGTTGTTTGAGTATTTTTTGATTTCGCTGGTGTATATACGAGATATTCAAAATGTCTATTAATCTATAAGGAGCTGCACATGCAATATGCCTACTTCAGATATTTGAATTTGAATTTAGGCTTGGCAGTCCCAAACTTTAGACATTAGGCTGGAAGTTTCTAAATCTAAAATGGAGTTGTCAAACCAACTTCAAACTTTGAACTGCACATGTAATATGTCAACTTAGATATTCGGGTTTGAAGTTAAGCTTTGATAATTCTAACTTTAGATCCATCATTTTCAACTATGATTTTGTATATCTGAATCTGCTTTTAAAATAATTGAACTTTTAAAAAATTCATGAACTTCAATTATTCTTCAAATATGTGTCGTAAAATCGGCTATTTGTGCAATTGTGACTGCAAGTCATGTCGTTGTTTCAAAAGGCGTTGACTATGGGCTCTTCATGTGATTATTTGTTCAATTTATCTTTTTTATCAATAGGGGTGTCAAATGTGTGGCTGAATTTCATTTGGGCTGATTAAAATGGTCCGAATTAATAAATGAACGGATTAACTTGAACTGAAATGAGCTAAAAAAAATAGAAAAAATTTCATTTATATACAGAAAAATAAAAAGTTTACAAAAAAAAGCCAAAAGGGGTCATGGGCTCAACAGAGCTCAATTCGGCCCTAGGTCATTAGGCCATTTTTGCTTCCTTTTTTTTTCTTTTTTTTTCAGTGTTAATTTTTTAAATAAAAAAAAAACCTTTTTTTTGATACGTTTTTTTATTAAAAAAAAAAAAAAACTTTTTCCCTTTTTTTTCAAAACTTTCTCCATGCAATTTTTTTCATGTATCAGTATTGTATAAATAGTGTATAAACATGTATATATGATGTACAAATAGTTATGTAGTGTATATATAATGTATCGATAGTGTATAAATAGTTATGTAGTATATATTTAATGTATCAATATTGTATAAATAATGCATAAACGTGTATCGATATTGTATAAATGATGTATAAACATGAATATATGATGTACAAATAGTTATGTAGTGTATATGTAATCTATCGATATTGTATAAATGTGTATAAACGTGTATCAATGTTGTATAAATAGTTGTTTAATGTATCGACATTGTATAAATGGTGTACAAGCATATATCAACATTGTATAAATAGTATATAGACGTGTATCGATATTGTATATATAGGTATGTAATGTATTGACATTGTATGAATGGTGTATAATCGTATATTGATATTATATAAATAAATATGTAGTGTATTAATATCGATATTTATTTTACTATCATGCGTTCCCACCTTAATAAATAAAAGTATAAACAAAAAATATAAAATAATGTAAATATTCATTTTTCCACAAAAGAAGTGAAACAATTAGAAAAGAAAAATATTTTAGAAAAAGAGTAACAAAAAAAAATTAAACAATGATTTTTTTTAAAAATAACACAGCAAAAAAAGCAATTAAAAAATTTTAAAAAAAAAATGAGAAACAAAATGGACCAAATGGACCAATAGCCCAATGGCCAAATGGCCAAATGACCAAATAGCCCGACACCGAGCAACAATAAAGGAAAGGGTAGGAAATGGCAACTTGCCATTTTTATGGTAAAACATTTAGCCGAGTGGCTATTTTCAGTAAAAACAATGGCCGAAAGGCTATTTTAAGTATAAAAAAAAAGTGGCTTATTTTTTTTGTAAATAATTTATCCCAATGGACATTTTGCATAATTTTTCCTAAAGAATAAGTTATAATTCAACACATTCAATTCTTATTAAATTTGAATTTCTTTTTTTGTTCTTTTATAATTTTTTAATTAGTAATAAAAAAAATATTCTTCTTTATTATGACTATATATTAAAATTAAAAAAATATCCTTATATAAATATTTTGATAAAATTTCTTACCGATTAATTTGGGCTAAAAAAATATCTTTATAATAATATTTTAATAAAATTTCTTACCAATTAATTTAGGCTACTTATCGACCCAATTCTTTAGTTGAAATGGGTTCAACTAATAAATCATGAGTCAATGACCAACCCAAATTTGAATGGATTGAATGTGTCATGTTTTTATGGACTGATATCGCCCACTCCTAGTTATCATGAATGGTAAGAATATTGTGAAAAATTGTGAAAGGCATATTAAAAATGCTAGTCTTTAAGGATATTTCGCCAATAGACGAAGTTCTTTATATTTCAATAAATTCATCTAATTATAAATGAAAAATATAAATAACAAAAATTGATAAGGTAAAAGTTTAGTATGAAAGTAAAAACATAAGGGAATTTGCGTATACTTCTAATTTAAATTGTATTTATGGGTTCACCGGCCATATTAGAAAAACAGAGAAACTATAAAGTATTTGTCACAAATAAAGCTGAACAAGAAAGTTGAATTTGGCCATTCCAAAAGAAAAGGTGATTTTCATCGGCTTCATGCAAGGAAAAATAAAGGCATGATATATAAAGATTTTCTTAAATTTGACGTGTTATTTGAGACATTATTGATAGTTTAGAGGAATTTGAAGACACTATTGATAGTTTAGAGGAATATGAAGAAAACACATTAAATTTAAGGTAATCTTTACGTATTCTACCATAAATTTACCATTTTTACCTCTTAGTCCAATTATCAGGTGCACAAATCCAAATGCACACTATACAAAGAAAGTCTCTACATCAAAATTTCGATAAATAGAATACAGTTAAATTTATGAGTGATTACTAGCAATGTGTCCAAATCAAAACTTGATCATGAACCATTGAGATCAAGTCTAATAAAAATAGCACTTCAATGATTATAATTAAGACAATTATGGTACTTCAAAATATTCATAGAATGTTCCAGTCCCATTCAAATTGAAATTAACATTATCAATCTCCCCATTCCATGGATTTTTCAAGTCATCATTATCGACAGACTTTATGACATGCCAAATCAAACTACTACATTTGAAGCCCGATCCAAATGCCAATTGCCAGATACGATCATTTTTCTTGATCTTTCCTTTGGCTTCTGCATATGCAAGTTCGTACCAAACTGAACTACTCGAAGTATTTTCAAATCTTCTCAATGTAATTATCGAAGCTTTCATGCTCTCATCACTAAACTTCAAAATTTTCTACAACTAATTTAGAACAGGCAATCCCCCAACATGTGGTAAGAAATGATCAACAACTCTATTGAATTTTGGCACGTACTTCTTTATATTTTTAACCCTTAGTAATTTCCTTACGAGAAGATTTTTCAAAAAAAAATACTTTTCTGAAAAAGGTAATATTAAGGGACCTAATAAGGAAATATTGGTTTCTATAGCATTTATAGCTGCAACTGTGAGATCTTTTGTTATAGATACACCAATTAGGCCTTGTTCGTCATCTTCTACAAAAATGGATTTGTAAGAACGATCTCAACATGCACCATGAGTATGGACATCATGAAGGAGTTGGTATTTGGAGAATTTTTTGTCTGATGTATCAAAATATCTACAAATATCTCCAGCTGAGCTGGCAATTTAGTTGGAGTTGTATAAAGTTAGTTGTAGTTGTTGATTGTTAGTTAGTGTGATGAGAATATCCAGTTGTCACTATGATTAGTTGGTTATGATTCTCTATAAATATGAGCTCATGTCATTTGTAATGCAGCTGAATCAATAGAAATTTCTTCATAAATTTTTCTTTCCTTTCTCTCTAGCTAAGATAGTCACCAGCTAAGCTAATACTGCAGTACATTTTGTCATGGTATCAGAGCGAGAGAGGGCATGGATACTAGTCAACAAATCGACTTCGACCACCATTGTTGAAGCTTGGTGAAGGTCCTCCATGTCGAGTTCAAGAACCTCACAAATTGAGCCCACACAAACTTCGCAGCTCGATTATACACATCCATTGTTTCTGCAACCTAGTGATTCTCCTGGTACAGTGTTGATTGGGATCAAATTGACGGGACCAGAAAACTATACGGTTTGGAGTAGATCTCTGCGTTTAGCCTTGTTAGGAAAAATAAAATTGGTTTCGTGGATGGGAGTTGTGAGCGAAGCTCAATATCAAGGTGAATTGAGCAAACAGTGGGATAGGTGCAATGTTATTGTGTTATCGTGGATTAGTTGTACTGTGGCACCAGAGTTGATTTCTAGTAGCATTCTAGCTTCATCAGTGAAGAAAGTATAAGATGAATTCAAAGAGAGGTCTGACAAGTCGAATCTCACCAGAATTTATCAGCTATGGCGTGAAATTGCAATGCACACTCAAGGTAAAAACACTGTTATTGTCTATTTTTCAAAGTTGAAAGATGCATGGAATGAACTTGATCTGCTGGTCCCTGCACCACCTGGCTGTGATTGTGAAGGTTCAAGACAATTTGTTGAGCATTTAAGGAATCAATGATTACTGCAGTTTTTAATGGGACTTAATGAATGTTATCGACATGTTCGTAGTGATATTTTGCTAAGATCCCCTGTTTTGTCTCTTAATTAAGCATATGCCTTAGTTGTGTAAAAAGAAAGTCAGAGGAACTTAGGTGCAATTGATAACCATAAAGATACTTTGAGTTTGTTAGCTGGGAGAAGACAGAACCAAATGCACAAACAACAGCCTCAAATGTTTGAGCCACAAAATCAACATCAAAGTTATAAGCCAAAAAGGTTCAACAGTCCTAGCCATCACACTTCTATTCCAGATACAGTTTGTGATCTTTGTAAGTGCAAAGGTCATTACACACATGATTGCTACAGGTTAATAGGTTATCCACCTAACTTTGTGAGCAAGAAAAAGCGTAAAGGACAAGAAGGTTGATCATATGCTCATGCCAGTTGCTGGGATAGTAAAGTAGGAGGTAACAATGACTCATCCAGGAGGCTGGGAATCAATAATATGAAAATTATCTGTTCTTGTAGGAGAAGAACAAGCAAGAGTCACACAAAGCAGCTCATGAACTGAGGTTCACTGGAGATCATCACCAGTATGTTCACACACACAATTGCACATCTAAAGGGAAAGCTACTTCTACAGATTAGTATCATTCCAATCTAGCAGGTATAACTGCATTGTTTTCCAAAGTAGAATATTTTGCTTGTGATTGGATAATAGACTCTAGGGCAACACATCATATTACTCTCTTTAAGAGAGTGCTAAATGATTTAAAACTGACTACTGATTAAGGAGATAATGGAGTTCAAGTTCCAACTGGTAATAAATGCAAAGTAACTCACACAGGAGAGGTAAGTATAGTAAGAAACCAGACCCTCAACAATGTTCTTTTTGTCCCAGACTTCAAATTTAGTTTGTTGTTTGTCTCAAAATTAACAAGGGAGTTGTGTTGTTCAGTTAATTTCTACCCAGAGTTTTATATTTTTCAGGGACTTTACAGTGGAGGCAAGGTGATGGGGATTGGTAGAGAAAGTGAGGGACTATATTGGTTACATTAAGGAAAAGACACAATCAATGCAGCAACAACAATCTTGTCTCCTAAAGGTTATCCATCAGTATGGCATATGAGGCTAGGGCATCCCTCTATAGAAGTGATGAAGCACATTCCTTTTTCTCATGAATAAAGTGAATAAGAAGTCCATCAATAATGTATTGTGTGTCCACAAGCTAAACAAATCAGGCTGAAGTTTCCCACTAGTTCCAGTAAAACTGTTTCACTTTTTCAGTTAGTACATATTGATGTTTGGGGTCCTTTCAAAGTTCCCACTTATGATAGAAGGCAATATTTTGTTACCATTGTTGATGACTTTAGTAGATATACCTGGATATGATTGATACAATCAAAATGTGAAGTCATAGTAGTTCTGAAAGATTTCTTATGTAGAATTAAGAACTAATATGATGCCACTGTTAAAGTTTTGAGATCAGATAATGAAAGGGAATTCTTTAACTCAAAGTGTGATGAATTGTGTACTTCACTTGGTATTATTCATCAAAGTAGTTATCCATATACTCCACAACAAAACGATGTTGTGGAGAGAAAACATAAACGCATTTTAGAGGTAGCAAGGGCATTGAAGTTTCAAAGTGGTGTGCCTAATAATTTCTGGGAAGTTTGTGTCAAAACTGCAGTTTATTTAATTAACAAGTTGCCTACCTCTGTGTTGAAAGGCAAATGTCCTTATGAGGTATTGTACAGGAAACCACCCTCTTTTGACCATTTAAGGGTGTTTGGTTCATTGTGTTTTGCCTCCATTTTTCCAAAGGGAGGGGGGGGATTTGATTCCAGGTTAAGACAAATTATATTTGTTGGTTATGCTGAAACATAAAAAGGGTATAAACTGTTTGATTTAGACACCAGAACACTCCATATGAGCAGAGATGTAAGTTTCAGGGAGAATATATTTTCTTTTAAAGGAGTTAAAGGTTAATTGGAAGATATTTTTTGTCTTGATGACATAGATCATACTGCTGATGTTCCATTACCATCTGTTTCAAATCATGTAATTGAGCAGTTTCCTAAGGCTTATTTACATCAACACTCAAATGAATTAGAAAACTCTGTTATAGAAGCTGTGGTGGATAACATACAACTAGATACCTCTCATAATCAGTCCACAATATCACCTCAACAAATGCTTACAGATGATGCAGCACCTAAAAGATCAACTAGAGTTACCAGACCTCCTATTTGGATGAATGACTATGTGCAGTCCAAAGGAGTTGGTCTTCTATTGTATCCAATCTTCAACTATATCTCTTATGCTAGTTTATCTTCAAGATACCAATCTTACTTAATAGCTTTTTCTAGTGAGATTGAGCCAAAATCCTTTATTGAAGCATCTAAGAATGAAAGGTGGATAACAGCTATGAAAGAAGAAATCAAAGCTTTGGAAGAAAAAAACACTTAAGAGATTGTTCGTCTACCTCCAAGGAAGCAAGCGATAGGGTCTAAATGGGTATATAAAGTGAAGTACAAAGAAAGTGGAGATGTGGATATGTTCAAGGTAAGATTAGTAGCTAAAGGTTATACATAGAAAGAAGAAATCGACTATCATGACACTTTTTCTCCTATGGAAAAAATGGCGACTGTAAGAACTCTTATCAGCATTGCAGCCTCTCTAAACTGGTCTATTGTGCAGATAGACGTTAACAATGCTTTCCTCCAAGGGGACTTGTCAGAAGATATTTACATATATTTGCCACAAGGATTTCACAAACAGGGGGTGAACAAGGTTTGTAAATTGGTCAAATCCCTATATGGTTTGAAACAAGCATCAAGGCATGCAGTGGAACCTGAAGGTCACCTCTATCTTGATCAGAGCTGGTTTTACTCAAAGTTCTTATGATCATTCCTTGTTTGTCAAGAAGGTTGGAATTGACATTGTAGCTATCCTAGTTTATGTTGATGATCTTTTGATCACTGGAAGCAATCAAACTATGATCAAAGAAGCTCAATCTACTCTGCATAAAAATTTCAAGGTGAAATATTTAGGAGACTTGAGGTATTTTCTTGGTATTGAGGTTCTAAGATCTAGCAAAGGGATAGTACTTAATCAAAGAAAGTATTGTGTGGAATTATTGTCTGATACAGGACTCAGTGCTTTCAAGCCTGAATCACACAAATACTCATCTCACTACTGTAGAATTTGATCAACATGAAGGTCATATTGAATCAGATCCAGAGTTGCAAGACATCACTAGCTATCAAAGGCTAGTTGGTAGGTTGATTTACCTTACTATTACTAGGCCAGATATTTGTTTTGTTGTACAATTACTGAGTCAATTCATGCAGAGGCCAAACCACTCCCATTATGATGCAGCATTGAGGGTACTCAGATATCTCAAAGGCTCACCAGGTCTTAGCTTGTTCTATCCTAGTGGAAGTGTTTCAACACTCAGTGTTTACTGTGACGCAGATTGGGCAGCCTATCCCAATACCAAGAGGTCTGTAACAGGCTATGTTGTAAGTTGGGAAATTTCTTGATCTCTTGGAATTCTAAGAAGCAACCAACAGTCAGTAGAAGTTCAGTTAAGGCCAAATACAGAAGCATGGCGCAGCTGCTGTAGCAGAAGTAACATGGATAACATGACTATTATCTGGATTGAATTGTTTCATACACACACCTGTATCACTGTTTTGTGACAATAAAGCAGCAATTCAAATTGCTTCCAATCCTATTTTTCATGAGAGGACCAAGCATATAGACATTGATTGTCACTTTGTAAGGAGAAAGTTGAAAGCTGGTCTTATCAGTCCACAATTTGTTTCTACCACTTCACAGCTAGCTGATATATTTACTAAAGGACTCGGTTCAGCTCAACATAACTCATTGCTGGACAAGCTTGGAGTACTCAATGTGTTTCATCCTCCATCTTGAGGGGGAGTATCAAAATATCTACAAATATCTCCAGCTGAGCTGGCAATTTAGTTGGAGTTGTATGAAGTTAGTTGTAGTTGTTGATAGTTAGTTAGTGTGATGAGAATATTCAGCTGTCACTATGATTAGTCGGTTATGATTCTCTATAAATAGGAGCTCATGTCATTTGTAATGCAGCTGAATCAATAGAAATTTCGTGGTACTGCAGTACATTTTGTCATGATGGCCTATTAGAGAGTAGAATGGCAGCTCCACCAACTCGAAATGTGCAATTTGGTATGAATTTGGACTCATCGTTTCCCACATAAATGCAGTCTGTAGTATTCTCGGTAGTCTGTACTCAATATTAAAGCACATGTGTTTTCATGCACCTATTGCCAATGTATAGTCAAAGTTTAGTACAAGTTGTTCTAGTTTAGTATATACATAATCTTGGGAAAAAAAGAAGCATGGATGATGTATGTGGTAGGACAATCTGTGGTCGAAGTTTTTTTTAAAAAAAGTACGTAAATTAAATTTAAAACAAAGTACATACTTGAAAGTTCAAAGCTATGGAGTATGTATTCTAATTTCACTTGGAAAAAGAATTAAATCTGAATGAAAATAATACAATATTTATCTTTCAACATTTCACCAATTAATATTTCAAATATTGAAGTTTACTAGTTGCAAATATTGCAGAGAGATCACTATTTGTAACTATTCCTTTTGTTCACTTTTACTTGTCACATTTTGTTTTACAAGAGTAAATTTGACTAATCTTCGGAGCTAAATTGAATTAGATTAATTCAATTTTTAAAATTTAAAGTCTAGATATTCAAAAACTAAACAATACATACTAAGTTGCAATTTTTCTCATATTAATATGATATAAAAATACATCTTAACATGTTGGTCAAAGTTCATGTAATTTGACTCTCAAGAAGTGAAACGCGACAACTAAAAAGTGAACGGTGAAAGTATTAAACTTTAGTATTTGCAAATACTAATATTTGTTCCTCCATCTGTTCAATTTATATTGTACATTTTCTCTTTTTCAGCCATTTGAAAATGTTTCAACTCCAAAATTTTATCAATCAAACTTTTAGATGACTACATTCACTATCAATAACATTATACTCCCTCCGTTAACCGTTGTGCACTATATTAAAAATAACTATACAATAATACTTGTCCAATTTGAAAACTAATGAATAATTTATCATTTTGTTTCCATTTTACCCTTGTTATTATATACGATTCATTACCCGATGCATTTTTCAAAGCATTAAATTCATTATATTCAAATGATGATATAGTAAAACTACCCCTATTATTTATTGTTTCTTAAGGTGTGTGTCAAGTCAATAATGGATAAGCAAAGATGGATGGAGCCTGGAGGGAGTAATAAGTATATATAAGTCAACAATTGACATTCGTGACTAATCAAATAGAGTATATATCTATTGAAATGAAACAGAGAAATCAAAACATAAAATTAAACTTGGTTGTTTGTGCTTAACGGTTACCTGAAGAAGTTGGTTAAGTCGAACAGCCAAGAGTCCAGCAAGTACAACCCATTCCAGTAAGAGTATACAACAATATGTCATGCTTCATCTTGTAACGATTCACTATCATGGAAAACAAAGACTGAACAGGATGAAAAATAGAGCAATTAACAATTAAAATGCCAATATCCGTAGGTTGTACTAATTTATTTTTCTCAAATAAATTGTCTAAGGATCCAAACAGGACACACTCAGCCTCTTGTCTTGCTGCATCCATGCATGGATTAGGAGGGTCTTTATGCAAAGCCATTGGCAAATAGGTGTTGTCACCTAGGCCAACTTTGTCCATTGTCATCTTCATGTAATCCATCATTTCTTCAGAGTAATTTCCAAGAATCTGCATGATTTTCGACGTCGTTAATTTGGTGCACATTTGTGAAATTGGAGGCTTTGCGCATGCAAAATCAACAACAACAACATATCCACAGTATTCCCATAAAGTGAGGTCTGGGGAGGGTAAAGTGTACTCAGTCCATACCACTACCTCAGATGAAGTAGAGAGGTTATTTCCGATAGTCCCCCGCTCAGGACAAATAACAGTATAGCAAGCAGAAAACATAAAAACAAACAACAAAATGGGGTAACACACCACTAGATAAAAGAAACAAAACGCCCACGGAGTAATGCTATGAACTATCTATCCAAAATCACACACATCACCAAAACACCACAAACAAGAAACTACAAGACACAGGCATAACATTATGACTACGGGTACATCGACAAACAAAGCACTCCTCCCTACTAGTAAGGGCGCACTCCTACTCACTAACCTTCTAGCCTAATCCGCGTCCTCCACACCTTCCTATCAAGGGTCATGTCCTCTGTAAGCTGTAACTGCTCCATGTCATACTCAATCACTTCCCTCCAATATTTCTTCGGCCTACCTCTACCCAGTATGAAACCATCCATAGCGAGTCTCTCACACCTCCGTACTGGGGCATCCGTGCACCGCCTCATCACATGCCCAAGTCATCTCAACCTCACTTCCAGCATCTTATCTTCCACCGAAGCTACTCCCACCTTCTCTTGAATAATCTCATTTCTAACCCTATCCCTCCTAGTAAGTTCGCACATCCATATCAACATCCTCATCTCCGTCACCTTCAACTTTTGGATGTAGGAGTTCTTAACTGGCCAACACTCAGCTCCATACAACATAGCCGGTCGGACTGCCACTCTGTAGAACTTACTTTTAAGCTTAGGAGGCACCTTCTTATCACACAAGACTCCCAAAGCGAGCCTCCATTTCAACCACCCAGCACCAATACGGTGCATGACATCCTCGTCAATCTCTCCATTCTCCTGAATCATAGACCCAAGATACTTGAAACTATCCCTCTTCCGAATGACCTGAGGGCATACAAAATCTATCAAGAAAATTCTAATTGGTGAACGCTTTGAATGAATCGCCGTATGGAAATTATAAGTGAAAGTAGTGTCAATGCCAAGAAAAATAATATAGCAAACATCTTTGATGAGAGAAAAATGGATGTTTTCTTTAATTTATTTATGAGATACTGATGAAGGAGCAATGCTCGATGATTATATATAGGGAAGTGCGTATAAATGATGCAAGAAATTAAAAGATTGATATCTTTTACTACTAGATCTGATGATTCTTCCAAGATATCAACTTATGTATTCTTAAAAATCAATATTTACTACTACTAGTTATTTTACGGTTTCGACTATTTTTTGGTCACTCATTTCTTGTCGGCATTTTCATCCATAGTAGTTGAGACCTTAATTTCGAGTTTTGATTTAAAACCAATATTTGTTTATGAAATTTATACAAAATTTCAACTTCAATTTCAAATCTCAAATTTTTCAAAACGTAGGATCTCGAATTCCAAACTGTGATTTTAATTTCTTTTTTTTTTTAATGTACTTGACTCATGAATTTATATTTTGCAAAAAAAGACTCATGCCAGATGAAAGAGATTGTTCGTACAATGTGGAAGGATCATATTAAAAAAATAGCTAGTTACTATTATTGTTGACTGATGGATCTTTGTAAAACTATGTGTATCTAAAAGTTTGTAACAACATGTAATCTCAAACATTTATTTATAAAAGGAACACAGAGATATGTGATTTATTAATGTGGCATCTTAGGATATTTCAATACCTTGTTTATGAAATATGATTTGATCATTTAGTAAGATTGTATAAGAGTTGAGAGAGTTTTGGTAGTTTTCACGAATTGTGGGGCTTTTATGTTTATGAAAAAAAAATACAATTTAAGAAATTCAAATTGCATGTTCAAATAAAATTTTAATTTCAAATCAACATGATTCCAAATCTTAATTATAGTTTGAAATATATCCAAACGGACCCTAAGGAAATAAAATGGTTAAAAGTTCAAGCAAAATATATATAAACTAATATGCTTTTAATATTAAATAAATGATATAAATATCTAAATTGTGGGAGTGATAATGAAATTATCTTAAAATCACACACTTCTAATCTCTACTGTTAACGTGGTTGAAATTTTGCTATTTATTCAAAATGTGGGAGTAGTAAATTAAAATTGATCAACAGTTAAAAAAAGGCAGCCCGATATACTAAGTTCTCGCTATGCACAAAGTTCAAAAAAAAGTCAGACCACAAGTAATACATTAAAACACTATAAATATTAGTTTTTGTTTAATTAATTTACTTCTATACAGACAGAAGCAATTTAGCACTTTAGTGATCTTGTTGAGTTTAAGTGCGATGCGAAGAATACTTGCACAATCATGTCATTGAAAAATAAATTACATGTAACAATTTACAATATTATTGATTGACAATATTACAAAATGATAAGTAACTTATGTTAACGAAATGGACTTTAGACTTAATTCAAAGCTAGCTCATGGGTAAAGAATTGTTTAAAGCAATATAAAGAGACTTCCTATCCCTTATTAAGCTGATGTGCGACTCAACAACTTAATGTGCTTGATTAAGTTGCAATAAAGATAACAACATTTGATCTCTCTGTCAATATATTCACCTTAAAATCATGTTGTAATACGATACGTAATTCAGGTTATGGGACACAATGAAGAGACATTGTACCTCAATACATTTTATTACTGATGTGTGTGTGTGTCACAGTACTCTGCATGTGAAATTAATTGCAACTCATGACTAACACTTACATTTAGAATGTGGAGAGCTGCATAAATAGTATACGGTATTTAGCAGCACTGGTAAATGTTCCAATGGCATGGGGTGCATAAGCCATTGTTCTCGGTAGAAACAAAATTTTAACTTGTTGGTCTTGCTTCCATAATTGGAACTTTGTTAATCGTGGACCATGCCTGTTACTGTTAGTTATTGGAAGATGAGGTAATATCAATTGTATATTGTTTACTCCCTCCGTCCCATTTTAATTGGTCATCTTACTAAAAATAAATGTCTCATATTAGTTGATCACTTACTAAATCAAGATAGAATTAATTAATTTTTTCTCATTTTACCCCCACATTAATTACAATTCCAATAGTCATTCCTATGCCCAATGAATATCATTAATATGGGTAAAGGGTAAAATAGTAAAAAGCATCACTCCATTTATAATTTCTTAATCACCATATAAAATGGAATGTACCCAACTAAAATGGGACGAAGGGAGTGTTTGACCTATTAATTTGGGTATTCATGTGTACCTACAAGTCCTACATAAAATTGGTATCTTTTGTACTCAAAAATGTGTTTGACAAAAGCAAGCCTAAAAATATTGATATTATGTAGATAATTTTGTATCTAACCCCTAAAATCATACAGAGTAGAATATTTTTTTCTCCAAAAATCACGTCGAGCATATGAAGGAATAAAATTGATAGAAAAAAAGATAGTTGAAATTTTCTGTGTGTTTATTCTCTGCACAGCAAATGTATATATAGGAAATACAAGGAATCAAAATCCTAACAGACTGTACACCTGTCCTACTCTTATTTGCTAAGCCTATAACAAATTTGTTATTTACAATTGATAAATCAGAAAATGAAAATAAATATTTACATGGAAAAAGGAAAAATAAAAATATAGAAGCTTCTGGATTGAGGCCAATTGTTTGGCCACGTGTCTCGATTGTAGTGGAGGAATAAGAAGGTTCCATCTTTAGTCTTCACTTTACTCTTTTTATTTCTGCAATGTTCATGTCCGAAAAGCTCAAATTCTCCACATCAAAGCTTTTGCTCTTCAACTTCTTCAATGAGCCACTAACTACATCTTCTATAACTCCAACACTCCCTCCCCCCCCCCCCCTCCCCTTCAAATTGGAGAGAGAGGAACGAACACCCAATTTGCTTAATAGATGATGATGAGAGGTACCCGGAAGTGGCTTAGTGAAGATATCAACCACCTGTGATGAAGAAGGAAGAAAAGAGAGAGAAATCAAACCATCGAGATACTGTTGTCGAACGAAGTGACAGTCTAAGTCAACATGCTTCGTCCGCTCATGAAAGATAGGATTTTTAGCGATATGAATGACGGCTTGACTATCGGAATGGAGAGAAATAGGTAAAGAAGGTAGAAAGGTCAGATCTGAAAGAAGACGGACAAGCCATGTCAACTCGACAACAACACAACGCATAGATCTGTATTCCGCCTCAATGAAGGAAAGAGAAAAAGACGGTTGTTTTTTTTATTTACAAGAAATGGGACTCCCGCCAAGACTGATGTAGAAACCACTTACTGAGTGTCAAGAATCAGGGCAAGTAGCCCAATCGAAGTCGCAAAAAGCCAACAGAGTAAGAGTAGGGGAGGAATTGAGAAAAATCCCCAAACCTGAATCTGAGAGAAAATAACGTAGGCCATGATGAGCAGCTAAAAGATGGGGTTGTTGAGGGTGTTGCATGTATTGACTGAGGTGTTGAACGGAGAAGGCAATATCTGGTCGTGTATGGGTAAAAAAATTCAATTGGTCAATCAAGCCACGATATACTGTGGGATCAACAAGAGGACAACCCATATCAACCCAGAGTTTTTGAGTGGGATCTAAAGGTGAAGGTGCAGGTTTGAGCTGAAGACAGTGATATTCATTGAAAAGCTCTAAAGTGAATTTTCGTTGATTGAGTATCAGACCATGAGGCTCCCGGATAACTTCAATACCCAAAAAATAATGTAAGTCCCCTAAATCTTTGATCTTAAACTCCTAATCCAAAAATAGTTTGAGGGCATTCAGTTCTGCATTGTTATTTCTTGTGAGCAAGATATCATCGACATAGACAGCTAAAATAGAAATAGAATCACCACTACATTTATAAAATAAAGAGTAATCATTCAATGAATGGGTAAAACCTTTGAATCTAAGGGTTGTTGTTAATCATGCATACCATTGTCTCGAGGCTTGTTTTAAGCCATAAAGAAACTTCTTTAAATGACCATCTTGTAGGATCAGTAACTTTTATACCTGCTGGAAATTGCATATAGACCTCCTCATCTAATTCACCATGAAGAAATGTGTTATTAACGTCTAATTGAAATAACCCCTAGCCTTGTTTAATAGCAATGGCAAGCACACAATGTATGGTAGTAATCTCAACAACAGGACTAAAAGTCTCTGTAAAATCAACTCCTTCTTTTTGTATATCACCTCTAACAACTAAGGGTGGCAACGGAACCGGGCTTGCCCGTTCCGGCCCGGTTCCGGTACCGGTTCCGGTTCCGGTAGGCCCGGTCCGGTAGGCCCGGTTGGTGACCGGTACCGGTACCTACCGGTACACGGACCGGTGCGGAAGGCCCCCTTTTGTCCGGTTGACCGGTCCGGTTCCGGTCCGGTTCCGGCCCGGTTAACGGTAAAATTTAAAAAAAAAATTATTAAATTTTTTTTAGCCGTTGGTGGGGCCCCCAACGGCTAGTTCCAGACCAGCCCCCCCCCCAGCTTCCCCCAGCCCCCCCCCCCCTAGCCCCCCTTCATATTTTTCTATAAATACCCACTTTTTTCCCCCTAATTTTCCCACAAATTCTCAAAAACTCTCTATTACTAATCACTCTCAAATACTCTCTATAATATTGTGTATTTTGTTAATTGAAGGGATTTTTTTTGAAGCAAGCTTCAATTGTCATCTCTCAATTCCTGCTTTTTGGTTATATAAGTCTGCTTTTACGCAGACGTTCGGTACATTCGTTCCAACTTTCATCTGTTTATTTGTTTAATTACTCTTACTTTTTTATTATATTTACATTGTTTGTTTTTATATTTTTATATTTCTTTTTTTAATATTAAAATATGGATGCAGGTAAAAAAGGTAGTGGTAAGAAAACATTTGTTAGTCAGGTTAAAAAAATTTGGGGTAAAAAAGATAAGGGTGCTAGTTGTAGTAGAGGCGGTGGTGGAGGTAGTTCTAAATCGTTGCCACCTAGATTTAGAATTAATAACGATGATTTTAATCAGTTTGATGATACTTCTTTTGAACGTCCTTGTGCTATTGATGTTGCTTCCGGTAATGTAGTAGACCATGAGTCCTTAGATAGATGTTTTGATACTTTTTTTGAAGACGTAGAGGAAGAGGAAGAGGTAGAAGAACAAGAGTTAGAAGATACCCCTACCCCTACTAGTCCGGCTACGGAATTACCGGAACAAGATGAAGTAGGAAATTTACCTACGTTTACTAGAGTAGGAAAGAGCGAACGTCCTAAGAGATCATTAGTTTGGAAATTTATGATTCAAAATACGGAGAAAACTACTGCAACTTGCAATAAATGTAAGAAAGTGCTCAAACATTTGACTGGTGGATCGCAGGGTGGGACAGGAATGCTAACTAGACATTTGAGAGCTTGTGTTCCTGAATATGTTCGTCTAGAAGCTATCGCTAAGGCTAAAAAAGATGGTAAACGATTGCCCAATACTAACCAATCTGTCGGAGGTTCTAACATGGTCCAGAATATTTTAGATTATAGTAACCCGGCTGGCCCAAGCACATCACTCACATATAGTCAGGATAGGGATCGTGAAGAATTAGCTAAAATGATTGCGGTTTGTGGTTTGCCTTTTAATTTTGGTGAACATCCCGGTTTTATTCATTATATTCGAGCGGTATATAATCCTGATTTTCGTGGTTTTTCAAGAAATACAATTAAAGCTGATATTTTTAAATATCAACGTGAACATTGTTATTTTCTTCGTTGCTACTTTTATCATTTTGATGGTAAATTATCTATCACTTCTGATATGGGTGTAAGTCCTAGTGGTAATGAATATTTTACTGTTACTGCTCATTGGATTGATCATGACTGGAACATGCAAAAAAGAATTATAGGTTATAAATATGTTGAAGAGAGGAAAACTGGTAGTTATATTGCTTCTTTGACAGTAGAGATTTTACGTTATTTTGGTCTTTGTGATAAGATAATGGGTGTCACATTAGATAATGCTTCTGCTAATTTAAAAGCTGTTGAATTTTTAAAATCCACACTTTGTCCAATTGATGATGATGTTTTTCATGTTAAGTGTAATGCACATATTTATAATTTAATAGTGATGGATGGTATTAATGTATTTTCTGATTCTTGTGTTAGAATTCGAGCTGCTTGTGCATGGGTTTTTAAAGCTAAAATAAGGTCTAGAATTATAGAATTTAAAAAAACTTGTGCTTTATTTGAAATGCCGTTTAGAAAAATTCCAAAAGAAGTGACTACTAGATGGAATTCTTTATTTGAAATGCTTATTGTTGCTATTGATTATCGTCATCCTTTACAAATGCTTTATAATAAACATCAATCGTATCAAGGCTTTAAAATCACCGACGAGGATTGGAAAGAATGCGAAGAACTTATTAACTTTCTGAGAACTTTTTATAGTGCTACAAATATTATATCTGGTCAATATTATCCTACTATTTCTTCAGCTTTAGTAAATATTTGTGTTATTTCATCTGAATTTGTTAAATATAAAGATCGTGAACATTTTAAAGTTGCGGTTTCATATATGGTTGACAAATTTAAAAAATATTTTTTTCCTATTCCTCAATTATTTTTGACTTCTACTTTGTTCAACCCAACGTACAAAGAACATGGTGTTAAAAAAATGATTGAAAAAATTTATAAAAATTTAGAAATTACAAGTGATGAAGTTCCATCTGTTGAATCGTGTAAATATAGTGTATTAACTAAAGCTAGACATTTGTATGACATTTATAGAGAGAAGCTACTAAATGATGAACCGGGCGAACCTCCATGTCGTAGGGCTAGATTTGATGATTTTGATGAAATTATGGATGAAGAACTTGGTCTTGATTCTTCTAACAATAATGATTTTGATCAATATATTAATCAGGCACGGGAAAATATTAGGGATGAAAATGGAGATCCTCAACTTTTAACTTGGTGGAAGAACCGAACAGAACAATTTCCATATCTTTCAAGGGTGGTTCGGGATGTGCTAGCTATGCAAGCATCTTCAGTAGCTTCGGAGCAAGCTTTCAGCGCAGGGAGATTTTTCATTGGAGACCATAGATATTCGTTAGCAAAAGATAGTTTGGAAATATCAGTGTTGTTCAGAGATTGGATCAACGCCGAACGAAGGAATGCTGGACTACCAAATTTATCGCATCAAGCCGAAGTAGAAATAGATGAAGCACTTGGAGATAATAGTGATGATGGCATGGAAGCAATGGATGAAGAAAACCAAATACCAATTCCGGATCATGTTTCCAAGGAATTGATAGATAAATTACGAAAAGCATACTTTGGAAATTATAGATATTAGTATAATAATCGAGACTTAGTTGAAACAGAACCCTTCCTAGAAGGTGGCTGCGTAGATTAGGTGCTCTTCTAATATTTGTAATACATGTATACTTCTTTATTGATTTGAATAAAATTATAGGCTATTCGCCTTCATTTTCTTTTTAAAGTTGTCTTTTATTTAAACTTTAACAATTAAAAAAAATAATAATTAAACTTTAACTTATAAATTTAAATTTCAAGTTTAAAGTTTAAATTTAAATTTAAACTTTAAACTTGAAAAATTTATATTTTAACTTTTAAAAAAATCAAAGTTTTCAAAGTTGAAAATTTAAACGTAAACTTTAAATTTGAAAATAAAAGTTTTCAAAAAAATGTTTTAAAACTTAATAAAATTTGAAAACTAATTTAAATTCAAACAAAAAAACAATTATTAAATTTTTATTTTTATTTTTTTTTGATTTTGAATTTAAATTAAAAGTTTAAAAAAAAACAAAAAAAAACGGGTAGGCCCGGAATCCGGCCCGGAATCCGGCCCGGAATCCGGCCCGGAAACCGGACCGGGTCGGACAAGGGGGACTTAACCGGTCAGCCCGGTCCGGTAGGCCCGGTTCCGGACCATATCCGGTCACCATCCACCGGTGACGGTCCGGAACGCACGGACCGACCGGTCCGGTAGGCCCGGTCCGGTCCGTTGCCACCCTTACTAACAACCAACCTTGCGTTGAGTCTCTCAATATTTCCAGAAGAATTAAGCTTAATTCTGTAGACCCATTTGGTAGGCTAGCCCTTTTTACCTGGTGGAAAAGTAACTACATTCTAAGTGTCATTAGTGATCAAAGCCTCAAGTTCCTTAGTCATAGCATCTTGCCAACCAGGGTATAAAATGGCTTGGGAAAAAGAAGTAGGTTCTTGAATATTGGATAAAGAAGTGATGTAATCTTAATTAGACTGTGATAATGCAGAAAAAGCAAAAGCAGAAACGGATATAGGACAATAGAAATAACCATCAGACACATTGGAAAGAACAACATTGTTACAAATGAAATCCTCTAAATATGCAGGGGTTTTAACAGACCTTGTAGACCTTCTCAAAACAGTGGTACTGGGGATAGGATCAGGAGGAATTGGTGCATCATCCTCATGAATTTGAGGATCAAGAATGGGAATGAGAGGAGGTGAAGGATTAGATTCACTAAATGGTAGATCATCCTATGAGGAAGTAGGAGAATCAAAGTGAAAAATAGGTGCAGTGGACTGAATAGTGGCAAAAGGATACATATTTTCATGAAATTTGACACTTCTGGAAACAAAACAGTTTTAAGATTTGAGACTTAACAATTTATAACCTTTATTCCCAAAAGAAAATCCAAGAAAAACACATGGCTCAGCTCTAGGTGCTAATTTAGATCTTCCTTGGGAGAGAGTAGAAGCATAAACAAGACAACCAAAACTTCTTAAATGGGAATAGGTAGGAGGGTGATTTAATAATCTCTCATAAGGTGTTTTGAAAGAAAAGAGTTTAGTAGGACATTTGTTAATCAAATAAGTTGCAGTCATGATAGCATCCCCCCAAAACTAGTGTGGAAGTTAAGATTGAAAAAGTAAGGCCCTGCAAACCTCCAACAAATGTTTGTGTTTTCTTTCAACTACACCATTTTGTTGTGGTGTAGCTACATAAGAAGTTTGATGGATGATGCCTTGGGAAGATAAGAACTTAGAATTTTTAGAACTAGAACCCAATTCCCAAGCATTATCTGATCTAATAACTTTAACTTTCTTGTTGCATTGTCTTTCTATCATAGCAAGGAAAGATTTAAGAATAGTGAAAGCATTGCTTTTAGTAGATAACAAAAAAGTCCCAAGTGCCCCTACTAAAATCATCTACTATCGTTAAGAAATACTTATAACCATCATAATTACAAGTGTCAATATGAATCAAATCAAAAATTTGTTTACTATTAATTTTTCTAGTAGGAAAAGGAAACCTGCGTTGTCTTGCTAAAGGACAAATAGAACATGGAACAGAAAATTTGGAACAGAAAATTTGGAACAAATAGAAACTGAAATTTCATTAATATATTGAATATTTGAAAGGGGCATATGACCCAATCTTACATTCCATAATTTGTTCTCAACATCATTAATGGAAATACAAGATAGACTAGATGAAACATCCTTGAAGGAATTAAAATTAGAACTAGAATTTGTAAAAGAAGTGACTGTTGGCACTGTTGGGGATTTGTTCTTCAGAAAATAGAGACCATTTTTGCTTTCACCAAGGAGCATTGGGCTCTTCATTGAAGGGCCCTGCATGAAACAATGAGAGGAAGTAAAGAAAAGTATGTTAGAAAGCTGTGTACACAACTTGTGGACAGATAAAATAGAAGGTAAAGGAGAAATCATTAAGATATTATCTCTGGGAGCACAATAGGACTCGTTAAGTCCCATTAGAAATTGAACCAGCCGTTTATCTTGTTTGGACTTAATGTTTTCCCCTTTTGCTCCATAGGAACAATCATAAGTGCAAACAGTGAAGGTATTCAAAGTGTCCAAGTCATCCCACAGGCGTTTGATGTTAGTATAGTAAGTTGCAATATCAGATGATCCCTGAACAAGGTCACTAAGTTGTTTTTGGATCTGGATTAGTCGTGGCCCAGAACTTTGGCCAAACCTATCCTCCAACTCAGCCCAAATATCTTTAGCAGTGTCATAATACAAAATGCTTTCAGAAATTTCACGATAAAGGGAGTTGAGTATCCAAGATATTACCATATTGTTAGCTCTAGACCAAGCTCTACGAAGATCTGTCCCAGATTCAGGCTCTTTGGTTGATCTATCAACAAAACCAGATTTGTTCTTCGCAAACAAGGCTATCCACATAGCTCGTTTCCAACCACCAAAGCTATTGCCATCGAAGACTGAATTTACCAACAAAGTTCATGGGGAATCAGTAGGAGATGAGAAAAAGGGTGAGCCGGATTACTTGGTTCAATAGAAGCTGGAGCTCTAGCAGTTGTTTCACTGCTAGAAGACATGGTTGATGAAAAGAAAAATGAAGAGAGTAGGGATCAATACTACTGCTCTGATACCATGAAGGAATAAAATTGATGGGAAAAGAGATAGCTGAATTTTTTTGTGTGTTTATTCTCTACACAGTAAATGTATATATAGGAAATACAAGGAATCAAAATCCTAATAGACTGTACACCTGTCCTACTCTTATTTGCTAAGCCTATAACAAACTTGTTATTTACAATTGATAAATCAAAAAATGAAAATAAATATTTACATGGAAAAAGGAAAAATAAAATATAGAAGCTTCTGGATTGAGGCCAGTTGTTTGGCCACGTGTCTCGATCGTAGTGGAGGAATAAGAAGGTTCCATCTTTAGTCTTCACTTTACTCTTTTCATTTCTGCAATGTTCATGTCCGAAAAGCTCAAATTCTCCACATCAAAGCTTTTGCTCTTCATCTTCTTCAATGAGCCATTAACTATATCTTCTACAACTCCAACAGCATAATACTTTTCCTCCTAAAATCACACTATATTATGCTTACATAAAAAATTAAAGATAACATAATAATAGGGGTAGAATACAAAGTTAGTTCACCTTCTTTACGTGTGATACAAGTACATTATCTGCTATATACATTGTTTAATTTTGATGTATTTTGATATGCATAAATCGGTATTACTTTAATTAAACTAATATTATTTGGTATAAAAAGGAATATAATGTCATATATATATATATATGTGTGTGTGTGTGTGTATTTAGTATTGGCTTACTCTATATATGCACTACATTGTATACATTCTTATTATTTGTATACATAACTAAAGATGATTTCATTAATCACTGATTCTTCATAATATGTATATCCGAAAGTTTAACTAGTTCTTCAAAATATTTATATCCGAATATGTATTTTACGTATCATGTATAGTTAAAATATATGTATGTTAAATCACACGGTGTGTATTTGAATATATATTTATTAATTCACAAAATATGGGCGCATCCACCAAATATGGCAGAGGGAAAGACGGGAGCAGGAACAAGATAACTTATGCTTTTTTCATCCTCACAACTTGATTGTGTGTGTGCGTGCGCACGCGTGTGTGTGTCTTATAATGTATACTTGGGCAAAACAGATAGAGAAATTAACGTAAAATGGAGCTTATTTAACATATAAAAGTATTAAAAGAAAAGAGATAAAGGCATTCATAGATCTATTATCTGCGTAAAAGAACTGGCCAAAGGTTTTAAAGAAAGATGAATATTAAGTTATTAGATGTCAAATTGTAAAAAGTAGAGTGTTTTATGCCAATAATAGCCCACTTTGTTATGCCGTGCTAAAATTTTTAGGGGAAAAATACACGTAGCCAAGCCTAAAGTGTTTATAATTGGGAAAATTTATATATGTACAATAAAATAATTAGTTTACAACAAATATAATCATTTTTTTTTATATAAAAAATAGTCAACGTGTTCCTGCTGCACCGAATATTCTTCAGAATCCCTAGTTCCTTTTTGATTTTTTCAGACTTCACTTTCCTTTTCTTTACATTTGTTTTTGTTTGTTTGATTTAGTTGCTTCTTAGTTATTTTTTATTATTGGGTCTGAGTCTATGGACTAGGCCTATTGTATATATGTTCTTTTTTGGGGATAATTATGGAATATGGCCAGTCGGCCATATTATTTACAAAGAATTTAGCTCAACTTTATTAAAATTACAAGAACTGGCCATACCAGCTTCTTCTTCCTTCTTTTGGTTGTACCGACTTCTTCTTCCTTCTACGATTCAGCCATTTATGGCTTCTTCTACTTCCTTCTTTTTCTTCCTTCTTTCTTTGTTGCTTTTAGTCTTTTTTTTTTCTTCTTCTTCCATGATCGATCAGGCATTAAAGCTTCAAAGCTCGATTTGAAAATTTGACGTACCGTAAGTGTGAACCATTTCGAGCGAATTATATATGAAAAGGCTTAAAATTTCGAAAGAAGCTCATAACTAAAATTTGAATCTAAAAAGAAATAAAATTTTAGCAAAAATATCAATGACCCAGATAGTTTTTTACAAATTTGACCCAATAATAAGTACAAGAAATATAAGAATTTTAATTGGGTCTGTGAGAAAGCTTAATACGGTTCCTGTTAGTTGCAGATTAATTGCCCAGAGAATCTGCGTAAGAGGATTGTTGACTGGAATCTTTCGACAAGTTCTCTCTATCTCCACTATTAGTGATATTTCGGGAAAGATTCATGGGTGGTTGATGGATTCTACTAGCTCTTGGATCTGGGGTTTTTTGGATAGAAGGGAACAGTTTAAGAGGTCAATAGTCAGTGCCATCACCTCTCAGTGCTAGCAATTAGCTGTTGCCGGCTAGATAGCCGTTGGACAGAATAGGAGAGAAGTCAGAGCAATTTTATTGAGAGAGAGAGAGAAAGTTCCCTGATGGCTACTTCTTCTTCATTTGTCAAACACGTATAGCATTTTTATTGGAGAAATAGGGAGAAATGAAAATTAAGGGATCTGGAGAATGAATTAGTGGGGGTTCTTGGGAGAGTTTTTGATCTGGAAATGTAGTAGAATGGTAAAAAGAATAACAAGAACATGAGAGAGAAGAGAAAGGATGTAACAGAGTGAAAAATATATAGGGATAATTATGGGACTTTGTCCTATATCGCTCGTAATACCCCTATATACATATGTGTGTGTGTGTGTGTGTGTGTGTGTTTATACATTATTTATACAATATCGATACATTACATATGCATTATATAACTATTTATACAATATCGATATAATGCATTTATACATCATATATACATGTTCATACACCATTTATATATTATTGATACATGTTTATACATCATTTAAACAATATCGATACATTATATATACATTGCATATACAATGTTCGAAAAGTTATATATGAATTTCCCTTGAGGATTAATAAATTATTAGTTGCCTAAAAAAATAAAACCCGACCATTTAGCCACAGTTTAACCGTGGCTAAAATGCGAGTTTTTTTGGGCTTTTCGGCTATTTTTTTTTGTAACTAAAAATATGGCTATATATTTTTAAACTAATTACTTTATTGTATATATTTAAAAGTATTCCCTTTTTTTAAGTCTAAATATTGAGGCTCAAGGACCTCATTTTATTGATAGCAAATTTGGATATATTGAGGCTCCAAAAGGGGTGGTCCTTGAGTCTTTTGTCATAGCAAATTTCTACATCTTTCTTCCATACATGTGATGGGGAAAAATTAATAAAAATTATTTTGTACATGTAATGTATATGTAATGTATATGTAATGTATCAATATTGTATAAATAGTTATATAATGTATATGTAATGTATTGTATAAATGGTATATAAACATGTATATATGATGTATAGTTATACTTAGGAATGTATATGGGCTTCTTACATAATGTGTAAGTGACAAAAAGAATTTTCGAAGATATAGTGACATGTATTGTAATTTATCGATATTACAGAAATGGTGTATAAACGTGTATATATATTATATAAATAGTGTATAAATGTGTACTGATAATGTATAAATAGTGTATAATTGTGTATCGATATTGTATAAGAGTTATGTAATGCATCGATATTATATAAATGATATGTAAATGTGTATCAATGTTGTATAAATAATGTATAAACGTGTATTAATTGTGTATAAATATGTACCGATATAATGCATTGATATTGTATAAATGGTGTATGAACGTGTATCTACTTTTCTTCCTTCCTTTTTTCCTAGCTCAAAATTTCACGATTCAAGTGAAATTCATTGGAGATTTTTTTTCTCCCACACTCACTTTTGCATAGCCTTGATATGCATATTTACCGTGCCTTGAATTGAAAAAGTAATTCGACTGCATTTACAATATATTTATCATGACTTCAAACTACATTCCCAAAATATGAGTTGTAAAAATGAGATCATCACTTAGAATCTTATGTCACCTAGTAAGAGTGTCAATGTTAGAAGTGTTTTCAGCGTAATCTTGGGGAATGTGTATCAATTCTCAAGGAAGAAGAGTTGTAAAGTTTCTTTTATGTAGAAGTGATCATCATTTCCCTATCACGGTGATGCAATATCTCCAACCATCAATAATCTTATTTCTGGTGGGTGATGTCACCCAAATTACACCTCGCAATGAAGTATAAAGCGGTCTCTGTCAAATATAGAACCCAACTAAGGTTGGGGTCGATCCCTCAAAGAATAGGTCAAAATATCAGTCAAGAAATAGTTTAGGCAATCAATAACAATCTCCAGTGAAAGAGGGGGTTTTGTAAATAAATAATTCAGTAGTAACAATTGTTGATTTGTTGGATTTGTAATCAGTATGAGAGAGGTACTAGGACTGTGTTCCCCAATAACTTCATTACTCTGTAGGTTCTTTGTACTTTGCAATCTCTCCCGGTGTTTGATATGCAGAATCGATAGGTTATGTATACTTAGAACAATTTTATGCTCTTGCCTAAGCAATATCCTCAAGTAAGTTTTCTCTTCTCCCGAGTTTGCGTTACTAACCCCTATCTTGGATCCCAGATTAGCTATCTCGGATTATCGGCTCAAGCTATTAAGTGGAGGTTGGTAGCTCCAAGTCTCTATTGTTTACTCCCTTCTTCCCATCTGTTACTCATCCTTTCGTTCAGAGTAAAGATAAGGCGAGTTCTAACATTGTACACCACCAGAAAGCAATTAAACCTAAGGAAACAACAATACTGATAAAGGAGAAAATACGAAAAGAAGACCAAGATACGAAAATAAAGATAAACAATGAATCGAAAAGGAAAGATAGAAGATAGAGAAATAGATAGACACAAAGAAGGAAATTGAATGCAAATAAAGGGTATATTAAACCCTAAATCCTCAATAAAATTAATCCTACAAAGCACTTAAATCCTACGTAGTCCGCAAGGAAATCGAACTCACTCACACTCTCAAGTGTATAATTGTTCATAATCATCAAAGTTAACCTAAAAATGAAGAAGAAACTACTATTTATAGCCATGGGCCATTTATTACAACTATGGGCCCAAAAGTGACCCATTTCCAAGAAAATAGGAAGCCCAGTCAATTTGGCCCACCTGCCCACGCAGGTCAGGGGCGCAGATGTCACTACCTGCCACCTGCGGATACATATCCTTCACCAGCGGACGCAGGTGAGCTCGCAGGTCCTTTCAGGGCCTCTTTTAGCTCGTCTTTGCTTTCCTTTGACCTCTCCAAGGACCCTCTACCCTTCTTGGATGTAATCTCTAACTCATGGCACCCTTTGGATAACACTAAGGGGTTGTAAAACACCTCTCGCTTCATGATCATTCCATCAAAAGGTCCAGAGGCATTTTGAATTGTATCATCCTCCCCTTCTTGAAAAAGATTCATCCTCGAATCTAAGTCCTGAAATTACAAGAGATGAACAAACAACCAATATTTCCTCAAAGCACGAGGGTTAGCACAAGAGTTAGCATCAATATTTTCGTGCCAAGGGGACACCCACTTGACGTATAACCAACTACGTTCAATGAAAAGAACTCATCATACAAGGCACAAAGGTGTTGGCTACAACAAGCATCATGTAATTCTCCCAAGGCGTTTCCATTAACAAGATTACCAATAAGCTCAAGTAAGTTAGCAAGCAAATCATCACATGTTGGAACAACCAAGGATAAAATCAAGTAGTCATTAGGGTATGGATCACCCTTCCTCCCATGACAAACTATGTTCACATAAAAGGCATTCTCAACACAAACATGGCTATCTTTATAAGCAAAGAGATAAGAGTGAAAAAAGCTCAGATCATTTAAGGTGCTATCAAATATAAGAAGGTAAGAACAAGCAACTCAAGCACCTCACATCTCTCTCATCCAAATAACTTCCCGAGGAAAGAGCATTCACTAGCGGGGTCCATCCTAGTGCTTCAACTTGTCTATCCACATAAGTGTGAAGAGTAGTTGGGAACAAGAGTTGTTTATCAAGTAGGTAACATGGACCCTTCTCAAAGCAACAAATAGATTGGGCATTCGGATTGCAAAGCCCACACAATTTAAGCACAAGGGACATAGGATAAATGTCATCATGATTCCAAGGATTGCTTGGAATAACAGGGGGGAGGTACATACCTTTAGAGCAAGGCTTTGAACTTGCTCGCTTGTCTTCTTTACATGCTCCACATGGTCCTTCCCTCCTATGCATCAACTTGAACCAATAGACTTGGTCCTCTTGCCTCTTTATAGGAGCTTCCTTGGTAGGTAACTCCATTATTTGATCCATAGGGTTAGATGTTTTACCCCTTGTTATCAAGTATCTATAAACCCATAGGAGTTTTCCTAGAAGCCTCCTTTGAGCCACATCTTCATCAATTTTGGAGTCCTTAGATAAAAACTCATCTAGGCCTTCAAATGCATACTTGTGAGGAACTTCCATTGGATCCTCATTTGGAAGTATCCCCTCATGATCCTGTAAAAGAAAAGTATTGGTGCTAGGTAAAATGCTAGCACCATGGTTAGCAAACAACAAGGGTTTGAGAAGAACACAAGGTTCCCCTCCTTGAGCTAAGTCCATTTCCTTCTCTTGGCTTGGATCATCTAAAACCTCACTACTCACCACTTGCCTCATCATAAAGTTAAAATTCATTATCTCTCCTTTTTGAGGCCAAACATCTTCTTGGGGGACCTTCATCATCATGCCAAGAAGTGTATTATTTTCCCCTTCATTGGGATTTCCCGCAAGTTCCCCTTCATCTTCAAAGTCTTCACCCTTTTGGGTTTTTTCCACACCGCCATCTTCTTGGTCGACCTTATCTCCAAAAAAATAAGCCTTACCTTCCTCCAAAATGATGTTTCTTCGATTGGGACACTAACTTGCCTTATGTCCCCAACCTTGACATTTAAAACAAACAATACCTCTAGAATTAGTGTTCTGGTATTGGTTACCTTCATTCTTTGGCGGATACTTTGGAGTAGTCTTCTCAAAGGGTTTCTTCTCATAGGACTTATTGAATTTCTTATTCTTATTTCACCCGGATGAACTAGAAGATGTGTAGCCTTAAGGATTGAAAGACTTCCTTTCCTTGTTGCGCTTCTCAACCTCAATGGACTCTTCGACAAGGGCTTCTATGTTCTCAAACTTGTGGACAACTAGTTGAGAAGCGATGTCATATTCCAACCCACATTTGAATCGAGCTATGCAATGGTCTGGTGGTTCAATAATCTCAAGTCGAAGGATCAAGTTTTGGAATTCTTCATAATAGTCTTCCACACCTTTACCTCCTTGCTTCAAGTTGCATAGCCTGGTGAGTTGTTCTTGTTGTACCTTGTTGTCACATACTTTCCCCTCATAAGCGCTTTTAATTAGTCCCAATCTGTAAGATCGGGATTACTATCTCTTTCTCATTGTAACCTTTGGGTTTCCCACCAAGTAGAAGCATACCCTTCAAATTGAGCAATTGCATGGGCGACTTTCTTTTGACCGGTTAACTCATTGAGTTGAAAGATCCTATCACATTGTACTTCCCAATCAAGGTAGGCCGATGGATCAATAGTTCCTTGGAAGGTAGGAAGAGTGATCTTGATGGAGTTAAGACCCGTGTCTCAACCCGTATTACCTCCTTGATCCCATTGGCGTTCTCCTTGATCTTGGGGTTGGTTTCCCATGTTTCCTCTACTATGGGGAACCGGACCAAACCTTCATCCTCGCCCTCTATTCCCTCCTCCATGAACTCCTCGCCTATTCCGTACAAATTCAGCGAATAGGGCCACTTCATCTATCACCTTATCTCCTCCTTAGAGTCCCTCTCCTCCTATATCCTCAACTTGGACGGGTTGATTTTGGTTAAGTGGGGCTTGGGGTGGTGGATCTTGGTTAATAGGTTGGTTTTATAGAGCTTCTTGGTTCTCTTGATTAAATTGGGGTTGTAGTGGACGAACAAGATTTTGGTTATTTGGGTAAGTAGTGGTTTGGTTGATGGGATCATGTACTTGCCTCGGTGGATTGAACATTTGGTGAAATGTTTTCGGGGAGACAGTAGTGGAGGTGTTTGGAGCATTTCCACTTGAGGAGGCATGATAGTTTTGGGGGGAGGAGTTGTTTGAGTTTAGACGACCCTCTATATTGTCCATCCTGGTTGACACACTCCCTTGGAGTGTGGTCATTTGACCCTCTTATCTCATTCATGTCTTGTCTTATACCCAAAATAGCCGCCATTAGGGATTCCATGTTAACCTCTCCCGAAGAACCTTGCGCATCATCTCCCGGAGCCATTGTACCTAGTAAGAAGAAACACTAAATAAAACCAACAAACAAGTAGCGTTAAGAAATCAACCTCACAATCTCTCGGAGTACCCACCTTTGTTTTGCCCATCAATAGGCGTCGCTAGCGTTAAAGGATCATTTTCTACTTCGATGGATGATGTGGTGTCAATTGCTACTCATGGTTAGAATGAATTCTTGTTTGAAGTAGAATAGATGACTAAAGCAAACTAACGTACTTGAAACGAGAAATTACAACGAAACAAAAACTAGAAAAGCACATAAAGAAACGGATGAAGAAAGAAAAACGGACTCTAAGACTAACTAATCAACCAAGTAGATCAATTACTAGTTATTAATTAGATTAGGAATCAAGAAATGAGATTAAGAATCAAGAAATGGAATTAGGATGTTGGAACCTGGGCAAAATTAGTTTTGGAGTTGTTGAGGTTCATTTGGATGACCTGCCCAAGCAGGTGGTGACCTGCCCTCGCAGATGATTGGCGCAGGTAGAACCAGTGTGGTCTGCGTTGGGTCACCTGCTGGTGCAGATGCCCACCTGCCCACGCAGGTGAGGGCGCAGGTGTCGTAGACAGACACCTGAAACTTTCGCTTTTCAGCCTTTGTGGGCTCTTTTTTGCACTCTCTCTCTTAGAATATTCCCTTTTCTTTTGGATATTCTCTAGTACTAACAAAATTTCTTTCCTTTCTCTTTCTTTCTTGGATCAAACAACACTTTATTGAAGATTTTTCCTCTTGGAGATTTGAATGTCTTCAAGAACACCAAGAACAATATGAAAATCAAAATTTCATAACTCTCTCATTTTTGCTCCGAATTGAACGAAATTTCAGATCTAGGTTACCTTCAACTTAGAGAACACTTTCCAACAATTTTTAACACCCAAATCCACACCAAAACTTTTAGATTTGAATACCCACTTTACTTTTTCTTCAAACTCAAGAACTCATCAATGGGATTTTCTCCAAATCTCTTCCAAACACACTAAAAGCTCAAGATCCAACCTAGATGGAACAAATCTAGTATAGAAACTACAAAAATGACTCAAAAACATAAAAAATATTTTTGGGGTTTAAGTTGAAAACGTTTTTGACTCTTTTTTATTGAATATCAATCCTAAGACTTAGGATTGTGGAAACAACCCTAATCCAAGCTCTTGATACCAAATGATAATGGAGAAAATACGAAAAGAAGAACAAGATACAAAAATGAAGATAAACAAGGAATCAAAAAGGAAAGATAGAAGATAGAGAAATAGATAGACACAAAGAAGAGAATTGAATGCAAATAAAGGGTATATTAAACCCCAAATCCTAAATCAAATTAATCCTACAAAGCACCTACATCCTACGTAGACCACAAGGGAATCGAACTCCCAAGCAACCGACGTTTTCAAACAATAATTCAACGCAAGCTAATCCAAGCTCACTCACACTCTCAAGTGTATAATTATTCATAATCATCAACGTTAACCTAAAAATGAAGAAGAAACTACTATTTATAGCCATGGGCCATTTACTACAACTATGGGCCCAAAAGTGACCCATTTCCAAGAAAATAGGAAGCCCAGCCGATTTGGGCCACCTGCCCATGCAGATGGGCATCTGTCCAAGCAGGTCAGGGGTGCAGATGCCACTGACTGCTACCTGCATACGCATGTCCTTCACCTGCGGACGCAGGTGAGCTTGCAGGTCCCTTTAGGGCCTCTTTTAGCTCGTTTTTGCTTCCCTTTGACCTCTCCAAGGACCCTCTACCCTTATTGGATGTAATCTCTTAACTCATGGCACCCTTTGGATAGCACTAAGGGGTCGTCAAAAATCTCTCGCTTCGAGATCATTCCATCAAAAGGTTCGGAGGCATTTTGGATTGTATCAAATATATATATAAATATCGGTTGAAAGTCACTCCGTACTACGAACCCTACTTCATTAATCTGTCATGGTTCCCACAACCGTAGTTATAGTGTTTAGCTACTCATAATTGCAATAACACAAAAAGAATTTTGATAAGACAACATAATTATGAACTTACAAAAATATGATAATAAACTCCAAGATCTCACTTTGAATTAAAAATCCTATAATCAATGTTTGTACTCATAAAACCAATAATATGTCTTTGAAGTAGGAATAATATGTAATAGAACGTAAACTAATACAAAAGAACGACGAGTATTTATAGGCAAAATAAAACCTATGCTAAATACAACAGGATTGCTGAGTTGGTCATCTCAGACGAAGGGAGGTATGATCGTGGTTAGAATCCACGAACGTCCTTGGTGCTCATAATTTATTCATGGACTTGGTCATCTTCAGGTCTTTAATGGTAAGGTTCTCAATATGACCTCGTACCTTCTAACTACGATCGTACCATGCAGTTGTCTGATCCTCTTACATTTTAATTCCTGAAACCTTCATCTCTGAACCTTCCTTCTACGACCTTTTGGTACGATCGTGGCTTCGATGTAGGGTCGTGGGAGCCACTCGTCTGATCTTCTCTTCACTTAGCTTTTGCAGCCATGCTTCCAAGAAGTCCTTTCCATGATCAGTTTGTATGACCGTGACATCATAGCACGATCATGGGAGACTTCCGTCTGATTATCCCCTGGAGACATCCTCTGATTCTTCTTACGATGACCTAGCACGACCGTGGTCAGATTCCACAGTCGTAAAATAGGGTCGTCTGATGTACTTTTTGTCCAAAATCTAGCACTCCACTTCTCCGGACCTGTTTGACCTACAAATACCCAAAAATACATTATATCTACTTAGAAATACTCTCGTACTTGCAAATATTCACAATTTTAAGAGTCAAAAGTGTCGTAAGTTTACAACACATCAACACCCTCAAATTAGACCCTTTGCATGTCCTCAGGTAAACAAAACCAACTAAAAATATCATGACACATAACTAAGAAAAATCTAAGATCACTATGACAATCAAATTTTCACAAAATCGTCTTCAGTACGCATTACCAAAATTCAAGTCAACACCCTCTTACGTCATCAAAACTCAACAAATGCTATGTGCATACAAACAATTAACTATAACACATTGGGATCAAGAAATGACATTGCATTATCAGCAGACAACCCAACACTTAAACTAATGACACTACCCGAACAAGAAGCAACCACAATACAGTCCCAATGCCCCCACAACAAAAAAGTCCCTAACGCTCAAAATATGCAACAAATGCCAATCTAGGGACTGAATCAAATCTCTCACTCTCATAAGGAAGTCAGACTGTGTACGTTTGATACTATAGGCTTGCCCTTATTTTCTACATCTTAGCTTTCAAACAGTCGGACTAGGATCACTATAGGACTTTTATTAGCTTGTAATGTAGTCCTGGGGATAGGTATGACACATATGGGTAAAGTGACTCATTCCTCCTCGACACTACACTATTTTTGGCTCAACTTTTCCAACTTTCCTTTCATTTATTTCTTCTTCCTTTTTTTTCAACTTTTCGGACCCCAGATACGGTTTTATTTTCACAACTTCCTCTTTTTTTTCTTTTTCTTTTTCTCATTTTTCACACATTTTTTTCTTTCAAAACACTTTTCTCTTATTACACCATACCGCACCCCAATCCTTTTTCTTTTTACTAACATTTTCTTCATACCCAATCTTTTTCGCACCTCTATGATAGCCACCCTCAACTTATGCGATTTACCTGAGTTGAGGTGCACAGTGTCCAAGGAGGGACCAGGGCCAAAGTAGGTTCATTATAAGTAATCGGGAAGGTGAATAGGTTAGTTCAAAGAAAAGGTCTTCTTGGCTCAAATTTGGGATCATGGGATATCACGTTCATTTGGTAGGCTTTTTAGGCTTATAGTGGACTTATTTGAAGAGCGACCTATGATACTTTCCTAACCTCCTATCCAACGACTTCAGCGAGACTAACCAGGCAAGTTCTAAATAACACACATACACCAACTAGGTAAAACCTCACACTCACTTGGTTCAGGGCTATGTATTCAGTCACTACCTATCTGATTCATGTAAGTTAGGCTATGGTTATCAAGTTCATAATTCTAATGTCATTACGAGATCCAACATTGGTCACAGTTCAGATAAGCACACAACACAACACAAAATTCAAAAAATTTAGAGGGGTATTATTTAAATCATTCAAAAGAAGCTTGCATGCTCTTTTTATTTCAACTGCACCAAGTTCTCTTATTTTTCTCTTGATTACATACAAAACACAACATAATAACAAAAACACATAAATAACTCCTAAACATGCCGGTTCTAACTAGATAGCACAATCGAGGGAAAAGAAACACGGCAACAAAAATCCTTGATTGTGGTACACCCTCACCCCCAACTTGGAAATCATACAATGTACCCATTGCACGAAAACATAGAAAATGTAAAACTAGGGCAAGGGACTACTTGTGGCTCACTAGACACCTGTACTCTGATTCGGTGGGGTCATAGATGGGACCCTTCCTGTCTCCTCAGCTCTCGTGGCCTCGACTGTGGCTGAGGTACTCTCAGATGTGTGGGCACCGATGGCGGCCGGTGCACTCAAAGATGTCACTGCAGGGGCATCCTCCGTACCCCCTCCAATTTAAACAACCACCTCAGTAGTAGGTAGGATCTCAACACCCTCTGAAATATGAGCCTCGAAGGTCTGTTTACTCTCTTTCGCTCTTTTTTTTCTCCCTTCTTTATCTCTCATCTTTCTCTTTTTACGGGGCTGCAACTTACTACCCGTCTCATTCGCATCAGTGTCATCACCCCCAACCACCAGGTCCTGCATATAGAAATCAGGGACTAAAGAATCCACATCCATTACAAGGTCAGCTAAAGATGGCATAGAAGGAGGTAGAGGTGGTACAATCGGGACAGTCTACTGGGCTAGCTCCTTGACCGTTTCCTTTAATTCAGCTAAATTTTTCATGACTGTGCTCATATCGGGAGACTGTACCTCCTCTAGCTTATCCGTCATTCGACTCTCAAATCTATCAAAAGGGGTCTGAACCACCCATACTGCAACTTTAATCTCACTAGCTACGTACGGTTTCACCCCTACCTCCAACTTTCGAATTCGTGCATCGTACAATAACTAATTCTGCATGATCTGCTCCAGTTGAGAGGTGGAAATCAGTGTGTAGCCTGCAAGCACTAACTAATGGGAACCCGTAGCTGTTATGGTCTATTGTGAAGAGGATGAAGTAGCACCGACTTCAGACGCTGGATCTCAGTGGCTTGTGCACCACTTGCTCCTTCAGTGGTAAATCAGGCAAAAGACCCCGGGTTAGAGCCGTCAGGCTCCTCAAATCCTTTATCAATGCAATATCGGTGCTCTTCATCGACTGGATAAATCTGTCAACCATCGAGATAGTCGGCACCTGTGAATCTTGCATCAACTGTTTTATTAGATAATAAAATAGCAGTGTAGTGCTGAATTGTAGTACTTTGTCCTAAATCTATTCCGCAATGATCCCCAAAATGCTCAGCTCCATCTCTGCCATAAAAGCAGCTACTAGGCATGCATTGGTTGTACCCAATGTATTATCATTTGTTGTAGGTGCAATGCGATGCCTCACTATCGACCACCAAGACTTGGCCATGAATTTTAGAGTGTGCTTGTAAATTATCAATCTGTTGACCCAAACTGCATTCTCTCCAGTTTTCGCAATGTGGTCCGCCAACCACTTGTAATGCATAACTTTGTCATTTGTGCTCAATTTCTTCACCCTTTTCAAATCTATCATCCAAAAATCTCCTCAACTGGCTCAAAACCAGCACCAAATAAGACTCTAAAAATATCATTGATTGATATGTTGATCTCATGATCTCAAACTCGCACCATATCCAGTCGGGATGCTTTCTCATGTCTTGTTCTTTGCCCGAGGGAGTCATGTTTTTTAGTATCGCCGCATAGTTGGAGTAGAACTCTCTTACCATCTCTGGACCATAGTTATGGAGTGGCCTAGTCATCTACCCTAATTTATATTTCTCAAATACCCGAACCAACTCCTAGACTTTCTGCAGTGACTCAGGCAATATCCTAGGCTCTTTCTAAATTCTCCATTTCTTGTTTCCTTTGTTGTTTAAGGAAACCCCATCTATGTAGTAATATCGAGAGTTTGGTATATTTCACAGCCTCGGGTCTACACCCCTTTGAGACACATTAGCAGCAGTACCCTTGGAGGATTAGTGTTGGACTCTTCCTCCTCCTCCGAGGATCTTATCTCTTCAGCATCATCTTCATGCTCACCCTCATCTGGGTTTGAGTTTTGACCTCCCTCTTCAGACTGGAGAAGTTCGACGGGGGTAGCTGCTGGCACCAAGGCAGTAGATATTATTTCCTTGACCTTTTCAAGTTCTTTAGTCTTTTCCCTAGTGATCCGAGGTTGGTGTTAATCATCAGACTCACTTTTTGAGAATTCTACCTCGAACCCACTTGACTCTTGAAACTTACTCTCCAAGGTTGGAGGTGTGTCTCGGGGGTCCTCATTTTTTTTAGATATCCAGTTGCATATGCTTGAGTGTCTATGAAGCCATAGTACTTATTCAGAGAAGAGTTAGTCTCAACTTTGAAACACTAATACATGTTCAGAAAGTTGTGCAAACGAGCCTTCCTACGATCGTGCAATAAAGGTACGGTTGTACCTTCGATCGTAGGAAGGCTTCCCCAAAAGTACTAAAGAGTTGTCATATCAGACGAGCATATACCACGATCGTACCATGAAAGAATGATCATGGGAAGTGTTTGTCTGATGGACTCTAGCAACTTGAAAAACTGGAACCCCACAAAGATCCAATCCTACAATCGTTTCTAGATACCGCGATCATAAGTTGTGTCATGGTAGGCACTAACACTTATCAGTTCAAAACATAAAATTCGACAATAATTTGACCCTCATTGACCATGTTCTTGAATAAAGGGTACTCATACTTCCCCCCTGGTGTCATTTATTCAAAATCCCCTACACACAACAAATGATTTTGGTCTTGTTTTGCCCTACCACTCCTCATGAACTCAAGTTAACACCCCTTATTTATTACTTGTTCAAATATGGAGATAATCATTAAAGGTGGGCAATGAACTTACAAATTTCTTTCTTGAAACTTCGGGTGCTCTGAGAGTTGTAAGAGTTTGAAATCGACAAGAGTAGCTAAATTACGCAAATTATTGGTATGATTTTGTAACTTTTGCTCTTTTGATCATTCAATTTTCTGTGAAATAAGTTTGAATGATCATTGGGTTATATAGGGTCTCAGGTATAGGGCTTAACACGTTAAAACCCAAGTTGGGTCGGGTCAGATCGGGTCTCACTTAAATAGTTGAAACTAACAGACAATGCTTACCCACGATCGTAGTTTTTACTCGTTAGGAGGGTGTAAGAAAACTTACCCGAGAACCTAAAAAACTTAAAGACGGTCGTGATACATAACCACGATCATTCCTTAAAATCGTAGGTTCGATGATTTGCATGTTGGTTTCCAGGAGTTTGATCAGACGGTTGATACCACGATCGTAATATCTAAGTACGATTGTGGTGACCAATCATAAGATAACCCCTAAAATTCATCCCTCTGGACTTCATGCAGATGACTGAATCCACGATCGTGGGACCTTTCCACAATCATGCAATCCTTTTGTGGGTTCATTACTAATTCCAGTTATGTCGTTTCTTTTGCTGCACAATCCCTGCACAAGTAACACACGTTACCCTATAAAACTAAAAGTACAAAATCATAAGTTGCCTCTCAAAAAGCGTTTGATTTAACGTCGTGGTACGACATGGCTAAGTTGGTTACTAAGACTTCACCAACTAGCCCATGTGTTGCCTCCCATGAAGTGCCTGATTTAACATCGCGGCATGACTAGGATATGTTTGATTCCTCAAGCACTCTCTAGTTCCACTTCACATATCACTTTCACTTCGTCAATGTCACCAATGTAGTGTTTAACCCTTTGGCCATTCACCTTAAACTTCTGGCCTTCTTTATTTTCCAGCTGATTGCACCATAAGGAAACACTCTAGTCATTCTACACAGTCCTCTCCATTTTGACTTTAGCTTGCCCGAAAATAACTTCAGCTTAGAATCAAATAGCAATACCACATCGTCTGCAGCAAATTCTTTTTTCTCAATCTTCTGATCATGGTATAATTTCATCTTCTCCTTGTATAAAGCTGACCGTTTATAGACATGGAGATGTAATTCATCCATCTTATTCAACTGCTCTAATCTCAATTTAGCCGCATCACTTCATTCCAAATTCAGCCTCTTCAATACCCACAATGCTTTGTGCTCAAGTTCGACAGGTAAGTGGAATATTTTGCCATACACAAGCTGATATGTGGAGCACCAATAGAGGTCTTGAATGCTGTTTGATAAGCCCAAAGTTCATCATCAAACTTTCTAGCCCAATCTGTCCTATTGGTATTCACAGTCTTCACCAAAATGGACTTGGTATCGATGAAACTCTTTCATCGAGCACAAATTATTGTGGGTGGTGTGGTTATGGTCACAACAGACGTACTTATAATTTCTTTTCAAGAGAGAAGTCGTCTTTTGATTTGCAGCTAGTTAGTATGTTTTCACTATCTTAGATTCATTGGAACCTTGTTAATTTGTTTTTTGAACAATGTTTAGTCTGTTTGAATAATGTTTGGTTTAATGTCAATATGATTTCTGAATTTGTTGTAAAGTATGCAGCTGGAGATACTTTATTTTCATCGATTCATTACTTTCATTATAAAAAGCTTGATCATATACTGTTTTGTAATAGCTTGTTACATGATGGCTATTAACAAAATAAGAATAAAAAAATTGAGATAATAAGTGTCTACTGACCAAAGGGCCAGACCTTTTTTTTTTCGAAAGACCAAATTGTACAATGTATCTGCAGACACATTATTGCAAATATATTATAAATTTCATCAATGTTGATGATACATTACTGAAGGTAATGTATCTGATACACTGCTGATATTAATAATAATGTTAATCTGCTAGCAGAAATGCCCAAAATACATTACTGAAAAAAATTGTATTAGATACATTACATATACATATATTGATGTATCTAATACATCACTATATAACATACATGACTTAAGATACATTACTATATGTGATGTATCTGATAAATTACTGACATACTATTACTGATAATATATGACTCAAAGAAAGTTATCATTCAATAGATATGATCCATAAAAATAAAATGAAAAATGAAGATATGATAATTGTCATTCTAATGAAATGATCCACATAATCAATACTGAAATATAAAGTAGCAATACATGTCTTGATGAGAAACGACTAATACAGTCACCAAATATTTTCACAAAAAATAAAAGTTACTTCCTAAGTTGAAATGTCCATAACCAACTGATCTACATCTATTCAACGACAATCAAATCTTTTTCGCCAGGAGGTATGAAGTTGGGTTTTGATTTAGGTGGATCTTTATTGTCACTAACATAATCATTCCGAGCTTTTTCTACTCCATAGTTGCATAAAAATAATGTTTATCTCATGTGATGGAATTCAACATCAAACCCAGAAGATGGTACTTATAGTCCATCACTTAGATTCTCAGCAAATTCAGCTACAAAAACTCTACAATTCCTGCAAAAGTATGTACCGTCAGTTAAAAATGTGTTAACATTAACATACTATTGTACGTATGGTAAATGCATAAATTTTGAAAAAATAAACTGATACATACAGAATGCCACTTGCTTGCTGAGAAATGCCTTTCACATATTCAATATCAAATGGGTGTTGTTGTAACTTTTCCGTGTAAGATTCAAGTGACGATCAGTCGGTTCAATCTTTTTGATCCAAAAAACCACTGATGTGAAGGTAAGTTGGCAACCTTAAAGCCAACTTTTGGACCTCAATGGACTGTTCTTTATGTCTTGATGTAAACATTAAATCATACACATGTATGCACCTATCTTTTAGTACAGCAACAACTAACACCCAATGAAACTATCCATCACAATTTATCGAACCATACACCTCGTATACCATATGCCAAGGCAGACCAATAAGGATACTAAATTCTTTGATAATGTTATAAAGTGAATCCCCATGCTGAGCAACAACAACTGAACATGCATAATCCTCATGCATAGGAAGAACATCATCCCCCGCTTCTGGACAATATCTTGTGTATGTTTTGTAAATGTATGTTTTATACACACAATTCACAGTGATGTATCTGTAGTGGGGATAGGTCTATTGCGTGGACTTCTTTTGCAGGTAGTAGAAAATGACATCCACATGCTGCAAAAATGCATCAAGAGTTGATAATTAATCAAAAGATATGAACGGACACATGGGCATGATTACATGTAATTCGGGCTGATACATAACTATCCTTCGTGTTCAAAAGAAACTGTTAACTAGTATCAATTTAATAAAACCTGATACATAAGTATGTATGTATCATGTGAATGGTCAGATCTGAGACATGCATATTCATGTTTTTAAAGTAATTGGCATAATTATACCTCATCATTCCAACACTTGTTGGGTTGAGACATCAAGTAGAACTAATTTTTTGTCTTGAAAAATGCAACAGTAAAATTTAGTTGTTCAAATTTAAGACCTGAGCATTTAAATTTGTAATGTTCATCCTTGTCTTTCCTGTATGAGTAGTATGTGTTATGATAATATTTGAACATTAGGAACATATTTATGTGTTAAGACAAACATAGTTATCTTACTTATGTGCATGTTGCTTGAAAAGACCTTCACGTATTCATTTCGAGAATGTTGTCATTAATTTAATTAGACTCGCCCCGAAAATGTTGAAACCTTTAAAAGAATATTTAGGAGGCAAATCAGGAGTGACTTTTTCCTTGCCTTTTGAACTGGAATCAAAATCTGTCAAGTATCTTTGACGGCTGTCTAGTCCTTTGAGAAAATGTCTTTATGTCATCATGTAACACTAATTTGGGATATGAAAATTCAGTTGCTAAGGCACTATCACTGATGTAAAATTGGCTATCAGTGATTGAAAGAGGACTATAAATAATCAATGGTAGAGTAGCAAGGAGACCGGTTGGTCTTGATACGAGTGTGTCTCTAGCATCTCCAACAATATCAGGTAATCATATGGTGTTATCATCCTGAAGATTCTAATTCAGTTAGATAAAGTATCAGATACATAAAAAAAAAAATTATCTGACACATTATTAATATATCAGATGTATGTGATATATTACAAATGTGTTTGATAAATGTGATACATTACTAATGTTTTATATACATTATTAATGTTTCATATTTATCAAGTACATTACTAATGTAACTGATATATCAGATGCATTAGTACTATATCAGATACATTACATGTAATAATATGTGAGTTGCAGATACATTACAAAACTTATATATATTGTGTACAGAATTACCTTCTGTTCACCAAGATCAGCATTGGCCTCGATTGATGCTCGGTTAATATTCACATATTCCTGATCATCGGCATGGCTGGGTAGACGGTTTGGACTTTTTAGTTTCTGGGAGCGATCAACATTGTCTTTTCCACCTGTGAAATATTATGTACAACATAAGAAATTCATACTTTGATATGACTCTTGTATATTTCAACTACCTTTTCATCTTGAACATGCTTCTGCTTCAAAGATTTCATTATCTCTGTGCATTGATTAGTCACTAATGTCTCAAGATCCTTGAATTTTTTATCAACCTTATCACGTAAACAAATGAATATTTTAGTGAAATTAATTAAAATAATTAGATTTTTAAATTGCAACTGATACTTATATATGTTTTGACATAGGACTTTACTGCGTCTAAGTCAACTTTTAGCAAGGGTTCATTTTGTTATCGGTTAGAAGTTCCATCAAAAGACTTTTCAGCCTCATGTGGCTCCGGAGCAAGAGGTGTTGTTTGTTGACCATGAATGATCCGAGGTAATGTATCTTTTTCTGCTTCAATTATGGGATCATCAGGAGATTTTGATGTCCCCAGAGACTGTTTTTCTTTTGGTGTAGATGTTGTGGATTTTTTGGTATCTCTTTCCCTTTCAGTTTTTTCGGGAACAGTAACAGTCTTCCTTTTATTTGGCGGCGGGGAAAGCGATGTTCAAGAATCATGCTTGGACTTCTTCAGCAGATGTTTAAGTAGTTTTGTACTAAAGTCCTCAAAATTAGCATGTTCCGAAACAACGGCTAATTCAGTAATTTCAGAATTCATATGCTTGGGCATATCATTAGATGTGGTTGGTATATGGGATGTGGCAGGATCGTACGATGCAATACTCAATGAATCAGGCAAATCAAGTTTATTCAATTCCTTTTGAAATAAACATACTGTAATTATGAAACACAAAAAAAAATGTTAGAAAATATTACAATAACAGATAAATACCTATGTATCAAATATATATATATATATATATATATATATATATATATAACTAAACAATAGTTGACAGTATTAATGTATCAGTTAAACCATTGTAATGAGAAAGGGTATCTAATGTATCAGTTGTTATAGTTACACCTATGTATCAGATTTCAATAAATGTCAGATACATATAACTATGTTTCTGTCTATTCAGTAATGTATCGGATATGTATAGGTGTAGTAAATGAAAAACTTGTCAAACTAACTTCAATGTAAAACAAAAATAACTTAATCAGATTATGAAATTTACCTTGCTAAACATCTCTTCCATAAACTTATCGTATTTTGGCTTGATTTCCACTACTCGCCAATTCAATATCCTCGAAATTTGGTTACCCTCATGAATAGCTATACCTTTGACAATTTCCGAACAATATTCATACATTCATATATTCAGTACGTATGGAATGCCCCCTAACCAATATAACTATTTTACTACATTCAATTCTTGTCTCAAGGAATGTATCAATTTGAAAAAGGCTAACTTTCCCCATGAAATTGTTTATATCTGCCATCCTCCACCATATTAAAATCTTCTAAGGTAACAGGTGCATCGTCTAGTTGTGAAAGCACAAAGGTGTGGATAAAGTATAATTTAGCCACCTGGACAACATCTTCATTGTTGTCGAAATTTCTCATCTTAAAACGTTGAATCAATCTAATTTTGGGTACACCAATTGTTGAATCAGGAAAATACTTCTCCATCGGTCTATTGCACGTCAAATTGGGGTATTCAAAATCTTCAATATTACCGGTGTATTTCAACTTGGTAATAAGAAAAAATTCAAAGATGAAAAATCGAAGGACGGTGCCCTTGACACAAACATGAAGTTCATTTGGATTGTTCTGCTCTAACTTAAGCATCAAAAGGCTCTTGGTAATTTGACCTTGGAAATTATATTTTGGTGTTTTGAGATATACACCAAAGCACGTTTGCCGGAATAACTCAACTACTCCCTCTCTTATGTAACTCTTAAAATCCTCTAGAATATTAGTGTTGTATGAGCGGCCGAACCTAAGAGGATGAGGTGGAATATCTTTGACAACATAATTCATCCCCCTGCGTACCGATACATTACAATATATAAGTTTGACTACTACTTGGTTATTAATCTATAAATATATCAGTAGCATTACCAGCATTCAGATACATTACTCTATCCAGATTTTGAGCAAATACATTACATTAGACAGAATTTGAGTCAGATACATAAGACATATGTATCAGATTCACAGGTCTGATAAATGTAATGTATCTTCACCCTTTTTGTATTGTATATGTGTGTCTTTTTACTCTATACATAACTATAGTACCTTTTTTAAAGGGTCTCGTGATGTATCTTCAACAACTTTGCCTTTTGAAGTACTAACATCTCATTTTTTCCTATTTTTAACTGCCTCCTCAATAACTTCTTCATCATAGCAGGATCATTTCGGTGTTTTGATCTATTTTCATGAAAATTATCAGAATCCATATAAAAAACACCCGAAACAAAATCAACTACATATACCGTTTGAGATTTGTCTAATTGAGAAATACCAATACTAAAAGATGATCCTGAATCCATTAACTAATTAAAACTGAGTTAACAAAACTAAATCGAACCTATATTTGCTCAATTTTTTGATCTACTCAACTTTTAAAAAACTATGAAAACAAACTAACCTCCAAAAAATTGAAGAAAAAAATTAAATGGAGATTGTAAATAGTTGTTGAAGCTTGAAAGTTGATGAAATTGAAGATTAAGTGTGTGTGTGTGTGTGGGGGGGGGGACATGACTCCAATTCGAATGCGGTGAGTTGGGAGTAACTGCTAGACACACTTCCTTGATTTGCGCCGAGAATAGAGGCCAATCTACGTGGATGTAGGTGATGTATCCGAAATTTGTGGGAGTGTGGTGATGTATCCGTTATTTTAAGAGAGAGAAAGTAAATTAAGAATTTAAGTAATTATTTAAAAGGATTGAGATTTTAAGTAATTAAGATAAGTTAAGTTATGGTATTAAGTAATTTTTCTAAAATAAAATGGACTACATCAGCTGCAATCTAGTGAGTTGGCTGTGTGTATAGATGCAAAACTTCTCCTATACGAATCGTAGCCCAATTCCCCAGTCATAGCCCATTTAATTTTTATCCAATAGAATGTTGTCCACTTCCATTCTTGGGGTCAACTCTAATATCCAATTGACAATAGCACCCTTGGCCGTGTTTGGAAGGAAAGCAAAATTTAGTAGAAAAAGAATTCATTTTTGTTTATTGTACATTCCAAATTCCTTCTTTACTCGGGCAAGAATCTCAGAAACTCTGAAACCCCTAAAAATTAAAATAAAATTAAAAAAATCCTTAAGAAACGGGTCCTTGAAAATTGAAATGAAATCCCATTGTTGAGTGTTTTTCTATGTATTGGGCATTGCAATGCTTGTTGTAATTTTACTGCATTTTCAAGATTACAGTTGAATCCCCAGATCAAGAATGAAGCTTTCTTGGCGAATCGCAGTTTTCTCTATCCTTCTTTGCTTTCTCGCATCTGGGTCTTTCTCTATCGACAATTTTCATCAAGCGTAAGATAAGATTTTTTACATGCCCTTTTGGGTGCATGATCTTACTCTTGAGTTATTTGGCTTTAAATCATTGTGATCTGTAGTAATATTAGTGTAAATTGCTATGCCCCGTGAGGCAACCATATGAATGCAGGTTGCTTGTTGAGAATTCACATTCTGAAGTTGTGAAGTTTTTGCATCAGTTATTAACCTTCTAATATTTTCCTGACTTGATAACTGCTTCTAGGACTGACTGATTGAACCATGATATCATAAGGTAGGATTCAGTGTTAACTTCATTCCATTGACCAACATGTCCATTATATTCAACAGCAACAGCTACTACTGCTAAGCCTCATCTTGAGCTAGTTGGGATGGCTTATATCGAGCCTCATTATCCATTTCTCTCTACCTAGACCAGCTTGCTAGTCATATAGGGTGTGTTCGGTATGAAGGAAGATGTTTTCCACGGAAAATAAGTAGATTTCTTACTTATTTTTTTGTGTTCGGTACATAAGCAAAAAATATTATCCTAAAAAATTTATATATAATCTAGACAAATGCTATAGGAGGTAGGGGTGCGGGTGGTGGGGATGGGGGCTATGGGGTGTGGCATAGGGGTAGGGGGTGGTGGGTGGGGCGAATACAATCAATGTGGAATATCACTTGTAGAACTAGTTTTCCTCACTTTCACTAGGGAAGTCATTTTCCTCATTTTTAAGCAGCTTGTTTCCTAGAGAAATGGTTTCCAAAAATTCTGACCAACCGAACATGGGAAATTGGATGCATACCAAACACACCCATAAAGTTTATACATAATAAGCAGTATTGCATCCAAGTGTAAAACCAGGTGATTTTTCCCATATGCCTAAGATGGAACTTGCGCTGGTGGGAGGATGCAAGTATGAAATAATCTATGTACATGCAAGTTTGCCTGGACTTCCTTGCACAGAGAAAAGATAAGCAGCAGTATTAATGAGTATCTCTACAGCTAGGACAGATAGAACATGAATGCTCAGAATCTTTCCAGTATATTTTTTTTCCTGTTTGTATTATAAATTAGATTATTTATTCGTACTATGAATGATGAATGATGATCAGTGTTGCCTCATCAAGCCTCAGTAAGTTAGATGTACATAATCTTTTTGTCTTCTTTGCTTATGGATGTACCTAGTTTGCGATCTTTCTATTGTTACTGTAATGCTGTTTGTTGTTTCAACATATAGCTATCTTTCTACTTGACAGGTTTCCTATTATAGAGCCTGATCCAGGTCACACAAAACTTCGCCTTTCAAGAGAAGGATTGGAGGCAATTGAGAAGATAACTACACCCATTGCAGCTGTTGCTGTAGGTTTTGCATTAGTATCTGGCATCAGTTATAAACTGTCAATTTTTAGGAACAAAAAGTTATCATCTCTTAACAGTTCTATTGAAGTTTGAGTCTCCCTGTTATTGCTTGGAAGTTTCAGTTATTATGTTTAAGGGTTGGTCATGTTTTGTATTACTCACCCCTGTTTGTTAAACTATAATTAATTTGACTTGCATGGTGATCCAGAGTAAAATGTCAGAACAGATTACTGCATTGATTAAAAAAATTATTCAAAGTAACTGTTTTGAAATGGAAAAGTGAAATAATTAGTTGGTAAGGTTTTGAATCAAGTTTTTATAGTTGCCTTTTTTTAAAAAAAAAAATGCATCAATTTGAAGTAATCTTGAGTAGGTGTAATTCTTATCTGTATAATCGTGAGAAGGAGAAACCAAGAAAAAGGAAGAGAAAAATTCTCTTCTGAAAAGAGGGTCAACCTTTTCTTTTCAGAATGGTCCAAGAAGGAAATTAGGTTAGTTTTACTGGCACACAGGGAGTACTGTTTGCTGCTTCTTCTTTTTTTGGAATCTTGCATGCACTGGAAGTATATGTCTTTTGTCTTTTTGTGCATCTGAATATAGTTTTGTTGGAGGAAGTTGCTAGCGGAGCTGTTTCTTACCTAAATTTTATTTTCCACCAGTGTCTTTTCTGGTATATTGACATTTCTGCAAAATGTTTGACCAGGTTATTGGTCCATATCGTTCGGGAAAATCATTTACTCTTAATCAGCTTCTTTCCCTGTCTTGTTATGAAGGTGCGCCCTCCTTTTTTGATTGCTGACCTCACTTTTTGTTTTAGTTGTTAAGGTTTGCTGTTACCTTGGTAGCTGCAAGGTTTTTCTGCAGGTTTTTAAGCAACTGATTGATGGAGTTCTATTTTTGCAGGTTTTGGTGTTGGGCATATGCGTGATACAAAGACAAAAGGTGTATATGCAAGATTTTACTGGACACTGTTGTTTCAATAAGAGATCTGGACATCGTTTAACTTCCTCGCTTCCTTTTTTACCAGGGATATGGGTTTGGGGCACTCCAGTAGAGCTGGATATTGATGGAGTAAAAACTTCTGTTTTTTACCTTGACACAGAAGGTTTTGAAAGCATTGGAAAATCTAATGTATACGATGACCGGTAATATGCTAATCTTCAGATGTTGCAGTCTACCATATATATCTGACTAAACACGGTTGTTTTGTGATGTTTTTTGTTTCTCAGGATTTTTGCCCTTGCAGCTGTTATGAGTTCCGTGCTTATATATAATCTCCCTGAGACGGTGTGTTGCTCTTCCTATAATATCCATTCTCTTTCTATGAAATTGTGCAGATTAATCCTAATTTAAGGGCATGACAATATAAGTTGGTGAAACATGTAAAATTTCAACAGAACCCAATTGGTCATTAGTTGTCCCTAAAGTGTTGAGTGATGAAACATGGAGAATGTATCCCCTTTATAGAGATGACTCGTTGGAAAAGGGTATCAATTATTATCTCACAAAAAGTTGTGACAGCCATTCCTGTGAAAGAGGGGTCTGAGGAAGGGTTGTGGAGGGACAAACCATGTTTTAGATAGGTTGTGTCTAACTCAAACTATAACCAGGCTTAGTTTCTTGGTATTGAGGTTTCTGCATGATCTTGTTTTCTGCTTCAAAACTACTTTATTCTTCCTCTATCCATCTCAAAAAGTAAAAGAATGAAAGCGAAATATGTATCTTCTTTCTTTTTTGCTGTATCCTCCCCGAAGTAGTGGTAAGGTCTGCGTACACTTTACCCTCCCCAAACCTCACTTGTGGGATTTTACTGGATATGTTGTTGTTGGTTCTTTTTTGCTGTATAAAACTTGTCGTTTAACAGATTATGGAATGAGTATGCAATTTTAAATTTCATGATAGATCAAGAACTTCAATTCTTGCTGACCTATTGAGTCTGGCTTCATAATGTAATGATGATGATGTACTAAGACAATTAAGCTATCATTGGAAAGCTTGGCTTCATGTATTTCCTCAAGTATATGGTGAGTTTAAATTAAGTATTAGAACATTTAAAACTTGGGTTGGTAAAAATTGAAAAGAAAAAGCAAATCATAACATGTATAACAATATACATTTATCCCAAGATAAGAACATGTACAAACAACATATTAAGTTCATACATCAAAAGATTGCACAAGAACATTTGAGAGACTTTGACAGAAGGAAAAAAACTTCTTCCTGGCTGGAGAAAAACTAAGAAGACAATTAGAACTATAGTGATAATATAGTTGATTTGCGTAAGCATTATTTTTGGGGGTAAATTGGTCAATTCAACAACTTTTTGCCAGCATGTGATTACACATTAAGAGAGTAAGTGTTATAGCTCCCAAGGGTGTGATGTACGATGTTTGGAGAGTTATTTTGTGCTGTCGATGCTTAGCTGAAAAGCAGGGTTTGATGCTGATGTTAAAGAGCATCTTGTTTTCCTATGAGCCTGTCATTCTTCAGAATAGGTTCTGGACTTTGTACGTCTACAAGTTCAATAAAGTGGGATGGAAACCACAGGAGACAAGGGTGTAAATTCCAATCATGGCAAAAAAGTCTTGGTCATTTCTTCCTATTTGTCCAAGTCTAGGTGGGTAAAGTTTCCCGACGCATGTGTCGGTGGAGGTAGCAGGTACCTGGTAGAACAATCAAGGTGCATGCAAAGCGCAGATACAACAACAACAACATCCTCAGTATATTCCCACCAAGTGGGGTCTGGGGAGGGTAAGTGTACGCAGTCCATACCACTACCTCAGATGTGAGATAGAGAGGCTGTTTTCGATAGACCCCTGGCTCAAGATAAAACAATCTAGAAAGGAAATAGTAAAAGGACAAGATACAATAGAAATTACCCCACCTAATAATACCATAAACAAGACTCACCAAGTAATATAATAAAGGATACAACACTTTGAAATAATACTAGCTAGTACTATAGCCACTCCCACTTTATCTCGAATAACCTCATTTCTAATCCTATCTTTTCTAGTACACCCACACATCCACCGTAACATTTTCATCTCCGCCACCTTCATCTTTTGGATGTGAGATTTCTTGACTGGCCAACACTCCGCCCCATACAACATAACTGGTCTAACCACCATTCTATAGAACTTGCCTTTGAGTTTAGGAGGCATCTTTTTGTTGCACAAAATTCCGGAAGCGAGCCTCCATTTCATCCACCCTACCCCAATCCGATGAATGACATCCTCGTCAATCTTTCCATTCCCCTGAATCATAGACCCCAGATACTTGAAACTATCTCTCTTCTGGATGGATTGAGTATCAAGATTTACAACCACATCAGACTCCTGCGACACCTCGCTGAACTTGCACTCCAAATATTCTGTCTTGGACCTACTCAACCTAAACCCTTTAGACTCTAGGGTTTGCCTCCAAGCCTCCAAGCTTCCAAACCTCCAACTTGGCATTAACTCCTCCACGGGTCTCATCAATCAAAACTACATCATCCGCAAAAAGCAAACACCAAGGCAATTCACCTTGAATTCGCAACGTCAAAACATCCATCACCAAGGCAAATAGAAATGGGCTAAGAGTCGATCCTTGGCGTAACCCCATCAAGACGGGAAAGTGCTTCGAGTCCCCTCCCACAGTCCTAACCGGAGTTTTGGCTCCATCGTACATATCCTTAATCGCCCTAGCATACACCATAGGTACACCTCTATCCTCCAAGCACCTCCATAAAACCTTCTTGTGGACTCTATCGTAGGCCTTCTCTAAGCCGATAAACACCATGTGCAAGTCCTTCTTCCTCTCCCTATACTGCTCCACTAGTCTCCTAACGAGATGGATGGCTTCAGTAGTCGAGTGTCCTGGCATAAATCCGAACTGATTCTCAAAAATAGTAACAATCTTTCGTAACCTCAACTCTACAACCCTCTCCCAAACCTTCATAGTGTGGCTCAACTACTTGATACCCCTATAATTGTTGCAATCCTGAATGTCACCCTTGTTCTTATACAATGGAATCATCGTACTCCACCTCCAAGCTTCAGGCATCTTCGCCGTCCTGAAAATTATGTTAAACAACCGAGTCAGCCACTCCCTTTCTGTGCACTTCCAAAAATCCATTGAAATCTCGTCCGGCCCAATCGCTCTACCCCTATGCAACCTACGAATAGCCCCCTTAACCTCCTCAACCTTAACGCGCCTATAATAACCATAGTCACGAAGCCTCTCAGAGTGCTCCAAATCCCCCAACGCAATGCTAGTATCCCTTCCTTCGTTCAAGAGCTTATGGAAGTAAGACTGCCATCTCCTCCTAATAAGAACCTTCCCCACCAAAACTTTGCCGTCTGCATCCTTAATACACTTCACTTGGTCAAGGTTTCGTGCCCTCCTCTCCCTAGCCTTGGCTAGCCTGTACAACTTCTTATCACCACCTTTACCATCTAACGCTGCATATAAACTTTCGAAAGCTGCATCCTTAGCCATCGTAACCGCCAACTTCGCCTCTCTCTTAGCAATCTTATACTCCTCCCTATTCTTTCGCTTCTCCTCCTCATCCTTACTCTCAGCCAACTTCGCATACACCCTCTTCTTAGCCTCCACTTTCCCCTTCACCTCTCCATTCCACCACCAGTCCCCTTGGTGCTTGCTCGAGTGACCTTTCGAGACACCCAACACCTCTCTAGCTGTATCCTTGTTGCAACTGGCAGTCTTATCCCACATACTATCTGCATCCCTCCACTCTCCCATGCCTTTCTCGCCACCAGCTTTTCCCTTATCTCGAGCGCACTGGCCATAGTCAGGCTACCCCATCTAATCCTCGGCTGGTCATCCACACCCCTCATCCTCCTCTCCTTTTTGATCTCTAAGTCCATCACCAAAAGCCTATGCTGGGTCAAAAGACTCTCACTCGGTAAAACCTTACAAATACCCCTATCACCTTTCCTAAGGAGCAAAAAGTTAATCTGAGTCTTGGCCACCGAACTACGGAAGGTAACCAGGTGAACCTCATTTTTTGGAAAGTTTGAATTAACTACCATCAACCCAAAAGCCTGAGCAAAATCCAAAAGTGCCACTCCTCCTTCGTTCCTTATACCGAACCCAAAGTCTCCATGCGCATCGTCATAACCCCTCGAAGAAGACCCTATGTGCCTATTGAAATCCCCTCCAATGAAAGCTTCTCGTTGCTGGGGACACCCCTTACCATCTCATCCAAAGCCTCCCAAAAGCTCTTCTTCTCTTTCTCATCCAAGCCTACATGCAGGGCGTACGCACTAATAACATTCCAAGAGCAAACGTAGGTCCTAAGTTCAAGTCTTACCGTCATCCTTAGTTAAAAAAAGATTCATGTGCTTGACCTATGAAAAAGAATTTGGCCCAATGTGGATCAAGCTTTTAGATGAGGCAGTTACATAATTCAACACTACAAATGTGTTATTTTCAATGAATAACATTGTATAAGTGCTGAAGTAATGCAAATGATGTTTGAAATTTGGGAGGCTGTTGTTTCCTTCCTTCAAAAGCACTTCTATTTCTCCCTCTCTAAATAGTACATATCACACACCGAGTAACTTCCCTGGAGCCTGTCATTATTTCTTCGCTTTATTCCTTGCTTCCATTTTCTAACTGATCCCTCTGGTAATTATATAGTATCAAGTTCCATAGTGTTGAGGCAATATTGCAATGTACAACAGTAGCTGGTTGACATCATCTGCTGTTTGGACCAAGACCACCAGCTAGTATCAACACCTTCCTGCCCCTCCAATTTTCTAGCTTCCAATCAGCTCATAGTCCAAAATACTTTTAACTTCTTAGGTAATTGGGGCACCCAAACAACCCCATGTGGAAGCTTTTCCTCTCTCTTACAAGCAACATATCATATAATGATTTGAGGTGAAGCTTCCAGGACCTCTTGTTGTCCATTTCCAGCTCCTTCACATCCTTCTTCATATGAATGAGATGAACCAAATTTTTTTGATAACCGTGGTGTCCGAGCCAGCTTTCGCGCACCTCGACTAAATCCACGGGATACCTGCCACTCCCCCCCGCAACAGATATCAGGTAACTCTGTCCACTAAAGCTAGGACAGATGGGAAGTGTTAGAATTGGAGTAGGAATAGAAATAGTATATAGAAATAGTATATAGAATCCTAGTTGGAAAAGAATTTAATGTAGTGTCCTAGTTGGAAAAGGATTGTGACGTAGTGTCTATAAATAGGGTCTTAGTGTAATAATGTAGATACAACGATTCAATAATATTCTTCTGTTATATTTCTCACATGGTATCAGAGCTTCTACGATCTTGGTAGAAAATCAAAGAGTATCCGCTGCCGGCGGGCGGCTATGACCCATATATGCCGCCCGTCTGGCCAATGATTATGTTAGCAAAATTTGGGCCTCCATGCATCTTTTCGGTGACTACTTTCTCATATTTGATTTGCGTAGCACTGTGCATCTTTCCGGTGACTACCTTCTCATATCTGATTTGTGTAGCACCGTGCATCTTTTGGGTGACTATTTTCTCATATCTGATTTGCATAGTACCGTTCATCTTTCCGGACTACTTTTTCATATCTAAGTTGAATAGCACCGTGTGTCTTTCCGGTGACTCCTTAGATCTGATTTGCGTAGTTTCGTGCGTCTTTTCTGTGACTCCTTAGATCTGATTTGCTTAGGGTCGTGCCATCATTCGGACCCTACCCATATAATCTTTTTTTCAGTAGGGTCATGTCATCATTCCGACCCTACCCATACAATTTCTCTTTTCCAGTAGGGTCGTGCCATCATTCTGACCCTAACCATATAATTTCTCTTCTCAAGTAGGGTTGTGCCATCGTTCCGACCCTACCCTTATAATTTTTCTCAGATTTTGACCACTTTTCAGCCGTCAAATCTAATAATTCAGCGCGTGAGCATGTTTCGGCCAGTTTTTCGGTGACTTTCTTGTTCAAGATCTACTCATCTATTGATTTCGAGATGACCCATATATTTTATACCAATTTCCACAATTTTCCAGCAACAAATCAATTTTCCGACGACGTTTACTACTTTTTCGACCACTTTTTCAGTTTGTTCCTTTTCAATTGTGATCAACCAGACGTCTTGAGAAGTCCTTACTAGTTTTTTTGCAAATATCTTCACCAATTCCCTCACTAGTCCTCGTATTAATTACATCTATAACAAGTTCAGTACATATTGACCTGTATGTACCAGCTTGAGGGGGAGTGTTGGAATTGGAATAAGAATAGGAATAGTGTTTTTTGTTTTGATAAGGTATGTGTATTTCATTCATAAACAAGGTCGAGTTGGCCGTATACTAAGGAAAAAGCCAAAAGGTAAAGAATCTACAAAATCTGATTCTATACAAAGTCCACCCATTCTTCTATACAACTAGGGATTTTATCAATGCACCAAAAGAAAATAAGAGACCAAAGGCTATTCCTCACTTGAGAAAAACTCGACTCTACCCCCTCGAAAGCTCTCCTATTTCTCTCATTCCAAATAAACCACATCAACGCAAGAGGGACCAAATTTCATGCCTTACGCCTTCTCCTCCTATTCCCGCTTCTCCAACAAAACATTAAATCTTTCACAGATTTTGGCATAACCCGAGAAAATCTGAACCACCGAAGCATATCCCACCATAATCTCATGGTAAAGACACAATGTATGAGAAGATGATCAACTTCTTCCCCTGTCTCCTTACACATGTAACACCAGCTGAGATAGACAACCTTATGCTTTCTAAGATTTTCCGCCGTCAAAATCACCCCTGTAAATGCTAGCCAAGAGGAAAAACACACCTTCGTCGGGCACCAACGCTATCCAAATTGCATCACATGGAAACACAACCTCCTTCCTAATTAGGAGTTTCTCATATAAAGATTTAATAGAGAAAAACCCATTGTTCCTCAAACCCCACCACGAAGTATCAGGTTCATCCACCATATTGACTTGCCTGTGAAGGATGGCCATCAACCTTTGGAGCTCAGTTACCTCCCAATCATGGAAATGCCTTCTAAATCTCAAATCCCAAAAAGTCTCTCCACCATGTAGCTCCCTAATTTGTTGAACCGACAGGTTCCTTTAGCATGACATTCTATACAGAATCTGAAAATCATCTTTCAATAAGCTATCCCCACACCACCTATGCCCCAAAAAATTAACTCTCCTCCCATTTCCAACCTTGAATGAGATGTTTTTTGTGAAATCATCCCATCTCTTCATTATATTCCTCCACAACCACACTCAAAAGGCATAGTGACATCTCTAGTTCTCCACCCCTCTTCCATTACCCCATATTTATCAACTATCACCCCTCTCTAAAAAGCTTGTACCTCCATCCCGAAACGCCAAAGCCATTTGCCTAACAAAGCTTTGTTAAAAACCGCCAAATCTTTAATTCCTAGACCTCCCCAATTTTCAGGAGACGTGACAGTCTTTCAATGCACCAAGTGAAATTTCTTTGCACCCCCCATCCCAAAGAAAGTTCCTCTGCAACCTCTCCATTTTTCCTGTGACTGAAGTTGGAGCTTGAAACAAAGACATGAAATAAGTGGGTATACTTGATAAAGTGATCTTAATAAGCACCTCTTTTCCTCCTTTGGAAAATTATCTTTTTTGCCACCGCTAATCTTTTCTCAACCCTCTGAAGAACCGGATTCCACACCAAAACATCCTTGTTTGAAGCCCCTAGCGGTAGTCTAAGACAGGTAGTCAGAAGAGCCCCCACCTTGCAGCTCAAAACCTAAGCGAGCATCCCAATGTCAGCCACCTCCCCGACTGGAAAAATCTCACACTTACGTAGGTTAATTTTAAGGCCTGACACCACCTGAAACCAAGTAAGCACTTGGCCTAAATGATCCAGTTGGTTCATAACACATCACAACAAACCAAAGTATCATTTGCAAACAATAAGTGGGAAACTAAGACTGTCCCAACACCCCTAATCGGTACATAAATCCCTTTAAAAAACCTTCCATGACAGCTTTGTTCATCATCTTACTCAAAGCTTCCATAACAAGGATGAACAGGCTCGGAGATAAAGGATCCCCTTGTCTCAGGCCCCTAGAACTCCCAAAACCCCCACATGGATTGCCGTTCACTAAAACTGAATATCTCATGGAAGAAATGCAGAATCTGATCCGTTCTCTCCATTTTTCCCCAAATCCCATCTGAGTCATGATGAAATCTAGGAAACTTCAGCTCACATGATCGTAGGCCTTCTCAAGATCAGGCTTGCACAACACACCTGACACTCCTTGCTTTCTCCTCGAATCTACCACTTCATTTGCCGCCAAAGCTGCATCCAAAATCTGTCTACCCTCCACAAAAGCATTTTGCGAAGTAGATACAGTCTCATTCAGCACCTTCTTAAGTCTTAAGGAATCTTCTCAAGTCTTATGTAATAGGTAGAAAGTGATGAACTGTTTTATGGTTAGCAAAATTTCACATTTTTGAACTTCTCTTCGTGTTTTGTACTGTCTTGGGATTTTTATAACTTTCCCCTTTTGAGAAGATAATTGATAGGAACGGGTCATTTTTATGTCCTTTTCAGTTACTTCAAATATTGATATTACAATAGATGCGGATAGTGGATTTCTTGAATGTATTTACAAGTATCATTAGTGAGGATAGCCATAGGATGTATGAGATGTGGCGGATTGTTCTGAATTGAACATTTGTTCGAGGAAATATTGCCATAGGTTTTAATACTCAAAGCACATTGATATAGCTTCTAGTAGGTTTTTAGATGGTAAAGAAGCATGCACAATACTGTCTCGAGTTATCTGATGATGAAACTATACTGAACAGCCTCATACATTTAGCAACCATGTCGATATAAATTTCTCGAGAGCTATTATTTTGTCTGTAGACAACATGATGGGACGAGAAGGTAGAGGATCACACTAGCCAGTGATGTCAAAGGCGAACAACATAAAAAAGCGTCAAGATTTGTTACTTCTATAAGTGTAAAGAACAACTAAAGGCTAAAGCACGTGTTTTAGTGAAATATGGCATGAAAAGAAGGAAGAATGTAAATGAACAAAAATTACACTTCAATCTTGATTGGTTGATTTCAGTTATATGAATACTTAAATATTCATTTTGCTTGATCATAAATTGACTAGTTTTATGCTAGCAATCAACCTATTGCAGCTTTTTAAATCTAGGCTTGGGACCGACAATGCATGCTCACATAGGATGCAAAACACACATTAACATATCAAAAAAAGATAAATGTAATGCAAAAGAAAAGGTTATGAACACAAATAATGATTTTGGACAAAGTATTTGAAATTTTTGAATTGGCAAATATATGGAGTTAAAACCTTGTCAATCAAGTTCAAACCCACTTTGAATACCTGGTTTAGATGCAAATACAGTTTTAAGTTTCTAATTCAGATTTAATGACTACCTTTTTTGTACTAAAATCTAAACTTCCTCTTACTAATCACCAATAAATTTATCTATAACATTTTCTCTTAACAAGTAAATGCATCACTTTACTTAGTGCTGCTCTCTGCATGAAAGAGTTCATGTCTCTGAGGCACGTGTTAGTGCCTGCACTGAAATGCCGTTTAAGGGTGCCTCTGACATCACTAGCATTGGCATGCGAGTATTTAATCATTTCAAATTACCTTGTGTGAATGTTCACTGTGCTTGGGTTTCTTATTTCAGTGATCCTGAAATAATTTTTACAGTGAAACCATTGCCAGCAAACTTTGTTGAAGTGAAATATCATACACGTGGATGAACAAAATGTTTTAGATATACACATTGAGGGTGGCTAGTGTGTTACCTGAGAAAAGTTTAGCTATTGATGTATCCTCTTGTCGATACTGCTAGTCTTATCGCTATAACAACAACAACAACAACAACATACCCAGTGAGTTCCCACTAGAATCCAACATTGCAGTTATGGGTTCGGCAGAGTCCAGTAGCTTAGGCTCCGTGTATTTGTATTGAAAAATTTATTTAATATGTATAAATAATCTATTCAGAAATTGTTATTCAAATTCCATAAACTAAATCTCCTGGTTCCGCGCCTGCATGTGCTAAGTGGAGAACAATGCTAGCAGGGGGAACGAAAACGACCACACACTCTACTCATTAGATGTGATACTAATGTAGTCTCGATATTATCAGTCAAGCTACAAATAGAAAACCTAACCACCCGAATGATTGATTATTTTTACTTTTTATTTCTTTCAAATCCCAGCAGACGCAAAAATGTATTAGATGATTTCTTTTCATCTATCTAAGCCTTAGTGGGTAACTTCGTGGGCCGAGTTACCCGATACTTGTACCAGTGGGAGGTAGCAGCTACCGATAAAATAATCGAGATGCGTGCAAGCTTGCCTGTATACCACCATCTAAAAGAATAATAATTGAAGGTCTCATGTGCTAATTGGGGAATATGTCAGCATGGGGATTTAACCCAATTACACATGGATGAAAAACACAAATTTTGTTTACTACTAAAACTAGAGATAGGTTGTGTGTAGCTTGCATTTCTTTGTTCTTTTGACAAGTACAAATAATATATTGTAGTATATAATGTTGATATTTTACTCTAATGTTGTAGTTATTCAAAGTAAGTAGGTGATGCACAACATTTAATTGACAAAGTCGTGTTATTAAGAGTCTGTCAGCTGAGCAAAATATAATATATTTGCTATCAAGTAGAAATTTTCTTTAAGCTCATTTAATCACATAAATGGCTAGCAAGTGCTAGAAGATAGCCAAAGAATCTAATGGTTGAGCACCCATTTGTATAAAAAGTAGTTCTTGCTCCACCTATTCTTGTCCACATATTGGTAGTACAACTGTTGAGCATTCTAATATGGTTAAAACTTTGGCTCTGAGGGTGGTAGCTTATTTCCTGTCCTATTTTCCTAAATGTATAAGGGCTCTCCTTAATCATATTTTTTATTTTGCATTGTGTTGTATGTTTTAGATACGTGAAGCTGACATATCCCGGCTGTCCTTCGCAGTTGAACTTGCTGAGGAGTTCTATGGAAGGTTCAATTCTAACTAGTTGTTTCAAAAGTTTCTTGTTTATGTTTGGCCGTTGGTTTCTTGTTCAGCTTCGCATTCTCTCTTTTTCTTTTCTGACTCTGTTGTTTCATCCTTGGATCTCTTCTCTCCTTGCGGCCAGAGTAAAGGTAAGCATTTTGGAGTCATGAAGCCTATTAATTTTCTACCTCATTGGAAGGGGCAATGAAAGAAGTGTTACTTAACAAGTTATATGACATGCTCAGTTGATGGATGTTGTGTAGGGGCAAGATGTTGCATTTGAACCTGCGAAGCTACTATGGCTCATCCAACGTGATTTTCTGCGTAAGTAGGGAATGATGCCCCAAAGCTTCACAAGTGCAATTGCTTGACATTTTGTGAACGTTACATGCTTTATGGACTAGGGGATGTAAATGAACAAAATGAGATGGAGTGCTTAATATTATCTGCTTAATGTAAAATTTATCACAAGAGTTTCTGCAGTACTCTTCTATCTAATAACAAGATGCCTTTTGTTTCTGTTCCTTCTGTTGTAATTTGTTACCTTTTGCAGAAGGAAAATCTGTGCAAGAAATGGTTGATGAAGCTCTACGACGTGTCCCTAATAGTAATGGTTGGTTCAGTTACCTTTATATGGATGCATAATAAATAACTATGAAGCCTAGTATAAGCTAACTATGGTTGCTTTTTCTGTTGCCACAGGTGATAAAAATATTGATCAGGTGCTCTTTTTTGTACTCTTGAGTTCTGCACATGATGAAGAAACTTGACTTAATAGATTAAATTTGATTGTAATACATGGTTTCAGGTGAACCAGATTCGAGATTCTTTAGCCATAATGGGTGATAATAGCACAGCCTTCAGCTTACCACAAGTATGGCCTAACTTCTTCTGTCCAATGATCTTTTTCTTCTTGAATTTTGCATTTCACAGCTTAGTGCAGTAAAAGTAGTCAACTGTCATTAGATAATAGTGTGACTGCAACAATCATGATATGTTAGATCCTAACCCGAATAAACCGTCCTTTATAATACTAGGTATATATTGTTTCTCTACGTGATCTGTGCACCTTTTGGGATGTATTATTTCTCTACGCTGTTGATGTGCACCTTTTTTCCTTTTTTACTGGTGTAAAGACCAAGGCTATTCTATCATCTATTTCCACTCTTCTAATGGTCATGGTATCTTGATTTTGAAGAAGATGCCATTAGGTTTACCTTTTCTTGGTAACTTTGTTAGAAAATAGTTCAGGAACCACCTGAATACATCGAGCGAGCACTGATACCGCCACCAGCCACCCGGCGATAATAGGAAGTAGGCTACTATACTATTAAAATTCACACTACTTTCTGATCTCCTTAAATCATACTGATAGCTAGTTTCCACTTCAATTACAACCTGTTTACATCCCTTTCTGGCAAAGACCTGCTATAACTTTACTCCTAAGTTGACTTAGACTTGTGCTGTCTGCTCTTAACCAATATTAGTTTTAATCTGAATTTTCTTTCATGTTATCCAATGTGACTAGCACTGAGGGTGTGACGTAGTGGTCAATGAGGTGGGTACAAACCTTGGAGACCAGGTTCAAATCCCAGTAAAGACAAAAAACACTAGGTGATATCTTCTCACCTGCCTAAGTCTATTTGGTACCTATACTGGTGTGGCAGGTAGCAGGAGCCTGGTGGAATAGTTAAGGTGCGCACAAGTTGGATCACCACTGTTTTAAAAAAAAAATATATCTCAATGTGACTATATTTACTCGATTCTCCAACTCCAATTTCTTCTTTTTTTGGATAAATCTAGATTTCCAACTCTTTTCTCTTCCGTCATTCCTTTGGTTTTAATTTTGATCAAGGATAATTGCTCATTGTTGGTAAACATATTTTACTTTGATAGGAAGTTACTGTTACTCAAACCTTTGAGGTTTCACTATTTTTCACTGAATTTTATTTTTTCAGTTCCTTTGTCCATATAATTGTTGTTTGGTTTATAGTTATTTTTTCTTGCATTATTTTCTATTTCTCTCTCTATATACACACGTGCATGCACACAACACACATAAGTTTGCTAACATGCTTCCCATTCTTTTATTCCAATAAATATCCATTAAGACATTAAAAAGAATATGATTTAGGTGTCACTGCTAGGACGGAAGTCCTTATCCAATAAAATATTATCCACGAGGAAGTCCTTTTTTGGTGTTTGATTAACCGGAAGTATTTTTCGAGGAAAACTTATTCTGAAGGGTGAAATCCGTTCCAACTATTCCAATTCTTATTTAGACTTTGTTATCAATCTTTAACACCAGAAGTCGCATTAGATTTTCTAAATAGAAGCGCTATACAATTTGTTGATACTATTATGGCTATCCAGTTGAGAAGGGTCCACTAGGGAGAAGCTTAACTGGATTTTTTGGGAGCTCTGAAACTCCCACTCTTGCAGACGTTAGAAGATGGGCCTCCTCCGTTTGGAAGAAAGTTTTTGGAGTCAACATCTACGAAATGGCAGGGAATCTCTATCTCTTCGAATTCCCAAATAGGTATATGGCGGAACAGACTTTACAAGGGGAATGGTTTTGGAAAAATCTGCAGGTTAAGCTTGAGAGGTGGAACCCTTTAGTGGGCTGTACATCATCACAACAGAAGCAAGCTTCGACTTGGATCAAAGTAATAGGCCTACCGCTCCATCTGTGGTCCAAAGAAACTTTCCAAGAAATTGGTGACGTGTGGTGGATGGCTAAGAACAGAAGAAGAAACAGAGCTGAGGAACCATCTTAAATGGGCTCGAATAGAAGTTAGGGATGACGGTAGAAACATACCCAGTGAGGTCGCTATAACCAAAGAAGGGTATATTTTCAAGATCCCGATCTGGGTGGAGAAGAAAACAACCTTTGAGAAGGTTCCGATCAAGCACACAGTAAAGGCTCAAAAAGCTATGACGGAGATGGCAGAAGATGAAAGATTTTCAGGGGAAGGTATTACACAAAGGTCAAAAAACAGTTCGCTCAAGGAGATGGGTTTTAACCAGCGGACCAAAGCCTCGTACCAGATTATTGCAGAGATTGGCAGGTTGACAGCTGTAGACTGGTCAACCCATGTGTGCAACGCAGATTTTTTTAAAAAATCAGCACATGAGGGGCATGTGACCTCTTCAGGTCAAGAAAAGAATTATTTGGGCCAGCTCTTTAACGGGCCCATCCAGACTCAAACTTTATTAAATGAAGTGCATGCCCAACCCAACTCAGAACATTCTATAGATGAGCTCTGGGAGGAAATTACTATGTGGAGGTCTTCTCCAGAAAACACCATTGCGAAGGGAACAGAGGAGCAACAAGATTTTGCTTCAACTCCTATCTCATCAGGAATCACAGAAAGAGAAAAGGGAGCAGAGACATGTTCAAAACAGATAGTGGGGGAAACAGCAGAGGGAGAAATAATGGTGACGGAGAAACAGGGGATCGAAAATCACAACAAACAACAGGACATGATTGTCAATTCTAGTCTGGGAGGAGAATTGTGGGATGTAGAAGAAGCCATGCCCATTGCCACAGAGCTACCTATAGCCACTATTCATAAGGAGAGGGAAACATCAGCATGGGTTCGACAGAATATTATAAAGCTAGGCAAGATGTTTGGAGCGGACTTTAAAGGGCATGAAGAAGAAGCTTTAGAGCTGCTCATGCAAGTAGATGCTTGCAGACAGTCAAGAAGGATGGAACCACCTTCAGGTATCAGAAGGACCAGACTCAAAGGCACTAACGAGTTGAAGAACTTAATCACTTTTGATGTTAAGTTCAAAACTGCTTGCAGGAATAAGGGGAAAGGGAGCATGCAGTTTGAGACATGAAGCTCAACCTAGTGTCTTGGAATGTTAGGGGATTGAATGATGTGAGGAAAAGGAGGGTGGTGAAGAATTGTGTAGAACAATGGAGGCCTGATATTCTATGCCTACAGGAAACTAAGTTACAGGGGAATTTGCAGGAGAATGTAAAGCAAATATGGGGAGGGAGATGGATAAAATATGCTTGCTTAGAAGCAAGTGGAACAAGAGGCGGAATCATTATGCTTTGGGATAGTAGAGTTTGGAAGGGGGAGGTACTTCAAGTAGGTGTTCATACATTAACATGCAGTTTTGAGGCTATGTTACATAACTATAACTGTCATATTTCAGGGGTTTATGCACCAAATGGCAAGGTGGAAAGAAGAGAGGTTTGGGATGAATTAGGAGCTGTTAGAGGCCTTATTGAGGGGCCATGGGCAGTTTGTGGGGATTTCAATGTGTGTAGGTTCTCGTCAGAGAAAAGAAACTGTCAAAGAAGGTCCTCTACTATGATAGAGTTCTCCGAATTCTTAGAAGATTTGGAGCTTGTTGATCTGCCACTAGAAGGAGGAAAGTACACTTGGTTCAAAGGAGATACCCAGACTACAGCTTCTAGAATAGATAGAATTCTATTCACTTCTGAATGGAATGATCAATTCAGCAAGGTAAAGCAGACAACCCTTCAGAGATTGACCTCTGATCATGTTCCTATAGCTCTATATTGTGGTTCTTGGGATCACAACAAGTCCTATTTCAAATTCGAAAACTGGTGGCTAAATACAGAGGGCTTTGTAGATAAAATTAGTTCCTGGTGGAACTCTTTTGCATTTATTGGGAGGCCAGATTACATCTTAGCATGCAAATTGAAAGCCCTAAAAGGTAGGCTCAAAGAGTGGAGTAACACTGAAAGAGGAAATCTGCATAGTCAAAGATCTACTTTGCTAAATAAAATGGCAATGCTGGACTCTTTAATTGATAGCAGGGCTCTAACCGAGGAAGAAGCAGCCATGAAAGCAACAACTTTTATGGAATATGAAGAATTACTTAAGAATGAGGAGATCGCTTGGAGACAAAGATCCAGGATTTTGTGGTTGAAAGAAGGTGACAACAACACAAAGTTTTTTCACAATTCAGCCACTTCCCATAAAAGATGCAACAATATAGATCATTTGGAAGTGCAGGGGGAAACAATAAAGGAGCCAGATAGAGTGAAGAAAGAAATCATAGAATTTTACAAGCGTTTGTATACTGAAACAAAAAGGTGGAGACCAACTGGGAATCTGGTAGATTGTCCTACAATATCAGAAGCAGAAAAGTTACAGCTACAAGACAAATTTGAGGAGCACGAAGTTTACAATTGTTTAAAAAAATGTGTTGCTGACAAAACACCTGGACCTGATGGATACACCATGGGATTTTTTATCGAATGTTGGGATATTCTAAAACAAGATATCATGGAAGCTTTCCATAATTTCCATGAACAAGAGATGTTTGAAAAGAGCTTCAATGCTACTTTTATTACTCTGATCCCCAAGAAGAAAGGGGCTAAAGAGTTGAAAGACTTTAGACCAATAAGCTTGATAGGTAGCTTCTATAAGCTTCTGTCTAAAGTGTTGACCGAAAGGATAAGGAAGGTGATGGACAAACTGGTAGATTCCCAACAGATGGCGTTCATCAGAGGGAGGCAGATTATGGATGCGGTATTGATAGCAAATGAAGCAGTGGACTCAAGATTGTCACAAAAAAAGCTTGGAATTTTATGTAAACTGGATATTGAGAAGGCTTATGATCATGTCAATTGGGGATTCCTTCTCAACATTCTCAAAAGGATGGGCTTTGGGGAGAAATGGATTAGATGGATCAGTTTTTGCATATCAACTGTGAAATTCTCTGTTCTTGTTAATGGAGCACCTGAAGGTTTTTTTGCAGCTCAAAGAGGAATCAGACAAGGGGACCCTCTATCCCCTTTCTTGTTCATCCTAACCATGGAGGGTTTAAATAATATGATTAAAACAGCAAAACACAATGGATGGATCTCAGGCTTTGAGGTGTCGACAAACAATGAGAGAAGTTTGGAGGTGACACATCTTCAATATGCTGATGATACTTTGATTTTTTGTGATGCAAACGAGGAGCAGCTAAAATATCTAAGAGTAATTTTGGTACTCTTTGAAGGTATTTCAGGACTACACATCAACTGGGGTAAGAGTCATATTTACCCTATCAATACAGTCCCAAACATAGAGCTTTTGACCTCAATCCTGGGAGGTGAAGTGGGTGCCCTACTATCTGTATACCTGGGGATGCCATTGGGTGCTAAATCAAGATCTAAAGAAATTTGGGACATAGTTTTAGAGAAGTGTGAAAGGAAGTTGTCTAGGTGGAAAGCTCAATACCTGTCTATGGGGGGCAGACTTACTCTGATTAATGCAGTCCTTGATGCTCTTCCAACCTACATGCTAACTCTATTCCCAATTCCAGCAGGAGTAGTACAGAGGTTAGATAAAATTAGGAGGTCTTTTTTCTGGCAAGGAAACAAAATTAGGAACGGATACCACCTAGTCAAGTGGAAAGTGCTCTTAACTAGCAAAAAACAAGGAGGCATTGGCATCAAAAACTTGAAGAATCAAAGTAAGGCCCTAAAGCTGAAGTGGTTGTGGAGGTATGCTCAAGATTCTCAGTCTTTGTGGAGTGAAGTGATCAAAATGAAATATGGGGAGATGGATGCTTGGGTTACCAGGGAGGCAAACAATCCTTATGGTGTAACTCTCTGGAGATCCATTAGAAATTGGTGGCCTAGTTTAAAGAGTCATACTGTCATTAAAGTTTTCGATGGAAATAAGACTGCTTTTTGGAAAGACAAATGGTTAGGCAATAGAAGTTTACTGGAGCTATTCCCAGACATTTTCGATCTAGCTCAACAACAAGGCCAAACTGTAGCGGAAATGTGGTCTCCTCATGGTTGGAAACTAACTTTCAGAAGAAACTTGAACGACTGGGAAATCCCAAAACTGGTTGAGCTTTTTAAAACACTTGAAACCTTTCAAGGGCTAAAAGAAGGGATGGACAGACTATGGTGGAATGGAGATAGCAAAGGGGTTTACAAAGTAAGTTCAGGGTACAAGTCTCTAAACATAACCTTTCCACAAACTTTAAAGTGGCCATGGAAACAAGTTTGGAAAGCCAGAACACCTCTGAAGGTGGCATGCTTTTCATGGCTACTAGCTAAGGAGGCTGTACTGACTCATGAAAACTTGAGAAAGAGAAATATCATTTTAGTCACACAGTGTTGCTTATGTGGTGAGGCAGCTGAAACAGTTTGCCATCTGTTTTTGCACTGCAGAGTCACTGACCAACTATGGAAGATTTTCATCAATCTCAGAGGCATACATTGGACAATGCCTAGTAAGATTGTTGATACTCTCTCTAGCTGGGAGGAAGCGGGGATTGGAGCAAAGAATAGGAGGTACTGGAGAACCATTCCAGCAAGTATTTGGTGGACTATCTGGAAGGAGAGGAATGCAAGGTGTTTTGAAGATAAAAGTAGAACATTACAGAAGATTAAAATAGATTGTATTTTGTTGTTGTGTTTTTGGTGTACTAAGAGTTCCCCTGTAGATGCAGAAGCTATCCTAGAAGTTTTAGAATCTTGCTAGGAATTGAGATGCTCTAATTGTTTGCACATAAATGCTTTCTATTTGTAAAGGGGTTTTCAGTACTACCTAAGTACTGGTTTATAATACAAAATGTTATCTTCTCAAAAAAAAAATAAATATTTTCCACTAACGCTAAACTGGAAAACATTTTCCAAAAAAAGCATTTTCAAGGAAAACAATTTCCTTCATACCAAACACACCCCTTGTCCTTTTCTTTCTACCCAATTCTCCTCCTATTGGTTTCTTCAATGCCGCCATCAGTGCTGTCTCTGCTTTTGCCCATTTTCAGACGCCACCACTACCTCTATGATCTCAGCTTCCTGCACTTACAACTTATATTTCCTGCCCATTAATTCATCTCTTTCCCACCTGAAAGCTCCCTTAGCTTTCTAAGTCAGCCATTTCTCTGTGCCTCCAATTGACACCCTTCATTCAGAATCGTAAAGTAATGGATGGCTGATTGGGCTTTTAAAAATCAGCAGAATTCAGATCTACAACCACATTTTGGGGATTGAGTCAATGATGAATACTCTATATTTGGCAGCAAAACCTATCAGGAGAGCTCCTGTAAAGAAAGATTGCCAAGGTCACTCCCGTAGTTTAATAGGGGCCAATCTAGTCGGAAGTCCGGCAACCACTGACAAATTAATGAGAAAATAAGAGGGCAAGATACCAAGAGAAAATAAAATTGGGTTTGGCTTTTCTGGTCGAAAGACAAAACAGTCCTTCCCGTTACTATGGTTACCTTTCATACTTCGGTTGCCAAGACTCAGATTGACTTTTTGCTCCTTAGGAAGGGTGATAGGTGTCTTTGTAAGAATTGTAAGGTTATTCCAAGTGAGAATCTTTCGACTCAGCATAGGCTTTTGGCGATGGACTTGGAAATCAAAAGGAGGAGGAAAAGGGATTTGGAGGATCGGTCGAGGATTAAATGGGGTAGCCTAACTATGACCACTGCGCTCAAGATAGGGGAGAAGTTGATGGCTGGGAGGGGTTGGGAGAGTAGTGGGGATGCAAATAGTATGTGGGATACGACTGCCAGTTGCATAAGGGAGATTGCTAGAGAGGTGTTGGGTGTATCGAGAGAACGCTCTGGCAAGCATCAAGGGGACTGGTGGTGGAATGAGGAGGTAAAGGGGAAGGTGGAGGCTAAGAAAGGGGCTTACGCGAAGTTGGCTGAGAGTAAGGATGAGGAGGAGAAGCGGAGGAATAGGGAGGAGTATAAGATCGCTAGGAAAGAGGCTAAGTTGGCGGTTACGACGGCTACGAATGCAGCTTTCGAAAGCTGCAACAAAGCGTTAAAGGGTAAAGGTGGCGATAAGAAGTGGTACAAGCTAGACAAGGTTAGGGAGAGGAGGGCTCGGGATCTTGACCAAGTGAAGTGCATAAAGGATGCGGACGGCAAAATTTTGGTAGAGGAGACTTATTAGAAGGAGATGACAGGCTTACTTCCATAAACTCTTAAACAAAGACAGGGACACTAACATTGTGTTGGGGGATTTGGAGAACTCTGAGAGGCTTCGAAACTTTGGTTATTGTAGGCGTATTAAGGTTGAGGAGGTTAAGGGTGCTATTCGTAGGATGCATAGGGGTAGAGGGACTGGGCCGGATGAGATTCTGGTGGATCTTTGGAAGTGCACAGGAGGGGCAGGTATGGAGTGGCTGACTAGTTTATTTAGCATCATTTTCAGGTCGGCGAAGATGCCCGAAGCTTGGAGATGGAGTACGATGATTCCATTGTATAAGAACAAAGGTGACATTCAGGATTGCAACAACTATATGAGTATCAAGTTGTTAAGCCACACCATGAAGGTTTAGGAGAGGGTAGTTGAGCTGAGGTTAAGAAGGACTATGATTATTTCTGAGAATCAGTTTGGCTTCATGCCTGGACGCTCGACTACTGAAGCCATTCATCTCATAAGGAGATTGGTGGAGCAGTACAGGGAGAGGAAGGACTTGCATATGGTGTTTATCGACCTAGAAAAGGATTATGATAGAGTCCCTAGGGAGGTTCTCTGGAGGTGCTTGGAAGCTAGAGGTATACCGGTGGCATATACTAGGGCGATTAAGGATATGTATGACGGAGCCAAGACTCGGGTTAGGACTGTGAGAGAAGACTCGGAGCATTTTCCTGTCTTGATGGGGTTACATCAGGGATCGACTCTTAGCCCATTTTTGTTTGCATTGGTGATGGATGTATTGACGTGGCAAATTCAAGGTGAGTTGCCATGGTGTATGCTATTTGCGGATAATGTAGTTCTGATTGACGAAACCCGTGGTGGAGTTAATGCGAAGTTGCAGGTTTAGATGCAGACTCTAGTGTCTAAACGGTTTTGGTTGAGTAGGTCTAAGACGGAATATTTGAAGTGCAAGTTTAGTGAGGTGACTCATGAAGCTGATGTGGTGGTAAAGCTTGATACTCAGGGCATTCAAAAGAGAGATAGTTTCAAGTATCTTGGGTCTATGATCCAAGGGAATGGAGAGATTGACGAGGATGTCACTCACCGTATTGGGGTAGGGTGGATGAAATGGAGGCTCACTTTCGGAGTCTTGTGTGATAAGAAGGCGCCTCCTAGATTCAAAGGCAAGTTCTACAGAGTGGTGGTTAGACTTGCTACGTTGTATGGGGCGGAGTGTTGCTAGTCAAGAACTCTCATATCCAAAAGATGAAGGTAGCGGAGATGTGAATGCTATGATGGATGTGTGGGTTTACCAGGAAAGATTTGATTAGAAATGAGGTTATTCGAGATAAGGTGGGAGTGGCTTCTGTGGAAATTAAGATGCGGGAAACAAGGTTGAGATGGTTCGGGCATGTGATGAGGAGGTGCACGAATGTCCCAGTACGGAGGTGTGAGAGGTTGGCTAGGGATGGATTTAGGCGGGGTAGAGGTAACCGAAGAAATATTGGAGGGAGGTGATTAGACATGACTGTTGGGTTCTAAGTGATATTATGAATGGAAAATGGAAGGAAGAAACATGGAAGGAAAGTGAAATTGATGAAGTTCACTTTTAAGAAGTCAAGTTCTCCCACATTGGTGGGAGAAAAGAACTTTCTTGTGTATTTATTAGAATGCACTCCTTCATGTGGATAGTGAGGCAAGAACAAGACAAGCCTCGCGCCGTCGTCGTTGCTCGACTCGACTTCGGTTTTGGATTTGGATTTGTCAAATGATCGATTGAGAGATTATTTTTTGGACAAAATTCATTTGAAACTTGAAAGATAGTGATATGTTAATCCAAATATCCGATAAGAAATGATTTTCTCCATTTGCGGACGCATGTCACAACGCACCTCGAAGGAACACATCCATTCGAGGAAGCGACACACTATTTCTCGCGAAAGGGACGACCTGCGCACGCAGGTGGCCTTCGCAGATGGCAGTGAAGATTCTGGAATGTGTAGTCCGCAGGTCGACCACCTGCAGGCGCAGGTGGTCGTGACGCTCCAGAAAGGTGTCTCTTTTCATGAACCTTTGCTTCTCTTCTGAAACACCACCTTTTGGCTATAAATATCTGAATTTTTCCTTAGGTATTAACACGAAATTTGTGAAGGAAAAAACACTCTTCTTCTCTAAAAAAACTCAAGTGTGATCATCAAATCGTTGAGTGAGTTCGTTGTTTAGTAGAATTTGAGGTACCACTATTCTACTGAAGGGAATCATTTTATCCTGGGAGGAAGGATTTTATAACCTCGGGTACTTGAGGGGAATAAATTCCTTAAGGACACACCGTGAATTCGGTGGACTTGATTCTACATTTCAATTTCATCTTCTTTCTTACGGTTTTGCTATTTTCCAGAAAATAGTAGAAACTTCATTTTGATATTTCATTGTTGTTGAACTTGTGTTTGAAGTTGTTGAACTTATTTATTGTTCTTGAACTTAAAGTTGAAGTTCTTGTTGTTTAAATACAAAAGTTCATACTTCATTTGATTATTCTTACTTTAGTTTGAACATGTGTTTGAAGTAATTATTGAAAACTACAGATTGTACCAAACCCGGAATACAACAATCTTAAGGAATTTATTATAATCTGTATTTTTGGTTTCTGGAGATTAAAACCATTTGATTTTCTACTCTGTCTGAACTTGATAGTGATTTGAAGATATAAAAACTTCATCACTAGTCAAAGATCATTCGGTTGACGATTTGAAGAATATAAAAACTTCGTCGTTAAACTAGAAACAAGTGTTTAAAGATTAAAGTCTTTATAGTTAGTATTCTGAAATACTAAAGTGTTTTGTCAAAGCTTGACAAGGAAATGACGAATGAAACTGAACAACGAATTGATTCGGTTGTGATTGGTGTTGTCCCAACGGCAACATCAGATATTGCTGAAGCAATGGAAACGATAGAGAAATCGGAAAAATATTCTGGTGTGAACTTCAAAGAATGGCAGCAAATGATGTTCTTTTGGCTGACCAAACTTGAAATGCAAATGTTCACAAGTAGATATCCTCATGTTCCAGAAAAAGGAATGTTTGAAAATCAAGTGTTTGGTTTAGAAGATCTTGTGATTCGTCTCAAGATAGAAGAGGACATTAAATTGCATGAGAAATCAGCAATGATTTGTGTAAATCTTGTTGAAGATAATGTTGCACATAATATGAAGAGGAAGAATTCTTCTAGACAAGAGAAAGAGCAGAACAAGAAAAAGTTCAAAGGCAAGTGCTATAATTATAGTAAAGTCGGCCATAAAGCTCTAAGTTGTCAAGTTCTGGAAAGGAACAAGAAAAGAAATAAGATAAACATGTTGGAAACAACTGAAAAGATTGAAAATCTGTGTGCAATGATCACAAAATATAATTTAGTTGGAAATCCAAATGAATGGTGGTTAGATTCAGGAGCCACTAGACATGTTTGTGCGGACAAAGAAGCTTTTGCTACTTATGATACCGCTGGTCCCAAAGAAGTGATCTTCATGGGAAATAATGCAATAGCCAAGGTTGAAGGAAGTGGGAAGATATTCCTAAAAATGACTTCCGGCAAGGTGTTGACTCTCAACAAAGTTCTCCATGTTCCTACTATTAGGAAGAACTTAGTGTCGATAACACTACTCGTTAAAAACGGGTTTAAATGTGTGTTTGGTTCAGAGAAAGTTGAAATAAGCAAGAGTGAAATGTTTGTAGGAAAAGGCTACCTCTTTGAGGGTCTTTTCAAACTTAATGTAATGGCTGTTGAAAAGAATAAAGCTGAGACTTCTTCTTACTTGCTTGAGTCAAATGAATTATGGCATGAACGTTTGGGACATGTCAATTACAAAACCTTGCGATAACTTATTAGCTTGAAACTTTTGCCTAACTTTGAGTGCAGAAAATCAAAGTGTCAAACATGTGTTGAATCGAAGTATGCTAGGCATCCTTATAAGTCTGTTGAAAGGAATTCCAATCCCTTACACTTAATTCATACAGACATTTGTGATATAAAGTCGACACCATCTCGTGGTGGGAAAAAGTATTTCATAACTTTTATTAACGACTGCATTAGATACTGTTATGTCTCTTTGCTGAATAGTAAGGATGAGACAATATATGCATTTAGGCAATATAAAACTGAAGTTGAAAATCAGTTGGATAAAAGATTCAAAATGATAAGAAATGATAGGGGTGGAGAATATGAATCTCCTTTTGCGGAAATATATTTGGAAAATGGAATTATCCATCAAACTACGGCCCCGTACTCACCTCAATCAAATGGGATTGCGGAAAGAAAGAACCGAACATTGAAGGAAATGATGAATGCCTTAATTATAAGTTCAGGTTTACCGCAAAACTTGTGGGGGAAAGCTATCCTTACAGCTAATTGAATACTCAATAGAGTGCCCCATAGAAAGACACAATCTATTCCATATGAGAAATGGAAAGGAAGGAAACCCAACTTGAAATATTTCAAAGTGTGGGGGTGTCTAGCGAAAGTCCAAGTTCCTATACCCAAAAGGGTGAAAATAGGACCAAAGACTGTGGACTGTGTTTTCATCGGATATGCTACAAATAGTAAAGCATGTCGATTTTTGGTTCATAAATCCAAACATCCGGATATCCATGAGAATACGGTAATGGAATCAGATAATGCTGAGTTCTTTGAACACATTTATCCGTATAAGACAAGACGAGCTGTCTAGTGAAGGATCTAAATGACCTAGGGATGAACCAAGGGAGAATGAACATAATGAAGAGAATCCAAGGCGTAGTACACGTCAAAGAACGTCGACTTCCTTTGGATCAGATTTTGTAACATTTCTTCTTGAAAATGATCCTCTAACGTTTAAAGAAGCGATGTCGTATGCGGACTCATCGTTTTGGAAAGAGGCTGTCAATAGTGAGATTGATTCAATCTTGAGCAACCATACTTGGGAGTTGGTTGATCTTCCTCCAGGCAATAAACCTTTAGGTTCTAAATGGATCTTCAAAAGGAAAATGAAAGCTGATGGTACTATTGGCAAATACAAGGCAAGACTTGTAGTGAAAGGCTTTAGACAAAAAGAAGGCCTTGACTATTTTGACACATACTCGCCAGTAACAAGGATAACGTTCATTCGGATGTTAGTTGCATTAGCCGCGGTATATGGTCTTGAAATCCATCAAATGGATGTGAAAACAACATTCTTAAATGGAGAATTGGAGGAAGAAATTTACATGGAACAACCTGAGGGTTTTGTGGTTCCTGGTAAAGAAAGGAAAGTGTGCAAACTTGTTAAGTCACTTTATGGACTAAAACAAGCACCCAAACAGTGGCATGCAAAGTTTGACCAAACCATGTTGGCAAACGGATTCAAAATAAATGAATGTGATAAATGTGTTTACATTAAAGACACTCCAAATCACAAAGTCATTGTTTGTTTGTATGTGGATGGCATGTTGATCATCAGTAGAGACATTACTGACATAAATGCTACGAAACGAATGCTTGAGAGGAAGTTTGATATGAAAGATCTTGGGGTTGCGGATGTGATCTTAGGAATAAGAATTCATAGAACTCCACAAGGGTTGACATTGCCACAGTCTCATTATATTGAAAAGGTACTTGACAAGTTCAAGTATTTGGATTTCAATAGTGCCAAGACTCCATTAGATGTGAGCTTTGCACTTCAAAAGAATGAAGGTGAAAGTGATTCACAATTGGATTATGCAAGAGTGTTGGAAAGTTTGATGTATATCATGAATTGTACATGACCGGATATAGCATGCGCTATTAGTAAATTAAGTCGGTACACGAGTAATCCAATCAAACTCATTGGATGGCAATGAAAAGAGTTTTGAGGTATCTAAAACATACTCAAGACTATGCTTTGCATTATAATAAATATCCTGCGGTAATTGAATGATATAGTGATGCAAATTGGATCACCGGATCAAATGAAGTAAAATCCACGAGTGGATATGTGTTTACTTTAGGTAGAGGAGCAGTCTCTTGGAAATCATCCAAACAGACATGTATTGCCCGCTCTACAATGAAATCTGAATTTATCGCGTTAGATAAAGCCGGTGAAGAAGGTGAATGGCTCCGGAATTTCTTGGAAGATATTCCTTATTGGCCCAAACCATTGGCACCATTATGCATACACTGTGATAGTCAAGAGGCAATATGTAGGGCAGAGAGCATGATGTAAACGGTAAATCTCGTCATATAAGACGAAGACATAATTTCGTTCGAGAACTACTCTCTAGTAGAATTATCACGATTGACTATGTGAATTCAAAGGATAATGTGTCGGATCCACTTACAAAATGCCTATCTAGAGAGGGAGTTGAGAAATCATCGAAGGGAATGGGTTTAAGACCTAGGACAAGTCGTCATGGCGATAACTCTACCTAGCAGACTGGAGATCCCAAAAGCTAGGTTTAAAGAGATCAAACAAAGATGTGACTGACGGTTCAACATTGTCAATAACTCAACCCATTCTCATGATGAAGACAATGTTCAGGAAACAAGGATAGGACTTATGGTTGGTAGTCTTTTAATGGTTTTTAAGTTTGACTGATTTGACCAAATAGTTTAATTTATAGGATTGAAACGTTTAGGAATCACCTATGTGAGGGTGAAGTGGAAGCCGCTTCAAGGAGAATGATATTAAAGGCCTATTCTCTAAGCTCTCATGAAACCAGGTAGTGTTCACGGCTGAAACGAACAAAACCGTGAGAACCATAAACGGTAAAAGGCTGGTTGTGTGACTTGTGTTGTCTAGGTGTACACTAAAGTTCGACGGTTCAAAGATATCATAACTACCGATTGACCGAGTGCATCCGATGCAAGTTCACTACGGAAAGTTCAAAGGGAAACCTTCTTATCCAGATGCAATTAGTCTTTGCTTGTTGATCACACACTTGTTCGAATATTTTTTAATGAAATAGCCATTCCCCATTCATGTGGGGGATTGTTGGGTTCTAAGTGATATTGTGAATGGAAAATGGAGGGAAGAAACATGGAAGGAAAGTGAAATTGATGAAGCTCACTTTTAAGAAGTCAAGTTCTCCCACATTGGTGGGAGAAAGGAACTTTCTTGTGTATTTATTAGAATGCACTCCTTCATGTGGATAGTGAGGCAAGAATAAGACAAGCCTCGCGCCGTCGTCGTCACTCGGTTCGGCTTCGGCTTTGGATTTGGATTTGTCAAATGATCGATCGAGAGATTATTTTTTGGACAAAATTCATTTGAAACTTGAAAAATAGTGATATGTTAATCCAAATATCCGATAAGAAATGGTTTTCTCCATTTGCGGACGCACCCGAGCATGTGCGGACGCATGTCACAACGCACCTCAAAGGAACGCATCCATTCGAGGAAGCGACACACTGTTTCTCGCGAAAGGGACGACCTGCGCACGCAGGTCATCACCTGTGGACGCAGGTGACCTTCGCAGATGGCAGTGAAGATTCTGGAATGTGCCGTTTTGGCAACTTGCGGACGCAGGTCGACCACCTGCGGGCACAGGTGGTCGTGGCGCTCCAGAAAGGTGTCTCTTTTCATGAACCTTTGCTTCTCTTCTGAAGCACCACCTTTTGGCTATAAATATCTGACTTTTTCCTCAGGTATTAACACGAAATTTGTGAAGGAAAAAACACTCTTCTTCTCTAAAAAACTCAAGTGTGATCATCAAATCGTTGAGTGAGTTCGTTGTTCGGTAGAATTTGAGGTACCACTATTCTACTGAAGTGAATCATTTTATCCTGAGAGGAAAGATTCCATAACCTCGGGTACTTGAGGGGAATAAATTCCTTAAGGACACACCGTGAATTCGGTGAACTTGATTCTACATTTCAATTTCATCTTCTTTCTTACGGTTTTGTTATTTTCCAGAAAATAGTAGAAACTTCATTTTGATATTTCATTGTTGTTGAACTTGTGTTTGAAGTTGTTGAACTTATTTATTGTTCTTGAACTTAAAGTTGAAGTTCTTGTTGTTTAAATACAAAAGTTCATACTTCATTTGATTGTTCTTACTTTAGTTTGAACATGTGTTTGAAGTAATTATTGAAAAATACAGATTGTACCAAACCCGAAATACAACAATGACATGGAGCGGCTTCAGCTTACCGAGGACATGACCCTAGATAGGAAGGTGTGGAGGAGGCGGATTAGGGTAGATTGTTAGTAGGGAGGAGGGCATCATTGATAGTAGGTAGGAGGTCTTTGTTTTGTTATCTGTGCTAGTAGTCATAGTGCTAGTCTTGTATTGGAGTGTGTTATCATTTGTCGTATTACTTGGTGATAGTCTTGCTTATGTTATTATTTGGTGTGGTGATACCTATTGTTTCATGTTCCTTTACTGTTTCATTTATAGCCTATTTTTGTCTTGAGCCGGGGGTCTATCGAAAACAACCTCTCTATCTCACCTCTAAGGTAGTGGTATGAACTGCGTACACTTACCCTCCCTAGTCCCCACGTTGTGGGAATATACTAGGTATGTTGTTGTTGTTGAGTTGGAATACGAAAGTGGACAACGTTAGAATAGGGAATAAGAATATGATTTGTATATAGTATCCTACTTGGTCTATATATAGTATCATATACAAAGTATGTTGTTGTTGTTGAGTTGGAATACGAAAGTGGACAATGTTAGTATAGGGAATAAGAATATGATTTGTATATAGTATCCTACTTTGTATATTGTCATGTAGTGTCTATAAATAGGGCTCAGTGTAAATAATGTAGATACACGATTCAATAATATTTTTCTCCTATATTTCTCACATGGTATCAGAGCATTACTGGGAAAATAATTGTTGTGCAAATTTCCAGAAAAGAAAATCAGTCACTGCGCATTTTTCTGATGACAACACAGCTAGCCGCGTCAAAATTACTTTCTGGTAATGTTGTGCAAATTCCAACACCACTACCAGGTCCAGAATATTCCAGGGAGCAAACTCCAGTCAGACTTGCTGGAAACATGCGACACACGCGCCCTCACGTGCCGCTAGAAGTATTTCGGCAAGTGTGTTAGATTCACACGCCCCCGTGTATAGTGTTTTCAAGCCATTTTTCTTGCAGATTTCTTTTTCCAGTAGGGTCGCCCATCATTCCGACCCTACCCATAGAAGTTTTCTCTGATCCTGACCACTTTCTGGCGGTCAAATCTAATTTTTCAGTGACTTCAGCACTATTCCGGCGATTCCAAGTTGTTTCTGACCATTTCTTTTCTAAGAAATATTTTACTGTCAGCATTGCGCAGAGATTTCGAGCTGATCCATACCTTTTTCCTCAAGATTTGATCACTTTTTATTTTCCGACGAGATTTGAAGTTCAAACAACCATATCTTCATTTCTTGATGCTTTCAAGTCAAATTTCACAAGGTGTCTTTTGGGTGTGATCTCTTGGCTTCAAAAACACAAGAATTGGAAGTTTAAGTCCTATGATTAAATTCATAATCCTTAATAAGGAGATCAGAATATCGAACACCACAGTCCATGAAGAATCAACAAGAGAAGGTCGTTTTGGAAAATCTCGACCTAAGTGTAGTTGTTGTAATAGGCTTAGACACACTCAGGAAGTATGCTATTCTTTGCATGGTTGACCATACAAGAATGCTCATGTTGCTCAAATTGGCACTACAAGTAATTAACAAGTTTATTTATCTGAAGAGGAATATAATGAATATCTTCAGTAAGACATAAGACATATTTCTGGTGATGAATCACTTTTATCAATTGTTGTTTATTCACAAGTAGCCTCAGCCGCGCAGTCTCATACCCTTAGATCATGGGTTGTGGACTCTAACGCTTCTGATCATATTTATGGTGATAAATCACTTCTATCAAAATATAGTTTATTAACAGTCTCTTCCGCTTGTTACTCTAGCCAATAGGATCCAAACCAAAGCAAAAGGAGTTGGACAAGCTAATCCCCTATCCTTTGTCACTTTAAATTATATTCTTTATGTCTTGGTTGGCCTTTTAATCTTGCATCGGTCAGTCACTTGACTAATGCCCTAAATTGTGCCATACTATTTCTCAAGGACTCTTTTGTCATGTAGGACCGCAGTACAGGACAAACGATTGGTGTAGGACATGAATCACAAGGCCTCTGCTACCTTACCTCTCATAACTCCTTCGTAGCATGTCCAATTACAAATCTTCCAGATTTAATTCGCAAACGCTAAGGACATCCGAGTTTGTTCAAGCTACAAAAGATGATGCCTAGTTTTTATAGTCTGCCACATTAGATTGTGAGTCATGCCAACTTGAAAAACACACTTGCACTACTTTTCAATATGGTGCTGAAAGTTTTGCAAAGTCTATTTTTCCTTAGTTCAGTATGATATTTGGGGTCCTAGTAGAGTCAGTTCAATCTTAGGATTTCATTATTTTGTTAGGTTTATTGATGATCATTCTAGATGTACTTCAATTTTCTTAATGAAAGATTGTTCTGAGTTGTTTCCTATATTCCAGAGTTATTGTGCTGAAATATAAAATCAATTTGGCGTCTCTATTTATATCTTTCGTAGTGATAATGCCTTAGAAAATATGTACTCCAAGTTTTAGCTGTTTATGAATCACCGAGGAATTATTCATCAGACTTCTTGTCCGTACACCCCTCAGTAGAATGGAGTAGCAAGAGGAAGAATATGCACCTCATCGGGACTGCTCACATTTTTCTCATTCAATCCATGTTCCACTATGTTTTTGGGGCAATGCAGTTCTCTCATCTTGCTATTTAATTAATCGAATGCCCTCATCTTCCATTCAGAATCAAATTCCTTATTCAGTATTGTTTCCGCTGTCACCTGTATACTCTCTTTCCCGTCGTGTCTTTAGGAGTACATGTTTTGTTCATAACTTAACCCCTGGGAAAGATGAATTAACCCCTCATGCTCTCAAATGTCTCTTTCTTGGTTATCTCGGGTACAAAAGGGGTATCGTTGCTACTCACCTGATCTTTGTCTGTACCTTATGTCAGTTGATGTCACATTCTTTGAGTCTCGACCTTACTTTACACCTTTTTCTAATCATGATCATCCTAACATGTGTGCCTCTTTTTTTTCTCTCTTTTTTCTTCTTTTATTGAGTAGTGGCTTTGGTGGTTAATGGTAGACTAGGGTCATGTCGTAGGTAGGGGTCGAGGTTGGGGCCGGGTTCGGGGTCCAGAGGGTGGTCGAGGTCAGGGTTCCGGGCGAGGGGTAGTAAGGATAAGTGGGACAAGGGAGCCTCTAGGTTGAGAGTTGGATCTTGGAACATAGGGACTCTTCAAGGTATGTCCATAGAGCTCGTGAAGATTCTTAGGAAGAGGAGGATTAGTATAGCTTGCGTCCAGGTGACCAAATGGGTAGGTTCTAAGGCGAAGGATGTGGACGGGTATAAGTTGTGGTACTCTGGTTGCGTTTGGCATAGGAATGGGATAGGTATCTTAGTTTATGAAGAGCTTAGGGGACAGGTGGTGGAAGTTAAGCGGGTCAACTATAGGTTGATGTTGATCAAGTTGGTCATTGGAGGGTCTACGTTGAACGTTATTAGTGCCTACGCTCTGCAGATGGACTTGGACGAGGAGGAAAAAAAGGGCTTTTGGGAGGTTTTGGATGAGGTGGTGAAAGGCGTTTCGAGCTCTGAGAAGCTTTTCATAAGTGGTGATTTCATTGGGCATATCGAGTCTTTAGCGAGAGGCTATGATGATGTGCATGGAGGTTTTGGTTTCGGGGAAAGGAATTAAGGAGGAGCCTCACTTTTGGATTTTGCTAGGGCCTTTGGGTTGGTGGTGGCGAATTCGAGCTTACCGAAGAAGAAGGAGCACCTTATTACCTTTCGTAGTTCGGTGGCCAAGACTCCGATAAACTTTTTGCTCCTTAGGAAGGGTGATAGAGCGCTTTGTAAAGATTGTAAGGTTATACTGAGCGAGAATCTTTCGACTCAACATAAACTTCTTGTGATGGACTTGGAAATCACGAAGGGCAGAAAGAGGAGTGGTGTGGAGGACCGGCCCAGGATTAAGTGGGGTAGCTTGACTTTGACCAGCGCTTTGGAGATAGGAGAGAAGTTGACAGCTATGGGGGCTTGGGAGAGTAGAGGGGATGTGGAGAGTATGTGGGAGACGACTGTCAGTTGCATTAGGGAGACAACTAGAGAGGTGTTGGGTGTCTCGAGAGGACGATCTGGAAAACACCGGGGGAACTGGTGGTGGAATGAAGAAGTTAAAAGAAAGGTGGAGACGAACAAGGTGTCTTATGCAAAGTTGGTTGAGAGCTAGGATGACGAGGAGAAGCGGACGAATACGGAGGAGTATAAGTTAGCGGTTATGGTTGCTAAGACAACAACTTTTGAGAGTCTGTATGCGGCTTTAGAGGAGAAAGGTGGGGATAAGAAATTGTATAGGCTTGCCAAGGCTAGGGAGCGGAGGGCCTGTGACCTTGACCAAGTGAAGTGCATCAAGGGGAGGATGACAGAGTTTTGGTGGGAGACGCCCTCATTAGGAAGAGGTGGCATTATTATTTCCATAAACTTTTGAACAACGAGGGGGACAAAAGTTTTGTGCTGGAGAACTTGGAGCACTCAGAGAGGTATTGCGATTATGGTTATTGTAGGTGTATTAAAGCTGAAGAGGTCAAGGGTGCTATTCGTAGGATACGTAGGGGTAGGGCGACTGGGCTTGACGAGATTTCGGTGGATTTTTGAAAGAGCACTAGCGGGGCAGGTATGGAGTGGCTGACAAGGCTGTTTAACATCATTTTTAGGACAGCGAAGATGCTCGAAGCTTAGAGGAGGAGTACGATGATTCCTTTATATAAGAATGAGGGGGACATCTAGAGTTGCAACAATTATAGGGGTATCAAGTTCTTGAGTCATACTGTGAAGGTTTGGGAAAGGGTGGTAGAGTTAAGGCTGAGGAGTATCGTAACTATTTCTGAGAACCAGTTCGGTTTCATGTCGGGTCGCTCAACTGCCGAGGCCATTCACCTCGTAAGGAGATTAGTGGAGCAATATAGGGAGAGGAAGAAGGACTTGCAAATGGTGTTCATCGATCTGGAGAAGATGTATGACAAAGTCCCCAGGGAGGTCTGTGGAGGTGTTTGGAGGCTAGAGGTGTGCCTGTGGCGTACACTAGGTCGATTCAGGACATGTACAACGGAGCGAAGACTCGTGTGAGGACGGTAGGAGGAGATTCAAAGCACTTTCCTGTTTTGACAGGGTTGCACCAGGAATCGACTTTTAGTCCGTTTTTATTCGCCTTGGTGATGGATGTATTGACGCGGCTTATTCAAGGGGAGGTGTCTTGGTGTATGTTATTTGCTGATGATGTAGTGCTAATTGACGAGACCCCGTGGAGGAGTTAATGATAAGTTGGAGATTTGGAGACAAACCCAAGAGCCTAATGGGTTTAGGTTGAACAAGACCAAGACGGAGTACTCGAAATGTAAGTTCAGTGATTTGACGCATGAGGCTGACGTGGTAGAGAAGCTGGATTCTCAGGCCATTCAGAAGTGAGATAGTTTCAAGTATCTTGGGTCTATGATTCAGGGGAATGGAGAGATTGATGAGGATGTCACGCACCGCATTGGTGCAGGGTTGTTGAAATGAAGGCCCGCCTCGGGAGTCTTATGTGATAAAAAAGTGCCTCTTAAGTTTAAAGGTAAGTTCTACTGAGTTGCAGTTCGGCCGACTATGTTGTAAGGAGCGGAGTGTTGGCCAATTATGAACTCCCACATTCAAAAGTTGAAGGTGGCAGAGATGAGGATGTTGAGATGGATGTGTGGACTCACTAGGAGAGATAGAGTTAGGAATGAGATTATTCGAGAGAAGGTGAGAATGGCTTCGGTGGAAGAAAAGATGCGGGAAGTGAGGTTGTGATGGTTCGGACATGTGATGAGGAGGGGCACGGATACTCCAGTACAGAGGTGTGAGAGGCTGGCTATGGATGATTTCAGGCGAGGTAGAGGTAGGCCGCAGAAATATTGGAGGGAGGTGATTAAACATGATATGGAGCAGTTACAGCTTACGGAGGACATGACCCTTGATAGGAAGGTGTGGAGGACGCAAATTAGGATAGATGGTTAGTGGGTAGGAGTGCGTCCTTACTAGTAGGGAGGAGTGTTTTGTTTGGGGTTGTGCCTGTAGTCATAGTGGTATGCATGTGTCTTCTAGTTTCTTATTCACGGTGTTTTGATGATGTTTGTGATTTCGGATGAACAGTTTATAGTAGTACTCTGTGGGTGTCTCGTTTCTTTTATTATTTAGTGGGTGCTATCCCATTTTGTTGTTTGTTTTTATGTTTTTCGTTTGTTATACTGTTATTTGTCCTGAGCCGGGGGTCTATCGGAAACAACCTCTCTACTTCTTCTGAGGTAGTAGTATGGACTGCGTACACTTTACCCTCCCCAGACCCCACTTTGTGGGAATACACTGGGAATGTTGTTGTTGTTGATCATCCTAACATATCTGAGGTCTTACCTATTAAGGAATCTACTATTACTTCTACATCTGTGGAACATCTCCATCCACAGTGCCACTAGTCTTACCCGTACCGACTTTTGAGGAATCTACAATTACTTCTACATCTCCGTCCAGTGCCACCACTCCCGACTTGTCCTCTACCCCCACCTCCTCTTGTTTCCAGAAGTAGGTGGGGGTTCAAGGGAAGTGGGGAACCAATTATACTTATATGTGAAAGGTCATTGAACGTCCGTAAGTGTAGGTGGTTGCTAAATGATAGCTTTATCATCTCCTAGACTCCTACCTGGCAAACCCCATCCTACCCTCTCCCAGAAAATGAAGGAAAATGATTTTTGTTTGTTATGTAGTTGCTATTATGGATGGTAAAGATACATGCTAAGGTATTATAGCAAGATTGGTATGCCTTGAGATTTGAGCATTTTGTGTAAGAGATAGAATTAGATATAATAACATGCATATTTCTTTAACAGCCCCATCTTCAGCGTACAAAGCTTTGTGACATGAAGGATGCTGAGCTTGATCCTCTCTATGTCAAGAAGAGGGAGGAATTAAAAGAAGTTGTATCATCTATTATTCGTCCAAAAATTGTCCAGGGTAAATCTCTCAACGGGAAGGAGTTCGTATCTTTCCTTGAGCAGGTGATTATCCATCAATTGTCCTGATTGACTCAATCGCTTTTGTATACTTATGACCTTTTTTAACTTTGCTCTTAAATGACAACTTTGTTTCCAGATTCTTGATGCGTTGAATAAAGGGGAGATTCCATCCACAGGGTCCCTTGTGGAAGTCTTCAACAAGGGTATCCTGGAGCGGTGTCTAAAACTGTACAATGAGAGGATGGCTAACATAGTTTTACCAATGCCAGGGGAGTCTTTGCAAAAGGCTCATGAAGAGCACAGACAGGCTGCTATGAACGTTTTTGATGAACAACATTTTGGTCGTCACCATGCAAAAAAATCAGTTGATAAATTGGATGCAGAGATTGAAAAGGTTTATATTGATTGCAACAAGCATAGTTTTATGTAATTCTCAATTTTTTGCTTATTGCCACATCGACTGTAGGTGTATAAGAATATCATGCTGGCGAATGAATATCAATCCTCAAAGCTGTGTGAGGCTCTGTATACTAGATGTGAGGACAAAATGGACCATCTTCAGGTCCTCAGACTTCCTACAATGGCAAAGTTCAATGCTGGCTTCATCCAGTGCAACCAAAGCTTTCACAGTGAATGTGTTGGACCTTCTAAAATCAACTATGAAAAGCGGATGATTAAGGTTTAATACATTTAGTTTTTAGTACTTGCTTGCTTTTTATCAACAAGATTTTTCTCAATATTCTGAGTGTACACTTCAGCCCTTACTATAATGCTGCATTTGGTTGTGTTGGGAGGTTGAGAAGAGAAAGAAATAGGATGTGTTTTATCAGGAAGCCCCTAACTTAAGTAACGGACAGTATACAATTGAACCCAAAAGGTGAACCATGGATTGAGACTTTACTATCCCAAAAGGTGAACCATGGATTGAGACTTTACTATCTGCTGGTGAATATGTAGGTTAGTTTTATCACGCTGGATCAACAGATGAGAAAAAAAAAATTCAGGAAGCTAGGAAAATATACATCTTTACTTATAATTGACTGTACAAATATTCAGGAAGCTAGGAAAATATACATCTTTACTTATAATTGACTGTACAAATCTGGATAACAAACACACACAAACCATAGTATCTTTGAGTAAATGAAAATATCCTTTCCACCATCCCTATCCCTGGGAATTAGTCAAAAATGTCTAATAATCTTGTTGCTTTTGAATTCTTGCTTTGATCTTCACTAGTTGCACAGTCACTCTTGAATATGGAAATTATTCGTCAGGCCGATTTTCTTATATGAAATCATTTGCCTGCTCCCCCTCTTCCAGTAGGTTTAAATCATTTGCCTGCTCCCCTCTTCCAGTAGGTTTTCTTTCTGGACCAGTTAATATTAGTAAACTACAGCCCCCTTCCAGTTAAAAGAAAATAAAAGAGCATTAGGAAGAGTCGACACTTGGTCTGAATACTCGTAGACAACCTTTGGAATCAATTTAGCTGGAGGTGGCTTCTAAAATTATCTGCTCTCTGTGAATTCATTGTTGAAATTAAGAAACAGGAGTTCCACCTCGCATGCTTCCTCTCTGTATTAATTTATGTGCAGATGAACTCTGCGAAATTGATTTTGCCAGTGTTTTTATTAACAATGCAAGCAATAACAAAGGAAAGTTCCTTTACCTGTCCAATGTATAAACAAGAGTTAGATGATCAATTATCATTTGAATTAAGCAGTATCAGTCCTCGTATCCAGATTTACCCATTTTACCTGTGTCTTGTCTATACATGCTCATCCATAATTTGCTTGCGATATTTTGCATTACTCCGACTTCGCTTGTTGTTTTTCTCTCTTCCCCTTGTCCATTTCATATGGCCTACTCTAAATGAATTGTATATATCTACAAATTATGCAGATGTTAGAGAAGTCTCAGTCTTCATTTATTAAGGACTATAATCACAGACTCTTTAATTGGTTGGTGGCTTTCTCACTGTTCATGGTGGTGATTGGGCGGTTCGTCATAAAGTTTATTTTGGTCGAGATTGGCGCGTGGATTCTTTTTATCTTCTTAGAAACATATACAAGAATGTTTTGGTCTGCAGAGTCGCTTTATTATAATCCAGTGTGGCATTTTATTGTAGCTACTTGGGAAATGCTCGTGTATAGTCCAATCCTTGATCTGGACAGGTATGAAAGTATTACCTTTTTATTCTGAAACTCTGTTACTTTCAAGTACCCTTTGTGAATTTCTTTGTTGTTTTGGTTACAATTTATTAGTAATTAAAGCAGAACAAGACGGTTGCTCTCTCTCTCTCTCTCTTTGCTTACAAGATTTATAGCAGCCATTAGACGTGCTTCTCCAGACTCAGTTTTTGAAGCAAAGTTGCTTTCTTTTAGCATCGTCTTTGATATTGTAATTGTTGCTGAGCAATATTTGTTTGGTCCCTCTTTTTCAATGGTCAACCTGAAGAATTTTCAGTAGTTTGATGTGAAAGTAGTATGAGCTGACATGACTTGGACTGAGGGTGTTTTATAATATTTCCTTTCCCATCTTGTTTGCTGCTGCAGGTGGGCAATCCCTGTGTGTGTAATAGCTGTAATATTTGTGGTTTATTGGCGATGTTATGGGAGACGGAAACATGGCTCCATGTGGTTGTTGCCCATGTACAGCAATTCTAAAGACCGGCATAGAACAGAATAGTCGAATGGCAGCTTATCATGTCCATCCAATCATCGCGAGCTTTATGTTTTTATTTCAAAAGCACGCGAGGTTTGGATATTTGTATCTCAGTATACCCTTCAGTTCAATATGGGGAGGAAACCAGAGGAAGATCTAAACAGGTCTTGAGCTTTGTTGTAAAAGTTGGAAATATTTGTATCATTTATCATTCATTAACTTTTACTGTAAAACTGGAGTAATTATTTTAAACATTTAAAAGATATAGTTAGAGAATTTCACATGGCAACTTTAGGTTTTGTGGTTATGTATACTAGCAGCCACTACAGTTAGTGTCAAAAGGTTTTGAGAGATCACTTTTATCACCCCTCTAGTTCTTGTAACCATTATATTAGTTTTTCCTCAATGATATTTTACCTTTGATGAAATACATTGATTGCAATTAAGTTTTTCCCGCAGATTACATATTTGGCCGATCGCCAAAAATATTTCAGCCGCTAGTCAATATACATAAATTATATACTAATTGTGCATATATTATACATCTGTCAGCTATTATTTTTGGGTGAGCGGCTATTTAAGTTTTTCCTTTTCCCATTTTCTCCATTGCATAATCCTTCAGGACAGTTGTCTGAACTATTGAGGCACGTTGATAAGAATACAGAGACCTTTTTTATAGGAAAATTATGCTCTATGTCTATTGGAGAAAATATTTATGTCATGTAGTTTATATTCTGAGTTTTGTCACCTGGTTTAGCTTATATTTTCATATAAACACATTTCATACATTATTTTTATACAATATTGATACATTACGTATAATGATATTTTGTATAATATTGCATATTAAGCTACAAGACGTAATATTTTATGTTGGACCGTATATTTTTGAAAATATTCCTTTTTGTTTTTTGTTTTTCCTCAACTGCTAAATGCTGTCCTATAAAAATCTTTGTTTTGGTCCAATGCTATGTCGATATGTTGCAAAGTAAAAAGTTAAGAGAAGATAAAATATTTCAATTAAAGAAGTTAAGATCTTTTCTAACAGAATATGTTTGTTGAACATCATTATTGAAGGTTCTTTTATACAATCCAGGAAGCACATATTCTTTAAACAAGGAATTATTCATTCCTGCTAGTGACATAAATATATGATTAGAAAGATATTAAATTACAGAAAACAGCAACGTTATATATTTTCTAGCACAACTAGATTCTTTGGTACGAGATGCTAGATACCTAAATGTCTTGTTGACAATAATCCACGCTGGTCTATATAATGTTAAATAATAACGATAATTAATTAATTTGCATATATTTAAAAACGATAGGCTGTGTCAATTAGGTATAGCTTAATACTAAAAAGAAAAGCTTAATTTTATGAGTAGCTATATTTGGCTGGGGCGAAAATTAGAGAGTGGGGCGACCAAAAGAAATTCATAATAATTTTGACGTAGGCATGTACAGATGTAACTTTTATGTCAGTTTCATAATGTCATGCACCAACAATCTAAAGAACTGTCAGCAAACTATATACAATATCATTTTTTTTTTTGAGTGCTAAATTATGGCTGATTATAAGTTTATTACTGTTAGTTTTTTTGCCCTGATTTTCTTACCAAATTTGAGTTTTATTTTTCTTGAAAGGAAAATAAAAGTAATACCATAATTACTTTTACTTTTCTTAAAAGGAAAATATAAAACTCTTTCATATTTGGCTAACCTCTTTCTTGGAGTAAAGGATTTGAACCTCTATGTAATGACCTTCCCGGTTATTTTCCTCGTTTTCGTGAGTTCTCAACGTTTAGAGCTTTTCTATAACTGCCCCAAGTTATTTATGACTTACTGGGACTGACAGTTCGGTTCCCAGGCAGTTCGTTTGAGAATATTATTTAGACCGAGCACGTTGTAAAATATTAAATTAAACTTGGTGGTGCTGGTTTGCTATGATTTAGGCCTTCTAGGCCGGATAGGGCTATTTGGATATATTCCAGGCCCGTATCCTCGTGGTACACCACAGATGACCTATTTGGGGTCGGACAGTATTGTTGTTGTTGTTGCTAGTCTGGGAATATTATTATTGGACCTTAGTCCAGGCTTACATAGACTTAGCCCAGATTTAGATAAGTATAACCAAACCTGGTTTTAGGGACCCGGTAGCGGGCCCTGTTACCCTTTGATACGGGTGGGACAAGCTGTCCAACGAGTACCCGACCATTCACACGAAGTCAAGCTCGAGAATTATAAAAACTCCAAGCCTTGTTCATGCAAATGGCCGTGTGTGAGTTGGTGATTGAACCACCTAAGGATCTAAATGTTTTAAAGTGTGAAGAGGGACCTTGAAAGTGTAAGTCACAAGGACCACATGGGACACTCCAAGGCCGGCTGCCCCCAAGGGCTAAACTTGTCATTTTATCTTTCATTTTGGATGTAATATAAATAGACCATCTTAGTGTTATTAGCCCTAGTTCTCCCATCAGATTTTTGAAACATAACACTTGTAATATTTTGGCTTCTCTCTCTTCCTTTGGAGCAGCCCAACTTGGAAGCTCACAAGTAGAGTGATACTTGTGTTGTATCTTGGCTAGAAACAAGGATCTTGAGGTCATTGAGTTCCTCTTGGTCTAAGTAAGAACTTGGTGTTCATATTCATTAGTCTTAGGGTCCTTTCTTGATGTTAGGGTTCTTAGTCTCTTGAATATTATATGTCAAGTTAACTATCTTTTTATTATCTTGTTGTTGTTGTGTTTGTGATCTTGAAGTCTAGTGAAGCCGTGTGGGGCTCTTTCGATTCACTAGCACTTGTTGTTCCACTTGCTGAATTTTGTGTTCTTTTGTTCTTCTTGTTGCTGATTTCGTGGGAACTTTGTGTTGTGGACTTGATCTTGTATCATTTGGTATCAAAGCAAGACCGGTGTTCCAACACTACCCATCTTGGGCTTGCTCTCGGCCAAAAAAAAAAAAAAAAAGAGCAAAATCTGTCCATTGTTGCCTTTGGCCGAAAATATTGTTGTGTGTATAGATCTAGGTGTTGTTTACTTGTTTAGTGTGTTTCTAGTGTTGGTTTCTTTCTCACCAACACTAAAGTGTCTAGATCTAAAAGTTGAGCTTAAAATATTGACCATTGTTGTGGTAACTTGAAAGGTGGACCGTAGGTTGTATGTTGTTGATGACAATTGGTGGTTTTGTGTGATGTGCTTGAAGAAGTTGATGTTGTGTTCATGAAGGTGTTGAGATTGTTGAGATGTTCATCTTATAAACTTGTTCATCTTGTTGAAAGTTGAGTTCATGTTGTAAGGCAAAAGTCATAAAGTTGTTGGTGAAGGAAGACTTGCACACATCTCTTCCAAGACTTGACAACCACTTTTCCTTAAAACACGGAACCTTGTTTTGTGGGATTAGCCTAGTCAAATCTTACCTTTTTGAGTTTGAAAGGTTGAAAGACTACAAGACTTTTACTTTCCCTCCAAAACACATTGTCATCTATAACAAGTTGTGTGAGTATTGAAAATTTCAGATTTGAGATAAAAAAAAAATAAAAAAAAAAGGAAGGAAGAAGCAAAAACGTGTGGGACCACTTGCATGCTGCCACGTCACTATAAGCTCAACTTTGGATATTATTCTAGTTGCTAATTGTTGATTCTTGGTTTCCTTTACTTGGTTCTAGAACTAATTAACAAACTAGTACATTCCTACTAGGTTGTCGATTAGTCCTTTGAATCCGTTTGTTCGTGTCAACGATTACTTGAGTGTCTTTTATCTTTTGAATACATTGTTGTTTTTGGTTCTAGTCCGACAAGAATTCTTTGAGTCTTCAAACAAGAATCCACTCCGGATAAGAGCTTACTCATACCTTAAAGGATTCACGGTTACTAGCCAATTTACAACACTTGTGGAACTCAAGCGTGTGGTGATCTAAAGAGTATAATACCTTGACAATGGAAGGGACCACGTCCCATAACGTGGATACTAATGCACTTGACTCTATGAGGGTCACTCTTGAGGCCGTTACCCGGACACTTGAAAGGTTGAATTCGGAATTTGGGGCCGTGAGAGGGGACTTGGCAGCAATCAAGGGAGAAGTGTCGACTATTAGTGGGAGATTAGAACAAGTGGAGAGCCAAAGGAACTCTCGTCCTTCTACTCCTCTACATGTTTCTACCAATGGGCATGATAGGACTTCCTCCGCAACCATCACCCCCGAAACAGTCCACCAAATGCTAAATGCACCTCAAGCTCCACTAAATGCCGCAAGCCAAACCACCTTTTTCCCTCCAAACCGTGACCCCACTAGACCAATACATTTCCAAGCTCCTCAAGTTCCACAAGAGGGATTTGGACGTCAAGTACCTCCACTAAATCCGAACCCTCCATTCCAAGCTCCATTAAACCAAAGGCCACAAAATCCAATTCCTCCGAATCAAAATGCCCAAGACCGACCAGCCCCCTTTGAAGGATATGGTAGAGAGGAGTATAAAGGATATGGAGCCTTTGATGATGCTTACATGAGGGAGGAGGAGATAAGAGGGGGTCGTGGAGATCTAAGGAGATACCGAGGGTATGGATATAGGGGAAACCGACACCAACAGAGAGATGTAGGCATCAACACCATCAAGTTGAACCTACCCATCTTTAAAGGTGAAAGTGACCCCGAGGCCTACTTAGCTTGGGAATCGGCTTGTGATAAAGTTTTCCAAGTTAATGATATCTCGAAGGAAAAGAAGGGTTGCTATGCTATAGCTCATTTCGAGGGTTATGCTAACACTTGGTGGGAGTATGTCAAGCGGTTTGGTAATGAACTAATTGATGGGCAGCCACCACCTCGGTATCGGTTGAGGTACTTGATGAGGCAACAATACCTTCCCGAGAGATATCGCCATGAGTTGCTTGCTAGATTGTATGGCTTGCGTCAAGGTAACAAGAGTGTGATGGCATATTTTGATGAGTTTCAACAACTCATGTTGAAACTTGATCATCATGGGGAGCAAATCAGTCACGACATCATCCGGTTCAAGTGTGGGTTGAACAAAGAGATCTCCACTCATTTAACACTTCACAAGTTTGAAATCGTTAACGGTATTTTCCAAGCGGCTCTTGAGATTGAAAGGGAACTTAAAGAGAGATCATCTTTCAAGGCAAGGGGACAAACCCCCTCGGGTTGGCCCAAAAACAAGGACCAACCCGCCACTACAAGGCTGCCCGAGCCCAAAACAGTCCACAAATTCCCTCCGAAACCGGAGGCTCACAAGTATCCTAATCCAAAGGGATTCCAATGTTTCAAGTGCCAAGGTTGGGGGCATAAGGCCAATGAATGTCCAAATCGACGCAATGTGATCCTACGGGAAGGGAGAGTGTATTACCTTGGTGAGAAGGTGGGTCCCGAAAAGGGAGAAGATGAGGCCGAGCCTCAAGATGGAGAGGAAACCGATGATGGACCACATGATGATGATGGTGATGATGGTGAAGATGTTTATCCGCAAGAAGGGGAGTGTGTGGTTCCAAACTTTGTGGTTAGGCGCGTCATGATTAGTAAGGCAATAGATGACCCAAGCCAAAGGGAAAATCTATTCCATACTAAATGTCTTGTAAAGGGGAGTGTGTGTACCTTGGTGATCGATAGTGGTAGTTGTACAAATATTGTAAGTCATGCTATGGTAAATTTCTTGAAGTTACCAACTACCCCGCATACTAGTCCTTACAAGTTACAATGGTTGAATGATTGTGGTGAGTTAAGGGTCGCAAGGCAATGTGTGATACGATTTAGGTGGGAAACTACCACGATGAAGTGCTTTGTGACGTGATACCAATGCAAGCATGTCACTTGTTGCTAGGTAGACCTTGGCAATATGATAGGTCTACTAAACACGATGGGAGGTCCAATCGATATACACTTGAGAAGGATGGCCGAAAGGTTACTCTTTATCCTCTTTCGCCTTTCTAGGTAAATGAGTGGCATCAAAGGATGAGGGAATTGAAGGAAAAGGGAAAGGAATCCGAAAAAGGGAGAAAAGGGAGGGAATTCCGTAGGTGGGGCAGTGGGGTCATCCAAGGCTGCCCCAACGGCAAAGGGGACGGAAAACATGGTGATGTTAGTTAGGAAGAAGGAACTCTTCATGGATCATGATGAGGACACGCCTATGTTACTCTTGGCTCATTGTTTTAATACTAACCCCACTAATTCTTCCATTTTCCCTTTGATTTCTTGTGTGTTGCAGGATTATGAGGATGTATTTCCTAAGGAGCTTCCGCAAGGATTGCCCCCGCTTCGGGGAATTGAGCACCAAATTGATTTTGTGCCGGGATCACAATTGCCAAACAAGCCGGCTTATAGGAGCAATCCTACGGACACCAAGGAATTGCAACGTCAAGTTGAGGAGCTCCTCAACAAAGGGTATGTCAAGGAGAGCATGAGTTCGTGTGCTGTTCCGGTGGTATTGGTGCCCAAAAAAGATGGAACGTGGCGCAAGTGTATGGACTGCCGAGCCATCAACAAAATTCGGTAAAATATCGCCACCCTATTCCTCGGTTAGATGACATGCTAGATAAGTTGAATGGTTCATGTTTGTTTTCCAAGATTGATTTAAGGAGTGGCTATCACCAAATAAGAATGCAACCCGGTGATGAATGGAAAACCGCCTTCAAGACCAAGTTTGGTCTCTATGAATGGATGGTTATGCCATTCGGCCTAACAAACGCTCCAAGTACTTTTATGAGGCTAATGAATCATGTGATGAGGCCATTTATTGGAAAGTTTGTTGTTGTCTATTTTGATGATGTCTTGGTGTATAGTAAGTCTTTAGAAGAGCATGTGATGCATTTACAATGTGTGCTTGATGTCCTTAGAAAGGAAAAGTTGTATGCAAATCTGGAAAAGTGCTCTTTTGGCGTTAATGAAGTTGTTTTCTTGGGTTTTGTTGTTAGTTCAAGAGGGGTCGAAGTGGATGAATCCAAGATAAATGCTATCAAAAATTGGTCAATCCCACAAACCGTTGGAGAAGTAAGAAGCTTCCACGGGTTGGCTAGTTTTTATAGAAGGTTTGTCAAAGGACTTAGCACCATAGCCGCCCCCTTGACCGAGGTCATTCGGAAAGAACAACCCTTCAAGTGGGGTGTCGAGCAAGCTAAGGCATTTGAAGCCTTGAAAGCTATGCTCATTTCCGCACCTTTGTTATAATTGCCCAACTTTGATAAGACCTTCGAGGTCGAGTGTGATGCGAGTAAAGTAGGCATAGGGGCTGTTTTGATGCAAGATTTGAAACCCATTGCTTACTTTAGCGAAAATCTCAAAGGAGCAACTCTAAACTACTCCACGTATGATTTAGAGTTGTATGCCTTGATTAGAGCCTTGGCCACTTGGCAACACTACTTATGGCCTAAGGAGTTCGTGATCCGAACGGACCATGAATCCTTAAAGCATCTTCGGGCCCAAGACAAGCTTAACAAACGGCATGCCAAATGGATTGAGTTTCTTGAGACCTTCCCTTATGTTATCCAATACAAAAAGGGTAAGGACAATGTAGTGGCCGATGCTTTGTCTAGAAAACATGTCCTTGTGTCCACCTTGTCATCAAAGTTGATGGGTTTTGAGAGTTTAAGAGAATTGTATCCCGAGGACCCTCACTTTGCTCCTATCTTTAGGGAATGCGAAGAATTGGGTAGGGACAAGTAGGATTCGGCTAGGGGTTCAAATCCCTATGCCAAGTTTGATGGTTACTTATTTAAAGGTAGACGATTGTGTATACCCTCTAGCTCTTGGAGAGAATTGTTTGTGAGGGAAGCACATGATGGCGGTCTAATGGGTCATTTTGCGATTAAAAAGACCCTCGGAATATTGGAGGAGCAATTCTATTGGCCCAAAATGCGCAAGGATGTGACTAGGATTTGCGGCCAATGTGTAGAATGCAAGAGAGTCAAATCTCGGCTCCTACCTCATGGGTTGTACACCCCGCTGCCCACTCCTCTACGTCCTTGGCTTGATATATCTATGGACTTTGTGTTAGGACTGCCAAGGACTCGTCGAGGCCGGGATAGTATTTTTGTTATAGTCGATCGGTTTTCTAAAATGGCGCACTTTATCCCTTGCTCTAAATGTGATGACGCCCCTAGCGTGGCCTCGTTATTTGTTGATAATGTTGTTAGATTGCATGGTGTCCCGAGGACCATTGTGAGTGATAGGGACTCTAAGTTCCTAAGCCACTTTTGGAAGTCCATGTGGGGTAGGCTTGGTACCAAGTTATTGTTCTCTACGTCCTGCCACCCACAAACCGATGGCCAAACGGAAGTAGTAAATAGGACTTTGGGTGCTATGCTACGTTCCATGGTTAAGGGAAAAATGACTTCTTGGGAAGAGCACTTACCATTGATTGAGTTTGCCTATAACCGTGTCATACACTCAAGTACGGGAATGACTCCCTTTGAGTGTGTATACGGCCTCAACCCCCTCACCCTTTTGGATTTAACGCCTTTGCCAAGTGATCTCATGATTAGCTTAGATAGGAGCAAGCGGGCAGATTCTATGAAGAAGTTACATGAGAAGGTGCGACTTCAACTTGAGAAGAAAAACCAAGACATGGCAAGGAGGGCCAACAAGGGAAGAAAGAAATTCATTCTTGAACCAGGAGATTGGGTGTGGGTGTATCTTCGGAAGGATCGGTTTCCATCCCAAAGGAAGTCCAAATTGATGCCTAGGGGTGATGGTCCATTCCAAGTACTTGAGAGAATCAATGACAACGCCTACAAGATTGACCTTCCACCGGAATATCAAGTGCACAACACTTTCAACGTTTGTGATCTTTCTCTCGTGGAGGCGGTTGAAGATGACCAAGTGCTGAATTTGAGGTTAAATTCCTCTCAAGATGGAGAGGATGATATGGGTGGGACAAGTTGTCCAACGAGTACCCGACCATTCACACGAAGCCAAGCTCGGGAATTACAAAAACTCCAAGCCTTGTTCATGTAAATGGTCGTGTGTGAGTTGGTGATTGAACCACCTAAGGATCTAAATGTTTTAAAGTGTGAAGGGGGACCTTGAAAGTGTAAGTCACAAGGACCACATGGGACACTCCAAGGCCGGCTGCCCCCAAGGGCTAAACTTGTCATTTTATCTTTCATTTTGGATGTAATATAAATAGACCATCTTAGTGTTATTAGCCCTAGTTCTCCCATCAGATTTTTGAAACATAACACTTGTAATATTTTGGCTTCTCTCTCTTCCTTTGGAGCAACCCAACTTGGAAGCTCACAAGTAGAGTGATACTTGTGTTGTATCTTGGCTAGAAACAAGGATCTTGAGGTCATTGAGTTCCTCTTGGTCTAAGTAAGAACTTAGTGTTCATATTCATTAGTCTTAGGGACCTTTCTTGATGTTAGGGTTCTTAGTCTCTTGAATATTATATGTCAAGTTAACTATCTTTTTATTATCTTGTTGTTGTTGTGTTTGTGATCTTGAAGTCTAGTGAAGCCGTGTGGGGCTCTTTCGATTCACTAGCACTTGTTGTTCCACTTGCTGAATTTTGTGTTCTTTTGTTCTTCTTGTTGTTGATTTCGTGGGAACTTTGTGTTGTGGACTTGATCTTGTATCACCCTTCTTGTCGACCTGTCAGAACTTTGACATCTTTGGGCTCAGTTAAGCCCTATATGACCTGTTAGGGTTGTGACGGGATTGAGTCACCCCAATTATACCCGGTTGGCCTGTTTAGTCCTGTTAGTCCCTGATAGCACCGTATTTGACCGGGGTTGGCTAGTTTGACTTAGAATGCGGACCATCATTTCCATAACTTATAATATATACCCAGACTTGTATATACATATTTTTATAGTAGGTAGTGGACCTAGAAGGACCCCGAGATTGACTTGTAGCATGTTGTGGAATTAGCTTCTGTACTTATATACTAGTGTTGACTTGGGACTAGGGCTTTTCCCGTTTATCTGATATGATATGACATTTGATTCTGTTCTGGTTACTGGCTATGATGAGTTCCGGTTCGAGTCCGGCCACTAATTATTATGAGTTCCGGTTCGAGTTCGGCCACTGATTATTATGAATTCCGGTTCGGGTCCGGCCACTGATTATTATGAGTTTCGATTCGAGTCCGGCATCTGTTTATGATATGATTGGAGAGTTTTGGTACTGGGTACCGTGGTTACTGGATACTGATACAACTTCGAGACACTGGTGACTATGCATTTACTTTTCTTGTGTGTCCCGCTGGTTTATGGGGGCCAGATTGTGTTATTGTTTTCTTTCGTGTTCCTATCGGGTTTATGGGGGCCCAGATAGGTTATGTTTGACTTGTGTGTTTACTTACGCACTTATTTACTCGTTATTCTGTATCGCACTTATTTTCTCCTGAGCATATCTACCCGCCTCGACAATTACTTATGTACTTATTATTTATACCCCGGACCTAGCATGCACCCTTCACTTTAGCTTGCTTATATTATATTGGGCTCAATCGGCCGATGATGCCTACTGAGTATCTGTTGCCCCGGTACTCATACTGCACTTCTGCATCTTTTTCCCTGATGCAGATCCAGGCACTAGTCGACGATTTTGACGTGACTCTTTTCTCAGCACTGATTTCGGAGCAGGGTGAGCTTACTGACGTCCGAGGCAGATCCTACTCCATCTTCTACTGTATAGTCTTTTGCTCTCAAGACTATTGTACTTGTTATACCTATTTGGTTTCTGTCTTGTATTTTGGGTATATTAGTAATGACTCTTGTACCGACCTCACCAGGTCTTGGGAGGGGTTCTTGACTTTATATACATTGTCCTCTTCCTTCTCAGTCTTAGCATATATACATATTCTGATTCTGTCTTTAGCGTTATAGCATATTTATAAATATGGTTACTTCCGCTTCTTCTCTGTTTTATGAGATTCCGCCCGTTAGCCCGTCGTTTGTCGCTCCGGGCTAGGGTTTGGCTTGCCTATTGGTGGGTTACGGTAGGCGCCATCATGACTCAAATATTGGGTCGTGACACTCTATAAATTGTTCTCATATCACAACACAACAGAATTCACAATGTAGTCCTTAAAGAGTCTTGTTTAGAGGGAGATTTTCTCTCAAATAGTTTTTATGCTTTTTGATATTAGTTTTCATAATATGTAGGTCACTTCACCAAACATATCAATAATATGCCCTTTTAGTATAGTTTTATGTGTCGTCTGAATTATCACGCCTTGGTTTGCAACTATAAGCTTCTGCATGGTGCCCTACCGATTTCGAACCCAACAAGTGGTATCAGAGCTTACGGTTCAATGATTCGATGGTTTAGATTGAAGACATGTTATGATGAAAGTTGCAACAAATTTGATGATAATGAAGATATATGTCCAAAAAACTACATGTGGAGATAATTGTCAATCATATTTTCAACAATCCTGCTGTTATATCTTTGAAAATAAAAGTTCACTTTTAACCCTGCAAAGTGCTCCAATATTTTTAACCCGAAAGGGGTCATATACTTTTAACCCAAAAAGGCTCCATTTTTAAGCATGTCAAGCAGCAGTGATATATGAAGATTGTGTGAAGAAGGAAGATCAAGATTATTTTGTCAAGAAAATCAAGCCAAAAAAGGGAGATTTGTTAGGGTTTTTTGCCCTGATTTTCTTACCAAATTTGAGTTTTATTTTTCTTGAAAGGAAAATAAAAGTAATACCATAATTACTTTTACTTTTCTTAAAAGAAAAATATAAAACTCTTCCATATTTGACTAACCTCTTTCTTGGAGTAAAAGATTTGAACCTCTATAAATAGTTCTCATATCACAACACAACAGAATTCACAATGTAGTCCTTAAAGAGTCTTGTTTAGAGGGAGATTTTCTCTCAAATAGTTTTTATGCTTTTTGATATTAGTTTTCATAACATGTAGGTCACTTCACCAAACATATCAATAATATGCCCTTTTAGTATAGTTTTATGTGTCGTCTGAATTATCACGTCTTGGTTTGCAACTATAAGCTTCCGCATGGTGCCCTACCGATTTCGAACCCAACAATTACAGTAGAGCAATTAGCATGTGATTTGGTAATTAGGTGGTGATCAACTTTTAATAATTTGAGTTGGCAGCGTTTGGCATATTTGAAGATGTTATTATAAGAGTTAATTTATAACACTAATCTATTAGATAAAGTAGAGGTTTAGTTAAAGTGGAAGTGGTCGGACAAACAAGTAAGGTCAAATTCCATCAAATTATTAGTTTATGTCCAACTTTATAACCACTTTCTCAGATTTATCTAGTGTGGCATTTGGCATGGATGTAATTTTTGGCCATAGTAGTTGTTTGCTTCTAATTTAAAAACTCAAAATTGTACTAACAAAAGTCCATAAGGACTTCTTTTATATTAAAAAAAATAAATACTTTATTTATCCCATTGATAATTTTCCCGTTTATCTTCCGTGATTTAGGATAGAGGATGAATGGCTTATTTGGCTAAGTTTTCAAAAAATTTTACTTAAAAAGTATTTTTGAAGAGTAAACATATATGTTTGACTAATTAGTTTAAAAATATTTTAGTAAAATTAGAGTAATAATTTTTTATTTAAGATGAGGCAAGTAATCTGATATGATTTGGGCATGTGAAGAGAAGAGGTGTCGACGCCCCAGTGAAAAAGTGTGAGAGGTTGGATATGGTGAATATGAAGAGACCTAGAGATATGCGGAAGAAGTATTGAGGAGAGGTGATTAGACACGACCTGACATAGTTTCAGTTTACTGAGGACATAGTCTTAGATATAAAAGGGTATGACGGTCGTAGATTAGGGTAGAATGTTAGTGGGAAGTTAAATTTTGTCCCACTTTTCATTGAGATTAGGCTTGGTAGGAGTCTGGAATCACCGTGTATGCAGTAGTATTAGCCTTTGCTTTTGATAGTTATTATCATTTGTTGTTTTTTGTGTTTCGGTTACCATATTATTTCATTGTTGTTGCTGTTCTTTTTCTGGATTCTCTGTAGTACTGTTTTCCATATTAATTCGCACTTGTTTTCTTCACTATTGTATTTCCTTTTTCATAACCATTTTGATTTGCTGAATTTGAGTTGATGGTCTTTTGAAAATAGTCTCTCTATCTCTACGAGGTAGGGATAAGGTCTTCATACATAATATACACATTTTTAGGAAAAAAGGAAATACTTTTATCTCCAAGAAATTTGATCAAGCATGCTAGAAGTTTTTCTGACTTTGTTGGCTATTAAATCATTTCCTAATTTATCTATATCATCTTTATGCAAAAGTCTTATTAATTTTTAATCTTTTCCAATTTGGAATCGTGCAAACTACAAAAAGACGAAACTTCTCTATTCCCACTTAAAGGTCTTTCCAATATATAAATACAGAAACATAAAACAATAGGACTATATTTAAGCCAGTCTTTTTTAACAGAAAAAGAAATATTTAAACAATTGCTTTTGGTGGCACCATTGAAACAAACAATGTGACTATATATTTAAGAGAGTAGCGAAAAATAGATGTAAATTATTTTAATTTTTCGAGTTTTATATCTGAATTATTAGATGTGTGAGTTTTTTATTTGATCTATTATTAATTATTTATCAAAATATATTTTAACTATCAATGACTTCATTTTCCTGTCTAACATATCATTATTACGTAGATAGGAAAAGAGAAGAATTAATAGTTGAAGTGTATTTTGATTTTTCTTTCGTTTCAATTAGTTTGTTCCATTTTTACTTGACATGCAGTTTAAGAAAGTAAAGAAACTTTTGAATCTTGTAATTCTAAATTAAACATATATCAAATATACTAAAATACTTTTCAATCTTTTGGTTTTAAACATGTCATGTGTAAAGCTGAAATTAAGAGTTACAAAAAAAGAAAAGAGATATTTTTTTAAATAAACTAAAAAGAAAAGTAGGGTTAATAAATTAAAACGGAGGAAATATATATTTATATATTTCAACTAAAAAAACTCACATAATATGATTCAAATATAAAACTCAAAAAATCAAGATGTTTTAGATACTCCATTCATCTCATTTTATGTGATAGCTTTAAAATTTTCCTTTTAGCTTTAACAAAATTATTTATCCCCACATAAATATCTAAGGACGATTTTATACCTCAAAGTTTCAAAGTTTTTTTTTTTCTATCTTAAATACTATGTCAATTTAAATGATGTCATATAAAATAGAACGAGAAAAGAATATTTTTAATCCATCACTGTGTATTTAAGCAAAGGTTTAGGCAACTCCTTTTAACTTTATTTTCTTTTCTTCGTCCTCTCACTGCTCTTTAGAAAGTAGCAGCAACCAAACATACACATATTAACGAGAAAAATGAGCCAAAAGACCCTCTCAAGTTTTCAATTAAATAAAAGGGACAAATAAATTTTAGGTAGAAAAAAAAAAAGTTGCTCAAATAATTACAAAAACTTGTTTCACAACTGTGTTAAAAAGTTGAAAAAAATTTGTCACTTTTACCTAATTTTTAAAACTTGAAGGACTTTTACTTAATTGATAAACTTGAGAGGGTCTTTTAATCACAACTCCCCATATTAACACGCACTTCCATTTCCTTCTCTCTCTATATATATATATGTACAAGTACTTATTTGTACACCCCCCTCTTTAACATTTTTGCTTATAAAAACACTTTAGTACTAATTAGTTAGTATTGTCCCTTCAATTAATACATTTTTCTGAGAAATTAAGGTGGTCCAAAAACAACCTCCGATCCAAGAAACATTGAATCTTTTTCAGTTTTTTCCATGGCTAACAACCCTTCAGAGGGACCATCTGATGATTTCTTTGAACAAATCTTGGGATTCCCTGCATACAACGGAGCTGAACCCAATATGGCGGGAAATGATCCCGGAGCTATACCACCGGCGATGATGCTCCAGTTAAACTCCGGTGATGGGTCAGGTCAGTTTAGTGGAGTTGGTCTAGGTGTTGGACTAGGTGGGCTTGGGGGTGGTGGTAGTGGGGGTGGGGGGTTTCATCATGGAGGGGGTGGTGGTGGTTCATTTCCATTGGGGTTGAGTTTAGAACAAGGGAAAGGTGGTGGTGGGTTCTTGAAGATGGATGATGTTTCAGCACCTGGAAGGAGATTTAGAGATGATGTGGTTGATAGCAGACCTTCTTCTTCTGTTAAACCTGTAAATATTCCTATATCTTTTCTTGGTTTCTTTCGTTTTGGTTACTGTGATATTCTGTTCCTTTTTCTTGGAATTTTTTCTCTTTTTTTGTGTGCAAATTGGTGTAGTGTGTTTCCTAGGAAGCTTTCACTACTAGAAACAGAGGTTTTTCCCACCGCAAATCAATTGGATATTTGTGTTATAAAATATGATTTTCCCACTGAACAAGCTCACAGGGAAAACACATGGTGGGAAACAAATTCTTATTGAAATACTGGGAAACTTCCTAATTTTTCTGTGTGAAAATATTGCTATGTTTTATTTTCTCCCTGATTCAACTAAAATATCTGTCTGGGAATAATCACCGATCATTTTTTAGTGAGAAATTCAATGGAAAAATAGTGATTTTTTCCGTGTGAAAGCACTACTATGTTTTCTATGTTTCTATTCTCACTAATTTAATCAAAATATCTGTGGAAATAGTTACCTGAACATTTTTCAATGAGAAATTTCAAGGGGAAAATAGTTATTTTTAGTAGTGTTTCTGCTGTTTGTTCTTATGAATTTATTTCTCTCTTGAAACTGCCATCTGTTAGCTCCACCTTATTCCTGGGATTAAAAAAATACTGAGGGAAATATTTGTTTATGTGGAAATTAAGTTCAATTATTGCTTTTCTGGATTGGGTGCCATTAGTCTTGTATAATTTGGAGTAAAGAATCATGTATTGAAAAGTAGGCTTATGTTTGTTGTATTTAAGCTAAGAGATCATATAGGTTGTTTCAATTTAAGATTAGCATTGCTAGCTTTAGAAAATTGGAATTGCAGACTCACCTAGAGAAAGGGGCTTGACATGTAAAGATTCTTTTTCTATTCAAGGTGATGAAAGTGAAACCGTAGCCCAAGGTCTAAATATCAAATATTTTGGCCTTTTACTAAGTGATTTTACCAATTGTTTCCTTGAGATACAATCAAGTAATGGCAAGGTTCAATTGTTACAGGGTTTTCATGGCCAACCGATGCCTTCAATGCCACATCCCCCTGCAATACGTCCAAGGGTGAGAGCAAGGCGAGGACAAGCTACTGATCCGCACAGCATTGCAGAGAGGGTATGTTTTTTTTCTTTTCGTAACAAAGAGTATTCTAAAGTTATTCAGATTGTTTAACAAGAGGTATATTTTTCTGTTGCTTCTAGCATTTGGACAGAAGAAAACAATATTCCTTCTTTTTATTTGATTGCAACTGTTCATGGTAAATGAATGAGCTTGAATCAAGCTCCTCGAAGTGAAACATTAATTCTTCGCTGGAGATCATCTAACTAGTTCATATTATTTCGGGTTATACATAGTGTCTACGAGCATAAGAAGTTCTGATAATACAGTGATAATTCCTCAGCCCAGTGATCCTAAGCTGCAAAAAATGTGCTATTGTAGAATTCAGTTCTATGATAGGAAGAATAACATCCTATTTTCGAGCATCAGTGCAAGGTTTAATACTATGTATAAAGGCCTGTTTGACTGTTTCCTAGTCTTCAGTTGCTGTTACTTTACCATTCTAACTGATTCGATTCTTTCCCGCAGTTACGTAGAGAGAGGATAGCAGAAAGAATTAGAGCATTGCAAGAGTTGGTTCCCAGTGTCAATAAGGTTAGTTTTCTTTCTTCTACATAGTGAACTCTGTTTCATTTTCTGGGAACATCCTTTTGAAACGATAGAAAAGAAGAGGGTAAAACTTAGAGACCTCTTTCTTTTCACAGTTTTCTTTTGTGGGCTTATGCATACACAAAGAATTCAGGTATGATGCAGCAATATTTGCAGAATTAGTGAAGAACTAAAGACTCTACCTCCTTCAATTTTCTCAGTCTGTTCAAATCATGATGCTATTTTATTGATAAAGAAAGCAATAAGGACTTCAAAATGAAGAACTAAAAGAGACTTCATTCAAAAATAGTAGGGTCGCATGGATATGACTTTCCCATGTGTATGGTTTTCAACTTTTCTCCTGTGTCTTTTAGTCTGCCCGAAAGAACGTATAAAATTGAAGTTGATTCGTTAGGTGACTTTGTCTTCTGCTATTGTTCTTCCATAAAGTTTAGTACGGAGTAGCTGATAAGCATCTTATTATGAGGTGCATCACGTATATTGTGGTCCTTATTTGAATCTTGATAGTCACTATCAGAAGACATATAGTTGTAGATCCACTGGTTAAAGAGAATTATTCTAGATATTTCAGTATAGTTAAGATACGTTAATGGAAGCAGATCTTCAATTTAGATTAGTCCACTAGTTCTACTGGTGATAATTAAGGGAGATTGAATTCACACAGAGTCCAAACAAGAATATGTTGAATTGATGATCATTATGACAATTAACACGAGACTTCTAAATGCTCAAAATGTGCCAAGATGGTGAACTCATTAATTCTTTGCATGCTTAAACAAGGTGTCTTGTGCTTCGAAGTTGCCAACAAATGTCACAGAAAAGAAGTCTTTCTTTCTATTTTCTTAATAGAGAAAAATCTATGAATAAGTAAAACTTTACTGCATTACTTCCACATTCCCAACAGAGATAGTGTGACAAAGTGAAACAGGTTTATGTATGGTTTACCTCAAGGAATATTTGGAAGGTCTTGAGAGATTATAAGCATTTATAGGTTAATGCAAACGTTCAGCCACCCACTTCTAATTCTTCTGGTGCATTAAGTTATAAGCATTAACAATTTTTGACATGTTATAGTTACTGTGCTTTAACATTCTGTTAAGTTTGTTATATCAGTATTCATCAACTGTTTCCTTTTCTGTTGGTCTTGCAGACTGATAGAGCTGTAATGCTTGATGAAATTGTAGATTATGTCAAATTCCTACGGCTGCAAGTGAAGGTGATTTAACCTAGATTCTTTTCAAAAGTTACCGTCAGTCTAAATTTTTTTGAACCTATTTACCCATAAAAAAAATAAATCATTTTTAACCTATTGATGTTGTGGTTTGGAAGGCACTTCAGAAATGCATCCTAGTACTGCTAATAAGAAACAGAGCTTCATATAACTGCTATTGAATTTAACAAATATGACATGAGTGTAGTACTTCCGAGGTGTAGAAACTAGCATCTTGGCATGCTTGGATTTTCTGCATAAAATTCTTTAAAATGTACTCTCCGCGGAATATTATTTCATTTTGCTTTTACTTTGCTCTTTTCAATGGCTTCCATTTCAAGAAATGTTCCCTAGCATTTTCCTTACGGATGTTGTCTGCAGTGCTAAAACATAGTTAGTTGCATTCAATGTCTATATGTTCAAATCAATTGGTCAGTAAACAGTTTCCCTGGGGTCTTCGTGTTGAAAGGAAGTTTTGCTGGGCAGAGAAATAATTTACTTGAAAATAATAGAGAAATAAGATGTCATAAAGAATCTCCACTCACATCATGGAAAAGTTTACCTTTCCTCTTTTGAGGGTGTAGCACTAGATTTCTTCCTTTTTTGTTTTCTCCTCCTTTTGAATCAATACTTTTTTCTTGCATTATTGAACATTTTGGAACTTTTTCTAAGTTCTAAATTATATTTGATACTACAGGTGTTGAGCATGAGTAGGTTAGGAGGAGCTGGTGCAGTAGCACCTCTTGTTACAGACATTCCAATATCATCAGTAGAGGTTCTTTTTAATTATAATAAGCTTATTACACTTCTTTTTGGCAGAATTATCCTTCCCCTTCCCTATTTCTTAGTACTTTTTATGCTTGTGGTTTGTCTTATTTAGGAAGAGAGTAGTAGTGAAGGTGGAACTAATAACCAACCAGCCTGGGAAAAGTGGTCAAGTGATGGCACAGAAAGGCAAGTGGCTAAACTTATGGAAGAAAATGTTGGTGCTGCAATGCAATTTCTTCAGTCCAAGGCACTATGCATCATGCCTATTTCTCTTGCATCAGCAATTTATCACTCTCAACCACCAGATACATCAAGTCTTGTTAAGCCAGAAACAAATCCTCCTTCATAGGAACACCCTTTGTTAGAAAGGTGATATATGACATGCTAATGACCCTTGGAATTTTCTTGCAGTGGATGGTTCCTACTTTTACCTATTATTTAAGTACTTTTTAGCTTTTTTTGTTGAAAGACGGGGTTTATAATGTTTATGTGTACAGTAAACCATTTTCTGTCATTGATATATTCAAGCAGAAATACTAGGTGATTTCTTTTCATATGTCCTAGCTTTGATGAAAAGAGTTACATGGTACTTGTGGAATTAGTTGAGATATACGAAAGCTGACACAAACATCTCGGTTATCAAATATATATATATTCAAGCAGAAGAGAAAAATTGTCAAACTTCTCTTCATGTTATATGTCTTGTTGGTCTAGAAGAAAGAAAATGAATGGTGGGACTAGGATAATATAGTGGTGGATGTAAAAGCACTTGTGTGGTGGGGCTCTATGTTTTGCCAGTGGAAATTGGGGCCCTTTAAGAACTAGACACACACTTCTATAAATAAATCAACTGTAATCTATTTCTGTGCTAGTGGTAATAATAGTAGCTTTAATGATAAATAAAGCGAGATGAAAATTATAAAAGATCAAAATGTAACAAAAAGTGATTTTTTTTTTTTGTTTGTTAGTTGGTGGAAGTAGCAAGTATTATTGGAACAAACAGTTGAGTTGCTCCCAAATAATTCTAATATATGGTTATCAAAAAAGTAGCTTTAAGTTGTCCCATGACCTAAGACTTATGGTCCAAAAATAGACTATTCTTTAAAAATATTCCTTCTTTAGTTTTTTTTTTTTTTTTTTTTTGAATTGAAAGCGTGTGTGGTTGTTTTCTCAAAGTGGTTTGACTTAATTCTCAAATTTTTCCTGAATAATTATTGAGATGTATCATTGGAGAGAGAATGAAAAAGGCAGCTCTGACGGAAAGTTGTTTCCCATTTTGCTTCTTTACTTTATAATACTCCATTAGTCTCATTTTACGTGATATTGTTTGACTTAATAGATGTTTAAAAAAAAAAATGATTATAATTTAAAATAATTTTTAAATATTTGTGTGATCCTAAATTATTTTATTAAAGGTAAAAGTGATTTTTTTTTAAATTATACTAAGATAAAAAAAAAAATTTGGGATGAATTAAAAAGTGTGTCATATAAAATTAGACGGAGGTAGTATTAGTATTTTCTTGCGTTATCATAATAAGAAGTTGGATAATTCGTTTGGGTTGGTCCTATCTGATGATAGTAATTTGACTTGGACTCTCATTACTCGACTCAAATTTCAACAATCAACTTTTATCAAAGACTCTGAAGGAGATTGAAATGTGGATGGCTGATTAAAATATGTGATCTGGATTAAGTATTTATATAATGCTCTATTTGATCTGAATTAACTTCATCTACATTGTAAGTGAAAGTCATTAATGTCATTTGAGTATTTTATCCAATATAATAGTTACTCCTCCAGTCCATTTCAATTCCGTGTTTTTATTTATAGGAACTTTTTGATTATTACTCCCTCCGTTTAAAAAAGAATGAACTGTTTTAACTTTGCACGGAGTATAAGAAAATAAAGAAATTTTTGAAACTTGTGATCTTAAATTAAAGTTGTGTCAAATATACCAAAATGTCATTTAATTTTGTGGTTTTAAACATGAAATTAAAGTATTGCTAAAAAAGGAAAGAATCATTCTTTTTAAAACAGACTAAAAAGGAAAGTAGATCATTCTTTTTGAAACGGGAGGAGTATATGTTTATCTATATTTATAATAAGTAGTAAATGTTTATAAAAACAAGATTGAGCTAATCTAAACATATTATGTGTTTGTACTCTTCATATTTAGGTTTTTCATCCTAAGTAATCAATGGTTAATTTTCTAAAAAATAATTAATACAATGGATAAAATGAATAAAAAAGGAAAAAATTCAAAAATAGCTAACACTCAATGTACTTACTGTGTTATCATACTATTTTATTAAAGTATAAATTTAAAAATTAAAGATCCATGCTGCTCGCCCCCGTCTTTTAACTAACTAGCGATAGCAAAAACGCATTAACAAAGACTCAGAATAGCAACTTCGTCTCCAATTTTCCAGTCAATGTGAAACAACTAACTAAAATCTAAATATAGTCACAAGTAAAAGGGAAAATAAGAAATTTAGCTTTGAATGCCAATTTGGATTTATTTATTCAGTAGAAAATCTCTTTTCATATCCAAAACGCCGAACAACATTGCCACTGCTCCCAGTTCACTTCCGCATTAAAGTGTACTGATTGGAAAGCAACTGGCTTTTTAAAACTCATTTCCTAATTGTATGCTAACCAATCTGTACTAAACTAATTTTAGGCAAAATATGATATCCTGACCCAAAACAAACACTTTCACTAGATCTGGTACAAGTTAACAGATAAAAATAAACAAGAATCATACTGACAGACGGAAAACAATCTTTAAACTTCAATGCAGTAGGTAATTTACTGCATATGACATGGGATGCTTCTCCCCATCCATTGTTTTGCATTATTAAGAACTGAACAACAAGAAATCTATTCAGCAGAGCAAGCATCTAGATCCCGGCAAGGAGGAGCCTTTGGCTCACCTAATAATGTAGTATTTCCTCCTTCCGGTCCACAATTGATACGACCGGGGTTCTGAGTGCCACGCTGAAACATAAAAAGTACGCCAATCAACAACGAAGTAATATCATTATGCACGATAAAATTAGTCTATGCAACTTGGTCATCTTACCGGTGGTTTTTCACCTTTCCTGAACGCCTCAACAATCTCTACAGCTCTCTTTGGAGTGAGATCCTCCTGCAATTGAGCTCCAAATACTTATCTTATTACTACAAGATTGATGAAGTAGCGATCAAAATAGGATTAAAAGTATTAACTCACATAATAATTGTACGCATATCCTTCAGATCCATTGGAATAGTCAGCCACCGTCATCATTGGAGCATTTACACAGCACCCCTGCCACAAAAATGAGGTATAATATAAAAAAGATATATATCAATAAACAATGACTCGAATGGTGTTCAACATTCTGAAACAAGCATAAGCACCTAATGACCTAATCTGTGGTTCCTTGCTGAAGAGCCTCCAATGCATGGCAAGTGAGAAGGATGTCGTAGCAGTTTAAACAACACTAATAGCCTTCCCGATAGTTTAGGAAACCACCCCCACCCCCAAAGGAAAATTTTGGCTGCCAATATCACAAGGACCACTAGTGTTGGGGAAATTGTATGGAGGACAAAACATAGTTGTATATTGTAGTTAGTGACCACATTGCACGTTTCTATATAGCTTTGCATGCTCTGATGCTTTTGCTCTAAATAAGCAATAGCTAAATCCTAACTGTTAAATCCTCATCATATTCATATAGAGAACAAATCTCCACAGGATCTGAAAAGCAATTATAATATTTTTTTGGCATTTTTCATGCTCTTTGTACTCTATACCTCTATTGAATCATTATTTTTTAAGCTTATTGAAAAATGTCTTCTGATGGATAAGCATAACTCATTAACAGTAGGTTTCACTGTTTCAATTCCAGAATCATATCTTATGCCTTAGCTAGAGTAAAATTGTATTGGGAAAAATATGCTCGGACAGCATGGCAGGTGGAGGGATGGTGAAGAGACATGACGTGGCGGGCACATGGCAGTAAGAAGTTTAAAGTGCACCTTCGTTTCTATGACCTGTTTCAAACAACGCTGGACCAACTACATGGACAAGAAGACGAAGAGGATACAAGTGTCAGGCGATTAGGTGCGCGGGCAAGCCTGGTACGGTGCTGAGCACAGCTAGAATATTGGCTGGCACAAATGATGGATGGCCACATGGCATGCTCTGATTAGTCTGTATCCTTAGTGCATAGTAGAAATTTTACCAATAACGGTCTCATTCATGTAATCTATAAATAGCCTTCTCCCTCAATCCTCAAGGGGGCATGAAAAAACATTGTCAAAGAAATACACATTATCTTTTTTTTTGATAACCGAAATACACATTATCTTTTAGCTAGTGTTTATTCTATATTCTTGGAGAAAAACTGCGGTCCTCGGTTACGAACCCGGAAGCTCGAACCAGACTCCGAGAGCTCAGGAACACTGGATTCATTTTCTTTTCCTTTAATTCTTAGTTCTATAAATCTATTTTTATCATTGATTATCGTTGTTTGACATAAAGATAACTTATAAACTAATCTAAAAAGGTTAAACTAAGACGTGTGCTCTTGGCCTCGTACACAAATTTAGCTGTACCATTTCTCGGGTAAACAAAAATAGGTTTTTAGACTCAAAGTCAGCAAAAAATAGAAGCAAAGACAAAATCTTGTCTTTCCCACCATGCTTTTTCTTTGGTGTGTCATATATCTTTATGATTTTCATGACTTTCCCAGGATTCCAAACTAATGGTAAGCTCCCACTTCAGATACCCAATTCAGGTCTCAACAAGGTCTACTGGACAGACCTCAATGCATTCATGACAATTCTGACTTGCAAAGACACAAACTTATTGCCTGCTTGGATTGGCTTATTTAAGATTGCTTTTAAGCAGTTTTGTAGTGTTAGGGTAGAACAAAAAAGTGCTTTTAAGCACTTAATTTTTAAGCGAAAATAACAAAAATAAGCCAAAAGTCATAAGTTAGAAATCCCAACTTATGGCTTTTGGCTTATAAAACATAAGTTATAAGGCCATCCAAACAGGCTCTTAATCTAGTCACATTTAGCCTCCAATGCTTTGGTTTAGTAGTAAAAGTGCAGCTTGTGATGTGTAGGTTAGGGACTTTTGAAGCCTGCCACAGACAAAATCCCAGTATTTACGTTTGCGAGTTGATTATTTGTCAGCACCAATTAGGGAACAGGCCCATTATCCATCGAGTTCCGAGCCATGCCCCACTGGCCCTCAAGTATGTTTTGGTAATCATAAAAATCTAGTCAAATTTCACCGCGACAAACATAAATAGGAGAATACAATTTGAGAAAACTGGCTGATTAACAGTAAAGATGAGTTCTCTGACTTCGAATAGTTCCCTGCCCATCACATCTCTCTCTTCTCATGTATCCAAAAACCATCCAACCAAGAAAGCATCCTCTCAGCAATCCATGAATTCAATCCTTTAGTGGCCCCAATTTGACCAGGACCAAATCATCAAAAGGGATATGAGGAAAAAGAAGCTCCTCAACAATTTACTAGTTTCACAGGTTTAAAAAAGAATTCATTTGGCCCAGGATCTGAAACCTTTTGTCACTTTACTTTAGGTATAGCCTATAGGTGGAATCAATTATGTATCCACCCATATAAAGCGTGTGTTTGTCCATGTCTCCACGCACACCATTACAGTCAAACCTCTTTATAGCAACCTCAGTTGTTCCAAATTAAATTCTACCAGGTTTGATCGAACCTCGTGTTTCAAGTTCACAAGAGTTTGATGTTCCAAATTCCTCGTTGGAACTTACAAAATTAATTACAATTATCTCTCCCAAGAAAATATTTTTAACAGATTGTGTTTTGTTATTATAAAATAATACTTCCTCCATCCCATTTTATGTGATGCAATTTGACTGGGCATGGAGTTTAAGAATGACTTTAAAACTTGTGATCTCAAACAAGTCATATATATTTGTGTGGCTATAAATCATCTTATTAGGCGTAAAAAGGAAAGTTTAAAGTTAAATTGCTTCTAAATATATAAATGTATCATTCTTTTTGGAACATACTAAAAAGGAAAGTGCATCGCATAAATTGGGACAGAGGGAGCAAGGACATAGATATTGAATAAGACCTTTTGTAGAGTGCAACTTCACAAAGAGTATATCATTGTAAAGATGGTTGTTATTGTTACAGAGAAGTAAAATGTGAACATAAAAAATTTGGTTCTGAAGAAACCTTGCGGTTGTTATATAGAGGTCTGACTATATATTGGAGTTCTAATTCATAAAAACAGATTTATGTGGGCTATCATATTAGGTTGTCAGGAGGCCAGTTTCCACCATGCATTGATGAATTATACTTGTCACTGGATATATTCCTGCCTACCAATCTAGACAAGAGTCCAACATACCCTAGTAGACCAAGGGTAATATGCCTAGTACCTAGTGAAGTAACCTAAGGACCATGGATGTATGAGCAGATGCAGAGAATATCAGGTTGGGAGCAGCCTGTTTTGGCTGGATTGCCTACTGGAGGCTTGTTTAACTCAGAATAACTTGCAGAAGAGGGGTAATGCTCTAACTGGTAAATACTATCTATGTGAAGAAGATTTGAAATCAGTGGAACATTTGTTCCTGCACTGCAGATTCTCTAGGACTGCTGGGAGTTTTCTGACTGTGATTGATGCTTCATGGGTAATCCTCTGTAGATCAAGAGTTTAATGGAGTGCTGGCAAAGTCAATCGATGCCTAGAAACACGAGACAGATTTGGAGAATGATTCCAACCTGTATTCTGGACTATATGGTTGGAAAGGAAGAAGGCTTGCTTTGAGGGAAAGAGGACGCATATTTCTAGAAATAAGGATGCTTTTTAGTTTGTTATGAGGGGTTACCTGATAGTTTGTTTGGTGGGTATTTTTGTTGCTTGTTGTAATTACTGTACCATCTTGGTACTTTATTAATAAAACTTTAACTTATTAAAAAAAAAAAGTTATATAAGGTCTTTGTTTAGCACCACAAACATCAGAACATTACAGGGTCTCACTTCAGTTCAACTTTAACATGTTAAAACACTTTTGTGGACCACTTGAGCTTCGACCAATGAGGTGATGACACATGCATGCACATGAACAGGAGCGGAGATAGAAGTTCAGATGCATGTTCGACCGAACCCAATAGTTTTTGTTCAAACAGTGTTTTTGTGTTAGGAAATTTATTAAATGTTTATATATTAAATTTAGAACCCAATTATTAGCACTTGAAATCGTCATTCCACAATCCAGAACCAATAAAATTGAAATCGCTTGAGCTCTAGAGAGGAAAGTGATAGAAATTGGCTTCTTACGACATCATCTATCTTCTTGTTTCCTCGAAAACCACCCAACCCCTCTAATATAACTGTAGTATCCCCGGGAATCTTTTCAAAACTTAGATAGGGGTACTTGAAGATCCTTTTCGTTGAGCCCATGGAATGCGTATCAGATGAACTAAATCATGATCAGTTGATAATAAATAAGATTCCTAGACAAATGGTTTTGGAAGTGGCACTTAATCATCATCTTAATATCAAGATTTATTTCAAAATGCTACTAAAGCAGGCTTGCTCACTATTAAGAGTGCATATGCATCAAATCTACAAGATACATTAATCATCAGAACAACTATAACCAAGGCCACAAGCTGAGAAAATCTCTGGTGTCTTAGTATATTTGCCTTACAAGCTACAATCAACCAAAGTGCCAGCCATCCAGCACTAGAGATAAGCCAATTTCTACTCCTTACTTTAGTTAGAAATAAGGCACAAGTACCCCCCCAAACTATACTCGAAGTTGCTATGACACACCTAAACTTTACGGGGGTTGTATTACCCCCTAAACTCATTTTTTCTGTAGTTTTGTGCTCCTTTTTGCTGACGCGGCTGCCAAGTAGCAGAATATTTTTGTGCTGACTTGGCAGCCATGTCAGCACAAAAGGAGCATAAAAATACAGGAAAAACCGAGATTGGGGGCTAATAGGACCCCCCATAAAGCTTACATAGCAACTTCAGGTATATTTTTTTATTTTATTTTATTTTTTTGTGGGGGGGGGGGGGGGGGGGTACTTGTGCGGTGTGCCTTATCTCATTTAGTTACTATCAGTCACAACTCACAAGCATGGTCATGTGATTTATTGCATAACAGTTGAGCATAACAAACACCAATCTCAACATCTGATCTTAGATTTGGAAAGCAAATGAGCCTAAAATAGTTCACAAAGCTGTCATGTAGGACATGCTGTCAAGACCACCAAATAGAATCAAAGGTCAATACCAATAAGAAGTATGAGAAATGACTCACCATGCATTCCATCTCTCCAACAGAAAATAAGCCATCCTTGGTTACTTCTGCATACACGAATAAGTCATGAATCAGAATAAGAACATGTTTCAACAATATGATTCTTAAGATTTTTCTTTATCAAACAGTATTATTAGGACTATTAGAAAAGTTAACAAATAATTGGAAAAATTTCCACAAAACACTGACCATTGCGCTTTACTCCCAAGTGCTTCAGTATAGCTTCTTCGATATCTCTTGATCCACGGATCATACAAGGTGTTGTGCCACAAACCAGAAGGTGGTATTTGCCAACCTAAAGGGACAAGAAACTGAGTAAGCTATGTTAAGTAAAAATTGGTTCTAACTTTCCTACACTTGCACAAGCCAAAGGTCAAGATAAACTACTCACTTTTGTCCTGTTGAACATCGTGTAGAAAGTTGCAACCTCATATACACGAATTGGGGTGACTTCAACAATCTTAGCAACCTTAAGCATTTAGAAGACTAGATTAGATACTTTTGGATACCAGTTTAGACATGGGAGGAAAAACGATAGAACAAATAATCCCTAATTAAGGAACGGCAAATTGCAGTGTGCTTACTTTGAGGGTATACAAAGGAAACAAGGAAAGGGAGTAATACGAATATCAAGTTAATACACATATGGCAAATAACACACACACAATTATGGCAAGAACTAAAGATGAAATGGTTCTAGGCTTCTAGCAATGAAATGCTGATTAATTGTAAAGAAGTGCACCAAATAATTTCAATATCCAATAGTGGTAACCGTTAAAAACGCTGATCCTTCGGACACAAACTTTATAATAATGTGAAAAGTATGAATCAATCTGAACAGTGTCAACATACTGCATTCATTGCCGAAACAGGTAGCCACCCTCCATGTTGTTGCTGTGCAAGATCCAACAAAGGAATCACTGCAGATTGTTTATAATTGGATGGATAGAAAGACAGTATCTCCTTCACCTGTGCAGTGCATGGGAGGATTAAGTAGGATTCAAGATAGAGGATAAGCAAATTTAAAGAAGAACTACCAATTAAAGAGACACATAAGATTCAATTTAAGTACACTACTATGGTAATCCTCTGAAATTGAATTATTGAAGCTAATCAACATTCAAAATCCATTACAAAAATCTCTATGACGCAGGAAGTTCCATATTATACTTTTTTTCATTTGGTAAATTCTAAAAATTAAGTTATGACCTCTGTTGAAGAATGCAACGGAAATTAATATTTCAGACATTTGCAATTTTGAAATCGATGCATCAGCAGTGCTACTGAATAGCATGATGAAAATAGGCCCAAGCAACAATCAGGAAATGTGATATGCGTTGAATAACAATATTAATCACCTACAATCTTTGATGGCATTTTCCTATTATTTGTGATTGTCTCTCTTCATTTTTTTCTTCTCTGGCTTTTTCTTTTGGTTGGATATGCAGAACCAGCTTGACCATTAGATTCTTTTAATAAAAATAACTTTTCTCCCATTCATTTCCACATGAGAAACTAAGTTTCAAATGCTCAATTAGACAATCTTCTCATACAGATGTAACTTGAATTTACGGTGTACGGTAAATCATTTCAATGCGTTGCTATTCATTTCACAGCCAAGCTCAACAATTGAGTCAGTCTAAATTCAATATTTACGCAATTTTTCAACCAAGTTCAGAGATTTAAAACCTGGATAGGTACCTAAATAGCTTACACAGATAATAACACACATATGGTTTACAGTAGAATACATCATCAAAGCATGAAAACAAAGCATATTCTGATTCAAAAAAGTTTGAAACCTATAGTAAAGGAGATGCCATAAATCATTGCTCCACCATAATACATTGCACATGTTTTTTGATAACCGCCATAATACATTGAACATTTCCAGGTAACAATAGCTCTTGGGCGGAGCTACAAGCCCGTCTACGGGTTTGGTAGAACCCAGAAGGCTTTGGCACAGTTCCTGAATTTGTTTTTAAGAATCCACTTAATACGTAGATAATAAATCCAGAACTCAATAAGTTGTATTTTCTAGAACATGGAACCAATAAGCTCAAAATCCTAGCTCCGCCTCTAGTCCTTACACACACAAACAGTAACAAAAAGAGAACATAAATAGCAAAAATTCAAACTTTTGATGCATTACGGAATGAAACAACACATTTTTTTAAAAATGTTACAAATCATATAACAAAGAAGTAGCTTTTAGGTACTCTGAAGGATAATAAGCAATACTAACCTTTGCCTTGTTTGCATCGTTAAACTCCCAAGGAAGGTCCGGATTGTTGTCCGGTGTATCAATGTGCTACATACAATACAAAATTCAAATAAATACACAATCAAATACTCAAATTTCGAATCTAAACTCCAAAATTTACAAATTCGATAACAACTTACATAGTTGAGAGCAGTAGAAAAAGATCGCGTTGCCTGTAAACACGGAGAAATAAGAAACGATTTTTTATTAAAAGGAAACAAGTACCAGTCCGAAGAGAAAACAGAGAATATAGTAATGAGGATTATTAGACCTGAGTAGTTCGGCGGAAGGCAGTACGGATCTCGTTCACGCGTTGGGCAGCGAGGCGACTGAACATTTTTTAGTCTCCGGCGATTGCCCGGGAAAATGGTGGTCGGAGAAATGGAAATTTTGGGGTAAATGGAAGAATTGGAAGTCTCACTGTGAAGATTTGGCGTGCCACACACACGTTCCTTAAACCGGTAGGCCCATGAGCGTTGCATTTGGGCTCTCATTTTGTTGGGCTACAATAAGTTTGGTTGTTTGGGCTTTGTTCAAATGAATAGTGGGTTGGATACGGTCGTGGTGTATGATTTAAAAAGAAAAGAGAAAATTACACGACTTAGCAAACATAAGTCCATAATTATCCTATTTAGTCTAAATTTCAATTAATTATAATTCATAGTTTCTCTTGCCAATTAAATACAATCTATAGTCTCTCTTCTCCTTCTCTCTCTCCCAATCTTGCTCGCCTCCCTCCCCACATCTCTCTCTCTCACTCGCTGCCTCCCTCCCTCCCTCCCTCTCTCTTTCTCTCACTTTCTTTTTTTTAAACAATCCAAAACCAGATAAATAAGCTTCCCACACATGTTCAAAATTCAAATATCAACATCGTTCTTCTTTTAGAGAAGCAACGCCTAATGCTATTCTACACATGTTAATGGAGAATAGAGAAGATAAAACATTTGAAATTTGTTTTTGTTTATATCAATCAAGCCATCATAGGGTAATGTTTAACCCATGGCATACTTCTGAGTCCAACTCCTGGTGGTTCCTTCGTATTTGGACTTGTCTGTCTCTCTTTCTCTCGCTGCCTCTCAATTCTTTTTTTCTCTCTTTTGTATTAGGGGCTTATGTTTTGTATTTGTTTTTGTACATATGTTTGTATTTCTCTATACATTATTGGTACTGTATGTATTATTGGTATTTGTATGTATGTATGTGTGTGTGTATATATATATATATATATGTATGTAATATATATATGTATGTATATATATATATCCATTATTGATACTAAATGCATTAGTTTGTATGTATGTATACTGAAGGTGTCATTGGTATTGTATGTATAAATTGTATTTATTTGTGGTTGGACACTTCCTCGGACCTTGAGCATAGCGGGAGCTTTAGTGCACCAGACTGTCCTTTTTTTGTATCTTTTATGCAAATTGAACCATTGAAATGTAAATGATACATTTGCATCAAATAATATATTTGTATTTGTATATGATATATTAGGATTTTTATCAAATGATACAACTACAAATGTATCATGTACAAATACAGTTGCATACAGTTGATACATCGCCTGAATTTTACAGTCAATTTAATCGGATACAGCCAGTTAAATTTTACTATATTTATATTTTATATCAAATACAGTCACTTGCATACAGTTGATACATTGGCTACATATTGTAATTTGAAACTTAGGCTAATTTCACCCTCTTTGCTGAAAACAGTGACTATGTTCTGTAATTTTCCCAAAAGAAAATGCTTCAGAAGAGTGAAATATCTTGGGTTTAATCATTATTATGAAATTTACTCGAAAAAACATGTTTTCTTTAGGAAGCATATAGGTTCTTCTATCCTAAGTATTTATTCCTTTTATGTTACATGATAAAGGATTTATTATAACAACATCTCTTATTACATATGATGCATTCTTGGTAAGCATTGTCTTTTCAAAGGCACTTATTTTCAGTTTATTGTAGGGGTGTGCATCGGTCGGTTCGGTTCGGTTTTGTGTATTATTGGTTCGACTTATCGGTTTTCGATTTGTAAATACGCTAAACCGATAACCAAACCAATAAAATATTCGTTATCGGTTTTCGGTTAATCGGTTTTTGGTCTTTATCGGTTCGGTTTTCGGTTTAACCGATAAGAAAATACTCCCCTAATTTTTTTTACTTTCTCTTATTTTCATTTGTTCTACACTAATTTAATGTATTAAGTCTATACAAATTATAAGAACTAATACAACAACTATAAAATACAAAAGACAATAAGGTATGTATTTAAAATCTAAAGCCACAATTATACAATTACGAATAAAAATATAATTTTATATAATCTTATTGGGTTATCGGTTTAACCGTTAACTAAAACCTTAAAACCGGAAACCGAACCGATAGCCCAATAAAAAAATTTACAAAACCGTTAAAAAACCGTTAACCCAATAACCCGATACCAATAAACCAATAACATTTTTATCGGTTCGGTTTATCGGTTAAACCGATTTTTGCACACCCCTAGTTTATTGGTCAGTTGAATATTGTTGGATTTCGGTTCCAAGGTGAAAACTCCCTTTCCTTATTCAAGGTTCTATTTCTGCATGTTTATTGTTCTAATTTCTTGATGCATGCCAGTTATGTTCTTTAATCACCTATATTTTTTTGACAAAGAACTCTTTTTTTTTTTTTTTGGATTTCTGATGCTGTGAATTGTGATCCCATTGCTATTTCAGCATTTCAAATTTTTGCATTGTGTGAATTTCTTCTATTTTGGTGTTTTGATTTTCTCTGTGATGTGGCTTGAAATAGATCGAAGAAGGTTGTGTGCGCTTTAGTGGTTGTTCACTACGGTAAATGGGTGAAAAGTTGGTATTACAAGGAAGAAGAGGTTAGATGGACTTGTTTAGTCCATGGCTACTTAAGGGAAGAGAGCTTTGGAGGGTTTACATGTTGGGGAGAGTTATTACTGGTGCAAGAGGGACGACGGAGGTTAATAGAGACCAAGGAGGAGATTTGTCTGATGTGTGCCATAATAGGGGACAAGTTAAATAGTAATGTTCAAATAGGGCATGTGGTGAAATTTTTACTATCTCTATGTTTTAACATACTTAGAAAACATAAATTCAGTTGCTTCCGTGCTCTCTCTGAGGCTATTCTCATCAAATTTCATAGTTGTTCAAATTCTACTTCTCTTTTGGTCCATCTCGTTTGCTCTTCTCTGCTTTGTTAGGTGTTATTGCGTTGTTTGTGCAGATATTCAGTGAGTTCTCCTTTTTTTTCTTTGGTTTTCTCACCTTTTGACCTATGTTGCTCGGGCTTTTTAAAAATGTTGGCACACTAGTGTCGGATCCTCCAAAAATACACTACCGTTGAAGAATCTGACATCCACCCATTAACATTTTTAAGGATTGGCAACACGTTTTTTGACCTGACCCTCCATAGATAAATTTACACACCACCACTTTATTGTACTTTAATATAAAGTAGTAAAGACTAATTTTAGCTCTTATTTACTTCTTTTGTTGGGGCAGCGTAGGGCAGGGCGGAGGATGGGGTGGGGTGGGTGGGGGGGGAAATGGGAGATTTTGGGATAAATAGAGGAATCAAAAGCCTCACTGTGAAGATTTGGCGTGCCATACACATGTTTCTTAAACCGGCAGGCCTATGAGCATTGCATTGGAGCTCTCATTTTGTTGGGCTACAATAAGTTTGGTTGTACATTTGAGGAATAACCTCTTGTTCTTAGTTAACTTTTTCTTTATCAGGTTGTTCCTAGTAATTTTGGTACACCCATCAGGCTGTATAGTTCACAAAGCCCTGTCCATTAGTAGATGAAATAATGGGTTGTGCTTGTAGCATTGGGCCCATTGGGTACTGGAATCTATGGGGTTGGACTGTAGAACTTCCCAAATTTTGGCCCATACTTATCCCAAGCCCTTATCTATTCAAGTTCGTTATTACCTGCAATGAGCATGTAGTAACGGAGTCAGAATTTTCACCAAGGGTGTTACGAAGAAGTAAACATATGAAGAAGCTAAACATCTAGTATATATACATAAAATATAATTTTCATCATGTATAAACAATAATGTAATTTTCTGCTGAAGAGGATTCGAATGAGCCCTTTTGACCTACCTGCTTAAGAGGATACAATTTGACCATTAATTAACACTAATTAAATTAGGATAAACACCACCACTTTAGGATCTAATTACTCCCTATTCCAACTCTTTTCAATATTACAAAAAATCCCAGAATAATTCTATACGTATACATTACTGTCATCCGGATACATTGCGAGTCTGATACATTGCCAACTAATTCAATATTTTTAAAAGAAAAGTAGCGGCAATCTCTTTAATTGGGAATTAAATTACGTATTAACGAATTGTGAGGCTTCTGGAGTATCCCAAATAGTACGAAACATTTTCAAAATTCAAATTATCTCCTTGTAGTGTTCCTCCTTGTATTTGACAACATACTTTATCCCCTGCATTCCAAAGATAAGACATTTTATTTAGATATATCAAGGCTAACATGTTTTTTTAAAACTATCATAAGAATTTATCAAGAACATATAAGAACATACTCTTATATGTATCATATATCACTTTACATATAATATGTGATGTCAGATAGTTTTCAATGTATCATGACCTAATTAAGTCATGATACATAAGTTATTAGGTTGATTGTTTACAAATACATAATGCGTAACATGAAATATATTACAATGTCTCATGACCAAAATTAATACATGATACATAATTATAATTAATTATGGATTTATAAGTAAATCGTAATGTATTATGAACACAATTATATGTTTCAGTAACATGAACATCAGTCAGATACATTACTTTAGTCAGATCTGTAGTCAGATACATAAGTCTATGTAACAGTAACATGAAAATAACTCAGATATATAGCGTTATTACCTACTTAAGGGAGTTTCTTGATGTATCTTCAACTCCTCTGCTTTTTTTAGCCGCCACATCTGGTTTCTTTTTGCTTCTACTACAAGCCCTCTGGATGTTTGCTGCATTTTCCTAGTCTTTAAATCAGTTCAATCTGCTGCTGAATTTGATTCAATTTGGAAAAAAAAAATTGTCGGAATGTCCGCTTCCGTTGAAGTATTCGCCGGAGTTGATACAAGCGGAGGAGTTGCCACAAGTGGACTTAGAGAAGATATTGAAATGCTAGTCACCAAAAAAGCCTTTATCGGAGACTGAGCTAGTGAAGTTGATGGGCTAACTTTAAGAGCTGATAGACAAGATACTAGAATTTAGCAGGAGATCTTGCCGGAGAAGAAATCGATGCTTGAGATTTTACCACCGATGATTTCGATCGAGAAAAATTCAGAGATTGAGAATGTGCAATTTGAAAGATACACTAGGCAGATATTTAGGAGATAAAGATGGAGACTATTCAGGTTATGCTTTTTTGGGATGTATCAAGTACATTGAAAAGAGAAATATTAAATATGGAATGAGATGTAATTAAATAAAAGGGTTGGAATTTTATGTAGATATGGTAAATTAAGTAGTGTGCTTTAATGTAATTTTTCTATTAAATTACGCATTCTATAAAGTTGAGCATCATAAATTAAATTCATAAATTGAATATCATATATTAAGAAATTATTATATTCACTTAAATATGAAATATTGTTTTAGCCTGGTCAAATATGTCACTAAAATAAAGTTCTTTTGGAGTGACAGAACAATATTTTCATAACAAACAAATAATTACACTAAGTGTACATTGTTGTTTGTTTGTTATGAAGGTATTGTTCCGTCACTTTAAAAAAGATAGACACTTTAAAACAAAAACATAGAAATTACTTTATTTTAGTGACATATTTTGACTAGAATAAATAGAATTCGAAGAGATGTCACGATAATTCACATCAATTTCAATAAGTAAGAGGTCTTCTTTTGGCCACTAAGAGATTTCTTCGAAAAACTTTATTTATTTTGATATAATTAACAAACAAGTCTATATTTCTTGATTTTAATAGAACAATATACAAGTATTTAAATTAATTTTTTTTGTTTTTATACAAGTATTTAATAGCACAATGATCATTATATGGGGATTTTCGTACTCACCTTTTCTTTTATTGCTCTTAACTCTAGATTGTAAGTTTTTTGGTTGTGGTGTTTTTGTACATTCTTCACCCCCTGCACAAGTCCAGCAAAAAAAAAATTTAGGAGTTTTGGACAAAAGAAAAAAAAGGGAGTAAAAAACTAGGATTAAAAAAAAAAGTAGACCAATTAACTAAGTATCCCATGTTAGCAGGGTTCGAAGAAGGGTCGCACTCTAAGAGTGTGATATAGATACAACCAACTCTAATGCAAGTATTAATGACTATTTTCATGGTTCAAATCAATGAGCTATAAGTCATACAGATAACTTTATTGTTGCTCTAAAGACCCCCTCTAGTAAAAGACAGGTTAAAAAAGAATCACTCGGTGAATTAAGCATTGTGTCTTAGTAGGGTTCGGGACAGGTTGTACCCCAAAAAGTGTGATGCAAATATAACCTACCTTAATGCAAGTATTGTAAATATTTTTATGCCTCGAATTCGTGATCCATAAATCATAGAGAGATAATTTTTGTTAAATAATTCACAAACTCACTCACCCATCTTAGCGATTCTCTATCTCGAGTCAACCTCTCTATATCGCTCATTAACTCCTCTCTTGTCTGCAATAGGCAGGAATTCAGAGAAAAATCCAATATCAAATTCCCAAAAACAAAAGAATAAACCAAATACAAAAATATTTTAATCAAAATTTTCACTAATTGGATTCAAAATATTAAAAAAATAATAAGCACAAAAAATATCAAAGAAGTTGAACATACTATATATACATAAAAGAATTTCAAATGAAGAGGACCACCTCACAAAGGACAATTATCAAAATTCAAAGAAATTTTTTGATTATATGAGTTTTGTCTCAATTTATGTGATATCATATGAGTTTTGAGAGTCAAACTTTTAAGTTTTGATTACAAGTTTAATATGAAAACCTTCAGTTTTTCAGAATTAAATTTACATATTTTATCTTCTATTTCGTTGGAATTCGTTGATTGCTCCGTACGAATTTACAATGGAAAATTTTCTATTCCTTGTAGGATTACTGAAGGAAAATTGGTCATAAATTTGGAGAGTTTGCTTCTACACGGAAATCTTTTTTATACGAGTAATGAAGAAGTATAGAACTCTTTGGTTGGTTATGACAAATGGAAAGCATGGGAGAAAGGAGAAAGTTTTTGAGCCAGCAATAATGTAAAAGGTACTATATAAATCAAAATAATTCACAATTTAAAATATTTAAAAAAATTATAATTAAGGAAGCATAGATTTGGTTATCGAAATTGGAACGATGCCCCATAAACAAGAATATAAAATTATTTATTAAAATTTTATAGATGCCACATAAATTAGAACAAAAACAGTAAAAACATATAAACAAAATTTTGTATAAACAAAGAATTGAAAAGTATAAAGTTCACTTTTTTATTACCTTTCGTTCACTGCTGCTTTTCTCATTCTTGGGAATACATTGCTTGTGCTCATCATCAAACTCAGCATTAACATGATCAATTTCCTCTTCTTCTACTTAATAATTCTTTGATGTAGATAGAGAATTAAAATGTAAATTTCTATTAGATTGAGACTCTGATTCTTCAATTAAGTATTTTAGATTGAGCAAAATATTAGAGACTTTGATTTCACCTTCATCGAATGAAGCAACTTGTATAGTCCTACTTTATGTTATCGTGTTCCATTTCATTCTTCTTCCTTTTTCTTGGATTTCAAATTTTGAAAAAAATAAATAATTGATGACATGGAAATTGGGAGAAACAATTAGGTTAATATAACATTTTTTTTTTTAGGTAATTATTACTTTCTATTTTATTTTGTTAACCCTTTTTAAAGGCTTGTATGAGTCCACCACGATCAAGGGACCAGGTCTTTGACACAAAGTAATAACAGAAAATTTAAATAACACAAAACAAATAAATAACACAATATTATGTGGAAACCTTCTTGCTCAAGGGAGTAAAACCATGAACTACCTCATTAGATTTGTCAATTAATCCACTAATTTCAAGCAACTTTCAGAATTACAGACTCTTGTAACTCTAGGATTAAACTCTTAATCCTCAACATTCACAATACCTCTATTGTGCATTCATTACAATAACTCTATTGTAATTAGTGTAACTACTAACTCTAGCTATCTAGACACCAGATGATAACTTGAGAACAAGACACCAAATACCTACACAAGACTCCTAAAATAGAAGAGTAGGTTTCCATATAAAGAGCATTACAAGGACTCAACAACAAAAATAATAAAGGAAAATTCTTGGAACCGGTTCTTGTCATTGAAGTAGTGAAGAGAAGTGACGACTTCTGTAAAGAGAACGTCAATATTTGTTATGCAAAAACTAGGTTTGTCTTATGTCATTTCTTCTTATATAGAAGACAAGACAAAACCTAAACTCTTGTTATTGGTTGAGGTTATACAGGACTCCAGCTGTCCTGTTGTGCACTAGTAGATAGTACGAGTTTCAGCTGTACAGTTAACTGGAACCTCGGATCATGTTCAGAGTACCAGGTCCTCAGGTAAGGTTTGTCAAATTATCAAAATCAGCATTGTAACATTTCCCCCCTTTTTGATAATGACAAACCCAATTCACAGAGTAGCTACTACTGTACACATCAAGAGCTCTAACCTTTAGCATTCCTATATCTATTCCTCCTATCACCATGATCCTCCATCTTTCAGTGCATTCCTTTAATGACCCTCTAAGTCATTTTTCTCGATTTTCATGCAATTTTGGCATTTCATGCCTTTCCATAATGGCTATAGGTCATTTATGACTTGTTGAAACTGTCGGTTTGGTATTTGAACAGTTCGTTTGGGTTTTAGGCTCATTTTCTTGTTTTGGTGCTTTCGTAATTAAGGAATTAGTCTCAGACCAAAACTCCTAGTAAATGGCCTTGGATGAAAATTATGACAACACCGTTAGCTTCAGAACATTGATTTTAGTCTAGGCGAATCCTTGGTCCGGGTCTGGAGGCTTCCGAACTCATTTTGGGCTATTAGATAGATTTGATGAAAAATAAAACCATGGGTGTTGCCCATTTTTTATTGAAACGACCTCCGTTAGAAATTTCAATGGTTCCATTGAGTCTAGAATGTCAAATTTGGTATGGTAGCATAGTTCATTTGCACGCATGGGGTTCCGAATGAATCTCGAGTACCCGATTGAAGCCCGTTGGACTTAATAATTTTGTTGGTTTTCCAACAGCTGGTGCAGGGTTATTTTACCCTTCTCATTTTCGAGGAGTAGGCCGCATTCGCGAAGGGTCAAGACTTTGACCATCACATTCACGAGCCTAGGCGTCGCATTCGCGATGCTTTACCGTGGTAGCCTTTGCGTTAGTGGATCATCTCCTGCATTTGTGAAGAGCATTTCTCTTGTCTCTCGTGTTCGCGACCAGGGACCCTCGCGATCGCGATGGGTAATCCCTGGTCCTATATATTGTTGAAATCCGCAATATCACTCATTTCTTAACCCTTTTCTGCCATTTTTGAGACCTAGGGAGTATGGGAATCGATCGATTGGAGTTGGGAATCTGTAGTGGACGTTGAGGTGATCATTTTCCATTAATTCCTTCACAGGTTTTGGGCCTAAATCCTCCGTTTAATTTTTATTTTCTCTCATATTTTTATTGTCTCTCGGGGCTGATTTGAGCCCCGATTTATGCTCCATTTGTGCTCAACTTTTGAGCACACATTCCTTATCCTTCAAGGTACCTCATGATGGATTCAATTTTGAAATTTCGTTATTAGGCCCTACGGGCCCATTTTTAACCCAAATTTTTGCTCAAGCTTTTATATTGCAATATGGGTCTCATTTTGCTCCTATTAACGTGTAGAGTATTATTTTAATAGCATGGCAAAATTTTGGGATGATGAAGCAAAGACGAGTGATTTATGGGCGATTTAAGATTGTGGTTCGGTAACTCGGTAGGCTTCGATCTACTTTTCTCTATGAGATTATGTATGGTATAAATTGCATGCTAGGTAGGGATTATAGGAGGGGATTATGACTAGTACATCATGACTTAACCTATTTAGGGAATTTGTGATAGAAATGTCACTCGAATCTTAACCTAGAATACCCATTATGGTCGTAGGATCCTATTATACTTGATTGTATGCTTGTTTGGCCTTAGGTTGATATTAAGGATCCCTTAGTATGAGACTTATGGTATTATCTAGTGATTTGGACCATATTCCCTAATTAGCTCCTTCTAGTAGCTGTGTGCCATAATTTATCGTAATTTCTCAGATTATGATACTTTTAGCATGCCAGTTATGTATTGTTGGGCCCGAGGCCGTGGTTAGGATACCAGTTGGACTCCAGGCGAGTATTCTATCATTAAAAATGATGTGATTCTAGTTTATAGACGTTTATGGTTGTATTGTTTGGATACTGGTGATGACATGCATACTTTTAGGCGTATTTATGCTCACTTAGTGGTACGATTCCAACCAACACCTTGATGTTATTACTATTTTCTAAAAATGGATTTATTCCCACTTTTAACTTTTAAAATGGATTCTTTTACAACGAAAATTGTACCACCTTATTTAATGAATTATGAGCTTTTGAAACTAAATGTGATGTTTTGGAGAATTAGACCAAGGTTGATTCCGATCCATTATTAATCCACTCTTTTACCACTACTATTTACTTTGTTCAAGGGAGATTCCAATCTTTTCTACATTATTATGCCGATTTAGTATCAAACTCAATCTTAGGCAATGGATTTATAGATTTATACTCTTTTAGTCTAGGTTCGAGTCCAAGCACTTATTATACTTATATATATATCTCCGGTACTGGACGAAGTAGATTGATTGTGATGGTTACTGGAAGTACTAGTTTGGGATCAGGCAGTGTATATGGATATCCCGAGTCCCCTATGAGCCCCTTCTTCCGTGAGCCACAGTGCTGGAGAAGGATGATCACCGTAGGTCCTGCCTTTGTGAGCTACTGAGCTGGAGGAGGTGTATACACTTGGTATGTTATGACACTCAGATTGGATATGGTATTATCGGTTTGTGTTGCATTCATTCATTCATATACATTAACTATCACCAGTATGATTGTTTGGTGCTTATATCTATCAGTCTTATAGGGGCCTGTATAGGTATAAGCTATGGTTATTGTTTACTGAGTGCTTTCTTGGACCTTCCGGGCTTATGAGGGCCCAGTTAGGTTATTGTTTTTCCGGACTAGCCAGTTACTTCATTGTTTATTTTTATGGTTAGTTTGTGACAGGATAGTTATGGACTGATACTTGAGATTGTTGGTACGTTTCTGAATTCTTCTCTCTGTTTTGATAAGATTCATTATTGTTAAATTATCTCATGATTAGTCTCATTTTGGTTAGAGACCTCAATTATGTATTAGCTTTCTTTCTTGGTTATGACCCTCGAGATATTAGGTTGGCTCCCTCAGGATATTACCTCTGAGTTTGGTCCTATATATATATATATGGAATTACCATATATCCCTCTCTTTCGTCATCTTTTCATATTGTATATGTATTCTTTGGCCTTGTATTACTACTATATATCCTTCCTTCACTCTTCAGTTGTATATTGGCTGGTGATATACGGTATTGCACTTTAGCTCCTGAATACTGTTAGAATAGGATAGTTTATCCTTATTGCTCCATTAGCATTATTATGATTTAGTTTCTTGGATAGCTGCCTATAGTTATATTCCTGCTTTACATGTTATTTATGCTTGCATTATCTTTGGAGCTCAGTCGGCCGATGCCTATTGAGTATCATGTGTTTGGTACTCATACTACACTTCTGCGGCCTGCAGATCATAGTACTAGTTCTCGCCGTTGATGTGTGCATCGTACGGAGCAGCCACGGATCAGAGATTTGGGGTAAGCTCCTGGCATTCAGAGTATTCATGCTCTCCCTCATGTTGTTAGTTCGATCTCTATTTTGTATTTCAAAGACAGCTTTGTTTATTTATTGACTCAGTTTTTCACTTTGTACTCTTGTTGTATTAGAAGCTCTTGTACTGACTTCATGGGGTTTTAATATATTTTAGTCTCTTTATTATATTCATTTTCGCTGCTTTCTTCATTACTAATGGTAGTCCGTTACTAGTTGTTCCCAACTATGGGTTGGCTTACCCACTAGTGGGTTATAATAGGTGCCATCATGACCTGAGAAATTGAGTTGTGACAATTCCCGTTCCTGTACCTGTTCCCCTTATCACTGTTCTCCATTCTTGTAGTTGGTCCCCCAATCACTATTCTCCCACCTTTGGACATCATTAAAAAGATTAAACAGTAAACCAAGCAAAAGTATATTGAGATAGATTAACTCATGGCCATTAGGGAAATAACAACGTGAATAGAAAATTAAAAGCATAAGAGCAGAGAGTAGGCGAACACAAAGCCAAAACATTATTCATAATTAGATAGTCTGGCATACATTACATGGGAAATTAGGAAAAAGAAAACATGCATTCGTCATAAGCAAGTACCATTAAGGAATATTGAATTAAAAGACAGGAGTTTGAATAGAAACGCGTTTAGAAAGAGGACTTGGGAAGAGATTTGAGAAGGAGAGTGAGGCATTCATCTGTATTTAACATGGGCTTTGAGTAGCTTCTCAGTCAGTTCTGCAACCTTTCTAGTAAGCTGAGCATTTCATCCTTCAGAGCATCCAGGACAACAGGTTCCTCAACTTGTCCCGAAGAAGCTTGTTGCACAATTTCTGCATCCTTTTGTACGAGCAAAGCAGTTACATGAACCAACTCTGCATTTGCTCATTCTTGAGCAGAGATGAGATCAGACACTATAGAGTGAGTGTTCACGCTAAGGCTAGCTAACGGACCGGGCTGGCCCATTCTGAACTGGTTCCTGTACTAGTTCATATTCTAATAAACCTGACCCTGTAAGCCTAGTATAGGGCCGGTAGCGTTGCTAATCGGGATATGGGCCCCCAACGTCTAGCAGCCCTTTCCAGCCCCCCTCCCCCAGCCCCCCAACTCATATTTTCCTATAAATACCCATTCTTCCCCTCTTATTTTCCCATAAAATCTAAAAAACTCTCTACTACTCTCTAATACTCTCTAATATTTTATGTGTTTGGCTAAGTGGAGATATTTTTTTGAAGCAAGTTTCAATTGTCATCTCTTGATTCTGGCTTTTGGTTATATACGTCTGCTTTTACACAGATGTTCGGTACATTCGTTCCAACTTTCATCTCTTTATTTGTTTAATTAATATTATTTTTTCGTTACATTTGTATAGTTTGTTTTTCATCTCTTTATTTTTTTCATGTTAAATATGTATGCCCGTAAAAAAAGTGGTGGTAAGAATTCAATTTTTAGCAAGGTTAAAAAAATTGTGGGAAAAAATGAGAAGGGTGCTAGTAGTAGTAGAGGTGGGGTTGGAGGTAGTTCTAAATCTTTGCCAACTAGATTTAGAATTAATCCTGATAATTTTACTCATGTTGATGATACTTCTTTTGAACGTCCTTGTGCTATTGATATTGGTTCTGATAATATAGCAGACCATGAGGCCTTAGATAGATGTTTTGGTAATTATTTTGAAAACGTAGAAGAAGAGGAGGATGTAGAAGAACAAGAGTTAGAAGAGACCCCTACCCCTACTAGTCCGGCTACAAAATTACCGGAACAAGATGAAGTGGGAAATTTACCTACGTTTACTAGAGTAGGAAAGACCGAACGTCCTAAGAGATCATTAGTTTGGAAATTTATGATCCAAAATAAGGAGAAAACTACTGCTACTTGCAATAAATGTAAGGATGTGATGAAGCATTTGACTGGGGGATTGCAGGGTGGGACAGGACAACTAACTAGACATTTGAGAGGTTGTGTTCCTAAATTTGCTAGTCTAGATGCTATCGCCTAGGCTAAAAAATATGGTACACCCTTGCCCGGTACTAACCAATTTGTAAGAGGTTCTAACATGGTCCAGAATATTTTAGATTATAGTAACCCGGCTGGCCCAAGCACATCACTCGTATATAGTCAGGATAGAGATCGTGAAGAATTAGCTAAAATGGTTGTGATTTGTGGTTTGCCTTTTAGTTTTGGTGAACATCCCGATTTTATTCATTATATTATAATTCTAATTTTTGAAGTTTTTTAAGAAATGCAATTAAAGCAGATATTCTTAAATATCAATGTGAACATTGTCATTTTCTTCGTTGCTACTTTTCTTATTTTGATGGTAAAGTATTTATCACTTTTGATATTGGTTGTAGTCCTAATGGCAATGATTATTTTACTGTTACTGCTCATTGGATTGATCATGACTGGAACATGCAAAAAAGAATTATAGACTATAAATAGGTTGAAGAGAGTAAAACTAGTAGTTATATAGCTTGTTTGACAGGAGAGATTTTAAAATATTTTAGACCTTCCAATATGATAATGGGTGTCACGTTAGATAATGCTTCTATCAATTTGAAAGCTATTGATTTTTTAAAACCTAGACTTTGTCCAATTGATGATGATGCTTTTCTTATTAAGTGTAATGCGCATTTTTATAATTTGATAGTGCAAGATGATATTGATGTATTTGGTGATTCTTGCGTTAGAATTCGAGTGCTTGTGCATGGGTTTTTAAAGCTAAAATAAGGGCTAGAATTAGAGAATTTGAAAAAACTTGTACTTTATTTGAAATGCCATTTAGAAAAATTTCAAAAGAAGTGCCTACTAGATGTAATTCTTTATTTGAAATGCTTGTTGATGCTATTGATTATTGTGCTCCTTTACAAATAATTTATAATAAATATAACGTGGATCGAAGAGCAAGTATCACCGACGAGGATTGGAAAGAATGTCAAGAACTTATTAATTTTTTGAGAATTTTTTATTGTCCTACAAACATTATATCTGGTCAATATTATCCTACTATTTCTTTGACTTTAGTAAATATTTGTGTTATTTTATCTGAATTTGTTAAATATAAAGATCGTGAATATTTTAAAGTTGTTGTTACATATATGGTTGAAAAATATAGAAAATATTTTTTTCCTATTCCTCAAATATTTTTGACTTCTACTTTGTTCAACCCAACTTACAAAGAAGAAGGTGTGAAAAAAATAGTTGAAAAGATTTATAAAATTTTAGAAATTACAAGTGATGAAGTTTCATCTGTTGAAACGTGTATGGATAGTATAGTAACTAAAGCTAGACATTTGTATGACCTTTATTGAGCCAAGCTACTAAATTATGAACCGTCTGAACCTCCATGTCGTAAGGCTAGATTTAATGATTTTGATGAAATTATGGATGGAGAGCTTGGTCTTGATTCTGCTAACAATAATAATTTTGATGAATATTTTAACCAGGCACGAGAAAATATTAGGGATGAAAATGGAGATCCTCAACTTTTAACTTGGTGGAAGAACCAGACAGAATAATTTTCATATCTTTCAAGGGTGGTTCGGGATGTGCTAGCTTTGCAAGTATTTTCAGTAGCTTCGGAGCAAGCTTTCAGCGCGGGGAGATTTGTTATTGGAGACCATAGGTTTTTGTTAGAAAAAGAAAGTTTGAAAATATCAGTGTTGTTCAGAGATTGGATCAATATCAAACGAAGGAATGTCGGAATGCCAAATTTATCGCATCAAGCCGAAATCGAAATAGATGAAGCACTTGGAGAAAATAGTGATGATGGCATGGAAGCAATGTATGAAGAAAACCAAATACAAATTCCGCATCATGTTTCCAAGGAATTGATAGATAAGTTACGAAAAACATAATTTGAAAATTATAGATATTAATATGATAATCGAAACTTAGTTCAAACAGAACCCTTCCTAGAAGGTGATTGCGTAGATTAGGTGCTCTTCTAATATTTGTAATACATGTACTTCTTTATTGATTTGAAAAAAATTATAGGCTATTCGCCTTGACTTTCTTTTTAAATTTGACTTTTATTTATACTTTAAAGAATTAAAAAAAAATTAAACTTTAAAGTTGAAAATTTAAACTTCAAAGTTAAAAATTTAAATTTAAACTTTGAAGTCCAAGTTCAAAAAAATATTAAAGTTTTTAAAGTTAAAAAAAATCAAAGTTTTTACATCTTCAACTTCAAGATTCAAAAAATAAATAAATTAAACTTTAAAGTTGAAAATTTAAATTTAAACATTAAAGTTTTAAAATTTCAAAGTTAAAAAAAAAAATCAAAGTTTTCAAGGTTCAAAAAAATTCAAAAAAAAAAAAACTTTAAAGTTGAAAATTTAAATTAAAACTTTAAAGTTCAAAGTTGAAAATTTAAATTTTAACTTTAAAAAAAATCAAAGTTTTCAAAGTTGAAAATTTAAACTTAAACTTTAAATTTGAAAATCAAAGTTTTTAAAAGTGTTCAAAAAGATTTTTTAAAACTTAAAAAATTTGAAAAATAACTTAAAGAAAAAAATATAAGTGTAAAACTATTTTTATTTTTAAAAACTCGTTTTTGATTTTAAATTATAAATCAAAAGTTAAAAAAAAAAAAAAGTTGGGTGGGAATTAGATTCGTGGTCCGGTCCGGCCTGTCAACGGATCGGTGAGAATGGCTTTGTTTTTCCTGGGCAGCCCGGTCCGGTAGGCCCGATTCCGAATGAAATTCGATCATCAACCTCCGATACCAGTGCAGAAATGTTGGCCATCCATTCCGGCGGACTCGAATCGGTCCGCTGTCACTCTTAGTTCACGCCACCCTTCTTTTTGACAATCTCGCATTCTTATAAGGTGGTGAGGGTGAACATCTACCTTTTGGTCCCTGCAACCCCGTCAGTGAGCGACACCTTAAAGAACTCGAACACTTTGTTGAGCAGAAAACCATAGGACAACCCATGCTTGCTTTTTTTCTCGTTGACAACTTTATCCATGTGTTGCAATATCAGTGCAGGAAAATTGATTCTCTGGAAAGAGGACAAAATTTCCATAACAAACATATCCACCTTAGAAGAACCATTCCTTTACTCAGAACGAGAAAGTATAACTTTGTTTACAAACTCAAACACAATCTGATAATCATACTTCATTTGCTTCTTAAGAAGATGCTCAGACATTCCATCTTCCAATTTGCTAGCAATGATAAGGAACTTCTTAGATGCAGTTATATTTACCAGGGACCTGATACCATTAGTAGGTACCTTCAATATGTGACCAAGCACCTTCTCATCCAAATGGATTTTCACTCCTTTCACATGTGTGACCAAGCTATTATTTTTATAATAGAAATCCATCCCAACATAGAACTCTACAACTTTATCAGCATGCAAATCAGGAAGAGATTGATCGAACAGATAGATCTATTTTTGAAATTTCACCATTGACATCAGGTCCCTCATGCCATTCATTTCAAATATGTTTGGATCAAACACACGCTCATAAAGAATGGATTGCTGCCACATAGTCTCTTGAACTTTTTCACGAGTCAGCTCTTTGACCCGTGCCTTCGACTTTTGGCCTTTTACTTTGATACCAGGTTCCTCTTGTCAGATTTATCATTTTACTTCCTCCTTTTAGAATGAGAGGCTATCTTTGATGGACCTGGTATATCAGAATGACTTGTACCCCTTCTTTTCTTGGTACCTTTGCCAGTCTTTTTCTCAATTACCTTGGAGATTGATCTTTCACGTATTTTGGCCACACTGGCAACCACATTCGTATCTACTTTTTTAGTTTCCTCATCCTCACCAACATTTACCACAGTTAATGGTAAAACATCATTTTTCATTATAGTCCTTCTTTTCAGTCTTTTTTTTGAACTGCTTGAGCCTCATTTGCTTTTAGTGCATCCTCCATGAATTTCTTCTTGCTACCTCCGGTTGTACGAGTCACACTAGGAACTGTTAATTGGGGAATTGGGGATTTTGAGCCTTGTAGTCTCTTTAGTCTGAAACTCAGAGGCCTCTCATCACTTTCAATCTCAGAGTCATCTCAAAGTTCCTGAGCAATGTGAGACACAGGAGTCCTATCCCATCTAGTGGGGGTAAGTGAGTCATGGGATTCAAGCTTAGAGAGACATTATGGGATTCATATACAAACTCTGATCCGTTGATGTGCCATGGACTTACGACACTTAAAATAAGGGAAATTGCTAGTTTAAAGACATATTTTTATGGGTATGATGTGTTTTTATGGTATTTGCAGGTTAAACAGGTCTGGAGAAGTGAAGTGCAGAAATTGGGACTTAAAGCCATCAGATGAACCAAGGAACGACTGTTGGATCTGACAACGGTCATCCAATAAAATCATTGGTTGAAACTGAGAGAGTGACAAATAAAGAAGATTAAACGAGAGGATCCCACAATCGTTGGATGATACAACACATTCATCCTGAAGATCGTGGGAAGATTATCTTGCAAAGTGAAAATTAGAAATGGAAACCACGATTGGAAACAATGATTGTCAGAAGAAAGGATGAGCTCATCCTGAGCATCATTCTAGCAACATTTACGAGTGTGCAAAAAGTCAACCATCAAACAATGAAAAGAAGGAATGATCGTGATATCTATAAATAATTTTCCTATCCTTCGTCTGAGGCGCCGACTTTGAAAATCCCATTGTGTTTAGAATAGGTTTTGGTTTTGTCTATAAATACTCCTATTAGGTTTGCTGTATTAGTTTACATTCTCTTGATACTTTTGAGGTATATTATTGTTCTTTGAAGTATAAACATTGATTTTTAGGGTTTTAATTCAAAGTGAGATTCCTGGTTTTCATCTTATTCTTCATAAGTTCATCATTATGCTTTCTTCTCAACTATTGTGTTCTTATCATCATAAGTAGCTAAACACCACAACTAGGGTTATGGGAACCATGACGGATTAACGAAGTAGTGTTCAAAGTACGACCTGATTCTCAAATGGTGTTTATGCATGTATTGTTATTATATTCGATTTGTTTGTTTTTTAACGGTGCGCAATGTTAGAATTCTCCTTATCCTTACTCTCAATGAAATAAGGTGTAATGGATAGGAAAATTCTATTAACAATGAAACTTGGAGCTATCAACCTCCATTTAATAACTTAAGCCAGTAAATAGGATAGCTAATCTGGGATCCATGATAGGGGCTAGAAGTGCAAAACTCATGAGGCGATAATACGTGATTGAGGATAGTCATCTAATAGGGGCGTAAAGTTGTTTAGATTAACATAACCTATCAATTTTGCATGCCAAGCACCAGAAGAGATCACTAGTATGAAGAACCTATGGAGTAATAAATTTATGGGGAACACAGTCTTACTGCCTTTCTCATATTGATTACAAACCAGTTAAAATCAGTAATTGTACTATAGGAAGTCTGAATTACAAAGCCCCTTTTACAGGAAATTACTTATTGATTATTTAGATAGACACATTAATAGATATTTCGGCCTATTTCTCGTGGGATCAACCCCAATCTAGTTGGGTTCTATTTTTGACAGCGATCCCTTTATACTTCTTTTGGAAGGTGTAATTTGAGCGACATCAAATTTTGGCACCGTTTCCAGAGAATACGGTTACGAAGTTGATAGATTGTTTTTGTCTGGCTATTGGTTTTTGTTTCCTGATTTTACATTTTTTATTATTTCTAGGGCGTACACGGGTGCATGCCCAATACTCTTAGTCAAGGCAATCCCTTGATTCCACTTGATTTATAAATTGAAAGAACTCTAAGAGCTAGAAGAAGAATGGTTAACAAAGGAGTTCTTGCTGAGGGGGTTCTGAACCAAGGGGTACAGAACCAAGGATTTCACAAGACTTCAGAACAAACCACCCCTGTTTGGTTGCTAAAGAAAATGCAAGACAAGAAGTTGCTAGACATGCAGCACTGGAAAAAAGGGCCAGACAAGCAGAAGCAGGCTGTTTGGCCGCACTTGAGGAACACAATAGGCAAAGAAGGAATAGGGGGCAACAGCCTCCCCAGTATTATGTTCCTCAGTTTGATGATGCATATGATGATCTAGACTTTCTAGAAGTGACTGAAACAGGTGCTATTATTCCACCACCATTTCCACTAGGAGCTAAGTTCGACATCACCAGTGTTATGATATAGTTGCTTAACTTAAAGGGAGCGTTCACAGGCCTTGCTACTGCTGATGCAAACCTTCATCTGATGAACTTTGTAGGGATCTACACTTCCTACAACTTACTTGGTGTGAGTCAAGATGCTATTAGACTGTGATTGTTTCCTTTCTATCTGATTGGAGAAGTCATTATATGGTTGACCAAGCTGCCAAAAGGTCAATTACCAATTGGTAAGAGCTGAAGACACAATTTTTGGAGCAGTTTTTCCCACCCTTTAGAATGTTGAAGTTGAAAGATGAGATTTATAACTTCAGGCAGTTACATTCAGAAGTGTTGTAAAAAACCTGTTTGAGTTTTAAGAAAAAGCTGCAGAATGTCCCTAATCACAGAATATCGGGACACACTTTAGTTGAAATCTTCTATAAAGGTTTGAATGCGAATAATGAGGTTGTAGCAAACACTATCACAGGTGGGGCGATTATGAGTTTAACTTAGAAGCAGGTTTCTGAGATTTTAGATAGGATCACTAAAACCAATCGGGGTTGGCACACTTAAGAAGCAGATATGCCAACAAACACTTATATGGTAGGAGCATCCACCGAATAACAAATGGTTGACGATTTTGTTGCCCAGGAGTTAGCACAATTGAGAACCGAATTCAGCTTGTTCATAAAATAGTTTGCAGCAACGGGTGCAGAAAAGGTAAATGCAATTGGTTCACAAGGTAAGACACCTAGATATGATGACTCTGATTTTGAGGACGAGGCTAAGTATCTAGATGATCAGGTGGCAGGTTTTTGAGCCAAAGGCCAAGGGTCTAATTAAGATAATTGGCGCTCTGGTCAAGAAAACCAAGGTTGGAACTACTGCAAAGACAATAACTATAGTAGGTCTGGGCATAGAGATAAGAGTCGAGGAAGAGACTGTGATTGGAAGAGAAAGGATGATTATAAAGACAAAAGTGGCCTCTATGTTCCACCCGGGAACTGTGATACTGATTCGAGTAATTCGAGGATGGAAGACATGCTTGCTAAAGTGGTGAAAGAAGTAGAGAAGACTAAAGACTGCCTCAAGGAGCTTAGAGTAGATATTTATGGATGAGTCAGAAAGTTGAATCATATGCTACCTCCATTAAGTAGCTTAAGCAGCAGTTTGGTCAGATTTTAGCCACAATGAATCAGCGTCATCAGGGTACACTTCCAAGCAACACCATCCAAAATCTAAAAAATAATGGTCATTGTTTGGCGATTACTACTAGGAGTGGTAAGATGACTGCTGATCTACCTATGCCTATGGTTATTGTGTATGATATGGAGTCGTAAATTATCGTTGATGAAAAGGTAGCCGAATCCAAAAATCTAGTTGATAATGTAAATGCGTTTGAAAAGCCTACACTTTTTAAAAAGGAGGCTAAGGCTAAAAAAGGGGAAGGAAAAAGAGGTCCCACATGTATTGACTCCCATTCCATGACCTCCTCCTCTTTTTCCACAAAGAATAAAGAAAAGAGCTGAAGAAGGAAAGTATCACAAGTTCATCTCAATATTAAAATAATTATCGATAAATATCCCTCTAGTTGAGGCACCTGAGCAAATGTCGGGTTACACAAAGTTTATGAAGAATTTGGTGATGAAGAAGAGGACTGTGAGTTTTGAGCCCATTGATAATGTGCACCATTATAGTGCAATAGCTTCCCGATCTTTAGTTGAGAAGAAGGAAGATCCTGGAGCTTTCACGATTTTCTATTTTGCTAAAGCTATGTGCGACTTGGGGGCTAGCATTAATCTGATTCCACTAGCAGTTTATAGACAGTTGGGGTTGGGGTCGCCCAAACCAACTTCGATGAGACTCCTTATGGAGGATCGCACTGTGAAGAAACCTGTGGTAATTTTATGTGATGTTTTGATAAGAGTTGCATCCTTCATTTTCTGGCTGATTTTGTCATCTTTGACTATGAGGTAGACTTTGAGGTTCCCATTATCTAGGAGAGACCATTCCTTGTGACTGGGCGAGCATTGGTTGATATGGAGACTGGGTAGATGAAGTTTTGGTTAAATCATGAGAAAGTGACATTTAATATATTCTAATCCATGAAGTAGCCAAAGGACATGCGCGTGATCTCTTTGATTGATACAGTCGATGAGGATGCATTGGTAACTCATGTTGAGGAGAGACTTGGAGTCAAAGCACTTGCAACTGTTATTACAAATTTTGAGGGTGATGACATTGATGGTTATTATGAGATGGTAAGCGCACTTGCTGGTTCAGGTTCCTACACTTTTGCACCAAAAAGTTAGATCTAATTTAAAGAATAGAGTGACCCCGCCAGCTAAGCCTTCTATTGAGGAGCCTCCTGTCTTGGAGCTCAAAGCTCTTGTATCCCATCTTCATTATACATTCTTGGGAGCTAACAATACTTTACCGGTTATTATTGCAGCTAATTTCATTGAGTGGCAGGTTGAGGCTTTAGTGTCTGTTTTGCAGAAGTTCAAGAGGGCCATTGGATGGTCCATTGCTGATATCATTGGGATTTCACCTGGAATTTGGACACACAAAATCCAACTCGAGCCATATTGTGTTCCTAGTATTGAGTATCATCAAAAACATAATCTTCCTATACAAAAAGTCATTAATAAGAAGATTATCAAGTGTTTGGATGCTGGTGTGGTTTATTCTATTACCGATAGCAAATGGCTGAGTCCTGTTCAATTTGTATCAAAAAATATTGGAATCACTATGGTTCCAAATGAGAAGAATAAGTTTATTACTATGAGGCCGGTCATTGGTTAGAGAGTATACATGAACTATATGAAGCTGAATGCATGGACTGAAAATGATCACTTTTTGATGCCTTTCATGAATCACATGTTAGATAGTCTTATTGTTAGAGGATGGTATTGTTTTTTTTTATGGTTATTCGGGTTACAATCAGATTTTAATTGCTCCTGAAGACCAAGAGAAAACCACTTTCACTTGTCCATATGGGACATTCGCGTTCAAGAGAATGCCTTTCGAATTGTGTAATGTCCACTACTAAAAAAAGGCAAAAAAATAACGGACAAAAAAGCGACGGACTGCGTCGCTCCAGAAAAGCGACGCTGTCCGTCGTTTTTTTAATTTATTTTTTATTAAAATCGACGGACAACATCTCAATGTCCGTCGCTTATTTTCGCGGATTATTGTGCCAAACAATTAATAAATAATTTATATATTTTTTTTAATAAAAGCGACGGATAGGGTCGCTATTAATTTTTACAAAAAGAAAATTAATTTTAGAAAAGTGACGTTGTCCGTCACTTTTTTAATTTAAATTAAATTTTTATATATTTTTACAAACATCAATGGACAGCGTCGCTATTATTTTTTAAAAAAAGAAAATTAATTTTTAGAAAAAACGACGATGTCCGTCGCTTTTTTAATTTATTTTTAGTTTTTCTTTATTTTTTACTAAAAGCTACGGACAAAGTTGGTTTAGTTTTAAGAAAATAAAAAATAAGTTTATGAAAACGAAACTGTCCGTCGATTTTTGATTTTTTAATTTATTAATAAATAAATAATTTTTATAGTTTAAAAAATTAATTCATATATATATTTTTTTAAAAAATCGATGGACAACGTCGATTTTGTCCGTCACTTTTTTAGTCAATTTTTTAGTCTCCCATATAATTAGGGCAAGACTCACATCTCTCTCTATCTCTTTCTTTTATTTTCATTCTCTCAAATATCCAACAACTCTCTCTCTCTCACGCTAATCTACTCTGGTAACATCGCCGACGGACAGCAGCAGCAGCTGCCGCCGTCGACGCACAGCAGCAGCCGCGCGCGATAGTAGCAGCAGCAACAGTCGCCGACCAGCAGCAGCAGCAACCGCCAACTGAGAGCAGCAGCAGCAGCCGACAGCAGCAACATCCATCTCTCCGCTCCGTCTCTCACCAACGACAACAACAACAACCAAGTAAAAGTAAGTTGATTTCTCTCTATTTTCTTATATTGAAATCCTTAAATGTAGTGTTACGGTGGGATTATTTCCTGTAGAAGATTTTGAAAGCCATAGGTTTTGTGATGATTATATGGTGTGAGAGGGACATGCGACGCCTCTACATATTTGCTTTATTGAATTTATTGAATTGTTTGACTTATACTAGAATTGAAATTTGAACTAGTGACTTGAAAATGTTTAAATGTAGCGACTTGAAATTGTGAACTTATTTCTTGAAAATGGTTAAGTGTAGTTACTTGAAATGTGAATTAGTGACTTGAAAATGTTTAAGTTTAGTTACTTGAAATGTTGCTTAGTGACTTGAAAATGATTAATTGGAGTTACTTGAAATGTGAATTAGTGTCTTCAAAATGGTTAAGGTTAGTTACTTGAAATGTGAACTTGTGACTTGAATATGGTTAAGTGTATAGTGACTTGAAATATGAATTAGTGTCTTGAAAATGGTCAAGTGTAGTTACTTGAAATGTGAACTTGTGACTTGAAAATGGTTAAATGTAGTGATTTGAAATTGTAAACTTGTTTCTTAAAAATGGTTAAGTGTAGTGACTTGAAATATGAACTTGTGACTTGAAAATGGTTAAATGTAGTGACTTGACATTGTGAACTTGTTTCTTGAAAATGGTTAAGTGTAGTGACTTGAAATGTGAATTAGTGACTTGAAAATGGTTAAGTGTAGTGACTTGAAATTGTGAACTTGTATCTTGAAATGATTAAGTGTAGCTTGAAATGTGAATTAGTTACTTGAAAATGGTAAGTGTAGTGACTTGAAAAGTGAATTAGTGACTTGAAAATGGTTAAGTATAGTGACTTGAAATTGTGAAATTGTTTCTTGAAAATGGTTAAGTGTAGTGACTTGAAAATGGTTAAGTGTAGTGACTTGAAATTGTGAAATTATTTTTTGAAAATGGTTAAGTGTGGTGACTTCAAATGTGAATTAGTGAGTTGAAAATGGTTAAATGTAGTGAATTGAAATTGTGAACTTGTTTCTTGAAATGGTTAAGTGTAGTGACTTAAAATTGTGAACTTGTTTTTTGAAAATGGTTAAATGTAGTGACTTGAAATGTGAATTAGTGAGTTGAAAATGATTAAGTGTAGTGCCTTGAAAATGGTTAAATGTAGTGACTTCAAATTATGAATTAGTGACTTGAAAATTGTTAAGTGTAGTGACTTGAAATTGTGACCTTGTTTTTTGAAAATGGTTAAGTGTAATGACTTGAAATGTGAATTAGTGACTTGAAAATGGTTAAGTGTAGTGACTTGAAATTGTGAACTTGTTTCTTGAAAATGGTTAAGTGTAGTGACTTGAAATTCTGAAATTGTTTTTTGAAAATGGTTAAGTGTAGTGACTTGAAATGTGAATTAGTGAGTTGAAAATGGTTAAATGTAGTGAATTGAAATTGTGAACTTGTTTCTTGAAATGGTTAAGTGTAGTGACTTAAAATTGTGAACTTGTTTTTTGAATATGGTTAAGTGTAGTGACTTGAAATATGAATTAGTGAGTTGAAAATGGTTAAGTGTAGTGACTTGAAGTTGTGAACTTTTTTCTTGAAATGGTTAAGTGTAGTGACTTAAAATTGTGAACTTGTTTTTTGAAAATGGTTAAGTGTACTGACTTAAAACTGTGAACTTATTTTTTGAAAATGGTTACGTGGTAGTGACTTGAAATGTGAATTAGTGAGTTAAAAATGGTTAAGTGTAGTGACTTGAAAATGGTCAAATGTAGTGACTTTAAATTGTGAATTAGTGACTTGAAAATGGTTAAGTGTAGTGACTTGAAATTGTGAACTTATTTTTTGAAAATGGTTAAGTGTAGTAACTTGAAATGTGAATTAGTGACTTGAAAATGGTTAAGTGTAGTGACTTGAAATTGTGAACTTGTTTCTTGAAATGGTTAAGTGTAGTGACTTAAAATTGTGAACTTGTTTTTTGAAAATGGTTAAGTGTAGTTACTTGAAATGTGAATTAGTGAGTTGAAAATGGTTAAGTGTAGTGACTTGAAAATGGTTAAATGTAGTGAATTGAAATTGTGAACTTGTTTCTTGAAAATGGTTAAGTGTAGTGACTTGAAATGTGAATTAGTGAGTTGAAAATGGTTAAATGTAGTGAATTGAAATTGTGAACTTGTTTCTTGAAATGGCTAAGTGTAGTGACTTAAAATTGTGAACTTGTTTCTTGAAAATGGTTAAATATAGTGACTTGAAATGTGAATTAGTGACTTGAAAATGGTTAAGTGTGGTGACTTGAAATGTGAATTACTGACTTGAAAATAGTTAAGTATAGTGACTTGAAATTGTGAACTTGTTTCTTGAAATGGTTAAGTGTAGTGACTTAAAATTGTGAACTTGTTTTTTGAAAATGGTTAAGTGTAGTGACTTGAAATGTGAATTAGTGAGTTGAAAATGGTTAAGTGTAGTGACTTGAAAATGGTTAAATGTAGTGAATTGAAATTGTGAACTTGTTTCTTGAAAATGGTTAAAGTTTAGTGACTTGAAATGTGAATTAGTAACTTGAAAATGGTTAAGTGTAGTGACTTGAAATTGTGAACTTGTTTCTTGAAAATGGTTAAGTGTAGTGACTTGAAAATGGTTAAATGTAGTGACTTGAAATTGAAAATGGTTAAGTGTAGTGACTTGAAAAGTGAATTAGTGGGTTGAAAATGGTTAAGTGTAGTGACTTTAAAATGGTTAAATGTAGTGACTTCAAATTGTGAATTAGTGACTTGAAAGTGGTTAAGTGTAGTGACTTGAAATTGTGAACTTATTTTTTGAAAATGGTTAAGTGTAGTGACTTGAAATGTGAATTAGTGACTTGAAAATGGTTAAGTGTAGTGACTTGAAATTGTGAACTTGTTTCTTGAAATGGTTAAGTGTAGTGACTTAAAATTGTGAACTTATTTTTTTGAAAATGGTTAAGTGTAGTGACTTGAAATGTGAATTAGTGAGTTGAAAATGGTTAAATGTAGTGAATTGAAATTGTGAACTTGTTTCTTGAAATGGTTAAGTGTAGTGACTTAAAATTGTGAACTTGTTTTTTGAATATGGTTAAGTGTAGTGACTTGAAATATGAATTAGTGAGTTGAAAATGGTTAAGTGTAGTGACTTGAAGTTGTGAACTTTTTTCTTGAAATGGTTAAGTGTAGTGACTTAAAATTGTGAACTTGTTTTTTGAAAATGGTTAAGTGTACTGACTTAAAACTGTGAACTTATTTTTTGAAAATGGTTACGTGGTAGTGACTTGAAATGTGAATTAGTGAGTTAAAAATGGTTAAGTGTAGTGACTTGAAAATGGTCAAATGTAGTGACTTTAAATTGTGAATTAGTGACTTGAAAATGGTTAAGTGTAGTGACTTGAAATTGTGAACTTATTTTTTGAAAATGGTTAAGTGTAGTAACTTGAAATGTGAATTAGTGACTTGAAAATGGTTAAGTGTAGTGACTTGAAATTGTGAACTTGTTTCTTGAAATGGTTAAGTGTAGTGACTTAAAATTGTGAACTTGTTTTTTGAAAATTGTTAAGTGTAGTTACTTGAAATGTGAATTAGTGAGTTGAAAATGGTTAAGTGTAGTGACTTGAAAATGGTTAAATGTAGTGAATTGAAATTGTGAACTTGTTTCTTGAAAATGGTTAAGTGTAGTGACTTGAAATGTGAATTAGTGAGTTGAAAATGGTTAAATGTAGTGAATTGAAATTGTGAACTTGTTTCTTGAAATGGCTAAGTGTAGTGACTTAAAATTGTGAACTTGTTTCTTGAAAATGGTTAAATATAGTGACTTGAAATGTGAATTAGTGACTTGAAAATGGTTAAGTGTGGTGACTTGAAATGTGAATTACTGACTTGAAAATAGTTAAGTATAGTGACTTGAAATTGTGAACTTGTTTCTTGAAATGGTTAAGTGTAGTGACTTAAAATTGTGAACTTGTTTTTTGAAAATGGTTAAGTGTAGTGACTTGAAATGTGAATTAGTGAGTTGAAAATGGTTAAGTGTAGTGACTTGAAAATGGTTAAATGTAGTGAATTGAAATTGTGAACTTGTTTCTTGAAAATGGTTAAAGTTTAGTGACTTGAAATGTGAATTAGTAACTTGAAAATGGTTAAGTGTAGTGACTTGAAATTGTGAACTTGTTTCTTGAAAATGGTTAAGTGTAGTGACTTGAAAATGGTTAAATGTAGTGACTTGAAATTGAAAATGGTTAAGTGTAGTGACTTGAAAAGTGAATTAGTGGGTTGAAAATGGTTAAGTGTAGTGACTTTAAAATGGTTAAATGTAGTGACTTCAAATTGTGAATTAGTGACTTGAAAGTGGTTAAGTGTAGTGACTTGAAATTGTGAACTTATTTTTTGAAAATGGTTAAGTGTAGTGACTTGAAATGTGAATTAGTGACTTGAAAATGGTTAAGTGTAGTGACTTGAAATTGTGAACTTGTTTCTTGAAATGGTTAAGTGTAGTGACTTAAAATTGTGAACTTATTTTTTTGAAAATGGTTAAGTGTAGTGACTTGAAATGTGAATTAGTGAGTTGAAAATGGTTAAGTGTAGTGACTTGAAAATGATTAAATGTAGTGTATTGAAATTGTGAACTTGTTTCTTGAAAATGGTTAAAGTGTAGTGACTTGAAATGTGAATTAGTGATTCGAAAATGGTTAAGTGAAGTAGTGCTTAAAATTGTGAAGTGTTTAGTGAATTGAAATTATGAACTATTTACTTGAAAATATAAACTAGTGACTTAAAAAATGCTAACTAGCGACTTAATAAATATGAAGTGTTTAGTGAAATAAAAGTTGTGGACTAGTGACTTGAAAATATTAACTTGTGAATTGAAGTTGTGAACTAGTGACTTCATCTTTAGTGAATTGAAGTTGTGAACTAGTGACTTGGAAATGCAAATTTATAATTAAAAATCTATATTTTTGTAGATGGATCATCGTTTGTGGATGTATGATATGGATTATAAAACTGATGGGGGTTTAAAACCCCAATATCTTAATGGTGTTAGAGGATTTATAGTTCATGCAATGTCACTAGACTTGTTTTAAAAAAGTGGGGTGGTTAGGTGTCCTTGTAGTTCATGCAGGTGCATGAAGTTTTTTCAACCAGATATAGTTATGACTCATCGCTATCGTAATGGATTTAAGCTAAGATATTTTGTGTGGGTCGATCACGGAGAGATAGATGGTTTGAATGGTATATTTTATAATTCGATGCCTAAGGATGAATATGACATGCTTGTACATGGTCGACATGCTAGGATTCAACATGCTAGAGTTCAACATAGGGTTCAACACGATAGGGTTCAACAGGATGATAGAGTTCATAAAATGGTCAATGATGCCTTTGGGATTGGGGATGGGATGGAACTAGGACAGAATATATAAGAAGCTCCTAATGAAGAAGCAAGACGTTTCTATCAACAATTAGAAGAGGCCAGTCGCCCACTATGTGAAGGGAGTCGTTATTCTGCTTTGTCTATTGCAGTTAGACTAAGGAGTATCAAATTCGATTGGAATGTTGCTCAATCTGCTATGGACTCTATGGTTGGTCTTTTGGGTGAACTAGTTAACCCGGAGTTGAACATACCTCAAAATTTTTATCAGGCAAAGAAATTGGTTTCCAAGTTGGGATTGTCGTATAATAGAATCCATTGTTGTATGAATGGTTGCATGTTGTTCTATAAGAATGATGCTGAATTAGATAATTGTAAGTTTTGTGGACATGCTCGTTATAAGCAGACTCCCGGTGGAAAGATGGTTCCGATTAAGGTAATGCACTATTTACCTCTTATACAAAGAGGTTGTATGCTTCAATGAGTTTTGCCCCACATATGAGATGGCATGATGAAAATAGAAGGCCACCAGGTGTCATGTCTCATCCATCGGATGTAGAAGCTTGGAAGTATTTCGATAGAACTTATCCTGTTTTTGTTAGAGAACCAAAAAATATTAGATTGGGCTTGTGTGCAGATGATTTCACACCATTCTCTAATTCTGGTGCACCTTATTTTTGTTGGCCTGTATTTATTACTCCATATAATCTTCCGCTTGAAATGTGCATGACAATTCCCTACATATTCCTAAGTTGTATTATTCCTGGTCATCGTATTCCAACAAGTTTGATTGATGTTTATCTACATCCATTGATAGATGAGTTACTACAATTATGGTATGAAGGTGTAGTGACATATGATATATCAACTAAGCAGAATTTTGTTATGCATCCTAATTTAATGTGGACTATTATCGATTTTCCTGCATATGGGATGTTTTCTGGTTGGATGACTATCGAAAAATTAGCTTGCCCGTATTGCATGAAAAATAGTAAAGCATTCACTTTAAAGCATGGTCAAAAAAATTGTTGGTTTGATTGTCACCGTCAGTTCTTGCCAATGGACCACGAGTTTAGAAAGATGAAAAATGCATTTAGAAAGAATAAGATTGAGAATGATCCGCCACCTCCATCACTATCAGGGTATCAGCTTTGGGAAAGAGTTTGTAATTTGCCTAAAGTTACAGATGGTCCACCTTCTAGACTTCCCGAATATGGTGTTGAACATAATTGGACCAAACAAAGCATATTTTGGGAGTTGCCGTATTGGGGGGACAATAAACTACGACATAATCTTGATCCGATGCACATTGAAAAAAATTATTTTGATAATTTGTTCAACACAGTCATGGATGTTAAGGGCAAGACAAAAGACAATCCAAAAGTTAGAATGGACATAAAGCAATATTGCAAGAGAAAAGAGTTGTGGTTGAAAGAAAAAGAAAATGGTAAGTTGTTTAAGCCCAAGAATAGTTTTTCATTCACATTGGATGAGAAATGAGAAATATGTGAGTGGGTTAAGAATTTGAGAATGCCCGAGGTCTATGCTTCGAATTTAGGAAAACGAGCAGATATGGAAGAAGGAAAATTGATTGTCCAAAAACTAGAATGGACAAAGCAATATTGCAAGAGAAAAGAGTTGTGGTTGAAAGAAAAAGAAAATGGTAAGTTGTTTAAGCCCAATGCTAGTTTTTCATTCACATTGGATGAGAAACAAGAAATATGTGAGTGGGTTAAGAATTTGAGAATGCCCGAGGGCTATGCTTCAAATTTAGGAAAACAAGCAGATATGAAAGAAGGAAAATTGATTAGTATAAAAAGTCATGATTGTCATGTTTTCATGGAAACCTTGATTCCTATCGTATATAGCCACCTTCCCGAGAGGATATGGAAACCAATCACAGAGATAAGTTTGTTCTTCAAAGATTTATGTTCGAGAAAGTTGTTGGAGAGTAGTTTGGACAGAATGGAGCAGAATATTCCCGTCATCACCACTAAGTTGGAGGAGATCTTTCCATGTGGACTCTTTGATGTGATTGAGCATCTTCCAATTCACTTTGTAGAAGAGGCACGTCTTAGGGGACCAGTTCAAATGAGGTGGATGTATCCAGGCGAGAGGTACATTTTCTTTTGATTAATGCTATAGTTTTTAAAAAAAATTATTTAACTACCTAAGATACAATTATGCAGAAAAATTGGAGCGTGCAAACAAACTATAAAGCAAAGGGGAAAGATTGAAGGATCGATTTTTGAAGCTTATCTTGCAAAAGAAACTGCTCATTTTTGTTCTTACTACTTTGGGGATGAAGTGTCATGTAAGATAAATAGGGCCAATCGCAATGATGAAGGTGATGATGATCCTATGTTTCCACTAATTTCAATTTTTAATCAATCGGGCAAAGGATCTAAAAATCGTGATACGTGAGCCTTCACTGGTATGGAAATAAAATCTGCTATGACAAATGTTTTGCTTAATTGTCTCGAGATTCAACCATATCTTGAGTAAGTGTTAGTTGTGTTATCGAATTACATGAATTTGGTAAGGACACTTAACTAATGAAAAATCTCAATGATGTACACTTAACAGTTTATTCATAAGGACATAGGGTAATGATGCCATATATACAAAGTTTTCCGATTGGCTGAATGAATATGTAAGTATGAAGGTTCATATGTGCATTTACTAAAATTATATGTCATTTAATAAAACTTTATATTTTGGATTAACGATATGTAGGTTTTGGATGAATATAGTACCATCGAACATTTGCAATTGGTGAGAGATGTTGCATTTGGGCCTGGAAAGCAAATTCATATGATGAATAAATATTGTGTGAATAGTTTCAAGTTTCAAACTGAAGAAGTTTCTAAGTATAAGAAAACTAATAACAGCGGTGTTTGCGTTCAAGGTGATGTTGATGGTAACAGCCAAATCGTTGAATATTTTGGTGTCATACAAGAGATTATTGAAGTTAGGTACCCTGGTTGGCCAAAAAAGAAGATAATACTATTTTGGTGCAAGTGGTTTGATCCATCACATAGAGGTACCAAGGTAAATCAGCAATATAATATAATTGAAGTTAAGCTCACGAGGCAATATAATCTCTATGATCCTTTTATCATTGCACAAAATGCCAGACAGGTATATTACGCTACATATCCATTGTGTAGAGATAAAACCAATTGGTGGGTGGTTATAAAGACTAAGCCTGTGGGGATAATTGCGATTGAGAATGTGTTAGCTGTGGCATACCAGAACGAAGTCGCAGTTGTTGATCAAACAGTGGATGCAGAGTTGGAAAATAATTTAGAACATCCTCACCGCATTTTAGAAGAAGTTTCTGATGATGAGATCATTGCCATGAAAAATATTTATGAAGAAATAAATTAGAGAAAGGAATCATTCTGGGAGGAAGAATGGAACGACGAAAATGAAACAACTGAAGAGGAAGAATGGGAGAATGATGGAAATGAAACTAGCGAGGATGAAGATTGGGAGAATATAGACTAGCATGTTAGTTTTTTTTGTTACCACTAATTATTTGTTAATACTAATAATTTTTTTATATGTTTTAATGTAAACTTGCATACAGATGACATCCGGTGGTGATGGAGATCGACCTCGTACTAATAAGAGCTTGAAATAAATTGCTAAGAAGAAATATAGTATACCTATAGACCCTAATAATACTTCTGGTCGACTTTCATCCCAACCATGGATGCACACTTCTTCATCAGGATGGTCTTATGTCCCCTTTCGCACTGGAAATCCTGCAGATTTTCATGGTCCCAGAAAGCAATCACAACCTCTACACATTTCTGCTTCATATGCTATTAGTCCTACAGATGTAAGGACTTTCAGATTATCATCTGCTACTCCATCTCCCCGCGATTCATCCCCCCACCTCTCAGGATTGAGGCTTAGAGATAGCTCTGACTCCGATGCACAGACTTCTACTCCCCCATTGACTCAACATTATGTACACCCGAGAGTAGTATCTACATCTGGATTTGTACCTCCACCTCCGCCTGTAGATGATAATACTGATGCGGATCTGATCGGACTAGTACCTGGTGATACGAACAGGCTTGGTAGAGTGTTCATGGAGCTTGATGGATCATCGTAAGTTTATTTTCTTAATTGATAAGTCTTTTTAATTTTTTTATCTTTATTAATTAAATATTTATAAGTTTACATATTTTTTTTTTTTTACAGGTGGTATCCCTCATCAAAAGAAGTTAATAAAGTTGTAAGGGAGAGTGTTAGGAGGCTTTATTCGTAACCTTGGGTCAGTTGGAGGGAGATTCCAGAGAGATATCGACAAGCCATGTTTAATGAGTTTAAGGTATGTTGAATTTAATTGTTATATAGTTAACTTTAATATTAATATATATCAATTGATTTTCAGACTATGTGTACTTGGTTGTGAAAGTACAATACAGTCATGTCTGTTATTTTTGAAAATCATGTTGGAGAGAGGCTAAAAGGTTGGCTTGAACGAATTAGGCATAAGGGAAATGCAAAATAATGGCTTCTTAAAGAAGTGTATGATGACATGCATGTTATTTGGGATTCTCCTGAATACAAGTCATTGTATGAGAAAAATAAGCAAGCCAGAGCTAGTTTAAAAGGTGGCTCATTACACACCGGGGGTGCAAAGAATGTCGGAACCATAATTCGAGAAATGGTAAGTAATAACCTTAGATTCTAATTTACATGTTCATATAAAGTTCATTAAATACTACTTGATTATGTTTATTTGTTTTTTGCTTGCAGACAAAAGCTTTGGGTCGCGAACCGACTCAACTTGAGGTCTTCGAACGAACACATTTAAGAAAAAAGATGAAAGAGTCAGACCCGGATGTATGGGTTGAGCCAAGGGCTAAAAATGCCAATGTAAGTTTTAAAAATTTACTTACAAAGTAATTATTCTTTTCTACGTTATGCTCCACCTTGCTTAGTAATAGTAAAATCTTCTAACATTTCTTTCTTAATATGCAGAATGATTATAAATGCTACTTGTCTGAGTTTGGTCCAACCGCGCCTTCACAGAAAGAAGCTACTCAAATTTGGACTGAAAAAGTTACGGGGGAAAACAAAGGGGGAGAGTCTATGGGATGGGCTCTCAAAATGAATTGGGGCACATCCCTTCAGGATTGGAAGGTGTTGGTTCCTCAGGCTAGGCAGAGGCAATTGACGGTGTTCAGTTTGCTGCTATGTCACAGCAGATTGTACAGCTTACACGTGCCTTGGCACAGTCCGTTGCTCAAAATGATATCACGTGCAGCACGGTTGAGGAACTTAAAAAACAAATGGTTAGCAAGGCTCGTCGTTGTCGTCATCATTCTCCATCACCTGATTCAAGTAGAGAAGAAGACACAGAGAGTGACGAGGAGTTAGTTGGGGCCACTCCTTAGTGTTGTTGGATTCAATTCTTCTAGACACTTTTTAGACATTCTTGAACTTAACTTTTAACTTTTTGAAAACTTTTACGATTGTTTAAGTGTTTTAGGTGTTGTTGGATTGACTGTTTAGTGTTTTGAATGTTGTTGGATTGATTGTTTAAGTGTTATTGACTAGTATTATGTGTTATAAGCGTAATGGGTATTGCTTGGGGCTGTACATATTGAATTACATTTTTATTTGGCAGGTGGGATGCAGAAAATGCAGTTTTCTGCATCAAAAAAAATATGCAGAAAAGCGACGGACAGTGTCGCTTTTGTCCTTCGCTTTTCTGGAATTATTTTAAAAAATATTCCAGAAATGCAACGATGTTCTTCGCTTTTCAATTTAATTTTTTTTTTAAAAAACAATATCGATGCTGTCCGTCGCTTTTTTTCTTCATTTGATCTTCATATGAAGAACAAAAAGCGACGGACAGCGTCACATTTTCTGAAAAAATTCTAAAACACGATGCTATCCGTAGCTTTTTTTCTTCATTTGTTCTTCATATGAAGAACAAAAAGCGACGAAAAGCGTCGCAATTTCTGAAAAAAAAATTAAAAAAAATTCTAAAAAACGATGTTGTCTGTCGCTTTTTGTTTATCATTTGTTCTTCACATGAAGAACAAAAATGACAGACAACGTCGCAATATCTGGAAAAAATTTTGAAAAAAAATTCTTCAAAAAACGACGCTGTCCGTCGTAAAAAAGCGACGTTGTCCATCGTTTTTAAAAATCGTCGAGCCTTTTTATGACGCAAGTGACTGCGTCGCTTTTTCGTCGATTTTGACCAAAAAATAACGCGGTCTGTCGCTTTTGCCCGTCGTTTTTTGGTCTTTTTTTAGTAGTGGGACAGTGACCTTTCAGCGTTGTATGATGCCCATCTTTTCTGACATGGTGGAGGGCACTATTGAGGTATTTATGGATGAATTCTTAGTTGTTGGTGATTCATTTAAAGATTGTTTGGCCCATCTAGCTAGTGTGTATAGAAGATGGGAAGATTACAAGTTGGTGCTTAATTGGGAAAAGTGCCACTTCATGGTCAAAGAAGATATAGTGCTTGATCATAAGATTTCAGAGAAAGGGATTGAGGTTGACAACACGAAGATAGAGGTGATTGAAAAATTGCCTCCACCAATTTCTATGAGAGCTTTTTCAGGTATGCTAGGTTTTATCATAGATTCATCAAGGACATCTCTAAAATTGCACACCCCTTGTGTAAATTGTTGGAGAAGGAGGTGAAGTTTATTTTTGATGGTGCGTGTTTGAAAATATTTGAGTGTCTGAAAGAGAAGTTGATTTCAGCCCCTATTATTGTGTCACCTGATTGGTCCATGCCATTCGAGGTTATGTGCGATGCTAGTGGTGTGGTTCTAAGAGCAGTCCTAGGCTACTAGGCGAGAAGATTCTACATCCGATCTATTATGCTAGCAAAACACTTAATATTGCTCAGAAAAATTATACTGTGACTGCACAATAGTTTCTTACTGTGGTTTTTGCATTTGAAAATTTTTGATCTTATTTGCTTGGTACAAAAGTAATTGTGCATATTGACCACACAACTTTTAGGTACCTTATAGCAAAGAAGAATGCGAAACCGAGATTGATTCGTTGGGTACTTCTGTTATAGGATTTTGACTTTGAGGTCAAGGATAGAAAGGGAACTAAAAATCAAGTGACTGACCACTTATCATGCCTTGAAGAAGAGGCAATGCTGAAATTGAAGGATGAGCTTGAGATTGATGAAACTTTTTCGGATGAGCAGATATTGGCGACAACACAAAACTTGATTCCATGGTTCGCAGATTTTGCAAATTATTTGGTGAGCAATGTGGTGCCTGAGGATCTATCATTTCAGCAATGGAAGAAGTTTATGCATGATGTGAGGAAATTATTCTGGAATGAGCCATACTTATTCTGGATTTATACAGACAAACTGATTCGTAGATGTGTTCCTGAGGTAGAGATGATAAGTATTATGTATCTTGCAATGTGAATACTATTGAACTATCATTCATAGAGACACATGACTACGCGAGATCTTGTGACAAATGCCAAAGACAAAGAAACATCTCGCGAAAACAAGAGCTCCCAATGAACACACTACTAGAGCTTGAGTTATTTGATATATGTGGCAATGGTTTCATGGGTCCCTTTGTGAGCTCATATGGTATGAAGTATCTTTTGGTTGCTATTGATTATGTTTAGAAGTGGGTGGAGGTAGTTGCTCTTCCAAACAATAAAGGAAAGAGTGTGACTGCATTCTTGAGGAAGAATATATTTTCCAGATTTAGTACACCAAGGGCAATCATTAGTGATGGAGGTTCAAATTTTTGCATTTGTCTATTCAGAGCCCTACTTGAAAAATATGGTGTGAAACACAGGGTGGCAACACCCTACCATCCTCATACAAGCAAGCAAGTTGAGGTCTCCAATCGAGAGATCAAGTTCATTTTTGGCAAAAACCGTGAATGCCACTAGAATTGACTGGGCTAGAAAGTTGGATGATGCATTAGAGGCTTAACGGACAACATTTAAGACTCCTATTAATGCTTTTACATATAAGCTTATGTATGGCAAGGCGTACCACTTGCCTTTTAAACTTGAGCATAAGGTATTATGGGCACTAAAGAGGTTAAATCTATCATGGAATGATGCGACAAAGATGAGACTTGAGCAGCTGAACGAGGTGGATGGATTTCATTTTGAGCATATGAAAGTTCATCTTTATACAAAGAGAAGATGAAAGCATACCATGACTGAAAGATAGAAAGGAGAGAGTTCACAGTTGGTGATAGGGTTCTATTTTTCAAGTTCAAACTTCGCTTGTTTCCTAGCAAGTTAAAGTCAAAATGGAGAGGTCCATATCGAGTGGTGACAATGTTTCCATATGGTGCTATTGAGCTTGAAAATAGCGAGGGCCTGGAGTTTAAAGTAAATGGCCAAAGGTCAAAGCACTGTCTTAGTGATGTTGAAGAGGTCAAGATGGTATGTGATGTGGATCTTGATGGAGCCTAAATAATCAGGCACACCCGAGTCATGTCGTGATGTTAAATCAGGCTCTGTATGGAAGGCAACCTATGGGTTAGTTTGGTGAAGTCTGAGTAGCCAACTAGCCACGTCTGCTGCGACGTCAAATCAAGAACTGCATGAAAGGCAACCCATGGATTTTGTATTTGTTTTACTATTTTTACATATAGGGTAACATTGTTGAAGTGTGCAAGGAAAATGCAGAAAAGAACTTAGGGCCTAGGACAAAAATAGAAACGATGAGAGCATTGATCTATCATTAGAAATTCTAATGACCATGGTTTCTGTAGTCTGCATGAAGTCTAGAGAATTGATTTTTAGGAGGTGGTCCAATGATTGATCACCAATAATCATCCCAAGGAATAATGATCATGGTATCCATCGTCTGACTAAACTCCTAAAAACTAATTTTCAAATGTGGAACTAACAAGTCTAAGGAACGATCATTGCAACATACAATGATCCACCCTAAGCTTAGTTAGTTCCCAGGTGAGTTTTGTTCTCTTCCTAGGAAAGAGAACATACAATTATCATTGTATGTACCCACGATCCTAGTGACGAGTCATCTGTTGGTTCCTGTTATAAATTTTAAATCAAACCCGACCCTACCCAGCTCAACATTAAAAACCCTAATTCATATATCCGACAACCCAATTCAATTAAACTCCTATTCAAATGCATACATACACCCACAACTGTACGATTTTAACATCTAACAAAAGCATACAATCGATTTCTTCCCTAAGCTCGGGTAAATTCAATTTATTCAGGCTAGACTCCTTCCCTTTCAAGAACTCAAGAGCATTACACACTTGTATTTACATAGAAAGTAAGTTGTTTCACTGATTTAGCTATAATCTTGATTAATGATTGATTTTTAAAAAAATACAATAGGGTTGACCTTACCGTACCACTGCTTTGCATTGCTCTCATTGAGTCGGAGGGAGTTTAAGTTGCATTCACAAAGTAGTCAACTTGCTTAAGTGTTGTTATTGCTAAGTATGGTTGGGGTGAAGTCTGAGTAACTCCCAAGTGTTAAAATAGGGGCACCATGTTGAATTTAAACTGTTTTACTGTTAGTGCACACTCAACGATACAACTAACGACCATTCTTTCTATGAACAATCATTGGTTGGATCATTGTGGATGCCCAGTTACAAAGTTGCAGGAAGTCCATCAGATGATAGCTTTCAACGATCGTCATATCTAATAATGATCGTTGGTAGTTGTCGTCTGATGTGAACACTTCTCAGGAAATTAGAGAAGAACTTCCAACGATTGAAAGGACGATCATCCTTGCACACAACGATCGTCCTGTAAGTCATTTATAAAAAGTACTGAGTGCCTGTTTCTTCTTTAATCTGAGACTAACAATTTTTCCTATAGGTACTATGGTACCTAAATTGAGTAAGATACAACAAGATGAGATTGCCCGTAAAGAAATAGCCAAGAAGCGGGCACTCAAAGACTAGCCTTTGGCCTCGTAGACCGAATCTGATGAATCTTGTAGTTCAGAGGTTGAATACTCCACAAGCAGTACTGACGAACAACACGAACCTCAAACCACTAGACCTAAAGCTGTAAAGGCTAAGGCCACACCTTCCACAGCAATGGTGCCCGCGGTCAATCCCGTTGATCCTCCCCAGTCTGAAGAGAGAGGTCAAACTTCAAATACAAATGGGGGTGAGCCAGAGGCAGTTGTTTCTGATGATGAGATGAGTTCTTCGAAGGGTGATGAGTCAATGATTGGTTTTGGTAGTGCTAATCTAGAATCTTCTGATAGAGCTACTGCTACAAGTCCGCCTCCAAAGGAGGAAAATACAATGAGATGGAATGTTCCTCAGTCTAGGAAGTATTATAATGATGGCGTCTCCTTCAACAACAAAGGGAACGTCAAGAAAAGCATTCAAGAAGAACCCAACATGCTACCCGAGGCACAACAAAGGGTGCCAAACTAAACTGGTTGTTCGAGAAGTTTAAATTAGGTTGGATGACAAATCCCTTGGGGGAATTATGGTGCTGAGATGGTCCGAGAATTTTATGCTAATTATGCAACCACATTGGATAATTTGACTCCTTCAAGAAAAGAAAAGGATACAAGGAAGTAGCCCTGATTAGATGTGCTGATAGCGCGGGGTGTGGAGATTGATATCTCCAAAAAAACCATTTCCAGTGTACTTTTTAGGGATGAGATTGTGCGGGCAGCTGAAACTCCAAAATTTGATTACCAAATGACTGATTTGAAAAAAGTAAAGCAGCTGAGTACTGAGGATAAATTGATGCATTAAAAGTGGCTGGCTAGGTACATAGCCGAAACTAAAAACAAAGCTGAGTGGGTGAATGGCACGGCAATAGACAAGTACATCCTGAATTTCCTCACAAAATCCTAGTGCTCGATTATCTGGCACCGCATAGTACCAATAGGTAATGACAACATGTTAAGTGTTAACAAGGCTAGAGTGGTAGCAACATTTTTATCTGAGATGTAGCTGAATATCCTGCGAATAATTATGGATGAGATTTGAGAGCGGGCCCTCATGTTTCACACCACTCTACTATTTCTGAGCTTAGTGACCAAGTTGTGTTGAAAATCTAGTATGCCGACCATTCCTACTATGGATAGATTTATCCAACTAACCAAGACCACAAACATAGCTTTGATAAAGGACTACATGAACCCGGTGGCTCAAGCCCTCGGTCTTTTGCTAGATTTGGCCCTACATGCTGCATAGGGGGCTGCCCCTGCTACAACGATTTTGGCTTCCAAAGTCGGTGCTACTTTATCATCTTTGCAAGAGCCCACAACACCTTCAGACACTACAGTCTGTGCCTACAGGCAATAATTTGGTACCCACGGATCTCCTAGAAAAAATTCTAAAAAAGATGGCCATTTCTGAGGCGAGGATAAAAAAATTATAGGAAGGGGTCAAACCGTATGTGGGGGATGAGATCAAGGCTGATGTGTGAGGTATGTAGACCCTATTTAACAGCCTAGAGGGCCTAATAATGGAAAACTTGGAGAATATTCAGGCCCCTGATTTAAGCAAGATCAAAGTGAAGCTTGCCTCCTTAAAGATAGCTGTGAAGGACCTTTCCAAACGATAGTTTTCGGTTGTACCACCTCCACCCATGCCTATGATAATGGATGATTTTGATATTGAGGTGCTGGAATTCTACACCCAGGCCCTAATAAATGGGGGTGAGGGTAAGGAAATGGCTAATATTGGGGATGACACATAGCCCCGTAAGAATAAAAGAGAAAGGATAAGAAAGGAAAGAAGAAGTTAGTCGCGGTAAGCGAAAGGACCTCCAAGGTGTATATATTGGAGAGGAGTGAGGTCCTGGATGATACTAATGATGTTGCTACTGGTGTTGAGAGTGTAATGGGTACAAATATTACCCTCACACTACAGTCATTGAATGCACCGGCCACTGCTGGTGCCAACTTGAGTAAGAGTGCCACGGCCATCGCTGAGGCCACGAGAGATGGAGATCATGGAGGGGTTCTATCTGAGACATTAGCTGTTCAATCTGAGACTGGTGCTTAGTAAATCACAGATATGCTCCTACCCTAGTTCTTTATTTTTACTATTTTTGTATATTGGGGATGTTGCATGATTTTTTTGTTGGGGGTAGGGGTCTACCGACATTCGAGGGTTTTTATTGCCATATTTATTTTTTCTTGGATGAGCTATCTAGTTAGAATCGACATATTTAGAAGTTTAATTTTTTGATTTGTGTTATTTTTATGTTATTGGTGTAACCAAGAGAGAAATAGGAAAACTTGGTGCGGTCAAAATAATTAGAGCATGCAACTTATGTTTTTTGGAAGTTTGTGTTTAAATGATACCCCTCCTAAAAAGTTTTAGCTGTGTTGAGTGCTTACTGTGAACTGTGACCAATGTGGATCGCGTCATGGCATTAGGATTATGAGCATGATAACCATAACCTAACTATGCATGAACCGAATAGGTAGTAACTGCTTGTGTAATCCTGCGCCATGTGTGTTGTGAGGTACTTACCAAGTTCAGCGTGTGTGTGCGATCTAGAACTTTCCTAGTTAGTCTCACCAAGGTTCTAGGATAGAAAGTTAGGAAAGGATCATAGTCCATTCTTGAACAATCCACTATAAGCCTAAAAGCCTACCAAATGGAGTATAATATCCCTTGATCCCAAACTTTGAGTCTAAATAGACCTTTTCCTTGAACTAGCCCATTCACCTTCCCAATTCGATTATAATGAACCTGCTTTGGTCTTGGTCCTCCCTTGGACATTGTGCACCTCAACTCAGACAAATCACCTAAGTTGAGGGTGGCTATCTTAAGATTATGTAAAAGAAATTGGGTATGTAGAGGATGTCAGTAAATGAAAAAGAATTCAGGTGCGGTCTTGTGTGACAAAGAAAGAAAAAAATTTAATAAAATTTTAGAAAAACAAAAGAAAATTTACAAAAATAAACCGCACCCGAGGTCCGAAAAGTCAAATAGAGAGGAAAAAATAAAGAAAGTAGAAAAATAGAGTCAAAAGCAGTGTAGTGTCAAGAAGGAATGAGTCACTCGATCTATATGTACCATACTTGTCCCCAAGCCTACATTACAAGCCACAAAAGTCCTACAGTGATCCTAATAAGGCGTAGAAAAGAAGGGCAAGCCTATGGTATTTCATACGCACTGTCTGAACTTCTTCATGAGAGTGAGTGTTTAGATTCAGTCCCCGTTCTGATATTCATTATGTATTTTGAGTGTGGGGACTTCTTTGATGTGAGGGCATAAGGTTTGCATCATGGTTGCTATTTATTTGGGTATTGTCATTGGTTTGCATGCTAGGTTGTCTGTTGATAATGTAGTGTCATTACTTGATCCCTTTGTGTCATGGTGAGTAGTTTGTATGCACACAATGAACTTTGTTTTTGATGTTGTTGGAGGGGGTTGAAGACTATGTTTTGATTCATGCGTGCTAAATCTGACCTTTAATAAGTATGACTGTCGTAGGACTCTATAAATCCTATTGTATTTAGGTTAGGTTTTGTTTTTATCTATAAATACTCCTCTTAGGTTTATTATATAAGTTTACATTCTCTTGATACTTTTGAGGCATAATATTGTTCTTTGAAGTATAAACATTGATTTTTAGGATTTTAATTCAAATTGAGATTCGTGGTTTTCATCTTATTCTTCTTAAGTTCATTATTATGCTTTCTCCACAGAATTACTATTGTGTTCTCATGATTATGAGTAGCTAAACACCACAACTAGGGTTGTGGGAACCATGACGGATTATCGAAGTAGTGTTCAAAGTACGACATGATTCTCAAAGGGTGTTTATGCATGTATTGTTTTTCTCTTTGGTTTGATTACTTTTTAACGGCGTGTAACGTTAGAGCTCGCTTTATCCTTACTCATAACGAAAAAAGGTGTAACGGATGTAAAAAGGGAATTAATAATGAGACTTGGAGCTATCAACCTCTATTTAATAGCTTGAGCCAATAAACATGATAGATAATCTGGGATCTATGATAGGGGTTAGTAGTGCAAAACTCATGAGACGATAATACATGATTGAGGATATTCATCTAATAGGGACGTAAAGTCGATTAGATGAACATAACCTATTGATTCTGTTGCCAAACACCGGGAGAGATCACTAGTACGAAGAACCTACAAAGTTATGAAGTTATGGGGAACACAATCTTAGTGCCTTTCTCATATTAATTACAAATCAGTTAAAATCAGCAATTGTTACCACTGGAAGTCTGAATTGCAAAACCCCCTTATACATGAAATTACTTATTGATTGTTTAGATAGACACATTGATAGAGAGTTTGGCCTATTCCCCATGGGATCGACCTCAACCTAGTAGATGATAGACACATTCATCTACAAACTCTGATGCATCCCCAACAACATCACTCCTTCCTATTAACGCAACAAGTTGCTCACTTGCATCTAATATATTCAAAAAAGTTTCCTTTTCTTTAGTTAACCCTCCTTCACAAAGTTTCTCAACAATTTCGTCAAATAACAAGGCATCCCTTGGGAATGTTTACTATAGAACCTTCACCTTGGACGCATCTAGTACTGGATCCCTGAATAATGTTCTCCAAAGGAAGAGAAACTTCCACCTCACCAGTGAAAAACACATTTTTGGGTTCTTTCTTGGGAATCATTCCAGAAGACGACTTACTAGAAATTTCTATGGTAGTTTCTAGATCTGCAGCTTCGATGGTATTACCGAAGAGATTTTAGAGATCTATCTGAGAGGGAAGTTGATCAGGCAAGGGGATTTTTTCTAGGTTTGCATAATTTAGGGAATGAAATAAGGGAACTGATACTGGAGTGACCATCAAATGGTTTCGTAACTCCTTGGTTAGAGGAGTTGTTTCGATTTATACATTAGTGGTTAGAGATTGTTCTTCCATTGGAAGATTTAACGGTCTTGAAAGAGAGTTGGTTTAAGACATATTTTAAGAGAAAAGAGTTTCTAGATAGAATGTGAGAGCAAATTTTCTGAAGGTTGAAATAGATGAGAGTTGTTTTGAAATGGATGTTAGAGAGCATTAGGACTATTTTAAGAGAGACGAACGATTGTGATTTACGGATAGAGAGAGAGCAATAATGTGTCATATGGAGAAGTGAGATGACGCTTGGGTTTCTGCTGACTAGACAACATTACAAAAAAATGGGAATAGAGATGGCTGACCTGGCAGTACAAGTTTCAATTTCAAAATTTCAGTAGTAATAAAAGTTAGACTAATATGTAGAGAGAACAGGTCCCTCTATGAAATCTCTATTTCTGCTATATATTTCTCCTGTCCTCCTTTCTCTTTGTGTTGTTCCTTTTCTACCATTAGTGTATGCCTGCAAGGGTATAAGACTGAGTTAGATCTGATCTAATATACTATTACCTGGTTACCCTTAATAAATTTTCTAGCCAAAAAAAGAGACATTCAAGTAACAGGAAAAGTTAATTTGGCTTCATCAATCCTAACTTTAAATGATTCTTTTGGAACTGGTCCTTTCTCAGTGGCTTGGTGAAAATATCAGCAACAACATATCCCACTAATCCAAAATTATCACCTAATGGATAGAAGAGGACCAAACTGGAGTTCCTTTGAGATATCTGAGGATTCTCTTAGCTGCGTTGAGATGTGACTTCTTTGGACATGATTGGAATCTTACACACATACCAACACTGAAAGCAATATCAGGTCTGCTTGATGTAAGATAGAGTAGTAATCCAATGATTTCTCTATACATAGTCTCATTCACAGAGGGACTAGGTTCATTGTTGTCCAGCTTTGAAGAGGTCCTAGTAGAGGTGTCAATGGGCTTTGCATATTTTATGTTGTACTTCTTCGGAAGATCCCTTATATAATTTTTTTGACTTATCATGATTCCATTTGAAACTTGCTTTACTTGCAGACCAAGAAAGAAGTTTAGCTCTCCTATCATACTTATTTCAAACTCACTGCTCATAAGCTTAGCAAATTCATCACATAATGAATCATGAGTAGACCCAAAGATAATATCGTCTACATAAATTTGAACTATGAGCAAATTTCTTCCTCTAGTCTTCAGAAAGAGGGTATTATCAATTTTCCCTCTCTTGAATCCATTTTCTAGTAAAAATTTTGAGAGTTTTTTGTACCATGCCCTTGGAGCCTCTTTCAGACCATACGGATCTTTGTCCAACTTGAACACATGAAAAGAATGATCAACATCTTCAAATCCCAGGGCTGTTTAACATACACTTTCTCCTTCCAGTACCCATTAAGAAAGACACTGTGACATTCATTTGGAAGAGTTTGATCTCCATATGATCTGCAAAAGTAATAAGGATTCTGATAGCTTCTAGTCTTGCCAAATGGGGCAAAGGTTTCATCATAGTGAATTCCTTCTTCTTGATTGTATCCTTGAACAACTAGTCTTACTTTATTTATGGTAGTAGTTGCATCTTCATCTCGCTTGTTCCTAAACACCCACCTGGTACCTATGATAGTTCTGTCAGCTGGTCTGGAAACCAGGTGTTGTACCTAGTTCCACTTAAATTGGTGTAGTTCATTTTGCATAACATTAATCCAGTCTGCATCCTTGAGTGTTTCCTTGATACTTTTGGGTTTAATTTGGGAGATCAAGGCTGAGAATGCGAGGGAATTTCTGGACATGGATCTGGTATACATGCCTGAAGTAGAGAAATGAGATTGTCCAAAGAATGAGAGCTTTTGTGCTTCCAGTTTGATCTTCTTACTGATGAATCTTCCTGACTTGGACTAGGTTCCCCTTCTTGTAGTGTATCACCTTGAGCTATCTTTTGAGGGAGAGGACTTACACTATCTTCTAGGGACTTGGAAAAGGGAGGTTCTTCTCTGGTCTCATGAGTTTGAGGATCTAATTTCGCATCATCACCAATATCTGACTTCACCTGATCAGCTTTCTCTTCTTCTTCTTCCGGTTCATCCTTTTGAATGTGTAATAACTCCTCTATTTCATCTTCATTCAGAGATTCCTTGTTTTCTAGATCACCTGACTCGTCAAAGATCACATGGACACTTTCTTCAATATATTGAGTTCTCTTGTTGAAAACTCTGTACGCCTTACTGGTAGAGGAGTAACCAAGGAATATTCCTTCATCGCTTTTAGGATCAAATTTTCCCAGAACATCCTTCCCATTATTGAGAACAAACACTTGCACCCAAAGGCACGCAGATATCTTTCTTTTGAAACATTAGCTCATAAGGAGTTTTCTCCAGTAGGGACCTGATTAAACATCTGTTCTGCATATAACAAGTATTATTCACATCCTCTACCTAAAAACTTTGAGGAACATTGCCATCCAAGAGCATAGTTCTAACACAATATACAAAGGTTTTGTTCTTTCTTTCAACTACCTCATTTTACTGAGAATTTTGAGGAGCTAAAAATTTGTGACCAATACCATTTTCTGCGCAGAATTCATCAAATTTGGAATTTTTAAATTTTGTACTGTGGTTTGACCTGATCCTTGTAATAGTTCCCTGAAGCTTGACTTAAGTTTGCTTGGCAAATGTAATGAAGACTAGAAAAGTTTCATCCTTGGACTTAAGAAACATAGTCCAGGTAAACCTAGAGTAGTCATCCACAATCACCAAAATGAACTTCTTGCCTCCTCTACTGGGAATCCAGATAGGTCCATACAGATGCATATGGAGAAGCTCCAAAGGCCTTAATAAACTGACTTGCTTCTTTGGCTTGAAAGAGGAATTGACCTGCTTGCCTCTTGCACGTGCTCCATATACCTTCCCACCTAAGCAAACCACAAAGCAAGTCCTTTGAAACTAGCTTGTTGAGTAGAGAAGGACTAACATATCCTAATCTTCTATGCCAAAGCTCAGCTTCATCTTCTTGAGCACTCAAACAAGTGAGATCTGTTTCCAAAATGGAATCTAACTCAGCAATGTGGATGTTCTTGCTCCTCATAGCTGTTAAGATTACTTCACCAGTCTTGAGATTTGTCACAATACAATATTCTGAGAAAAACTTAACTTTATTTCCCTTGTGACAAATCCGTGACACACTGAGCAGGTTGTATTTAAGCCCCTTCACATAATACATATTTAATAGTATGAGAAAGTGATTTGTCAATCTTGCCTACACCAAGTATGTATCCCTTCTTACCATCTCTAAAGAAAACACTTCCCCCTTAGATTGCCTTGAGTGGGAGGAAATCTTCCATCTTACCAGTTATGTGTTTCTATCCATGAACCATCCTTGACTGCTCCCTCCTACTCCCTCCCGTAATAAGCATTATTTTTTAGATTTGGGAACCTATTTTAACTTGAGTTCCCTGCAGGACGATAACTAAAGAATCAGACTTCTATTTGTCCAGGTAGGAAGCTTGGTTCTATTAGTTTTGGGACCAGATGATCCTTTGTGTTCCCTCTTCTTAAAATAATCAGTATACTTTCTTTCAACAGATATTTTAGCTAGATAACTACTTTTGACATATCCATTTCTATCGCAGTGAGTATATAATAGGTAGTTAGCAATAGACACATACTTGCTGTGAGGATTGTATGGGGGATTCAACTTGTGATAGCCCAGACCTTGACTACTACTAGACCTTTGACTAGTTAGACTAGCTAGGACTTGTGAGGATATGGTCCACTTAAATGATTTCTCTAGTTCACTTTTTACCCGGACTAGGTCCTTTTCAAGTTCCATGTTTCTTTCAAGAGAAGCAGTGAGATCCAATTGAGACTTGTTCAACTTTTCTTCAAGCTCAAATTGGATGTTACTGCCTTTACCTTTCCCTTTTTCGCTATGATGAGAGGTTCCTTTTAACTTCTCATGCAGAGATTTTCAGACTTCAATACTTCAGATTTTTCTTATATCTCAACAATTTGAACACTCAAAATAGTTCTTTAAAACCTCTTTCTCTTTTGTGAGATCATACAAAGTATCTATCAAGACAATAACTAAGGACTTCAATTCTTTTAATGAATAGTCTTGAAGATTTTTTTTAATATCTAAGTAAGTTACCTCCTCATTATCTTCATCATCTGACTTAACCATGAGAGAAAAGAGAGAGTTGAACACTGAATATTCATCTTCAATCACCATCATTGAGGCATCTTCAGGATGTTCAGAGCCATCAGACTCACTAGAAGAGTCTCCCCAAGCCACCAAAGCTTGTCTGACTACCTGATTTGTTTTTGCTCTTCTCTTGAGCTTGTCAAGGAACCAGTCCTTTTTCTTTCCTTTATCAGTACTATTTCTAGCATACTTCTTGTACTCAACTTTGTGTTGAGGAAACTCCTTGATAAAGTGACCTGGTTTTCTGCACTTATGACATAGATCATTTTCACCTGCTGATTTACTAGTGTTTCCCTTTCTAGGAAAGCCTCCACTTCTTCTGAAAGCCTTCTGAAATCTTCTTGTGAGATAAACAACATCCTCATCTTTTTCACTGGAGTTTCCATTTACAGCTTTAAGGGCCAGTGTCTTCTCTTTCTTGATTTTTTTTCTGCCTTGATCTTGCTGTTTTTTAAGCTCATGAGTCTTCAGATTTCCTATCAGCTCATCCATAATAAGAGTCTTGAGATCACGAGCCTCACTAATAGCATCACCTTTGCTTTCCCATGACTTGGGCAAGATACTGAGAATCTTTCAAACCTGCGTGCTTGGTCTTATCACTTCACTAAGACAGTATAATTCATTGGTAATGGCAGAGAACCTAGTATGTATTTCCTAAATAGACTTTCCTTCTTTCATAGTGAAGATTTCGTACTGAGTTGTGAGCATGTCAACTTTGGGCTCATTGACTTGAATAGTGCCCTCATGAGTAGTTTGAAGGCACTTTTATATCTCCTTGGCTGATTCAGAGGTACAAATCCTGTTGTACTCATTTGGTCCTATGCCCCATATCAACAGTTTCTTAGCTCGATAGGTTTTCTCGATTTTTTTCCTATCATCTTCATCATACTCTTTTCTGGTCTTGGGAATAGATGCAGAGACCTCTCCCACTTTGACAATTTTCATGGGCACATGAGGTTCATCAAGGATGACGTCCCAGTGTTCACTATCTTTAGGCATAATAAAGTCGTGCATATGAGTTTTCCACCATCCATAGTACTGACTATTAAAGCGGGGTGGTCTAGTTGTAGATTGATCTTCCTCAAGACTTGGTGGAGCGGCTATTAGAGTAAGATCCTTTCTAGGTTAACTGTTTAGGAAGTACTGTCTCTGATACCAATTGAAGGCCTGCATGAGTCCATCACGGTCAAGGGACCAGGTCCTTGACACAAAGTAATAAAAGAAAATCTAAAAACCACAAAACAAATAAAGAACACACGATATTACTTGAAAACTTCATTGCTCAAAAGATTAAAACCACGACCTACCTCATAGGATTTTTCAACGAATCCACTACTTTCAAGAAACTTGCAGAATTACAGACTTTTGTAACTCTAGGATTGAATTCTTAATCCTCAACCTTCACAACACCTCTGTTGTGCATTCATTACAATAACTCTATTGTAATCAGTCTAATAACTAACTCTAGTTGTCTAGACACCAGATGATAACTTGAGAACAAGACACCAAATACCTACACAAGACTCCTAAAATAGAAGAGTAGGTTTTCATATAAAGAGCATTACAAAGACTCAACAACAAAAACAACAAAGGAATATTTTTGGAACAGGTTCTTGTCGTTGAGGCAGTGAAGAGAAGCGGTGGCTTTTGCAAAGAGAATGTCAATACTTGTTATGCAAAAACTATGTTTGTCTCATGTCGTTTCTTCTTATATAGAAGACAAGACAAAGCCTAAACGCCTGCTATTGGCTTAGGTTGAACAGGATTCCAGCTGTCCTACTGTGCACTCGCAGATAGTACAAGTTCCAGCTGTACAGTTGACTGGAACCTCAGAGCATGTTCAGAATACCGAGTCCTCAGGTGAGATTTGTCAAATCATCAAAATCAGCATTGTAACATTTTCTCCCTTTTTGATAATGCAAACCCAATTCACAGTGTAACCATTACTGCACACATCAAGAGCTCCAACCTTTAGCATTCATATATCTATTCCTCCTATCCTCATGATTCTCCCCCTTTCAGTGCATTCCCGTTCCTGTACCTGTTCCCCATTCCTACACTCCATTCCTGTACTTGTTCTCCTATCACTGTTCTTCCTGCTTTTGGCATCATTAAAAGATTAACCAGTAAGCCATGCAAAAGTATATTGAGACAGATTAACTCATGGCCACTGGGACAACAACAACATAAATAGAAAATTAAAAGCATAAGAGTAGAGAATAAGCGAACACAAAGCCAAAACATCATTCATAATCAAATAGTCTAGCATCCATTACATGGGAAACTAGGAAAAAGGAAACATGCATTCGCCACAACTAGGTACCATCAAGGACTATAGAATTAAAAGACAAGAACTTGAATAGAAATGAGTTTAAGAAAAGGTCTTGGGAAGAGATTTGAGAAGGAGAGTGAGGCATTCATCTGCATTAGCATAGCTTTGACCAGCTTCTCAGTCAGTTCTGCAACCTTTCCAGTGAGTTGAGCATTTTCAACCTTCAGAGCATCCAGGACACCAAGTTCCTCAACTTGTCCGAAGAAGCTTGCTGCAGAGCAAACTTCAGTTGTGTAATTTCTGTATCCTTTTAAGCGAGCAAAGCAATTATAATCCACCTATGCATTTGCTCGTTCCTGAGCATGGATGAGATCAGACACTATAGAGTGAGTGTTCACGCCACCTATATTCGGTGAGTTTTTTTTTTTCTTTGGTTTTCTCGCCTTTTGACCTATGTTGCGCGGGTTCTTTGAAAATATTGGCACACTAGTGTCGCATCCTCCAAAAATGCACTACCATTGGAAAATCTGACATACACCCATTGACATTTTTAAAGAGTGACAACACGGCTTTTGACCTGACCCCACGTAGATAACTTTACACACCACCACTTTATTGTACTTTAGTATATAGTAGTGAAGACTAATGTTAGCTCTTATCTACTTCTTTTGTTTGGGGTAAATATAGGAATCAGAAGTCTCACTGTGAAGATTTGGCGTGGCATACAGACGTTCCTTAAACCGGCAGGCCCATGAGCATTGCATTTGGGCTCTCCTTTTGTTGGGCTACAATAAGTTTGGTTGTTTGGACTTTGTTCAAATGAATAGTGGGTTGGGTAACTAACTTGATTTGCGCATCATTACAATCTTAAAAGCTTATCTAGGGTCATTTGTGTTCCTTTTTAGGCTATTATATCATTTAGATTTTGTTTATATTTTTAAAAGTTGTGCAAATATCGCTTGAAACCGCTAAAGATTAGATTGTCGATTGATATGTATAAATTTAGATCATCATCTAACATTTTCTCATAATATTTTCAGTTTGTTTAAAAAGGAATTTTTAGATTATAGTTTCAATGTTTATATGTTGTAAGAGAAATAAAAAGAGGTTCATTTACTAAGAAGTTATCTCAAAAAGGGATAATTTGTGAAAATTGGACGAGGTGCACAAATACCTGATTTTGATGTTGTGTTGCTTTTTACTTTTTTTTGCACGTTTACCCCACGTTGAACAACTTCAAAGTACACCTGAAGTCTGAAATTTTATACGGTTGAAATTTATATCACTTCAACAATATTTGCTTAAATTTCAATTTAAAGATAAGTGATCAATTCATACTAACTATTCTTTTAGTCATCAATTATCTCATACTAATATCTTATGTATTAACTCTCATATAACAATTCTTTTATTATTAATCTTTGCTAAACCATTTATATATTATTAAGGGGGTGTTTGACCATTAGAATTTTTCACTTTTTTTCAAAAAATTATTTCATTTTAGTGAAAATTGTAGTGTTTGGCCATAGAAATTCTAAATATAATTTGGAATTGTATTTGAAAAAGTAAAAACAAGATTTCTCTCACAAAAAGTAAAAAATAACTCCAACTTATATTCATGGCCAAACATAACTCTAACTCCAATTTTTTTTTTAATTTTCATGACCAAACACCTGCTTAATCTCTGCATAACTTGGCCTTAAACCAAACACCCTTTAATGAGAACATCTCGAATCCATCTAGTCAAAAGTGAGCGGAATTCAATATTGAGGGGGTAAATCTGCTCTTTGAAATAACACAGCGGACCAAATACCGCAAATATCAAAAACCGAAAAATATCCCAGCAAGCCCAGCATCAAACAGAAAGAACATACATACGGATACGATAAGATATTAAATACTGTCACACACACCCTAAGAAAAAACTCCCCAAAGAAAATTCAATTCATTCATGGCATTAGAACAAACAATTTCATTCACACACTCTTTCTTCTCTTCAACACCCAAAACCCCATTTACCACAACTCACACCCCTCACAAATCTCTGTCTTTTCCACTTTTCTCAAAATTAACTTCGGGGAGTTGTCGTATAAGATGTTCATTTGACTATAATAGTTCTGGTAATGGTAATGTTGGAGTTTATGAGTATGAAAGATATGCTACTGGTGCTGGGGTTTCTCAGTACCCACGGCCTTCAGAAATACAGTGGAAAAAGGAACTTTGTAATTCTGTGCAGCTTATTGGTAATGTTGCTGTGCCGGTACAAATTAAGCAGCTTAACTCTGGAAAGGTGGTTGCTTGGACTCGGCTTGCTGTTAGGAAGTCTCAAACTGACACTACTTGGTAATTTAAATGACACCCAATTGATTTGTTTGGTTGCTTGTTGCTTTTCTGTTTGTCCTTTTGAAAATTTTGATATTTTGTGGGATGTAAGTTCCAATTCGGACACTTGTAACATTAAGGGGTATGTGTGATTGCGTGTTAATGTAAGATTAGTTATGCAGGATTTAGTTATTTGTGTATTAGTTATTCTAGAACTCCAGAAAACACGTTTGGTTCGGATTCAACTTGAAGTTGAATTCCATATTTTTAGGAATTTGAAAAACAATATGAAACTGTTTTCACTCAAAATGACAACAACAACAATATACCTAGTGAAATCCCACAAGTGAGGTCTGGGGAGGGTGGAGTAGACGTAGACCTTACTACTACCTCGTGGAGGTAGAGAGGCTGTTTCCGAAAGACTCTCGACTCAAGTGTAGCAATTCCAAGTACAAAGGAGAAGGAAACCGTGACAAAAAAATATAGCAACTAATAAGAGAAACACTGCAAAGTCTACAAGAAAGAAACAAGAACAATAACAAAATAGTGCGATAATCAAACACAATAAACAACATATGGTGATAGATAGCTAAAGCAAAAACTGCTATAGTACGACTATTACACGGCACATACCAAGTTACCAACAAGCCTAAACCCTCAAAAAGCATGACAACCCTCTACTACCTACTAATCCTCTAGCCTAATATGCGTCCTCCACACCCTCCTATCTAAAGTCATGTCCTCGGTAACCTGAAGCTGCGTCATGTCCTATCTAATCACCTCTCTCCAATACATCTTCGGCCTATCTCTACCTCTCTTCGTACCTACTATATCCAACCTCTCACACCTCCTCACTTGAGGCGTCTACACCCGGTTCTTCATATATCCAAACCATCACAATCTCGCTTCCCTCATCTTGTCCACCTCAGAGGCCACTCCCACCTTACCTCGAATATCCTCATTCCTAATCTTATCGCATCTAGTGTGTTCGAACATCCACCTCAACGTTCTCATCTCCGCAACATGCATTTTCTGAACATGGGAGTTTTTGACTGGCCAACATTTCGCCCATACAACAATGTCGGTCTAACCACCACTCTATAAAACTTACTTTTAAGTTTCGGTGGTATCTTTTTATCACACAAGACTTCGGAGGCAAGCCTCTACTTCATCCACGCCGCACCAATATGATGTGTGATATCGTCGTCGATGTACCCACTTCCCTGGATTATAGACTCAAGATACTTGAAACTATCCCTCTTGGGGATAACCTGTGTGTCAAGTCTCACTTCCGCGCTTGCCTCATGCGATCCCTACTGAATTTGCGCTCCAAATACTCTGTTTAGGTCCTGCTCAACCTGAATCCTTGGGATTGTGAACAGGTAACCAAACACCATACTTGGTGTGTTGAATTGAATTTTATACATAGAAACTAAAATGCTGCCAAACATGGTATTAGTTATGCTGATTTTAATACATGAAAATTCGCTTTCTAACCAGTGTCCAAACAACCCCTAAGTAAACTATTTCCATTCATCAATACAAGTAGTAATAATGTGAGCGGGTCAGTTTAGAAGAAAAGTTTTGTGTTAATGTGAAAACTTCACACCTTCATCCGATAACAAATCAATCAAAGTGATCCAACTATAATTCCTCTAACCGGCTCTCTATCATGGCTGCTTTAGTTTGGTGTAATTTTTACTGATAATTGTATATTATGACATTGTTCCAATCTGTTGTTACACTTATATAGGGTTAAAGAGATTATCTTGAACTGTCATAGCTAGAAAATTTAATATACTGAAACATTACTATGTGGAAATCAAATGAAAGATGCAGTAAATCTACTATTGACACCATGAGGTTATGACAATCCTCAATCAACCGACAGGAAACTGAAAAAGATTATTGAAAATACGCTTACTTCTAGTATTTAACATGACAAGTAGTGAAAGTATGAAGTGGAAGGCGAAATTTATGCTTTCAACTGAAAAAAAGGCTTTTTCTTTTGCCTAATTCAAGATTCAGTGTGGCTAAAACCTATGACTTACAAGCTCCTTCCTTAAATCCATCGACTTGTGAAAGCTATCTCTATGTTAGAGTCACTGTATCCTTATGTTCACTGATACTTCTTTTCTTCTTCCTCAACTGGACAGTCTGAGTTTTCTGAACCACATACCCAGAAAATCAGTGTTCATGAGTTTGCTGATACCAATTTTTAGCTCAACTAAGGGACTAGAGAAGTTCCTAAAACTGAAATTTTCTCTGGCGCATGACCTAAGTGTACTTACATAAATTAGTCGCTGAAGCAAGATCTAATTTTGAAGTTTCCTTATCCAATTCCTTTTGCATTCTTAGAAATGCCTCCACGCTTTTGATTTTGACCATAATTTTTTTTGAAGCATAAGTAGTGTGAAACCAAAATCCCTTTTGTTCTCCAAGTGGATGCCTTTTTTAACTCTATGAAGGTACATTCTTTTAGGACCAAAATATCTGAAAGCTGCAATTTGGTTTGGCATACTTCTTGCCTCAGGCTAAGGGTGGCAGCGGTACCGGTCCGGGCCTGCTGGAACGGACCGCCGTCGTTCCGCACCGTTCCGGTAGATGGTGACCGGTGGACAAACCGGAACCGGTCCAACCGGAACAGTCATGATCGTCCGCACCGGTCCAGGAGGAACCGGTCCGTCGGCACGCCGGACCAGACCTGCCACCGGAATTTTATTTTATTTTTTATTTTGTTATATGTTATTGAAAATCAATTTTAAAAATTAGGTTTTTACAAATAAAGTCAGTTTTTTACTTATAAAAAGTTAAAAAGTTTAAAATTTAATTTAAATTTTCCGCTTTAAAGTTTGAATTTAAATTTTAAACTTTAAAGTTGAAATCTAAATTTCAACTTTGAAGTTTAAATTATCATCTAAATTTTAAACTTTAAAGTTTCAATTTTCAACTTTAAAGATAAAAATCTAAATTTTTAAACTTTAAATTGTCAATTTCAACTTTAAATTTTAAAGTTTAATTTTTCAACTTTAAATTTTAAAGTTTAATTTTTCAACTTTAAATTTTAAAGTTTAAATTTTCAACTTTAAATTCAAATTTGCAATTTTAAAGTTTAATTTTTTTAAAATTCTTTAAAGTATAAATAAAAGACAATATTAAAAAGAAAGTCAAGGCGAATAACCTATAATTTTATTCCAATCAATAAAGAAGTACATGTGTTACAAATATTAGAAAATCATCTAATCTATGCAACCACCTTCTAGGAAGGGTTCTGTTTCAGTTAGGTTTCGATAATCATACTAATATTTATAATTTGCAAAATATGTTTTTCTTAACTTATCTATCAATTCCTTGGAAACATGATCCGAAACTTGTATTTGATTTTCTTCTTCCATTGCTTCCATGCCATCATCACTATTTTCTCCAAGTGCTTCATCAATTACAATTTCGGCCTGATGCGATAATTTTGGTAGTCCAGCATTTCTTCGTTCGACATTGATCCAATCTCTGAACAATACTGATATTTCCAAACTATCTTTCGCTAACGAATATCTATAATCTCCAATAATAAATCTCCCTGCACTGAAAGCCTGCTCCGAAGCTACTGAAGATGCTTGCATAGCCAGCACATCTCGAACAAATCTTGAAAGATTTAGAAATTGCTCTACCCGATTCTTCCACCAAGCTAAAAGTTGAGGATCTCCATTTTCATCTCTAATATTTTCCCGTGCCTGATTAATATTGATCAAAATCATTATTGTTAGCAGAATCAAGACCAAGTTCTTCATTCATAATTTCATCAAAATCATTAAATCTAGCCTTACGAGATGGAGTTTGAGACGGTTCATCATTTTTTAGGTTGGCTATATAAAGGTCATACAAATGTCTAGCTTTAGTTAATATACTATCTTTACACGATTCAACAGATGGAACTTCATCACTTGTAATTTCTAAATTTTTATAAATCTTTTCAATTATTTTTTTCACACCATGTTCTTTGTAAGTTGGGTTGAACAAAGTGGAAGTCAAAAATAATTGAGGAATAAGAAAAAAATATTTTCTAAATTTTTCAATCATATATGAAATAGCACCTTTAAAATGTTCACGACTTTTATATTTAACAAATTCAGATGAAATAACACAAACATTTACTAAAGCCGAAGAAATAGTAGGATAATATTGACTAGATATAATATTTGTAGCACTATAAAAAATTTTTAAAAAATTAACAAGTTCTTTGCATTCTTTCCAATCCTCGTCGGTGATTCTTGCTCTCCGATTCGAATTATGTTTATTATAAAGCATTTGTAAAGGCTGGCGATAATCAATAGCAACAACAAGCATCTCAAATAAAGAATTCCATCTAGTATTTATTTTCTTTGAAATTTTTCTATATGACATTTCAAATAAAGCACAAGTTTTTTCAAATTCTCTAATTCTAGACCTTATTTCAGCTTTAAAAACCCATGCATAAGCAACTCAAATTCTAACACAAGAATCACCAAATACACCAATACCATCTTGCACTATTAAATTATAAATATGCACATTACACTTAACATGAAAAAAATCATCATCAATTGGACAAATTATAGGTTTTAAATAATCAACAGCTTTCAAGTTAGCAGAAGCATTATCTAACGTGACACCCATTATCATATGACAAAGTCCAAAATATTTTAAAATATCTCCGGTCAAACAAGCTACATAACAACCAGTTTTACTATCTTCAACATATTTATAGCCTATAATTCTTTTTTGCATGTTCCAATCATGATCAATCCAATGAATAGTAACAGTAAAATAATCATTATGATTAGGACTAACACCCATATCAAAAGTGATAGATACTTTACCATCAAAATAATCAAAGTAGCAACGAAGAAAATGACAATGTTCACGTTGATATTTAAAAATATTTGATTTAATTGTATTTCTTGAAAAACCTCGAAAATCAGGATTATACACTTTTCGAATATAATGAATAAAACTGGGATGTTCACCAAAACTAAAAGGCAAACCACAAACCGCAATCATTTTAGCTAATTCTTCACGATCTCTATCCTGGCTATATGTGAGTGATGTGCTTGGGCCAGCCGGGTTACTATAATCTAAAATTCGCTGGATCATGTTATTAAAACCTCCTACAGATTGATTAGTACCAAAATTTGTGGGCAAGTCGGTATTAATTCTAAATCTAGGCGGCAATGATTTAGAACTACCTCGACCCCAGCCTCTACTACTACTACTACTAATACCCTTATCTTTTTTTCCAACAGTTTTATTTTTAACCTGACTAAAAATTAATTTCTTACCACTATTTTTTTATCGGAATCCATATTAAACGTGAAAAAAAAATAGATGACAAACAAATAATATAAATATACCAAAAAATTAATAGTAACTACTAACTAATAAGTAAACAAATTAAGAGAGAAAATTGGAATGAAGTTACCGAACATCTGCCTAAAAGCAGATGTATAAAATCAAAAGTCGAAATTGAGAGATAAAAATTGAAGCTTGCTTCAAAAAAATCCCTCCAATACTCCAATTAGCCAAATTACACAATATTGTTGAGACTTGAGAGTATTAGAAAATAAAGAGTAATTAGTAAATAGTAGACTAGTACTAGTAGTAGAGAGTTTTTGAGAATTTGTGGAAAAATAAGGGGAAAGAGTGGGTATTTATAGAGAAAAATAAGGTGGGGGGCTGGGGTTGGGGCCTGGGGTAGCGTGGGGGGGGGGGGGTGGAACTAGCCGTTGGAGGGGCCCACTAATGGCTCCCAACGGCTAGTGAACTTTGGGGGACCGTTGGACCGGTCGATTTCGGACCGGAACTGGACCGGTAAACCAACCCTATGTCCGCACCGGCCCATTTTCCAGTCCCAACGGTACCGGCCGTCAACCGGGCAGACCGGACACGGGCTACCGGAACCGGTCCGGAACAGGCCAGCCCGGTCCGTCTGCCACCCTTACCTCAGGCTTTCATTTTTTCCATTAGGACTTTGACTAAATTCTATTTCTTTTACAGTGTAGTTTACTAGTGTGTTTGATAGGACTGCTCCTTTAGTATGTGGAGATAATGCATCTGATAGGACTACTTTTTTTTTTTTTTTTGAAAGCGGTAACTTTGCTGATAGGACTGCTCCTTTAGCACGTGGAGATAATGTATCTTAGTTTCTTAGTTTCAAATAGAATAGAAGCAGTTATCTATTAGTAGTTATCAGTAGTTATCTATAGTAGTTATCTACATCAGTAACTGTTTGTCTATGTATTAGAAGTTATCTTTATGTCTTAGTTTAAATAGATGTATCTGTAGAACTATGTATCTGTAGAACTCTGGAGGGTAGAAGAAAAGTATTATCATTATCTTTGTATTTAGAGATTTGGCCACTCCATACGGACTTGGTTATTGGTTAATATAGTGTTTAAGATCCTTGCACTTTATTTAACCAGTAAAGTTTCGTTTTCATCTCTTTTTCATCTTAGTTTCTATCATTGGTATCAGAGCAGTAAGATCTACCATGGTTAACACATGAACCAACGCTTCCCACAACGAACCTATTATGTCGACTCCTGATCAGATCGGCCAACAATTGACCACTATAGCAGCAAAATTGGGAGCCATGGACGCTTTGGTTGTTGATGTGGCTGCATTAAAAGCACAAAACAGTCAGAATCAACGAAGAAAATCTAAAGTTTTACTGGAAGAGGGCGAAGTTGATAGCACTTAGAGGCATCCAGAAACTTATAGACGTTCACACACAAGAATGGAATTTCCAAAGTACGAGGGAAGAGATCCTAGAGGTTGTATTCTGAAAGCAAAGAAGTATTTTCAATATTATCAAACACTTGATGATAGCAAGGTTGATGTGGCTTCAATGTCTTTGGAAGGAGATGCATTGGATCTTTTTGCTTAGATCAACAGTGAAAGGACCATTTATTACTGGGATGAGTTGGTTAAAGTTATACAAGAAAATTAAGGACCCGCGGAGTTTCAAAATCCAGATGAACACCTGTGTGGTATCCAACAGATTGGATCAGTGTTTGAGTATAGGCAAGAATTTGCAAACGGGCAGCACGTGTGCAAAATTGGCCAGAACACTGTTTGTTTGGAGTTTTCCTTAGTGGGCTTAAAGAAAACCTTCGTGTGGACGTCAGGATTCACAAGCCTCGATCTGTGTATAAGGCAATGAGTTTGGCTTTAGAATATGAAGGAAAACATGGACCAAATTGGTTTAGTAAGGTAACCGATTGACCTTCTGTATCACGACCTTCATCAGTTGGGACTTCCTCTCCAACCGTTTAAGAATCCTTTAATTTTCAATCTTCCCATCAACCAGTTACACGCTCTTTTCAACAGTCATCGCTTCCAAACATTCGCCCACTAAATTCTGAGTAACGAATTCACCGAGAAAAAGGCCTATGCTACCGTTGTGGAGACAAGTTTGCACCTGGTCATCACTGCAAACCTGAAACTTTTCCATAGTTGGAGTTAATGCAAGAGGAAAACGCACAGTTTCCTTCTTTTCGCCTTGAGGACAAGACGACTTTTCAGGGGAAATGCACTAATAGGACTGCTCCTTTAGTATGTGGAGATAATGCATCTGATAGGACTGCTCCTTTAGCATGTGGAGATAATGTGTCTTAGTTTCTTAGTTTCAGATATAGAAGCAGTTATTTATTAGTAGTTATGAGTAGTTATCTATAGTAGTTATCTACATCAGTAATTGTTTTTCTATGTATTAGAAGTTATCAGTAGTTATCTATAGTAGTTATCTACATCAGTAACTGTTTTTCTCTATCAGTGTTTGCCCTACGTTTTGGATAATTAACAAAATAGCCAAACATAAGGGGGCTATTTACAAAAACTCCCAATTGTGTATCTAACGCTGAGATACTCGGATACACATTAATTGGGTAAGATACACGGTTAGAGACCTACTGTCGCCGTTGCTGGAACTCCATGGATCTCGCCGGAAAATCCATAGATCTGGCCGGAATTCCATGGATACACGCGATTTTGTTGTGTGTATCTATACACCCGACTTTTTCTTATTTATCTTGGTACTTATTTTGGTATGTCTTGTAATTAGGAACCAAACTTTCGGTATGTATTGTATTTAGGGGCCAAACCTCCTATATTTTTGTTGGTTGCCCTTTTTATTTCTCCTTTGAGTTCCCAGATCATGTTCTTTTTGGCTCAACCTGGATAATTTCTACGGAAAGGTTTTGTTTCATTGTACTTGCATTCCTACTGTTGCTTCCTTAATGAATAAAAGAGAGGTTAAGTAGTGATGAAGCTTACTCTGCTTGAGATAGCAATCTACCCTTCCTATCTTTTTATTTTTATATCCTGCTAAATGAAAAATAGCAGAAATTACAGTTCTTTGGTTTCTATTTTTGTGGTTTCAGGATTAATTTGACATTTTGGGATGAGTTGGCTAATGTTGCCAATCAACATATAGAGAAAGGACACCAGATATATGTCTCTGGTCGCCTAATCTCAGATACAGTTGAAGGTGATGATGGGAAAGAACAGACTTATTATAAGGTTGCTTTACTTATATTTTTCTTTGGGTGTTATAGTGACATCATGTTTGTCCTATATCTGATTCACTGTGAACTTTTACATTCTTTTTTGGCAGGTGGTCGTTCAGCAATTGAATTTTGTTGAGAAGAGCTCTCCTCCTATTGCCTCGTATAATGGGGACTCTAATTCCATGGCACCACGTAAATATAACACTTCATTACCTAAAAACTCTGTTTACTGCTAGAGCTGGATGCACATTTTTCCAGAGTTAAATTTCCGAGAGGTTTCCATTTGTGGCTTTGCAGGTAGAAAGCAAAATAATTATGCTGCAAATACCTCTGGATCCACAGAGGAGCTATGGCAAGCTTTCTTTGTTAATCCACTGGAATGGTGGGATAATAGGAAGAACAAGGTACCCCAGTAAAGCATTTCTTAAAAACACAAGAAGAAGCTGTCGATTGCAATAGAATCACTAGTCAGCTTAGTGTCCTTGCATCATAATCAAGTTGCATGATTGCCATAGCATCACTAGTCGGCTTAGTGTCCTTGCATCATAATCAAATTGCACTTTTATACTTGTCTTTGCTGGTGCATTGTAATGCGTGTGACATGTTTGTGGCAGAATTGAGCTTGTGAATGCCATATGCTTCATCTAGTGTAACTCCTTTTTTGGGGTAAAATTTAGTGCTAATTCTAGAGATAAAGAAAGTGCAGTTTGTTTGGGAGCAAGGAAGAACAACTAAAAGCAAAAGATAGTCTGAATGTTTTATGAACCTATCAAATAGAAAAACGAAATACTGTTTGTTAGAAATGTAACACTGCTGAACTTTGGTGTTCAAATTGCAAGGTTGATTAGACACTTCACAATATTATTTCATTTTGCTAGGAATAACATCTCTCATGAAATAAATACTCAGTGATATTATTTCCTTTGACAGAGGAGTCCAAACTATCCAGACTTCAAGCACAAAGATACAGGTGAAGCATTGTGGGTAGAAGGCAGGTATAATCCATCATGGGTGAAATCTCAACTTGCAGTACTGGATTCAAAGATGGAATCTTTTCATGATCAAAATGACAGCAGAAATGATGATTTCATGTCCGTGGACAATTTCCAATTTTAGGCGTTCCTCATTTGATTTTGGCTGTACTTTCACTATACTATTGTATAGTTTTGTTCCTTCCAGTAGGAACATAAATTTTGTGTTACTTGTTTGCTAGTACTGCTGTTCAAGGAATTTATTTCACAGTAAGTACTGGAGTCGTTCTACGGTTGTAAGCTAACAAGAAGAATGAATGTCAGCTTCACAATGTAAAATCCTTCAGTATCCTTTGGATACCAGGAATACATGGTCTTCTCCCTTGTCACAAAAATAGTAGTCTCTCCGTTTCAATTTGTTCATCTTACTTCTCGTTTTAGTCCGTTTAAAAAAGAATACCTCTTTCCTTTTTTTGATGTTATTAATTCTAATTTTCTACATGACATGTTTAAGACCACAAGAACATTCTATATATTTTTGGTTTATGACCACAAAATTTAAAAGTCTTCAACACTTTTTTAAACTTCATGTCAAGTCAAACAAACAAATTGAAACGGAAAAAGTATATTTAACTAGCATCTAGGGTCAAATGAGCAGGTATTGGCAGGCTACCGGGACAATATTCGCATTTACAGAATAAAAGGAGCGCACACCATACTCCTGTTTGGTTAAGGTTTTTAGTTCCCCTTGACAATTCAGTGACATAAGGAATGACAGATTAAACTTAGAAACTGGACGAGAATCTCTTATGTCTGCGACGTTTGGACGGAAAAGCCAATTATAGGACATTATTTTCATGATCGAGAAGGACAAAAAGAATCGTACACACTTGTCATACGATTACTTTAGAGTGGGATGGATGGTTACATTTTTCAATAATTCATTAATCTGGAAATGGGAAAATAAAATCACAAATATAGTCACTGAAATATAGTCACTGTTTTGGTGTTTCAAGTTTCACAAATTAATGAATGACGTTAAATTAAACTTCAAAATAATGATTTTTTTTTTTAAAAAAAAACAACAAAAAGAATGACCAGCGAACACTATTTCTACCTGAAATGGCCTGGCGACCCTTTTGTGGGAGTGGATTTGGTAATTGGACAGGCCAACCTAGCAGCTGAAATAGGGCTCTTTTGAAGCCACCACTCTTTAGAATTTGAATTATGTCCCTGGTTAACCAGTGGACTAAATTTGTCTGCCCGAAAAACATAAAAATCAACCAATTAATTATAGAAGTGAAATATATTAAAGTGACTTTTTTTTAAAAAAAAAAACATTTGATCGGTTCAAAAGCAATCCCCGATTAGCTCATTAGCTCTAGGTAAAGATCAAAATTGCAATGTGTTCGAGCTCTGGAAATGGAAGAAAACTTGTTGGGAGCCACTGTCTTCAGAAATGGACCTTGTAATGCATGAATTCAGATTTAGTTGGGTCTCAATACGAGTATCGGATTCCGGACGAAGAAGCCAAAAAAAGAATTGCGCCGTGTGTAGTTTGCCTAACACAATACTGCATGTTCCTACCCATAGTTGAGGGTTTTAAGAAGAAAGGGTTGGACAGATATAATAGTAGGCATATTAGGTCTGGTACTCCAATCAGCTGGAGTTTTGGATTCAAACATTCGAATTATAATAGACCTATTGCTGCTATATCATAAGCTCCTTGTTTGTCTTAAAAATGTGTTTTAGACATAACAAATTACTTGGTTAAAAATTAATTGACCATTTTTTGGTGCAACTCAAAATAGCAGCAATATACTTGTAGGAATTGATTATCAAAATTAAGAATACCATTAGTTCCTTTTAGATCTAATGCACGTCGTAGTTTGTTAAGAGTCATCGCAATTTAAAAGAATGATAAAAATTTGTAGATCTTTTTCCAGTATAACTTGATGTATAGGGGGAATAATTATCAATCGACATAACATGTGCCTTGTGCTAAATTTTTTTATTATTCTTTCCGTATACATATATTGTCGTAAATAATACACAGAAAACTCTTCCAGAAAAAGAGAAACTTTTTGTACAAGTAGATCTAGATCTATCCCATGCAACTGAAGACTAACGTTACAAAACTGAAATGATCAGAGATCAAAATCCTCAGCCTTGTCTTTCTTGTTCATCCTAGCTAGCAGATCTGTATGTATGTATGTATTTCCATGTTTCTTGAAAATCCCAATTATAAGCTTTTGCTTTATAATAAGGGTAATTTCATGAACCTCATGGCAGAGAGTCCACATATATAAATAACTCCATTTTTTAAGCCTTGTCCACAAATTCTATAGACATGCTAAACCTTTAGCTTCAGATCCTTTCATTATTCTAAGCCTTCTGCAAGAATTGATGAACATCTCCCATGGTACATCTCCAACTAACATCCAATCACCATCTTTGTCTTCATATGTTGGTGCATAATCAGATCCATTGTATCCTTCTCTTTCTGAATATACCCCTGAAATTATTCAACACAAAAATACATAAGATTTTCTGATCCAATATGCAACACAAACAAACATATTGAAATACGATTTAATTTATATTATATACACCGACAGTTCAACGAAATTAACTGAAACTTACCAATAGTGCACTTGAACATGTTTTGTAAAGCCTCGAGTAGCTCTGGGTAGCTTTTGTAAACGTTAAGGTCAATTTTCCTCAAGTAAGGTGCTCCATCCATGCTAACTTTTAAGTACATCCCTGAGGAATTATCAGATTCTGGTTTCTTTGCTTGTAAGATATTCTTCCTGTAAGATCGAACTGGTGGCCAACCAACAACTTGTGCTCTGAAATTATCAAAAACAAATTCTTGTTAAAACCCGATCTATATAACAATATTAAAATCAACCAAGAAAAAAAACAAAAATCTAAAAAAAGTTCAACAACACTTACTTTGGTGCTGGGGCTGAGTACTCTTGTTGTTCATTTTCGGTTACACAAGATGAGTTATTATCATCCATCGCCGATGGTGGTCTTTTTTTGGTATTTTTAACACTAGTTGAGGTAGAAGATTGTTTCTTTGATTCATCTAGTCCAGGCAAACCTAATCTTAATTCAGTTGCCTCAAGATTCAGATCCTTGTCGTAAATCGCTCTTCTTTCCATCTCCAAACAATTTAATTTCCTCCTGTAGCTCTAGAGCGGTCTGCTGTTAACCGATTAGTCGTAGACTTGAGCAAATTGCTGAATACTTCTGGTAATGAAGAGAGTTAGTTGCTTTGCAAATTGGCAAGTTGTGAATGATGAATTATGAGGAAAGGGGGATGGATAATTTTATAGGAAGAGTAAGGTGAGACAATATCTAGGCAAGTTATTCTGTATGTGCATGAATTTCATAGCATGAGAAAATGACTTCCCCACGCTTCTTTGTCAATACGCGCTTGGTTGCAGCCAGTTCAACAGACAGTGTGTTGAATACGCACGTTCATTGTGAATTTTGGACAAAGGTTACGTTAGTTGGAACACAAATTTTCATGCTAACAGCTACTGGTGTTCGTCACATGACCGGCAATTTTGGGTTGCTTGATGTCTGATGAGGGAACACAAAAGGGACACTCCACACGCCAGTATTCAAAGCTGTGGTCCGGAAAATCGACGCTCAAAATTGTTGAAATATGACCAAGAAGTCATGAATTCAAGTCGTAGAAACAGTCTCTTGCATTTAAGTCATGTGACAAGGAAGTCACATATTCAAGCCACAGAAATAGTCTACAAGGTAAGGCCGCCTACAATAAACTTTTATGGTTCGACCCTTCCCCGGACTCTGTGCATAGCAAAAGTTTTAGTACATCACTTCTTCTTTTTTTTTAAATTTTAAGATCGGTCCTGATGGCTGATGAATTAGTTTGACCAAATGGATACATGAATAGCGTTACGTTATATGAACTAGGTTAGGGTGCTGTGTATAAGATACAGATATATACAGATTCAGATGTATGTAAACATAAAACATTTAATATGTTGCGTGATTACATGCGTAAATTTTGTTCCGTATTATTTATAAATTTGTTAATTTATTTGGAATTATTGACTTCTTAGAAATACTTCACTTTTAATTGTCACACCCGAAAATAAGTGACAAGTAATTTTGAACGGAGAAAGTATTTTTTAAAGTATGCGAAAATGTCAATTATTTCAGACTTTTCGTATCCAGTTGCGTTGCGTGAGCAAAAATGAAGCTTATTATACACGAATACAAGATTTAAGTTTTATAGTTTAACTTTTATGATTTTTAATATTAAATTTATTATAGTTATAAATTTATATTTATTATGTAATTTTATAAACTTTTTGTTTACAAATTATAACCCACGCAAAAAATAGTGTAATTTTATATGAATTCGATATCAACAAATGTATCCTTTCCGGCATAAATGTGAGGGGGAGAAATCACCACGTGAAATGGGTCCCGTAGGTGTCGGTTGATGAGTTTTAGGGCAATTATTAATTGGGACCTGCCTATTCAAATTGAAAAGCCTCATTTTTCTTTTCCCACCTAAATTATACGTGAATGTTTTGAATGTGAACAAACAAACGAGCTAGGCTAGAATTTTAGCTTATGGACTTGAATTTTCCAAAATATGATTTATTAAATTTTAAATAATATATGTATGTATAAAATTGAATTAAAAAGCAAAATTGTAATTACGATCTGTAATGGTGTAGACATATATAGACATAGACATGTTCATAAACAGCCAGCTCATGGCTCATCATGTGCTTTACGCCTACTATAAACTTTGGCTTAGAAAGAGGTGGGTCTGCACTTAATTAAACATTGGTTTCCCTTTACGCATACGTATTTAATTTAATAAGAAAATCATATCATTTAAAAACTTCTAACGACAGCAAGCTAATTAAGTTGAACAATGGATAAATAACTAACTGTAAGGTAAGTTGAACAAATAATATATAAAGCCATAGCAGTTTATTCAGTTAAGTAATACTCTCTCCGTTTTCAAAATAGTTTGCAAGTTTAGGTTTTGAACAATTGTTAAGAAAAAATTAATTAGGAGTGTGATTTGACTACTCAATATATACCTTATTAATTATTTAATCTTTAGCTATTTACGTGCCTCTTACTTCTAGAATAATTAATGTTAAGGGTAAAAATGAAAAGTAATAATTAATGTTCTTTTTATCTTTTAAACTGACAATTATTTTGAAACAAGTATTTTTAATAAATCTGTAAACAATTTTGTTATATTTTAATTTAATCTTTTTTTTGTTTCCCACCCGGTATTTGGTACCCGCATTGGAGCCCGATTAAATTTGGATTCGCTCCGGAAAATCTCACATTGAGGATAAAACGCTCCCTAATAAAGACAACTCCATATCCAGGGTAACTCAAACCTGAGACCTCCCCAAAGTGCTTGTTGGGTTAATTTCCTCTAGCTCTTGTACAGATAAAGGTTGATTTAGTAGAAATTATATCCACCCAATTTTTAAAGTTCTTTGTCTAGCACACAGAATCTACTTTTAAAGTTCTTTGTCTAGCACACAGAAAAGATTTCAATCAGAATTAATTACTAGATCAGCACATGCCTGACTAATAGTAGTATATGTATCCTGAAATGATCATTTCGAAGACGAAAAATGTCAATACAGAATTTTCGTTCACGATGCTCCCCGCCCCCCCCCCCCCCCCGCACACACATTTTAAGTTAATAATTCGCATACAATAGCTTGAACTATTTTCAAACATATAGTACTGGTACTTTTAAAACTAATATGAGTACTTAGTTATTATCTTCGAAAGTCACAATCGTTCTTAACTGATTCCAATTTCTTCAATAAGTAAATTGAAGATTATAACTATTAATTTAGTGTTTACCCCAAAGAAAATTATCAGTAATTGTGTGATTATTAAAACTAATGACTCAGAATAACAAGGGCGCTAGCTAGCTAACAGCTTTGGGTTTAATTATTTTTCTTGCCCATAGTTTTATGGTAATTATTAGTCAAAAATTAGTGGATTAACCCATTTTGCAGCTGGTATACGTAAAGAATCAAATCGCTTAATTTGAATGAATTGGAATAAACACCAGTGGTAATATACCTGTGAGAGGCCGTTGTTTGCAAACTAATAAAAAGTTAAATAAAAATATTTACACAATTAAATTATATATCAGATAACTATATATCGCAAAAACTTTAATAAACATGAATTGATAATCTGAAAAAAGAAGAAGAAGATAATTAGGTTAAAATTCTTTGTAACGCTTTTATAAAATCATTTGCAGTGTTCAACATATCACTCGAATATCTTTTGGTTAAATCCATGGTAGAATAAACGAACGAAAATTATTAGTGATAAAAAACACAATATATAGATCAAAACAAGGTCAAAGTTTATGTTATATATATCGTACAAAGCTTTTTACACTATTACGTCATTTAAATGATATTTACAAGTAAGTTTACTTTAAATATATGATTTGTAATTTTAAAAATAAGACAAGTTATCAATTGCAATTAGTAAAACTGACATGATGATATAAATATTCTCTATACTAAAGACGTATATATAACTTAAACTCTTTAAACTTCAATTAATATATATATATATATACACCATCAAATTAAACAAGATATATTCCGTTAGCATGATCATAAATTCATAATCAGTTCAAGGAAATAAATAAAACTAGCTAATACAACAAAATTGTTCTTATTTTAAAACCTTGGAGTAAGCAAGACCTAGCTAAAGCTTGTCTTAATGTCTTCTTCTCTAATAGACATAAAGACAAGTGATAAAAATCAAAGGATAAGGTGCAGCGGATGGGCTGCTTCTTTCTTAATCAGAAATTTCGATTTTAAGTCTTGGATATGAAAAGTTTTTGATAGAAAGTGTTTTCTCCGAATCGGTGCTATGCAGCATGAATTCGAATTAGTCGGACTCCAATGCGAATATCATATGCCCATTTTTTATTTTTTATTTTTTATTTTAAAAAAGACAAGTGATGAAGGTTGTATGTTTTTTGACATTACAAACCACACGGACGAGTCAGCTGCTTTCAAAGTTTAAATGACCTGACTGGCTGACTAACTACTACATTAGGGAATTCCATCCACACATTCAAATTTTGTTAGGAATTAATGTGATGAATATGTAATGTCAATCAGTAGTGTTTCTGCATCTAATCTTCAGCATCAATTGATGCAACTTTGACAATGCACTAATTAATTAGTAATAGACTAATACTAGTAAGAGTTACGTTATTGGTTGCTCAATTGATGAGACCCTCAACTTTCCACCACTTAGATAAGGTTACGCTGGAGTCCCTATTGCTACTCAATACAATTACTTCCACAAAACGTACAGAGTAACAGAAAAAAAGTGTGAAGGAAGGTCATCATGTAGAGTTTCTTTATTTAATAAGTATCTAAGTTTACTGAATTACTTATACAGTAACCTTTTTAGCATGCCTTTATAAATGTAAGTCTGTACGTAGATCATATATATATATATATGCTTTGTGACATACGAGAATTCAAGTTCAAGGAATTGTCATGTGTTGACAAGTATTTATTCGTTATAACTTTCTTTGTATTATAATAATAATAATAATAATAATAATAATAATAATAATAATAATAATAATAATAATAATAATAATAATAATAGTAGTAGTAGTAGTAATAATAATAATAATAATAATAATAATAATAATAATAATAATAATAATAATAATGTTGTTTCCTTGTTTCTTCCTTCACCCGTAAAAATCAAAAAATTGATTAAAATGAAAGTTCTAAGCCCACAGTTAAACTGTGCTTCCTTAAAGAATATAATCCCCTCACAATTGCCCAAGGTTTGAATTAATTCCTCCCAGGATAGAATAGAACACTATTCAGCAAAACCGGCAATGGAATTTGCTGAACTTCGTCGAACTCAACTAATGGAGTAAATCACACTTACTTTGATTCTTTTGTAAAGAAGAAAGGTTTTAACTTGTGAAAAATAATAATTTCGTATCCCCTTCATCTGAGGAAAACATACATATTTAGCCTAAGAGGTGATGCTTCAGAAGAGAAGCAATGGTTGAAGAAAAGACACAACTTTTCGGAACATCACGTCACCTGCGCCCGCATGTGGGTCACATGCGACCGCATGTGACACTTCGGCACAAAAGAGTGAGTTCTGTCTCACTTGCGAAGCTCACCTGCTGACGCAGGTGACGACTTGCTCCCATAGGTCGCCTCGTCGTACCGAAACAGTGTGTTGCTTGTCTCGAAAGGTCGCGTCCCTTCGAGGTGCGTTGTGACATGCGTCCGCATATGGAGAAATGATTTCCTATTGAATTTTTGGATTAAACTATCAATAATTCTCAAGTTTCAAATAAACTTTGTCCAAAAAGATAGTCTCTCAATCGATTATTTGCCAAATCCAAATCCGAAGCCGAGCCCAGCCGAGCGAGCGATGACGAAGACGGCCCGAGGCTTGTCTTGTTCTTGCCTCACTATCCACATGAAATTGTGTATTCCAATATATACACAAGAAAGTCTCTTTCTCCCACCAATGTAGGAGAACTTCACTTCCTTAAAGTGAAGACTTACTCTTCATTTTCCTTCTATGTTTTTACCTCCATTTTCCATTCACTTCTTATCAACCAAACCCAACAATCCCCCACATGAATTGGGAATGACTATTTTATATATAAAAACTTGTGTGATCTACAAATAAGGATTAATCGCATCTGGGTAAGTAGGTTTCCCTTTGAACTTTTCATAGTGAACATACGTCGGGTATCCTTGGTCAATCGGTAGATTTAATATCTTTGAACCGTCGAGCTTTTACGTATACCTAGACAACATATGTCACACAATCAACCCTTAACCATTCTTGGTTCTCATTGTTTTGTTCGTTTCAGCCATGAACACGTCCTGGTTTCTTGAGTGCGTAGAGAACTGGCCTTGCTCTTATTCTCCTTGAAGCGGCCTCCACTTCACACTCACATAGGTGATTCCTAACCGTTTTATCCTATAGACAAACTATATGGTCATTCCTGCCAAACTTAGAAACCATTAAAAATCTTCAAACCTTAAGCTTTATCCTTGTTTCTTGAACATTGTCATATCATGGATATGGATATACTTTTAGTGACAATGTTGAACCGTCATTCGTAACTTTGTTTGATCTCCTTAAACCTAGACCTTGGGATCTCCATTTAACTAGGTAGAGTTACCATTACAATGACTTGTTCTAGGCCATAAACCCATTCCCTTCGATGATTTATCAACCGCCTCTCTAGTTAGGCCTTTTGTAAGTGGATCCAACACATTATCCTTTGACTTCACATAGTCAACTGTGATAATTCCACTAGAGAGTAGTTGTCTAACGGTATTATGCCTGCATCGTATGTAACGAGACTTTACGTTATACATAACATTTCCAGCTCTTCCTATTGCCGCTTGACTATCATAATGTATGCATATAGGAGCCACTAGTTTTGGCCACAAAGGAATATCTTCTAAAAACTTTTGTAGCCATTCTGCTTCTTCACCGGCCTTGTCTAAGGCAATAAACTCAGATTCCATTATAGATCTAGCAATACACATCTGTTTGGATGATTTCCAAGAGACTGCTCCTCCACCAAGAGTAAACACATATCCACTTGTGGATTTCACTTCATTTGACTTGGTGATTCAATTTGCATCACTATATCCTTCAATTACCGTTGGATATTTGTTGTGATGCAAAGAATAGTCTTGAGAATGTTTTAGATACCCCAAAACTCTCTTCATTGTCATCCAATGAGTTTGATCGGGATTACTTGTATACCGACTTAATTTGCTAATAGCACATGTTATATCTGGTCTCGTATAATTCATGATATACATCAAACTTTCCAACACTCTTGCATAGTCCAATTGTGACTTGCTTTGACCTTGGTTCTTTATGAGAGCAAGATTCACATCAATTGGAATTTTGACAACCTTGAAGTCCAAATACTTGTATTTTTCAAGTACGTACCATGTTGATGTAATGGGTTTGAGACAAAGCTAGACCTTGAGGAGTCCTTAGAATTTTAATTCCTAAGATCAAATCTGCAACTCTTAAGTTTTCATATCAAACTTGCTAGCAAGCATATGTTTAGTAGCATTTATGTCGGAAATGTCCTTACTTATTATCAACATATCATCCACATACAAAAAAAAAAAAACTGACAATGTGATTTGGAATGTTCTTGATGTAAACACATTTATCACATTCATTGATATTAAATCCATTTGACAACATGGTTTGATCAAATTTTGCATGACATTGCTTGGGCGCTTGTTTTAGTCCATAAAGCGACTTAACAAGTCGACACACCTTCTTTTCTCTTTCTGGACTTACAAACCCTTCAGGTTGTTCCATGTATATTTCTTCCTCCAATTCTCCATTTAAGAAGGTCGTCTTCACATCCATTTGATGAATTTGAAGACCATACACGACGGCTAATGTTATCAACATTCGAATAGATGTGATTCTTATTACCCGCGAGTATGTGTCGAAATAATCAAGACCTTCTTGTTATCTGAAACCTTTGACAACTAATCTTGCCTTATATTTATCAATAGTGCCATCATTTTTCATTTTCTTTCTGAAGATCCATTTAGAACCCAATGGTTTGTTTCCTGGAGGAAGATCAACCAATTTCCATGTATGATTGTTCAATATGGATTCTATTTCACTATTGATTGCCTCTTTCCAATATTGTCCTTCTAAAGAAAACATTGCTTCCTTGAAGGTTTGAGGCTCATTCTCAACTAAAAAGGTCAAGAAATCCGGACGGACCAAAGAAAGTTGAAGTCTTTTGAAGTTTGCTACGTCTTGGACTTTCCCCATTAGGTGTACTTTCCTTTGACACTTCCCGAGGTCGTTTAGATTTTTCACTATATGACTCACATTTATTTTTATACGGATAAATATTTTCAAAAAATTCAGCATTATCTGATTCAATTACCTTATTCACATGAATGTCGGGATTTTCTGATTTATGAATCAGAAATCGATATGCTTTGCTATTTGTTGCATAACCAATGGAAACACAATCAATTATTTTTTGTCCTATCTTAACCCTTTTGGGTTTAGGAACTTGCACTTTAGCCAAGCATCCCCACACTTTGAAATATTTCAACCTGGATTTCCTTCCTTTCCATTGTTCATAGGGAATTGACTTTGTTTTGCTATTGGGTATACGATTTAGTATCCGACTAGCTGTTAGAACAACTTCCCCCCACAAGTTATGTGGTAAACCAGAACTTATCAACAAAGCATTCATCATCTCTTTTAATGTTCGATTATTTCTTTCCGCAATCCCATTGGATTGTGGAGTGTATGGGGCAGTTGTTTGATGAATTATTCCATATTCCAAACATATTTCAACAAAAGGAGATTCATATTCACCATCCCTATCACTTCTAATCATTTTGATTTTCTTGTTAAGTTGTGTTTCAACTTCATTCTTGTATTGCTTGAAAGCATCAATTGCCTCATCTTTGCTATTAAGCAGATAAACATAGCAATATCGAGTGCTATCATCAATGAAAGTTATGAAGTATCTTTTTCCACCATGAGATGGTATAGACTTAATATCACAAATGTCTGTATGGATTAAGTCTAAAGGATTTGAATTTCTTTCAATAGACTTATAAGGATGCTTTGCATACTTTGATTCCACACATACTTGACATTTTAGATTGTTACTTTCAAACTTAGGTAATAATTCTAAGTTTATCATTTTCCGCATGATTTTATAATTTACATGTCCTAAACGTGCATGCCATAAATGATTTGACTCGAGCAAGTAAGAAAAAGCAGAAATCTTATTCATATCAATAGAAATTACATTTAGTTTGAAGAGGCTCTCAGTGAGGTAACCTTTTCCTACTACATGTCATTTTTACTGATTACAACCTTATCGGATACAAACACACACTTAAAACCATTTTTGACTAGAAGTGATGTTGAGATCAAATTCTTCCGCATTTCTAGAACATGAAGGACATTATTGAGGGTCACTATCTTGCCCGAAGTCATCTTCAACCCAACCTTACCCGTTCCTTCTATCTTTGCGGTTACTGAATTTGCCATACAAATGGTCTCCCCTTTTTCATAAGAAGTATAAGATGAAAACAATTCCTTGTTGGAACACACATGGCGGGTTGCACCTGAGTCAAACCACCATTCATTTGAATTTCCCACCAAGTTGCATTCAGAGAGCATTGCACAAAGGTTGTCTACTTCTTCATTCAAGTTTGCTTGCTCTTTCTTTTATTCTTTCTTTGGAGCTCGACAAACAGAAGCCATATGACCAACTTTGCCACAATTTTAGCAATTTTCTTTGAACTTTTTCTTCTTGGGTGCTTCCTTCTCATCATCGGACTTCTTCCTCTTTTTCTTCTTTTGAGGAGTTTCAACATTGTTTGCTCCTGCGATTGAAGACTTTACATTTTCTCTCTTTTCTGCATTTTTGTTGTCTTCTTCAATTCGCAAACAAACAATCAAATCCTCTAAAGTCATTTCCTTTCGCTTATGTTTCAAATAGTTCTTAAAGTCCCTCCACAAAGGAGGCAACTTTTCAATGAAAGCTACTACTTGAAAAGCTTCGTTGATGACCATTCCTTCCGTAAGTAAATCATGTATGATCACTTGCAATTCTTGAACTTGATTCATAACGGATTTTTTGTCAACCATCTTGAACTCAAGAAACTTGGTTGCTACAAACTTCTTCAGTCCGGCATCTTCTGTCTTATACTTTTTGTCTAAAGCGTCCCAAAGTTCCTTTGAAGTTTTGCAAACACAATAAACACTGTATAGACTGTCTTCCAATCCATTTAGGATATAGGTCTTGCACAGAAAATCAGAGTGATTCCATGCCTCGGTCACCATGAATCGTTCTTTCTCCGGAGTCTCATCCGATAGAGTTGGAATGTTCTCCGCAATAAACTTCTGCAAGCTTAAAGTGGTCAGATAGAACAACATCTTCTGTTGCCACCTTTTGAAGTCACTTCCGAAAAACTTTTCGGGCTTTTCCACTGCAGACATAGCGGGAGTAACACGACTTGACGAACTAGTATTCGTTGCCACTGATGCAGAAGCCATCATACCATTAGTTGATTTTTCCATTTCTGCTTGATCACACACAAATAAAATTCAATAACTGGTTAACAATCAATGTGGTTTTATTCAGTCGATGAAGTTTTTATGTTCTTCAAATCGATAGAAATAACTTTATTAACTCGATAAAGTTTTTATATTCTTCGAACCGAGTTAAAAAATGGAGTAGAAAGTCTTTAACTTTAATCTCTAACCACAAACAGAAATAGAGATGAAGTAGAAAAATATAAACAAAATACAAATTATATTCTTTAAGCTTGTTGTTTCCTTGTTTCTTCCTTCACCCGTAAAAACCAGAAAATTGATTAAAATGAAAGTTCTAAGCCCATAGTTAAACTGTGTTTCCTTAAAGAATATAATCCCCTCACAATTGCCCAAGGTTTGGATTAATTCCTCCCAGGATAGAATAGAACACTATTAAGCAAAACCGGCAATGGAATTTGCTGAACTTCGTCGAACTCAACTAATGGAGTAAATCACACTTACTTTGATTCTTTTGTAAAGAAGAAAGGTTTTAACTTGTGAAAAATAATAATTTCGTATCCCCTTCATCTGAGGAAAACATACATATTTATAGCCTAAGAGGTGGTGCTTCAGAAGAGAAGCAATGGTTGAAGAAAAGATACAACTTTTCAGAACGTCACGTCACCTGCGCCGCGACCTGCGCCCGCATGTGGGTCACATGCGGCCACAGGTGACACTTCGGCACAAAAGAGTGAGTTCTGTCTCACTTGCGAAGCTCACCTGCGTCCGCAGGTGACGACCTGCGCCCGCAGGTCGCCTCGTCGTACCAAAATAGTGTGTTGCTTGTCTCGAAAGGTCGCATCCCTTTGAAGTGCGTTGTGACATACGTCCGCATATGGATAAATGATTTCCTGTAGGATTTTTGGATTAATATATCAATAATTCTCAAGTTTCAAATAAACTTTGTCCAAAAAGATAGTCTCTCGATCGATCATTTGCCAAATTCAAATCCAAATCCGAAGCCGAAGCCGAAGCCGAGCAAGCAACGACGACGACGGTGCGAGGCTTGTCTTGTTCTTGCCTCACTATCCACATGAAGGTGTGTATTCCAATATATACACAAGAAAGTCTCTTTCTCCCACCAATGTGGGAGAACTTCACTTCCTTAAAGTGAAGACTTACTCTTCATTTTTCTTCCATGTTTTTACCTCCATTTTCCATTCACTTCTTATCAACCAAACCCAACAAATAATAATAATAATAATAATAATAATAATAATAATAATAATAATAATAATAATAATAATAATAATAATAATAATAATAATAATAATAATAATAATAATAATAATAATAATAATAATAATAATAATAATAATTATAATAATAATAATAATAATAATAATAATAATAATAATAATAATAATAATAATAATAATAATAATAATAATAATAATAATAATAATAATAATAATAATAATACAACAACAACAATAACAACAACAACATACCCAGTGTATTCCCACAAAGTGGGGTCTGGAGAGGGTAAAGTGTACGCATTCCATGCAACTACCTTAGACGAAGTAGAGAAGCTGTTTTCGATAGAGCCCTGGCTCAGGAAAAGTAGCAGTATATAATAGATAAAAATAATAAACAAAATAGGATAACAAATCAATAGATAATAAAAGAAACAAGACACCCATAGATTAATGTTATACACAATCTATCAGAAAATCACAAACATCACCAAAACACCACGAGCAAGAAACTACAAGACACACGCATAACACTACGACTATAGGCACAATTACAAACAAAACACTCCTTCCTACTAGCCAGGACACACTCCTACCTATTAACCCTCTACCCTAATCCGTGTCCTCACATTTTCCTATCTATGGTCATGTCCTCAGTAAGCTGTAACTGCTCCATGTCATGTCTAATCACATCCCTCTAATATTTCTTCGACCTACCTCTACCTCCTCCTGAAGTTATCCACAACCAACCTCTCACACCGCCGAGCTGGGGCATCTGTACACCTTCTCGTCACATGTCTGAACCATCTCAACCGCACTTTCCGCATCTTGTCTTCCACCGAAGCCACTCCAACCTTCTCTAAAATACTCTCATTCCTAATATTATCTCTTCTAGTAAGTCCACACATCCACCGCACCATCCTCATCTACCCCACCTTCAACTTTTGGATGTGGAAGGTCTTGACTGGCCAACACTTTGCTCAATACAACATAGCCGGTCGAACTACCACTTTGTAGAACTTGCCTTTAAGTTTAGGAGGCACCTTCTTATCACACAAGACTCCCGAAAAAAGTCTCTATTTCAACCACCCTGCACCAATACAGTGTGTGACATCCTCATCAATTTCTCCATTCCCCTGATTCATAGACCCAAGATACATGAAACTATCTCTTTTTCGAATGGCCTGGGAATCCAGCTTCACTACCACGTCAGCCTCAAGCAACAAATCACTGAACTTGCACTCCAAGTATTCTGTCTTGGTCCCGCTCAATCGAACCCCTTTAGACTATAGGGATTGTCTCCAAACCTCCAACTTATCATTAACTCCTCCCCGAGTCTCGTCAATTAGAACTACATCATCTGCAAATAATATACACCAAGGCACCTCCCCTTGGATATGCCGTGTCAAAACATCCATACCAAAGTGAATAAAAATGGACTAAGCGTCAATCCCTAGAGCAACCCTGTCAAAACAGGAAAGTACTCTGAATCTCCTCTCATCGTCCTCATACAAGTCTTCGCCCCATCGTACACGTCCTGAATCGACCTAGTGTAGGTCACGGGGACACCTCTAGCCTCCAAGCACCTCCACAGAACCTCCCTGTGGACTTTGTCGTACGCCTTCTCAAGATCGATGAACACCATGTGTAAGTCCTTCTTCCTCTCCCTATACTGCTCCACTAGTCTCCTCACGAGATGAATGGCCTCCGTAGTCGAGCGGCCTGGCATGAATTCAAACTGATTCTCAAAAATAGTCATGATCCTCCTCTGCCTCAACTCTACCACCCTTTCCCAAACCTTCATAGTGTAACTCAACAACTTGATGCCCCTATAATAATAATAATAATAATAATAATAATAACAACAATAATTCATTATTATTATTATTATTATGTCAATCACAACATTATCTCAACTTCATTTTTTTTCTTTTCAGAAAGGACCTTTCTCGTACTAGGATGTGTACGCAAAATTACTGTATTACTTAGTAAACCATTAGCGAATAGTGAAGTACCTTTAATTATATTCGTTGAAGAAAAAGGACTACATAAAAGGCGCTAGTATCTGTTGCATTTAGCTTAAGTCCTGCGTTACTCAACAAGTTAAAATAGCAAATTATGCCGATAATCTTGGTTTTACATCTTTATTAAGCAAGATTCATATTCGTACTTAACATTGTTTTTTGTGTAGCATCGTGTGATTTAAAGGCATGCACGTATTAAGATTAATATGGCAGATGCAAACCACATATATATGCAGTCCAATCCAATTTAATTTGGCTAGATCGTATATGGTTTTTGAGGTGATCTATATATGGGGTCACCTAAATTAAATGTATTATTAGGTGAAGAAAAATCAGACAATATCACGCATGAAAACTTGAATTGTCGGGTTGCCTTTATATTTGCATTCAATATCCTCACCTAACTTCTCAAGTTATGAAGGGATGGCATGTGTTTAACTAGTGTTAAGTTTTTACTAGTGAATTTGTCCGCGCTTCACACAGTTATAAAATACTTTATTAGATTTATAAAAAAAATTTCACACTCGAACATTGAAAGTAATCCCAAAATATATTTTGTGAAATTTAAAGTCTTCTTTAATTTTTCTTTCATAAAATAAACTAATTAACCATATAAGTATATATATGCATCCCATTTGTATTTTACAAAATTTAAATATTTAAAAACTTAATTAGCAAATAAAACAAATTAAAAGATCACCAACTTTTTTTTTAGTGAAAAATAAAAAGACATAATAAGCACGATAACAAAATAACAAAAAAATTAAAATAAAAAATATATATATGGATTTTGATAACATACTGCATGAACGTAGTATGTTACTTGTTAGCAACATACCCATTTTTTGTTTCACTTAAATGCCCCTAATTCTATTTTAAGTCCTCATGAATGAGAAAGGTTTTTTGGTCTTTTTGTCAAAAAATGAAACTCTCTCCTTCTTCCTCATTTCTCTATCTGTCGTACTCTCTCTCATCTCTATGTTAATTTCTTATCATCTCGCCCGTAAAAAGCTTCCAATTTCTTCTCCTTCTTCTCTTTGAAAATCGTATTTTGTTTCCTCATCAGTCATCATATTTATTCTTTGGTGCATTGAATTGTAAATGAGTTTCCATGAATTAGGGGATTGTTAATGGGTAACTTATTAAAAAAAACATCAATCAACGAAGTTACTGTAATTCCATCTTGCAAAGCATAAGTTGAATATAACCCATTTCTAAATTTATCTTGAAATGTATATAAATCAACTAACATCTCATTATTTTAGCTTTTGATTGTTGTGTTTACGTTTTCAGATTATTATTATTATTATTATTATTATTATTATTATTATTATTATTAAATTATGATCAATTTGTCATTGTATGTTAGTATATTTAACTAATGCAGAAAAAAATATATGAATAACTTATCAACTAATCAATTACAAAATGTATGTCACACTAATTAAAATGCATTTTATTTTCTAAAACTACTGTATCTTTATTTCAGAAAATACAAGTTATCCTTTTAAGATACTCCATTGAATCTCTTTTTAAAAATATCAATGAACCAATCATGAACCAATCAAATTTTGAGATGAAGCCAAATATTTTAGTTTATTAATTATGAACCACATTATTTTTTTTTATTGAGTTTTAAATATTCAAATAATCAACATTACAATCAGAATATTAAGCCACGTAATCGCTGTCTTTTTTTATTTGGAGGGGGGGGGGGGGTCCCATCCGATGTCCGTTACCCACATTGAAGTCCGATTAAATCTGGATTTGAGCCAGAAAATTCCACATTCATCGGTAACTGTTGTTGAAGAAAAGAAAAAAGTACAATTAAGCATATAAGTGAGATAACATTAAAAAGTACAAAACAAAACAACATGTCAATTGAGAAGCAACAACAAAAAATTTAATACTTAAATGATGCTTAATTGAAAACCACAAACAGCAAAAGGCGCTACTCCTTTGCAAATTTGGACAACATAGCATGAAAATGTGATGTTCACCAAATAATAGATAGTGAAGAACCAACAATATTGACTCAATGCCTCTTTCTTATCGAAGTCTTTGGCAGCTGGGACTCATGTAACTCTTATCACTACAACTAATGAAAATCACAAAATAATCTTTGCAATAATCGAAGAGCCAAGCATAAAATTAATCTCGAATATCCTATAAATTCTTGGGTATTTATGAAAATAAATAAATAATCAAAGCTTAGAAATTATAATAATTGTGTTATATGTTTCTTTTTCTTTGTCATATGCTTTGAAAATTCTTGTGATTCATAAAGTTCTCTTTTATTTTGTGATAGATTATAAAATTACTTAGATAAATTTTCAAATAATGAAAAGGACATTAAAAAATCATTGCAATTTTGTGAGACATAAAAGCTTGTTAGATGGCTAACCTATCAGCAAGTATTACACTCAAACTCTCAATGCACTTCTTTTATATGATATTTGTTAAACTAACCTCAAAGAAGAATAGATTACACATATTCATTTTCCTTGCACTGTAATCATCAGACTTCTACACAGATTTATTTTCCTTGCACTGTAATCATCAGACTTCTCTTTTATTTCCTGTTGTAGGCTCCTGCAATACACCAGGTAGAAAACACAATTTGCTAAGTTATAAATAAATGTGAAAATAAATAAAAAAATTTATGGCGACAATTTCATTTCATTTGAGAAGGAATAAAATAAGAAAAAAATAGTAAGTACTTATCTTCAAGAACAGAACAACCTCTCCGATCTCTTGCCTCTTATGTAATTATACTATTATAACATATGAACTTTTCAACCGAAAACTTCCTGTAAGTTTATCATTCAAATTATTGATGTGCGACATTATGTAATGATGAAAATAACACAACCTATACAAATGTTGTATTCATTAAAACAATATAATATGACAAATACAACACAATATAATATAATATGATACTTTATAAAATAATAAGTAACAACCATCCAAACAGAGTGTTAGAAGGGATTGAGACCATGCAAGTAAATTAAAAGGAAAAGTTTCAAAACTAATTCTGGCAAAGTGAAAAGGAAATCACTAATTCTTATCTGAAATTGCAACTAGCAGACACAATGTAAAATACTCCAAAATAATTTCATCATGGGAACGCTTTTCAAGCTTTTAGGAGGTTATGTTAGTTGTAGATACGGAGAAGAAATAATGGTACAAATATATACTGATTATAGGTTATAGAAGATGTAGTTGAAGAGGCACATTGTTTCAATTACCTTTATTTTTAAAAATATTAATAAGCAATTATTAAAAATAATTTAATTAGGAAGTTGAAGCACATAGCAAAACTGTGATTCAGACTAAAACATTTGATAGTAAAGCTTTGCATTTGATTGCTATATTTAATTGGGATTTGGGAGGCCTTTATTAATCCATTATTAGTAGCAGAAATGAATCAAAAAATGCCAAATAAAAAACTAAAAAATGTCAAAAAAAAAAAAAAAAAAAGGAGAAAAAGATAAATATGAATGGAGGTCATAGATAGGTGTCACATCACCTTGTCTATGTTTCTCCTTTATTATTATACTAGTTAACTCATCCGCGCTTTGTACAGTCGTGTAAAGCATTAGTGAAATTACAAATTAAAATCAACAAAATAAATTTATTTGTAAATTTATCTGGGATATTTTTCACATATACGCATTTAAAATTAATTGGATTACAAATATAAATATTTACATTTACACTTCTTTGTACCATAATAATTACTAATACATAGTACATACGAATTTTGCTTATTAGGTCCTTACTAATTAGATTAATGAACTAAAAATAGTTAGTACCTTTTTCCTATACTACCTTCTTCATATCACGCCTCTCGTAAAGTTATAAATTACAATCAACACCGCTTGTATCTTCCTTTCTTCCCCAAAATTTTCTCCAAAATCAGAAGACAATTTCTCCTTTTTATTCCTCATAACATTTTAAGAATATTTCTAAAAGGATTTGTTCCTTTATTTAAGTAATATTCTCTACGTATTAGAATTTAGAACAATTTATCAAGATTTTCTATAAATTTAAGGAGACTGTATACAAAATAAACTAACACTATTTATGGAACACTATATAGTTGGAATACACTAGGTATGTTGTTGTTGTTGAACACTAAATATGGAACAACTTACTAAATGACTTATTATTTGCTAATTAAACTATAATTTTGGTCATATCATATGGGATCGTTAATTCCTTTCCTTTTTTTTCTCTTAGCATTTTCTTTTTTTTCCTTATTCCGGTCCGTTTTATATTTGTTTTCATTTTCCTTTTCCTTAACTCTACTATTCCGTATTTGTTTATTCCCCATTGCCTATATTTTTCATTTTTATATACTCCTAATTTTATGTAAAATCTCGCAAAATCATTTTTCAAAGCACTATCATAATTTTCTCCTATAAATGCGAAGTGCTTCAATGAAAAAAAGCTAGACATGACAGAAGGAAAAAATAACTATATTCGTACAAGAGTTTGTGTTGCAAAATATATCAAATTTGAAGTTTCAACTCCTCCATGCTTCCTTTCTTCTTCTTGCTTCACCTTACTTGGCAAGAAAATTTTAAATACGATTGGTAGAAGCCAGAGACCTCCATTTGTTATGTTCACGTGCTTGGTATTTGGTGTCTTGAAAAGTGAAGGAAATGATTATTCATATGATATAGTGCGTTATTGATTCCACTGGAGCATAAAAGGCACAAGATAGTAGCAATATTGATGCTTTGAAATTACAAAGTGGCCTTGGTCCCTGTCTCATTTTTTATTGGTCTATTTCGGCAAATTTATGCTGCAATTTTATTTTTAAAAAAATAAAAATGATAAGGTGAGTGCATGTTGTATATCTGTTTATATAGTAGCATTCAAGATTTGATAATGAAAAAAAACTTTAGCAATTAAGTGATACAGAAACCCTTTCAAATTCTACTGTAACTGATCCATCCACTAAGTTATACATTTATTGAGAAGGATGAGAATTATTTTGTAGGGTTAAAACTTGTGTGAAAACTAATAAAAAACTTTTATAACTGCTATAAAATTAATTAAAATGGTTGATTAATGTTTAATGTAATCATCTCCCTTTTTGGATCGTTTTGCACGTTGGATTGCCGATGGATTTACGTTAATTATAAAAACTTTTACGTTTCATATTTTTCTTTATTATATTATTCACTATTTAAAGATATTAGATTGTTAATATTCTCTCCCCCCTCCCCCCCCTCTCTTCTAATCCAATCTATATCATTAAAAACAATCATGTAATTGCAAAAACACTTTTACGACTCTTAGGATTTGTATGATTCTTATGATTTTGATTTATGATTTTTATGATTGTTTTATGATTTTTATGATTTCTAATTTCTGATTTATTTTTAATGATTTTTGTTTGTTATTGTTATCGGTTCTGAGTCGGGGGTCTATCAGAAACAACCTCTCTACTTCACCTGAGGTAGTGGTATGGACTGCGTACACTTTACCCCCCCTCCCACCCCCAGACCCCACCTGGTGGGAATACACTGGGTATGATGATGATGATTCTTTATTATATTATTTAAAATTTAATGATTTCTGACTATAAAAAATAATTAAAATTTTTATTCTATCGTCCCCCATCTCTTTCAATTTATAAATAGTAATATGTATATCATCTTATTATTTCATTATATTCTCAAAATTAGTTCAAATCCCCCCACCCCCGGGCTACCCCCACCCCCAATCCTTGATCTATATTTTTTTCTACCATATTTTAATTACTTTACTTTTCTCTAATTTGATTTTGAATTAAACTATTTTTTTGTGCTACACGTATAAGCAATTGGTTTTTCTTCTCTTTTATCTCAAAATATAGAAATTAGAATAAATAAGTTTTGTTATGCATAATAAAATAAATGAAATATTGATTAGAAGAAGACTCCAAAATAATCTAATCTATTAGAAATGGTTATAATTTAAAATTTAAGTTAAACACTTTCATATCTATCACAACATAATTTTATCTCATATCCTATTTTAATTTTTTATTTATTTACTCAAATTCAAAAAAATTATTAACTTGTCCAAAGAATTAAAAGGAATTCCATAATGCGTATAAAATTTATTGAATATGAATTTTAAAGAAAAAAGAATATCCTGAATTCATTCTATGAAAACGAATTTTAATATGTAGCATGTGTATATTATGTTTAATTATACTCTAAGTTAAATCATTAAAAATTTACCTTTTTAGACTATGATTTAACATTCAATGTTATACCTTTTGATATGTATTATGTACTTATATTTATAGAACAAACAAATTTTATTTATTAAGTAAGTATGGGGAAAATAATTTCCAAACACATATAATGTTAGAAAGATAAAATAACTAAGCATGATATCATTTTAGTTAGAATGTTTTTTTCGTATAAGTAATTTTGTCAATAATAATGAAAACTCAAAATTTTATTTATATATTTGTCAAAATTCTTTTTAAACATATATCTAATGCATGCAATATAAATTATTAAAATTCATTAATGATTCAATATTATACTTAAAAAATAAATTTAACATAATCTGAAATATTATATTAATAAACATATACCTTCATTTTATTTTCGTTATTCTATATTTTGTTTTGGCTCAATTTTTAAAAAATTATTTACTTAATTTTATATACAATATAATTTTTGTTAAATAATGAAAAAAAATTCAAATCTGAATTAATCATATTCAGTTCAATATTATTAACGTTGACTTAAAATTACCAAATGGCTTCTCAATATCTTGTCACTTCGCTTCACAACATTGATATATCAATTCAGTTATTTTTTCAATTCTACTTTGTATCCCCATCAAAAAAAATTTAATGTATCAATTCAAGTTTTTTTCAACTTGCTTTCAATTTTCTTCCATGCATTCTCTCTCTCTCTCTCTCTCTCTCTCTCTCTCTCTCTGTGTGTGTGTGTGTCGATCAAGAGGATATATAACATCAATGGTTGTTGGCTATTGTTCCTCTACGTTTAAGTTAGCAGAGGAAGATAAAGATGAAAATGTCATATTCTTCCTACATACAAAAAAAGAAAATATTAAATCAAAAATAATTTTTTAAAAATGAAGAATATAAAGAATGCAGTAAATAAATTTACCAATAAAGCTGATGATATAGAAGTATATATAGAGAGGCTAAGAAGCTAGAACTCCAGTCCAATTTAAATTTTATTTAAATTCAGATTCATATATTATATTAATTTGTTAAAAGAAGATTAATTTGTTATTCTTTCTTATCCTTACTTTTTTCAAATATAATGTATATTTAACTGATAATTTATATATATTTGAATTAAGATAAATATTTAAAATTGTAATGACCCTCCAGGTCATTTTCTCGATTTTCGTGCGTTTCGGTATTTTGAGACTTCCCATAGCGGCTACAGGTCATTTATGACTTGTCGGAACTGTCGGTTCGATTATCGGACAGTCCGTTTGGGTTTTAGGCTCATTTCTCTGTTTTAGAGCTTTTGCTGTTTAGAATTTGGTCTCGGACCAAAACTCCCAATAAACGATCTCAGATGGAAATTATGACAGCGCCATTAGCTCCGAAACGTTGATTTAAGGCTAGGGGGATCCTTGGTTCAGGTCCCAAGGCTTTCAGACTCATTTTGGGCTATTGGGTAGATTTGTTGAAAAATAAAACTATAGGTGTGGGCCCCATATTTAGTTGAAATGATCGTGGATGAAAGTTTTGTTGGTTCCATTGAGTCCAGAATGTCGAATTTGTTATGGTAGCATAGTTCGTTTGCGTGTACGGGGTTCCGAACGAATCCCGAGCACCCGATCAGAGTCTATTTTGGACTTAGCTAAAATCTGATATCTGATTTTCTAGTGTGACCGCTTTAGAGGTCAAGGCCGGATAAAGTGCTCGTCGCTTAAACGGCCTGGGTGGGCCGGCCGCGGGTCGCTTTAGCGGTCCTCGTCCGCTTTAGCGGCTAGGATACCGCTTAAGCGGACCCTAGCCCATTTTGCACCCGCCGCTTTAACAGTAGGCGCTTAAGCGCCCAGGTGTCCGCTTTAGCGGCAACTGGAGCTGTTATATTGTAACACCCCGTACGTTCCCAACCCTACTTGACGACATTAAATAATATGTACTTAGGTATCGAGAGCTATAAGTATGCATTTGGTAATGCTATTGGTGAGATAATTGAATTTGGCTCTTGTTATGTGATTAAACCTTCATAGGAGGTGTTTTATGATCTTCGTGGAACATTTGTGGGGTTCAAAACGAGGCTAAGAAGATCTCTAAACAAAGTATATTAAGGTTAAGAAGTGAGTTAAAGAATAGGACTTGAAGTATCTAACCAAACCCGCGAAGAGAAGTCGAAAAATGGAATTTTCAAAACTTTTAAGGAGGGGTGCATTTGGGACCGTGCCACACCGATCTGGGCTAAAATTTTTAGCCCAGAGGCAGTAGGTTGGCGCTCCCAGGGGCGTGCCACCTTGGGTTTTCCACTTTTTCGAAAGTTGGAAATTTCTAAGTCCCAAGGGTATCCGGGGTCGTACCGAGCCGATTTTTGCTACGTTTCTTCTACAACCAAGAGTATATACATGAAATGAATGACATATTACATTGGTATGATAAAATTACTCGAGAACGAATTTGGGGCCAAAATGACGATTTTACCCTTATAGTCAAAATAAGCCAAACGTGGCTAGAATCACTTGGTTTTTGGATTGAGGCTACGGATATGAATAGCATGAGTGGGAATATTATTGTAATACATATTAGGCAACTTAAACACGAGAAATTATTGATTTTATCGGGTTAAGTGAATTGGGCCCAAAAAGGGCCCAAAAATGAAATGAAAGCATGGCCCAAAATGGGTCAAATGACCCATTCTTTGCCAAGACCTTCTAGAATACCACATTAATGACTAAGGATGGACTCAAGGTCTATAAAAGGGGCCAAATATCTGATTTTATCATGAGAAACACCCATGCCTTTTCTATCTTTTTCTAGAAATTTCCCAAGAACATCTCTTTGGCTTTCAAAACCCTAAGGCACTTCTTGGAGAAAGATCATCATCTTTCAAGCTTGGGTAAGTGAATATTATTGTACTTTAACATATGATAAGCATGAGAGAATATGTATATCATGTTGGTTATGGTTGAAAATGTTGGACATGGCACTTTGTGCTTTTGTATAAGATTTGTGATCCATGGGATTTGAGCTTGAATTTGGACTTGTGCCTTTGATGAAAGATCATGGTATGGATAAAATATGAACGTCTATGGTGTTATTTTGTTATTTAATTTGTTATTTTTTTTATAAGTGCAAATTGTGGGTTGTTGGCCGATTTGTGCTATGAAGTGTATTAAGGTGAATTGATGGATTGTTTGTGATGTGGTGTGGATATGAAAGTGAAAAGGGGAAGTGTTATGGTGGAATGTATTGATTATCATGTATTGGTAAATGTTGGGAATATTGGAGGATTTTTGGAATAATGATTTTATCAATGGTTTTGTTAAGGGGGAAATGACATGTTAAAGCTAAACATGTGACTTATTGTTGTTGTATGCCATTAAAAGGTAATTGGTGGTTAATGTTGGTTTCGTTATAAACTTGTGTTGTAGAGAAAAACATAAGGAAGGAGCAGGAATATTGTATGCACGTCTAAGATTGTGTATTCGTATTACGAATAGAAGGTATGTAAGGTTCCTTTTTCCATATCCCTCTGCAACATGTTGTTCACATTGACATTGGACTTGTTTCAATTTCGAGAGGTTTGAAGTATCTCAAATTCAGGTTGACGTATATTATTACTCATATGTGTCCTATTCTTAAATGACTGATGATTCGTTTGTCTCTTGTTCATGGAGTGAAGTTCCAAAAATGTCATAACGTTATCATTCCTTAAGAAACGATCTCAAGAGAGAGTAATAACATAAGAGGACCTATTTATTCTTGAATAGTATTTTCCCAATCATGACATGTTCCAAGTCCTAAATTATGAGGATTATCTTTGTAGCAATCTTTCACGAGTAGAAGTACAATCTCATAAGAGGAATAAGAGAGGTGATGTGCAAGCTAATATATCTATCCTTCATAAGTGAATATGTCAATCATATGTGTGATTCCTATTATGTCATGATCCTCAATATCTCAATCACTCTTAAGAATGGAAGTAAGAATAACAAGAGAAATAAGAGGTGTATAATTAAAAAGTAATCATGGGTGGTATCCCAGGGGTTAAAATACCCAGCATGGGTCGATCCCAATAATACGGGTGGTATCCCAGGGGCGATATAAACGCCTAGCATGGGTTGATCCCGATACATCCTAGGGGCGATATAAAAGCCTAACATGGGTTATGATGGTACATCCCAGGGGCGACAAGCCTAGCATGGGTTATGATGGTACATCCCAGGGGCGACACGAAAGCCTAGCATGGGTTAATATAACATCCCAGGGGCGATAAGCCTAGCATGGGTTAATGATATCCCAGGGGCGACACAAAAGCCTATCTTGGGTTCACATAACATCCCAGGGGTCAAAGTACCTAGCATGGGTTAATCTCATCCCAGGGGCGACAGAACAGCCTAGCATGGGTAGAATAATAAAGATGAATGAATATGAAGACAAGAGAAGTAAAGAACGTAATTTACATAGATCCCCACATGCAGAAAGAGAGTTTATTCACGTTCATTAATTCTTTTCACTATTGTTGTTATTATGTCTGATAACGATCCTAATAGTATGAGTGTATCCATGGGGTGAAAGAACACATCTTTATGATGACCATTTATCAATTACTCAAAAGTAAGAAATGAAGAAAGGTGTGCGCATAAGTTAAATTACCACCAATAGAGTGGATGTACGTTAAGAGAGTGGATGTATATTCTTCCACCATGAGAGTGGATGTAGGATAAACCACCAATAAAGTGGATGTACGTTATATTATTAATTCCCTACCCTACCACTGGAGTGGATGTATGTGGATGAGTATTATTATTTTACAACCGACCAACCAAGGAGATGATTATTAATGGTAGTGGGCATAGAAGAAAGAAAGAATCTCTGGACTCTATGGAATAGAGGAACCTCTAGAATTTCGGGAATAGGAGAACCTCTTGGAGGTAAGTCTTTTGAGTGAAGGACCAATCTCTGGAATGAGGATGTGTATGAAAGATATTATACGACTAATAATGAGTTAAGTGAGTGATCTAACATATTACTACGATATGCATGTTTCCACATTTAAAATGATGGTTCATCTACGTTGACTATTCTCTCATATTTTTATTAGATTGACATTCTCATGTATGATGTTATTTCTTATAAGCCTTACATACTCAGTACATTATTCGTACTGACCCCCTCGGGGGACTTACCTTACATGTTGCAGGTACAGGCATTAGTAGACCTCCTCTGTAGACTGGGGATCATTCGCAGAGTTTTGGTGAGCTCCACTTGATTCGGAGCTTTCTGGGTCATAGTTGTATAGTTGTTTTGGCATTGTAAATGTTGTATAAAGCGGGAACTTGTCCCGACTTTTAGTTGGTCTGGTAAATGCATCTGTTAGAGGCTTTTGTAGACATATGTGGGTATATGGATGTAAGATATGTACGTTCAGTTAGACGTAATGGCCCCAACGGCCAAGTTTGATATATATGGTTATAGCATATGTTCCATGTTCATGTTTTCCATATAGTTGCATAAGGTTCAATAAGATTCATATGAGGATATGCATACGAAGCTTCAGGAGCAAAGATTGGTTCTCTCGGGCCAAATCGGCTTCGGGTGCCAATCACGCCTCAATGGGGTTTGGGGCGTGACATATATCCCCTTCTTCACCCAAAAATCTCATTCATTTCTTAACTTTTTTCCTCCATTCTTAAGAGCATAGGTCGTGGGAAAATGGGGAAAATCTTTCATTGGAGCTAAGGTAAGTTAGCCCCGCACTCCTTAGTCTTTATTCATCATTTTACCTATTGAATTCCTTCCCATTTCATTGTAAATTCTTAGAATTAGGGCTTTATATCCTATACTTTGGGGACTGATTTGAGCTCCGATTCACGCTCCGTTTGTGCTCAACTTTTGAGCACATATTCCTTGTCCCCGAGGCCCATTATTGACCCAATTTTGGGCCCAAAGTTTTATATTGTAATATGGGTATCATTTTACTCATAATGATGTGTAATTTACTATTTTGATAGCATGGCGTTATTTCGGGATCATGGAGCAAGGACGGATGAATTATGGATGATTCAAGAGTTGCGGTTCGGCAACGAGGTAGGCTTCAGCCTACTTTTCTCTATGAGATTGTGTATAGTATAGATTGCATTCTAGGTAAGGACTATAGGATGGGATTACGGCTAATATATGATGACTTAGCCTATTTTAGGTGTTTTGGGGTAGAAAGGTGACCCGAACCATATTATAAATATTTGTTATGGCCATAGAATCCTATTGCCCTTGAATATAAGCATGTCAACCACAGTAAATGATTAAGGATCCTTTAGTATGAGACTTACCATTTGACTTAGCGATTCGGGAGGTTTTTCCCCGATTAGATCCTTGTGGTGGCTTTATGCCCTTGATTATTGTGGTTGCTCGGGATATGAGACCTTGCTATATTAGGTATATCTTATTGGGCCCGAGACCGTGATTATGAGCCTAGTTGAACTCTAGGTGAGTATTCTACCCTTAGCAAGGGTATGATTATCATTTATAGACGCTTAGGCGTCTATGGTTATATTATTTGGATACTGGTGATGACATGCATACTATCTGGCGCATTCATGCTCATTTAGTGGTATGATTCCTACCAAAATCTTGATTTTACTACTATTTTCAAAAAGGATATTTATTCTCACTTTTTTACTTTAAAAAGGATTATTTTATAACGGAAATCGTACCACCTTATTTACTGAATTATGAGCTTTTGGAACTAAAAATGATGTTTTAGAACTTCAATCGAGGATGATTCCGGTCCATTATTTATCCACTCATTTTACCACTACTATTTACTTCGGTCAAGGAATATTCCGACCCTTTGTACATGATTATGATAATTTAGTCCCGAGCATGATCTCGGGCAATGAATTTACGAATTTATATCCTTTTAGTCGCGGTTCGACTCTATGCAAAGATTTTATATATATATCTCCGATACTGAATGGAGTATATGGATTATGATGATTATTGGAAGTCCTGGATCGGGACCAGGCAGTGTATACGGATTTTTCGAATCCCCTAGGAGGGATCTTCGTCCGAGAGCTGTCGTGCCGGAGAAGGATGGTCGACATAGGTCCTGCCTTTGTGAGCTAGGTGAGCTGGAGGAGGTGTATACACTTTGTATGGTATGGTACTCGGTACTTATGGTTTGAGGTGATGGAACCGGTTCGAGTTCGGTGTCTATGATATGGTTATGGTATCTCGATTTATGTTGCATTCATCCATTCATGTGCATTGCCTATCACCAGTATAGTTGTTTGGCGCCTGCATCTATTGGTCTTATGGGGGGTTGTATAGGTACAGGTTACAGTTGTTGTTTGCTGAGTGTTTCCGTGAACTTTCTGGGCTTATGGAGATCCGGTTAGGTACTTGTTTGCCCGGACTAGCCGATTACTTTATTATTGGTTATTATGGTTAGTTCGTGGCAGGTTGGTTGTAGACTGGTACCTGAGTTTGGAGGTATGTTTCTGGTTCCTTTATCTTTTCAGTGAGTTACTTTATGGCTAGATTGTCTCATGATTAGTCGCCCTCAGTTAGAGGATTGCTTATGCTAGTGTTAGCTCCCTCACTTAGCCAAGATCCTCAAAATGTTAGGTTGACTCCCTCAGGTTACTACCTTTGAGTTAGACCTAGACGTATCTATACATATGCATATGGTATTACTGTATATCCCTCTATTTCTTGTTCATCTATATTGTAGATGAAATCCTTGGCCTTGTATACTACTATTTATATATATCCTTCTTTTACACTTCTTGGTATATTGGCTAGGGATATATGGTATAGTACTCTAGTACCTGAGTTGGGTTAGGATAGGGTAGTCTATCGTTATTGCTCCATTAACATTATCATGCTTGTTCTTGGATATTTACCTATAGTTACATTCATGACTTCATGTTATTTATGCTTGCATTATTTTCGGAGCTCAGTCGGTCGTTGCCTACTGAGTACCACGTGTTTGGTACTCATACTACACTTCTACAGGCTGCAGGTTATAGTACTAGTTATCGTCGTTGGTGTGTGTATCGTCCGGAGCAGCTATGGATGGGAGATTTGGGGTGAGCTCCTGACGTTTTGGAGTATCCCTACTCTCCCTCTAATTGTTAGAATGTTCTCTATGTTATGTCAGAGACGGCTTGTATATATATATATTTTTTTTTCTGTATTTCACTTGTGCTCCTGCTGTATTAGAAGCTCTTGTACTGGCTCTATCAGGTTTTGGGATTATACTTACCCTTTCTATTATATTCATTCCGTTGTTTCCTTTATTTCTATCAGTAGTCCATTACTAGTTGTTTCGGACTACGGGTAGGCTTACCTACTAGTGGGTTATAGTAGGTGTCATCATGACCTAAGAAATTGGGTCGTGAGAAAAACTAATTTAATAATAATAATAATAATAATAATAATAATAATAATAATAGTAATAGTAATAATAGTAATAATAATAATAATAATAGTAATAGTAATAATAGTAATAATAATAGTAATGATAATAGTAGTAGTAGTAGTAATAATAATAATAATAATAATAATAGTAAAAATAATAGTAATAATAGTAATAATAGTATTAATAATAATAGTAATAATAATAATAATAATAGTAATAATAATAATAATAATAATAGTAATAATAGTAGTAATAATAATAGTAATAATAGTAATACTAATAGTAATAATAGTAGTAGTAGTGTGTAGTAATAATAATAATAATAATAATAATAATAATAATAATAATAATAATAATAATAACAACAGTAATAATAATAATAGTAGTAAATGTAATAATAATAATAATAATAATAATAGTAATAATAGTAATAATAATAGTAATAATAGTAATAATAATAATAATAATAATAATAATAATAATAATAATATTATTAGTATCTTGATAATAATATTATTATTATTATCTTGATAATAATAATAATATCTTGATAATAATAATAATAATATCTTGATTATGATAAACTTTAAAACTTATAAAATTTAGTAACCTAGAGTTGGTAAGGATATTGATTTGGATGACATACAAATTTTAAAATAAAATAAAAGGTGGCATCTTTTTTCCTTTTAAATAAATGTGAGTACCTTGGACTACCAAAAAGATCTCGGTCGTCCACATCCTTTGATAGGACGGATCTTATTTCTTCCTTCACCTCTAAGTTGTTAGTTCTACACCAAACACGTGTTAATACTACCCAAGCATTGCATCTTCACGTGTTGGTCACATATTACTTTGTTTTAGTCCCAATCTGCTCTCCACTTTCTCACTTAATCTCTATCACTTTTCCTTTCTAATGGTTTGTTGATGATTTATTCATTGTTTGGAGGAGTACTTTGGTATTAATTCACTTTTGTTGTACTTTCTGGTCAATTGAGATTCTGATTTGGTTAATTTGTATAGACTTTTGTCATTTTGTATGGATACTTAATTTTCTTTCGCACTGTAATGGTTTCTGACGATATGTTGTGGATTTTCAGTAATTTGTATCAAATTTCAGAACTATCGATATTATGGTACTGCCTTCACTTTGGTTTTGGACCAAATCCCTTTTTTTCTTTTGCCTCTTATACTTCATCAATTCTATTAACTGATGATACTTTTTTTGGATAGTTGATTCGGTCAACATGTTTGACGAAATTCCCCAGTGAAGACTACACTTGATGAAATTCCCCAATGTAACTGATTCTATTGAAACTACACGTAGTTTCAATAGTTGATTGTTTTGACAAATGCTTCAAGGCTAATCAAGTTGCACTGTAAGTGTTCCTAGAATTAATTTCATTTTATTATATTTCTTTGATAATGATATTTCATTTGTTTGCATGTGTAATTCTACAGTAGCTTTACTACTATTTGTCTAATTTCTTTGTTGATAAAAAAGAAATTAGACATAACTTTAGTTTTTCAAAACAAGTAGGTATCTTCCCCTGTGATATCTTTTTTCAATTAGTAGTTTTTCAAAAAATCAATAAATCTTTATACGTTAGGGATTTCTGCTTAGAGGTGATTAAATTTTCATGTGATATCTTGCAACTTTCAAGCCACTTATATTCAGTAAGAATTGATGAAAGTTTCTGAATTCTTTGATGCTGCCATGAAATTAGCAGCGACATGAAAGGTTCATAACTTGGGAGATGACTAAGAAAAAATGTTCAAATTACAAAGTCAAAATAATAAGCAGGTCAAATCAAGAAAAGGCTTTGATTTTCGATTCTCCAACTTTCAAGCCCTTCATGTACAACTCCACATTCTTTTAAGAACTTTTAAATTCTGGGTCTCTTTCCCTTTAAAAAGAATGTTGGTGCTCTGTTTTTATGTAGTGATAATGGACTGTGATTGATTTTGATGTTGTATTCATTTTGCGCAGTTGATCTCAGATAAAAGTTGTCGTTGCATTTGTAATAGGTTCTCATAATCGTATTCAGCACTGCTTCAATACTACTGCAGAAGTATTACAACAATGAAGGCTTACGAATTTTAGAAGAAATGCATCTTCATTTGTCTTCTTAGCCGTTCTGTGTTTCAAATGAGCATGACACAGGTGGAGTCCCCAATAACTGGGAACTTCAATTATCTGCAAAGTGCTCAAAAGAATTGCCACCAGTGAGTCGAAAGAAAGATGTCCCTTCTGGAAGCAAAGACATGCCGTAGTTGTTTTGATCAATTTTTCTTTGTTGTTGTATCATCTTTCAATTGTTGGGTACAACTTCAAATGTTTATTATGAAATAAACCTTAATAAAATATATCTAGAAATTTGATTTGGATATGAAAACTGAAAAATTAACTTTAGACATGATTTAATTGGCCTCCTCAAAAAGGAAAACAAAGCATGTGATTTTGAGTCCTTTGGTTGGGAATAAGTTATTCCGAGATAATTAATCTCAGGATTAGCTATCCTGAGATTAGTTATCCCCCCATCGCTATGGCATAAATAGTGAGATAAATAATTTCGGGACTAATGGATAAAATAATTTTGCATTTTTTCCCAGGACTATTATACCTTATACCTCACACCAACCGGCCAACTACATTGCCAACTGAACTGAAATGATGCATGGCAACACTTAGGGGTGTACATAGTTCGGGTTGGTTTGGTTTTTGTTTAAAAAAGAACCAAACCAATCATGTCGGTTTTTTAATTATATAAACCAAATCAAACCAACATACAATCGATTTTTTCAGTTTTGATTTTATTCGGTTTTTTCGGTTTTCTCGATTTTTCGGTTTTCTCGAAATTTTTTTTACAATTACAATATGATTGAAGTAAACATCAAATGTTTTCACTAAAAGATCAAAAACATTGGGCATAGTCAATATTAAGTATCAATATACATCCTTCATTCAAGTAGTTCCAACAAAAACATACAGTCAATCAAAACAAGTCATGAATTCTAGTCAAAAAATGTTAGAAGTAATCTTCAAGTACCATGATACACCACGATACAGCTGCCATATTTTCTTCATCCAGACTAATCGATTCTCAAAGGGACACCCGAACATTCTGAAAGAAAAAAAATTTATTAGCACTCAAACGAGTAGTTAGATATTGAATCACTTGTTAACCTGTTCAATAGCAACAAGAATAAAGTTATTTCCAAAGCAGAAACAAAAAAAAAAAAAAAAAAAAAGAGCAGCCACAAGCATATATGACTTCAATTAATATAAATCGGCTGAAATCACCATGATTCTACAATTAATTTTATAAAATATAATCAGCTTGAGGACTTTGGCAACATGTAAGTATGATCATCAATTTTTCTAGTCACAACTCATGAATATGCTCAGGTGATTGTCATGTTAAAAGTAATAAACATAAGCCTGTATACTGACAGCAAAAGATATGTAAACATTTACGCCATCATAATGGAACTACTTGGTGCAAATATTACTTTAACATGCACGACCATGATAACTCCATAAGTTATGACAATGAGAAGATGTGTGTGTGTATATATAGATTACGAACAGAAAGCTACACTGAACTTCAACTTGTAAATTAAGAATTAGATTTGTAAATTACCTTTTTCAACTTGCTCTATTTTCTGAACTTCTTCCAAATAATCTTGAACCTTCAATTCTTTAGAAGGTGATCGTATCCATTGTTGAGTGCAAATAAGAGCCTCTACCGTCTTTGGTGATAAAGAACTCCGATAAGAATCAAGAATACGACCACCAGTACTGAAAGCTAATTCAGATGCAACGGTGGATACAGGAATAGAAAGAACATCCCTTGCTATTTTTAAAACAATTGGATATCTACCCGATGAAGCTTTCCACCAAGCCAAGATATTGAAATCCTTTGGCTTCTCTACATTATCCGTCAGATAATGATCAACCTCAGATTTTTTTCCAGTGTTTTCCTCTTCTTCTAAATGTTTTTCCCATTGAGATTGCAATATATCATCTTCACCCATCATGTTAATGTAACCTCTAATATTATCAGTAGAAGATCCAGCAGGAGAATCATTATAGTAAGCATACAAGCGTTTCAAGATGCCTTCCACCTTATCTGACTTCAATTTTCCCAGCAAAGCACCATATGATTTGCTAAGAATAAAGTTCACATATCTCATCTTATACCTAGGATCCAACACAATAGCAACAAACAATAACATGTTCAAATTCTCTGGTTTCTCAAAATTCTCCCAATATTTATCAAACTTAAGTTTCATCCTTCCAGCCATGTCAATTAAAATAAGATCCTCACTATAAGAGTGCTTAATAAGAGCACTTCGGACATTAAAAAATTCATAAAAGAATAAGTTCGAAGTAACATATAAGCTCCCTGAAAATTTCAAAGTAGACTGATAGAAAATGTTAAGAAACTTTATGAAAGCTTTCACATTCTGCCAGTCAGCTGTATTTGGACGTCCTTTTAATTCACTTTGAAGACAATACTTTTGGTAGTTATGATCATCTATATACATTCTTGCAAAGGCCTTTTCAAAATTTACGGCAGTATCGAACATTGTATATGTAGAATTCCACCTAGTTTCAACATCAAGACTTAGAAGACCATGAGTGTCTATCTTTACCTTCTCAACATATGACTTGAACGAGGCAAATCTAGAAGCAGAAGACTTCACATATTTCACTGCATTCCTTATACGAGAAATGGGCTCAAATTGTTCATCTAAACCTTCTTTTACAATGATATTCAAAATATAAGCATTACATCTAACATGTAAAAACTCAGTTCCCAAGATTACCCCTTTTCAATCATCAATACGTGCCTTCAAATGCTTAATGGCAGTATCATTGGCAGTTGCATTATCCAGAGTTACTGTAAACAAGTTTTCAATTCCCCAATCTAACAAACATGCCTCAATACCTTTAGCTATAGTCTCACCCTTGTGATCCGGTGTTTGGAAAAAATTAAGAATCTTCTTTTGTAAGTTCCATTCATCATCAATCCAATGCGCGGTGACAACCATATAAGTCAAATTTTGAAGTGAAGTCCATGTATCACTAGTAATACATATACGTTGGTTCATGACTAGTTTCTTAAGCTTTTCTTTCTCTTCTTGATAAATCTTCAAACAGTGTCTAGCCACAGTTACACACGAAGGTAAATCAAAATTAGGCAAAGCTTTGGCCATCAATTTTGTAAAACCTTCCCCTTCAACAACTTTAAATGGTTGCTCATCAATAATGACAAATTCAGCAATAGCCCTCTTCATATCATCCACATTATACACCACTTTTTCAATAGAACTTGTTCCATTTTCTTGTCCCCCTAGTTTGATAGGTATAGGTTTCAAAGTTGATTGCCTTCTATCAACAACTCTAAAGGGAGATTTGAGACATAATACATTTAAATGTGTCCATAATGTAGAAGTTCCATTTCTTTTGGTCTCGGCAGCAAAGTGTTTGACACAATATTTGCATTTTGCTCTACATTTACCTCCTTTAGTGATAAATTTAGTAAAGTAATGCCAAATCTGTGATGTTTCTCTTCCAGTATTACCATCTATAGGATTGGAATCTACAGGAGTTGTTCTTTTTTGTTTTTTAGGAGGAGTGTTGTTACCTCTCTTTCGAGGTACTGATACAGTAGGAGGATTGTCGACAATCACTTCTACATCTATTTGAGTCGTAGTCTCCATCTAAGAATGCGAACACAGCAAATTAAAACTTGTCGTAGCAGCAACAATGAATCCTAAAGAACACGAAAAAAGAACATCATAAAGGAAACATCAATTAGAAACTAAAAATGAAGTCTAGATGACCAAATAATGTGTGCTTATTGACAGCCTTACCTCCTTATGGAGAGGCATGTTGCATGATATTTGTACAATAGTAGAATAATAAAGTCATAGCAGTTTCTTGTAATTTCTCATGATTTTATCCCTAACCAAATAAGTCTCTGAACCACAAGATTGAAATTTTATGAAAATTTTGCAATCAAAGAAGAAAGAAATGGAATCCCCACAATAGGTTCATATGTATTTTAATTATGAAATTGGTGGTGCAGAACTATAAAAAACTAAAAAAAATTGCAGATTTTGATGAGTTAACTACTTGAGGCAAATTTCAATGAGTAAATGACCTCTGAGAAAATGAAAAATGAAGAATCGGAAGCAACAACAACTTAATTTCATAATAAAAAGAAGAAAAACGAACCTGAAGCTGCTGAAACGCAGCTTGAGGACTGAGGAAAAGGGAAAAACTTTTTGTAAGTGTAAAGTAAAAGATGAAAGTGAGTTTTAGGCTTTCACCTTAATGAATATTGGGCTTTGGATCCTTGTCAGTTGTCATTATCAGTTAATGGACCATATTATAATTTGAAGGCCCAATTTTGAATATATATTACTTTCTAAATATTGAAAATTAATAAAAATAATTTAAAAAATAATTATAAAGTAGATTATAATTAATATTTTTTATATATAAAAATTAAAATTGTATATGTATTATGTTGGTTTGGTTTGGATTCGGTTTAACTTTATTTTTGTTAACACCAAATCAAACCAGAAAAGGTCGATTTTTTTTTCTAACGCCAAACCAATCAAACCAAACCATAAGTCGGTTTTTTTTCTCGGTTTGATTTGGTTCGTAGGTTCGGTTTGACTTGACGGTTTGGTCTGTACACCCCTAGCAACACTTATGCACTTCATTAAAAATAAGGCCCACCATAGAAGTGAGGACATCATTTTGAATTGAGAACATGGGAACATACTATGAAACATTTTACCTGTAGCATTTTGCTGCATTGTAATACCTTATCTCTTTAAAATTTTTTCGAGGTGATGAAAAAATTCCATCCTGTCTCCAGAATTCAGCAGTTAGAATCTAGATTCCAAGTTATCGCAACATATTTTATACATATGTTGACGTATTGCCTTTATTTTTGCCTCACGAGCAAACTCATTGTATAATTTTGTTCTGTAGATATGTAACATACCTTGAAAGGTAATCTGTCGTAATATTAGCCATGTTTCCTTCATTTGTATTTCAGTAATGAAATTACATAAAAATTTAAGTGCTACTGATTGATAGGTAAACACGTTCGTCTCCATTTTAAAATTCGCTTGGATGCCATTGTTTATATTTATTACATCATAAAATTGTCAAGTCAAAAATTATTTACGTATGATGAGAAAATAATGACATTAGGCACCCGTGCGGAGCACGGGACCCTTATCTAGTAATTGCTATAAGGAGCACTAAAAGATGTATTCTTCGTTACTATCTATTTGTGAAAACAATTTTTTTTTTTGTAAAAAAATAGAAAAGCCAAAACGTACTTTAACTGTAAAAGATAATTGCAATTAATTTTAAACTCATAAATCTAAATTGTTTTGGATAAAACACGAAATTTAAAATTTTAAAACTTAGGATAAATATACAGAAAACAACAAAATGCAAAAATCCAGAATGTTCAACGTAACAGCGCACCAATTATTTTCAATTCAATTTCATTGTTATAATAATAATAATAATAATAATAATAATAATAATACAACAACAACAACAACAACAACAATAATAACAATAATAATAATAATAATAATAATAATAATAATAATAATAATAATAATAATAATAATAATAATAATAATAATAATAAGAAGAAGAAGAAGAAGAAGAAGAAGAAGAAGAAGAAGAAGAACAATAACAATAACAATAACAATAACAATAACAATAACAATAACAATAACAATAATAATAATAATAATAATAATAATAATAATAATAGTAACTATTATTATTATTATTAGCTCATTTTTTTTAAAAAAAAGCATACAGAGAAAACTGGAAATTATGATTAATGTTAAATGATGATTATCTAAATATAAATATTATAAATTGTAGAAGATCTGTTTATTCAAGTAGTAATATCAGCATGTTTGGTCAAACTTCTAAAATTAGCTTATTTTGAAAAGTACTTTGTTTAGAATTGCTTTTCAAAAAATTACTTTTGGTGAGAGCCAATTTGTATTTGAACAAAAAAATTAAAAAATATTTTTGAGTAGCAATTAGTGTTCGACTTAGCTTTTTAAAAATTAAGTGCATTTCTCTCAAAAGTGCTTTCAAGATAAACTACTTTTTTAACTTATGAAAAACTATTTTTTCTGCTCCAAAAACACTTATTTTCTTTCAAAAGCTTAACCAAACATCTCATGTTTTTTAAAATAAGCACTTTAAAAAAAAAAAAATACTTTTGGAAAAAAATAAGCTTGGTCAAACAGGCTATAGATTTCTTATTTGTTTTTCTTCCCTGTTAAATTTTGTATAACAATACATTATCATAAAGCTAAATTTTCTAGAAATAATTGGCTAGTGCCAACTCACTTATTTTTAGGTCTATAAATAGATATTTTTATGTGATTTTATCTATTGAATTTATAATTAATATATCTACCATAAAAAAAATCTTTTATTCATATTCATAATTAAATAACTAAACTTAGAGATTCTTTTTCTTTATGAAGTTTTTATTTAAAGATCATACTTCTTTTGGCAACCTGACACATTGCCAAGTTGATATATTGATTATATTTACAAATTCTTTCTATAATTACAAAGTATCACTTTTAAATCTAAAAAGCTTTCAAATTTACATTTAAATTTCAAAGAAAAAGTTTTAATTTTATATGTATTCAAAAAGTAAACTATAATTATCACCAAAATATTAAGCTTGTCTTGAAACATGTTATATTTTTAAAAAAAAAATACTCAATATATCACCAACAAAATAATAACAAAAGCTAGCATTTAAAAAAATATCAACTTGATTAAAATTCTCAATAAAAGGTCTTAATAAAAGGTTATTTTATTTTTCATTTACATATCCAAATGTTTTTAACACTAATAAAAATCAAACGAACAAAATTAGAATGAAAAATATGATCACTTACTTGATTTCACGTTTGGATATAGTAGGAAAAAAATTAACCTATTAAACGACTATCATCTGCATATAAAAATATAAATGTTAAATCTAAAAAGGTTTCTAAAAATGAAGAATATGAGAATGCAGTAAATAAATTCATTCATAAAGCTAATGATTTATCAATAAAAAGAGAGTGAGAGAGAAAGTGAAGAAGAAGAATATTTAATATTATATCTCATTGTAGAACTATATATATGACTATATGAGAACTTAAGAAGTTAGAATTTCATTCCAATTTAATTTTCATTTAAATTCAAATTCAAATATCATATCAATTTGATAAAAGAAGATCAAGTTATTATTCTTCCTTATTCATACTTTTTCAAATAACATGTATATTTATCTTATAATGTATATATTTCAATTTAGAGAAATATTTGAAATCATGAGATCAATCCACATATAAATTATTATTATTATTATTATTATTATTATTATTATTTTACTACTACCAATATTACCACTATTATTATTACTACGTTCTGCCACTACTATTATTATTTATTTTAATTATTATTATTATTATATTTTATCTTTTATTTAATATCTAAATCAATTGTATTTAAACATATTTTATAAATATATTTTATAGCATATGAGAGAGATAAGTTTTCATAAATAGTAAGAGTTAAATGAACTCTTCTGCATTAGGTTTCTATTTTTTAAGTCAATTAATTTTTTAATCGATAATGTATTTTCAAATTCAAAATTTTCTAATATTTTCATTCTAAACTTTTATTACAATATATCTAATTTTGATATCCATCCTCAGTGACATTTAAATTTAAATATAGGTTAATCTCTTAAAGAAAAAAAATACAGGTTACTCTCTTAAAGAGAAAGTCTCCTCAACTTAGGGCCCGTTTGGGATTGCTGGTAGAAAACTGCTTATTTGAGAAGTACTTTTTTAAAATAGCTTTTCAGAAAAGTGCTTTTGAAAAAAAGCAATTTGCGTTTGGTAAATTCATTTGAAATATGCTTTTGATAAACAGATTGTGTTTGGATAATCTTTTTCAAAATGTGTTTTTGAGAGACAAATGACCAAAAAGGACATGTATATATAAACTTTTACTACTAAAATTATTTTATAGAGAAAATTTATTTTAAATATCTATTATAATATTTTTAATTAAAATTTTATTTTTATTTAACTAAAATCATCAATGATATTTTTGATTTTATTTTAAAAAATTGAGTGAAAAATAAAATAATAATATATAAATCATAGAATGAAATAAAGAATTATGATGTAAATGTGAAGTATAAAATTTTAAAATATAACTTTAATCAAACTTATAAGATATGTTAATTAATTAATAAGAGATATTTTTATTTATAAATATATATATATATATATGTGTGTGTGTGTGTGTGTGTGTATGTGTGTGTGTGTGTGTGTTTGAAAAGCAAAAATTTTTTGCTTCTTCCCAACAGCAGAAAAACTGCTTCTGCTTCTTTTTAAAAGCATTTTTGCAAGTTTAACAAACACTCTTCTTTTTTAAAAAAATGTTTTTTTCTAAAAAAAATAATATTTTTTTTAAGAAAAAAACAATCTCAAACAGGTTCTTGGTTTAATAAGATTGAATGATACTGTCACTAGTACGCACTACTACTATTATTTATTATTATTATTATTGCTATTATTATTATTATTATCATTGTTCTTCTTCTTCTTCTTATTACTATTACTATATTTACTTTTATTATTATTATTATCTTTCAATTAATATTTAAATAAATTGTATTCAGATATAATTTATAACATTTAAATTTTAAAAGAAATAAGTTTATGAAAGAGTAAAATTTATTTAGAACTCTTCAATCGTGAGTTTCTATTTTGAAGCTAATGAAAATCTTTTTTTAAAAAAAAAATAAAGGATAACATTTTTTAAAAATTATGATATTTCTATTCTGTTAATTCAAAAATTTTATTGCAATACTATTAAGCTTTGTTGTAAAACTGCCACGTGAGTTTTAAGTAGTTTGTCACTTAGCTAATTGTGGTACTTCATCCTCTGTTTTTATAATATATATAGATATAGATGATACAACCAATGTTTGATTGTTTACAACCGAATCAATTTCAAATACTCCGTCATCTTTTCTCCTTAAAATTAAGAAAAAATTAGTATTAGTGTTATCATGTTAAAGTATGAACAACAGAAACATAAAGTACAATGCTTGTATCTTATTATAATACTTATTTTGTAGTTTCGGAATATATAAAAAATAGCAATTTAAAATGATAATTATGAAATTAAGATACAATGCACCATGATTAATATTAAGATCCTATAAAATATTAATATTTCAAAGCAAAAACAAATAGTAAAAGAACTGGTCTACCTGAAAACTACCGAAACAATCGCATCAAAAGGGAGCCAATTTTGTGAACGAAAAATACTTCTCCATGTCATAATTACCTATTACCTAAAGATTTATAAGAATAACGAAGGGAAGCAGTGGCTTCTCCTCCACAGTTAATTTTTTGGACAGGAAAACGGTTGAATAGCATGGAAGGGTATAAATAATTAGATGAGAAGGAGAAAAGTTGTAAGTTTTAAAAGGAGATTTGTAGGAGTTACGTGAGGAGAGTGGGGAGAGGGAAAGTTTGATTGCTTTTAGTACTAATAAATTTAATATAAATTAATCACACTTATTACAGAAAGAATAACGGATTAACCATAAAATTAAGGCATTAATGATAATATTAAGGGGAGGAAAAGAGATTAATAGTATATTGATAATGAAAGGAATTAAATAGGATTATCTTTAATATTTTGTAAAATTTAAGGTGAAATTTTATGTCTTTTAAAATTAGAAAAGAATTAAAATTGAGAAAAAAGTAAAAAAAAAAACACAAAAAAAGATAAATCACAATGGTAACCTTAGAGGCATACCATATCAGCTGCCCCATGATTCTCCTTTATATATATACTTGTTGACTAAACCACGCTTCGCGCAGTCATAGATTTCTTTTTCTATATATAGTTGATATAAAAGAAATGAAAATTCTATAATACCAAAAGTTAAAATTATATATTTTTATATTTTTTACATACAAAAAATAATAATCTAATGTATAACAAAAAAATAAATATGAAAATTTAAACAGAGATGCAAAATTAATAATAAAGGATTGAATACTTTCTTATAATTTCAAAATTAGAAGTTCTTCAAGGACACTTCTCCAAAAAATATATAAAATAAAAATAAAAATAATCAATGGTTATCATTTGATAATATTGAGTCATCTACTGTATAGAATAAATGTATAAATGGAGCACCTCCACCTTTATAGATAAATAAATGCACTTTCTTCTTCTCTTTCTTTTTTCCCCAAACAAAAAGTATTATCTACATTTATAAGCACATGATTAAAAAAATATGAATTATCCAACTTCTAACTACCATTAATACAAAAAGAAGTTTCTACTTCACTTGAATGATATCTTTTATTAAGGAAAATGAAAAGATTATAGTTACTTGTATAGTTTTATACTCCTCACTATTCATAACAGCTTTCAAATGTATGAACGTATTTAATATGTAATGTATGTTATTAATTTTATGAACCAATATAAATGATTCAATTGTAATAGTGGACTTTTTCTTTGCTTTAAACTTTACGTAAGAAATAATTAAGTATTTCAATAAATGATTCATTTGTAACAGTAGACTTTTTATTTTCCTTTTAATTTTTTTGATACGAAATTAATTTTTGCCTATATTTTTTAGTGAATAAACTTCAAAACATTTTTTCAAAGTTATACAGTGTCAATCACTAATCATATTCTTGGACAAATTTAATCTAAGAAAATTATACATCATAGAAGAAATCGAAATAAAATAGGAATAGGATTTGTTTTTATGAATTTAGAGATTGAGTGCATAAAATTATCTTAGAAGAAATGTAATCAACATTGAAGTAGATCCGTCGTGTGTACCAAATTTCTCGATATAGAGGACAACATGAATCATCAAAAGTTAACAAATGTTGAGTAAGAAATAATAGTGAAATGAAAAAATATAAACTTTCCAATAAAAAAGATGAGAAATATTAGCCTATAAAGAAATAAATCAATCATATTTATTGAGAATAGAGCATATATAAGTAAGTTTAATAAAGATAAATACTCACCAATATATATTCTCATTAGATAAATTGCTACTATTCAAAGAAAAAAAATACATGAGAACTCATGTGAAACATTTATTTTGCACAACTAAAACTAAAATGGTTGATTCATGTATACATATTTTGATAGTATAAGATATATATAGGTTAATTTTTGTCTTTTGATCTCCCATCTTTTAGCACATTATTACTCCACAGTAATAAAATTAATTATGAATTATAAAGATTGGAGGTGGAAGAAAACATGAATATATATTAAATCTCTAGTAAAGAAGATAATTATAGTGGGAGGTGAAAAGTTGATGAGTTAAATAAATAATTTTTAAATTATGAAAAATAAAATAAGAAGAAATGGTAAAAAAAAAAGAGAATATAGATAAATAAGAATGGAAACCATAGAGAGGTGCCACATCACCTAATCTTCATTCTACTTTATTATTATATATAGATATAGATATATATGTAGAGAGATTGATTTTGATGAAAATCATTTTAATACTTCAACTTTACTATAAAAATCAAATATCTCTCCCAATATTGAATAATTGTCATTTTCGTCCTCTTATCTCAAACTTTCGGTCATTGATCTGTAATTTAAGATTAATTGACCCCTTCTTATCTTTAATCAATAAGTACCTTAATAATTAGTCATATATTATTTTCTCACAATTTTTTTTCTATTAAGTTGAAGATTTGGAGACAAATTCTAGAGTCGAAAGGATTCAGGTTGAGCAGAATTAAGCTGCAGAGTACTTGGAGTGCAAATGTAGTGACGCAATACATGTGGAATGTGGACGTGAGGATTGATATACAAGTCATCCCCAAGAAATTTTTTTATTATACATGAGGGATAAGTATGATGTGTAGACAAAAATTGTATGAGATTCCATACATATTTTGCCACATATATTAATGGGCCCCATTGTCAGAAAAGTGGGCAAAAAAATCCCCGCTCTCTCATTTTTTAACTTTTTCACTTTAGTTCAAGCTTTTTCATCTCTTTGTTTGTGCAATTATTTCACAATTTGTTTCTCTTCCCTTAATATTTTTATTCACAGAAAGTGTGGAATTCAATATTTTTTGCCTAATTAATTCTATTTTTAATAATTTAATATTCTTTTATCGAATTTTAGTTATTTGCATAATTAAAAATAGTTGTTCTCACTAATTTTTTTTTCTTCACAAGAAATATTTATTTTGTTCTATAGTGTCGCTGATGGAAAAGACATTGATCGGAAAAGTTCTTTCCTTTTATATTTTCATGTTGGAGAGTATTTGATAGATTTAAGAGTTTTAAATTATGGAATTGCTTAAAGAAGAATAAGTGCAGCTTAATTTTACTCTTTCATATTATTTGCCCATTTTTTTTATACAATCCTTAAAAAATCATAAATAAGAAGAATATTTTTATTCGTTTATCATTTTCACTCCTTTTTAATACACACTATTAAATGTCTTATTCATTAATATCAAGATTAATAATGGGAGAACTTTTTGAAACTTTACAATATTTATAATTTTAAAAAGGAATTGATAATATGACAAAATGGAAAAAGTTTAATTAATTATATCTTAATTTTATAAATTGACATTGGAACATATATTTTTAGTAATGTGAACAAGTAGTACTTCCTCCGTCCATCTTTATCTGTCTATGTTTGACTTGACACGTCTCTTAAAAAGCAGTTAATAGAATGTAATAATTTTACTATACCACCCCTAGTTATTGCAAGTCATCTCACTTATTGAAAAATGAATTGAAATTAATTACTTTCTTTGTTCCTAAATACTTGTCGTTCATACTAAAAATAAATATTTCATAATACTTGTAATTTTAGAAAATCAAGACACAATTATTTATTTTTTTCCACCTTTATCCTTAGCCATAGATATGACGAGAATATAGTATAAAAAATAGAAGTATTAAATAGAGAGGTGTGATAAATAAGAGTAATATAGTCATATCAGCCTCTAGTTAATGGTTTTCTTAAAAGGAGTGTAAAAAAAGATGACAAGTATTTAAAAATGGAGGAGTATTAGGGGCCGTTTGGCCATGAATAATTTTCACTTTTTTTCAGAAAATTATTTCATTTTAGTGAAAATTTATGGTGTTTGACCATAATTTTTTTTCACTTAAGTGAATTTTTTTTTTGAAAAGCGAAAACAAGTTTTACGTATTTTCACTCATATTTTTCTCACAAAAAATCAAAAAGAACTCTACTTTATTTTCATGGTCAAACACAATTTCAACTCCAACTCCAAAATATTTTAATTTTCATAGCCAAACGCCTACTTAGTTAGGAGTAATAAGGACAAAATGAGTATGAAGTGATAAAATATTTCTTGATTTTTTAAATTGAATAAGTTAAAATAAGTGGATGGAGGAAATATAAGACAAAAAGAGAGGAATATAATGTTAGAAATAGGATGAATTAGGAGAAAAATATTTTCTCACTTTCGTGAATTAAAATATTCAGATAAGATGAGTGGAAAGATTTGGAAAAGTAATTGTGCAAAAAAAAAAAAAAAGAAGAAGAAAGAAAAAAGCAGCTGAACGAACAAAAAAAATCGTTGTTCTAACACACACAAAAAAAAAAAGAAAAAAAAGAAAAGGACCAAAGAAAACATAATTGAAAAAGGTGAGAGACGGACAGAAAATACGGCAGTTTTTTTTTTTTTTTTTTTTCCAAAAAACATACGGCAGTTGCTAAGACTTGGTTCATTTTTATGAGAATGGGACCCAATATAATATTAAAAAGGAAGAGAGGGGACTTTTTTGCCCACTTTTCAGACAATGGGGCCCATTACATGTGGCAAAATATGTATGAAACCTTATACAACTCTTATCTGTCACATCATACTTATCCCTCATGCATAATAAAATTTTCATTTCCAAGGGTGGAAGTTTCAAATATTTTGGATCATAAAGAGATTGACGATGATGTTACACATTGGTTTGGAGCGGCGTAGATGAAATGAAGGTTGACATCCAGTGTCTTTTATGATAAGAATGTGTCATCAAGACTTAAAGGCCCTCCATTCATTTTTATATTTGTCCACTATTTTAAAAATAGATTTTCACTTTTACTTGTCACTTTTAACATATCAAGAAAAAATAATTATTATTTTTCAATATTTTACCTTATCATTGACTACTTATTCTCCAAATTATTTTTCAATACCTAATACTATTAAACATCAATTAATAGGGGTAGTGTGGTAAAATAATTATGTCAAACATTATTTTCTTAATAGCGTGTCAAGTCAAAATGTGACAAGTAAAAATGAACGAAGGACAATGTCGGCTCTATATGCTATTCGGGGGCCTCTTTTTTTTTTTTGACAATAAATAATAGATTTTTAAAAAAAGAAATATTAAGTACTATTGGTAGAAAAAGTAAAATTTTCATATAATATGAAAACTATTTAAAAAAATTTGATATATATATATATATATGGAGTAATATTTCTCAAGAAAGATTAAATGAATTGATTTTATTATTAATTGTAAAAGAAATAGTTAGAAGGAATCATTTATAAAAATATATTACTAACAATTTTGCATCTCAAAACCTAGAAAAACAGATTTTATAAGAAATATATATAATTTTTTTAAAAAATTTAAGGTTTCCGTTTGATTTTAACACTAATGTGCTTGAGCCGTCGCTGGTGAAGGGAGTAAGTATCATAAAGTGGTTGTTAGACCAGGTATGTTGTATGGGGCAAAAGTATTATCCGGTAAAAAACTCGCACATTCGGAATTGGACGTTGTAGTGAAAATGAGTTCAGATGAATCTCTGGACATAATAAGAGAGATATGACCTTATTACAAATTCATTGTACCGGCTTTCCGATAAATAATAACAAATTTCTTTTGGAGAAAAAAAATGCATGTATAGCATTTGAAGAGAGGTTGGAAAAATAGACAACATGAACTTGTAACAATAGAAGCATCTCAGAGAAACTAGCGCAATTTTTGTGAAATAATGGGAAGAAAATTTTTATTTCTAGCAAGGCTTTATGTATACTACTTCTTATTATATAAAGATAATATGTTTCTTAAAGTCCAAGCAGATTGAGATGAGTTATGGACAAGCCTTTGTGTTTTAATTGGCTGCTATGTTTTCATACCAAAGAACAACTAATAGAAAGATGTACCAAATGTCAAAATATTTATTTTGTTTTTAGATCGGTGTTCTATATCTTTAGAGCTTAATTAAACTTAAATTTGCGAAAGAAAATCTCACATCGAGGAAGAAGTATTCTCTAATAAAGATGATTCCATACTCAAGACTCAAACCAAAATTTTTTAATTAAAAATGAAGGCATATATGTTTATTTATTCGGAGTGTAAGCACTAAAAAAATGTCAAAATATCTATAAAAGAAGTAGTACTTACTAATTAATTATAGGAAGAAGAAGTGGTAGAAAATCCGAGAAGGAATTTGACAAAGAGTGACGTGCATGTCAAAATATTATCCACTACTACAATTACCAATACTCATGTTTACAATTTAGCTAAGGGGGGAAGAACAGACAATTGGGTCCACTCCAATTATATTTACAAACACATTTTTTATAACTTTTTTTTTTTTCTGGCATTATTGCTCTCGATCGTTTTCGTCTTTTGGATCTAAGTTAATCTCGTTCCTTTACAAAAAATATTATGCTTGATCGTTGATCTAATTTAACTCTAAAGATTAACTCCAAAAGTGAATAACTTTTAAGATCATATGATTAAAGAGACTAAAATATTTCATTAGTTTTAATTTGTTTATCTTATTTTTCTTTTTAGTATATTTCAAAAAAAATATTCTTTTTCTTTTTTAACAATTTTTAATTCCACTTTTCACTTTAAGATCACAATATTAAAAAATATTCTAAAAATCTTTAATTTGAGACTATAAAATTTACAAATTTTCTTTACTTCCTTAAACTATAGGTCTCGGGTTCGAGCCCTGGGAATGGAGAAAATCCTGTTGGGTTCGAAATTGGTGAGAGCGTCATGCGGAAACTTATAGTTTGCAAACCATAGATGCGATAAATCGGATGACAAATAAAATTATACTAAAACATAATATTATTGATATGGTTCGGCCAATTGGCCTATATATAAAAAACTAATATTGAAAAACATAGAACCTATTGGGAGAAATCTCCCACTAAATAAAACTTTTAAAGACTACATTGTGGATGTTATTGTGTTATGGTATGAGAAGGGGTCTTCTATTTATAGAGTTTCAAAACTTTTCCTACAATAAAGAGGTTAGCCAAATATGGAAGAGTTTTATATTTTTCTTTTAGGAAAAATAAAAGTAATTATGGTATTACTTTAATTTTCCTTCAATAGAAAATTAATACTCAAATTTGGTAAGAAAATCAGGGCAAAAAACCCTAACAAATCTCCCCTTTTTGGCTGGATTTTCTTGGCAAAGCTTGATCCACCTTTTTCACTTGCATATATGATCTTTGTTCTTCACATAATCTTCATATCTGCTGTTTGGCATGCTTAAAAATGGAGCCCTTTTGGGTTAAAAAAATATATGAGCCCTTTCGGGTTAAAAATATTGGAGCCCTTTGCAGGGTTAAAAGTGAGCTTTATTTTCAAATATGTAACAGCAGGATTGTTGAAAATATGATTGACAAATATCTCCACATGTAGTTTTTTTGGACAAAAATCTTCATTATCATCAAATTGGTTGCAGTTTGATTTGAAACCACTTTGAACCTGTTTTTAATCTCGTTTCACCAAACCATTGGACCTTTGAACCGTAGGCTCTGATACCACTTGTTGGGTTCGAAATTGGTGAGAGCGTCATGCGGAAACTTATAGTTTGCAAACCATAGATGCGATAAATCGGATGACAAATAAAATTATACTAAAACATAATATTATTGATATGGTTCGGCCAATTGGCCTATATATGAAAAACTAATATTGAAAAACATAGAACCTATTGGGAGAAATCTCCCACTAAACAAAACTTTTAAAGACTACATTGTGGATGTTATTGTGTTATGGTATGAGAAGGAGTCTTCTATTTATAGAGTTTTAAAACTTTTCCTACAATAAAGAGGTTAGCCAAATATGGAAGAGTTTTATATTTTTCTTTTAGAAAAAATAAAAGTAATTATGGTATTACTTTTATTTTCCTTCAATAGAAAATTAATACTCAAATTTGGTAAGAAAATCAGGGCAAAAAACCCTAACATTGGGAGCACCACCTCCAGAATGAACCCTGCAGTGCGAGATCCAAATTAGTCGAGACTCTAATGAGGATACTGGACACCGGATACCAAGAAAAAAAAAAGACATGTATCCATTGCTCATACGATGAATACGTACGTATCTGGATGGAGGAGAGGATAGCAACTAGCAAAAAGGATTAGATCACTTAATGTAACAAAAATTGAATGAGTGATCAGGAGGGAAATTGAATGAGATATATGGTGCGTACGTGTGAGGAATTAATTGCTGATGGTGAGATGTGGGCCTCGCCACACGTGTTGTTGAGTTTTTGGACCTTTGTTGACTTTTAAAGGTACTTTCTTGTCTGTAGGTGTGGGTTGGGTTTGGCCCCAAGTCTGTTTCGCCCATTATCATGCGCTTGTGCGTCCATCATGCATCACTTCCAAGAGCCGCAACAACAATATGTTAATTATTTTGAGTTTTTGTGGTAACATCTACCTAAAAAGTAATGAAATAATATTATTAAGGATGAAAGCAAGAAAAGAAATACTCCTTTTATTTTATTTGTCACTTATTTTTAAAACAGATTTTTATTTTTACTTGTCATTTCAAGAAAAGATAAAAGAATTTTTCTTGTTATACTCTAACATTAATTGCTTATTCTCCAAACCATTTCAAAACATAATATTCTAAACATCAATTAATAGAGGTAGTATGATAAAATAGACATATCAACAATAGTTTTCTTAATAGATGTGCCAAGTCAAAATATGACAAGTAAAAATGAACGGAGGGAATAAGAGACGTTGAGAAGATTTTTTTTTTATTTTTTCAAATGTTTTCTTTCACCCTCGGTTTACAAAAAGAATGACATAAGCATGACATATTGACATTGAACATGTGCTGTCGTGAAAGAAGTGGCCGGGAAGAACATGGCATTATGCATTTGAGATCACAGAGAAGGTGGGAGACATGCCATTTGACATCCTGAGGGAAGATTATGGGTAGGTTATTTCGTTGGGAGTTGGACATCAACCGTAATATTTCATAACATTTTTCTTTCAATGTCTATACGTAATAAGTAATGTTCTTGTTATATTTTGATTTTGACCCTTACTTGCAACTTTCAAGTTCAATAAATTTTAATTTTTTACCTTGAAGGTTTGATCAAGAAACAAATAAGGATCAAAGTACGAGACCACTTATTTTCGACAATGAATATAATTTTCTGAGGTGAGAATTCAGTTAAATCTCCTCACCAAAAAATTGGACTGCACAAATAAGGCCGAAACTAGTTCTTTTACTTCTATATAATTGTCTAAAGGAAAATTTCATATATATATACAATAAAGTAATTAGTTTGCAACAAATATAGCCATATTTTTTTTACATAAAAAATAGCTCAAAAATGTACTAGTGACAAAAAAAAATTACAACAAAAATGGCTGCATGTATATGTAATATATCGATATTGTATAAATATATATATAATGTATCGATATTGTATAAACATATATATATATAATGTATAACATGTATCAGAGATTATATACATCCATATTCATTGTTTATGCACTTGACTATATTTTATATGTCAGTACTTGTTGGAAGTAGATATTACACGTATTGCCATTGTATTAACCAAAATCAGTAATTTATTTATAGATTTATGGAGTGGGTCCTATTATTTATTTGAATGATTAAATGAGAGAAAGTTGTGACAAAGCTAGTCCAAAGTGACATTACAATTTTACTCTCTTTTTTAATGACATATTTTACCAAATTGTTGTATTAATTAAGAGCATCTATAGCTAAGTGCTGTAACAGAGACAATAAAGTAGGCTGAACAGCCATTTCAAGTATTAAAGTAGGCCGAGCGGCCATTTCAAGTATTAAAGTAGGCCGAGCGGCCATTTCAAGCAATAAACAAAAAAGTGGCCTTTGTTTTGTTTGTATACGAAATTCAATCCAATGAATATTTTGTCTAATTTTTTTTCATTGTCGAATTCCTTATGCTAAAGGTGATTAGCATAGTGGTGAAGGAGCTCCAAAATTCTTTTTAGTTCACAAGTTCATATATTAGGTATTATTATTTTCTAATAAGCTTATATGAATTTCTTGCTCCACTATTGAGAAAGTATAGCTTAAGCATATATTAATGTATATTATACCAAAGTAACAATTATAAAAAGTAACCAGTAATATTTATGTAACAACCCTCATAGTCATTTTTGACGCATTTTGATTATTTTACCCCTCCCTGTAGTTGCATTATGATATTTCTAGTTTGTGGGGATGGGCGGTTAGTTTTCCAAGGTGATTGGTTGAGTATTTCAAGAGTTTTTCATTTTGAAAGATTTCGAAGATGATAAGGTTGACTTTGGTCAACATTCAGAGATTAGGCGTTGTACGAGAATTCCATCAGTTTCATTAGCTTCGAAATATTAGTTTTGGGTTAGTAGCATTGTTTTTTTGGGTCCCAGGACTTTTGGCTTGATTTTGATCTTTTAAAGAATGTTGGAAAGTTGAGGCTTAGAGTTGAATTCTATCAACATCCATTGATAGCGACCTTCATTTGTAAGTCCGACGATTTCATTGAGTCCGAAATATCGATTTTAGTCTAGTAGCATAGTTGGATGGTGTTCACGGGGTTCCCAACAAATTCCTAGGGTATGTCAGGGAATTTTTGAGCTTAGATCTTTGGCTAGTTTACTGGTGCTGGGCCAGCTGAATTCCTTCTTCGCATTCGTGAGGAGGGCGTCACGTTTGCGAAGGAGGAATCTGTCTTGTCCTAGCATTTGCGGTGGTGGGGATGCGTTCGTGAAGGGTTAAGTGGTACGGGTGAGGGCATTTGGTCTTCGTGATCGAGGAGCCCTGGTCTTGCTCACGATGGATCGGGCCTGGATTGGTCGCGTTCACGAAGAAGGATGGACCTGGGTAAATTTAAAATCTTCTTTTTTGAACATAAACTCCATAACTCGATTTTTGAAGCTTGAAAACTTATTTTTAGGAGATTCAAAAGGTGATTATCGATATTTCTTCATTGGGTAAGTTTCCAAACTAATATTTTAATATTTTTCAATGATTATTTCGTGATTTCATTTTCAATTCTTGGTTTTTCAAATTGAAATTTGGGAATTTTTGAGTAAAAGTTAAAGAATGATAAAATGATGATTTCAAGGTCGATTTTAACTATCTTTTTGATGAAATTTCAAATATGAACTCCTTAAGTTACGGCTAAAGTGATTTTCTAATAAAATTCTATTTTTGCCCTTGTGAGCTCGAGAGTGACTTTATAGACTCAGAATTTAAATATATAAATATGGGTGTCTATGGATTTGTTCTTATGTATAATTTGTATTTGACCAGTTTGATCGTTCAGAGGCTATTAGGAAGAGAAAAGCTTTGGTTTGACTTTGCAGGTCACTTTTAAAGACAAGTTGAGGTTTCTTTGACTCTTTTTTAAATTGTTTATGTGCTAGTTGTATGTATATGGAGTAATAGAGATTTAGGGATCCAATATAGATGAGATGACGAGCATCTATGTGGATATCGGTGTTATGTGAAGGACTAAAAGCAATAAATTAACTTGTTTGGACTATTTTCCTCTATTTGCTAGTATGATTGTGGTGAATTGTATCTGAAAGCGAATTATCGAGCATGCTAGTTGATGATTTTACTCCTCTTTGAGAGGTTGAGTTGGATTATGGTGATTTTTAGGGAAAAATTGAGATTCTTGCTATTTGAGTATTAAAAATAGAGTCTAGATCGATTGTGAAATTTGAAAGAGGTGAACTTAAATTGAAAGTTGAATTGACTTATCATATGAAATGCTTTGCTTGATATTGTACTTGTTATTTAGGGATCATAATAGCACGCCTGCACATCATACATTGCATTTCATTTAGATTGGATTTGCACAATATTATATTAGGAATAGAGTGGCATGCCTGCCCAGTACATGGACCCCAGAAGTCCTCTATAAGCCCCAACTTACTATATAGAGTGACGGGTGTGTATACAATTTATGCATTATATTCATCCATTCATTTCTCTTTGCTCGATCTATGCAAGGTGTTGTTTGATGAATCTATATTTACTTGCTAAGAATATGGTAACTGATCATTTTACCCTATTTGATAGTTGATTTCCTTGACTTGTATTGATATTGGGTTTGGTAGTGTGAATGAGTGGTATGATGCCTTATTTTGCTTGGATTTTTTTGAGATGCTATTTTCACTATGATATGTGCATACATATAAAGTTGTGGTAATTGTTTTTATCTGTTAGTCTAGGCGTGCCCTTCCTATTTGCAGGTTCGTTAAGATTGGACTAACTAGTTGAGAGTTTAGATAGTTCTCGCCATCACTTTGTAATAGGATCAACCGACAATGCTGCTGAGTATCTTTTAGTACTTACGCTTGTTATTCTGCACTTTTATGTGCAAGTTATGAGTCTAGAGCTCTGGGTTGTTGATTACCCTTTGTGCTTAGATAATATTTTTGATATTTGAGGTAGATACTGGCTGATCCGTGACTTCTCTGGATTTATTCTATTTTTTCTTGTTATGACGTCTTTCTCTTGTATTTTGAGCATTGTAGTCTCTAAGTTGTATTCTTACTCTGCTTGTACTTTATGACTTTAAGATTTTGAGATGGTTTCCTTGAATTTTGGCATTGATATTTGTTTTTCCTTTATTACTTTTGCGTTATTATTATATATCTTGTTGTTTATTGTTGGGTTGGCTTACCTATCGCGGGGTGTGATGGGTGCCATCACGACTCGAGTTTTGGGTCGTGACAAGGTTGTATTTGACCACTAGGTTTATTAGTCTCACAAGTACAAGCCTAGTTTAGTAAAGTCTCGTGAATCAGTGCGGAGACATCCATTATTTATCTTTGAGAGGCTACGAGACTTTAGGATATTTTCTTTCTTCTTTCTTATCGTCTGAAGATTGAACTCACCAGCTACTGATATTCTTATTTCATTCTCTTACATATGGTGATGACTCGTGCTACTGTAGAAGGAGATCTAGTGCCTGTGCAAACACCCGAGCCTGCTCTACATGTCGGTTTACATAGTTATGGTAGAGGACGTCATAGAGATCGATGTAGAGGTCAGGGTAGACCCGGTGGGTCAGCTAGTGGTTGTAACACCTAGGTATGATGGTATGCCCTTGCAAGATGCAGGAGCTACAGGGTTGGCTAAGGCAGCTATGTTAGATGAAGAGAAGAAGAGGTTTGAGAGATTTAGGAAGACGGATCCATCTTAGTTTCGGGAGGATAGAGTGAAGATGAGGATGAGTTTCTAGTGACTTGCCATGAGAGGCTTCAGAGTGTGGGGTTAGTGGAGTCCTACGGGGTTGATTATACAGCTTTGTAGATGCGTGACCCTGCTACGTTAGCTCCGGGACTGCAGGATCTTTGATGATGACTTGGGGGTTATTTGCATAGGCTTGTCTTGACCAATTTTTTTGTCATATCTTGATGGAGAGCCTAGACATCAGTTTAAGCACTTGACTCAGAATGGGATCTCATTGACTGAGTATGTGACTATATTTTATGCATTATCTCACCATGCATGGTAATTTACCGAATGAGACCGAGAGGATTCACAAGTTCATGAGAGGTTTGACCTTCTATATTTGAGAGGTCGTATTTCCTACAGCTCAGTTCAGAGCTACTTTTCAGAGGGTAGTTGAGATGGACAAAGAGTTTGAGCTCATGTGCCATAAAGAATTTGGGGATATGAGGGACAAGAGGGCCTACACTCTTAGTCAGTTTAGTGGTTCCTCATCCAAAGGTAGGGGTTCTTTTAGGCGAGGCTTTTGTCTTCTACATTATAATACAGTTCATATGACTATTCAGGTGTCTGAGGGTGGGTATTCTGGATGAGACTCTTTTAGTCTAGGGCAAACTTCTCAGTTCTCATGGTTTTCCTAGAGGTTCTCAGGCCATGGTGGCCCTTCTAGTTATTCAAGGTTTTCTCAGCAAATGATGGTTCCTAGATCATGCTATAAGTGTGGTAGTCCAAAACATCTCAGGAAGGATTGTGATGCAAATTGAGCTTCATCAATATCATGGAATGAAAAATTGAAGCTCAAGATGCTTAAGTAGAAGTACTAGGAAGAAAGGTGAAAAAGGAAGAAAGAGGCTATGAATGAAAAAAAATGGCTATTCTTGACATTCAAGACTCATGCTAAAGAAGACCCTTATTTCATTAAGGATATTTTTGTAATTATTAGGCTATATATAAGAGAGAATAGCTCATTTTAGAGGTAGATTATTTTGATGATTATGATTTAAAAAGAGTGAAACTCTTGTGAGGTAGGTTAAGGCCTTTATCGCTTGAAATGTTGATGGGATTGCTTGCTTGGGGATATCATTTCTCTTAAGGGTGTCTCTATAGTGTAGGTGCTTGTTTGGATTTCTTAATAGGAGGTCTTAGTTTTCGTATAGCCTCGATTGCCTATTAAATCCTTACTTGTGTCTTGCTTTTATAGATTTGGTGCTTTTTGAACTTTGTATTTGAGGGTATTGGTTTTGATATAGCCATTGTTCTTATTTTTTTTTTCATTTTGTGTCGATCTTCTATCTTTAATTTCATGTTCTTAAATTTAGGGGTTTTTATTAGCTTCTGTGTGTTTATTATCGTATCAGTTTGTCCTAGACTTAGATGTGGAGGTCGACAGTAGGATTCTCAAGCTCCAGTTAGGGCAGCAGCACTCCCAGCTATGGGTAGGGGTGGATCTCAAACAAGTAGAGGTGTACCACCAGCCAGTCCAAGAGGTGGTAGAGGAGTGATTCATATAGAAGGTGGTAGGGCTCAATGTTATACTTTTTTTAGTAGACCTGATGCAGAGTCCTTTGATGCAGTTATCATATGTATCGTCCCAATTTTCCATTGACCTGCTTCAGTGTTATTTAATCCTGGTTCTACTTTCTCCTATGTGCCTTCATATTTTACATCGGATCTTGATATGATGTGTGAGTATCTTGTTATGCCTATTCATGTTGCTACCTTAGTAGGTGATTCTATAGTGGTGGATCGAGCATACCGATCCGATTTGTGACTCTTTTGGGGTATGGCACTTGGGTAGATTTGATTATTTTGGATATGGTAGGTTTTGATGTGATTTTGAATATGGATTGGCTTTCTCCATATCATGCTATCTTAGATTGTCATGCTAAGACAATTACTTTGTGTCACAACCCAAATCACGGATCATGTGGGCACCTACCTTACTCCATTCTATATAGGAGAACCCTTACCACCCAACCATTCAATTAATGTGAAAGTTAAATAAAACTCTCTTTAAAAGCAAGAAGAATCCTTTAGTCATAAATCATCTTCTGTTCAACACATTTGATAAGTAAAAACAATGCGAAAAATAATAAGCAGTGATTCTCCATAACCTAATCTAAACCGACACAAGAGCACTAAATAAGGGGCAGGAAAATCTAAGACACAATAGCCATGTGAGAGTGAAAGGATATGAGCTGTTGAATAGTGATCACCGCCGTTTCTATAGAAACTCCAACTGACCTGCAACATGGCTATACCCCCGAAAGAAAGTATAGTAAGTGCAGTATCATTACAACCACACGTACTGGTAGGAATCATTGTCCGACAAAGTTTAGAAACAAATAACAATAATAGCAAATATGAAGGAAATCATGGCATCAAGTAAAGTTCTGGTTAATAATTCCTTTTGCATACAATAGTTGACACGTTGCCTTTAAGATCTTTGTGACCTATCTATCATTTAACATTTTTGTTTATCTTTTTCCTTTGACACATCAAACTTCTAGTAAATCCCTAGGTCGTGTCTTATCCCCCTTCCATCACTCTTGAGATTCTACCTCTAACAATTACAACCGCCCTATGGACCCCACTATTCTATCATACTATAGGTACTAGACTGGTTAGCCTGAAGTTCTCATAACTCTATAACTTGCAATACACCTAAGTATAGTCATCACTTTTTGCTCCCACAAATATACATATAAACAATAAGGCAACTATGCTGAGCAAGTTTTCCACAATCAAGTCCACTACAACATACACATATAGGCACACCATAAAGTATAGTGAATGCATGCATGCAATATGTACGTATCATCTCATCATCATCATCAATATTATCTCATCTTCACCTCATCATCATCATATCATCATCTCAACATCATCCACGTAACAATATCATCTTAATATCATTATCAATATAATCACATCATCATATCAACATCAGTATCATCAATGCAGTATGCAATATGCAGTCAGAAATCATAAGTTGTGCCGAAGGAAATCATGAACACTCAATTCACATATAAGCACAGAGTCAAGCAAGTCCTTGCTATCATTAACAATTTTCACAATACCAAAGGTTACTCTAACTCTTATCTTATATCTTCACATGCCTGGTAATTCTATAAACATATAAGTGAACACATATAGTACCCCACTCGAATAACATCCGATAACTCTATCTTACCGATGTATGCTCATACTCTTAGGTTGTCATTTATCTCTCTACCTAACACCCAACAGCAAATATTAAGCATGCCCTAAGACTCTCACACCTCTAACATTTGACAACCTCCATTCTGAGCTCTCAGCCCCTATCTAGTTTCCTTCCACTTATTCGACCATCATTCTTAGACTTTTATGCAATCAATCACAACCACACAAGTTTACTCCTATGACTTTTTTATACCCCACTAAATCTACCACTATACTTATGCCCCATATTTACACTCTCTCCCTATTCCCAACGACTTCATTGGATTTTTAGAATCCCACGAGCAACCAACCCTAACCCAAGTTATTCCCCCTTTATTCATTGGTCGCCCTTACATTCATACTAATTCATTAATATCTTTGTAATCTCTGCCAAACTCTAGTTCTTACAAAACTATACTTTTAAGCCACGTAGGGACACACCATCTTAATAATATAATAATTCAAAACACACATTTAAGCTTAATTTGGTTATTGTCATTCCATCCATCCAAACTCCGTGCCCAAAGGCCTAAGACATGAATTTTCCTGATATTACTATTATTATTACGTGCATCTAGCCCAAGTCTACTACAATTAAACCATAATCTACCTCGTAGATGAATTATGCTGCTACAGAGGGTGGAGAATTGTTCCATATATGCCTGGGCTCTTCTCACATCAGATTACTATTGGGTATGCCTTGAAATTACCCTCATGAAGTGCAACCTCCAAAATCTCACTGTTCTAGGTGTTAGGCTTATTTTGGGTATTTTTAGAGGAAGAGGACGACCCAAGGAGGCTTAGCTGTAAAGAGGCTTTTTCATAAAACTCGAGCTAGATATTGCCTAAGTACCGCTATAGCGGCTGGAGTACTGCTACAACAGTGGATGTACCATTGCAGTAATAGACAGTAGGCCAGACCCAACTTTTTAATTTTCCAGCCCAATTAATGTTGGGCCTTCTTTTTCTCATGAAATAATTTCTATTAAGTCCGAAAAGATGATTTTTCTCATTGCAAAGTTCTTCTAGGATGGTTTTTGACATAAAGATGTAACGGGTCATTACGCTTTGTTCATGCCAGGTGTATCAAGGCTAGAGTAGAAGGGTACTCAGGGTTTGTATCCTAAAAGGGTGATTTCTTTCCTTAGTGCCCATGATTTTATTGAGAAGGGGTGTCTTTCCTACTTGGATTATGTTCACAATACTAGTATTGTCACACCTCTCTTGGAGTCACTGAGAGTGGTTAGAGAGATCCATGATGTGTTTTCTATAGATCTTCAAGGCATTCCACCTAATAGATACATTGATTTTGACTTGATTTATAGCCAGGCACCAAACCCATCTCTGTTCCTCCTCATAGGATGGCTTCAATGGAGTTGAAGGATTAGTTATACAATTTGGTAAGTAAGGGATTCACTAGACCCAATATTTTGCCTTGGGGGTGCTCTTGTATGTTTGTGAAGAAGAAGGATGGGTTTATACGGATGTGTATTGACTATTGACAGTTGAACAAGGTGATCATTAAGAACAGGTATCTCATTTCTTGCATTGATGATTTATTTGATTAGCTTCAGGGTGCTTCAGTGTTTTTAAAGATTGACTTGAGGTTGGAGTACTATTTGTTGAGGATTAGGGATTTAGATATCCCTAAGATGGATTTGAGGACTCGATAAGACTATTATGAGTTTTTAGTTATGTCCTTTTGGTTGAATAATGCCTCTATGACATTTATCGGGTTGATGAATGGGGCATTTCGACCTTATTTGGATTCTTTCATTATTGTATTCATCAACGACATTTTGGTTTATCCCAAGAGTAAAGAGGAACATCTTCGACATTTGAGGATTGTGCTTCAAAGGTTGAGGGATGGGAAGTTGTATTTTAAGTTCTTGAAATATGAGTTTTGGCTTAGTTCTGTGGCATTCTTGGGACTTGTGGTGTTCGAGGAGAGTATAATGGTCGATCTGTCCAGGTAGAGGCAGTTTAGAATTAGTCGAGGCCTATCAAGATTTAGAGTTTTATTAGGTTGGCTAGTTACTATAGGCGGTTTGTGTAGGGTTTGTCTATTATTACAACTCTTTTGACCAAATTGACTCAGAAGAATATTACTTTTTAGTGGGCCGATCAATTGAGGCGAGCTTTCAAAAGCTCAAGGCTTTGTTGACTTCAACACCTATCTTGACCTTACATTTGGAAGGTAAAGATTTTCCCATATATTTTGATGCTTCAGGAGTTTGTACTGCTTTTTAATGTAGAAAGGGAAGGTTATATAGCCTATGCTTTGGGGCAGTTGAAGATCATGAGAAGAACTACCCCACTCATATTTTAGACTTGGCAGCGGTAATGTTCATTTTGAAGTTGTGGTGGCATTACTTGTATGGATTTGATTGTAAGGTGTTCACTGATTATCCCAGCCTTCAGTACATATTCAACCAAAAGGATTTGAATTTGAGACAATGTAGGTAGTTGGATTTGTTAAAATACTATGTCCTGACTATTCTCTATAACCCGAGAAAGGCTAATATTGTAGTGGATGCTTTGAGTAGGAAGGAAGTGAGTATGGGTAGTCTTGCCTTGTTGATAGAGGAGGAGCAATCTTTGGCTATGGATGTTTAGTTTTTTGCCAATAGCTTTGTGAGGTTGGATATTTTTGAGCTTGATAGAGTTCTTGCTTGTATTGAGGTCTGATCCTTGTTGGTGGAACAAATTAAGGATAGACAATTCGAGGATGGAAAGTTGTGCATCATTCGAGATAAATTGTTAAAGTATGAATCAAATTCTTAATTAGGAGGGGTTTTTTCGAGGATCAAGGGTCGGGTATCTATTTCTAGAGTTGGTGACTTGAACAAATTGATTATGAAAGAGGCTCATAGTTTAAGGTATTCTATTCATTCAGGTACAGCCAAGATGTATCACAACCTGAAGCAACACTATTAGTGGTGTAGGATGAAGAGGGATATAATGGAGTTTGTGGCTAATGGTTTGAACTGTCAGAAGGTGAAAGGTGAGCCCCAGAGACCGAGTAGTTTGAATCAGAGGTTGCTTATACCCGAGTGAAAGTGGGAGCGCATTACTATGGACTTTGTTGTTGGTTCATCCTAGACTTTAGGAAAATTTGATTCTATTTGGGTGATTGTGGATAGATTGACCAAATCAACTCATTTTATGCCGATGAAGGTTAACTACAATGCGGAGAAGTTAGCCAAGATCAACATTCAGGAGATATTTCAATTACATGGTATGCCCATTTTCATCATTTCATATCGGGGTACTCAGTTTACATCACATTTTAAAAGTTCTATGCAGCGAGTGTTGGGAACTCAGTTAGAGATGAGTACAATATTCCACCCTCAAAAGGATGGTCAGTTAGAGCAGACTATTCAGGTATTATAGGACATCCTTCGAGCTTGTGTGATTGATTTTGGTGTTCATATATGTATATGCACTCTATTGTAGTTGTGGTCTTGATTTTAGACTTTATGCCTACTTATAAGTTGAATGTTTGTGGATTGGCCTTCAAGCATGTGTGTTAATTATGAGTAGGATGTTATTGTCGTAATGACATGAGTTAAATGACAGTGATCTGGTTGAATCTTTTGTGATGATGAATTAAATACTTGAATTATTGGTGCACTGTGATACATCCTAGATGATATTGATTGCATTTCATGATATTATGATATTTTAGAGGGTCAGGTACCACACCAGTGTGGATTACTTATTATTGATATTTTGGAGGATCAGATACCACGTCGGCATGGTACATGGAAGAAATCGATCCCTTATAGGTCATGACTATTGGAAAAACATAAGAAAGAGTATGATGGGTGTTATGAGATATTGAGATTATACAATTGTGTTTTAGTATAGAGAAGATCTAGGTATTGTGAGGCGACTTCTATGCTGTAGGGTTTCATATGATTTAATATGTTTAACTTATGATTATATGTCGTGATATTGGTGGTATTGATTGTCTAGAAGTTGAATGGATTATCTATATGATGTATGACTTTCGTTTATCTACATTGGTGGTACATGCTATGATTGTTGAGATTATGAATTGGTGATTGGTTGTGACCTTATTTGGTGGATTATCTGATTTGATTTTGGTTGATGTTGGCCTGATGAAAATAACTGTTTCTTGATTAATGCTACTTCTTGTTTTTTAGGGTACTTGTGTAGGGTCTTATTGTAATTTGAACTCCTATTGTTGTTGAGATTACTGTAATTCTCTGTGAGGTTGAAGTAGTTGAAATACATGAATGTACTCTTATGGGGTTAATTGAGTCGTGAAGTGGTACTGAGTCCTCTGTGGATAACGTAAATACAGTGTGCATAGTCTTGGCGAAGCTAAATATTAGAGAATGTGTTAATGGTTGGTGATTTTATCATGATAGAATCAAATGTTAATGTAACTAATAACTTTAATTGAATTAAGAAAGCTAATTGGGAACCTTCTAAATAATGGATAAGTCAAGGTAAGGAGTGTGAACTTTGGGGTTAAACTATTATGTAAGATTGCCAGGATTGTTTCCGTTGATTGTTATATTGTGTTGCGTGAATCAACCGTGATCGACCAATGATACCTACTAGTACGTGTGGTGTACTGATACTACTCTTGCTACTTTCTTTTTGGATGTAAATGTATTGCCGGTAGACTTGAAGATTCTTAGTGGGATAGTGACATACTTTTCTTCGACTTCTGCATCCCATTCTGGCAGAAGTTGTGTCTCTTATTATGTGCTCTCACTGTAGAAGCTCTTGTACACGTCTAGACTAGGTGTTGGGTATTGATTATTGTAAGTATTATTGTAAATGATATTAGTTATTTAAATTAACATTGGTATCGAGATTTAATTATTTATTATTCAAAAAGTTTTTAATTGATTTTCTGCATACACTTGGTTGGGTGGTAAGGATCCTCATATCTAGTTAGAATAGAGTAGGTGCCTGCACAATTTCATAATTTGGGTTGTGCCAAATCTTAGTTTTTCAACTTGAAAATTATGGTTTTCTAGGTAAAGCTAAGAAATAGTATTTTGATGATTTCAAGCTCAAATTTAACTCCATTTTAATGAAATTTTAGATTTTAACTCCTTAAGTTATAGGTAAATTGATTTACTAATATAATTTTAGTTTTGCCTTTGAGGTTCGAGGTTGACTTTTGGATTGATTTTTTGGATTTGGAAGGAAAGTATAGCAATATGGATATCGTCGGAATCGTAGTTATGTATAGAACTAGTTCTTGATAGATTAGGAGCATTCTAAGGCGGGTAAGCCAAGTTTGTGATCATTAGAGACACTCGATTTTGTTTTGAGGTAGGCATTGACCATTGCATCTCATTCAATATCGTTGCATTTGTAGCACCTAGGAAAGTTTTGAATTAATTTTAATACTTTAGACGAGTATGCCTTTTAATCTATTATAGAATTACGTAATGTTATATATCAAATTAATGATCTTTGAGTCTACCTTCCAGTGACATAAATAGTTTGATATTTAAGAGGTTTCCGAGGAAACATAAATAGTGACTTCGATTTTGAAATTTTGAAAATAATAAAGGAATATGTAAAAGGATGGGTTTATGAGAACTTGGAATAAAGATGCAAAATTTTCTTTAAGTGTACTACTATGGCGTGTGTATATACTAAGTAACGTACCATATATTTTTTTTTGTGGTTGCTAGTGGCATTAAGTGCACCTTTTTGCTTGCTAATGACAGAGGAAAGTAGGTGGACCCCATTAAAAGTATTAATATGTGTAAAATGGATTACTTTGGCTTTTCCTAATTGATAAAGTTAATAGAGGAGCTATTTTGGGACTTTTCTTCAGTGGAACGTGAGAAGCCCATCAGCTCTCTGTTCCTCTTCGCTCTTCAGCCAAGCAACGAAAAAATTGGGAATATTAGAGTTCAAAAAATTCTTGCGAAGGAGGGACATACTACAGTTCTAAATTACTCGAAAACTACTAGTTTTATTCAAGAATTTTGAAGAATTCTCAAGAACTCAAATTGGGAATTAATTTCAAAAAGGTAATTTCTTTACTCCATACTTGAATTTGATTATGGAATACGTATTTGAGGCATAATATAAAGTGGTAATCACCTCTTGAATCGAATTTTGCGCTAGTTTCCGAAATGGGTCTTGTTAATTAGGATTCTTGAAAGGGAGAAAAAGATGAAATTGTGATAAAAGTAAAGTTTTGGGGTATTGCTATTGATGGGTTATTGATGAACATATGTATTATTTTTGTAGTTGATTGGTTGCCTATCGAATAGTGAAAGTTAGTGGTTAGCTAGGTAAAGGCGATACTCCCGTGAGTTGAGTTATAGGAGACTTTTGGTACTACCATTAGCTAGGAAAGCACCAAAGGTACGTAAATCTAAAACCTTCTACATCATTAAGGCAGTATCGCAAGTCATTTGTTCCTCCTAAAAGAGACAATACAATTTACTTGACATATGTGAATAGATCCTTTCTTTTTTATACGTCTAATACATGATTATATGCCTAATATGGCCATAGTATCTACATGCCCCTTCCATTTGAATTTACTTGTCTTCACCCTTCATGTGTCTATTAGTTGGAGTCATAGTATTCATATTACTCTTGCCGAGTTGTGTATCTATAGAGTTATACGGAATTATATTCATGTTCATTAAAAACTCTTAGAATTCATATGATATAGCTATCACATACCATACATTAGAATAAATGGCCATACTACATTTGTATATTGGATCACATAGCGATATAGTCATATGATGATATAAAGAACTAACGTTTAAATCGCTCGATACTATCAAAGAAGTTAGTTGTATATGGAAAATACTACTTGAACGGCTAAACAATATTTATTGTAATATACTTGCATAGGCATATAAGGCATTACTTGATAAAAGTTAACGACGGGAGGGTATTCATAGGTTTTGCTTAACTTACTTGCACGACGTAATTCTGTGCACAGGATTGAGACCAGACCATTATAGTGAACCCAAACATTGTGGCATACCCGCCCTTGTGGCATCATTTGTATTTTGAGTCAACTGGTATGTCATTACTGATTCCCCTGACTCGAGATGATATACGACACATATGGCCTACGGGCAGACCCTCATAGTGAGCCCATGGGGGCGTACCCTGTATAAGACTGTGATTACAATTATATGTATAATATCATAACAATGGATAATTGAGCAACATATGTCTTACACTTGACACAGATCGCCTTTGGTAGGCCATCATATGATTATTTGATTAAAAGTAGGCATAGGACACCACCTACGCAAATTATTAGGTGCAACATAATGATGAATTATTTATAAGATACTACATGACGAGTTAATAAGGCAAAGGCATAGGTTATAATTTATATTCTGTATCAGTTACTTATACGCTCATAAGTTATAGTTCCACCTAGAAGTTTCTTGTATTTATCCGTCCATAGTTTCTCATGTTGTTATCCAATTCATTGAGCGTCCTTATACGTCTACTTGTTATTTAGTCTGCTTTATGTACTAGTACATGTTGTATGTGTACTGACGTCCCTACATTCGGGGGTACCATATCTTTGAATATACAGGATCAAGTAAACCATATAGCAGACTTCTATATTAGCCGCTCGTTTCGATTCAGCAAAGCAGTTGTTGAACTCTTCTCTCATCTGGAGTTAATAGATGTCTAGCACTCTTTAAGTCACCTATAGTTATATCTTAGGTATGTCGGGACCTATCCCGACCATGTGTTGTTGTATAGTAATAAATTCTATTAGAGGCTTTGTAGATAATGTAAAATTATTGTATGTAATCATAATTCCAGTTGTCTACCGTATTAGTGCGACCATTTGGCCAGTGCTACTTATGTACCATTTTTGTAATGGTCTTACGAATTGTGGTTCATCCATTGAATGCAGGTTATTTGTATAGTAAGTGTTCATATGGACCCTTGTCCACCCCTTCCGGTCTGGGGGCGTGACAACATTGCACTATTATTTGGACTGTTGTTGTGATTAAGATAAAATGTGATATTTATTGATATTGAATTATTGGGAATTTTTTGCCTGCATGTTTATTTTAGTACTCTTTATACGATATAGTATCTTCTTAAGCTTAGTCAGCCTATGATGCCTACTGAGTACAAGTGGATCATACTTGCTTCTACTTTTTATGAATTCTTCTAATATCAGATCTCTATAGGAGTGGACTCTGTGGCTTGTGATCGTACATTCCTGAGGAGTCAAGGATATGGTGAGCTCCACTAATTGGAGATTATCTCAGTTTCAACAATCTTCATTTTCTATCTTATTTTATTTCTCAGACAGTATTGTATTTTGATTCGACATACTACTTTAGAGTTGCTCTTGTACTTGTGACTTTTGAGTCTTGAGATGTCGTATTTATTTTACTCTGTTCTTTTGAGGAAGTATTGTACTATTACTATTACTATTAGTTGAATGTATAAGTTTTTAGTATTTCCTTTATTTCGTATTTCTGAGTCATTGAGTTAGGAGTACCTACCATGGATGGATTGACGTAGGTGACGTCACAACCCCTGAGATTTTAGGTCGTGTCAGTAATGCTCACTCAATTCCTAAATCATCATAATGGTAAGTGGTGGAGTTATGGCAAAAGATTCATTAAAGCTCAAAGTCTATTAATTCTTTCGAACTAAAGGCACATTGATCGGTATAGCCGAATGTTAAGTTGAAGTAGCGTCAGTTTAACTTGATGAGAAAAGTAATGTTCGCTTAATTCCTAAACCAGAATATGATGGTAGGGGTTGATCTATGTTGAAGGATGTGCGAAAGCTCAAAATTTAGTGATTAGCTTAAACTATCAAGGTATATCTGCAGTTACTGCTCTTTCTGATCAAGTTGGTTAGAAATGTAACACTCACTCAATTGGACAAAGTAATGAGGCAACAAAAATAGAGAAAGATATTGGTTCTATTATTATAAATCTTAGGATTGGAGTGATTAGGTTCACACCTATCAACTCATAGTATTTGAATACACCTAAGATACACTCAGTTGTAGTAAATCACTCTACCCATAATCTAAGGGTTTCAAACCTAAAATCCCATCGAAAATGGAGTTGAAATCGAGTTAAAAATCATCAAATATCAATATTTTACTTTACTGATAAAACCCCAAATCTCCAATTCTTACGCGGTTTAAAATAAGTAATTTCTATAAAGTCTTATCAAAATCAGTTTACTTACAATATACGGACCTTAAATCCCAAAAATCAATGAAAACCCACCCAAATCTATTCTAAAATGAAGAACTTTCGATTTCATAACTTTGGGTTTTAAATCTCATCTTTATGGATCAGAATCATGAAAAACGAGATGGATAATTTTGGAAAATAAAGGTAGAATCATATACCCAATGATTATATGAGAAAAACGGATCAAGGATCGCCTCAAATGGAGCTTCCTAGCTCCCAAAATGGTGAAAATAAGGTTTTGAATCAAAATGAGGATTTTAATCTGTCCATGGGAAATTCCTTCTATGTGCATGCACCCCCTTGTCTGTGTACGCAGTGACCAAATTTACTTACTTAGTATGGACATGGTGGTTCCCCCGCCCCCACATAGAGAAGGTACCAGCTGACATCAAAATTGAAAACTCCAAGAATCACCCAACGAATCCTCGAAATGCATTCGAAACCCCGTGAACACATTCCAACTATGCTACAAAGATAATTTCGACGTTCCAGAATCAAAGGAACTATTGGAATCACCATACGTATTCATTATCAACAAGTTATCCTTGAAAACAACTCTAGGAAACTTAGAACCAACTTCTCGTCTAAAGACTCAAAATCAAACAGCAAGCCTCAAAACCCAAACCAACCACGCTACTAACCCAAAATTGACATTCCAAAACTAATGTAACTGACAGAATTTTCATATGACACTTGGATCTCGAAATGTTGAGAAAAGACAACTATATCAACTTAAAAGTTTCTCAAAATCAAAAACTCACACAAAATACTCCCGAACGCTATGGGGACCGTACCACCCAATCCCGCAACTCATAAATGCTATAAAGCAATAACAGAAATGGGCAAGATGGTTAAAACACAAAAAACTCTAAAAATCACTGCGAGTGTTGTTACATTATCCACCACTAAAACACATGTTCATCCTCGAACGTAAAGAGAAGGAAGGTACTAATAATGGCAAGTACCCGAAAATACCACTGCAGACATCGTACAAGCACTCTCAAGTGGAGACACCGCTGTAGAACCACCAGTTCACTCTAGTAACTAAACTTCCTTCACACTTTAACTCTTGAGGCCACAACTCTAGTATCTGATTCTAAATTTCTCAATGTATCCAATTTCTTTATTTTTGAACCATCTCTATACCCAATAACTGAGTTGACAACACTAGAGGTTTTGAACATACCTGATTTACCTGGATCTGTTATCGACACCACAAGTCACTAATTGTACCATAACACCGATGCTGTCGCTGTACCAATTAAATATGAAAGAACCCATGGAGATACATTGTCGCTCTCCACAATACTGAATCATGCCTCCCTCTATCTCAAATGAATTTTTCACTATTTTGAATCCCATTTTACACATTTTTTGACTGAATCATACTTACCCGAGGCAGATACCATAAATGTCAATTCAGATAATACTGTCTTCTAAAGTTGCAACATCAAATTCAGAAATTGATATCAATTCCACACAAATTCTCAAATTTCATATTTCAATCACAATTCAAATAGTCACATTCTTATGCTTAACCCTTGGGGAAAGTCGTGAATCACCACAAAACTATTTGTACCACAGTAGGTACCCTTTATACATCACCTAACTCTTATGAAACTTATTCACGATAGATGTTGTAGTCCTTTAACAACCAAATAATAAAAATCTACTCAAAGTCCTTAATACTCCTGTAGCTTCAAAGTCTCTTTTTGAAAGCACACACATATGCAACTCGTCATATCATGAACAATTCAACCTAGAGTAGAAGTGCAAGATTACCACATATCACTGATTGTCGTTCCAAATTAAAATCAAATCTTAGGAAAGTCACCACTAATCCCTTACTAAGTAACTATCGAATTATGTTGTCAGGACTTTGAATTTCCAACTCGTACCTATAACACAATTCTGAACATCTCAAAATTTCCTATGTACAAGTTCTTCCAAGTCCTCTAAAACCGACATGCATAATATTTCTTATCTTTCCAATCCATACTATAACATAATCTACTACCATAATGTAACCTTACCATGAAAATCTGGAATTTCTTACCTCAACCTATGTAGACAAATTTCTTTATCGACCAGTAACAATCCATTCAAAACATAAAGTAGTACCATCATAGTCTAAACTATACCCAGTAACCATGTTTCTTCGAACACAAGTCCCGATCCTTAAAGACGAACCCATAACCTTCCAAATCAAAAGCAAATACCCTTTTAAGTTGAATTCCTTCAAGTCTACCCAAGGAGTGTTTCAAAACACCATAAGTCTTTCCATAAAAGCAAAGTTAATCGCCAAGGTAGTAATAAATTTCAAGGCCCGAACGCCTGAAAATCTTCCCTTATCTAACTACAATCCTTTAATTATAATATTTTTGAGTTAGTCGTATCGCAAGTTTGATCCATCACAAGGTCTTCTTTCCCAATTTGATTAGTAACACTTGTTATCCCACATATCCGATCTCATTATCAATGTGCTAACCTAAACTTTAGATGTACCAATGCAGTCTCATAAGGCAACTAATCCATGCACACACATTTCTAATAGCACTTTCAGGTAACCTCACACAAATATACCAACTGTAAGCTTTCTTTATTCACGACTCATCATCCCAATAATCAAATCACTTCCTTAAGCCTAACTAATATCATGACCCTTAACTAAACCTCTGGAATACATCCCATAATCTAAACATACTAATACCTACCATCGATCTACTGCTAGCCCACAATATAATCATCAAGAAGATCATACCCAAATCATACCAAAATCCACAATAACCAGAGAAATCAAATCTAACCCAATGATATACTCTAAATGATTCATAACACAAGACCGACAGATTTGATCCACTATTAAAGAATCACTTACTGGGGTTGTAACATGAATAGACATGGTAAGAAAATCACTAATCATATCAAAACCCAATGCAGAATAAGTAAGCACATAGAAGAATGTAGAATCACAGTCAAATACTATTGAGACAGATCAAAATTGTACTAAAATCGTATATATGACCACTGTACCAGAAGATCCTACCTCGAGTCCACCCTGAGAAAGATAATACTGAGCCCTATTATCTTCCTTCATCACTAATAATACAAATCTTTATCTATGACGTAGGCAATCCCTCCTATGGTACCCGAGACCTCCATATGTGAAGCAACCTAAATAAGTAGGAGTCCATTGAACTAAATCTGAAGAATCGAGCGGCTACTACAGCCTAACCACCTTTGAGAGTAACCATGAAAAGTCTGGCCTCTATAATATGTATCACTATTGCTGTCAAGTACACGGGGCCTCTTACCCATACGTCTTTGTACAAACTCCTCTAGAAACTCCCGAGTAAAATGATTCCATGAGAGAAGAGATGATCTGTCTAGTCTACCTTCAAATACTCCTCCACCATTGTCTGGCTGGTCCAAATAACTGAAAAGCTATGAAATTTACTCCATTAGAGTCTACCAGTCCCAACCTGTGCAACCTTTCACGGTAACCAACCAAGAACTCATAAATCAACACTGGAATATCCATTGAACCAAGGGAATTCACCCTCATAAACTTCACAAACCAACTATATCCCTCCACATACATAGCAGGTAATGTAACTGGATACGGGTCAATACCAGACAATACCACATCAACACTTGAGAAATTTGTAGCAGTAGCCAACTGTGTATCTGGAGTCTAAAGCCCAAAATTAACATGCTGAATGAAAGTATGAGCCATCCCCTCTAGGAAACCCAACAACCGTACTAACGAATCCTCAAGTATAGATATATAATAAAAATAGATGGTGTCTGAACTGGGCTCAACCCCTCTATCTCAACATACTCATCATTATGAGCAACCCCTAAACCTGAGGAGTCCATCCCAGCTTGACCTCTAATTAGTCTAGATTCTCTAGTATGACCTCTCTCACTACCTCTATCTCAGCCATATACCAAGGCCATGGTTTCTAATTCTCTATCCAAAAAGAAAGTGTCCTCACCATCCGTGAGAGAGTGAATAAGATATTTTTGAGTCATATTAAGCTGTGAATGCATGGAATAAATTGAAGACGTGGATTTCTACTAAATTTCTGTAGCCTCTCAAAGATAGGTAATGAACAGCTCCGTACTGATCTACAAGACTTTACTAGATGCGGCTGGTACTTATGAGACCAATGAACTTGGGGCTCTGTTACCAGCTTGTCAAAATGCAAAATAGGAACCATAATGGAATCTGTCACACCCTCTGGTACTGGTAAGCCTATCCCAACCCAAACACAATAATCAAAGTAAAACAAAAGTTGAAGAAGTAAGAAATGGAAATAATCCCCAAGTAATATAAAAGAAGTACAATATCCACATAATATCTCAGGCCTGGTTGTGACTAATACAAGCCTCTAATGATGAATACATTGAAATAGACTAAAGTATCTCAAATACAAACAAGCAAGAGATAAAATAAGAAGAGATTTGAGTAGATTTGAGATCCGTCAATTGCTACCTCAATCTCTGGAAAAAGCTGACACTAAGAGTCACAATCAATGCTCAGCCACTCGCTTAATACCTGTACTTAGTGCATAATAGAAAAGAAAAGTAATGGGTAAGTACGAAACATGTGTACTTAGCAAGCATCATCGACAATCAATCCTAAACCAAATTGATGGAGAGAACCACCAAACCAACCATCTAAGATTCCCAAATATACCTACACTCAAAAAAGTCTCAATCTATTCTAGCAGATAGCAATAATTAACAACTAGCCGTATCAGTTCAGTTAAGGTAGACACACATAAGTTTAAGATCACCAGTAGTTGTAATAAGTCACATCAAGAGAGAATTTCACCAATACAATATATTTTATCCTCTTACCATGCCAAATCAACAATCCAGGATAAGATAGACAAAGTGCATATCACACAATCAATAGATGTGACACAACAATTTTAATGGATCAAGCCATAACCAATACAAAACATATAATAATATCTCAACCACAATATCACCTAAGATTAAGTGCAATGCAATGTAGTGATATGAGATGAAATGCAATGGCCAAAGTTCAACCTGTATACACCTTTCAAGCCTAAGATCCAGGAGAGGATCCACGAGGGGTTCGCAACCCATATGCTAATCACAATCTCATCAAGTAACCTTGTCGGCACATCCTTCAGCTATGACATTTTATAAAATGGTTTATTTTCTTTTGTAAAGAATTCAAGTTCCATAGTAGTGCCCATTTCATGAAAATGAGAGATGAATAAGTATGCATGATTAATAGCAAAATTGACAATGCAAATTAATCAACTTAACAATGGTATAAATGAATCCAAGTCACCTAAATCTTTGTAAATCATGATACAAGCCCCCCAACACGAGTACCATAATAGCAAAAGGACCAAACAAGACTCCAATGAGGTCAACACAATCCTCCATAGGGTATCACAATGATAATAAGCTCTCAAATTAATAATAAGGTCAACACTACCCCCCACTCAGGCATCACAATGATAATAAGCTATCTAAATAATAAGGTCAACGCTAGCCCCCACTAGGGCATAACAATAATAATACGCTCTCTAATTAATAATAAAGTCAACACAAACCCCAACTTGGGCATCACAATGATAATGAGTTCTCTAATCAATAAAGTCAATACAAGTCCCCATTCAGGCATCGCAATGATAATGAGTTTTTTAATCAATAATAAAGTCAATACAATCCCCTATTCGTGTATTACAATGATAATAATCAACTAAATCAATAATAAGGTTCACACAAGCCTCACACGGGCATCACAATAATGATAATCAATCCAAATAGTGTAAACTTAGAGAATTCACCCAACCCATAACATTCTTTACATGATAAGTTTTTTACCTTCTCCAATTATGCCATGATTAGACTCAAATACTCACAGGGGAAATATACTCACCAACAAGCATGTTTAGAAGCTCACATTTATTCACAATACAAAGTATTCACGCCAAGATCCCTCTTTTTAACTTCTTATTTATAAACCCCAATCTTTTTATACCTAAAGTAGTTACTAACCCTAATTGTTCCATCAAATTTTACTAAATATGATTCAAACTCTCTAGTAGATACTATCTACCAATTATTCATGATCAATAAGTCATTTATCAATACCATTTACCATAACCATGTCAACAAGTTGAGAGAATAATCAAGATATTCATTTTGTAATTTTTAACCCAATAATAAATACCAATACCCGCATAGATACTCATCATCTCATCTATATAGGACCTCCAAATACCCAATTATTCACAATATATAAGCAACTAGCACATAGCAAATAAAAACCTCAAAAAAGAGTCAAGGTAAATCTCAACTTGCCTTAAAAAAGACCTGCAAAGCCAAACCATAGCTCAAAAAATCAAATAGAAGCTCCACTCCCTTAAATCACCACCAAAAACATCTAATCTAATTAAATATAATATCTACACATAAATACAAGACCAACAATATCCATATTGACATGTTTTCATTCCGGATTCAAAATCACCTTGAAAACCAAACCCAAAAATAAAAGGAAAAAACTAAAAGTTTAGTATAAATTGCTTTACTCATAATCTAAGGGTTTCAAATCTAAAATTCCATTGAAAATGGAGTTGAAATCGAGTTAGAAATCATCAAAATATCAATATTTCACTTTATCGATAAAATTCCAATTCTCCATTATCAAAGGCGGTTTAAAATGAGAAATTTTGATAAAGTTTCATCAAAACCAGTTTACCCACAATAAAATGACCTTAAATCGCAAGAATCATATAAAATACGCTCCAAATTGATCCTAAAATGAAGAACTTTTGATTTTATAACTTTAATTTGGGGTTTTGAATCTCGACTTTATGAATCAAAATGATGAAAAATGAGATATAAATAAAATAAAGTTATAATCACATACCTAATGATTATACAAAAAAATGCATCAAAAATCGCCTCAAATGGAGCTTCCTAGCTTCCAAAATGATGAAAATAGGATTTTGGATCGAAATGGGTGTGTGTGTGTGTGTGTGTGTTAATCTGCCAATGGGAAAATTCCTTCTATGTGCACACACCCCTTGGCTGCACACATGGTGACCAAATTCACTTACTCAGTGCACACCCAGTGGTGTCCCCACTGTGCATGGAGAAGGCACCAACTGGCAGCAGAATTGAAAACTCCAAAATTCACCCAACATATCCTCAGAATGTATTTCAAACCCCGTGAACACATCCTAACTATGCTACTAGGCTAATTTCAATGTTTTGGACTCAAAGGAACTATCAGAATCATCAACTGAGGTTATTATTAACAAGTTAATCCAAAACCAACTCTAGGCAACTTAAAACCAACTTCTTATCGACAGATTCAAAATCAAATTGAAAGCCTCAGAACCAGAACCAACCACACTACTAACTCAAAATATATATTTGAAAATTGATGGAACAGATAAAATTTTCAACCAACGCTCGTATCTATAAATATTGACCAAAGTCAACTATATCAACTTAAAAGTTTCTCAAAATAAAAAACTCATATGAAATACTCTCGAATGCTTTGAGAATCGTACCACCCATTCTCGCAACTCATAAATGCTATAAAACAACAATGAAAAGGGGAAAAATGGTTAAAATACAAAAAAACTCTGAAAACCACTATGGGGGTTGCTACAAACTCTCAGTTGTATTCTTACTTCTATTAGATGCTTATATTTTGCGACTTCCAGATTTTGAGATGGTTTTCTTGGATTTTTGTATTGAGATTTGGGTTTCCATTACTATTTCTGTGTATTTGTTATATATCATATTAGTATTGGTCGGTTAGACGTTACCTACCATGGGGTGGGGTATGTGCCATTACGACTCGAGATTTTGACCGTGACACACACATGACTAAGACTACTTTATTTTTGACCCAAACAATCAACAAAAAATTATGCCTAGTATCCCTTAACGTGTACGGTCTTGAATTTTTATTTCACAAATATCTGGTCTTGAATTTTAACCTTCAAAGTATGTTGTCTTAAATTTTGGTCCCACCTAAATAAGTTTTAACGTTTGCCTATAAGGCAGAACCTCTAGCCAATTAATCAAGTTCACTGCCTTAAAATGTCCTGAACGTCTATCTTATGGGTAAGTGTTAGAACCTCTTCCTTATGGCCAATATATCTAAGTTCTAAATTTTGCCAATAAGCAAAACTTATAGCCACTTGTGCAGGTTCATTGTCTTGAAATGTCATGAACGTCTGTCTTATGGACAAGACTTAGAACGTATGCCTTATGGACAACATATCTATGTTATAACTTTTGTTTATAAGGCGGAAATTATGGTCATTTGTGCAAGTTCATTGTCTTGAAATGTCATGAACGTCTGCCATATGTGCAAGTTAGAACATTTTCCATATGGGAGTTTATTAATAGGGGTCAAAAAATCAAGACCACCTCATATGAAAGTCATTTTTGTAAGACTTTTTATGGGAGACAAGTATCAAGACCAGCCCATTTAAAACCATTCCTGAACTTAACCCAACAATCAGTCATACAAACTTGAGCTTCTATTTCTTATGCTTCTATAATGTAACTACCAAAAATGTCGTTATGCTAAATTAGGAGGTGAAAGTTGTACCTAGATTTCCCTTAGCTAAATTTCAAGGAATTCAAAGCTAGTCTAGTTTTGGCTTAAATTTGAGGGTGTGGTATTTGAATGAAATTTGGTATTGACATGGTTGGTAATAGATGATTTTGATATGATAGTTGGATATCCAAGAGTATACGAAGTCGTAGCAACTTTCGGCACCTGAAACAGTGTTATAAAACTCCAATTATAGCGTTTATTGTGGAGGGGTTGATTTGCATTGTTGAGATTCATGGTATGTATTTTAAAATGAGGAAAACTGAGGAGATGTACCGAGTTTCTACCTCAGACCAATGCAACAGAAAAAGTAACCGCTGCAGCAGTCATTGGAATCGCAGAGGCGACCTCCAGTAAAATGGACGTGAACCGCTGCAGTAGAAATTTAACTGCTACAGCGGTAGTGCTCCAGCAGTAATTATTCATTGCAGTGGTAACACATAGTAAAATTTTTAGTTCTAAAATCCAAAAAATATTTTCATTCTCCACTTTTTGAAATAACGCAATAGAGCTCTGGGGAAAGGCGATTTTCAGAGGGATTTCAAAGTTTTTCATCTTTGGAGGTAAGTAATTATGTTCTAGACTTGAATTTACTTAGTTTTATCTTAGAAAATCACTAGAAATGAATTAATGGTGGAAATTGGGGTTTAACCCTAGTTCACGGAAAATTATGAAAGATGATGGGAATATGTATAAATTCAGCATATAATGATCTTAGAGTGTTAGAAAATACTAATAGGACTAGAATTTTGACTAACTCAAGTTAGTGTTCGTGAAGTTTAAATGATAAAAACATCCTAAGATATGAACTAGGGTAAGTTTATGGCTAAAATCAATAATTTTTTTATCCCTAGTAGTTAAAAAGGAATGAATTATTGAAATGTGTGTATAAGCACGAATTGAACAAGAACGAAAAGGAAAAAGTGTGTCTTAAAGGTGACTTGAACAAGGAGTTGAGGTAGGCTATGGTTTTGTGTAGCACTTAGACTTTCTTGGCTTTGTGCTTGTTTGTGATATAAATATCTATGATTGCCTTCTAGCATGACTTGTGATTTGATGACCGCATTACATTTTTATTTGCATTGTGATGAGGTGTTGAGATGATGGGTTGGGTACCACGCTGGTACAATATGATATATTATGATAATGGGTCGGGAACCACGCTGGTACGTTATGATATTGATGAGGAGGATGAGATAGGTAAGAGATAGTGCACACATCTTGCATACATGAACTCATTCATATACATTGAGTCCTATTTTGATGAATATATATGATGCTAAATTATTGATGAAAATGACTAAGTATGAAAGCCTGTGAAAGTAAACTTGTGAGTTGTAAGTATATGATGATACATGATGTGGTTGTCTAGTTGATATCATTGGTTATGAGTTTTGTTATGATCGCCTTTATACTTGTTTGAATTTTTTACCTGTGTATTGGTAAGTTAGTCGACCTATGATGCTTACCAGTACTGTTTGATGTACTAATGCTACCTGTACTCTTTTTTTTTTTTTTAGTACAGAACATCTTTCAGCGATTGACAAGCGACCTCGACTCTAGTTAGCAGTTCAAACTTGATTTCGAGGGTCAGCACCACGTTTGGAAAGCCTTCAGATCTTCTTATGATGTTTATGTCCTTTGATCCGGGACTAAGACGATTTCCTCTTTTATTATGTTTTGGATATTCGTGTTGGTTTCAAACTTAGTTGTTCTTTTTAGATGTTCTTGTATGGTGACTTCAAGTCCCAGGGATTGTAATAAATAGAGGTTTTTGCACTCTATTCATTTTATGGATGATGATATCGTTTGACTAAGATGTTTATTTAAATGAAAACCCTTCTAAATCGAATTAATATTTGGGGAATTATGTAATGTTAATGAGAGAGTAACATTTAAGTGAGTAAGGGTAAGATTAGTATAGTTCTCCTGCCATAGGTTAGGGTGGGCGCCAATCATGATCGGTTGGCTCGTGACAGAGATGTTATCAGAGCACTGGATTCATAGATCCCATCGAACAAGAACATGTCTAGTAGAATCCTGCGAAACGGTATGGATACATCTGTTCTTTTCTTTGGGACGCTAAAGGGCTTTAGAAAAAGAATTTCCTTTCTTTCTTTCTGTAGTGCTATTACTTGATTTTAATTGGTATCTGGTGATCCAAATTGGTATCTAATACTTTTACTCTTTTTCATAGATGGTGAATACTCATTCCACTAGAGCAGCAGCAGCAGTACCTGAGGCAATACCTATACCGGTAGCCGAGACTGCAGCCTAGGGCAGGCCTCGAGTTAGGGGCAGAGTGAAAATGAGAGGACCGAAAGCAGCGCCCTTTAGGGGTGGAGCACAGGAAGCCCGGAGATCGAAAAGACAGAGATCACCGACCCCTCCCCTACTGCAGAATGCTCCAGGTCATACTCTGAGGAAGAAGAAATGATAGTTCCAGAGAATATGGTGTCATTACCTAATGGGGCAGCAAAAGTGCCTTTGTATGTAGAGGTGATTCTACAAGTATTGGGGTTTTTTGGTGGCTTGGATAGCAATGGCTACACTCCAGTTATTCTGACTATCCGGCCCATAACCTTGCAACATGTCGCTACTATAGCACCAAGGAAGGATCCAAGCTCTGAAATTGGGATGTATCCCCAATAGGTATTTGGATCGGTGATGACTAATGATGAGCATTGGCTATTTTGCAAGTTCATGAAAAATTAAACCCTCGATATTCCAAGGTACAGAGTCTGAGTATGCATTTGAGTTTTTGATAGATTGTCACGAACATCTGCAAAAGATGGGTATTGTTGAAAGGTATGGTGTGGAGTTTGTTTCTTTTTAGCTGCAGAACAAAGCCAAGCAATGGTAGAGGTAATTAATGGAGTGCATGGGTGCCTTACCTCTACTTACTTGGGCTCAGTTTCAGAATGTATTCCATGAGAAATATGTTCCCCGCACTTATGGTGACCAGAAAAAGGATAATTTTCTGAGGTTGGAGCAGGGTAACATGTCTGTGGTGGCCTTTGAGGCAAGTGTCATGCTCTGTCTTGCTATGCACTATAGTTGATTACCTCATATCAGGAGCGAATCAGGTATTTTGTGAAGGGTCTGAAATCGGGGATTCAATTGGCTACTTTATCTGTGGCTATGTCTGGTAAGTCTTTTCAGGATATTGTTGAATTTTCCAAGAAGGCTAAAGCACTTGAGAAACATGGAGAGGTGAAAAAAGAAAAGAAAAAGGCTAGAACTTCGGGCCAATTTAGTGGTACTTTCTCAAAAGGGCATGGTTCTTCTAAGCCCTACCATTCAGCTATGGCAATATCAGTAGGGGGCCATCTAAGGTCAGTTATCAGCCTTTCTTAGTTGCTGCTATATGCCTTCTTCCTCTTTAGTTTAGAGGCCTACTCTGGGACCCAAATACTTTGAGTGTAGAGGTCTGGAACATGTCAGAAGGTATTGTCCTAACTTCTTATCTGCAGGTTAATTGACACAGCAACTAGTTTTTACTGCTCTAGTTTCGACAGGTCGTGGTGGAGGAGGAAATGATAGGGGTTATCTACAATGTGGGCGTGGTGGCCGACTATGAGTTGTAACTGGCTAACCAAGGTGGAAGACACGTTGGTATAAATGGAGCACAAGGTGGTAGAGGTGGCGACCAGGGTGGTGATAAGGCACATTTTTATGTAGTTTAGGCTCATCTTAAGGCAAAAACTTCTAATGCGGTGATCATATGTACTATTCTTATCTGTGATTGTATGGCTTCTGTGTTGTTTGATCCTGGTTCCACGTTTTCTTATGTGTCTGTGAAATTTGACTTGGACTATGGCTATCTTGATACTTCTGTGTATGTGTCTACACCAGTAGGGGTGTCTGTATGTGTTGATTAGGTATATTATATGTGTTTTGTGATGTTCATGGGGTTTAAGACCCTGGCAGACTGGGTTATTTTAGACATGAAGGAGTTTGATGTTATTTTGGGGATGAGTTGGTTGTTTCCTTATCATGATATTCTTAATTATTTTACCAAACCTATTATCGTAGCATTACTGGGGAGAGAGAAGTTAGAGTGGGAGGGTACCTTTAAGTCTAATCCTGTGAGGGTTGTGTCCATAATTTATGCCCAAAAATTAGTAAACTGGGGTTGTAGGGCATTTTTAGCCCATCTTCGAGAAGATAAATCTGTAGTCCCTCATATAGCATCCGTTCTAGTGATATGTGAATTCCTAGAAGTGTTTTCGGATGATCTTTTAGGTATGCCTCCAGATCGGGAAGTTGTCTTTTGCATAGACTTAGAGTCGGGGACTAGACCCATTTCTATTCCTTTATACCGTACGGCACCTGCGGAGCTAAGAGAGTTGAAACCCCAATTACAAAATTTGTTAGAAATTTCTCCGTAGGGTGCACCAGTGTTTTCTGTGAAGAAGAAAGATGGAAGTATAATGATGTGTATAGATTACCGCCAGTTGAATAATGTGACCATTCGTAACAAATATCCTTTGCCTAGAATAAATGATCTATTTGACCAGTTACAAGGAGCTACAGTGTTCTCTAAGATTGATTTGAGGTCGGGTTATCATCAACCAAAAATCATGGCTGAGGACATCCCGAAGACTGCTTTTCGAACTCGTTATGGACACTATGAGTTTTTGGTTATGTCTTTTGGTTTGACCAATGCCCCAGCTACTTTCATGAGCTTGATGAATGGAGTGTTTAACTCCTTTTTGGATTCGTTTGTTATTGTGTTTATTGATGATATACTTGTTTATTCTAAAAGTGAGGAAGAGCACAAAGCTCATTTGCGTACTATGTTGAAGTTATTGAAGGAGAAACAAATGTACACTAAATACTCTAAGTGCGAATTCTGACTTTCTTCGGTGTCCTTTTTGGGGTTCGTGGTTTCTAAAGAAGGGGTTATAGTGGACCCGCAAAAGGTTGAGGCAGTTAAAAATTGGGCCATATTGACGAATGTGACAGAAATTCATAGTTTTGTGGGGTTGGTCAGTTACTACCGCCTGTTTGTTAAAGGGTTTACTGCCATTGCTTTGCACCTGACCCGTTTGACTCATAAAGAAGTTCTGTTTAAATGGGATGACAAGATTGAGGAGAGCTTTCAAAAGCTCAAAACTATGTTGACTTCGGCCTTAGTACTAACCTCGCCTGTCGAGGGTAAGGATTTTATTATATTTTGTGATGCCTCATGCTTGGGTTTAGGTGCTATGTTGATGCATGAATGGAATGTAATTGCTTATGCTTCGAGAAAACTAAAGCCCTATGAGAAAAATTACCCCACACATGACTTAGGATTGGCAGCTATGGTGTTCGCCTTAAAAATTTTGAGACACTACCTCTACGGGGTAAAGTATGAGGTATTCATAGATTACCGCAGCTTACAACACGTTTTCACCCAGAGGGATTTGAATCTGAGATAGAGGAGATGGATGGAGTTTATTTAAGACTATGATATCTCAATTTTGTATCACCCAGGTAAGGCCAATGTGGTGGTGGATGCACTAAACTAGTAACTAGTAAGCATGGGGATTTTAGCATTTCTGGAGATGTCTAGGCGCCCATTGACCAGAGAGGTACAATCTTTGGCTAACGATTTTCTAATATTACAGGAAACTAGCAAAGGTAATACGTTGGCACACGAAGAGGCTAGGTCCACATTCTATGACCAGATTAAGAGTAAACAGTTTGAAGATAAGAAATTGAACAACCTCAGAGAAAAGGTGTCACAAGGAGAGGTGAAAGAGGCTATTCTTGATGACGAAGGGGATTTGAGAATCCAAGGTCGGTTGTGTGTACCTCGAGCAGGTAACTTGATTCCCACCATTCTGTTAGAGGCTTATAATTCTAAGTACTCCATACATCCAGGTGCCAACAAGATATGAAGGATGAAGTGTGACTTTGTAGATTTTATGGTTAAGTGTCAAAACTACTAACAAGTAAAATATGAACATCGAAAGCCTAGTGGTACCTTACAGCAGATGCCCATTCCAAAATGGAAGTGGGAACATATAGCGATAGATTTTGTGGTTGGTCTTTCAAAAACCTTGAGGAAATGCGACTCTATTTGGGTTATTGTTAACCAATTGACTAAGTCAACTTATTTAATTATGGTAAGAGTTGATTATAATATGGCTAAGTTGGCCAAGATCTATGTGAAAAATATTGTAAGGCTACATGGAGTACCAGTGTAAATTGTGTCCGATAGGGGTACTCAATTCACTTCCAATTTTTGGGAGAGGTTTCTGTACGAGTTGGGTTCTGTATTAGAATTGAGCACAACTTTCCACCCATAAATCGATGGTCAATCTAAGTGGACTATCCAAGTTCTTGAGTATATGCTCTGTGCATTCATAATGGACTTCGGGGGTCAATAGGACCAATACTTTCCATTGTGTGAATTTTCCTACAACAATAATTACCATTATAGTATGACATGGATCCTTTTGAGACCTTATATGGTAGATGGTGTATGTCCCTAATTAGATGGTTTGATGCATTTGAGGTGAGGCTTTGGGGCACTGATATGCTCAAGGACTTTATGGAAAAAGTGAGATTCATACAGGAGAAGCTCATAGCGGCTCAAAGTCGACAAAAGGATTATGTGAATAAAAAGGTAAGAGACATGAAGTTTGAGAAGTGGGAGAAAGTGCTCTTGAAGGTGTCACCCATGAAGGGTGTGATGCGATTCGGCAGGAAGGGTAAGTTGGGCCCAAGGTACATAGGACCTTTTAACGTATTAAAGAAAGTAAGGTCGGTATGTCTGCAGTTCACCCCGTATTCCATGTGTCTATGTTAAAGAAGTACCATGAAGATAATGACTATATTATTTGTTGGGACCCGAAACTGTTTGATGAGGAACTGTCCTATGAAGAGGAACCGATTGCTATTCTAGCTAAAGATGTAAGAAAATTGAGGACATGAGTTATTACTTGTGTGAAGATTTAGTGTAGGAACCATACCATTGAGGAAGCTACATAGGAGATGGAAGCGAAAATGCGTAAGCGATATCCATACTTGTTCATTGACTCAGGTACACTCTATCCCAGTTGTTATATCTTTTTGGGCCAATGGTTATTTGGGGATGAACAAATGGTAAATTGGTGTATAATGTAACAACCCAAAATGTCGTTATGCTAAATTAGGAGGTGAAAGTTGCACCTAGACTCCTTTAGCTAAATTTTGAGAAATTCAGGGCTATTCTAGTTTTGGCTTAAATTTGAGGGTATGGTATTTGAACGAAATGTGGTGTTGATATGGTTGGTACTAGCTGTTTTTGATATGATAGTTGGATAGCCAACGATTATAGGAAGTCGTAGCAACTTTTGGCACCTGAAACAGAGTTATAGAACTTCGGTTATAACATTTATCATGGAGGGGTTGGTTCGAGTTGTCGAGATTCGTGTGTGTTGTAAAATGAGGAAAATTGAGAAGAGGTACTGATTTTCTACCTCAGACTGCTGCAGCCAAAAAAGTAATCGCTGATGCGGTAACTGCAGCGACGGCCTCCAATAAAATGGGCGTGAACCGCTGCAGTGGTAACGTGCAGTAAAATATTTAGTTTTAAAACCCAAAAGATATTTTCATTCCCTACTTTTAAAAAAAAATGCAATAGAGCTCTGGGGAAAGGCGATTTTCAGAGGAATTTCAAAGTTTTTTCATCTTTGGAGTAAAGTAATTACGTTCTAAACTTGAATTTACTTCGTTTAACCTTAGAAAATCACTAGAAACGGATTAATGTTAGAAATTGGGGTTTAACCCTAGTTCATGGAAAATTATGAAAGATGATGGGAATGTGTATAAATTCAGCATATGATGATCCTAGGGTGTTAGAAAACACTAATAGGACTAGAATTTTGACTATTTATGCTAATTCAAGTAGTGTTCATGAAGTTTAAATGATAAGAAGATCCTAAGATGATGAAATAGGGTAAGTTTGTGGCTAAAATCTGTGATTTTTAATCCCTAGTAGTTAAAAAGAGATGAATTATTGAAATGTGTGTATATTCTTATATTGTGGTTGTATAGATCAAGCACGAATTGAATGAGAATGAAAAGGGAAAAGAGTGGCTTAAAGGTGACTTGAGCAAGGAGTTGAGGTAGGCTATGGTTTTGTGTAGCGCTTAGACTTTCTTGGTTTTGTGCTTGTTTGTGATTTAAACATCTATGATTGCCTTCTAGCATGACTACTGATTTGATGCCTGCATTGCATTTTCATTTACATTGTGATGAGGTGTTGAGATATGGGTCGGGTACCACGCTGATACTATATGATATGTTATGATAATGGGTCGGGTACCATGGTGATACGTTATTAGATTGATGAGAAGGATAAGAGATAATGCACACATCTTGCATACATGCATTCATTTTTATGGATTGGGTTCTATTTTAATGAATAGATATGATGCTGAATTATTGATGAAAATGACTAAGTATGAAAGCCTGTGAAAGTAAACTGTGAGTTGTAAGTATATGATGATACATGATGTGGTTGTCTGATTGATATCATTGGTTATGAGTATTGACATCCAATTTTGACTCTCCGTGCTTAAAATTAACGGCTTCAGGCTTCCTGATTGTTAAATTGCATAACATATTATTTCACCTTTGTTTTTACAATTTATTGATAATTATCCTTATTCGAGGATTTTTACCAATTTATTGTCATATTTTCACTTTTCATAATTTGTTGATAATTATCTTTAATTTTGTAAATATTAGAATTTTTGTCAATTTATTGTCATTTTAATTCTTAACAGCCATATGCACATACACAATCCGAGTAGTATAATTTTTATTTCTTATCACACAATATTTTCACATTTTTTATATTTATATTTACATTTTAAAAATTATATATACATTAGCTATATTTTTAGACACAATCCATAAATAGCAAATAAAGTGAATTCACCGATATTCAAAACGCACACTGTTTATATTATTCGATAATAAAATTACACGATGGGTAATATCTTCTTGTCCAATCATATTTCCTATTTTATTCCTCTAAAAAGGGGAATGGGTACATCCCTTGATTTCCTCAACCACCATATTTTGACTACAAACCCTTTTTTTTTTCTTTTCTTTTCTTTCCTTATCCACACACACAGTAGAGATTTTTGCTCCTTTAATTTTAGGTTTTTTTAAGACATATTTTCTACCATAATTTTTCTTTATCTACACATACACAAATAGAAGCACTATAATTTTAATTTTTACTATACAATTGATTTTTCTAGCATCGTTTACACTTTTGTATTTATATTTTTATTGTATATTTGTACCTATATTTTATTTCTATAAAAATTATATCTACCCTAGTTATATTTTTTAACCAATATTACATCATTTATTTTTTACTCCTCTAAAAAATAAAAAAAATACATTCTTTAATTTTTTCAACCACCATTTTGAAAGAAGAGGTAAAGATTTTTCTTTCTCTTTCTTTTTCCTCTTTTTCTTTCCACGGACCCCACTCTTTTCCTTCTTTATTGACTTTCCTATCTACCTCTCCTAAACTTATGGAATATGTTTTTGACATTTGAGTTTTCATGAGATTTTTCTTCCTCTTTAAAGACTTTAAAATAACTCCTAAGGATCATCTTCTCTTTGGCTCTCCTCTCCTCTTTCGATATCTCCCATTTCTCACAAACTCCTCTTTTCCCTCCATCACACCAACCAACAACACCACCACCACAACAATCCTCTCTCATTTCCCCCTCCCTTTTTATTCTCTTAATGCTCCCCTTTTTCTCTATCATTTTTTCTTTAAAGAAGAAAAATACTACTGCTCATTTTTTAGAGCTCTTTCTTTTACTCTTAGGCTCACAATTATTTCTCCTTTCATAATCCTTGCCTTTCTTCTCCAGTGGACTACTATCGAACTCCAATAAACCCCACTTCATGACTATGACCATTTTTATGTATGCTTGTTTTTATTGAATCTTACTTCTTACTGTTTTGCTACTGATATTGTAATCTTTGTCCAAGTTTTTGCAGTTCTACATCGACCAATTTTTCTCGCTAATCTTGCTTATCGTTTGAGCAAAAGCATACGTTTTGCTAGCTACTAACTTTTGTGCTAATTATATTTTTTTTGACAACTCTAACGATGCTTGTTTGTTGTCCAAATTTTTGATGCTACTCTGTTTGTTTATAATGAATTTTTTGGACCATTTTTTTTCTTAACATTTTATTAAATTAGTAATGAGCAAATACTACATTATTTGGCCAATGACACTAACTCTCCGTCAGATTTTCGAGGTCTCCCCATAATAAAAGACGGATTTTATTTTTCAAGTTAAGTTATTTTATATCAAATATCAATACATGGCCAACGAAAAAAAATTCGTCGATTTTTGAGGCCTTCACAAATAAAAAGACGGACATTCGTATACAAATAAGTAACAAAAAAAAAAGAAGAAATATTTGGGTGATGATAAAATCTTTATATTATCACGATAACACAAAAGTTTTACGATTCGTATCTTAGCAAAGCGATTTAGGACAGCCGATAATTCGAGCAACCACTTCACAGCCCTGGCGTATCTAAAACTTCAACCGAGCCCACTATATAATGAAATACTATTTTTTTTTATATATATATTTATATACATATATGCACACATATTTTTACTTGGATAATTATTTGTTCATCATTAACATTTCTACTAAGCGTTCATAAAGGTTCTTGGAGACACTCCCCGAAAATGGCATTCAAAAAAGGAAAATTCAAACTCTATCTTTGTATTTTTATTTCTTATTCTTTTAATTGTACACAAAGATAAAAGTATAGTGAAAACTTTATTTTTGGGACGTTGGGCGGGGATGTTCTTTACTTATGTAATTATCACCACGCGGTTAGAAAAAACTTAGGCCGTTAATAGTTATATAAAAGAGTTAAATTGATTTAGGTATTTAATCAATTAATTCACACCTTTACATTAGAAAATATTGTGTAATCTTTTCTTTTAAAATAAAATTTTATTTTATTTAATCTTTTCTCCTCATGATTTTTGTCAAGTAAAAAGTATTATTTGAGAATATTTTTCCTTTATATATTACAAAAAATACCTTTCTTTCATTACATAAAGTTCTTTCCTTTTATAAAACTAATTTTCTCTTTCATATATATTCTTATACAATTTTTATATTCCTTATACATCTTTACATACTTCTATACACACATTTTACGACAATATGTTTTACTTATGTAATTGATACACACTCTTTACATAAGCTTTTTATATTATTTTTAATACATATTTTATATATTTATACTTTTAAAAATTAATTTTTATCTTTTCCCTGTTTTGATAAATTTAGTCTAGCCGGGTACCACATTTGTGGATTTTGAAGGATGCCTAACTCCTTCCCTTCAGAATAAATTGAACCCTTACCTAGAATCTAAAGTAGTTTTTGTAGATTAAAACACAAGTCATACATGTCAATAATCAAATAGGTTTCCTTTTTTTTTCTCTTAAAAATCAGGTGGCGATTCTGTACAAAAAATCAATTCTTTTAGAGTCCATAAGTCGTGCTTTGTTTAAACCTCGATAAAAATAGGGCATGACAGAATGACGACTCTGCGGGGGATTAACAGGTTTTTACGATGATAAACTCAATTTGTCAATTGAGGGAGGTATTTTTCTATTTTGCATATGCTAATTATTTAATTCTTTGATTATTTATTTATTTCACATACTGCAAATTGTGTGAATTATCTGTGTTTTTCTTATAAATTCTTTACATTATTTGTACAAATAAGTTTTATAGTATTATCAATTCTTTGATTCATTATTTGTTTAATACATTATATCTGTATATTCTGAAAACTGCTACACTTTATTTTCACTTTATTTAATCATAATCACGATTCAATAGTCTTGACCGTACACTATCAAATACTGAACACACGAGTTGTGTATTGCACTTCTCTAAAATTCTATTCAAAACTCCTTAGTTTTAGAGTCGGGGTGTTTAGATTACCACACACCTTCTCGCAGTTGTCCGAATATTCTCTACCAACCTAGGCGAATCTACTCTTAGAATCCTTAGGTCGTTTGTATACACGATTTTGATCATCACTTTAGCTGGATGAATTTTTATTCTTTATTTGTTATACATTTTTTATTTGATACATGTTCTTTGTTCATCGTATATTACACATTTTTTGTATTCACTGCACATTCTTTAGGTGTACATATATGCTTTACATGTCATGTTCAATATTGTATACTCTGTCTGATAATTTTGATTGACTTGTGTTGAGCTTAGAATATTTTAAATTTCTCACACTCATTTTTGATCTCTACGACTGTCCTTCACCGTCATATCATTTCACACCCATTTTTGATCTTAACAATAATTCTTTCGAACTTTACCATCTTTTTCAAGAATTATCAACACATTCTTGTACATTCTTTTCATTCTTTGGACATATTTTTTGAATCCGAATTCTCATTCATACCACATTTTTTTTTAGAAACCATCAATATTTGTGTATCCATCTGAACTAAGTGTTGACCTGAATCTTGTCCAGACATATACGTAGGCAATCTTATAGAAGGGTTCGGTCTCTTCACTATTTCAGAATAATTTCTCTGGTATTCAAACTGGGACAATTTTTTAGGAATAGTTCAAAAACGCTCTCCAAAGGTCTTCTAAGAGCGCAAATCAATAATCTCCTCAAATCCAAATCTCAATGACATTAGTGCTTAGCTGACCTACCTCTAAATCTCCACTTGATTTTGGTTCGAGAATATCAAACCTTCTTCTTCCAAACATCATAAACCATTAAATTTATGGAGTATCGATCCTCACTTTCAGAAGCAAAGGTTGAACACCCTTTCAACCATAACAATTCTGCCAACTGTGGCAAAGTAATGTCAAAGATTCTCCAATGTCCGACCTTCCCCATCTTGTCAGCATAATAAAGTAGTGTCAAAGCTCTGTCTACTGGCATCCATCCTCTTATTTGTCTAAATGGAAAAACTTTAATGTTTTATGTCTGCAAGCAGTTACCTATCATCCGCCTTTCACACCATTTTCAAGGACGACCACCACTTCATGAAAATCAAACATGCCACATACAAATCCACAAGTTTTCCCGAACTACGTTCTGACTTGATTCTCATCTCAATTCATCTTGATGAGATATGCAAGTAACCCTACATAAGGGTTCAGTCTTTCTACTATTTCGAAATAATTTCTCCAGGACTCTAAACTGGGGCAAATTTTGGAACAATCCAATGATGCTCTCAAAAATTCTCACAAGGGCCGACCATTCTCCTTAAATCCAAAATTCAAGAATATCAATGTCAGTTTGATCACAATATCCATCTGATTTTAATCTCAAAATCTGAGACATAAGTCTTTCCTCACACCTCTATCTTTACATTCCATCTGCCCCGCAAGTCGAGGGCCTTAACATTCCAGCTGCCTCGCCAGTCGAGGACCTTTACATTCCAGTTGCCCCGCCAGTCGAGGGCATTCACATTTAAGTTGCCCCATCAGTCGAGGGCCTTTACATTTTAGTTGTTGCGCTAGTTGGTCAGTCAGTCAGTCGGAGACCCTTACATTGCATGCCATAGGTCAGAAACTACGGTGAATCACTTCCATTCTCTCAAGACTAAGAGTTCAACATTAGTCAACATATTTTCTTTACAGGGGCACTTATCAGGGAACATCATGCAATGAAAGACGGAGAAATGAGTCTCACGTCCGTGGAAGCAAACATTCCTTCTTAGAACTAAGAAGTTTCCTATGAATGCAGAAAAAACAACATCATCCCTGGAACTCACAGGAGAACCACATTGGTCTCCTATTTTAAATTAATCACCTGGCCACAGGGCCTAAATCTATCCCTCTTAATATTTTGACCTAAAAATAGTTCTAACACTCACTTCTCTTGATTTTTATAGGATAAACAATCATGGATTTTACAGGGGCCTTGAGTTACATGAGTCATCAACACATAGTGGGACATACAAACTAGGGGTGTCTTTGACCGAATGGTCACACTTTTCCACTCTATCATTTTTCATGACTTCCCTACTTTTACTCATTGCTCATATTTCTACAGGAAATTTATCCCCACCAACAAGTGGGGATGATCACAATAATTCATATAGAGGTATCTCAGGAAGCAACAAAACAAAAGGTATCCTCGAAGATAACTAGGAGGCCACAACATGTTGTCCCCTAAAATAAACAGTAGACGATCACCACAATAAACGATCCCCACAAATAATTGGGAGACTATTCGGCTGGCTTTCTTAGAAGCTTTTCAAGATATACTCTCTCTGTCTATTGAAATCCGACAGAGTCTTCTTCCCGTAATAATTATTTTTCCCATAAACAAGCAGGAGTCACTCTCTCCCCAAAGACGTCAGCAAACATTGGACTTATGAGGCATCGCTTTGAGTTTGTCTATACCTTCGTATTAATTTTATATATATGTTTATATTCAATAAATATCTTTGTTTGGCATTTCTTCAACACAAGAATCCACTTTCATGTATACATTTTATTCCTTACTTTCACGAACTACGCGAACCTGATTCTCATCTTAATGAGATAGGTAGGCAGCCCTTCTTGGGTTCGGTGTTCTTTATCAAAAAAAAGAAGAAAAAAAGAAGTCTATTTTAGTCCATATCTTTCACGAACTATGTGAACCTGATTCTCATCTCAATGAGATATGTAGGCAACCCTTCTTGGGTTCGGTAATCCTTATCAGAAAGAAAAAAAGAGTCTATTTAAGTCCATATCTTCTCGAACTACGCGAACCTAATTCTCAACTCAATAAGATACGTAGGCTGCCATTCTTGGGTATGGTATTCCTTATTGAAAAGAAAAAAAAGGTTTACGAATACCTGATTCCCATATCGATGAGATACAGATGCAGTTATTTTTAGGTTCTATACTTTTTTACAAAATATCAAAATAAAGAGTTTGTTTTCTTGCTTCACATCTTATAATCTATCTTCCTGAACTACACAGACCTGATTCTTGTTTTCACAAGATACGTAGGAAACCCTCATTTGGTTTTGGTCTCATTCTTTCAAATAAATAAATAAATAATTAAAGTTTTGACTAGGTTGGTACTAACACAGTTAGGAGTGTGCATGGGAAAGAAATAAATTGGTATGATAGAGAGGACCGACTTCATGGTAAGCCATAGATTCTTTTGGTACCTCTTTATCACACCTGAGTGACACTTGAAAAATTTTCTTGCATACATCCAAGACAAGACTAAGCCAACCTCATTGTTTAATGTTCATTATGTGGTTAGCCTTAGATTAATTTATTCATTGTATTATTGATCTAGAACTTGGCCTAAATGTCTGTTGAGGCAAAATTCTGAGTTACACTTGGTTTGGGAAAGGATTGTAGGCCTCTTTGACCCAGTCGTACCTTTCATAGCCTACAAAATGACATAAATCCCTAGTCTCCCCTTTCGAACCTAAAGCCTTTTTTTTTTTGGACAACCACATCTTAGCCTATACCTTTTGAAGTGCTTACATGTACTATCCCCCTCTTGGCCCAACTTCCTTGAGCGCACTAAATACCTTCAAATCATGGACGAAGATCCAAGATCAAAGATGAAAAATGCGGGACTTTAGTGGTTCTCAAGGTTAAGCCCACAAATCATGGACCTAGTTCACGGATCGTGAACCTCCTGTGGGAATCTAGAAATTTTTAATCCAGACTAATTTTTGTGCGAAGTATTGTATACACGTAGGTTGGAAATTTGAGGTGTTAAATCCCTATACTGTGCCCTAGGTGATGCAGTAAGGTAGTTAAATAGCCCACACACTGAGGTAGGTGGGTGGCTCCTTTTTGCACTAGTGTGGTACATCGAGCGGTGCCTAGGGCATCCCTATAGTGCAATTTTGGCCTTTTGATCTCATTTTTCTCCCTTTAAGCTCTCGTATTCATCTAAGACCTATGGAATGCTCTGAATCATCTTCTTTGGATCCTATTAAGACTTTAAAGCTCATTTTATATTCTAATATACTCCAAATCTATGCAAAATCCATTGTTTTTCATCCTACACATCAAGAAAAGCTACATAAGCATTTTTAATATAAAGTAAGCTTAAAACCATAGTAAAACATGAGGCAAATAATAGTATAAATGCATGAATTTTAGCCTCTCATCATAGAGCACACCGATCATGATCTGGTGGACGCTAATTTTGAGAAAGAGGTATTTTACCAATAGGGTAATCAGCTTCTGGCCGATCATTGTTTCTTGAAGGCTAAAATGAAGGTGTTGACCCTTGTATGAGAATCAAAATGGTGAACTTCCTTGAGTCCAAAATTCACTGATTGGAGGTTGAATTAGCAGCCAGAATGCTTTAGAGCAAGAGTCTCCACAAAGTTATAAAGAATCTTGAGATGTACAAGAGCAATATTCAAGCTCAGAAGGATGTAATAAATCAATTGAATAAACATATTTTTATCCTCAAAGGCTACAATTGAGAGCTCGTACTTTAGAGAAATAAGGCCTTTAATGATCTCAAGGCGGAGGAGTGTCGCCTCACTCTCAAAATTGAGTTAATCACATAGAGTACCCAAAGGTTCACTTTAAAGGAGATCAAAGATGGTATTAAGGATATTGACTCTAAGCTTCTTATTGCTTGGGGTCTTAAAGAAGAAGCTCAAGATAACCAGTTGTCTACTCCCTATTGAGACCTGCTGACATTTATATGTTCATTCATGTAAAAGGATAAGTTGAACAAGGGGATGGTAAAGTTTCCCCTGATGTTTTAGACCCTAGATTTGGGCCTTCTAATGCCTCCTGTTAGTTTTTTATGTATATTTTGCCTCTGGACATTTGACTAGTTTTAAATGTATGCTCTTTTTATCATAGCCTTTTGGAACATTTTGTTCCTGTTTGATCAAGCTATTTTCTTAATTCAATTTATTTTTGCAATGTTTTTCTTTTATTAAAGTCTTTAGAATGTTTTGATCTAGTTCAAGTGCTTTAGCTCCTAACTTTTTGGGGAGTTTGGCTTTTTAGATTTGAATTCAAATGATTTTTAAATCGGTTACTTTTTGGTCAGTGTTTTTTTGAAACTGAATAGACCATCTGTAGCAAGCATTTTTTTGTGTGATTTAGGTATTTTCCATGCCCACGTAGTTCGAATGCTTTGTGAACCAAGATGTGCCTCATTCAATCTTTTTTAGTTAATTTTCTTAAAGGAGGAAGTTCAAAACTTTTGATATGTCTGAATTTTTGTTGTTAGGTTTAAAAAATAATCAACTTGTGTTTCACTAGTATGGGCCTATGATATTCATCTGATTTTTCTTTTTGTTTTTGGTTGGGAGAGTTCGTCCGGTCTTTTTTGATGGCATAAGCTGAGAATGTTCATCCAAATTTAATTATTTGTGAGGCCCCATAATTTTATGCAAATAATTTTAGTGCATATCCTATTCACTTTAGGTACATTTGTTTTCTAAACTTTGAGTTCTTGGAGTCTTTTGGGCTCTTTTATTTTTTGGATCTTTGATTTCTCGAAGTTTCTCGAAACTCTTTTATTTCAAAACTTTGAGTTTTTAGAGTCCCTTGGGACTCTCAGATTTCAAAACTTCTTTCTCATGTATAACTTCCATTCTCAAACTCTTCATTGGAACTTTTTGCTATGTATAATCATTTAATTCTCTATTTTGAGAAATTTTTTGTCATATATAAATTCTGTTCTCAAAAATTTTGAAGTAGGATCATTGAGTTCTCTATTTGGAGAAATTTTTTCATGTATAACTTTCATTCTCAAACTTCCCATTGGAACTTTGATGTGTCGTGGTTTCACGGCACTTTCGACGCTTAAAACAAAGAAAACATGCAAGAACTTTAGTGTATTTATGGATATGATGTGTTTGTTTCAGTGTTTTGTAGGAAAATCAATCTTGGTAGTAAACGGACAAAAAAGATCTCAATTTGGCTAAGTGTTGGCATCTGGTGCATAGCCATGGCTCATTGGTTCACACTATGAGTGGTGGCATGAATCGTCTCGAAGAAAGTATCCAAAGTCCTGAAGATGTGTAAATCAAGGTGTTGGCTACGGTTCACAGTATGAGTCATAGAGAAAGGCGATGAGTCATCACCTAACTCGCCCTGAAGAAATATTCCAAAAGTTTGGTAGCTATGTAACTCAAAGCCAGCGGCTACGAGTCCTTCCTACAATCCATCAGGAGAGGGGACGAGTCGTTGTATGAATCATCCTGAGCAAGAAAACCCAGAGTCCTGAAGGTCCATAAAATTAGCTCCAGTGGCAACGATTGACACAACGACCCATCAAGATTCCCTACGGGTCATCGCAAAAAAGTATCACCAACTAGCAGGAATCCAGTCAACAAGCCACGGATACATGCAACGAGTCGTCGTCTGACCAACGATTCATTGGCACTACCGACATTGTTCTCCTATTTAGTTTAGGATAAGATTTCTTTTATAGCTATAAATATTCTTATTAGGTTTTATGTTCTAGTTTACATACAATTACATCTTTTTAAGTCCATATACTTGTTTTTGAGAGTTGTAAGCACATACTCTGAGAGATTAATTTATAGTTAAGATTCGTGGTTTTATTCTTCTTCTTGTAAGTGCATAATTATATTTTCTTCCCAGAATTACTATTGTGTTCTTGCAATTATGAGTAGTTAAACCCCACAACTAGGATTGAGGTAACCATTATGGAATAATGAAGTAGGGTTTGAAGTACACGATGATTCGTGAATGGTGTTTATGCATGTATTGTTATTCTCTTTATATTGATTGCTTTCTAATGGTGTAGAACGTTAGAACTCTCCTCACTCTTACTTTTCTTGGATGAGGGGGTAACAGATGTGAAAAAGGAATAAACAATGGAGACTTAGAGCTACCAACCTTTACTTAATATCCTGAGCCGTGGACGCGGGAAAGATAATCTGGGATCAGTGATAAGGGTTAGATTGTAAAACTCCTGAGACTGGATGAGTGATTAAGGATAGTCATCTAATAGGGGCAAACCAGCCGTTTAGGTGAAATTAACTTATCTATTCTGCATGCTAAGCACCGAGATAGATTACCAATATGGAGAGCCTATGGAGTTATGAAGTCATAGGGAACACAGTCCTAGTATCTCACTATTATTGACGATAATCCAAATAAATTCACAATTGTTACTTGATAAATCACGACTTCCAAATAATACTTCTAGAACCCATCAATTTACGAAAATAATTCACTAATAGATTAGATAACCGCATCGACCGAGCTTCTAGCCTATTCCCTGTGGGATCGACCCAACCTTGGTTGGATTCTATATTTGACAACAACCGTTTTATACTTCATTGCAAGGTGCACTTTGGGTGACATCAAATTTTGGCGTTGTTACCGAGGAATATAATTTAGGATTAGATCGATTATGTTTATTTAATTGTTAGTATTTATTTCCTCTATTTTCTTATTATTTTTAGGATGCATATCGGTGCATTCCCAACACTATGTGTCAAGGCAATCCACTGATTTCACTTGATCTTGAAATTGAAAGAACACTAAGAAACTTGAGAAGAATGGATGATCAAAGGGTTTACAATCAAGAAGTTCACGAGACTGTGGACCAAGATACGACCCATATGATAGCCGAATAGTACTAAGACAAGCAGTAACTCAATAGGTTATAGCTGATGCATAGGCTAGACAAGAAGAAGTAGCCCTTCTGGCTGGTGCAAAGGAACAAGCAAGGCAAAGAAGGAATAAGGGCCATGAGTTTACCCATCGTTATGTTCCCCAGTTTGATGATAAAGATGATGATGTAGATATAAATGATGAAAGTGCAACAGGTGCCATTATTCCACGACTACTACTAGCTGGGATCAAGTTCGACATCACCAGTGCAATGATACAATTGTTGAACTTGAAAAGGGTTTTCATTGGTCACATTACTACTGATGCAAACATGTATAAAATGAACTTTGTAAGGATTTGCAGTTCCTATAAGATACCTGGTGTAAACCAAGGTGCTATCAAATTATGGTTGTTTTCATTCTCACTGGCTGGTGAAGCCACTCTATGGCTGGCAGAGTTACCAAGTGGATCAATCACTACCTGGCAAAAAATTAAAGACAGCTTCTTTGGAATGGTTTTTCCCTTCATCTTGTATGTTGCAGCTAAATATGAGATCTATAACATTAGGCATCTGCATTTAGAGGCATTATATGATACATGGTTGAGGTTCAAGAAGAAGCTACAACAAGTCCCAAACCATAGAATGCCTAATCATGATTTGCTTAAAATCTTCTATAGGTCTTTGAATACTAACAACAAGGTCGTGGCTATAATAGGAGGTGCTTTTATGAGTCTAACTTGGGAGCAAGCTTAGTGATACTTAGTAGAATCACCAAAACAAAAAGGGGTTGGCACACTCAGGAAGCTGATGTTCCCGCAGGCACTTATTCGATTGGAGCATCTGCAGTGCATCAAAGGGTAGATGATGGGTTTGCTCAAGAAGTAGCCCAAATGAGAATCGAATTGAGCATAATTGCAAAGCAGCTCACTAAAATGGGGGCAAAAAAGGTAAATGAAGTCGATTCTTAAGGTAAAGTGCCAAGACATGATGACTCTGATGCTGAAGAGGAAGCAAAATATTTAGATGATCAGGTGGTAGGTTTTTGAGCCAAAGGCCAAAGGTCTAATCAAGACACTTGGTGCTCTAGTGAAGGAAATCAAGGTCAGAACTATTACAAGGATAACAACTATAACTAATTAGGGTAAAAAGATAGGAGTAGAGGCAAAGATAGTGACTGGAGAAGAGAGATGATTAGAAGAATGACAAAAGTGGCTTATACATTATATCTGGTAGCCGTGATGCTGAATCGAGTAATTCTAGGGTGGAAGAGATGCTTGCCAAAGTGTTAAAAGGGGTAGAGAAAATTAATGATAGCCTTAAGGAGATTTAAGTAGATGTTTTGGAGATAAGTCAAAAAGTAGAGTCTCATTCTACTGCTATTGAGCAACTTGAGCAGTAATTCACCAGATTTTTGTAGCACTAAACCAATGTTAGAAAGGTACACTTCCAAGCAACACTATCCAGAATCTATAAAATGGCATTCACTGTATGGCTATGACCATTAGAAGTGGGAAGATGACTATTGATCCTCATATGCCCATAGTTGTTAATGATGAGGCTGAGCCTATGATAATTGATGATGAAAAGGTAGTCCAATCAGAGAATCAAGTTATTGAGGAAAAGGTGTCTGAAAAGATGTCTCCAGTTGATGAAATGGACACTAAGGCTAAAATGGTAAAGGAAAAGGAGGTCTCATAGATTTTGAATTCCATTCCTGATATTGGGTGTATTTATACTCCCTCATTATTCATACGCATTTAGCTTAGTTTTGAGGACAATTTGACATGATTGTGAACCATTAAGAGTATATATGTGTATTTTTGTGTTAAAGTACTTTTTTATAGTGTTTATGGTACATTTGAATCAAGTCAAGAGTCAAAATGATCAATTAGAACTTAGACGAGGAAACTAGTATCGCTAGCTTGAGCTATGCTTGTTCTAGTGTCCTTTGATGTGTTCTATTATGTTGTATGGACTTATGGTTGTGTTGAGATGTTGTAGGGGACCATTGAAGGAGCTAAGGAATATAAATCAATCCTACAATAAAAGCATAAGAAGTTCAGGATCAAGGTACATGAGTACGAGAAGATTGGATGCGAAATGCTAGAGCCTTGGATAAGAGGTGCGTCGCACCCTCCATCACCCGTATTGGGAGGTGAGTCGCACCCTCCAATATGTGTAATGAGGGGTGATACACACATGGTATGGCAAGTATCTTCTTTTTTAAGCCCGTATTGAGCTCGCATCACGCCTCCACTCCTACGCGATGGAGGACGCGACGCACCAAGTCCCAAACCCGTCCGAAATTTGTTTCTAATGTTGTTTTAAGTTGGGGTAAAGTTATAAATGATTGGGATTAGAGTTGTGCACCTCTTGTACGACTAAAATACCTATAAAAGGAGTACTTTTACACAAGTAAAAGGAATATTGAGCTTATACACGAATTGGAGAGCGAAGGAGAAGGCAAGGAGCTTTACACTAGGGTTTTGTCCTCTTTACTTTTCATTCTTGTAATTTAAAGTTATGAACTCTATTTTGGAGATTTTTTGTATGAATATAAGTGGATAAACACCCTCATTCTAGGGTTATGGCTAGAACATGATTGTTTAGTAGTTTGTTTTATTCGTTGACATCGTTTCTCATCCGATTATGCTTTTGTTCTTGATTCTACTATTTTGATGTCTGATCAACATTAGAATATATGAGTAATTCATGCATGAACTGATCATGAGATTGTATGAATAAGATGAAGAACTTAAGGAACAATATCATCTCTAGTGTAAGGTAGGGTTGATTCGCAACTAGGATAGACGTATACCTAGGAGCCTTGTTTGGTCATGACGAGATGAATAACGAACTCATTTGAGTTATGGAATCACATCCCCACTCAACGATAGAGTTGTGAGGACTAGTTCAAGTAGACGATTTAGAGGATGACAATTCCCGGATCAACACTTAACCCCGAAACCCATAATTTGAGAAATAAAGATCATTGAATAGAATAACTACCATGCATGATTGTATCGAATGTCGTAACCCTAGAACTCTCCATATATTGTTCACAACCCAAATTCCTTATCATTGTTAATTTTAGTATTTAGTTATAAAAATAAAACTCAACTTCTTTTTGGTTACAACTCGCACTTGTTTAATTTAAAATAGTAACGCTTAAATTAGATTGCTTGTTAAACACAAGTCCCTGTGGGTTCGACACCCAACTCATGAAGAGACACTTTATTACTTAAAATGACCAAGTACACTTGCGTGTGCGCTTGGGAGCAACAAGTTTTTAGCGCCGTTGTCAGGGACTTAAAAATTAGAAACTTTCTAATTTTCAGTTTTACTATTTTGTTTGATAAAGTGCTAACAACTTGGTCTTAGCTACTGAATTTACTTGAATAAGTTTTTGGCGCATGTTCATGAGACCATTCCTGTAACAATGGCTGAAGAACCACCATCCCGTAGGATAGTGCGTGAAGTGGCAATCCCACTCGCAACTAATGTGACCTCCTTTATTCAAAAGCCATCCGCATGAGGCAGATTTGAACTGAAGCAGAACATGGTGCAATTGTTGTACACAAGCGGGTAGTTTACAGGCTTGTCACATGAGGATCCACAAGTCCATCTTTAGAATTTTTTTAGATAAGTGACACTTTCATTCCCGCTGGAGTCTCCACAGAGTATGTGAGGCTCACACTTTTCCCATTCTCGCTTTTAGGAGAAGCGAAGAAATGGTTGAAGGCAGAACCTTCAAACTCAATAAAAACTTGGGATGACTTAGGGAAGAAGTTCCTCATTCGATTCTTCCCATCAGGCAAAACTACAAGGTTAAGGAGTGAGATTCTGAGTTTCAAGTAGAAACCAGACGAAAATCTCTATCATGCATGGGAAAAATTCAAGTCTTTCCTCATAGACTGCCCACATCACAAACAAATCAATGAGGTACTGGCTCACACTTTTGTTGCAGGACTTGACCACAACACAAAAATTTTGCTAGATTCAGCTGCAGGTGGTCAAACATTAGAGAAAACTTATGATGAGCTATACGCTCTACTGAATAGAATTGCACAAGGTAATCTAGGCTGGAATGGTGATATGTCTAGAAGTATGGTGAAGAATCCAGCAGGTATGATTGAGGTAGATGGTCTCACAGCATTAGCGGCACAACTATTTAGTTTTCAAAATCAGATGATGGCCCAATTTAGCAAATTGAGTGTGGATCAACCTCAGGCAAAAGTTAATACAGTGCAACAGGCTCAGACTTGGTGCAAAACTTATGGTAATGGTGGTCACTCTTCAAACTATTATGTAGAAAATCTAGAATCTTTAAATTTTGTAGGCAATGCTCAGAGAGAAAATCAGAATTATGGTAATGCTTACAATCGCAATTGGCTGGCTCAACCCAACTACTCTTGGGGAAATAATCAAGCCCAATCTCAGCAGTTTCAGTAGCAGTAAGGTACACAAACTAATGCTGAGGCCAATAATATTGAAAAGTCATTGAAGAAACTCATGTCCACCCAAGAGCAAATGGTTGCAGATCTCAAAAATCAGCAACTTACCCAAAAGAATGTAGAGATACAAATGGGTCAGTTAGCTCAGGCACAGAATTTAAGACCTTAAGGGGGTCTTTCGGGTGATACAGAGCAAGCTTCAAAGCAAGTTATGGCTATTACATTGAGGAGCGGTAGAGATTTGGGTGATGCACATCCAAAGAAAAATCATGAGGTGCAAGCTGAATTGCTCACACCCAAGCAGACAGATAAGCGAGTTGATTCTAGAAATTCCAATGAAAAGGGGAAGTTTGAGTACCCAAAGGAGAAGCCGATTGTGCAACCTCGAAACAGACCACCACCACCGTTCCCTCATAAGCTCAATAAAGAAAAGGAAGAGGCTTGTTTCAAGAAGTTCTTTGACACGTTTAGAGAGCTTCACATTAACCTTCATCTTGTAGATGTGTTGCAGAGAATGCCAAAGTATGCTAAGTACTTGAAAGAAGTGGTCATGAAAAAAAGGAGTCTTGGTGATATTGAGACTGTGGCACTTACTGAAGAGTGTAGTTTTGTGGTCATGAGCAAGATGCCCAAAACACTCAAGGAACCCTAGGAGTTTCACCCTCCCCATACAAATTGGTGAAAGTGATATTGTCCATGCTTTGAGTGATTTAGGGGCAAGCATCAATTTGATGCCCCTTTCAGTTTTTAATAATTTTGGTTTAGAACAGCCAAAGCCCTCGTCAGTGGTGTTACAAATGGCGGACAGAATACGAGTGGTGCCCGAAGGAATCATAGAAGATGTTCTTATTAAGGTTGGTAAGTTCATTATTCCTGCTGACTTTATTGTTCTTGATTATGATGCAGATGACAGGGTACCAATCATATTGGGGCGCCCATTCTTGGCCACTGGTGGAGCATTGATAGATGTGAGAGAAGGCACACTCAAGATGAGATTGAATGATGAAGCGGTGGTTTTCAGAGTGTACAAAGCACTCAACACACCCTCACACTATAGAGATCTATGTATGATCACAGTTATAGAAGTGGATGAGTGTAGGGTGGAAGAGTGTAAACCATCAATTACTTCTTTGGACTCTCTCATGGGGTTGCCCAAGTTGACAAATAAGCCTGAACCCAAAAAATGAGTGGCATGCTGAAAAGGTAGGTGTAAGAAAAGATGCAGACCTCGATCATGAGCATTTGAGAGGTCAGAAAAGAAGGAGGAGATGGGCTTCAAATAGGAGGAAGAGGATGAGAGAATGTGGATAATAAAGTTGTGATTTGAGTAGTGTCACGACATTAAATCAGTTGCTGCTTTTGAGGCAACCCAAGTTAAGGTAGTATTTTTACTTTTTGGTTTTTATTTAGTACCACCTTTATTTTTGTTTTGTGTGTTTTGTTTTGTAGATTAGGAGATGTCTGAGTACCCAAAATCTAAGCTAAGGAGCATTGCAAAAACTGAGTGTGGGGTCCCTGTGACCTCTTTGATGGATTATGATGCTACTAGCCAAGTCTAGAGGCATCATGGAGTATTTCTATCCTTACTTTTAATTTATACTTTGGGGACAAAGTGTGATTTTAAGTGTGGGGTGGGAAATCTTCCAATTTGGTTAGGGTGGAGTGTGCTATAGAAGTCTTTTGGTTATTTTTTTTTGCTCATGTAGCTGAAAAATTTGAAAAATACAAAAAGATTTTCGTTTAGTAATTTGTTTTTGGTTTCTTTTAGGAGCACACTTCATCCACCCCTCGATTTTTCTTTTCGATTCTTTTTCAAGGGGACGCCCTTTCAACCCAGTATCCTTTTTATTTTTTAGGAGTAATTTTTAAATTTTAGAGATGCTTTTGCTAGATGCTATGCATGATTACTGGATTGCAAGTTGGTGTTGAATTTTGAAGCATGTATAGTGAACTGAATGAATACTGTGAGACACCTAGGCTCAATTGTTTGACTCTTTTTTGATGTTGTCTTAATGTTAAATTCTTGCTAGTGCTTGATTTAGAGTCTATAGATATCCGTCTTGATTTGAACATGTGACATGTGTGAGTGAGGTTTTTGTGATATTTCATATGCATATTGATTTCTAGAACTTGCCCGATGTGTTTGCAAAGCAAAATAAAGGGTGTTGAGTTTAGGAAATAATATAGGCATTTCTTTGATAGCCATGTTTTATACCTCACTTTATTTACTCTTTTTGTATGATCTTAGTAAGCCCCGTTTAGCCTTTAGCCTATTCTTTGGTAGCCTTGTATGTAGCTTAATCCTTTTCTTTCAATTAACCGTAATTTGATCCAAAACTCCTAAGCACTTTAGTTGAGAAATTAAGATGTTAAGGAGTGTAAAAATGGAAGAAGGAGAAAGTGAAATTGAAGCCCTGAGTGAATAGCTTTTGGTGTGTAGAAAGGTTTATGTATGGTGGGTAGGGAGTAATGTAATGAAAAGAGAAATTGATCCAAGGAAGTGAATCTTGTGTTGAAAGCAAATACCCCTTGCTTAATATGTGTAAGATAGCTTAAAAAGATGGGGCAAAACAAGAGAGAATTGGGAAGATGATAGTGGTGTAAAATAGGTTGGCTGGAGGTGATCTTAATGTAAATTGTGGTGTATTAAAGCGCTTAGGGAAGATAGTCACTATTCTTAACCAAATAGTTCCTACCCATCCCTTAGCCTAATTACAACCCTTAAAGTCCTACTTGATCTTGAGCTTTGACATTCTAATATTAGTGGAGTACTACACTAAGGGCAATCTTATGGTTCATCTTATGTGTCATGTGAATTCTTTATGAGAGAGCGAAATTTGATTCTTACACCCATTCTTGTGTTAAATGGCATACTTGTGAAGTGAATATAGGTGACTCTCTTGTGGTGAGGGAGCATGTTTGATGATAGATAGGTGACATATATGATATCTTTGTTGAGTAATATGCATGAGTTTTCCAACTTGATAGAGTCAATTCTTGAGGCTAGGGAGTTTTTAAGTAGTGTTCATGTGTTTTGAAGTTGTAATATGACATGTCGAGTGTAGAACTTGCTATTCATGTGGTCTGTGTGGTTCTGGCATGAGTATCTTAGTGGTAGTAATTTTGTTAGATCCTTATTTGATGGTGATTTATGCAAATATTTGTTCGAGGACGAACAAGGCTTTAAGTGTGGGGTTGTGATCTTGGGTGTATTAATACTCCCAAGTGTCATTATTCATACGCATTTAGCTTAGTTTTGACGAAAATTTGAAATGATTGTGAACCATGAAGAGTATATATGTGTGTTTATTTGTTAAAGTACTTTTTTATAGTGTTTTGGGTACATCTGAATCAAGTCAAGAGTCAAAATGATCAATTAGAACTTAGACGGGGAAACTAGTGTCGCTAGCTTGAGCTATGCTTGTTCTAGTGTCCTTTGATGTGTTCTATTATGTTGTATGGACTTATGGTTGTGTTGAGATGTAGTAGGGGACCATTAGAGGATTTAAGGAATATAAATCAATCCTACAATCAAATCATAAGACGTTCGGGATCAAGGGACAAGAGCACAAGAAGATTGGACGTGAAATGCTAGGGCCTTGGACAAAATATGCGTCGCACCCTCCATCACCCATATTGGGAGGCGCGTCGAACCCTCCAATACGTGTAATGAGGTGTGAAACTCACATTGTAGGGTGAGTATATACTGGTTTGATCCCGTAGTGAGCTCGCGTCGTGCCTCCACTCCCACACGATGGAGGACGCGATGCACCAAGTTCCAAACCCGTCCGAAATTGGTTTCTAATGTTGTTTTAAGTTGGGTTAAAGTTGTAATTGATTGGGATTCGACTTGGGCTACTATTTTACAACTAAAATACCTATAAAATAAGTACTTGGACACAATTAAAAGGAAGATTGAACTTATACACGAATTGGAGAGCGAAGGAGAAGGCAAGGAGCTCTACACTAGGGTTTTGTCCTCTTTACTTTTCATCCTTGTAATTTAAGGTTATGAACTCTATTTTGGAGATTTTTTGTATGAATATAAATGGCTAAACACCCTTATTCTGGGGTTACGGCTAGAACATTATTGTTTAGTAGTTTGTTTTATTCGTTGACATCGTTTCTCATCCGATTATGCTTTTGTTCTTAATTCTACTATTTTGATGTCTGATCAACATCAGAATATATGAGTAATTCATGCATGAACTGATCATGGGATTTTATGAATAGGATGAATAACTTAAGGAACAGGATCAACTCTAGTGTAAGTTAGGGTTGATTCGCAACTAGGATAGACGTATACCTAGGAGCCTTGGTTGGTCATGAAGAGATGAATAATGAACGCATTTGAGTTGTGGAATCACATCCCCACTCAACGATAGAGTTGTGAGGACTAGTTCAAGTAGAAGATTTAGAGGATGAGTTGTAAATCGTCTATTTAGACGATTTAGACGATTTAGAGGACTAGTTCAAGTACCCCGAAACCCATAATCCGAGAAATAAAGATCATTGAATAGAATAACTACCATGCATGATTGTATCGAATGTTGTAACCTTGGAACTCTCCATATATTGTTCACAACCCAAATTACTCATTGTTAATTTTAGTATTTAGTTATAAAAATAAAACTCAACTTCTTTTTGGTTACAACTCGCACTTGTTTAATTTGAAATAGTAATGCTTAAATTAGATCACTTGTTAAACACAAGTCCCTGTGGGTTCGACATCAAGCTCACGAAGAGCCACTTTATTACTTGAAATGAACACGTACACTTGCATGTGCTCTTGGGAGCGACAATTCCATGACCTCCCCCACCTTTTCCATAAAGATTGAAGAAGAGAGCCGAAGAAAGGAAGTATTACAAGTTTATCTCGACGCTGAAAAAAATATCTGTGAACATCCCTCTTGTTGAGAAACTTGAGCAAATCCCTGGATATGTACAGTTTATGAAGGATCGTGTGACAAAGAAGAGGACTGCAAGTTTTGAGCCTATTTATAATTTGAACCATTGTACTATAATAGCTTCCAAGTCTCTTAGGCAGAAAAAGGAAGATCTTGGAGCATTCACAATTCCATGTACCATTGGGGCTTTCAATTTTGCAAAGGCTTTATGTGACTTGGGTGCTAGCAATAATCTGATGCCACTTGTTTTATTTAGACAGTTGGGGTTGGAAGCACCAAAACCAACTTTGATGAGACTTCTTATGGCGGATCGCATTGTAAAAAAACCTGTGGGACTTTTGTATAATGTGTTGGTGAAGGTTGAGTCATTTAACTTTCTAGCTGATTTTTTCATCCTTGATTGTGAAGTTAATTTGGGGTTCCCAATATCTTGGGGAGACCATTTCTCACGACTAAACGAGCATTAGTTGATATAGAAACTGGTCAGTTGAAGTTATAATTAAATAATAAAAAAGTGACTTTCAATGTTTTCCAATCTATGAATCAACTAAACAATATATGTGTGGTCTCAGTTATTGATACTATTGATGTGGATTCCTCAATAGTTTCAACTGAAGAAAGGCTTGGTATTGAAGTACTAGTGGCGGTGATCATGAATTTAGAGGGTGATGATTTGATGATTATGATGAGATGGTGAGCGCACTGACTGTATGGTTTCCTACTCTTAAGCATCAAAAAAATTAGACTTAGACTTGAAGAATATGGCAACTCTATTGGTGAAGCCTTCTATTGAGGAGCCTCCTATTTTGGAGCTCAAAGATCTCCTATCCCATCTTTGCTATGCTTTCTTAGGAGCCAACAATAATTTATCAGTCATTATACCAGTAAATTTGGTGGAATGGCATGTTGAGGCTCTAGTATCTGTTTTACAGAGGTTTAAGAAGGCCATTGGATGGTCCATTATTGACATTATTGGTATTCCGCCTGAAATATTTACTCATAAAATCCAACACAAGCCAGATTGTATTCCTAGTATTGAGCATCAACATATACTTAATCTGTATATGCAAAAGGTATTCAAGAAGGAGATCATCAAGTGGTTGGATGTAGGTGTGGTTTACCCTATTACAGAAAGCAAATGGGTGAGCCCAATTCAATGTGTGTCAAAGAATGGTGAAATTACTATGTTTCCAAATGCAAAGAATGAACTTATTATAATGAGACCGGGTCACTAGTTGGCAAGTATGCATGGATTATAGGAAGCTAAATGCATAGATTAAAAAAGATCATTTTTGGATGACGATTATGGATCAGATGTTAGATTGTCTCGTTGCTAGAGGATGGTATTGTTTTCTTGAAGGTTATTCAGGATACAATCAGATTTTGATTACTCTCGAAGAATAAGAGAAGACCACTTTCACTTGTCCATATGAGACTTTTGCTTTCAAAAGGATGCCTTTTGGGTTATGTAATGCGCCAGCAACATTTCAGCATTGGATAATGTCTATCTTCTCAAACATAGTGGGAGACATTATCGAGGTATTCATGGATGATTTTTTGGTGGTTGGTGACTCTTTTGAAGATTGCTTGGCCCATCTGGCTAGTGTTTTGAGAAGGTGTAAAGATTGCAATTTATGTTTATTGGGAAAAGTGTCACTTTATGGTAAAAGAAGGGATAGTGCTCAGTCACAAGATTTCAAAGAAGGAGACTAAAGTTGACTAAGCGAAGATTGAGGTGATTGAAAAATTGCCTACACCAATTTCTATAAAAGGTATTAAAAGCTTTTTGGTACTTGCTAGATTTTATCGTAGGTTCATCAAGAATTTTTCTAAAATTGTACATCCTTTGTGTAAATTTTTTGAGAAGGAGGCAAATTTTATTTTTGATGATGTGTGTCTAAATGGGTTTGAGTGACTTAAGGAGAAGTTGACATCGGCCTCTATCATTGTGTCACTTGATTGGTCCATACCTTCTGAGGTTATGTGTAACACTAACAGAGTGGCACTAGAAGCAGTCCTAGGCCAAAGGTGTGAGAAGATACTCCATCTTATCTATTATGCTAGCAAGGCACTCAACCCAGCTCAAAAAAATTTTACTGTGACGGAACAAGAGTTGTTTGTAGTGGTTTTTGCATTTGAGAAATTTTGACCTTATTTGCTAGGTATGAAAGTGATTGTGTATACTGACCAGGCAGCTCTTAGGTATCTTATGGAGAAAAAAGATGAAAAGCCTAGATTGATTCATTGGGTACTTCTGTTACAAGAATTTGACTTTGAGGTCAAGGATCGAAAGAGGACTGAAAATCAAGTGGCTGACCACTTGTCACAACTAAAAGAAGAGGGAATGTTGAAGTTGAAAGATGAGCTTGACATTGATGATACTTTTCTAGACGAGCAGGTATTGGCTGCATCACAAGACTTGATTCCGTGGTTCACAGATTTTCCCAATTATTTGGTAAGTGATGTGGTACCCAAGGTCTTATCCTTTGAGCAGCAGAAGAAATTTATGTTTGGTGTGTGGAAGGTTTTTTAGGATGATTCATACTTGTTTCGGATTTGTGTGGATAAAATGGTTTGTAGATGTGTCTCGAAGGTTGAAATGATGAGTAATCTAGAGATATGCCACTTATCTCTAGTTAGGGTCATCATAGTGGTGTGAGTATGGCTCATAATATTTTGCAATATGGTTACTATTGGACAACCACTCATTAATATGCTCATAACTACGCAAGATCTTGTGACCAATGCCAAAGACAAGGGACCATCTTATGAAGGCATGAGCTACCATTGACTCCAATTCTAGAGATTGAGTTGTTTGATGTATGGGGTATTGATTTCATGGGGCCATTTGTGAGCTCATATGGTATGAAGTACCTTTTGGTTATTGTTGACTATGTCTCAAAGTGGGAGAAGGCAATTACTCTTCCAGACAATAAGGGAAAAAGTGTTACAGCATTCCTTAGAAGGAATATATTTTCCAAATTTGGTACCCTAAGGGCCATCATCAGTGATGGGAGTTCTAAATTCTGAAATAAATTATTTAGGGCCCTACTTTAGAAATATGGTATGAAGCATAAGGTGGCAACACCCTACCATCATCAGTCAAACGGGCAAGTAAAGGTCTCCAATTAGAGGATCAAGTCCATCTTGCAAAAGACAATGAATGACAATAGAACATATTGGGATAAAAAGTTGGACGATGCACTATGGAATTACAGGACAACATTTAAGACTTTTATTGGAGCTTCTCCGTTAGCTTGTGTTTGGCAAAACATGTCACTTGCTTATTGAACTTGGGCATAAGGCGTTGTAGGCACTCAAGAGGTTGAATCTTGTATGGAATGATGCGGCGAAGTTGATACATGAGAAATTGAATAAGATGGATAATTTTTTCTTAAATCATATGAGAGTTCAGCTTTGTACAAAGAAAAAATAAAACTGTACTATGACCGAAAGATCGAGAAGAGAGAGTTCACTGTTAGCGATATGGTTCTGTTATTCTAAGATACTCTTGTTTCCTGGAAAGCTGAAGTTAAGATAGATGGAACCGTATCATGTGGTGAAGGTTTTTCCTTATGGTGCCATTGATCTCGAGAATAATGATGGTAAGAGATTTAAAGTGAATACCCAAAGGGTGAAAAGGTACGTCGAAAATGTTGAAGAGGTCAAGGTGGTGTGTGATGTATATCTTGATGAAGTCTAAGTAATCGAGATAGACATGTCATGCCGCAATGTTAAATAAGATGTTGCATGGGAGGCAACCTATGGGTTAGTTTGGTGAAGTCTGAGTAGCCAAATTAGCCACGTCGTGCCGCGACATTAAATCAAGCACTGCTTGGAGGCAACCCAAGGATTTGGTTTTAGTTTTTCATTGATTTTTCATTTGTAGTATAGGACTAATGGGTGTTGAAGTGTGCAGGTGGATGAGGACTAAAGCCAAAAACAGAGGAAAATCTAATTCACAAACCCCACTGATCTCACGATGAATCGTACTCATTGGCAACGACTTGTGAGGTAACCCGTCGCTACTGGGAGTGAGAAAGAGAAATTGTAAGATTGTAGAAAATCCACCACATGACTCTTAAAATGATTCAAAGTAACCAGTAGGGTCTCACGACAACCCAATGCATTGAGTCGTGGGGACTGGAGAAGGTAAGTCAATGGAGAAATCAAGTAAGTGTTCTAACTTGTATGCAATTGGTGTTGAGGACGACTCATAGCCAATGGAAATGAGTCATAGGGTTATTCATGGGCACAGGGTCAAAAATAGTCAATATTTCAAGCAACCCGACCCAACCAACCTAAACCACTTGCTTAAAACCCCAATTCCTCACCTAATTTGACTTTTCTTCCCAATTTTAAAACACATAACTCCCTCCATTACCAAAACAAACTTCATCCCTCAAATTTCTCAAAAAAATCAATCACCATTACTGCAAATTCCCCATTAAAATCCCAATTGTGCATCGATTTCAATTCCAAAGCAAAGTGATCGGGAAACTCTTTTTTTTTTCTTCCTTCAAGATTCAAATTCAAAGATCAAAGTAAGTGAAATTTATTTTTAATTCCTCTGATTATTGATTTTGAGGTCCTTCTATGGGTGTTCCATTATAGTTTTGAATTTATAAAACCTTATATGAACTTGTTTGAGAATGAAAAGGGGAGTTTGTTAAATTGAAATTACATAATGGTGCATACTATATTTCATGGTTGATGTATGCTAAAAATGGTGTTAAAATTATATACAGGGTGAAGTTAGAGTAGCCTCAGTACATGGTGTAATGTGTACACATGAGGAATAGGTATTCTATACCATTCCAGGGATCGTCACTATGGTCTTGGTTCTAAATTGGTTAAGAAATTGAGATAAAAGTAACATATGTTCAGAAACTACCTCAGTTCATTCCTCATGACTCATGCAACGAATCATACCCTAAGGCAACGAGTCATTGTATGAGTCATGATCACTAGTACTGTGGTTCAAAATTGCAATATTTCTAAAGTTTGGAAGTCTACTTAGTACAAGTCTCATGATGAGTCGTAGGGAGACTCAAAGACTCATAGTATAGACTCGTATTGATAACCTACAGTTGACTAATTATAGGAGATCGACCCAATATGTCATCTAATGAGTCATATCCTCTAGTAATGACTCATTGCCTGACCCGTAGGGATTGACAGTGACACAAATACTTGTCTGTTATTTCTTGATCTTTTGAGTACTAACGTTTACCCATCATAGGTACCATGGCACCAAAGAATGCAACAAAAAAAAAGCAAAGAAAGAGGGAAGCCTACCCCCACCAAGGACCAAAATGAGGAAATACCCACCCAAAAATTGGTGGATGAGAGTACTAATGAGTCCAGTGGATCAGTGGAGGAGTATCCACTCACAACTCCAGTTATGCCACGTGAAAGGTTACCTCAAAAAAAGAGTTTGGGTCTAAGGACAAAGAACCCAGGGGTAACACCTGGCTTGGAACTTACACCAACACCTCCCCAGTTTAAATAGGGAGGAAGTCAGAGTCTGAGGAAGGATAAAATGAAAGTAGGTTCAAAAATAAATATGGGACCTCATCTGGTAGTCCCTCAAAGAGTGAGGAAGGGACATGATCTGGTACTCTGGTCTCTAGTGATGATAATGATGAGACCTTCGCAGAGAGTCATCCACCACATGGTCAGCTCCCAGTACAGGTGCAATGATGTTTCATGGTTTTACAGCACTTTCGACGCTTAAAATAAGGAAAATATGTTAAGTCAAGGGCTTGTTTAAGTGGATATGATGTTTTTGTGGTAGTTTTGCAGAAAAATAGGGTTTGAAAGTGATCAAAGTAAAAGGATAAAAAATAAGCATAAGTGTTAGAGACTGATACTGGGCTATGAGTCGTTGGGTCACGATACAACTCATAGCCACAGTCGTCGTCACACCAGTGGATTTTGGCTTTGAAAAGTTGAAGAAAACCTTGGCTATGTGGGCAGGCTATGACTCGTTGGGTCACACTACAAGTCATAGTATAAGTCATCCGGAGCAAATTGGTTAAAATTCCTAAAGATTTATAAATTAGTATTAGTGGCAATGAGTGAAGCCTATGAATCATCACCAGACTATACGAGTTATTGGGTAGAGCCGTCTTGAGTGCAATTGGCCAAGTTCCACAAAGGTGCAAAACTGACCCAGTGGTAATGAGTCACCATGAGACTCATAGGGTGAACATATAAGTCATCATCATCACCTGAAGAAGAGATGGTAATGTATGCCCTGAAGACATGCAACTAGTCGTCATCAGACCTTATGACTCATTGCCAGAGTCGTAGCCATTGCGACCTCATAATTCAAATTTGTTTAGGATGTGTTTTCTATATGTCTATAAATACTTCTATTGGGCTTATTGTTTCAGTTTTACATTCTTTTAATACTTTTGAGGCATATTATTTTTCTTTGAAGTACGGATATTGATTTTTTGGGCCTTAATCCAAAGTGAGAGTTGCGGTTTTCATCTTCTTATCATAAGTTCATAATTATATTTCCTTCTCAAAATTATTATTGTGTGCTTGCATTCATGAGTAGCTAAACTCCACAAATAGGGTTGTGGGAACCATGACGGATTAACAAATTAGGGTTCATAGATTCTCACAAGGTGTTTGGGCATGTATTATTGTCCTTTTTGGTTTAATTAATTTTTGATGCCTATAGATATTAGAACTTGCCTTATCCTTACTCGCGATGAAATATGTGTAAAGGATGGGAAAAGGAAATAAACAACAGAGACTTGGAGCTATCAACCTTCAATTAATAACTTGAGTCGATAATTCGGGAAAGCTAATCTGAGATCCAAGGTAGGGTTTAGTAGTGCAAAACTCAGGAGAAGATAAAACTTACTTGAGGATAGTTACTTAAACAAGTGCAGAAAGATGTTTAGGTAAACATAACTTATTGATTCTACATGCCAAGTATCGGATGAGATCACTAACTACGAAGAACCTACGGAGTTATGAAGTTATGGGGAACACAGTCCTAGTACCTCTCTCATATTGATTACAAATCCAATTAAATCAATAACTAGTTACTATTTAACGTTCTTAAATCCCCTATTTCTATAAATTGTTTACTAATTATTTTAGACATACATATTGATAGATATTCTGTCCTATTCCTCGTGGGATAAACCTCAACCTATTTGAATTCTATGTTTTATCAAAGACCACTTTATACTTTTATCGAAGGTGTAATTTGAGAGACATCAAATTTTGGTGTCGTTGTCGAAAATACGGTTACAAAATTGATTGATTGTGTTTGTCTGGCTGTTGGTTTCTATTTCCTGAGTTTACTTTTTACTATTGTTCTATGGCGCACATCGGTGCATGCCCAATAATCGGAGTCAAGGCAATCCCCTGATTCCACTTTATACGAAAATTAAAAGAACTTTGAGAGCTAGAAGAAGAATGGCTAACGATGGATTTCAAAACAAAGGAGTTGAAGATGACGGAGTCCTGAATCAGCCAGGGCATCTTCATGGTCTTCAGGAAACTGTGGAGCAGATTACTACTTGATTGGTTATTGAAGATAATGCACGACAAGAAGCTACCAGGCAGGCAGCATGGGAAGAAAGGGCTAGACAAGCAGAAGAGGGCTATCTAGCCGCACTTGAGGAGCAGAATAGGCAAAGGATAAATAGGGGGAAATAGCCTCCCCAACGTTATGCTCCTCAATTTAATAAAAAAGAGGATAAGCTAGATCTCGCTTGTCCAGCCGTACTTGAGGAGCAAAATAGGCAAAGGAGAAATAGGGGGCAACAACCTCCCCAACGTTATGTTTCTCAGTTTAACGACGAAGAGGATAAGCTAGATTTTATTGAGGCAACAAAAATAGGTGTTATTTTTCCACCAGCACTGCCACCACGAACTAAGTTTAACATCACCAGTGCTATGATACAGTTGCTAAACTTGAAGAGAGTGTTCATGGGCCTTCCTAATACTGATGTGAATCTTCATCTGATAAATTTAGTAGGGATTTGCCCTTCCTACAACCTACCTGGTGTGAGTTAGGATGCTATTAGACTGCGGATGTTTTCCTTCTGTCTGACTGAGAAGCTAATCTATGGTTGACCGAACTCCCACATGGGTCGATCACTAATTGTCTAGAGCTGAAGACACAGTTTTTGGAGTGGTTTTTCCCATATTCAAAAATGTTGCAGTTGAAAGATGAGACTTATAACTTTAGGCAGTTACATTCAGAAGCGTTGTATGAAACTTGGTTGAGTTTTAAGAAGAAGCTACAGAACATCCCAAATCATAGAAATACTGGGTCGTACTTTGCTTGAGATCTTCTACAGAGGTTTAAATACAAATAATATTGTATTAGTAGAAACTATTATCGGTGGAGCAATTATAAGTTTAACATGGGAGCATGCCTCTAAGATTTTAGATAGGATATCTAAAACCAATCGGGATGGGTATACTAGAGAGGCAGACATGCCCAAAGGTACTTATATGATAGGAGAATCCATAGAACAACGTATGTTTTATGATTCTGTAGACCAGGAGTTAGCATAATTAAGGATTGAATTAAGTGTGTTCACAAAATAGTTTACAATTGTGAGGGCAGAAAAGGTGAAAGCATTCAGTTCACAAGGTAAGGCACCTAGACATGATGACTCTGATTCTAAGGATGAGGCTAAGTACCTAGATGATCAGGTGGTAGGTTTTCGAGCCAAAGGCCAAGGGTCTAATCAAGATAATTGGCCCTCTGGTCAAGGGAACCAAGTTCGGAACTACTACAAGGATAACAACTATAACAGGTCTGGGTATAGAGATAGGAGTAGAGGATGAGATGGTGATTGGAAGAGAAAGGATGACTATAAGGGCAAAAGTGGCCTCTATGTTCTACCGAAGAGCCTCAATGCTAATTCGATTAATTTGACGGTGGAAGACATGCTTCAAAAATGGTGAAAGGGGTAGAGAAAATAGAAGATTGTCTTAAGGAGATTAGAGTAGATATTTCGGGGATGATTCAGAAGGTTTAATCACATGCTACCGCTATTAAGCAGCTTGAGCAACAGTTTGGTCAGATGTCAGATGCAATGAATCAGCGTCAGCAAGGGATACTTTCGAGCAACACCATCCAAAATCCAAAAAATGATGGTCATTGCTTGGCTATTACTACTAGGAGCAGTAAGATGACCGTTGATCCACCTAGGCCCGTGGTTGTTGAGAATGATATTGATCGGGTAATTATCGATGATAAGAAAGTAGCTGAATCTGAAAATCTAGTTGATAATAAATTGAGAAAGAGGCTAAGGTAAAAAAAGGTAAGGAAAAGAAGGTCCCACAAGTCTTGACACTCATTCTAAGACCTCCTCCTCCATTTACACAAGAATAAAGAAGAAGGTTGAAGAGGAAAAGTATCATAACTTCATCTCTATGTTGAAAGAATTATCGATGAACATTCCTCTAGTTGAGGCTATTGAACAAATAACGGGTTACACAAAGTTTATAAAGGATTTGGAGACGAAGAAAAGGACTGTGAGTTTTGTGCCCATTAATAATGTGCACCATATTAGCGCAATAAAATCTTGTTTTCTAGTTGAGAAGAAGGAAGATCCTAGAGATTTCACGATTCCATGTACCATTGGGTATTTAAATTTTGCTAAAGCTTTGTGTGATTTGGGTGCTAGTATTATTCTAATGTTTCTAGCAGTTTATAGATAGTTGGGATTGGGGTCGCCCAAACCAACTTTGATTAGACTCCTTATAGCGGACCGCACTGTGAAAAAACCCATGAGAATCATATGTGATGCTTTGGTGAGGGTTGCATCCTTCATTTTTCTTACTAATTTCATCATCCTTAACTGTGAGGTTAATTGTAAGGTTCACATTATCTTGGGGAGACCATTCCTTACGACTGGCAGAGCGTTGGTTGATATGGAGACTGGAAAGATGATGTTTTGGCTAAATCATGAGGAAGTGACATTTAATATATGTCAATTCATGAAGTAGCCAAAGGATATGCGTGTTATTTCTGTGATAGATACAGTCAATGAGGATACATTGGTCTCTCCTATTAAGGAAAGGCTTGGAAATGAAGCACTTATAGAAGTCATTATAAATTTTGAGGGAGACGGCATTGATGGTTATAATGAGATGGTGAGCCCACTTACTGGTAGGGGTTCATATACTTTTTCACCAAAAAAGCTAGATCTTGATTTGAAGAATAGAGTGACCTCACTGGCTAAGCCTTCTATTGAGAAGCCTCCTGTCTTGGAGTTTAAAGCTCTTTCATCCTATCTTCATTATTCTTTCTTGGGAGCCAACAATACGTTGCTAGTTATTATTGCAGCAGATTTGGTAGAGTGGCAAGTGGAGGCCCTAGTCTCTTTTTTTTAAGAAGTTTAATAGGGCCATTGGATGGTCCACTACTGATATCATTGGTATTCCTCTTGGAATTTGCACACACAAAATCCAACTTGAGCCGAATTGTGTTCCTAGTTTTGAGAATCACCAAAGACTTAATTTGCCTATACAAGAGGTAGTTGAGAAGGAAATTATCAAGTGGTTGGATGCTGGTGTAGTTTATCCTATTGCCAACAGCAAATGGGTGAGCCCGGTCCAATGTGTACCGAAAAGTCTAATGTGTGCCAAAAAAGGGTGGAATCACTGTGGTTCCAAATGATATTATTCCTATGAGGCCAATCACCAGTTAGGGTGTATGCATGGACTATAGGAAACTAAATGCATGGACTGAGAAGGATCACTTTTCAATTTCTTTCATGGATCAGATGTTAGACTGTCTTGCTGGTAGAGGATGGTATTATTTTCTTGATGGATAGTCGGGTTATAATTAGATTTTGATTGCTCCCGAGGAACAAAAGAAGACCACTTTCACTTGTCCATATGGGACTTTCACATTCAAAAGAATACCTTTTGATTTGTGCAATGCACCTGCAACCTTTCAGCGTTGCATGATGTCTATCTTTTCTAACATGGTAGAAGACACTATTAAGGTATTTATGAATGACTGTTTGGCCCATCTTTCTAGTGTCCTGGGGAGATATGAAGACTGCAACTTGGTGCTAAATCGGGAGAAGTATCACTTCATGGTCAAAGAAGGAATAGTGTTTGGTCACAAGATTTTGAAGAAGAGGATTGAGGTTGACAAGGTGAAGATGGAGGTGATTGAAAAATTGCCTCCACCAATTTTTGTGAAAGAGATTTGGAGATTTTGGGGCATGCTATATTTTATCATAGATTTATCAAGGATTTCTCTAAAATTGCAAATCCCTTGTGCAAGTTGTTGGAAAAGGAGGTGAAATTTGTGTTTGATGATGCGTTCCTAAAGGCGTTTGAATGTCTTATAGAGAAGTTGATTTCAGCCCCTATTATTGTGTCACCCGAATGGTCCGTGTCATTTGAGTTTATGTGTGATGCTACTTGCTAGTGGTGGGGTCTAAGAGCAGTCCTATACCAAAGGCGAGAAAATATTCTACATCCAATCTATTGTGCTAGGAAAGCACTAAATCCTACTCAAAAAAAATAATACTGTGACTAAACAAGAGTTGCTTGTTTTGGTGTCTAAGTTTGAGAAATTTCAATCTTATTTGCTTGGCACAAAGGTAATTGTGCATATTGACTACGTAGCTCTTAGGTACCTTATGGCAAAGAAGGATACAAAAACCGAGGTTGATTTGTTGGGTATTATTATTATAGGAATTTGACTTTAAGGTCAAAGACCGAAAGAAAATTGAAAATCAAGTAGATGATCACTTGTGGCGCCTTGAAGAAGAGGCAATACTGAAATTGAAGGATACCAGATGAGCAGGTATTGACCGCATCACAAGACTTGATTCCATGATTTGCAGACTTTGCTAATTATTTGGTAAGCGATGTAGTGCCTGAAGACCTAACATTTCAGCAGTGTAAGAAGTTTATGCATGATGTGAGAAAGTTATTCTGGGATGAGCCATACTTGTTTTGGATTTGCGTGTATGGACTGATTCGTAGATATGTTCCTGAGGTAGAGATGATGAGTATTCTAGAGGAGTGTCATTTTTCACAAGTTGGGGGTCATCATAGTGGTGTGCAAACTGCATATAAGATCTTACAATCTGGTTACTACTGGCCCACCATTCATAGGGACGCACATGACTGTGCAAGGGCTTGTGACCAATGTCAAAGACAAGGAAACATCTCGTAAAGACAAGAGCTTCCAATGACCACAATACTAGAGCTTAAGCTATTTGATGTATGGGGCATTGATTTCATGGGACCCTTTTTGAGATCATATGGTATGAAGTATATTTTGGTTGTTGTTGACTATTATTCAAAGTGGGTGGAGGCAGTTGCATTTCTAAACAACAAAGGGAAAAGTGTGACAACATTTTTGAGAAAGAATATATTCTCCAGATTTGGTACACCAAGGGCAATCATTAGTGATGGAGGCTCACACTTTTTTAATCATCTTTTCAAAGCTTTGCTTGATAAATATGGTGTGAAAAATAAGAGGGCAACCCCCCACCATCCGCAATCAAGTGGGCAAGTTGAGGTTTTCAATTGGGAGATCAAGTCTATTCTGGTGAAGACTGTGAATTCCAATAGAACGGACTAGGATAGAAAGTTAGATAATGAATTGTGGGACTACCAAACAGCATTTAAGACTCCTATTGGCGCTTTCCTATATCAGCTCATGTTTGGCAAGGCATGCCACTTGCCAATTAAACTGAAGTGGTTAAATTTGCTATGGAGTGATGCGGCAAAGTTGATACTGGAGCAGTTGAATGAGATGGATGAATTATATCTCTGCACCAATGTAATTTTAGCTTTATACAAAGAGAAGATGAAATTGTACCATGTTCGCAGGATTGAGCAAAGAGAATTCACCGCTGGCGACATGATACTCTATTTGATTCTAAGCTGAAGTTGTTTCCTGGTAAGCTGAGGTCAAGATAGAGGGGACCTTATAGAATATTGATGGTGTATTCTAATGGTGCCATCGAGCTTGAAAATGATAAGGGCCTAAAGTTTAGGCCGAATGGTCAAAGGGTAAAACATTACCTTGGTAATGTAGACGAGGTCAAAATGATATGTGATTTAGTTCATGGTGAAGTCTGAGTAACAAAGAACACTCGAATTGTGTTGCGATGATAAATCAGGCATTGCATGGGAGGCAACCCATGGGTTCGTTTAGTGAAGTCTGAGTAGCCAGCCAAACAAACCATGTTGTGTCGCGACGTTAATACAAGCACTGCTTGGGAGTCAACCCAAGGATTTTGTATTTAGTTTTTATTTTTATTTATACGATAACGTGTGATGAAGTTTGCAAGAAATTGAAAAGATAAAAAGGAACAAGAAATATTTCTAGCGCCCAGGTCAAATGGGTCACCCAACGAGTCGTAGGGTCACCCAATGACTCGTAGGGTAACTCGTAACAGCAGGCAAACCTAAGTGGAAATTACTGAATCCCAATGACTCTCAAAATGAGTCGTAGCCCCAAGATACGAATCGTCGCCTTGAGTTGTAGGGACTGGTGACTACCACCCTGGTAAGTTTCCTAAGTCCTAAGCTACAGAGGGATCCAACGACTCATATCCATTGGCAATAAGTCGTAGGGTCGAATCATCATTAATGGGAAAATTTTTGTCCAAATTTTAAAAAATCTCATGACTCGACCCAATCCAAAATGAGATTTAAAACCTAGGATTACCCGATATGATCCTATTTCCTTTTGAAAGAAGAAGAACTCCCTCCATCTTTCATAACAATTCCCTCTTCAATTAATCAACCCACTAATTAAGCACTAATCACCCTACAATACCACAATATCGGATTTTTGTTGCTCTCCTGTGCATAAGGTCGAAATTACCAAATAATTATCTCCAATTTCGAACTATCTCAAGCATTATTACTCAAATCAAAGTTGATTTTCTAGTTGCTTTACTTTGATTGTAGTAGTGAATCACCTAGGAGATAGAAAAGGTAGAGGTGCACGACATATGCGGCACCAAGGGAAAGGAAAAGATCAACAAAGTTGGTAGTGAATGGGAGAGTAAGAGAAATAAAGATAAAGAAGATTTGAAGAAGGCGATAAGGGCGATCAAACAAACCTCCTAGGACTATTTACCTGAGATACATGAGAGGGGGTGTAGAGCTGGGAGATGCAGGTTTGGTGTAGCCCCAATTGATGAGACTGTTGTTGATAAGGAGAGTAGGGGTATGACAGTTCCACTAGTTTGATACCATTAGGTGGCCACAATCGGTGCCAACACTAATTTGAGTGTCACGGCTACCACCGAGCCTACTATTGTTAAGACTAGAGTGACTTCTGAGACCCTAGTAGAGGATGCAACCAAGCCCGGTGCCTAGAGCACCATAGGTATGTCCTTCTCCCTCATTTTTAATTTTTTGGATATGCATGTAGTGAGGACACTACTTGTTCTCACAGTTGGGGGTGAGGGTGTACCACCACTCGAGGATTTTTGTTGTCGTATTTTTTTTCGTCGAGTGTGCTATCATAGTAGAACCGGCATATTTAGGGTGTTTTTAGTGTTTTTATTTTGTGCGTTTGTTTAATTAGGAGAAAAGTAGGGGGACCTTAATGCAGTCAATTGTTGATGTCTTTATTTTGTATTTTGGTGTAAAGTCTAAGTAACCCTGGTGATTTTAAAAATTGTTTTAAGGATACCCCTCCAAAAATTATATTTCTGAGTAACCCCAGTGATTTTTAAAATTGTTTTAAGGATACCTATCTGAAAAATGTGTTTCAACTGTGTGTTTTATTATAGATTGACCATCGTGGATCTCGTGATGGCATTAGTATTATAAGCAGAATGACTATAGCTTAGCATTGCATGAATGGACTAGGTAGTAAGTGATAGTGTAACATTATGCCATATGTGTGTGAGATGCTTACTTAGTTCACTTTGTATGCGTGATCCAGAACTTGCCCATTTAGTCTTTCCTAGGTTGTAGTATGGTTGATTAGGAAAGGATCATAGGTCATTGTTGCATTAGTCTGCTTTTAGCCTATATGCCCGACCGAACAAAATGTATATCCCTTGATCCTAAGTTTGAGCCTAATATTTACCCACTTCTTTCATTAGCTAATTCACCTTTCCAATTCTGTTACAATGAACTTGTTTTGGCCTTGGTCCCTCCTTGGACATTGTGTACCTCAACTCAAGCAAATCGCCTAAGTTGAGGATGGCTATCATATGGATGTGCAACATTAAGTGGGTATGAAGAAATAAGTTTGTAAAAGAAAAGAAAAATATTTGGATGCGGTAAATAGAGTTTTAAAAAAAAAGAAAAAAAGAAAGAGAAAATATAAAAGCTGTGAAAAGAAAAGTCGTATCAAGAATCTGAGACAAGACAAAGGAGAACAAGGGAAAGGAAAAGAAAAAAGGTTGAAAAGTGGAATCGAAAGTAGTATAGTGTCAAGGAGGGTTGAGTCACTATATCTATATCTACCATACCCATCCCTAAGCTTATATTACAAGCTGAGAAAAGTCCTATAGTGATCCTAGTCCAATCTTCTGAAAATCTAAGGCGTAGAAAATAAGGGCAAGCATATGGTATTTCATGCACATTGTTTGAAATTCTTTGAGAGAATGAGTGTTTTGAATTCAGTCCCTGATTTTAATAATATCTTTAAGATTTCGAGCACACAGAATCTCTCTGTTGTGAGCAGGGGCGGATTTACTAAGGGCTGTGAGGGTGCCACGCCACCCGCAAGCTTCGACGGAAACTCTCTATATATAGGTATATATATACAGGATATATCTATAAATAATAAATGTGCCACCCACAACATCAAAGTGCTTGTGGTGCCAGTGGCAAAGGGTCAAATTTTCACCCCCAAGGGGCACGGGTTCGAATCCCATAGACAACTTTTTTTTTTTAATTCTTTTTTTTTCCAGTTCAATCAACTCACTTTCCAGCTGACAACAGTCATGACTATCGTTTTATGCATTGATGTATTAATTAAAAATTATTTTTGACTATTACAAGTCTTTGACTTTTCTTTATTTGCTTAAAATATAAAATTCAATTATTTAGTTTTGTTCTTTTCCTATCTTTATTGTCCATGAAGCACATAAAAAATGAAGTGCGAAATAGTATTGGTGATCAATATTTAAATAATTGTTTAGTATGTTACATAGAGCGTGATGTATTTGTAAATGTAAGTAATGATGCCATCATTGACCCTTTTCAGAATATGAAACTCGTCGAGGACAATTGTAATGAATGATGGATGTTATGATATTAGTAATATTATTGAAAGTTTAAGCTTTTTCCACTTCATGATCTTAGTCGAATGTGGGGTGTGAATTTGTAGTATATGTAATGCATAATTGTCATCTTATTACTGCTCTTTTTTTGTTGATTGATTTGTCAATTGTCATATAGATCGAAATTCGAAAAGATGAATAATTTAGTTGATTTATCGATGAGTTTAATTGGCACCCGGAGAGTCCAAATCCTGGATCCGCCTCTGGTTGTGAGGTCACATGGGTTGTATTATTGGTTACTATCTGTTTGGTCAAATGTCATTTGCACATATTGCTCGGTTGTTTGCCTATAGCCTGTTTCCACCTTTTGATCCCTTTCTGTTATGATATTGAATAATGTATGTACGCACAGTGGTTTTTAAATCTGAGTAAAAAATGGGGTTAAAATGTTGTGAACTAATTATTGTAGGTTCCTTAGGTTTCTCTTAGTTAAGCGTCATAGTTTTATGTTGTTTTGTTTGCCTGAGGACATGTAAATGTTCTAAGTTGAGGGTGTTGATGTGTCGTGGTTTCACAGAACTTTCGACGCTTAAAAGGAGGAAAATATGCCAAGTCAAGGGCTCATTAATGTGGATATGATGTTTTTGTGGTAATTTTGCGAAAAAACAGGGTTCGAAAATGAGCAAAGAAAAAGGGATGAAAAATTGGCACAAGTGTTGGAGACTGATACTAGCCTATAAGTTGTTAGGTCAAGATATGACTCGTAGACACAGTCGTCTTCTTACCAGTAGATTTTGGCTTTGGAAATTTAAAGAAGACCTTGGCTATGTGGGCAGGCTATGACTCATTCGGTCATGCTACGAGTCATAGTATGAGTCGTCCTGAGCAGATTGGCTAAAAGTCCTAAAGATGTAGAAATTGGTATCAGTGTCAATGAGTGCAGCCTATGAGTCGTAACCAGACTATACGAGTCATTGGGTAGAGTCGTCCTGAGTACAATTTTCCAAGTTCCACAAAGGTGCAAAACTGGCCCAGTGGTAACGAGTCACCCTACGACTCGTAGGGTAACCATATGAGTCGGTAATATCACCTGAAGAAGAGATGGCAACAGATGCCCTGAAGACACGCAATGAGCCGTCATTAGACCTTAAGACTCGTTTCCAGAGTTGTAGATACTGTTGGCCATTGTAATTTGAATTTGTTTTTTATAGGTTTTCTTTATGTATATAAATACTCTTATTAGGTTTACTGTTTCAGTTTTACATTCTTTTGATACTTTTGAGGCATATTATTGTTCTTTGAAGTACGAATATCTATTTTTAGGGTTTTAATCCAAAGTGAGAGTTGTGATTTTCATCTTATTATCGTAAGTTCATAATTATGTTTTCTTCTCAGAATTACTATTGTGTGCCTGAAATCGCGAGTAGTTAAACTCCACAACTAGGGTTGTGGGAATCATGACAGATTAACAAAGTAGTGTTCATAGTATAGTGATTCTCACAGGGTGTTTGGGCATGTATTATTGTTCTCTTTGGCTTGATTGCTTTTTGACGGCTGTAGATATTAGAACTTACCTTATACTTACTCGCTATGAAATAAGGGGTAACGGATAGGAAAAGGGAATAAACAACAAAGACTTAGAGCTATCAACCTTCAATTAATAACTTGAGTTAATAATCTGGGAAAGCTAATTTGTGATCCAAGATAGGGATTAGTAGTGCAAAACTCAGGAGAAGAGAAGACTTACTTGAGGATAGTTATTAAAACAAGTGTGAAAAGTCATTTAGGTAAACATAAATTATCGATTCTACATGCCAAGCACCGGACGAGATCACTAAGTATGAAGAACCTATGAGTTATGAAGTTATGGGGAACATAGTCCTGGTGTCTCTCTCATATCCAATAAAATCAACAACTTGTTACTATTTGACTTTCTCAAATCCCCCATTACTGGAAATTGTTTGCTAATTGTTTTAGATAGACATATTGATAGATATTATGGCCTATTTCTCTTGGGATCGATCCCAAACTAGTTGGGTTCTATATTTGATCAATGACCACTTTAAACTTTTATCAAAGGTGTAATTTGGGCTACATCATGTAGCTAGAACCACAGGTTCATGTAGCTCCATAGCTTGAAAGATGGGGTGTTTCGATTATGGAAAGTATCTATATTTGGGAAATTGCACTAAATAACAAGGGTCAACTAAAGAGAGGTTTTATGAGGAGCCGAGGTTATTTTCACTAGCATGTTTGAGATGTCTGTGTATGAGCGACTTTTCAACAAATATAGATTTGGGTGGATGACTGAGCAGCTGGGTAGCTACAGTCCTGCACTAGTTCAAGAGTTTTATGCTGCTTATCAGGCCACCCTGAAGGTACAGGCTCCATAGGGTTTACGATAGAAGGTGTAGCCTCCACTCCCTACTGTTTTGATTTGTGGTATTTAGGTTGATATTTCAGAGCATACTATTTCATGCTTCCTTCATGGTCAGAACTTTGATCCTCTGACTAACACAGTAGAGATAGACCATCGAATAGATGAGATGAGAAAGGTGAAGCCAAAGTAGATTAGCACTGAGTACAAGATAGTGCACTATCAATGGATGGCGAATATTATTGTTACCCAACAGAAAGAGATTGAATGGGTAGCTGATGGAGAGTGACAAATAAAGAAGGGTACATTGAGCTTCATTGCTAAATCGTGGTAGACTTTGATTCATCACATATTGAGGCCCATATCCAGAGATAATATTTTGAGCCCAAACCAAGCTGCCTTATTGCCAGGTATTATGGAGGGCTATGAGATTGATATTGCTAGACTGATTTCCAGAGAAATCCAGGATAGAACTATTGAGGATGTGATGAGCATCTCGTCCCCATGATTGGTTACTCAGATGTGATTAGATCTTGGTGTTCCAGAGCTACCTGAGATTGATTATTTCATTAAGGTTAGTTGTAGCACTGATCTGAGGTTGATTTAAGATCCGACGAATCCCGTATCCAAGGCGAAGGTTATAGCAGGTGTTGCTTTATTATCTAGGGCATTTCAGTCGGGCACGTGCATGAAGATTGATGGGCCTGAATTTTCTAACATTGCAGCCACACCTACTGAGTCCTAGACTGAGGCCTTGAGGCTCAAGACCCATGCTACTACTGATGCTACCACTTTCTTCACATCACAGCCAACTTCAATCCCTATTTTAGTGACTCATACTCCATGCTCGTCTATGATTCACCTACCTGTTAGTGGGTATGTTGTAGTCCCACAGGAGTTCTTACAAAAAGTTCTGAAATAGTTGACCACTGTTGAGCTAAGAGTTAACAATGTCGAAAGAGGGGTCAAGCCATGGATGAAAGATAAGATTTGGACAAAAATGTATGGGATACGAATCTAGTTTAATGGTTTTAAGTGGAGGTTGAATTCTATTCTTGAGGGTGTTCAGTCCTCAGACTTGACCGAGATCAAAGAGGAGCTTGTTTTATTTTGGGTTGCAGTCCAGGATCTGTCTTCTAGATAGTTTCAGCATTTTAGCCTCCCAGCATGCCCATGATAGAGGAGAATTTTGAGGATATTAAGGTGCTTAACATATGGGGTGATAATCTCAAAGGAAAGAGTACTTAAGATGGTGAGGATCTGGCCCGACAAAAGAAGAAGAGAAAGAGATATAAAGAAAAATTGAAAAAAGTTATGGGTGAGAGCAAGCAGTCTTCACAGTTGCATCTGTCTGAGATGCATGAGAGGGCATAAGGGGTCAGTGGTTCCATAGTTTGTGAGGCCCCGAGAGATAATACTATTATTGATTGTGATAGTGGTGGGGGTATGGCAATTGCCCGCGCTAGTTCTACACCTTTGAGTGCACCGATCACTACCGACGCCAACCTTTCCTTAAGTGCACCGCGTCCACATCCAATGGCATGAGATTGGATACTGGGAGTGATTTCTAAGACCCTAGCAGTTTATGAGTCCATATCCGGCTCCATAGGTATATCCTTACCCCTCATTCTTACATTTTTCGATGATAGTTATGTAGTGAGGACACTGCATGTTCTCAAAGTTGGGGGTGGGGGTGTACCACCACTAGGGGGATTTTGTTGTCGTGTTTCTTTACCCCGAGTGTGCTATCATATTAGAACTGGCATTTTATTTATTTATTTATTTATTGTTGTGTTATGTTATTTTTGTTGTGTTTAATTAGGAGAACAATAGGGGAACCTTAGTGCAGTTAAGTTTTGCATGTTTTCACTTTGTTGTTGTGTAAAGGATACCCCTCCTGAAAAATATTTTAGACTATGTATTGTATCTGTTTTAAACTGTGACCACTGTGGATCTTGTTATGGCATTAGAATTATAGGCATGATAAGGATGCATGAACTGGATAGGAAGTAGTTGATAATATAGCTATGTACTATGTGCATGTGAGGTATTTACTTAGTTTCGTTGTGTGTGTGCAATCTAGAAATTTCCCGGTTAGTCTTGTAAGGTTGTAGGATAGTTGGTCAGGAAAGGATCATAGGTCGTTCTTGAATAGTCTACTCTTAAACTAAAATCCCTACCAAATGGAATAAATATCCCTTGATCCCGAGGTTGAGCCTTAATAGACCTATTTCTTTCAGTAGCCTATTCATCTTCCCATTCTTTATTACAATGAACCTGTTCTGGCCCTAGTTCCTCCTTGGACATTGTGTACCTTAACTCAGACAAATTGCTTAAGTTGAGGGTGGATATCATAGGGGTGAGTAGTGCAAAATGGGCATGAAGTAGAAGTTAGTAAAAGAAAAGAAAAAGGATTCGGGTGTGGTAAGAAAAAAAGGGGGAATTGAATAAAGTTCAAAAAAGAAAAAAAAAAGAGAAAAGAAGAAAAAGAGAAGGTGTAAAAAGAAAACCACCCCCAAAACCGAAATAAAAACAAAGGAGAATAAGGGAGAAGAAAATAAATAAGGTTGAAAAGTGGAGCCAATATTAGTGTAGTGCCAAGAAGGGTTGAGTCACTTTATCCAAATCCACCACACCCATCCCCAAGCCTACATTATAACCCAAATCAAGTCCTATAATGATCCTAATCCAACTGTTCAAAAGACTAAGACATAGAAAATGAGGGCAAGCCTATGGTATTTCACGTATATTATTAGAACTTCCTTGGGAGAGTGAGTGCTTTGATTCAATCCCTAATTATGTTTGCATCTTTGGACTATGAGTGTACAGGACTTCCTTGTTGTGAGGGCACATGGGTTGCATTGTTAGTTGCAATTTTTTCGAATAATGCCATTTACGTATATACTTGGTTGTTTGTTCATAATTTTATGCCATCTAGCGGTTCCTTTGTGTCATGGCAATGGGTTGTATATATACACACAATGGTTTTTAATTCTTGCATAGGAAGGGGTTGAAAATGTGTGCTAAAAGTAATAATTTGATTGTCGTAGGTGTCCAAGGTTTCACTTAGTTAAGTGTCGTAGGTAGTTGTTTTGTTTTGTTTGCTTGAGGATAGGCAAACGTTCTAAGTTAAGGGTGTTGATATGTCATGGTTTCACGGCACTTTCGACGCTTAAAATAAAGAAAATATGCAAGAATTTATGTGTATTTGTGGATATGAAGTGTTTGTTTCAGTGTTTTGCAGGAAAATTGATCTTGGTAGTAAACGGACAAAAAAAGAATTGAATTGAATCTGGCTAAGTGTTAGCACTAGTTGGGTCATGCTACGAGTTGTGGCATGAATCGTCCTAAAGAAAGTGTCCAAAGTCCTGACGATGTGCAAATCAAGGTGTTGGCTACGGTTCACACTACGAGTCATTGGGAGAGGCGATGAGTCGTCATCTAACTCATCCTAAAAAAAATTCCAAAAGTCCCACAGATATGTAACTCAAAGAGAGTGGCTATAAGTCCTCCCTATAAACCGTCAGCAGAAGGGATGAGTCGTTGCATGACTCGTCCTGAGCAAGAAAACCCAGAGTCCTGAAAGTCCACAAAATTAGCTCCAATGGCAATGATTGACACAATGAACCATCAGGAATCCCTATGGGTTGTCGCGAAGAGGCATTACCAGCTAGCAGAAAACCAGCCAACAAGCCGTGGATATACACAATGAGTCGTCGTTTGACCCAATGACTCATTGCCACTACCGACATTATTCTCCTATGCATTTTAGGATAGGATTTATTTTGTATCTATAAATACTCCTAGTAAGTTTTATGTTCTAGTTTACGTACTATTAATCTTTTGTCCATATACTTGTTTTTTAGCGTTGTAAACACATACTTTGCGAGATTAATTCATAGTTGAGATTCGTGGTTTTATTCTTATTCTTGTAAGTGTATAATTATGTTTTCATCCCATAATTACTATTGTATTCTTGAAATTATGAGTAGCTAAACCCCACAATTAGGGTTGTGGGAACCATGATGGAATAACAAAGTAGGGTTCGAAGTACATAGTGATTCTTGAATGGTGTTTATGCATGTATTGTTATTCTCTTTGTATTGATTGCTTTTGAATGATGTACAATGTTAGAACTCAACTTATTCTTACTTGCCTTGGATGAGGGGAAACGGATGTGAAAAGGGAATAAACAATGGAGACTTGGAGCTACCAACCTTCACTTAATAGCTTGAGTCGTAGATACGAGAAAGCTAATCTAGAATCAATGATAAGGGTTAGATTGTAAAACTCATGAGACTTGGATGAGTGATTGAGGATATTCATCTAATAGGGGTGAACCAGCCGTTTAGGTGAAATTAACTTATTAATTCTGCATGCTAAGCACCGGGATAGATCACTAGTATGGAGAACTTATGGAGTTATGAAGTCATGGGGAACATAGTCCTAGTATCTCACCATTATTGACGACAATTTAAATAAATTCACAACTGTTACTTGATAAATCACGACTTCCAAATACTACTTCCAAAACCCCCCAAATTTTTTGAAATAATTCACTAATAGCATAGATAAATCGACCAAGCTTCTAGCCTATTCCTTGTGGGATCGACCCCAACCTTAGTTGGATTCGATATTTGATAACGACCACTTTATACTTTATTGTGAGGTGTAACTTGGGTGATATCAAACTTTTCATTATGTAGGATCATTGAGTTCTCTATTTTGAGAACTTCTTTTCATGTATAACTTTCGTTCTCAAACTTATTGTTGGAACTTTTTGTTATGTATGGTTGTTGAACTATTGTGAGCTTTTCAAATTCTCTCATGTCAATTGTACTTAGTCAGAATAAGAATGACTATAAAGTTTTACAAATCAAATCTTTATTTCTTGGACAGTAGATCAAGCTTGTATAATGGCCTACATGGTGACGAGTCAGACTTATTTTAAGTGAAGATCACTGACTCTAATTTTGAACAGTATCTATTTTCTTACATCTAGCCATGGTCTTAGCTTCCTCACCTGAGTAGTCCCTGGTTCTTTATTTCTTAGACATCTCGGTCATTTTTCTTTGAAGTGGAGGTCTTGGTCTCTCTACCCAAGTACTCCCCTGTAACATTTCTGATAGGTCTTTTAATCTTTCTTTCCTCTGAGGAGTCCCCCAGTGCTTAATTTTAAACATTTAAAGATTTTGGCACTAGACAAGAACACTTTGATCCAAAGTCTTGTGTACTTCTAATGAATACTGCCTTCATGTCGTAACACGATTTGTTTTGTTGCCTCATTAAAAACCTTATTGGAAAAACCCTCTTTTGGGGATGAAAAACTAATCTAAGGGAAAAAGAGTGCAACATGTGTTTTCATATTGGACCCCTCTTTCGCGTGCTTTGGCTCCTCCAATTTCAGTCAGAATATGTAACTTTAAATGCGTACCTTAGCAATAGTATTATTATAGATGGCTGACATTTCAATTGTTTGGGAGTTCATATCCTTCTTAGTTTGCCAATTTGTACGAGCCTTTATTGTACCACGGTAACTTGAAAAGGTCCTTCCCAATTAGGGCCAAGTTTTCCAAAATTAGAATCCCTCTTGCTTTTGGTTACTTTTCTGAGGAAAAATTCACCTTCCTGAAAGTATCGAAGATTTATCCTTCATTGTAGTATATTTCCATTAGTTGTTTTTGCTTTTTTATTTGGACTAGGGTCAAATCACAACTATCTTTGAGTAAGTCTAGATTGATAGACATTACTTCCTCATTGTCTTCATTATTGAATAATTTAAATCGGAGGTTTGGTACTCCGACTTCTATCGGTATAATGGCTTTAGTGCCATATACAGCAAGAAAGGTGCTTCTCAGGTGTCGAATTTTGGCGTGGTTCTGTATACCCATGATACTTTGGGTAGGATTGCCTTTCATATTTCTTTGGCGGCCTCTATCTCTTTTTTCAAGTTCTAGATAACCATTTATTTGTAGATTCCGTTTGCCCATTTGTCGTGGTATAGTATAGTATGGAAGTTATCCTTTTAGTAACTATTTTCTCCAGAATTCAATAATCTTTTTTTTGATGAATTGGAGATCGTTGTCACGGGTGATCTCTTTAGGTATGCCAAAGCGGCATATTAAATGAATCCAGAGGAAGTCTATGACTTATTTCTCTCTCATCTTTTTGAAGCAACATGTTTCAACTCATTTTAAAAAGTAGTCAATTAATAATAAAATAAATTGTACTGGGCTGCTAGATTCTAGGAGTGGTCTGACAATATCCATTTTGTACTTCATGATGCCCATGATAAGATCATGGAGTGTAGTGATATTACTAGCTGATGGATCGTGAAAGCATGATGTTGGTATTTGTCACATTTTTCAACAAATACTTTAGCATCTTCATCTATTATTGACCAGTGGCAACTCCTCTTTTTAATTATTGGACAAGAAGCTTGGCTACAGAGTAATTACCACAGATGCCTTCTTGGACTTCTTTCATCACATAATTGGATTCAACTGGACCTAAACATCTGGCCAGGGGACCAATCAAAGATCTTCGGTATAGATGTCTACCGACCAAGCACTATCAAACAACCTTCATGCGGAGTGCCCCAGGATGTTTTTGTGTTATCTGATAATTTTTCTTAGTTTAGTAGTCAACAAACTGATTTCTCTAGTCCTATTTTAAACCTATGCAATTTATCTCATTGCGGCTAACGTCGAGTGTAAAGTTGAGTAATCGAACTACCTTTCTGAAGTTATTTGATCTTTTGTCAGATGAAGTCCTAAAGTTTGCCAAAGCATTTACTTCTACAGTTTGTGCACATGGTAAATGGGTCACTGTCCATTCCTTGAAGTGACTTACGACGACGAGCGCCTTGTCCAAGTATCTTTTCATTTGTTCGTCTTTTGACTTTGAGTACACCATTATTTGGTTCGCCACTAGGAGAGAGTTTCACCTTGCTTTGAGGGTTTGTGCACCTAGATTAAGGGCTAAATCTAGATCTATTTCTTTACAAACCAGGATAATGTTGATTGCTACTTCTAATACTATGAGATACAAGAGTAGAAGCTTTACCTCTTTGGGTTTGGCCAGTAGTGGTGGAATCACTAAATATTTCTTCAAGTCGTTCAATGCCTATTGGCATTTTAGAGTCCATTCAAAGTTATTCTTCTTCTTTATTAGAGAGAAGAATTTGTGAATGTTCTTGGAGAACCGAGATATGAACTGACTTAATACACTAATATTTTGGTGCGACGTTGCATAATTTTTACATTGTTGAGGATTTCAAGGATCTATTTGATTGCTTTGATTTTGTTTGGGTTGGTATCAATCCTTCTATTGGAGACAACGAAACCCAAAAATTTGCCTGACCCAATGTCAATGGCCATTTTTGGGGAATCATCTTCATGTTGTACTATCAAAGTCTCTTGAAAGTTTCCTACAAATGGTCCTCCAAATTCATAGACTTGACCGGCATGCCATCTATATATACTTCCATTGTTTTTTCTATTTGTTCTTTGAACATGTTAAAAACTAACCGTTAATAGGCCGCTCCAGCATATTTTAGGCCAAAAGGCATTATGTTGTAGCAATAAGTTCCATATTTGGTGATAAAGAAAGTTTTCTTTCGATCCTCCAAGTTTATCCTTATCTAATTATAACTAGAGTACGTGTCAAGGAAACTTGACATATCATGCCCAGCCATTGCATTGATCATTTGATCTATGTGCCGTAGAGAGAATGAATTATTTGGGCATGGTTTATATAAATCTTTAAAATGAACACATGTTCTTAATTTGTTACCTTTCTTAGGCATGACCACTACATTGGCTAACCATTTGAGGTAGTTGACTTCGCGAATGGAGTCGAAGTTAAGCAACTTGCCCATCTTTTCTTTTATGAACTTGTTTTTAAGTTTTGACACCGGGTGCCTTTTCTACCTCACTGGTGAAATGTTGGGGTCTATGCTTAACTTGTGAGTTGCAAAGCCTGGTGGAATACCTATTATATCTAAGTGCAACAATGCAAAACAATCAAGACTAGCTTTAAGAAAAGTAATTAGTTTAGTCTTGAGTTTCGAAGTTAATCCAATTCCTAGGTATACCTTTCTTTTCGATTGCTCGAGCTCTTCAACTATTGTTTTAGTGGCACCAAATTCTTCTGATACCATGAAGTTTCTCGAGATCTAGTATAATTTCATCCTCTCTTTTTTTCTTCTTCTACTGAGTCCCCTATGTATGAAGGGAATTTTTGTTGTTGCTCCAGAACCCTCTCTAGTCCTGATAGGTTTTCCATTATAGTCTCATTCCTCCAGAGTGATTTCGGTTGCTATGATTGCTATTTGTTCTCTATGGTTGCTTTCTCATCTAGGGTTTTAACTACTGCGAAATCAGTTGTTCCCTACGGATCTGTCTGATTCCTTCTTGAGTGGGAAATTTCAACATGAGATGCAATTTTAAAGGTAGGCTTCATATCATGTATCCAAGGCCTCCTAAATAGTGTGTTGTATCACGTGTTCCTTTCTATCACATAGAAAATGATTTCTTTGATCACCCCTCCTATATTGATTGGGAGTGTGATATCTTTTCTTATTATTTCGATAGCCATGTCGAATTCGAATAGGACTTTAATGGTGGGAATGAATTTATCTATCAACTCCATCTTTCTACCACCTTCTAGTGAATCACGTTAGCAGAACTACCTGGGTTCACCAATACATGTTTAATTTGAAAATCACAAATATTTACAGGATTACTAGATCGTTGTTATGGGGTAATTTAGTGCCCTCCAGATCGTCATCATTGAAGTGTATTGCTTCCTCCTCCCACATTCATTTTTCTCTTATGACCATTATCTTGTTATTCTTGGTTGTAGTAAATGTCACATCATTTACTTCCTCTCCACCAATAATCATGTTGATTACATGAACATGTGTTGCCGATTGAATGGGTGTTTCAGCATCTCTACTTCTACCATAGTTGTTCCTATCGCCACTTTCTCCTGTAAATAGAGACAACCATAGATGCAGTGACCATAGGACCCATCAAATTCACAAATCGCCATGGATCTCTTAGGTTAGTTTCAGATCTAATGGATTTTGACAACCTTGCATCCTTAAATTTCTTAATGGCCGCTACTAGATCGACTGTGTCCATGTTGAAGAAGTACTCAGACAAGTGTGGTGCTTCTATGTTGTAAATATTTGATGGCAATAGCCCTGCATTATTTTTGCTCACTAGGCCTCGTTTGTCGTACTGGTCACTTATCATGTCATACTTGGCCCTCTCTGGTGTCTGGTCTATCCACTCTCGAGGCCATTCCTATGACATATAAGGCTGATATCTTTCCTTCAATTATTTGAGGTTGTAGTTCATGCTTCTTTTTTGATAACTTTGGCTTATTGATTTTGTGCACACAGTTGGAGACAACTGGTCATCCTCGACTCTCATTTTGGATTCATACTTATTATGGACATCCACCTAAGTTATTGAAGAGAACTCTAGCAGATTATCTTTCAGCTTCAGTGATGTACTTAAACTTCTGGGGTTGAGCCATTTGGTAAAGGCTTCTGCCGCCCACTTATTCGGATCTGGAAGTAACAAAATTCATTCTCTTTGGGAATAAATCAAGAATTTTTGGAGCTTCAATGTCTCCTTGGGTAATTTTGAAGATGTCGACTTTTCTCGGTAGCACCATTTTTGCTCCTGCATGTGCTTGCACAAAAGAATCTGCAAGACTCTTAAAAGATTTAATAGAGTGTTCGAGTATCACAGAATACCACGTCATGGTCTCTTTGGTCAGGATTTTCTTAAACTTTTTGAGTAGAACCAACTCACTTTTTTTCAGATAGCATATTGTTGCCCTTTATTGCACACAAGTGTAGGTTGTCACATGCACTTAAAGGTCAGTTGTCTTGTCATATCTTGAGATGTCATGCATTTTGAACCGCTTGAGTATCATCGTCGAGGCCACCTCAGAGGAACTCTTGTGCATGTATCTCCTCGATCCCTCGAAATTTGATCCATGCGAGAAAAAAATTCAATTTTGTTCTAGACACTTTGTCAATCAATGCCATCAAGTACTTCAGGATTTCAGAGAATTCTATATTATTAGGAGCGACAGTATTATTTTCTCCGAGGTCCTCAACTCTAGTACGTTGAGATGATTCCTTTCATGGTATCTTTGACTTAGGGTGGCCTTATTTTGCAAGCTCATTATTGCTTTTTGGTGAGAATTCAATATAGCAATGAATTTTGGGAAATTAATCTAGGTGACTTGGTTGCACTTTGGTCATTCTTGCCTCATTATCATGGATCTGATTCTAATGAGAACTTTCTTTCCCATTCTCTACTGTGATTTGGATCAACCTCGTCATTCATGGTATTGTTCAGGACAGGATCGGCGGTGGCATTGTTCTGATTCCCTGTTATTGAATCAACAAGTTATTTTGTTTCACGAAAGTTATGAATTTTGTTAGCACAGACTAAGTGTGAGTAAATTGATACCACAATTATCCTTATCCCCATGGTAGGTGTCAAACTATTTACCATAAAAAATATACAGTTAAATTTGTTAGTGAGGTTAAAGGAGAAGAGGTTCTAATTTAATTGTGCATAGCAAAATAAAATACAATGCTGAAAATTAAAGAGCAAATAATTAAGCAATTGAGAAGCAGAGATCAAAATAGACTGGGTCCGTTGGAGCTGCGTGATTCGTGTAGGTGAATCGTAGTCGTTGGAGGTTGATCAGGTGAGGCTTGGATTGAAATAACAGATGAATAATTAAGCATGACTTTATTAGACGGTAAAGAGCTAATCTTTGATTCAGACAGTGACTTGTGTCTCTTGGATGATGATTGCATGGCTTTATATAATGACTCGGCTCTTCACAGCTGATTAATATAAATTAAACCCCCTAATAAATGACATAAATAAAGAAGAGGTAATGTTTGGTGTTTTTTGCATGTCAGTTATGTAACGGCTAGTACAAGTTCGTTGACTTTCTGTCGTGGCTAAGATGCCATTCTGACGTGGTGTATCAATCTAAATGATGTAACTAATATTTAGTGTGTTCTTGCCTTAGCCACCTTTAGTCGAGGTGTGATGTGTCATCGGATCCTGTCCAGGTGATTGTTGAGTCATGTTAGTGTTTCTTCCATATTTCATGATTTGTTTCATCCACCTGTCCAGGCTTGGTTGAGAAAAAGTATTAGTGAATTTGATTCAGGTGACCTATGTTATTAATTTAAAAGTCAACGGCTTATACTTACATTCATACTGAAAGATATTTACATCTTGTCAGTCAAATGATTTTCTTTCCACTTTGACACTTTATGAAATGTTTTCTGTACAATTTTAATTCTTTCATAAAATTATTTTTACATTCTTTTTTGAATGCAGTTCATCATTCTCAAATAGGCATTTTGTTTGCTTGAATAACACAAAATTTATTAATTCTACTATGTTTGTCGTCATCATGTCATAGCTTCGTCGGAGAATCATGATCGAAGTCATTTTTCATGAGATTCTTTCATTATGTAGTTATATGTGATATTATCAATTTTTTAATTTGAGACATGAATTAAGTAAAGTTTACACGCTTGTATGATCTTGCAGCATACTGAAAAAGAATTATGACTATCTTTTCACATACCTTTGATTTAGGTTCTACTCAAAATAATACAAATACATTTCAAAACAAGTGTTAGGATAAATATATTTGATTGCATGTGGGATTGACTTATGTCTGTCGGATAAGAAGACTTGTTTAGCACGATTATGAAATGTCTTCTTTAACGTTAAAGAACCAACTATAAGAGTTATTCTCAAAGTATGTTATATCAAAAGTTAGAGGAAATATTTAATTGTTTGCATCCTCAAACACAACTATAATTAGAACACATTAATATTTTACCTATTGAATCCATTACAATGACATGTCTATAATATTTTTAATCAAATATGAATGCAGCATTTGTATAGAACCTGTAAGTAAATTTTTACTATTAAAAGATAAATCAAATCTCAAGAAGTGTTGATCATTTTGTTAATTTACTGTGAGTTATTATTGATTGAACAAAGATTCATGATTAGTAATTAAAGTGAATTTTTTTCAGTAAATAATGAATAATACAAATTTAAGAATTTTGAAAATGCATACTGATTCTCGTCGTCTCTTTTTATACTAATGAATGTCCCAGAATTTTTATTGCAACATTTTATGTAAAAGTATAATGGCAAAAGCTGATATTATTATGGTGTTTCTCTTATTGAATCTGTAGCATTTTGAATAGCGCCCCATAGTTTGTGATATTTAATAGCTATTTTATTTATTTTTTTCAATTCAGTCTGGACAAATATTGCATTAGTTTAATCTTTGAATACGCACATATTGAATAATGTGTTCACTTATAAAGGTCGGTATGACATATTTTCAATCAGATTTCATCATGACAACTGAGCATTCATATTCTTTATTGTACTTGATTATTTTGAATAGACTGAAGTATTTTATTCTAGTAGCACGTATATTCAAACACATCTCTCTTTCTTGTATCTTAACTCATATCTCCTTAAGTGTGATCCTTCAACAATGAACTCTCCCTTTTTTTAATTTCAAAATGAAAACAAAATTGTATGCTCTGTTTGCTTTCAAATATTGATCCTACTCTTACTTTATCAGGTCATGAATCTTTATTAAGTATTGTACATGTTGGAGATTCTTTCTTTTTCTTCTAGATTTTGTAGCAGTTCACAAGTGTCACCAACTTTTTCAATCACTAAGGTTTACACTACGATCTGTAAAACATCTTCAATTTCATTTTCACTTAACAACAGTGTATTTTGCACTATCTGTTGTGTGTCAATTTACATTATTAAGAAACTTCTTGCTGCTCACTAACAAAAAAAGATTCTGAAGCAGTATCGTTAGATTCCAGAGAAATTGTTGTTTCTGATGTTTCAACAACGAATCGACATCACTTATAATCTAAACCACTCTTCAGCAAGTGTATGCATGTTCTGGGCTCATCATCTGTAGTTACAAGCATATCCTTGCTTGTTTTTGTCTTAATGTGAAAGGACACTTTCAAGTGACGCTCTTCCATTTTTGTCAGTTCACTTATTCTTGTTATGAAGGGAAATCTTGGAGTAACTGGTAAAGTTATTTTCATGTAGCCAGAAGATCATGGGTTCAAGCTGTAGAAACAGTCTCTAACAGAAATGCAAGGTAAGGTTGCGTACAATACACCATTGTGATCCGACTCTTTCCCAAATTTTGCGCATAGCAGGAGCTTTAATGCACCGGACTGCCCTTTTTTCACTTATTCTTGTTATGAAAGAATGAAATTATGTGTAAACGAAGCAGGAGGAGTTGTATCGTGGTGTACATAATTGTAATTCAAGGTCCACTTACCACTAAAAGTAACTCTTAAATTGTATTCATCCCGCAGCAACAGTTGATCAGTCTATTATGCATGATGTCCATAATGTTCAAATCCATTCTAGATTTTCATGTGTATAATCAATATCAGGATTAAAGCAGGTCGGATTTTGACAAACGAACTCTCCCTTAAAATTGAGTAAATCTCAGTGGGTCATATCTGAATGTATCATATATAGACTTGAAAATATGGGGATCGTCATCACTCTTGAAAATATAGACTTGAAAAGTACGAACTCACCCAATTTTTCATGCATAATTCATATGAGGATCAGAAAAGCTTAAGCATACATGATCGTAATCACTCTTGAAAATATAATAAATGTCAGGCTATCATGTTCGAATTCATCCTAATTTCTCGTATTGTAACTCCTAGACATACACAATTGAACTCACTTTTGATAATATGACAAATGACAATCTACCATGTTCAAATTCATTCTAGTTTTTCATGCGTAATTTATATCATGATCAAGTACAAATCTATAATTTGTATCAAATAAGTTGAGTAGAAAATTACTTTTGATTGGATTAAAAAAAATTGATTATTATTTCAAATTGTAAATTTCTGATTAAACCTCAAACAATGAACGGGATTAGGTTGAAGAAAAGAGTCACAATGATCTGCAAATTCCGGTTACTAGCTAAACCTTCTGATAAAAAGCTCTATAACTTGGGATTACACTTTTATAACGCTTAAGCGTACCATCTTCCAAATATTATATAATTATTTTTATTCGGCTATTCATGGAAAAGAAGATGCATAGTGAATATTTGTTATATGACGACATCAAAATAGGATATTCGGGCACTTATATACTGCCTGCAGTCTCTCGACTCTATAAAAAATACACCAACAAGGGTTGTGGTGGAGTGGTAAGTACTCCTTCATCCTTAACTAGAGGTCTCGGGTACGGTATCCGCTTTACCCCCAATGTGGGACTTTCCGACACGAATTCGGATTTTGTCAGGCTCCAATGTGGGTACCGGACACCGGGTGGAAAACCAAAAAAAAAAAAGACTACAGAAAATACAGGAAGGAAGAACTCATACAAAGTAAAATTATTTTTTCTGCATTACATGTCAAAAGGATTACATCTTATTTGTGGGGAAAAGGTGTGCTGTAAACACAATTATTTCCAGTCCCTCAAAACTTATTCATTACGACGTTATCTCAAAGCATAAACGCAAGAAAGGTCCTGCACTCCTCCGGATTCATGCCAATCTATAAAGTTCTATTTTGCAACTTTTTTATGCCACCATTCAATTTGTCCCTCAGATGAAATAGTGCAATAGTGCACTGCTGAATTCACTCTTACAGCAGGTGACAAGTTGCGGGTTCACCTCAATTCGTCAATCGACCTGATCATTAAATCTGCATTTTTCTTGGACTTCATAATTAGCTCAGCATTGGGCCTGTCATTGTAATCTATCTGTGGAAAGAATTTAGCAATGAACCATCATAATATTGTTCAATACCCAAAGAACAAGAGGAATTGAGCCAGATGATATCTTAAAAGGGATTAACAGTGAACCGTTAATTTTAATTGTTTGTTCTTTCAAAAAAGGGAAATATAGCAGTGAGGAAACAATTACCCTCCATTTGGCGACATCAGGGGGCTTCCCTTCAACACAGATGAAAACGCAACAATTAGTCTATGTTACCCAGGTTTGTTTACACTTTTCTAGTAAAAAGAGTTGAAACAACAGTTGTTATACCTGTAGATATATGTCTCTTCAGCACACGTTGCATTGCTTTCTCAATATCAACATCGACAAACCTAAAAGTGAATACATATAAGACAAGGTCCTTACTGCATCAAGAACAACTAAAGCTGTGTTCTCATATAATGCTGCCAAGCAGCCAGTTTTTTAACGAGTCAACAGATCCTGTTACCAGCAGGGTTTGATAACCTCTATCTGAGAAACCTCAGGCTATCATATCTACAGTATATGAACATAAAACAGGCATGTTCTAGTTTTAGCAACATGCCCTTCTCCATTAAGTCAGGGATCTTAATATTGCTTGCTTTTTCTCACATGGGCAGATGGCTTTAGCACGTTTTTTTCTCCTCGAAGACAGGATAGGCATCACAATACGCACCAAGTCAGGGATCTTAACATTGATCCTTTTCTTTAACCATCCGGTATCTGGTACCACTAGCCCGACAAATCAGGGTTCGCGCTGCATAGGGTCCATTAAAAGGAGAGGCGCTCCCAAGCAGGAGTTTCTCCATTCCCATGACTCAAATCCAAGACCTTTGGGTAGGGGGGAGGTATCCCATCCCACTATAGATCCTTTGGTGATATCTTAATATTGATTCGCAAATCAGTTCCATTAATTAATAGAAGTCGCAATAATCAGTAAAACAATGGCGAAGACAATTCACACGTTTCGTGCTAGGCTGATGCAAACTCAAATTTTTACTTGCAGAAAAATTCAAAGTTATCCCTCGGAATGAAATTTCAGTTTATATTATGGTGATTTAAAGTGAATTCACAGGGATTCCTTCAGTGTTGCCAAAAGAAACATGGATCAGAACTATCATCTTACCACTTCTCATCAAACATGGAGGATAGCTCCTTCCAAGCACCATCTCCAAGAAGAAGATAGTTACCTTCAACTATCACTATTTTGTGCCTGCAAAACTCACCATTAAAAAAACAAGAAAAAAAAAAAAGGGAAGAGGCAACGTTAGCAACAGGAAAAAGGACTTCACCATTTGTCTATTCCTTTTGCATCTTTAGAAAATTAATTATCCAATCAAATTATTGAAATATCAGCAGACAACTATGAGATGGCTACTAATAATTTAGTTATCCAGAGCCCACAAGTACGAAAAAGACTATAACAGATGTAGCACGATCACAGTGAGAACATTGGTTGAGCAACACTTCCAATAACAAGACACCTCAGCGGGCCTGCATATCTAAAACATTACCTAGCTTTCACAGTTTCATAACGTATTCTTCACTTCACTTCTAACCATTACATAGAGCATCAACTAAACTGAAAGAATGAACTGATAAAACTTATATTCGTTGCTCATTCATCCATTCATTAATTTCCCCTCAAAATAGTGAATTGAATACACACGATTAAGACACATATAGAGCCTGTTTGGATGAGCTTATAGCTTATGACTTACAAGCCAGAAGACATAAGTTAGGATTTCTGAGTTATGACTTTTGGCTTATTTTTGTTATTTTGGCTTAAAAGCTATTTTAACTTAGAAGCACCTAAAATAACCCAATCCAAACAGGCTCTTAAAATTTTATAGGGCGCAATCACAGACAGAAAATGGTATCCAAACTAGATATAAACTTACTGAAGGTTCACAAAGATATCATCTTCTACAGGATCTCCCACACCATGGTCAAAAGATGGACAGTACACTGATCCCTTGCAGAAGAAAGAATACCAGATCTTAGAATTTTCATTACATGGACATAGCAAGGTAGAGGCGGCCAGAATACCAACCGCCTCTGCTGATGTAACATCATGTTACATGAAAGTTCAAGCCCACACAAGATTAACTCAAAAGGCTAAACAAAACCGTTCACGGAAGTAAGTGCATGTAATCAGTGAATATTCACTCACCTGATCTTTAAGACTCTTAAGGCATTCTAGAAGTAAATTGGGGTCAAACGTCCATGGGGCTGATTCAACAAAAAAAGATTTCAGAGAGAGAAACAGAAGTTAAACTAGAAATCAATGCTTAAACTGTGTACAAACTTATTAGCTATCTGCTGCGAAAAGGAGACTTACCGCCCCTCCTTGCATGTGCTTCCCCTGGATCCTATGATACAGGACGACCAGTTAGATTGTTGGAACTGTTACAAAGTTTTAAAACGAAATCTGCTAAATAAATGCTCCAACAACAATCTATGTACAAAGTTCAGTTATAATTCCGTAATTCAAAAGAAAAGGGCTCCTCTGTTGGTTTTTTATACTACTCTTTGATCTCTTGTAAAAGTTATTTACATCTTCTCCTCCGTGGTTTATTTCATTTCATTTCATTTCTTTATTTTCCCGTTCGCTTTTTTTTTCTGTGGGGGTCGGGGGGAGAGCTAACTCCAAATTTGTCCTCTGTCCTGTCTTGTGTCTAGATTACACAAAAGCAGCTAACAACGCCCATCAAACAACTTAAGGCTTTGTCCATTTACATAGATTCAAATGGTTTTGGCCAAAAACCAAAGAAATTGCAGTCAAATGAAGCAACATGAATAATAAGAAACCATTAAGAAATCCTACCTCCATTGCATCAAGCTGATGACGATAAAGGTGAAATCCATCCATTGGAAGAACAATAGCAACTTCCGGAGGCTCAAATTGTGAATCAAAGGAACTAGACTTTTGGGGCCATAACTTATTGACTCTCTTAGCTACTTCAGATGCAATAGTACTCTTTCCAGCACCAGGAGGGCCAGCAAGCCCAACAATATGCCTGCATAATTAGGTAATTTGTTCTCCTTAAGTCACCTCATGGAATCAGCTAACATATCAATTTAGTGTTTGTTGATAATAATAGCAGTTTGTAGCTGTAAAAGCCATGAAGCACAAGAAATGGGAAGAGATCGGAGATAATAGAAGTAAATAATAATACCAAAATAAAAAATGATAGCCAATAAACATTATTGAGATCTCAAACCTGAAAATCAGATCCAATCAGCTAGCCACCACCCCATCCAGAAAAGAAGGGCTTATGAATAATCAGATCTAAAAATGTAAGCTTACTTTTGTAACCACTCCACGTCCCATGAGCAAACAAACGGCAAAGATCCGAGAGAGTTTCTGTGGAGATGTTTGGAGACCACATGTGTTCCAATCATGTACATTAGGGCTATTAAGGAACATGTATGATGGAGCTAAGATTCAGGTGAGGACGGGGCGGGGTAGACTCGAGTCATTTTCTTGTGGTGAAGGGGTTGCATCAGGGATCGGCTCTTAGCCCCTTTTTATTTGTCTTAGTGATGGATGTTCTCATGTGACACATTCAAGGGGAGGTGCAAGCTGAAGGTATGGAAAGAGATCCTAGAATCTAAAGGTTTCAGACTGAGCATGACTGAGACAGAGTATGTGGAGTACAAGTTCAGTGATGTGCCTCGTGCAGCGGACGTGGAAGTGAGATTGGATTCTCGAGTCATCTCCAAGAAAGGGAGTTTCAAGTACCTTGGGGCCATTATCCAAGGCAATGGTGAGATTGATGAGGATGTCATACATCGCATTGGTGTGGGTGGTTGAAATGGAGGCTAGCATCTAGGGTTTTATGTGATAAAAAAGTGTCACTAAGACTTAAAGGTAAGTTCTACAGAGCAGTAGCCAGACTGCTTTGTTGTATGAGGTAGAGCGATGCTTAGTCAAGAACTCCCATGTTCAGAAGATGAAAGTTGTGGAAATAAGGATGTTAAGATAAATGTGTGGGCTTACTAGGAGAGATATAATCAAACAGAAGATATTTGGACCAAGGTGGGAGTGGCCTCCGTGGCGGACAAGATGCGGGAGGAAATTTACAAACGTCCCAGTGAGTGAGGAGGTGTGAGAGATTGGCATTGGAGGGGTTGAAGATATGGGGGTAGGCCGAAGAAGTATTGGGGAGAGGTGATTAGGCAGGACATGGAAAGCCTTCAGCTTACCGAGGACATGACCTTTGATAAGAGAGGGTGGAGGGCGAGGATTCGGGTAGAAGGCTAGTATTAGTTAGTTTTGCGTTTGGTTTCCCCAGATAATAGAATTAGTATTATCTTCGGTATTTTATTAGTTTATTATTTTCGTATTTTTGTTATTTATCTATTACTACTTTTCTCATATGCCTCAACATTCTTATTGTCCGACTATTGCTTATGTCTTCTTAAATGTTGTGTTTTTGCTTTTTTTGAGCCGGAGTTCTTTCGGAAACAGTCTCAGGTAGAGGTAAGGTCTGCGTACGTACACTCACCCTCCCCAAACCCGACTTGTGGACTATACTGGGTATATTGTTGTTGTTGTTTTGAGTAAATGTTTATAGCCATAAACATCATAATCACTAAACTAAGATGCACAATTCTACTCATTTAAATGAGTCGATGCACGTTATTTTATATAAATTCACAGATACAATTTATATTATTAATATTGGCTCAACTTCAAATTTTGAAACTCAAACATGCATATTTTTATAATTGAAACTGACCCATCTACTGATTTAGTGACTATGATGTTGACGTATATTCACTCTGTAGTATTAACATATTTACACAGGTAATCGAGACATATACATTCTGGTTATCGCTTCTTGGGGGTTTATCTTTTTCTTTCTTCTTCCTTTTTCCCCCTCTGGGAGTGCAGGGTCTGTCGTCTCGTTTTACCTTTTCTCTATGGCACAGGTCATATTATTCCTCTATATTGATATACATCTCAGTCACATAACCAGCAAAATGTAAGAGGCAAACCAGAAATAGCAAAAAACTTAAAGGAATCATCTCTTCTTTCCTCTGTATTCCCTTTTCCAGGTCCCAGTCAATATTTAGCAAGGCCTTAAAATTAGGAAGAGTCGAAGAGATGTAATTCACGATAAACCATGGTTATCTTGAAAAGCTACATGTAATTAGCAACCAAAATTTCTGCTTTGAGATGCAGATAAGCATCTAACAGTTTTGCAAAATGATAGTTTACTTGAAATTAGGGCTTGATGCTGCTGCTGCAGTTGGAACAAGGCGTTCGGCCAAAGTATCATATATGTCATCCATGCACCTACAAGGTACACAACTATGAAGTAAAACATATAAATGCAAATTAATGATAAAGTATCACAGTTGTATAAGGTGGACGAAGCTCAACTTTACCCATCACAAGGATAGATTTTTCTCAAGCCGAGGGAGACATGCAACTACTCAGGCTTTATCTTTTAACATATAGGCAGGAAACGCATTAATAACTTATGAAATAGCCATATGGAGAAAAAGAGATATCTACAATCTATAGAAGAGCAAACACGACATATTCAGTCTAGATTGATTTTATCGTTCCAGTCACTGATTTGTTTTCGGAGTTAAGCTTTCTTTTTTAAGTAATAAGTAGTCTTATTTGTAAGAGCAAAAGTAGCACAGGTAAGGGCCTACAATGGAAGAAATCATACTGAGAAGAGGATTAAGCATGACCAAGTCAAGAGAAACAAAAATACAACAAACAACAATCAACTAATTTTAAGTGTCAACGACAAATGGATACGGCCTGATCTTAAGATGTAGTCCACGTATTATACGAAGAAAATCTTACAAACAGGTAGAGTTCATATCAATCTATACCATCAATTTTCAATCCTAGTTCTCCTCCTCTATCAATGCAGATGCCTTTTTGTCCTCTTCAAGTCTCTTTTAACTTTCCTGCATTCACATTCCAGCATAAAACCATTCTATAATCAATATAAACTACCGTGATCTAGCTTCATCAATCTACACAAACACAACAAAGGAGTGCACAAGCTCGGTGGCTGCTTGCATCACAATATTGGTAACGGTATTTCATCCCGAGGAACCTGAAGCATTCTAATTGCTTGTCCTACTTTGCAAGCATTAAATAATTGCTGCAATCCACCATAAGTTTACTAGAGTAATTTGTCCTATATCTAAGGAAGTCCTACATTTCCAATTGCCGTAGGCCTGTTTGGAACTGAGTGAATGAATACTAGGCCTGCCAAAAACATGAAGTAGTGCAGCATGGTCACCATACTGTTGACCAAATATTGAACAGGGACGAGTCCCATGACATTGGGAAGTTCATTCCACACATATGCCTCAGGAACAATGCAGTAAAACAAAGGTATAGAATTGACAAACGCAACCAAGTCAGCCAGTAATTCTAGAAAGAGAGAGGGTCTAGTTTTTCACTTATTTAAAATTTAAATAAGGGAAAAGGGCCAAATTTACCCCTCTACTTTGGAAAATTGGCTAAATATACCCTTCTTCATACATTGGTGCCAAATTTACCCTCGCTGTTAAAAAACTTTTCACTTGTACCCTTCCTTTAACAGAAAAGCCCAAATCAACGTTAAATGCCCCATTTTTTAAAAATAAAACACACCCTAGTCTAACCCGACCCACAAAAAGACACAAACAAATATACCCCTCCCTCACTTCTGTTGGTCGAATTTTCCTACCAAGATTAGGCCACTGGATATTTACCAGTACATAGCTCATGAAAAATGGATCTGCATCAATGCAGACACAAACAAATATACCCCTCCCTCAGTTCACGGATCTTCATCAGTGCAGAGCTCATGAAAAATGGCACTTAGCGGTCAAATGCAACAGATTAGGCCCACTGGATATTTCTCTAAATGATTGATTTATGAGGTCTCCTTATGTGTCAATCATGGCATCTCTTCATTCTTATGTCTCTATATACAATTTGGATCTACACAAAATTTTCATTATGTCATTTGCTCAGAAAACTTATCCACTAATTCTGCTATAATCTAGATGCACATAAAATTGCATACCAAGTTTTGAAATTTGAACATAACTGGAACAGAAGCAGAGTTTGTACTAGACATTTTCTCTAGTTTCATACTTCTGCGTTATCCCATTCCATTTTACTTTTTGTTCATTTGTAAACAACGTACTAGCGCTGCACATTTAAAGAGAAGTATATTTGTTCATTGGTAAAATTCGACCAACATAACTGAGCGGGGTATATTTGTTTGTGTCTTTTTTGTGGGGCGGGTAGATTAGGGTGTGTTTTATTTTTAAAAAATGGGGCATTTAATGTTGATTTGGGCTTTTCTGTTAAAGGAATGGTACAAGTAAAAAGTTTCTTAACAGCGAGGGTAAATTTAGCCCCAAAGTATGAAAGCGAGGATAAATTTGGCCCCAACTATGACGAAGGGTACATTTAGCCAATTTTCCAAAGTAGAGGGGTAAATTTGACCCTTTTCCCTTTAAATAAAGGTCTTCATATGAATTATATTGAGAACCCCAGTCCATATAATCAGACAGTTAGTTATGAAGAGGTCCCTACAAGGGCTGCTCGTGCTAATAACTTGACTTGCACAACCAGAAATGAGGCCCAGTAAGTGCATATGGCCCTATCCAATTCAGAAGTAAAAAGATACAACATGTCTTTGAAATTGAGTAAAGAAATGAGGCAAGCTCCTATCTTCAGTTACTTAGTCTTCACTCACTTAACGAGAAAATGAATGCTATAAATTGATGTATATGGACTATGGAGCCACAAATTCACTAAAAGCAGCAAGGACTTTTGCAGTGTCTATTCATAGAAGAAGCTATTCAAATTTTGGCCTTCTTTCAATTAGCTTCAACCACCAGAAACAATAGAAAACAGACTATGAGATGACTAATAACTCACTTCGTCAGCTCTCTTACAAGTTGGAGGTCCCTTTTGGTTGCTTAAAGGGAGCCTCACAGAAGAATATTTATATATCAGTTGTACAAAAATGACTCGGAAAGAAAATAGTGATAAAAAAATTAAAGAAAAGCACTTGTTCACACCTCACGCCCAGTGAATGCTCTTAATAATTGACTCATAGTTTACAATATGAAATCTTGCAAGCAGACTATGATCCTACTACGACAGTATTGCAGGTTGATATAGATAATAGGAGCAACAGGAGACTGAAAAAGTAATAAATGTCAGCAAGCAAATGGAGGGCAAAAACAAAAGAAGGCATTAGGGTATAGTAGATCCAAAATAGATGAAAATGTAAAGCTCAAAACATTGGTCTTGTATAGCCAGCATACCCAGCTTCTACGACAGAAATATCTCTCTCTCGGATACATGAAACCTGAAAAAGATACATGAATTACATTTGAAAACTGCACGCATCCATGACTTAAAAATGAGATTTTTTCATACATCTAGACATATATACAGGTCTAATCATACGAAAACAAAAATGTCTTTATACAAGTCAAGCAAGCCATAGAAGCTGAACCTGCAAAAGACTCCACTTCCGAGTACGAAACCCAGCTTGACCGAGTAAAGTTCCAGTGGCATTCTTTGTAGATGAACGAGATGCATAACACTTAATCCACGCAGGAAAGTTTTCTCTTTTGCACAGCAATGTCTCTGCAAAGCCTAAATTATTATTGCAATCTATGATTTTTTAAGAATACGTAATATTAATGTTCAAACTTCGCCTATTTGAGCTTCACAAAGCATTACCAATACAAACCTAAGATAATAGAAGAGGGTTGTAGTAGTTTGACTGCAGCCAGGGTAGAGCTACAGAGGCTGAAGGGTAGTCAGTCAAACACCCTTCCCCAAAATTTTACTGTGTATACATTGGTCAAGACTCAAGTGTTACTCATCGGTTTCAATTTGTTTGTCTTACTTTCCTTTTTCATCTGTTTCAAAAAGAATACCTCTTTCCTTTTTAGCAAATCTTTAATTCCAACTTATGTTTAAGACCACAAGCTTAAAGAACATTTTGATACATTTGATATATTTTTAATTTAAGACCAAATGAAGTACATTTTATTAATAGTCTAGCTATGATTAGCCTCATGAAATTGACGCCAAAATAATATTTATTCTTTCAATTACTTATCTGACTTGTGCAACAGTTGTGCCCAGCGATTGCATACATTTTCATAATCGAAAAATCAAATATTAAATGAACAAGAATACAGACAAACTTATTCACCAAGTGGCAAATTGATTAATAAACGGAATCAATGGTGCACTAGTTGCAATATATGATTGTTATTGAATTATTAATGTACACTAATTAGAGCACTAAATTTAAAAATTAAAAATACCTGAAAATGGATATCGGAATTTCGTGAAGTTCGTCGAAAACGATGAAGCCTCCATCGGAACAGTCGCCAACTTTTTTGGGTATATTTTAAGGACAAATATATCCCTTTATGTTTTGGGGTAGATCTGTAATAATCCATTAAGGAGCCGTTTGGTACGATGTATTAGTGGAAATAGTCAACATATTATGTATGGTATTATTTAGTACTATGTTTGATAGTAATTTTGGGCCTATGTATAACTAACACCTTATTTGGTATTATAGGGCGTATTAATACATAGAATTTAATACCTTGAAATTATATATGTAAAGACAAAAATATCCCTTAAATCCTTTAAATCATTTTGTTTATTTTCTTGGTTTTATGTATTATATTTGTACTAGTAAATTTATTTGATAATTAAATTAGCTTACAAATTTTATTATTTAGAGAGAGTTGTCCTTTACTAAATAAAATTCAATAGATGAATTCTAGCAGTACCACTTTCCACAAGAATTCTAGCACTAATATTGACAAAGAAATTGGATTTATATAATAATATAGGAATAAACATTTACTATTTTGAAAATATTATTTTTAACAATTAATCTTTTTTTTATTGAAAATTAACGTTTTATGAGTCAATCAATTTATTAAAATAATAATTATTTTATAAGAACTTATCCACATCAAATGATTACACCCAATGCATTTAATATGACCATAGAAAACAAATTAAAATATTAGGGTATATGAAGGTAAGAGCTCTTCCTTTTTTGCAACGTTAAAGTGTTTATATTTTTTAAAAAATAGATAATTCAAATTAAAAAAATTCAATTAAAGTGAGCAGCAATCCAGCAGTTACATTGACGCTACTATTAATTTTTTAATATTATTTTATTACTCTATATAATAAGTCAGAATGTGAGCAGCTTAGGATGGCACTTTCAAAATTTAGTGTGAAATGTATGGACCTAATTCCATGCTTTTTAACTCCATCTTTTCTTTTGTTTTTTTCCTTCTTTTGATGGTCACGCGGCCTATTAAAAGAAAACTTCTCATTAATTCTATTTGATTTTGATTTTTCCTCAATTTCATTAGCTTCATTCTAATTAGCCTAATATTAAATATTATAAATATTTTATTTTATTTTATTTATTTATTTTAGTAAATTAAGAGAGTTTTATCACTTTTTTAATCTCATCTTTAGTACATAAAATAACTACATAAAATAATAGTTGTCAAATTCTGAGTTTTAAATCGTCATAAAAGGTTAATTTAGTAAATACTGCTCTAGCTAAAACTTCTTACGGAATGTGTTAGACCAACAAAGACCAAGTAATATAAAATAGAGAGAGTATTTATAGAAGAATAAGGAACAACATAATTATATGATTGTACCGACTTAGTGGAAGTTTAGACAGAAAAATTATGAAATTTGAAAATAGTAGTATTTGTTTTCAAATTGAATATTCGATTTCGAACATCTAAATTTTAATTTTAAAATATTAAATTTATCTAATTCATTTTAGCATCAAAGATTAGTCAAATTGCTTTTATTGACAAATAAAAGAGAACAGAAGGAGTACATAGTAATAAAGTATAGTAAAGATAAACATTCATGGTATTATCAATAATTAAAAGGCTTTTTCAATTATGTATATATTTAAAATTCCGTAATAAGTAATATGAATCACAATAATTAATAATTTAAATATATATTAAAAAAAAAATCATTGAGTCCCAAAATTTTATCAACGTCACATAAATTGAAACAGAAAAGTAACTTATATTAGGCCCATGCTTGCACGGGCTAATGTATCTAGTTGATTAAAAAAAAAAGATCATTAATGTTAAAACAGACATGTGTCATCCATCCAAGTAAGAACTTGGGGGAAGGGAAGGAGTAAGAAATGAAGAGGAGCCGGATTCTAGTTTAATCAAGTTAGAAATGCAAAAAGAGAAACGACCATAGATTATTTTCATGAAAAAAACTAGTGCAATCTTGAACAACCAAATTTCAGCAATATTCGAGTTGGATGTACCGTACATCATTGCAAAATCCAATGAAAAGGGAAACATAGAAAAAGTCAGTTCTTTAAATAATTAATTAGTAGAGAGATATGCACAAAAAGAAGAAAAACTTCTCAGACGGGTTATGCTTCATATAGGTTAATACTCAATCTCAAAAAACTCTGAGCTGAATAGAGGAACATGCCTAAAGCTGTCAGCAATCGGTGTTCTCCATAAAGTAAATTTGACATTGCTCAACTATCCCATGAACTCAGTTTCAGCCACAACAATCAAGACTGCACATGACCAATCACGATTGTTGTTTACTCTTAAACTCTTTGGAATATAATTACTGCAATATGTAGTTGTATACAGGAAGATGAAAGCAGCCAGACGAATAGTCTGTTCAAAAAACAAGGTATCTGGTGCTTTCATCATTATGTTTAAATATAAAGTAGCACCATATAGGCAAATACAGAAAGAAAAAGAAAAAAGACAAAATACTTAGAAGCGCCAATTATTTGAATCAAGCTCCAAAATGCACCAGGTCACTCGATCGATGAATTCCATGAGACCAGTTCTCCATACCATCACAGATATTTGGGCATGTTAAAACTTGGCACTATTAGCAGATCAAATTAAAACTTAATAACTATGGTATTGATTCTTCAGAAACTCCTAGCGTTCAAAACAACTAAAGGACCTTTTTCTACGGAATTCACATAGTTGAAAACCATTCATTACCTTCCCCATAAGGGTCATGGCACCAAGGTTTAGAAGCTGCTTCTTCTGGAAATTATCAAGCTCCAACTTTGAGGATTGAGGCTTACAAACCACCACCGGTTAGGGCCTCTTTGGTGAAGAAGTAGTCCCATCATGAAGCAACCTTTGAATCCAAGATTGTGAAGTCAATAACTCCTGATCTTTTTTGATAACGCTCATAGAAGAGTGGCTAGAACTCATTGCTAAGCCTGGAGGGTTATCGTAAGCCATCAATTCTTTACCATGACGTTTACTAGATGCTAGCTCGGTGCTAGTTATGGCTGTTTTAGTAACTTTGCAGGCAAACTTGTGTGATTTGTCATGAGATATGTCCCCTACTAAACTGGAGCTTTTAGTACCAAGAGCCAAAGAACCAGAAGCACCCACTTTAAGACGCTTAACCCATCTACTACTAGGGTCTTGTCCAAGAAGCCCTTCAGCACAGAGATCAGTTTTTGATGAACTGGGCAGTTCAGCATGGGCTAGGATCTATCCCAAGTCCAAACTTTCAGTTCTGGAAGAACTTGCCTTCATTTTATCAATTGGAGCAGGATGCTCTAAGTTTATATCCAACTTGAACTGTCTGAGTTAAGTTTCTTTCCTTGAGAAGTCAAGTGCAAGCTGAGGGGTGAATTTCGATCCATTTTGTTCACCTGCAAGATATCTAATGATCAAAATTAGAATCTAAGACTCTGGATTATAGGTCAAACAGACAAATATAGTCCAATCATCAATAGTCTATGAACCTACCGGACTAGAGGTCTCAATAAATAAATTTAGAGTTTTTTTTAATCTGTACTATTGTATGTATGACTTGTTTTGGCTAACTTGACATAGTAATATTATTATTTATAATAGTAAAAATTAATTCTATTTAATAAGATGTTAGCCATTTGTTTGCAATACATTATATTGGATATTGTTGCAAAAACTTTATTAATTAATATGAAGATTTGAGATATATAATTCAAAGTTTTAAAATATTTATAGTAAAAATTATACATTTTTTATTTTTCTTTATATAAATGTTGTACCTTCTTTTACAATCCTCAATATTATCTTAAGAGACAATAAAATCATAAAATTCACTATTAAAATTTTTTTTAGGTCTAAAGTAAATGATTTACTAGCTTCACTCTTAAGTCACTCATGTTGCAGGAACGTTGCAAGATACACTAGTTTAAGATATGTGCAAATCTATAGTACAATAGTTAACTATGGTTAAGAATAAATAATTATAGTTTAAAAAATGACACATGCCATTTGTTTATCGATTGGGTGTAAACACCCGGTGCGGATAAATTTTTATCAGTTTCTTTTTTCATTTTTAAGAATGAATAATAAAGTTTTACAAAAAAAATACATAAAGCTATAGAATGTGGAAGGTATTTTTGTAAATAAACAATACTTTTAAAGAAATATAGAGATGCATATTATTTTTAATACATCATGTCACACCCCTTTTTCGCTCGTTGTGTCGAAGGATTTTTTAAATTAAAGTGACGGTATTGAATAGGGATTATTTTATTTACAGAGTCGCCACTTGGAATTAAGTTATGGTATTTCAAGTCACCTTTTTGAATCCCTAATCATAAGGAAGTTGACTCTTTATTTATTGGTCTGCGAAAATAGAAGATCGGGTAAGGAATTCTATTGACTGAGGGAAAGGTGTGAGGCACCCCTCGAGTCCTGTGGTTCTAGCACGGTCGCTTTTATCAACTTATATTTAGCTTAAACTATTTTGGGTAAATTGTGTTCGTAGGCCTTGATTCACTCATTTTTAGTGTAATTTTCATTGGTCTAGACTTAGATGCATAATTGCATTCTAAGTCTTGATACACAATCTTTTTCACTCGAATGCCCCATATCTATGAGGTTTCGTCTGCAAGTCTCAGTTTTAATTAATTAATAAGACGATCTTTTCCAAGGTACATAATTGCATCCTCGAGTTTCTTATTTTAGTTATTAAGCGTATCGAGAAAGATGCATAACTGCATTCTTAATCGATACAAAGTTTTATCGTGCCTAAACCTTATCTAGCGTTAAAGACATTTGTTTGTCTCTTGTAAACTCGAGATCATTTTCTTATCCATTTTTACTTTCCTTTCACTCTTTTCTTTCTAATTTGCAACGAGTCTTGTATTAATCCGCAACTCGCCTCGCTCCCTTACAAATGAGTTTTTCCTCTCTTTTCCTTTGACATTATGACGGGTCTTGAATAAATCTGTAATCCCTCTTTTTTTTTCACATTAATTAAGACTTAAACAATTGTTTGGGCCCGAATTTTGTAGGTTCTTCCACATCATCTTGCAAATAATCAATCATATATTCAAAAAAAAAAAAAAAGATTAAAAAAATAAAAGAACTCAACTACCAATTTATGAACCTAAAAACAAATTCACTACCTCTTTTCAAAACATAGCCTTAATTATTTTTAACTAGACCTATGTGATCCATTTAAGAGATCACTATTACAAGGGATCACTAATTAACAAATATGAACATAGATCATGAAATACTAACATTTGGATCAAGTTACATTCAAGGATTTCAGTTAATATTATATGTGCTAATTTAATTTAATATAACTAACTTTGACAGTAGGAAAAAATGGGATTACCATAACTCATAGTTGACCGATTAAATGCTCAAGTTTAACACTACTCAATCTAATAGCAAGTTATTCATAAATGCTTATCCAAGTAAAGCATCTTCTTCCAAACCATCAACCAAACTCAGATTTTCACAACGTGCATGTCCTAGTCATTTACTTAAAAAAAATATTTTTCATATATTAAATCTTCATCTCAAACATGTACGTAAATAAAGATTCATAGAGTATGACTTAAACTTATTCAACACAGGAAACCAAACAAATCGGACCTTACATAAATAATAAACTTTACATACCAAATAATATGTGAAACTATTTAAATAACTTCATTTGTCATGTCGTGACTCACAATAAAACCAATTAAAAATAAGTAGACAAGAATTTGGTAAGAACCTGTGTGATGAACTAAACAAAAGTAGGAATAGGAATGCCGTTACCGAAAACTCGAAACTGGAAACACAACTCAACTCCCTACTCTTTTCTTTCTTTTTCTCCTACGTTTCTACTTTTTACTGTGCGTTTTTTTTTGTGTGTGTGTGTTTGTACTACTTCTCTTTCAAGTGTTGCTGTTTTTTTTCTCTATTCTTGTCTGTGTTTTATCTAAGCATTGTTGTTGTTGTTTTTCCCTTTTTACCTCACTATTTTTTTTTTGGTCTATCCCCTCCTATCACTTTCTCTTATCTAATCTCTCTAAAATGCTCTCTCTATATTATACTTAACAAATAAATGGTAAAAAAAAAAATATTTCACATGATTTTGCATGCATACAACAGGTACTTGAAGACAAATCCCCCATTTAACATGCATGCATGTTATAAAAAAAACACATTAAAATATAAGATCACGTTAAACTGCAAAACTAAGCATGAATAAATAATCGGATAACTAAGTATACAATTTATGATACTAGCCTCACGTAAATAATCAACTTTTCATACTAAATAATGCATGAAGCCATTTGAATAATTATATTTTCGCTTTAATTCGCAATACAACTTATAAAATAACAATACGGGTTTGGATAAGAACATGTATGACGAACTAAACCTAGTATGAAAGCAAGAACGTTGTCACCGAAAATTCACAACGGAGACCCGAACTCAAACTATAGCTCACGTACCCTTAATGATACTTTTTCTTCCTAACTTTCTCCCTTTTTCCTTGTGTTTTTGTTCCCTCGTGTTCCTCTTTTTCTCTGTGTATGTTACTGTTTTTCTCCCTTTGCTTTTTTTTTTTCTATCGTACTCTTTCTGTTCCTCTCTATCCTTTCTATCTCTTTTTTCTTTCTTGTTGTGTGTGTGTGTGTATATATATATATAGGTAATGTGGGAGAATGGGAGTTGGAGGATTAAGGGGTGGGGGACGTGTGTGTGTGGGAGTGTGGGGGTGGGGGAGTGTGAGGGAGTTGGGTTGAGTTGAGGGCTTTTGTGTCATGCATGTTAGTGTGTGGTGAGTATGAGGAAGTGGGATTAGGGTAGATTAGTGGGAGTTGGGGTGGTTTGGGTAGTTTAGGATGCTTTTTTTTTTAAGTTAAAGAAATAAATAAAAAATATTGTAATAAAAAGTAGTATTAGCTAACTATTTAAAATTAATAAAAATATAGAAAAAGTTAAATAGCTAGTCCTAAAATATATAGCTAAGAAAATATATATATATATATATATATATATATTAAAATTACTATCTTATTTATTAAAATTAAAATTAAAAGAAAAATATATTTTTTTGAAAATATTCTTTTTCATACGAAAAGTAAAAACAAAAGTTATCCTAAAATGTGACTCTATTTTTGAATCTTTTTTTTTTCACAATTTTCTTCCAAGAAAACCTACTAGAAATGAAATATAAGCTAAAACAAAGATTAGATAAAAAATAAATATTTAAAGATAAAAATAGATTAAAGCTCGGGGAGGGTAAAAAATCACGTGTCTACACATCAAACCAAACACTACATAAGAAATAAGTCCAACACTACTAATCCAGCACTACTAATCCTAGCATTACTAATTCCAACATTACTAATATACTCTATTCAATACCATTCTTAATTATATGCTCTACCAAACGACCCTAACTATGTACGTCAGCACTTATATCCTTTAAAATTTTACCAAAACTAGCATTTGTGGTCTCGATTTATATATAATATAAAGGAAGGTCATAGACAAGGTGATGTGGCACTCTCTATGACCTCCATTCATATTTATCTATTTTCTCAATTTTTTGGCATTTTCCCATCATTTCTCTACATAATAATCTACTAAATACCTTTTTATGATCATTATTTATTTACTAACAATTAAAGGGAATGAAAAGCTGAAATAGAATGGATAACTTTATTATTGTAACTGATAAATGAAAAGTTACAATGGTTTTCAATAATCAATTGCAATTAATCAATTAAAAGGGTGTACAAATTAGGCAGATGAGCACCATTAGGCCTATTTCAAGAACACTTGTCATTTTGTATGGGAATACATAGCACGGCTGCTGCTATTGGCATCTAATTGTTCGAAATCATCGTCGCCTCCATGGATTGGTAGAACAAAATCGATCATGGAATTACGGATCAGGCAGCGGTACAATACTTTAATTCATCCTTGAAAATGAGGTCATCAAGCTTAAACTTACGTTATGTGTATTTGATTTGAGAGTAATTCATTTGTTTTTTAATTCAAAATTACAAATTATTTATCTTTTGCCATTTTTTTTCTCACAAGTAAAACCTTTATCACAAATTTCTATGAGTACCTAAGGTATTCATAGAACTTTTATCACCTTAGTATTCATCATTTTTTGTCAAATTTTTTGCAGGACTTAAGGTAATTTGCTGAAGAGTTTAGCCATGGGTTCAAAGAATTATGATCCAGCACATTAAAATAAGTTCGTTTATGCTTCCCCATCTTTAACATTTTGGATAATCAATTTAGAACTTTTTCGTTTTCACTCGGCACTAACATTTTGGATGGTGTGTTTTCTCTGCTGTGTTGGTTTTTTGTTTTAAAATCTGATTTTTAGGTTTCTTCATAGTGTGTGTTTTTCCCCACTTGAGTATGTTTAGTTATTTTAGTATTTTTTATCTCATATTTTTAAAATTAACGTGCAAATTATATATCTATATATAATAACAAAGCTGGATATAGAAGATGTGATGTGGCACGTTCTATATGGTCAGCATTCCTATTTATTTTTTTGTAATCTTTTGACATTTTTCCATTACATAATAATCTACCTCTTTAGAAACTGAAACATAAATTTGATGATGTGACACCTCTTTTTGGCCAACATTTATATTTATCTTTTTTGACATTTTTTTGTTGAGTTTTATCTCATTTCTTTGGTACAATACTTTAATAAAGTATTCACAAATTCATGGAAAAATAATCTCATCAATGGTTGTTAATGTTACAACCTTTCATAATCCATATTTATGGACCATTACAACTTTTCACAATAGTTATATTTATGGAGGATAATTATTATTACTTTGAAATAAGACATATTTTTATTTACATTGCATTATCATTTTGATTAAGACTTCATTTTTCAAGACATAGGAAGAGTTGGTCAAAATCGAGTGAAGTTTCTAATTATTAGATTGTTTTCATTTATTGTCAAGTTTTGAATATATGTTTTTGTTTGATGCCGAAGTTCTAATCCATTCAATTCAGATGAACTTCCACTCAATATCAAAATTCTCCCCTTACGAATCAAGTAGTGCTAAACAAAGGAACTAGATATTTACCATACTTATTGATAGAGAACAAAGAAATGTTGAAGCCAACAGTTTCAATCCTTAAGACTATAGGACATGTATTTGACAAAGTGTACAGATGCTATTTTTGAATTCTGTTGATAATCTATTACCTAGATAGCAACATATGCTTTGCTATATAAAACCTTGTACGTGTATTAGCAAGAAGCTAAAATTTCAAGAGTGGCCCTATTACGTATGATATTATTCTTTAATTTTTTTTCACTTATATTTCTTTTTCTAATATAACACGGAAGTATTTTATAAAGCTAGAAATAGAAAAAGTTATGTGGCACCTCTTTTTGTCCAAGAAATGTAATTATCTTTTTCTTCTTTTTTTTGGTATCTTTTTCTTATTTATGTGCTATTTAAAGAAACTAAAAAAACACTCTTTTAACTCTCTTTGTTATATTAAATATGTAATGTTAAGAAACTAAAAAGTCATTTCTTTAAATTTCTTTAATGTAAAACTTAAAGGTGTTTATTTTCATTACTCCCATAATTTTTATCATCATAACCTCTAAAATAATTAAGTCATATTCATGACATTATTTGGTATTCTATATTGTAGTCCTATAAATAGAGACATTGTAAGATTTTGTAGAAATGATCACATTAGCCTTTTAAGTTGTTATATTTTCGATGCTTATAATATTCATATTTTACTTTAACTCAAAAAATAAAATGAAGGCTATTGAATGGTGATTAGCTTGTGGGAGAGGATGTCAACAAGAGCACGGAAGATTGTATATTGATTTCATATTCTTTTCTCATATTTTTTAATGCTTAAGGTTCATAAGAATGATGTTACATTATTTATTTTCTTGTATGTTCTCTATATGATCTCTTTCTTTTGTATTTTATATGAACTGATTGTCATGATTCTATAATTTCTTTTGGTTCAAAATAATAATTTATGATTTTGTTGGAAGCCTACTAACCAATTAACATTTTCCTCTGTGAAATCAATTATATGTCTGGATATATATCTATTTGTAATATTTAATAAAATTATTGATATTTTTTCATTTTTTATAACCGCGCGAAGCGAGGATAAGTTCACAAGTTATTTGATCTAACAAACATCAAAAGTGTTCACTTTTTCACTAAGAAAATTATAAATAAAATAATAATTTTATTATATCAATTTTAATTATTATAAATGATCTTACTCATTAGGAAATAAATTAGAAATAATTATTAGTAGTTAGCAATAAGGGTAAAATGATTAAAAAAATTATTTTCTTTATTTTTCAATCTAGATAATTACATCTATTTTTAGTATGGTGCATAAGTAAAAATGAACGGAGATAATAATAAATTAGAAGGATTAAAAATATTTAAATATATTTAACTAATGATTTTAGATCTATTCTAGAAAATATAGGACATTTCTTATTATTTTCTCAACGATTTACATAGTTTATTTGACTTTATTTAATAGATCTAATGATCAAAAACATACTTAAATATTTTTTATTTTTGAGTTTTAAATTTTAACATCCATTCTTCTCTTTACCTACCTAGATTATCACTCTATTTTTATATTAAAATACGTATCAATACAGAGTTGGTCAAATATTTGAAATCAATCAACAAACGTTTGAAGGCTTAAAACCCCTATAAAATGGTTCCATAAAGCATCTATAACAACTTATTGAGTGTTATAAAATAAAATACAATGCACAAATAAATAATAACAAAAGATAGAGAGAGAACAAGAAATTAAGATCCAAAGGAGATGTTCGAAAAATAATTTAGAGAGAGATGCTCCTTCTTCTCTCTAAAACTTTAGGTCAAAATAAAAAAAAATGTCAAATAGCCCATCCTCTCCTCAACTCAACTCTGATAATATCCTTCCAAAAACCCCTGACCCTGCTCAATCTCTTCCTCACATGGATTCCTTCAAGGCTAAATTACTAGGTATTGAGTAGCTAACCTATTTACAAATGGAAGATTGCTTGGAGTCCAGTGTTCGCACTAATACAGATAAAGCCAGAGATGATATTGGGGAAATGATCAATGGAATAAAAACTATCTTTTTATCAAAGAAGACAATGATAGACTATGTTCTCCTTAGAAACATTCATTCATCATCAAGCTTTTGGGAAAGAAAACAACACACTAATATCTAAGAGACAAGCTTGTTACTTTATGGAAAATCTCTGAGTCTTTATCCATTATTGACTTGGGTTTGGACTTTTACATTGTGAAATTTACAATAGCTGAGAGTGTCTCTCAAGTCCTTCAAAACGGGTCTTGGTTCATCAATGGTCATTATTTATCAATTAAGCGCTGGGAACCAAATTTTGTCCCAGAGAATGAGAAAGTTACTTGCTTTGCAGTATGAGTTCATCTCCCTCAATTGCTTATAGAGTTCTACGATGGGATCTTTCTCAAAAAAATTGGTATTGCAATCGGTTAGTTATTGCGCATGCACTAGCTCTACTCTAAGAGGCTGTTATGCCCGTTTATGTGTGCAAATTCCCATAAAGGAGCTAGCATTAAGCTGAATACAAATAGGAAATCACAGGAAACCTATTTTATATGAAGGAGAGGGCTATCTTTGTACAAAGTGTGGCAAATTCGGTCATACAAAAGAAAAATATAAATATCAAGAAAATCAATCTAGCCTAGAGCCATCCCATCAGGAAAATCCACCTTCAACATAGAATAAACAAGCATACCTTCATGAATAGAAAACAGTCAAATTCCCTCCAAAAAGAAGATCTAATATGGGGAAGAAAACGATGGCGGCTTCAACCTCAAACGAACGAGCAACCCATCAGGATCCTACATCATCTGGAGAAAAATCAACAAAGGTAACAAATAGTTTATCTAAGCCGCCAGGTACGCTTCCCACGCCTTTTAAATTCTCTTCTGAAGTAGCTTTTCATCAGACCAAAATAATCTCTTCTCTGATAAAGGAAAAAATATTGGTACTTACAAGAAACTATTTCGATCCTCTAATAGGCCCTCTAACACTCATAATAAAGACCATACCAATAAACTCGAAGCTTTAAATGCTGAAATTTCTATATCTCCTTCAGTTATTTTCCCTAACAATATCTCAGAAATATCGGGTCCTAGTTTGACAAATACTTTTGTCCTTAAAAAAAGAAATATAAATTCTATTAGTCCCTCGTTAAAAATGATGGAAAACTTTTCTGACATAATTTAGAGTGTCAAAAACGTGGCATCCCCCCTTAAAACCCCTAAACTTATTACTATTGCTGACTCTATTAAAATAATAACCCCTATTATTCCTATGGCTGAGTTGGCATTGAAATTGCCGCCCACAACTCAGCTTGACAACAAAATATCCCCTTTGTCCTCTCTGCAAAGACACTTGGCAAATGGATATTACATGCAAGAGATCTCAATAATTTTTTCTCCCACTGTCTCTGCTATATCTTCTGATAATTACTTTACTTCTACACTTCCACACACAACCTCACAATTCTTACAAGACTCTCCATACTCAACTTCCCTTTATTTAACTATCACTACTTCTCACTCTGATTATGAATAGAGTAGTTCTTCCCCTTCACTAAAAAATATGTTTATCTCCCATTCCTCGTCCACGAAATCCCCAAGCATGAACAATTTCCCCTCAATCTCCTCGTACCTCGTGCTACTCATCATCCATTGCTATATGCCACACAACCGGTCCACCCGCTCCATCAACCTCATACTTGGATAGAGAAGGTTCTTCAGGGGCAAGTAGCCCTATTCTCAATGGACATAAATGATGTAGAGACGTTGGTCATTCTTCAGAACCAAAACTTTCTGGCTCAACTGATTTTGGAGGGAATAAAACAGACGATCGAACATTTCGTGAACCAAATATGGCTCACAAATGTCATAATCCCTTAGCTTCTTTAGTCACTCCACTATTCATTCACACCATGCAAACATTGTGGAATCTTTGTCATCTCCTAAGTCAGTACCCGAACATGAACGAAGTATCTCAAACTCCATTTTTTACTCCACAAGAGACGATCAATATCAATCCGCTCTTTTTCCAATGGACTCCTCTCCCAGTTCAACATGGTCAGTTTGTAGTCCTGAACCTACCCCGAATGGTCCTGGTGCAAAAATAAATTAACCCAATACCAGTGAGACGAACCTCCTTCACGAAAATTTCAAACTTCAAAAATACGAGTCTCATGATCTTTCCCAAAGATGAGGACAACAAGTATATCCTTTTAGTTAACTTGAATTAAGATAATTATCCCACCATCCTTTTAGTTGTCCAATAAAGCCAACTATGATCATTTCTGCAATATTCCTATCTTTATTCTCGTTTTGCTCGTAGATAGTGCTATACATTAGCATTCTATGAACCAATGTATAGATCTGTCTTTCCGTATAACCATCTATGTTTCATTCATAGATGTTCTTTCCACTATAACGATTGGAGATAACCAGATCTTGTTCCTCTAACAAGACATCCTAAGGGGTCGGTCTGGGGTAATAGTACATTTTTTGTACTGGTTTGAGAGCAAATCTCTCCGTGATCTTATTTATCCCATCCTATTTCTCATTTGTATTATCCGGGGTAAAATCCCTACTCAACGGGGCAAGCCGGAGATCTTTAAATTTCGCTTCTATAACTTTTTCTAGTTCTGAAATATTTTTCAATATGAAATCCTTGATATTAGGGGTAGGTTGAATGCTAGACGAATCAAAAACCGCTTCGGGGTTCTTTTCTTTAGTACGACTGGCATCCTGGATACCTTTAAGAATCCTATCAATTTTTTTATGTAAAGAAATAATATGTTCTCCTAGAACACTCATATAAACATTAGCATAATTTTGCTGTTTAAGCATAATATTAACATGCCTAGCAGTAATGGAAGCTGTATCATCTTCTAATAATTTAGAAAAAACTGAGAAATAGACGATTTTATCATCTTTTTTTTATTTGAAAAGATTGTTCGGGGGGGTAGTACAGATCTAGTAGTTTCAGTACTACTAAGTCTATACTCTTTTTTTAATACAAAGATATAATTGTCTACATATTTGGCCATAAACCAAGGGACAAAAGAGATGATTTTATTAAATTCTGAAAGATCTTTATAAAACTCTTCTTGGCATTAATTTCTTTCTTCCTTGTTAAAATTGTCAAAAAACTAATTTCGGAAACATTCCCATCTAGGTAGCTTAAATTATTCAAAAATTCTTTTTCTTACCGGTGACATCGGTCTAAAATGAATTTTTGTATTAATCATTTAAATCAGTAGGAAAATTCATTTCAGAGGTTGTAGGGTCCTCTTCATTGACTGGAACAACAATATTATTTTTTCCAATCAAAATATTATTTATCCTATTATCATCCCTAATTTGAGAAGTTTCTGCTCTTGAGGGATAATCAACAGGGAAAATATAAGAAGGAATAGATCTAGTTAATCGGGATGTCGAATTAGATCTATTTATTCTTGCCTGTAATATGTTATCATCAGTATCAAAAGTAGGTTCTATAAACCTAATTTTTACAGTACCATTCGGAGCTTGTTCCACTTCAGTGATTTCACTGTTAGAACTTGTTCGTGGAGGGGCAGCCTCCTCCATGATCCATTCTTTGGGGAAGTTAATTTTATCCCATTTAATAAGTCTTCGAGTGTTAACTTTAGATCTACCAAAATTAGTTTCTATTAAAATGGTTTCATTTTTAAAATCCATAATTTTTTACATAGGATTCAAAGCATAAAGAGGTTTATAATAAATTTGATGACATATGCACATCACTTCAGTACCTGGTGCATAATCATAACCATGTAATTTGATGCTCAAAAATAAGGTATTCAATGAATTATCATCATTTAAAGAAATTTGCAAATTGGGATAAGCATTAAAATAAACTGGTCCATAAGCCAAACTGGTTTAAATTGTCCCTATAAGGGATTTTTTCCATTTTTGATTTTTGTCATCCCTTAAAGCTGCTATAATGCTTTCAGGTAAGCCTCTTAAAGTAAGTGGCTTGAAGGCAACCTGAATTAACCCAATATGCATAAATTTATAGGTCTCTCTATAAGGAGCCAAATAATTATCAGCTAATAATCTAAAAGTAGCATGATCGCTATCAACAGTCAAGGTTTCTTCAGTAGTTTTAACAATCTTTTTTAAATCTAATTTTTCAAAAGTACCCATCTGGTATATGACCTTGGGCTGGATTTTAGGAATACTTCATTTATTGAGAAGATCCAGGTGTTGAGACATATAATACTCCTCTTTTCTACTGTTTTTAACAGTAGAGTGTCTCTTAATAATATTCATCGTAAAAAAACAGTGTTGAACTAATAACACCTATGACTAACCTGGCAACATGGCTCTGATACCACAGAAGGCTCGGATCGATAGATGATATTCAAGGGAATTTACAGGCTTATAAAGCTCTGGCCAGGATAATTCAGTAAACCGCAGTTCCAACGCAGCCCTTAGCGCCTCCCTTGGCTTCAGCGGGCATAAACAGGACTACCATTATGACTTTCACCATAACACTAGACTATCTGCTTGAACTTTTTAAAGACTTACCTTAATACAATCATTGATTTCAAATCTTCTATTAATATAATAGCAAAATTTTCATATTAGTCTAGCATGTCATAGTTCAACACTGGGGTGTTTAGCCTATCATTTAGGCTAGTTGAGAAAATCAAACAAAAAAAAAGATAAATTTATTTTTACCTTATTAAGTTGTCACCAGTGAAGGGAGGATAATACAAAAATTTTAATCTTTATTTAGAGGGAATTTTTACAAAGATAGAGAGAGAGAGGTTTTTTTTTTTTGAACCTGCCTCTTTTCTACTTAAGATGGATCCTTATATAATGGATCAACAAAGCTTAGAAAACCAAAATTAAAAGTAAGTAGTCCCAAGCGTGGCCGACCTAATAAAAAGAAAGGGCTTTATATGGCCGACACGATAAAAAGTATAAAAAAACGTGACTATTTGATCTCACTACATTATTAAAGTCTTTTGTCTTATTACCCCAATAATTCATAACATGGGGCCTTCTGCTTTAGATTTTTTCTTTTCCTTTATTGATTTTAGTGGAAGATTCTTCCGTCTTGCTTTTAAACTATTGTAATAACTGGTCCAAATTGTCCATATCAATTTCTCCAGTGCTATGAACACTTTGGGATTCTCCTGCTAACTCATCTTGTTCGTCAGTATGATTGATGGACTCCATGAAAATATCATCGGGTATTTCTATGTCCAAATTTTTAAGAAGATCCTTCTTGACCTCCTCCATGTATGAGGCAAAAATTTCTGACTTAGTCATCGCCCCCTTCTTCATTTGAAGTTTTCTAGAAATGCATTTAAACGGACTTATATCATCTTGTTTGGCTGATGTTTGTTGAACCAATGTATAATTGTTGATAGCTGTTTGAATGCTATCTAAAATCAGCCCATGAATTTTTTCATCTTTATCCTTTTGGGTCAATTTGTTCCAGAACTTAGTATAAAAAGTTCTTTTCAAGCAAGGGAATTCTCCGGATGTATCCACTTCTACCGACCACTTCATAATCTATGGTATAGAAAATGCTATAAAAAATACATGGCTGACATGCCTTCAAAGAAAATGCTTTTCTTTTGTAAATTTATTAATTTAGGAGAAACATCAACCCATTCAGCATATAATTTTTTGTATAACTCAGGCAATATGTTTATAGTTGGATCGTATGAAGTCCACCATTTGCAAAACCAGACTGAGATAGTTTGGGTGAAAATATGGTTACAAATTGTTATAAACCATGAATGTTTTCGACTATTATTTTCATAAAGGAGACTTTTATAAAAGTTGTCTGAATAATCCCAATAATTATATTTTACTGAGACTTTGTTAGCCGGGTGAGTATAATCACATTCTTGGGAAGGATTGAGCCCCCAATCTTCTGGAGCCAAAATCTTTTTTTTTTTTTTAATGATTTTTGAGAAATTATAAGTTGTCCTACTATTAGTAAGATAAAAATGCTGAAATTCAGTAGATTCTGTTGCCGAGAGTATTATCTCATAATGCATTCTGTATTTATATGTTGGAGCAACATCTAATGTTGTATTAAAATATCTGGTCATTATTCGTCAGGGATCATCTTTTCATTTTAGATCCGTATGTTCCAGGAGAAGTATAACTTCCCTTTTTTCCTTTAATTCAAATACTTCAATACTTTCATTACTGTCGTCAGCAAGAACTGAAGAATATGTTGGAGAATTATTATCCTCCCCTTTCTTTCTGGATTGTATGAAATCCAAGAAATTCTTGTACATCGGATGATTTGTACTAAGATCTGATGTTCCTGCAGTGTTTGAGGCTATTAGCTTCTGATTTCTTATCTGGGCTAGGATATTATCTCTGCCCCTTCCTTGTCCACGTCCTCCTCTTCCTCTATTAGAGGGAGATGAATAATTGGGTCTTACCTCAGGTATCATCCTGGGACAAAAATCAAAAGTTATTAACTCAAATGTTCTCTAGTGAGAAAATCAGGAAGACAATTAGTCGATCCTTTGAAATATTGAATTTCAAAATCAAATGGGTCTAATAAAGTCTGTCATCTTGCAAGCATCTGTTTAGAAACATCATGTTTTATATCTTTATTAAAGATAAATTTGGTTGTTTGAAAATCTATTCTTATAAAGAACTTTTGATTATATAAATCACCTTGAAATTTCATGACACTTTTTACTATAGCAAGGATTTCCTTTACTACAGTAGCATAATTTTTTTTGACTATTAGTCCATTTTCCAGAGTAAAATTGAACAAGATATTCTTGTTTATCTTTCGGGGAATGTTGTATTAAGATTCCACCATAGCCTATATCCGAAGCATCAGTCTGGACTATTTTTGTCCAATTTGAATTGTCTAGAGTAAGGCATGGCAGGTTATTAACCTTTGCTTTAATATTCTTGACCGCTTGAGTGTGGTCATTGGTCCAGGCTTTAGGATTCTTCTTAAGCCTTTCATATAAAATGGCAGTGTCACTTACCAGGTTATTTATAAAAGGAGATATATAATTTAAACTCTCTAAAAATTTTTGAAGTTGAGTTTTATCAGTAATAATATCAGAAATTTTGAAGCAAATTCAATGCTCCTATTAGTAGGTATAATTTTCCCTTTTTCAATATAGTGTCCTAAAAATCGGACTTTGGTTTGAAAGAGAAACATTTTTGGCTTGGATATTACTAAGCCATTTGTATAATAATTTTCTTGAATAAATCCAAATTCTTAAAATGAATTTCTATTGTTTTTGAATAAACCGGTATATCATCAATATAAACAATTATGAAATTGCTATAAGGTATGAAAATATCATTCATAATTTTCTGAAATTCAGAAAGTACATTTTTCATTCCGAAAGGCATAACATTCCATTTGAACTGTCCAATTGGAACATTACAAGAAGTTTTATATTTATCATTTTCAACAATTTAGATTTGTCAATATCCTGATTTTAAATCAAATTTCAAAAATATAATAGCATCAAGAAGTCTATCTAGTAAAACTTTTTTATTGGGGATTGGATAGCGAATTCATTTTAAAACCTTATTAAGAGGTTTATAATTAATAACCAATCTAGGAACCCCACGTTCTTGTTCTGCTTGCTTATTGACACGAGAAATTTTATTTTGTGAGTCACATAATCAGCATTACTTATGTGAGTCTAGTTTATTATTTGACAAGTGGACTTATGGGTCCCACAAACTTATTTTTAAATATAAATAAAAAAGATAATATTAAAATCACATTTTTCCTTATTAGGATGCTTAATCAAAGGAAATTAAAAAGTAAAAAGTTCTCCAAATTGGCATTTGACAGTATCCTTACAAAATCGTTTGTATTTGAACTTGACCATAATCGAGGAGTTGAAAAAAAAAAAAGACTTTAATTTCAAGGTCGATGTAGAGAAATTGGCTACATAATTTCTTTAGCTAGTGTGAAGTTATGATCTTTCTTCAGAATGTCAATTGAGTGGCACCATAGGATCGATACACAATGTGCTCATTTACCAACTTTTAAATAACCATGTTTGCTTCTTAGTTGCTCAATAATGAAAATTGGAGTTGTGTTTGGTCATTGAATACAAATTGAAGTTATTTCTAGATTTTTGTGAATAATTTGAAGTGAAATCGATTTTTTGTTGTTTAATTCTAGAATATCATTGCCAAACATGTTTTACGAATTCAACTCCCAAAAAAGTGAAAAAAATTTATTTTAAAGAAGTCTCAATTTCTCAAAAGTAGGGTCTTAATTTGATCTTCTAGAGAAGTAAATTGGACTACATATGCGTTAATTTTTTTTTAAAAAAATTATGAATATTAAAATTAAATAAGAACTTAATTGAGTAAAGTATAATAGAATACTTACCCATGCTTTTAAATTAAATTGGATCCTAAAATGCAAGAACTTCAATTAAAATTTATAATGAGAACAAAAACCAAGCTTGCAGTAACTAAAAGCTTGGTTTTTAGTTATAGAATAAGCCCTCATACAACTTTTGTTGGTTGTACCTCATACATAATAAAAAATTTCAAAAGCTCCAACACAAACGATTTTGTTAGTATGTCGTCATAATCGATTAGGAGATCTTTTCACTTTTCAATTTTCTTTTACTAAGCATCTTAATAAGGAAAAATATAGACTTTAATATTACATTTTTAATTTTATATTTAAAAATAAGTTTGTGGGACTCATAAGTACACCTGTGAAATAATAAACAAGACTCACATAAGTAATGTTGGTTATGTGACTCACAAAATAAAATTTCTCAACATAAAAAGTAGTGTAAGACCATGCAGATTTTGATCGTCTAATTAGACCTTTCTGAAGAAGGGAATGAATTTCTTCCTTGCACAGTTGTAAATATTCTGAATTCATTTGGCAAGGTCTAGCCTTAGTGGGGATATTATCCTCACAAAAATCTTCTTCATAAGGAAAACTGACAATATGTTTTTTTTCCCCAGAAAATATTTGGGTGATCTCTACATATTTGCAAAGTAAACTGATTTTGTAAAATTTTAATTTTTTCCCTTAATTTGAGAGTTTGCAAAATGTTTTCAGCTGAAAGACTATTGATTTCATGTTTTAAGAAATTTGTTTGTCTAGTCTTTAAAAGAAAATTTTCTTTTATTTGATTTAAAAATCGGGTAGTACGTTGAGTTGTAAACTCCAAAGTAATTTTGTTATTATCATAAGTTCATGTGATACCAGAATGATCCCACCTGTTAATCAAAAAAATATGTATAAGGAAAGGTACACCCAAAATAATTTCATCTGAAATATCTTTTACTAATAAAAAAAGTCTCAGACATACAAACTTTGTTATTACAAATATAAGCTCTAGGAAGTTTGAAATCAATTTTCATTTTACTTCCACTAGCATTGCGGAGACTATGGGTGATTTTATGAAAATATTTAGAAGGTATCAATCCTTCTTGTATACAATTTAAATCTGCTCCGCTATCAACTAGAGCAGTAAATTCTTTTTTTGAAATTATAATCAATTAAAAGTGTGATTTTGATATAAAACTTTTGAGAAGTCAATAATTCTAACATCTGAAGAAATTCCTCCTTTTCTTCATCTTTCATGAGCCTAAAAACCCCTCTTTCTCCTTAGAGGTTTCAGCTATATCAATATTGTCCAGATCATCCTGGAAGTCCATAATCAAATTCTTATTCTCAAGATATGAGATCCTTTCATTGACTACTAAATAATTTCTTTTAAGGTGGTTGATTTCTATGTTGAGTTTATTAACCTCCCTAATCAAATCCTGAAGGGTTGTCGGAGTATATTCGACTTGACTTTTGGATTTCAAATTTTCTTCAATTCCGCCATGGTGTAACTTTCTCCTTGGGGAATCTTTTGTTGAGTATTTTCAGTGTTGATTGGAGTAGTCTCCATTCTATCAATAATTTGTGATCTAACTTCAAGATCCTTAATGACCTTTAAAAGTTCTATAAGCTTATCATCCTGAAACACCTTTATATTCAATTCTTTAAACTGAGAATATATATTATAAAATTCATCAGTTTCTCTTTCTTCATCACAAGGTTGGAAATACTATGCTCCCTCTCTCTCTCTCTCTCTCTCTCTCTCTCTCTCTCTCTCTCTCTCTCTATCTATCTATCTATCTATCTATCTATATATATATATATATAATTAACTAAAAACATAAAAAATAATTAACCATCATAATAAAACAAACATAATATTAGATTTATAATTAAAAAAAGTCTGAAGTTAATTAAAACATGCAAAACACTACTTTAATAAGCAAAAGTTTACCAATATTTAAAACTTAAAGAATATAACTACCCAAAAAAGTGTGACAAGGTTAAAGTCGACACTTCAAGTAACCAAAGTCTAAAAATTTTAAACACTTAAGCATTAGATGAGTCCCTATTAGGGAGAGTAGGATTACTAAATAAGCGAGAAGATAATGCCCTATCGCTCATCATGCAAGACCATCGCTCCTTCATAGATTTGAATCAATCATCACTTTGTTGCCTTAAAAGGGAGACCTCCTGCTCCACTCGTTGTTGCACCTCCGTCTCTATATGCTCTTGAAGAACACTCTTGATTTTCTCTCATATGCAACACCTCTTCCTCAAGTATTTTGATGCGCTCTTCAACAACATGATCGGACACTACAAGCAAATTGCGTGAATTGGCGAAATTTTGATCTTTATACAAGGTCGAAGCTTGAGAGCCCAATCCATACACACGTCATTTTTTTTCTCCACTCGCGACATCAAAGTACATGCGATTTATATCGAGTTCTTGGTCTTCTGGAGAATCATATGATGAGCCCGAAAAAGCAGTAGCTATGACAACCTCCATTTTATCCTGAAAATAGCAAATAATGAGCCACCAAATATTTAACTTTTCACAAAAATATATATATTAAGTCACTGCTAGCAGTTGATTAAAGAAGGTGCACTTAAGAACCAACACAAAATTTGCAGTAAACTACACAAACAGTTGCACAAAAATTTTAATTGAATATGCTAAAAAATACACAAACAACAATACCAAAAATTACACAAAATCTACACACAACTGCCCAAAAAAATCTACTCAAAACTGGACAGTAAAACTGCACAAGCAGCTGATTGTGCCAAAAAACGTATAAAATCTTCACAAAATTACACAAACAGCTACACAAAAAAGTTTACTCAAAACAACACAAATAGCTACACAAAAAATATGCTCATAACAACACAAACAACTGCGTGGAATCTATTAAAAATGCACAAAATAATCTGTCAAAATTGCACAAATTACTGCATATAAAATCTGCTCAAAATAGTACTAATAGCTACACAAAATATTTGCTCAAAAAAACACCAACAACTGCACAAAATCTAATCAAGATTGCATAAAACTGCACAAAAAATCTGCTCAAAAACTGAACAAAAACAGCACAAATAGCTGCATCAATTCTGTTTAAAAAACTCACAAAAGCTACTTAAAATTACACAAATAGCAGCCCAAACATCAACTTAAAACAACATTAATAGCTGCACAAAATATCTGCTCAAAATTGCACAAAAAATCTACTTAAAAACTTGATAAAAACAGCATAAACAACTACACCATATTTACTAAACATAATAAGAATCGACACAAGCAGCTACATAAAACTGCACAAAATATACTCTTTTACTTCATCAAAAACCATACCAAACTACACAATGCCTCAAGGCACCATTATGAAAATATTTCTAGTGAAAGAAGAGCAAAATGAACTGATATCTACTTGCATTTTATCATTACTGAACTTAGTAGAGCTCGATATTGATTTTATAAAAATAATCAAGAGAAGAATGAGAAGCTTATTAGCAAACTTACATTAATGCACTTAGACTTGGCATCAACAAAACTACCATCCTTTCTTTTGTGCAACTTCTTAAATATCTCCCATGAGTTTGGTTCAAGACGTAGTTCTGTTGCCTGAAAAAAAAGTTTAACATTAAAATAGGAGATAAATTTAAAGAATTAATCGATTAAAGTATTAAATTTGATACCAATTTTATAGTATGCTCCAGTACTGACCTGGAACCACTAGTATGCTTGGTTGGACCAACGCCTGGACCACCAGTTTCATTACATCAATTTTGAGTGGCAATACGAGATTTCTCCGTAAACTCATCAGAAGCACAATATATCTTCCAGCTTTTCCAAATATCATCCAGCACAAAATTAGGTTTGCTTATTTCTCTTCGCCAATGATATGTTCTCTTAATATATAAGTTGGATGCCACCTTCTTCCAGATGCATTCGATTATGGAGTTCTCAAAAGGATTCTACCGATATGATTTCTAGAAAAAATTTAGTTAGAGACATAAACACAACAACATATACCCAGTGTATTCCCACAAAGTGGGGTCTGGAGAGGATAAGTGTACTCAGTACATACCACTACCTCGAATGAGGTTGAGAGTTTGTTTTCGATAGACCTCTAGCTCAGAAAGTACTTAATTTAATCAAGCCAGAAGAAAATACTTCAAATAACACTTTTTGTTCTTTTGTACTCAAAACTACGCAGGATTTGGACAAAGAATTAGTCATATAAAAATGAAAAGGATGCTGAAAGAATTTCAAAAAATTTGCTTTATGCAATCTGCCAGAAACTTCTAAAGTATCAAGGAAAAAAACTTTAGAATTAGGTAAAGACGATATTGAACCAGAATTTTAAGGAGGAGAAAACAACATTTCAGCAATTGATAGTTCTTGTATAAAAATTTTAACTTTAGAGCATCATGTACTGCCTAGACGGACATAAAACCATTCTACAAACAACAATCAACCATTTCTAAACAAACAAATTCATATATGGTTATGCACAAGGAGCTATTATAACTTCAAAATACTAATGAATACTATTGCTTGAAAGACCACTGTAGCATCTGATAATTAACATGGACCTTCCATGTGCACAAACAACTACTCAGTTTAGGGAAAAAGAGATTGAACTATCCTAGGGATATTAACAGACAGTATGCTAGAAAAGTAGAACCCATCTAAAGCCAAAGAATCCATCTAAGGCCATATTTTGATATTTTAACCCCAATTGTTAAGATCAAATAAGAAAAACTCATATTAAGGCGAGGACAAAAATTAACAGCTGATTATTTCTAACAAAGAGAAAGGAAAAATGGAAAAACAGACCACCTTTAGGGATTTAGGATTTAGGTAATCTATCTTTTAAATCACAGAGCATGGATTTCGAAGAAATTTCAAACATCCCACACAAAAAGAACATACCCCAACTAGTATTTTGGTTAACAGATCTGAGTCATAGTTAAGCTCCAAGATGAACTCAAATCAGAAAACAGTAGACTTACAAATTTGTTCAAACCAAAATAGAAATAGTGTGTCAGTTCCTTGATAAATTTTCATAGATTCAGACACGATGAACTTAATAGGACCTTGAATAGATTGTTTACAACAAAAACCATTCGTCATTCTATCTTAATGAATCCAAACAAACCAGTTCATATGAAATTTGAATCACAAACACATTAAGGGAGTATAAAGTAAAGGCAAAAATTCACTGATTCTGTTTCAATACAAGTACTGTTCAGCCAACAAATGCATAATGGATGTAAAACAATGTCAGATCACATTCAAAATAAGATAGAAATATCAAACGAAGTTAGAAGTTCAGCCACTTTGAACCAAATCTCAATTTAGCTAAGTTAGTACCCTAAACTTATCCTGGTTATCGACATGGATAGAGGGAGGGATCAAGTTGTTTCATTATTATATGTTTCTAATATAAAGCAATAGTTACCATGAATTCATGCCAATAGAATTTACGAGTGAATTCAGTAACACCTTTCCATGTGTATCCAATAGCATTTTGTCGTTCCTTAAAATTTTCTGTGATGTTCTTTGAGATAGAATGACCATTTGGAACAAACCTGAAATATAATTATAGAAAGTAAATTATACATGTCATGAAATTTATATTTTAAAAATTTAAAATCACTTTTATAAAAATATCTTCTCTTACTTTTCCCTGACAATCGAGATGATCAACCGCCTAGCTGTTGATGAGCCGCTAGTAGACCTAGTAGAGATATCTATCTGAGGTACCAGGAGTAGCAGGAGAACCAACAACCAATGATGGCGTATCACTCATATTCTAAAATGACAATTATTCAGCAACTGCAAAATAAATTTCTTGAAAAAAAAACTTTTAGTCTTCATAACTCAAGTTTCATTCTTCACATATCTTAAGCAAGATACAATAGTGAAGACTCTATTATCTCTAAATAAAGGAGAAGTTACAACGATCAGGTTGGATCATCAGTAAATATAATCAGATATTCATGTCCATAAGGTGAGGACTGATGCAAAAAACCTCACTGCTAATATCATAAAGTAACTATGGATTAACTAGCCAAAAGTTATAAAAGTAGAACTTCATACAGAATAATTGAAAAATATAACAAGTTCAGGGACATTCCAATGGCTCAATTAATTCAGAAATGTCAACAAAACTAACTAATCTTTAATATGTAAAAAAAAATACTTATTTTTTCACAATATCATGAAAAACATATAAAAACCTCATAAAAAATGTCTTATTAAGTATACATTATGCAAGTTGATAGCTGAAGTAGAAATCCCAAGAAGAAGAAATTAGGTAAGTTGGTAGCACAAGTAGAACATCCAAAAAAAAAAAGAGAAAATAAAGGGGGGAAAAAATGAAATAGTAGAATCAAACTAAGCAAAAACCCAACATGCATTAGCGGAGGAAAAAAAGGGGGAAATCTGGATGAATAAAACACTAAAGAATGAAATTAAATGCGTAAAAATTACTCAAAAATCAGTTCTAAAGTAATAAAGGACCCAATTTAATAGTTTGATGATGACCCATAAGAGAGTTTAAAACTAGTAAAGAGTATATAAAACCTCATACCAAGACCCAAAATTATTCACTTTAAAATCTTAATTGAAAAAGAATAGGGATGAATTTGAGCAAAAACCACAAAAGACCCAAAATTATTTATTGTTCAAATAACTCAAACCTATGAGCAAGATGACAATGGAATCAAAATTTAGAAACAAACTTCAAATCAAGAACTTTCAGTTCAAATAACTTATTTTTCAGACCTAAAGAAAGTTTTCATTCCATATGCATGTCAAAGATGAAAATAAGAACAACAAAGTCGAGAGAAAAATTACCTCAAGAAGTTAAGAAGAATCGACTGCAGAACAACAGAATTTGAAACGAACGTAGGGCTTACTTGAGAAAAACGCGACTTACCATCATTTTTTCAATTACTTCTCAGAGCTCAATGAAGTTGTACAAAATGAGAGTGAAGGGTTTTCTCTCTTTAGTGAATAAGAAATATTAGATCCATCTAACTTTTGAGGGAAAATGAAAAGATGTAAAAAAAAATTGAGGGAAATGAAAAAATGTAAAAAATTTAGAGGGAAAATGAAAAGATCCGCCTAATTTTACTTTGTTACAGAAATAAATCCGCCAAAAATATTTTTTAAGTTAGTTATTTTATTTTTAAATTTTACTGTGACAGAATAAATTCATCACAATTTTTAATTAAATTAGTTACTTTTTTTTTTACTGTGACGGAATGCTCAATCTGTCACAAATTTAGTCACAAATTTGTGGCAGAAAGTTATTATTTTTTCTCATAAGCCTTAACTTGTGACAAAAATATGTCTGTCACAAAAATTATATTTAAAATTTGTCACAAATTTTCACAGATCTGTTACTCTTGAACTTTTATGTGAAAATAAAAAAATTTAAAACTTTATATTTACCTTTTTTTTATACTAGTTTGCTGCTAGGAGTCCCTAGAGTTGAATTAATAATCAATAGAAGTTCCAATAGAAGTTGACTGACCTGGCTCTTCAATCGACGATCTAATGCTCTCTCTTAATAGCAAATGCCCATGCTTTAATCCGAAAGCCCTAGACATTCCCAGGTATTCAGTGTCTGGTTCGATAGGACCAGGAAGAGAGGACTTTTTTTTTTCCTCGGCTGCCTTGCTTGAGGAATAGTTTCACAAAAATGGAGATGAACTGGGATAACGTCCGATCTTGTTTCTGGGCTGGAGTGAAGAGCCACAAAAGTACCTGTCAGGAACTGTATAAAAAGGGTCGAGAACTACATAGATATGAGACTTTTCTTCCTTGGTCTGGGAGGTAAGTTATGTAGGCGTACAACTTTTCCTAGGCTATAGGAGTACTCCAGGATATAAACCAGGTCTCATGCTTGTTCTCCCTAAGGAGCCTGTCAAGTACAATAGGGTGGAAACCTATTTCAGCGATGACTACATAACAATAAGGTGCTTTGATGATATCCAAAGTTGCCTACTCATTGGTAGTGAAAAAATAAGAACATAGATATGTTTATGAAGCCAAGAGCCACTCATCTGAGCCAGCGGATTCGAATTCTGCTATGTCGGTGCGCAAAGTAAGCAAGCAAGGACTCCGTAAATCTTTAGTCTGCCTATCATTGTCCATGTTGGGCTGACTCCGTTAGGAAAGAGGACCCCTACTGATATTGACTGACCTGTTGATAGGCTATAAGTAGGCCGTTTGCTATTGCTATAAGGGTTGCTCGCCTTTATACGGCTTGGCTTCGCTATCGCTCGTAATGGTAGACAGTATTCCTACCATACCTGAATTCCTATTATTTAGAGGTAGAAGCTTCGCCAGAACCAAACAAGAGGAGGTCGCTCTGCTTTGTAGACAAGGCTCGTTCCATACTTTACTTACGAGCTCGTGTAGTACTCACCCCTATCTCTAAAGGGGCTTATGGACTCCACTCGTTGTCTACTAAATGAGCGTTAGAGCGAGCGAGCGAAGCCCTTAATTTAGTGGCTTCCTTTGGACACCGGAAAGCTTGCCCCAGGGTCCTTCGTTTGGAACTGCCCTTTTCCTTTCCAAAGTGGAATTCCTCCTTGCTTTCCCCTTTGACCTGTCCAAACCCGTAATTAGATCTTCAAGCTTAGTTCAGTCCAGATCCATCCTAAACCAAAGAGCAGGGCTAAGCGAGGGGAATAACGATACAACGTTCATACTCAGGTTGCTCAAATCCAGTAGGAATATCAGGAATAGTAGGATCTAGTAGGAGTTTGCCTTGGAATGCAGTGAGGGAGCCCAAAGCTACTTTTCGGCCATAATCCCGTGCTTTACCAACGCATTCAATGGATTCCACCACGAACCCTTTAAGTCACTGACATTTCCTGTTCTTAGCTCGGATCAGCAGGCTTGATCATTCAATCATATAATCATGCCTCCAGAGTGACTTCATTTCACATTATGAATATGGGATTACCTGTTAGCTAGCAACTTTATTTTTTTCCGTTCCAAGAATTCTAACACGGTTTTATACCCATCTAGGAACAACAAAATATTTTCAGAACTTTCAGTTGATACGACATGTTGTTTTTACCATTAAGCAAGAATGATCCGTCACAAATTCATCAAAATTCTATCACAAATTGTGACAGAATTATTCCATCACAATTTTATCATTTTCTTGTAGTGTATAACCCTTGTCTCGTTGCTTTACTTGAGACAAAACTCCATGACCACCTAAGGCTCATGCATGAATTTGGTTTGGACGACTATTGGGAAGTTTCTGCTCAGGGCAAGTTGGGGGGTATAACTCTGCTCTGGCACACCAATTTAGTTAGCGTCACTCACCAGAGACAAACCACAAGAACTTCATCCTATGATTAAGGTACTTTTCAAAAATTCCCATTGGTATTTCTCTGCTATATACTCTAATACAGACTTCCCTACTCGTATGACCCTTTGGAAAAATCTTGAAGATATTGCTAACTCCATTGACTGCCCTTGGTTGATCGAGGGGGATTTTAATGAAATCCTCACGCAGAATGATAAATGGGGTGGGTGTAATATTAATAAAAACATAAGCTCGGAATTTTGGTCTTGTATTAACCATTGTCAATTAATGGATTTAGGCTATAAAGGTGGTAAATATATTTGGTCAAATTATAGGAAGAATAACAAGGGTTTAATCTTAGAAAGGATTGATCGAGTTTTTTCTACTAATAGTTGGATAAATATGTAGCCAAATGCTCACGATACGCATCTCCCTACAACTCACTCCGACCATAATCCTCTTCTAATTTTGTTTAATAATAGATATGTCAGTGGTAATAGTAAACCTTTTTGGCTGAAAAAATTCTGGATGGATCATCCTGATTTTAAAAATATTGTTATGGCTAGTTGGGAAAATAGGAACATTCTTGACGCTTTGTCCATCTTTAGGCTAATTCAAAATTTCCCTGCTTATCTTACTAGCAATAGCCTTCAGACCCTTGAAAAGATCCTTAAGATTGATTATAACGAAATTCTCAAAAAAGAAGATGATTTTTGGCATATGAGATCCCGTATTAATTGACTCAATCATGGTGATGCTAACACTAAACTTTTCCACATCTCGGTTATTAATAGAAGAAGAAGAAATAAGATTTCTTACTTTAAGTATGCTCAAGATAACTTGATTATGGACCCTATTAGGATTGCTAACCATACTTTTGATTATTTTGTTAATTGTTTCACTACTAGTCACTCCTCCTCTAATTGGGATCAAATTAAAAATTCCCCTCTAGTTTTCATAAATATGATCTTACTATTCTAGACAGTCCTCTTAGGGATTTCAAAATTACTCGAGCCATCTTTTTCTTTAAACCATTCAAAGCTCCGGGACCAGATGGTCTTCATCTATATTTCTTCCAATCCTAATGAAAAATAGTAGGGAAATCAGTCATGGAGATGTGTCACCATGTTTTTGATAGTCAAAGGATTCCCGAATCCATAAATGATACTTTCTTATGTCTCATTCCAAAGTTTCCCAATGCGAACCAATTAAAAAATTATTGTCCGATTAGTTTATGCAACACTGTCTATAAAATCATTACTAAAATTATTGCAAACCCAATTAAGCCTCACCTAGCAAACATTCTCGGGCCTTTCCAAAAAAACTTTCTCAAAGGTCGTAGAGCATGTGACAATGCTATTCTTGTTTAAGAACTTGTGAGTTACCTTAGAAATACTAAGAATACAAATGGTAGTCTTATGCTTAAATTAGATTTAGAAAAGGCCTTTGATCTTCTTGAATGGTCTTTTGTTTATCGTACTCTTTTGTACTTCAAATTTCCTCCTAAAATCATTGCTCTAATAATGAATTGTATCGCTACTAATAATATAGACATCTTGGTCAACGGTTCTCAAACAAACTTTTTCTCTCCCTCAAGAGGAATCCATCAAGGAGATCCCATGTCCCCATATATCTTTATCCTGTGTATGAAACTTTTATCTACCTACATAAGCCACCAAGTCGATATTCTCCAATGAGATCTCATCACTTTGAGTACAAACGGGCCTCCGTTATCTCATTTTTTTCTTTGCAGACGATTTAACTCTCATCTCTAGAGCAAACCACAAGTCTATCCATACAATTTTTAACTGCATGAAGTACTTTTATATGTTATCGGGACAAAACATCAATGCTTCCAAATCCAAGGCCATCTACTCTAAGTTGTGTCTCACTTCATTCATAAACTTATTAAAGATCTCTTTAATATTTCCCCCTCGAATAATTTTGATAAGTATTTGGGTTTTCCCGTCCTTAACCATAAAACCAAATGTAAGGACTTCCAATTTCTATTAGACAATATGAAAAAAAAAACTTTCTTCCTGGAAAACTAGTTTTCTATTCCAAGCAGGTAGATTAGTACTTGCAAAATCCACCCTCAATGCTATCCCAGCGTGTACCCTGCAATACTTTAAACTCCCCCCAAAAATTTGCAACTCCATCGACCAAATCCAAAGAGACTTTATTTGAGGTTCTACTACTCAAAAAATAAAAATCCACTATGTTGTGTGGGATAAAGTTACATCTCCAAAGAACAGTGGGGCGCTGTGTTGACACCCAATTTGACCTCTCTATATTCCTTCCAGACTGCTATTTTAACAAATTATTAGTTTTGGCTATTAATATTTCTTTATTCACTATTTTAGTATTAAATAAATTCATGGCGTTTTGAATTCATGATTTTAAAATATCTAGCTTATTTTTTTTATCTTTATTATTTATTATCGCTAATTTTATATCTTATATGTATAATTTATTAATTTAAAGATAGTATCTTACATAACTTTGTTAATATTTACTAAATTATTTATGCAAGTATTTTAAATTCATACTCGTAATTTGCAAATGCATAGTATATATATATATATATATATATATATATATATATGTTATTTTATTACGATCTTATTACCGACCATTGTTTATCTACTAATTATATAGTATTTATTAAATAGTGACCTAATTCAATTCACTTTCTCCCAATTTATTTAGTTTCTAGCCACTTTATATCCAATTGATCTCCATTTTAGCCTAATTTGATCCCTATTTGACTTAATTTGAAATCCCCCAATGTAATTCCAATTTGACTCCATCGTGACCCACCATCAGCTCCATCGTGACCCACCATCAGCTAACAAACATCATACCTTCAAGCTAAAATCAATTTTTAACCTAATGATTGCACTCCCATAGAACCCTTTTAATTAACCTGTCCTTTTACTCTGATGATTTCGCCACCTTCCTTCTTCAAGATTTCCTATCATCTTTATTATGTATTGTAATTTTCTTTCCTTTTGTTTTACTTATTGTTCCAGTTACCTTTTGAATTATTTACAAAATAATTAAATTCCGTTAATTAAGAAGGTGAAATCTCCATCAAGTTTGATACGCTCCGCACATTCTTCCTTTATTTTAATTAAGATACTAGTAACTTTGGTGCAATTTCTTAAATATGACAGTTTTGGTGCTTGATTAATTATAATAAATTTTGATTGCTCTTTTCCTAATTTTAATATATGTGGTAGTTCATAATTTGCCTATTTTATGATAAATTTTGATCATTTTTACACCTAATTGATTTGAGTCTCGTGATTTTTGGCAGGATTGTGGATATTTGATTTCCTTTTGTTATTCCTTATTGACTGGCATCTTTAAGCTATTTTAAGAGCAGCCCATTCTCTTCTTCAAGGACAACTGAAAGTTCTTGGCATCTCAAAAAAAAAAAGACACTTCTCTTTTCATTTCAGACGAAGGAGGAGGGAAATATTTTCTCAATTCTTTTATTCTCTGCCCGCTTAAGCCAAGGCAGACTTGGCTACCTTATTCGTACTATCCCCCTAGATACGAGTGTTGCTCGAAATCCTTGAGATTCTATCGTCGCAATTTAACACTCCTATGTGATAGTTCTCCGTAGTTTTAAGCTCTTGCATTGGTTAAGATAGTTGGAAAACTTGGACACGTACAAGCAGGTATGTTGTCTTAACTTTCATGTGTTTGGATTCTTTATCTATAAATGATCATAAATTTAGTTTTTCATATGTGACCAATAGTGTATTATTTTTTTATCTCAGTTGGATATCTCACAAATTCAATGGCCTAAGTTATTATGTATGTAGGAGTTAACCATAATTTGCTCAATTTGATTGATCTCAAATTAGCTTAATAATTCAGCTCTAACGTTCCGCTAGAAAAGATGCTTATATTTTAATTCTATAGTTAAATTATGTGAATCTACATGATTTCAATTCCGTCACTTGCAAGCTTCTAAACCTAACTAATGGCTATGTGACTGATAATATGTGTGTTTATATCTTTCTCCATGAAAACACTAGCTAATGAACATGTAAGAATCATGGGGATTTGACCAACCTCTTAGCCCATTCTATTTATTTGAAATGCATAAATTATTATAATTTCTTAATTGTTTAGTTATTTAGTCCCAAGTCTAGGCAAACCTCTGATCTTGTATGCTCCCCTTTAGTCTTAACATGCCAACTGATAATGGCAAGGTCTATCTAGTTAATTTGTATAATTTGGATGCACCATTCTTGTGTATTTGTTTGTATGTTGGCATGTGTATGTTATGTTAACGAGGATTTGGATCGAACCACTTTGAAGAGTTGTCGGGGTGATGAGAAAGGAATGGGGAGCAATCTTCTTTATGAATTCATTTTTGATTACTTTCATTTGTAATAATGTTTCAAACGCTAATATGATAGTAGATTAAGGGGGTGCTCGGGGGGTTGGATAATTATGCGCTAAGTATTTCTTTTTCTGAATTTTTTCATACTCAATTTTCACTTGTTTTTCATTCAAATTTTGATAACTTTCACATTTATTTAAAGTTTGTTTTTATTTCTTTATCAGAGTCGATGTTCAGTTCCGTTTTCACAATTTGGACTGAATATGACACTCTTACTTCAAACTATAAAATACCATCTCCTAACCTATAGTTAGCCGGAAGGCAAAAGGAATTACGAGGTCTAATTCCAAATCTTTTCAATCGAGCCGATGCATCCTAGGGAGTACCACTTACCAAAGTTTTCAAAATGGAGATTATGTGTATCTATACGTAAATATTCTTATGTGTTTATATTCAAAACTCAAAATTTTTCATTTTCACTTTATCTTTAAAAATATAATATTATTATTTTACAATTTAAGAACGGCCTCCAATTAAAATTGTTGCTAAGATGGAAGAGCGCGATTAATAATATCGCGGCATTGCCCCTATAAAAGCAACAAACAATTGTTTTAAAGATCTTTTATCCAAATCGAAGTGTTTATTTCATTAACTTAATTTTTATTTCTTTACTTATTTTTGGTAGGTTAGTTTAATTTAAGTTAATAATCGACCTATTTCCTTTATATATTTGTCTCTCCTAGCTTATTTGAATAATTGTTATTTATTGATTTACACTTCTTTTTTAGGATAGTCGATTTGTTGTTTAATCAATTTTTGATATTAATTAGGTAAAATTGAATTTTCGTCAAATCTATTTATTTATACAAAAAATAATTTTATCAAATAGTTATTTAAATTAGTGTATTAAGTAATAATCAAGTCTAGTTTTCACTTAGTTTAAATAATAATAATAATAAAGTTCCCATGTGTTGACCATTTTTATCACCTTGATTAGTATTAATTAAGTAATAATTGATTTTTGTCTATTTTTTATTTATTTATTTATTCGTGACTAATCTATTAGTTGTTTAACCTACGTTACGTAGTTTGCATGCTTTTTGTCAAGTAATTATTGACTTTGCATGTTCAATTATGTGTACAAATTATTAGTTTTCTCGCTAATTTTTTTATTTTTCTTAAAATAAAGTTTTTTTTAGTTGACCGCATATGTGTTTTAGATTTAAAATCAATTGACATTTGTTTATCACGTAAATCCCCACGTAATATATGAGTTCGATCGGGACCCACATTTATGGACCTCGAAAGGTGCATAACACCTTCCTTTCGAGGTAACTCGAACCCTTACCCGAATTTCTAGTTGACGTAGATTAATTAAATATCTGCAATTAGTCGAATGGTGCCCTAACACACCTTAATTCGTTAGGTGGCGACTCCTCTCTTTTAAATCATCCTAAGAGAGTTGTCATGTCGAATCCCGCTTTTTGCTAGAAAAATAGGGTGCGACAGGCTGGGCCTCCAAAATTGTGAAAATAAGAATAAAGCTATCCTCACTAACCTCTCTTGGAGGCTCTTCACCAATTATTCCTCTATTTGGACTCACACCTTAATTTCTAAGTATAATGGTCGTCATGTAGCCTCCTCTCGCTCATTCACTTGGAATAATATCCTTTTGGGAGGAGCCATTTGTAACAAAGTTACTGCCTAGGCTCCCGCCATGGGAACTACTATCAACCTTTGGATGCACCGTTGGGTCCCGGATACCCCTCCATTAAGACAGATTCTTTACAGACCTCTACATCAAAGGGAGGAAAACTTTTGCTTATCTGATATTTGGAATGAGACTTGCTGGGAATGGAATAAAGTTTCCTTTGATATTCCTCCCGATATTGTCCTAAGAGATGCTAGTATCCAGCCTAACAACACCATTGGTAACTGGGATAAGCCTTATTGGGCATATAATAAGAACGGATCATTTTCCACCAAATCTACTTTTACCTCCCTCATCAATCATAAAGTTTCTATATATGAATTCTCTTGGATATGGAAGCTTCGTACGTTGGAAAAAATTAAGATTTTTCTTTGGCTCTGCTCTCATGGGAAAATACCCACTGTTGCATATCTTCATTATATAGGATTAACTTATAATTCCCATTGTTATATATGTAACATGGAATCGAAAATAGTTTTTCATGTTTATTCATTCTCATATAGTTAAGAAGTTCTGGTTGGACGTGGGCATTAATATTTCTTACATTAACACTAGCCACCATCACTGGCTTCAGACTCTATGGAATTTAAATCTCCCTTTCCATGAGGATTCACCAAATTGGCTTGACATTCTTCCTTTTGCTCTTTGGAACATTTGGTTAAATAGAAACTAAAATGTTTTCAACTACAAAAACAGTTTCCCTAATGTAAATATGGTTCGTAACAAAACCATTGAATACATTACTTACACCCATTAGCCTATCAATCAATTAAGTAGTACCATCGTCAACATAAAATGGTTTCCACCTAGACCCGACTTCTTTAAATTAAATATTGATTGTTCATTCTCTAATTCTCATGAGTGTAACAGAATAGGTGGTGTAATTCGTGATGACAATGATCATTGGATTGTTGAATTCTATAATAAAAGTAATGCTCATTGTCATGTAATGGTAGAATTGGAACCCCTTTATGAAGGCTCACAAATGGCTCAAAATTATAACCTCTGTCCCATAGAGATAGAAACAGACTCAGTAGAAGCCATTCAATTTCTTCAACAACCCATCTTCCCTTATATTAACATTGTGGATTCTTGTAGGTTAATGTTGAGGAGCTTGGGAAATCCAGAGGTGCAACATAATTTCGGATAAGCAAATGGAGTGGCAGATGGTCTTTCCAGATTAGGTTCCCATCTAATAAGGACCAGTTCTAATCACCTTTTTTATCTCCTCCCGATGATATTGAAGCACAGCTGAAGCAAGATCCTGATAGAGTCTTGTATAGTAAACTAGTTTCCTGGTCATCATGTCATAAGTTAGTTTGCTTAGGGAACCAGACTGTAATATATAATGCTAGTAGCAGTGACTTTATTTTGCCGAACTCTCTTATGAGACAAAAATCTAGCAATAGTTTTGTTTTGTTAATGCATGGTATGAGCAGTAGCACTACTACTACCCCTTGTAATCCTCCCTAATTTATTTATATAATATGTCTATTTCTACTAAAAAAGAGAGATAGAACAAATTGTTCTTCTTTTTCTTGGTACTTTTCTCATTATGTAAGATAGGGTATTTATAAGCCTTAACATTATTTGGTCACCAATTATGTACATTAGAGGTAACAAAACTTGGGCATCAAGGTTGCCCTAATGCCTTCCACATAGACATCCACGTGTTTTTATAACACTCCCCCTTGGATGTCCATGTAAAAAAAATCTATTGGATACGCATTTGAGTGTTGCCTCATTAAAAACCTTACCAGGAAAATCCAGAGGGATAAAATCTTGGTTAAGGAAAAAAGAATACAATGTGTATTCTTACTGCCCCTGATGAAGACCACGATTCAGTTGGTTAAGTTTTCGCATTTAAATCTTGTGTATCATCTTCTCAAGAGTTAAGTTGGTAAATATTTAATGAACAAATCTGTTGGATTGTCACTTGAACGGATTTGTTGTATATCAATATCACCATTTCTCTGGAAATCATGTGTGAAGAATAATTTTGGTGAGATGCGCTTCGTTCTGTCTCCTTTTATAAAGCCTCCTTTTAATTGCGCTATGTGATGTGCCGTGGTTTCATGGCACTTTCGATGCTTAAAATAAAGAAAATATGCAATAACTCAGGTATGTTTGGTTGGTATGATGTGTTTTCTATTCTATATTGCAGGAGAATAGGTTTTTGGAGGCAAAATGGACGAAAAGGAAGAAAGAGCCGAGTCCTGCACCAGAGGAGTGACTCACGGCAGGACCCACGTCACGTGAGTCGACCTATGTGACGTAGGTCGGTCCCGTAGGTCGACTCCTGCAATTATGTGAAGAAGCTTGATTTCCACTGTAGGACCCACGTGGCATGGGTCAACCCACGTGGCGTGGGTCGGTACCGTGGAAAAGTGCCGATTCTGTTTTCCTATTTTATTTAGGATAGGATTCATCTTGTATCTATAAATACCCCATATTGTCATATGTTTAGGGGTTGGTCATTACATTGTTTTGAGATATATTTTCATTATTTTGAGTTCATAATTACATTATTGGTTTTGTAATCTTGGATTACCGATTCTAGGGTTTTTATTCATATTGTCATTGAGATTTCAAACTTTTCTTCCTATTGTGAGTTTACAATTATGTTTTCATCATTGAATTCTTCTTGTGTTCTTGCAATCATGAGTAGCTAAATCCATCAACTAGGGTTGTGTGAACCATGAGGAATTAACGAAACGGGTTAAATGCAAAGCAATTCTGAACCGTTGTGAATGCATGTATTGTTATTACCTTCATTATAATTGATCTTCTAACGGTTGCAAATGTTAGAAACTCGCCTGTATTCTAGACTTGCTAGAGAAAGAGATAGAGATTGGGAAAAGAGAATAACAACAGAGATTTGAAGCTATCAACTTTCATCTAATAACTTGAGCCGTAACAGGGATAGTTATTTGAGATCCAGGACAAGGTTTAGTAGTGCGACATTCGGAGACCGAGGGGAGAAGAGTGAAATTCATCTAACCAAGGTCGAGAGACATTTATATGAACATATCTTATTAGATTTTGCATGCAACACAGCGGGACAGTTTTGCCAGCACAAGTAACCGGTGGAGTTAAGGAATCATTGGGGATCACAATCCTAGTGTATTTCTCATATTGATTACAAATCCGAAAATCAACAATCGTTACTGTTACTACTTACTTACAACCCCCCCAGTTTTACTTACTTGCCAATAATTACTCAGACTAGCATTCAATAGACTTTTGTCCTATTCCCTGTGGGATCGACCCCAACCTAGTTGGATTCTATATTTGATATATCGACCGCATTATACTTTTATGGAGGTATATTTTGGGCGACATCACTATGCAAGCAACATTGTCTTCAAATAGAACTGTGGGTACCTTGATATCACACTTCAAGCCACATCTCTCTTTGATGAAATGTATCACTGATCTCAACCATACACATTCTCTACTTACTTCATGAATAGCTATTATCTCAGCATGATTTGAAGAAGTAGCAACAATAAACTGCTTTGTAGATTGTCACGATAATATAACAGTACCTCCATATGTAAACACATAGCATGTTTGAGATTAAGTTTTATGTGGGTCAGATAAATAACTTGCATCTGCATGACCGACAAAATCTGCACAATCTTTGTTAGTATAAACCAGACCCATATCAATAGCCCCTTTTAGATATCACAATATATGTTTAACTCCATTTCAATATCTTCGTGTAGGAGAAGAACTATATCTTGCTAATAAATTAACAGAAAAGGCTATATCATACCTTGTAGCATTAACAAGATACATACTTGTACCAATAGCACTGAGATATGGTACTTCAGGACCAAGAATCTCTTCATCCTCTTCTTAAGGTTGGAGCAGATCTTTACTCACTTCAAATGACCGAACAACCATTGAAGTACTTAATGGATGTGCTTTATCCATGTAAAATTGTTTCAAAATCTTCTCAGTATAGACAGACTGATGGATGAAGACCCCGTTTGCTAAATGTTCAAGTTTTGTTTTTCCAAGATCTTTCATCTTAAATTCTTTCTTTAGATATTTAATTGCCTATTGAACCTCTTCTGAAATTCCAGTGAGATTTATTTCATCAAGATAAACAACGAGTATAACAAAATATGATGTTGTTTTCTTAATAAAAATACAAGGACAAATTACATCATTTATATAACCTTCATTTATCAAGTACTCACTAAGGCGATTATACCACATACACCCTGATTATTTTAGGTCGTATAATGATATTTGTAATATGATTGAATACATTTTTTGAGATTTTGATCTATATACTTTAGACATCTTTAATCCTTCTGGGATTTCAATATAAATTTTATTATCAAGTGAACCATAAAGATAAGTTGTAACCACATCCATTGGATGTATTTCTAGATTTTCATGTACAGCTAGATCGATGAGATATCGAAACGTTATTGCATCCATAACGGGTGAATGCGTTTCTTCATAGTTGATTCAGGGTCTTTTAGAGAATCCTTGTGCAACAAGGCGAGCCTTGTATCTTACAATTTCATTTATCTCATTCCTTTTTCATACAAAGACCCATTTATAGCCAACAAGTTTTACATCATCAGGGGTTGGGCTATAGGTCCAAAAACCTCACTCTTAGCAAGTGAGTTCAATTCTGATTGAATTGCCTCTTATCATTTCTTTGTCGACATTCTTCGATAGATAGAGTTTCGAGATCCTCATTGTCTTGCATAATATTTAGTGAGACATTATATGCAAAAACATTATCCACCATAATTTTTATCGATTTAAATTTATATCATCACCAGTAGAACTCATTGAAAGTTCTTCATTCTCTTAAGTCTCGGGTTCACTGATTTCTTCAGGAATATCAGGATTAATCAGATCTTGAGTCTCTTCATAAGATTCTTTTATAGTGTCACTTTTATCATTTTTCGTACTTCTTTTTCTAGGATTTTTATCCTTCAAACCCAATGGTTTACCACGCTTCAGGCGTGTTTGGGATTCAGAAGGCTATGACACTAGTAGATGGTCCTTTTGGAACATCAATTTGAACAAACGCATTCACTGCAGGAATATGCGACTTAGTTGTCCTTTTCAAATTAGTATATGCGTTTGGTATTTGATTTGCTATTTTCTGTAAGTGAATGATCTTCTGGACCTCATGTTCACATATGGAGGTACATGGATCAAAATGATATAATGATGAAACTTTTCACGCAATTTCTCTTTTGAGTTCATGTTTTCTCTCCTCCTAATTGTAGAAAATTTATTTCATAAAATCAACAATCTGTAAATCGAGCAGTAAATAACCTCCTGTCAATGGTTCAAGATAGCTAATTATAGAGGGCGAATCCAACCCAGCATATATTCCTAACCTTCTTTGGGGACCCATCTTGGTGCGCTGTGGTGGTGCTACTGGCATATATACAACATCTAAAAATTCGTAGATGAGCCATATTTGGTTCATGACCAAAGACCAATTGTGACGGAGAGTATTTATTATAATGAGTCGGTCTAAGACGAACAAGTGATGTTGCATGTAAGATAGCATAACCCCAAACAGTAGTGAACAATTTTGTTTTCATAAATAGTAGTCTTTCTATCAATTGTAGGCGCTCAATAAGTGACTCAACAAGGCCATTTTGAGTATGAACATGAGCGACAAAATATTCAACTTTTATCCCAATTGATACAAAATAATTTTTTAAAAGTTTGGGATATAAATTCTCCAGCATTATCGAGACGAATAGCCTCAATGGGATAATCTGGGAATTGCGCCCTTAATCTTATTATTTATGCCAATAATTTTTCAAGGACCATAAAGTATCTGAATGACCCACTGGATGGGTGAATATGTCTACATATATCCCTATGTATACGTTTTAGAAAAAGAGGGGATTCGACGCCAACTTTCAGTGGCGACGACTTAGTTATCAATTTGCCTTGACAACAAGAAGCACATGAAAATTCATCACTTGCAAGAATCTTCCAGTTCTTTAATGGATGCTCATTTGAATTTTCAATGATTTGTCTCATCAGTATTGATCCAGGATGACCTATTCGGTCATGCCAAAATACAAAATAATTAAATCAGTAAACTTATGGTTTATGATAAAGTGTGCTTCAACTGTACTAATTTCTGCATAATATAGGCCAGAAAATAAAGTTGGTAATTTCTCCAAAACACATCTCTAGCCTGAAACATTCTTGGTAACGCCAAGATATTCAACATTCATTTCATTTATTGTCTTAATATGATATTCATTTCGAAGGATATGTTTAAAATTTAACAAGTTTCTTGGAGATTTAGAATAGAACAAGGCATCTTCTATAACAACTTTCCTCCCCTTAGGCAGAGATATAGTAGCTCTTCCAGAGCCTTCAATCAATTTCGAATTATCAGAAATTGTTGTAACATTTACTTTTCGTCTAAGCAAGTAAGAAAAGTATTTCTCATCTTTAAATATGGTGTGCGTTATTCCACTATCAATCACACAAATATCCTCACGGTTGATCATTGATCCAATTAAAATTTAAGGAGTATCCATATATTCTTCAAGATGAAAATATAAAAAAAGTAAACATTATAGTATTACTATAAAATAACATATTACACACACTTTATTTATTTACAAGACTTAGAGAAACACAACCAACATAAACATAAACTAATACAACCAACAGAGCGTAAACTACTTAGACTGTTATAGACCCATCACCAATAAAGTGATCTATATTTCTTTCAGGGAGTTCAAAGAAATCTGCAACATCTAAATACATAGGTTCAATATTATCTTTAGAGATAAAATTTGCTTCTGCATTATTATGAATCTTCTTCAAGGATGCTTGATAGAGCTCAACCAGGTGCTTTGGCGTACGACAGGTACATGAGCAGTGCACTTTTCCTCCACATCTATAATAATAATTTTTTGTATCTTTCCTTTGCACTGTTTCAGGCTTTTCACCCTTCTTCTTACACTGCTGGTGAGGAATGTTATTATTTGGTGCAAGACGATCACCATGATTAGAATTTCTTCCTCGATCACGGCCATGATCACGATTGCTGCCAGGACCTCTTTCACGCCTGAGTTGGTGAAAATTTGCAGCATTCACTTCAAGGAATGAAGCAGAATCGGTAGGTCGACTTTCATGGTTTTTTTTATCAAAAGATCATTATGTTGTTCAACATAAGGAGATGTGAAATTAACTCATTATATTTTTAAAATCTCATTTTTTGGTATTGCTGCTACTGGAGCATACTCGAGGCAGAAAAGGCAGAGAATATTTTCTCCGCATAATTTTTACTGTGAAATAATTCTAAACATGACAGAATTATACGTAGTTATATTTTTAAAATTTTGTAATCTCAAATGAGTCCATTAATAACGTGCTTGTGGAAGAACGACCATCTTCAAGTGGTCATAACTATCTTTTAGATTATTCCACAGTATAAGAGGATCCTTAATAATGAGATATTCCATTTTTAATCCCTCATTGAGGTGATGGCGAAGAAATATCATAGCCTTGACACGGTCTTGATTCTATGCTTGGATTTTATCTTTGATGGTGTCTGTCAGACCCATCACATCCAAATGGATTTCGACATCAAGTGCCCAAGATAAGTAGGTTTTATCCGATATATCCAGGGCAATAATTCACGTTTAGAAAGATTCGACATTACTTTAAGAAAAATAAGTTCTTATCTTTTATTACCTTTAAAAATATTTACTCGAGATGACAGAGTATCATGCTGATAACGTATTATAAAATAAAAAAAAATACACAAATAAATAATAACAAAAGATAGAGAGGCAGAACAAATTGTTCTTCTTCATACTTTTCTCATTATGCAGGATAGGCTATTTATAAGCCTTAACATTACTTGATCATCAATTATGTACATCAGCGGCAACAAAACTTAGAAATCAAGGCTGTCCAAATGTCTTTCACATAGCCATCCACGTGTCTTTATAACATTGAGGTGATTAGTCTTTTTTTAAATAAAATCATTTTCCTTTATTTCTTCTCTTTTCTCACTTTCTTCTTCATTTTACTATTATTTGCTCCCTCCGTTTAAAAAAGAATGATCTACTTTTTTTTAGTCTATTTCAAAAAGAATGACTTTTTTCTTTTTTGACAATACTTTAATTTCAACTTTCCACGTGGCATGTTTAAAACCATAAGATTAAAGGACATTTTGGTATATTTGACATAACTTTAATTTATGACCACATGATTCAAAAGTCTTGTTAATTTTCTTAAACTCCGTGTCAAGTCAAAATAATTCATTCTTTTTAAAACGGAGGGAGTATCATATTTTCTTTTCATTTCTTCTTCTTAGTTTCTCAGACTTTCTTCCCCTTTGTTACTTCTTTGTTTCTTAGGAGTCCGGAACCGAGTGAATAAGAGCCTGTTTGGTTATGATTTTTTTTTTTAAGTTGAACTCTAAAAAATATTTTTGGCCATAAAATTTCAAAAATCTTGTTTTCACCTTTTTCATTTTTCTCAAAAAAAATTCAAAAATAACAAAAAGTTATTTTCACTTAAATTACTCACAAAATTTTTCAAACAACTCTAATTTATTATATGACCAAATACAACTCTTATTTTTACATATTATTTATTCTATTATAAAACAATTTTTTTTTTTCTATTTTCACAATGAAATATGTACTAACGCCTAATAAGTGTGGACAATAAATGTGTATTTCATAACCAGGGATAATAATATCACAACTTGTTCCTTGTATTACGGGAAAAAAAGAGTTTCACACGGAAGCAAAGCTATTCTTAGGAATATAACTGGAGTAATTTTGCTCCATATTTTTTTAAAAAATGCTGGCAGAAGGATAAAAAAAGGCAAAAAAGTGGCCAATCCACTTTATTTAAACGTGCAGCATCAAGTTTTTTGTAAAAATAGATAGGGACAAGACAAATTTGACTACTGACAACTTTTGGAACTATAAATATTGAGCACTAGAAAGGGTGAGATGAAAGGTAGTACTAATTTCCAGGCCCCAGTAGATTCACTGTGCATCTGAAAATCCTCTTTCTCCAACCAGAATATCCTTCAGGTCTTCTCTCTCTCATCCATTTGCATATATGCTTGCATGTTTCTTTACTGCTGCTTTCTGCTTTTTGATTTTTGTAAATCGCTAGATTCTGTTGAGTTTGGCTTCCGCCAGGGTTTAAAATTTGAAGTTTATGAATTCATATAGCGTTAATATACAAAAAAAAAAACTGCTTTATAATAAAATATTTTTATAGATAGATAGAATTTGAAAAAAAATTCCCCATGAACTAGCTTGGGACATGCTAGATCCGCACCTTCTCTTAGCTCTGGAGATTTGTGTGAATATTACCCTATCACCAATACTAGTTTCCTTGAACAATTTAACATGAGAGTATCTAACGTAGGTACGGTTTTTCGAGTGAATAATTCATTAATTATTACTAATTGACTTGAAAATGCCGGAATTGTCCAGTCTTTGTTTGGTTTTTGAGATTGGGAATTGGTACAAGCCTGCTTTGGTGTTTCTTTAGGTACACGGGAAGCCAAATAAATAGAAAGCATGTCCTTTTAATGGTTATTTCCATCTGGTCAACAGTAGCTTCATTGCATCTGGGGAATGTGACACACACCAATTAGGGATTCAGAATCTCTATAATCATATAAACTTACTTTTATGGAGTGATTTGGTGAAATTCAGCTTCACCACCCATCGATGCAGTTTTACGTCGACTATACTTGTGAGGCACCAATTAGTAGTTACACAGAGGTGGAGCTAGGATTTTGAGCTTATGGGTTCTGCATTCTAGAAAAATACAACTGGATAAATTATTTATATATACGTATTAAGTGGATCTGTGCCAAAGCTTCTGGGTTCTACCGAACCCTAGACGGGCTTGTAGCTCCGCCCATCATTAGTAACCCAAGATTCCAACATTTATGAACTGAAGGATACTTATATTGGATTCTTTATCCATCCCAGCTGTGTGGGATAATGGTTGAGCCCGGGTTTCAGCAAGTAGTATATGTGGGGTAAGAGGTTGATGATTGGTGATGAATTAGGTAGTTATTACTTCCGATTTTGACTTATTTGTTACCTTGTTTTCTGTTTTCAATTTGACTAAATTAAGCTCAAGTTGGGTGATGCTTTGTTCCTGCAGTTGGTTGGATAAAAGGAGAAGTTAAAGGAATTTGAGAAGGAGAGAAAAGGCTCAGATTGGTCGTCTTTTTCCTTTCGGCATCAAAGTTAGCAGGCTAGGAGAAAGGAGAATGCAATTCCACAAATGTTTATCCCTTATTGATGGCTTTGGAGCATATTTATACCTGTCACTTTTGCTTTTGAGATTGGGATGTCAAGAGGATAGGTATAGCTTAGGTCCCAAATGTTCCCTTAGGAAACGCATTACATTTAGGATCAACTATTAAGTATAAGTTAAGATGAAGTTTGCTCCCAACATACAGTGTGAATGCCGAGCTGACTAATAAATTCTGTCATCATATCCATTTTAGCACAGTCCAATGCAAAACTCTAGGATGACTATCTATCCTGCAAACAAACTCTTCTGCGCTTGTAATGAGAGAGATTTAGATGAGGAGCAGATTAAGAATTCAGCTGATGTTAAGGATGCTTATGGACTAATTTGAGGTCTGAGAAATTCAAGGAATGAGGTACTTAGAGCAACTGCAGTCACTTATATATGATAGTGACTTTGAATATAATCTATGGTAGAGGCTAGTTATGATCAAGAAGAGGAAACGAAAAGGTATCTACAAGTGAACTATTCTTCTTCTTCGTCTTGATGGATATTTTATCTTATTACATTTTGAACTAAGACACGAAGAACAATGTTTGAAATTTTGAATGGAACTCTAGGGAGAATTTGGTGAAGATTCAATTAGAATGCCTTGTGAAGGAAGGGAGGGATCAAAAAGTTGGCAGTTTAATATCTTTCAAGCAAAGCAAGAAAAATTTGAGTCACGTGATTAGAAAGATTATTTTGATACACTATCAAAACTGAAAAAAGAACAGAAGATTTATCCAATATTATTTTTCTTCTAGCCCTACAATTTTATAATTCAAATTAGACCAACTTTCTGTCACGACCTAACCAGGGCCTTTTTCTCTTCCTCTGATAAGGATGACCTAAATAGGGGGGCGTAACTTGTGCTTAGAGGGATCATCCAGCCAAGCAAATCATGGCTTGATTCTCGTCTCAGAATCAACATTCAAACAACTGAACAATAACTTGAAAACATAAGACAATATCACCCCAAAACTGGTCAAATGAGTACAGAACAGAAAATAGATATACTGCAAATACAAGGGGCATAACTCTAATATTAACATAAGATCATAATTTCAACACAAAACGTAGGAAATGGCATCCATGAGTGGGTCAAACACATGTGGTTCTCATTAGAACTCTGTCTCTATAATTCTACTCGTCTTCCTAATAAAAAAATCTTGTGACTTAAATCTCTGTCTCTATATCTGTGCTGATATTTGTGAGAATGTAGGAGGGGTGAATTCACTAACTCAATGAGTTGTAACTAAATTCAAGAGTTGATTGTGACATGCTAGTTTGAAAACAGGCTCAACATATGAAAATGGAAATTCATAGAAATATACATATATTAAGTCATATCTTTTGTCATATACTCGAATAATCATAATTCGTCTCTTTTCTGTCTCGACACTTTTCTCTTATCACCTGTAATCGACACCATCCCCGTCAGGTAGGGACATCTTATTAACTGGACTTTGACACCACAGCTGTTATTTGGGGGCTCCACCCTGTTGTCTGAGGATAACTGGAATCTAACACCGCCTTTGTAAGCAGGGATCTCTTTTTGTAATCTCATTCTCTTCTTCAAAACTCGTTTTATATGACTTCTACATATGAGTATCTCATATATCAGTATATGCAAATCTTAGTTCAATATTACATACAGTCAGATATGTGAAAAGTTCTCATATCATTTGAAAACATATAGGTATATTTTGAAACATGCCAATCAATACTAAAAAGATGCTCATCACACGACTCAGATGCTACCTAAAAGCTCATATCAAAGAGATCATACTTATGAAAGAAATACGTAACTCATATCTCAAGTAAAGTAGGCACGCACCAGTCTCATAAACACATGTATCGAGTAGTGCTGGCAAGTGAGCAGGTTGGGTCGGAAATGGGCAGGTCGTAAACGGATTGGACAAAAAATGGATAAAATATCTGACGGCCCATATTTCATACATATAAAAAGTGGGTTGAGTGATGGATAATATGGGTACCAATTTTATCCATAGTGGTAAGTTAATACCAGACAACTTGAATACCAGGCAACTTTGTTAGATCCATTCTGGTTCTCCTTGGCAGCTCTGGCTTAAGTAAATTCCGTGCTTAATCATTTCTACAGAAATTGTCAAATATGACTATGTCAAAAGCTCTATTTAAAAATTCCTTTCTGTTTTTCATTGATAAATGATGTACTATGTATAAATTTACTCTACGAAAGAGCCATTTAGTTTCTGCTTCTCTCTCCTTGTTCCTTTTTTGGTGGTAACCTTTGGCAGGATCAGGAGATATTAGTACTCTTGTACTAATCTACAGGAAGAGTTGCAGTAATATAATTTCTCTGTAGATTGAAGAAGAGCTTACTCCATTATTTTGTGGTCTATTAGCTAATTAACCGCAAATGTTATTTGATTTTTTCCTTTCTTCTGTATGAATTGATTTCAGTGTATATAACTCCAGTATTTAGTTTGTATGGGAAGTTCCTATCAGAGTATTAGTCTTAAAAGAGTAGTTCAGTATCAGTGGCAGTAGAGCTTCAGGTAAAGAAAAAACATATTGGAACTACTTTGTGAATTGATCTCAAGTATGTAAACAAAAATGTTATTTTGGTTGTAATATCGATTGATTAGTCAACAATTGTATACCAAATGAGAGCATTTCCTAGCTTAAAGAAGATTTCACCTTTCTTCCTACTTCCTAGCCCTAGAGTGAATTCTCTTCCTGGTCTTCTACTTACTTTTGCTTTCATGCTGCTAGATTCGTTGCATTTAAAGTGACTTATAATATGGATATCCATAGTTTATCCATTTTTTACAGCAGGTTATATGGATATGAACCATATCTGACCCAGTTAAATGAAGTAGTTAGCCAACCCGTTTTAAATTGGGCGGGCTAACATTTTTTAATCCATTTTGCCAGCACTAGTCTCGAGTAAATGCAATCTTTTCAAGACATCCATGTTAGATACGTTTAAATTTTAAATCATGCATAATTAGTTTATAAAGCATCCATTTTATCAAAACAAGTCGGGGTTGAGCCACACTCGCCTTGACATCAGCAGATTCAATTCTACTTGATAAACTTTGTGGAAGTTTCCTGGTTGGCAGTGATAGTTTACCATTTATTTTAGCTGAAAAACACGTGCTAGTTCTTTCTTGACAAGGTTTGCAAATTTATAAGGCATCATGTGTTTACATGTTACTTTACCCATTAGAGAACATTAGTTACCCATTAGAGAATATTAATCATTCATAAATGCCTCTAATATAGTTTTTCTTATTCATATTAGTACACACACTAAAAGGAATATTTTATGTGGTACTAAAGGAATGATTTTTCTCTCGCTTTTGGCATAGCAAACCCCAGTGGCAGGTCTTTACAACGTGCCGTTAGCTCTATGATAGTGTGCTAGAGCGTACCCCTGATAATTGTGTTGTTGTGCCTAGGTTATGAATATTCTCTGCCACAGAGATTGTTCAATATGCTTACTGGTGCCTGTTATAAGGGGATGTTCAAAAGGAATTATCCAACTCGATCAGAAATTTGGGTTAAGGCGCAGTTCTTTGTGCTTGGGACTTCTATTTCTATAGAAGCATATTGCTGTTATGTCATTACAAAGCTTCTAAAACATGATTATTATTATCAATATCAATCCTTAAAATGAATTCCGTGTTCGTGGAAAGAGTTTTTGTTTGGGCACTTCTGGTTTCCTGTGCTCTAGCAAATATAACTTATAAATGCATCCACTCTTCTGATTAGTATGAAGTTGTGAATACAATTCAAATAACTGGTCTATCAGCTCATCATAGTGTCTTTGCAGAGCTCTTATAACGTTGATTATCTTCATACACAATGGGGAATCAAGAGTCTGGCTTAAATGACGCTCACAGTGATAATTATGACAGCAGCCCAGAACGTGTAAGAAATCAAATTGGCTCCAATCCTCAATATCAGCCTACAACATATGCAGAAAGCTCCGTGGATTCTAACTATCGAGCTCAAGTTTCACCATATGCCGAAGTTTCAGATAGAGCAAACTATCAAAGGAACCAGCAAACCTCTTACATAGCTGATAACTTCAAATCTTTGGATGAGGTTAATTTCTTAATTACATGTTCATTCTTTCCAGATTTTTATAGAGTTTCACAGAACATCTCATGGTGGACCAATGTGGGGACATCAGATGGCAATGAACAACAAAATCACAAGTTTGTGTTGTTTTCCTTAACTTCAGAGTTCAAATACCATCTTTTGTTTGCTTTAAGTAATTTAGAGATTCTTGTTCTTTGAATGTTAATCTTTCACCTCTAATGAATTATGATACTTGAACAAGAGAAACCGTTTTGTCACTATTATCTACCGTAAATCTTGTATCTCAACGTATGAAGCGACCAAAAATTCTATGAGGTTATACTGCCTCACTTTATTTAGAGAAACGATCGTATGTCGTAAAAACTCATGGTGCTTCTTAGAAGCTAAAATAGTTACATCTCAAATCAAATACAATTGTGCATTTCACATTCACAGATGCTGCTGGAAATATTGAGTGACGTACTGCGTAACTTAGATCTGTCCAACCTCTAGAGAGCTGCTGGTCTTATTACAGTACAATATGTAGACGTTTCTGTTTTCTATTTAATTTTATCACTCAAAATTGCTAAAGGTAGGAATAGCCACAATAAACTTATAGAACTAGTATCTGAAAGATGATCATTGGAAGCATTGATTTCATTGTTTGAGCATTTTCTCTAGTTAGAAACTTAGAATTGACAGATCAACTTATATTAGGCAAAAAGTAATCAATGAATCGGTTCATGTGGAGCTCCTATTTTTACTGCTTACTTTGCTAATGAACTGTAGTAGCTAGACTTTTGAGCAATATAATATATAAATAACAGAAAGAGTTTCTATGTCAGGTTGTTACTGCATTGCGAGAAGCAGGCCTTGAATCGTCAAACTTGATTCTTGGCATTGATTTCACCAAAAGCAATGAATGGACAGGTGAACTACTTCATTCACTAGACTATTAGTCTTTGTGTTTGTCTCAAGTTGTGGAGGCGATGGGTTGACAATTTTAAGGTTGTAGGAAAGTCTTCATTCAACAGGAGAAGTCTCCACTCAGTTGGTCACACAGCTAACCCATACGAGCAAGCCATCTCCATAATCGGGCGAACCTTGTCTCCTTTTGATGAAGACAACTTGATACCTTGTTTTGGATTTGGTGATGGTTAGTTTTTGCTTCTAAGCCTTAATTTTTTCACAAACAATCAAGATGGTTTTGAATAGTCTTGACCATGGGCTATTGTCTCTGTAAATTTTAGCAACCACACATGATCAGCATGTGTTTAGCTTTTACCCTGATCATCGCCCTTGCCATGGATTTGAGGAAGCGCTTGCAAGATATAAGGAAATTGTTCCTTATCTGAAATTATCAGGTTTGAGCTGAATACTGCTTTGATAATTTCCTTTATTCAGAATCTGTGGTTCATACAGTATTTGAAATGATTGGCTGCATTTACAACAACATACCCAGTGTAGTCCCACAAAGTGGGGTATGGATTGACTGCATTTCTGAATCCTAAATAAAGAGTGGTGGTATCCGTAGTTATATAAGGTCTGCTGTGGTTAACCTTATGCGCTAAATTCCCCCCAAAAAGTAGGGATTATCTCATCCATCTTATGTTTGTCTTCATTGACAAAGTTTATACTGTGTTATGATAGTTTTAATGAACTCCTTTTATAGTTATTGCATCTCTTTACATTGTTAAGTACTATCGAAAATCTTAGTGGAAAAATGGAGGAACTACTTTATTGATTCTAATTTGCTTAGTGTTTTTGGCACTCAGCTATTTAGTATACTTAATTACATCTTATATGTACACAAGCAACAATTGATGATTATGATCTTATTAGTTCTAAGGATACATTAATTCTCTTAATACTAAATTAACTTTTCTGCATTCAGAGAGGCGTAGCGATTACGGTTATTGTAGGCGTATCAAGGTTGAAGAGGTCAAGGGTGCCATTCGTAGGATGCGTAGGGGTAGGGCGACTGGGCCCGATGAGATTTCGGTGGATTTCTGGAAGTACACTGGCGGGCCAGGTATAGGGTGGCTGACGAGGTTGTTTAACATCACTTTTAGGGCGGCGAAGATGCCCGAATCTTGGAGATGGAGCACGATGATTCCATTATATAAGAACAAGGGGGACATTCAGAGTTGCAACAACTATAGGGGTATCAAGTTGTTGAGCCATACTATGAAGGTTTGGGAGAGGGTGGTTGAATTGAGACTGAGGAGGGTAGTGACTATTTCAGAGAACCAGTTCGGTTTCATGCCAGGTCGCTCGACTACTGAGGCCATTCACCTGGTGAGGAGATTAGTGGAGCAGTTTAGGGAGAGGAAGAAGGATTTGCACATGGTGTTCATTGATCTAGAGAAGGCATACGACAAAGTCCCCAGGGAGATTCTGTGGAGGTGTTTGGAGGCTAAAGGTGTGCCTGTAGTGTACACTAGGTTGATCCAGGACATGTATGACGGTGCGAAGACGAGGGTGAGGACGGTAGGAGGGGATTCAGAGCACTTTCCCGTTTTGACAGGATTGCACCAGGGATCGACTCTTAGTCCGTTTTTATTTGCCTTGGTGATGGATGTTTTGACGCGGCGTATTCAAGGGGAGGTGCCTTGGTGTATGCTGTTTGCTGATGATGTGGTACTGATTGACGAGACCCGGGGAGGAGTTAATGATAAGTTGGAGGTTTGGAGACAGACCCTTGAGTCTAAAGGGTTTAGGTTGAGCAGGACTAAGACAGAGTACCTGGAATGTAAGTTTAGTGATTCGATGCATGAAGCTGATGTGGTAGTGAAACTGAATTCTGAGGCCATTCAGAAAAGGGGGAGTTTCAAGTATCTGGAGTCTATGATTCAGGGGAACGACGAGATTGACGAGGATGTCACGCACCGTATTGGTGCAGGGTTGTTGAAATGGAGGCTCGCTTCGGGAGTTTTGTGTGATAAGAAGGTGCCTCTGAAGCTTAAAGGTAAGTTCTACAGAGTGGCCGTCCACCCGGCCATGTTATATGGAGCCGAGTGTTGGCCAGTTAAAAACACCCACATCCAAAAGTTGAAGGTAGCGGAGATGAGGATGTTGCGATGGATGTGTGGACTTACCAGGAGTGATAGAGTTAGAAATGAGATTATTCAAGAGAAGTTGGGAGTGGCTTCGGTGGAAGATAAGATGCGGGAAGTGAGGTTGCGATGGTTGGGACATGTGATGAGGAGGTGCATGGATGCTCCGGTACGGAGGTGCGAGAGGCTGGCTGAGGATGGTTTTAGGAGGGGTAGAGGTAGGCCGAAGAAATATTGGAGGGAGGTGATTAGGCATGACATGAAGCAGTTACAGCTTACAGAGGACATGACCCTTGATAGGAAGATGTGGAGGACGTGGATTAGGTTAGAGGGGTATTGGGTAGGAAGGTGTCCGTATTAGCAGGGAGGAGTGTTTGATTGTATCTGTGCCTGTTGTTTCTTAGGCAGATTTCTTGTTCGCGTTGTTTTGGTGATATTTGTGATTTTGAATAACTAGTTTATAGTGTTAATTTGTGAGTGTCTTGCTTCTTCGATTATCTAGCGATGTGTTATCTCTTTTTGCTGTTGTTTTTTATGATTTTTGTTTGTTATGGTTATCTGTTTTGAGCCGGGGGTCTATCGGAAACACGCTCTCTACTTCATCTGAGGTAGTGGTATGGACTGCGTACACACTACCCCCCAGACCCCACCTGGTGGGAATACACTGGGTATGATGATGATGACTAAATTAACTTTTCTCATATCAAATGTTACATTAGCTCTTATTATTATTTCCTACGCTGTATAAAGTGCTTATATGTTCTCCAAAATATTCATTAATTTATGATATCATCTCCAACACTTTTCTTCAAACATATGGTGGCGAATAGCTGAATTTGCAAAGTAGAGTCGAGTACGCCGAGGAAGTTACTGCTAAATGAGTAATCACTAGAAAATGAAAGTCAGAATATTTCTTCGGAATGGTATTATCGAATAGGGTCATCAGATCAGTATCACTTAAGTAGTGTCACTGTAAATAAAAATAATTTGGTCTGTCGTGAAGCTGATTTGCTGGGGAAACTACTGTGGGTCGATGAAGCACGGCTGAATATGAGGATATCCTGTTTGCCAGCAAAGTTTTCGACTGCTTCTGACGAGGACAAGCATGCTATCGGATGTTTCTTTGACCAGACAGTCGTCAGTGCACAATGCTGACTGTGGTCAATCTACGGTGCTAACTTAGCGCTGATAGTGAATTAACTGACAGGGAGATGTCTTGAAAGTGAGGTATGATGGTTGGGCAGTGACATGATACTGAATGGCTGTATGAGAAATCTAGACAAATAGATAAGTAATGTCAATGGGATTTACGTGTTACACAGAAATGCGTACATATATGTGCCACATTAGGAAATTTAATCATATGTATTGGAAAGTGTGGATATAAAAGACTTTAGGCATAATACAAGGAAATGAAATTTCTTGCCCTCTTACAATTTGAATAGAAGATCTCGTATGTATAAAGTGGAGGATGTCTTATAAAAGGTCATAAAACTAAAAAAAAATTGTAAAATGGCTAGAAAACCATTTCTCTCTAATACATTTGTCTCACGCATTCTTTCAGTTTCTGTTCCCCTACCTCCTGCTTCTCTCACATCCTCCCTTGTTTTCCACACAATATTCCCTTAATTTTACACTTGTTTAGTGTTTCTTCCCCTACTTTCCATACAACACGCCCTTCACCGGACCCCGCGCACAGCGGGAGCTTAGTCCACCAGGCTCTACCCTTTTTTATTTTTGGTGTAAAGAAAGATATTCAGATGAAGATATGTTACCATTCTAAAAAAAAAAAAAAAAAAGAAGAAGACATGCAGATAAAGAAGAATCGATCATAGATGACATAGGCTCCCTGTGAGGTGAACATGTTTTTTTTTTTGTGCAATCTGTAAATATGAATTCCAGCACTTCCTTTGTGTGGATGTTTTTAATCCTTCAAATCCCCAAAGAATCAGCCAAAAGTGGAAAACTGGAGATTCTTCCACCCAGAGGTAATTCTTTTACTTGAGCTTCATATAAATGCAATGTTGAAATATGAGTAGTATAATTATGAAGTTATATAGGAGTTATGGATGGTCACCAACTCTGGAACACTATTGGTGATTGTTGGGATATCAATGGTGGATTAAATGGTAATTAAGGATATAAATTGATGTTGCATGATTATAAATGACGTTAATGTTCCATGGATAACATGGAAATGGTATAAGTAGATATAGATTTTACTCTAGGCTAAGAATTGGGATATGGGTGGTCTAGGGGCAATACCCACAATATCAAATTGGATGAATTGAGCTATGAATGATATGTATAGGTTAAAATTGATGTAGATTAACATTGTTGGAGTTCAGTGGGGGTATTAGAAAGCCTAATACATGTTAAGGTTGAGGTAAGTTGAGATGCACCCTTCTTGAGTGTTTTTTTTTTTTTTTTTTTTTTTTTTGGGATAACCGTGGTGTCCAGGCCAGCTTGCGCGCACTTCGACTAATTCCACGGAATACCTGTCACCTCCCACCAGCAACAGATACCAGGTAACTCTGTCTACCAAGGCTAGAACAGATGAGAAGAAATCACCTAGTATTTGTCTCTGTTGAGAATTGAACCTGACACCTCATGGTGCTCAACCCAACTTCATTGAACCACTAGGCCACACCCTTGGGAGCTCGGCCACACCCTTGGGGTGCCCTTCTTGAGGTTTTTTCAATCTCAAGGCATGTTTTGAATTGAATTTCCAAAAGTTTTGAACGTGAATGTGAGTTCGCAGGGACGAACAAATGCATTCTCCATGATTTCGAGAGTTGTTTTCGAGTATGCTATTTTAATTAATCGCTTGGTTTGTGTATATGTTGATTTAAATATTGTTTTAAAAGAACGATATAAAAACGGTTAGCCCAAAAAGCGTCAAGGAAAAGATCTAAAAGCAGTTGGTCCAAAGAGCACGAAAAATATACAAAAGCAGTTGGCCCAAAGAGCGTCACTGAAAAGACCCATTAGACCTCATTTGTTTTTATTAAGATTAAGGTGTCTGTATATGAATACATATATGAATATTAAGATGTTGGATTAAGATTTGAATATAGTTAAAATTATTTGTTTTTCAATATCTGGAAAAAAAAAAAAGGCAGCCAAGTGCACTAAGCTCCCGCTATGCGCAGGGTTCGGGGAAGGGCCCGACCACAAGGATCTATTGTACGTAGCCTCACCTTACATTTTTGCAAGGGGCTGTTTCCAACGCTTGAACTCGTGACCTCCTGGTCACATGGAGACAACTTTACCAGTTACTCCAATATCTGAATTTATAAAATTTGCCTTTATTTAAAAATTAACAAGTGTAAAATTCAACAAAATACAAAATTAATCTAATACTATATCAATAAAATATTTTTAAAAAACTATATGGCGTTTGGTGGTGGTTGCCGTTTGGGATGATGAGCAGCTAATGGTGATGGTGGTTGGCAGTAATAGTGGTTGATGGTGGCTGACAGTAGTGGTTGATGGTTGTTGTTGGTGGCGGCTAATAGTTGTGTTGGATGCTAGTGATATTTAATGGTGGTGGTGAATGATGAAGTGGTTGGCGATATATAGTATTGACTAAGGATGGTGATCGTCGGTAGTGATTGATGGTTGTTGTGGTAACGGTGGTTGGTGGTGTTGATTGTAAATGGTGGCTAGGGATGGTGATAGCTAATTGTAGTGATTAGCAGCAATGGTGGTTGTGGGTGATAGGCAGTGATAGTTGATAATGGTTGGTGATGGCGGTAGCCGTGAGTGAATGAAATTGGTAAACTAACTTCTTTGTAGAAATTTTTTAATAGACATCTTAATGATATTAAGACTTTGTTATAGATCTTAATCATTTAGACTTATTCAGACTCATTAAGTGGTTGAAATATAGAAAAAACAACATACCCGGAGTAATCCCACAAGTGGGGATTGGGAAGGGTCGTGTGTACGCAAACCTTACCGCTACCTTATGAGGTAGATAGGTTGTTTCCGATAGACCCTCGGCTCAAGTAAAAGCATTACAAAGCAGTTCGAAAAGGGAAAACAACTAAAGAGAAGAATCCAAGATAAAATGCTAAACAAAGCATACTACAAAGTAAGAAACAGAGAAAAAAAAAATATGCACTGAATGTTTAAGATATGAATGATTAAGATTCACACCTTAAAAAAAACAGGTTTAATGACTGAGATCTGGATGATTAAGATTAAGACTTTCATTAAATGCAAATAATGAGGCTTTAGTAAGGTTCACGTTATGCTAACAGTAGATTTAGATACAGTTTCAAAAAAATGTTTATATTTAAAAATGCATTTTTGTGCTTTTATTGTCTTAAGTAATAACCTATGATTGCCTATGCATATTTTTCAGCTGAAGTGACCCCAACCTTAGTGGCGGAGTCAATGACACTTAGACCTCATTTGTTTTCACTTAATGAAGATCTTAATCTTAATCATTCATATCGCAGTCAGTAAATCTGTTTTGTTTTTTAGGTCTGAATCTTAATCATTTAGATCTTAATTACTAAGTGCCTTTGTTTTCTTATTTTACAACCACTTTATGGTATGAATAGATCTGAATGATTAAGATCTATGGCAAAGTCTTAATATCATTGAAATATCTATTTAAAGAATTTCTACAAAGACAATAGTTCATCACTACTCCATCTACTTTCACCCACAACCACTATCCTCAGCCACAACTACCACCACCACCAATCACCACCACCTACCACCTATAACCACCATCACTGCTACAGTCAATCATCACAGTCAGCCGTCACCAGACTCACCACCTTTAGCCATTATTCATAATCATCACCACCATTAACCGCCATTATATATCGCTAACCTCCATCATCATTAACCACCACCATTCACTATCACTGTCATCCACCGTAATTATCCGCCTCTGCTACCACCAACTATCACCATTAATCACTACTACGAACCACTATACCACAAGATACTACCCACAACAACCATCATCAGTTAACACCATCCCCAATGGACACAAAATTACCACGTTACTCATTACCATCACCCACCACCATATAAATTTGTTACAATATTTTATTGATATAGCATTAGATTGATTTAATATTTTATATGAATTTTAGTTTTATTCATTTTTAATAAAGTCAAGTTTTATATGTTCAGATGTTGACAAAACATTCTTAATTATTTAGTATTCAAATCTTAATACAACATCTTAATATTTAAATGTGTATTCAGATTCAGACGTCTTAATCTGAAAATAAATTAGGCTTTACTAAGTACACTAGTTGTACTCACTCTCCTTTTGGACGGCATTGTTGTGTTCTCCATGCAGATATAACGACAGAAGACGAATCGCGAGCTAGATTTCGACGTTTCCATTTTAGCGTTTGGTGAACCTTCTTAATTTCAGCTTGGCGGTTTCTACAACTTATTCTTTTGCATGGGGTGTATCCTGTGCTTAGTACTCTTTTCATATACGTAGAGGTTCCATGACCTTAACTCTGGGAGGTCTAGACATGTAAATGAGTCCTTTAAGACTATGTTTCTGTTATTATAAGACCTTGAACCATTTACTTTGCTTCTGAAAAGTTATTCTAGTTTAAATATGTTTTGTTCACTAGAGTAATGAATGTTCAGATGTGTTGTGTGGTTCGCGTGATGACGGGGTAGTGGCATCGGGTGATAGTCACACACTCATCTAGAATTGGGGTGTGACACAAACTTATTCTTATTCTTGGTTAACTTAATGGTGGGACTTATATTATCTACACTCCAGATATCTAATCGTAGGCATGCAAAGGGTATTAGAATATCCCACATTGATTAAGGAATGATATGTCTCCTTATATTGCTTTGGACCTATGTTACTCGGATTCGGGTGCGGCTATCCGATACTGGTGCGGATCTAGAGGTTGGATTCTGCATCACATAAATTTTAGGATTTGGGGGTATGGATCCTAGTGCCGATACGGGTGTTTGATACGACTTATAAATATATTTAAAAAATCTATATGACAATTAGTTATGTAAGATTTCTGAAAAATAACTTATATTTTGATTAACAAGGTGATCTAAATCCATTATTGTTAATTAAGCTAAATAAAAGATGACATAGTACATCAAAGAGTAGTACTTTTTTAATCTTATGATTCAGGGATATGGTAGGAGTATGGGTACGGGTGTTAAGATAGAACAAATAAATGTATATTGAGACATATATTACTTTATATTTCGTCAATTAATTGAAGTAATTAAATTAAAGATAATATAATAAACTCATGAACACTTAATATATTATTCATAATTGATCTCATATATAGCAAAGTGTTGTAGTACTTTATGTGAATAAGCTTAATCAATTGTCTGAGGTGTTGCTTGTGAAACAACATGGGAGAAGGGGGGCTTTGCAAAGTTTCATGTTTATAGAGGGTGGGGAACTTATGATAGTATGATTATCCAGTTCTGGCAAGAATTAATACAACCGCCACAACAATACGCCTCAGTCTCAAACAAGTTCGGGTGGGTATATGAATCGTCACTTACCATATTCCCCAATTAAATACCCCGTTCCCCAGTTTTTGCAAGAATTATATGGGAGTTACAAATCTGACCAATCTGAACTAAACTGAAAAGGTTATCGATATAATAAATACGAGACGTATGAACCTTATTTTCCGGAGAACTGAACTCAAGGCTTTGAAGTTCTTGTAGCCTCAACTTTACGCTTGGACTTGGTCCTCCTCTGCATCATGTGATTGTTTATTGTTATCTACTGAATGTCCTTTATGAGATGTTCCTGCTTGAAAGCTATAGCTGGATTTATGATTATCCCAACTCATCTGAAAAACATGTAGGTCCAACTTCATTTGGCCCAATAGTCAATGCGGCAATTGATATAGTGGAAGCAAATAATGGGCAGTACCATGTCCTTGTCATTATTGCAGACGGACAGGTTAATATCTTCTTGGAAATAATTTGAACCTTCGACTTCTTCCTTGCTTCATCCCTAGTTATTCCAAATTCTAAAAACAGGTAACAAGGGGCTTTGACACTCCACCTGGAAGTCTTAGCCCTCAAGAACAGGCTACAGTAAATTCTATTGTTGCTGCTAGGTAAACAGGTGACCTTTCTGGGAAGTTGATTTAGAGTGCCATTCTCCTGCCTGACTTGACATGCTTACATGCAGTGAATATCCTCTTTCAATTATTCTGGTTGGTGTTGGAGATGGACCATGGGATGAAATGAAACGGTTTGATGATAACATTCCTCAACGGGCATTTGATAACTTCCAGGTATGACTGAGACATTCTTTTGCTTTGCTTCCATCCTTTTAACATGTTTGGTTAAACCACCTATGCTCCATCTTTCATCTGTTCTAGATATTTTTGTTTTTCGTTCTGGATTTTACTTACCTTTGGTCCTTTTTCCTTTTAGTACTTACTGATCTAAGATAAGTCATTATCTTACCATGTTACATGATACCTCTCCGTTTATTTTTGACAAGCTTGATTGCTGGTTGTCCTATTTGTTGATATTGACTAGGAAACAATTGCTAACCTGATGCCCAGTTTGTCTAGCATATCTGGCAAAAAAATTCTATACAAAGACTATACCTTTTCCAATTGGATGTTAATGTTATCATTCTGTGATAGCTAGTGGGTTCAAATATTTTAAATAGATACCACCAAAGTGATCTATTGTCAAATCTGAGGGATGAATTGGAGTTTTTTGAGTAAGGGGATTTGCAGGACCCTTCTCAAAACAGCTTGTGACATCTGTGCCCAATAAATACTACTGCTACTATTAGGGATTTTTTTTATTTGCTCTATATGTTAAAGTACTGCACCACATAACCTGTCTCCTAGAGGTTTCCATGCATTTGTGAAGGATTTTGCTTCCAACCTCTAGGTTGTGTTCTTACTCTCTCCCCTCCCGACCCTCACTCCCGCAACTGCTCTAGTTCTAAACCAATTGAAAAAGGGTAATCTACTAAAAAAGAAAAAGTAAAACAGAAAGCGTCTTTGCAACCTCCTCTTCTCTTCATTCTCATCTTTTCTATCAGGAAACTGTTTTGCTGCAATATTTCTGTCTGGCATTATAATCTGTTAAAAAAGGAAAGACCACGGAACAAACTTCTTTTCCATAAGGGTGAGAATCTGAAGGTGCTTAAAAGGAAAAGCCTCAGCAAAAGACTATGGAGTTTGGTATACGGAATCAGAAGTGTGATAGGTGAGCAATATGGTATAGAGAAAGGGGATACTGAACAAGTCGCATAGCCTAATGAAAGGACACCATGAAGCTACATAATGATATAGAAAAAGAGATGATTTGAGTGTTTGGTGATGGCAGAAGAATCTCTTTGGGATGAACATTGGTGTACAATGGATGTTGTGAAGCAGACTTCAATAGATGTATGCTCTTCTATTTATTTATTTTTGAATAAAAATTTAATTGTTGCAGAATTTATTAACAGAGGGAGGAACCATGGTTTTGGACTACAAAGTTACGAGAAACTTGTACAACTAGCAGAAGATGGAGGAATTTGTCTATAAATTTGCTTTATTCCTTAAATTTTCTAGAGAAAGACGAGGATTTGTGAAGAAAATTTCAATTGAAAACAATATCTGAAAAAAGGACTTGTGTTGGATTGGAGTTGGCATGGTAATGATGTGTCCGTTTTCTCTTTTAAATCCGTTTTGTATATCATTTTTAAAATGTAAGCAAGCTTCAAATTGTGAACTCAATAGTTCCTAGGGAAATCACTTTTATTTTTGTTTGGACAATCATGGGCGTCATTCTTGCTGCTGAGATTTTTGGAAGAGAAAGAATAGGAACCTTGGAGTAACTGGTAAAGCTGCTGCTATGTTACCAGAAGGTCGCGGGTTCAAACCGTGGAAACAGCCTCTTGCAGAAATGCAGGGTAAGGCTACGCACAATAGATCCTTGTGATCCGGTCCTTCCCCAGACCCTGTGCATAGTGGGAGCTTTAGTGCACCGGGCTGCCCTTTTACAGACGATCCTTGCGATCTGGTGCTTTACCTGTAAGGGACTTCGAAGGAGGCTCATCCTTGTATTTTTCCCCTGAATGTTGCAATGAGTGTGGTTGGAGATGCTTAACATGCTCGGCACATGTTGGGTCATGCCAATAGGGTGAAGCAGCTGATGAGCTTTTGTAATGTCGGGGGATTCAGGTGGAGCAGATTTTAACAGAAGGAAAGCATGGAGGCTAATCCCTCATGCTACAAAATGGACTGAACTTGTCTGGTTTTTGTGTAATTGGCCCTTTTATAGAGGATTAGGTTCTCTTTTTGGAAGGAAATAATCTTGCACAGTCCTGCCATAGGTAGCCTTCCTGTAGGGGGTTATTTCTTCTTCCAGCAATGAAAGTTTTGATGCTAATCAACTTCAGTTTTCGTAATTATTTGTGCACCCACTTGCAGTTCGTTAATTTTACAAAAATCATGTCTGAGCATTCAGAGATGGACAAGAAGGAAACAGCCTTTGCTCTTGCCGCACTAATGGAAATTCCATTTCAGTACCGAGCCACACAACGCCTTCAATTCAGAGAGTTGAGTAGCATCTATCTTTGTGTATATTCTTCTTTCAAGTTGAAAACATCTGCATGAAGCCTAACCTTTTCGAAACTTGTTATTTAGAAGCAAAAGAGGCCGTCGGACAAGGCCATTTCCTCCTCCTCGTGAAGTAATTGATCATGATAGTGCTGTCAAATCATTGCCAAATGTGACAAGCCATGAATCTGTTGACTCTGGAGCTGCAGAACAAGTAAGTGTTTATGTTATATAGTTGTTGCTCTTCTTGTATAACTCATTGTTCGTAAGAGTCTACTTCTTTCATTCTGTTTGTTTTTCTAAAATAATGGTTTCCCTTTTTCTTTAGGTTTGTCCCATTTGCTTGGCAAACCCAAAGGACATGGCTTTTGGATGTGGTCATCTGGTAAGTGATTATAGAAGTGACAGTTAACTACTGTCAGTGTTGAATTCAATTTTTAAAATCTATCGAAGGCATGATATTTTCATGTTTACATGTGATGTTTGACCTCTATAGTTTCAGCTTATAGTCTATTATATAATTTTAGAATGTCCAAATGGCTACTTTTTCTAGAATTACATTAACATTTTGCTGCTAAAGAATGATCCAATAAGGATCTCATTGTTGAAGGTAAGACAAAATGGTGGAAGTTAGTGGCCAGAGATAACATGTTTAGTTTGCAATTCGTTTTGCTCTTCCTATTCAATCCTTTATGAGAAATCGTTAGCGTCATTAAATATTGGGGGTATCATTTTCTGGAATTCCGTACTAGCATTATTCTAAAGGAAAACTAGCTTGAATATTGGCATTCTGACATCTTACATGGTGAAGTACCATTTACTACATTTCCTACTTAATCATGCATATCCTGCCAGAATAACACACGAGATGCTGCCGAAATGAACTTTTTATGCACTCTTAGTTCATCTGACAGTAGAGATACTTGTTTGAAATTAAGATATATCTATTTACCACACTGTATCTATGGGGTGGTTTTCATAACTACGGTTGTCGGTTATCCTTATTCACTCCAAAGCATTCTTTTGAAGTTTGGACAATAAGCGCATCTAACCTCGTGACTGGGAGATTTGATGTGTGCCCTATTTGGATGATAATAATTTGTAGCATCTTTTGAGGTCACTTGGTATTGGTAAGGCTACTTCATCATGACTGATCGTAGGTCCCATGTTTAGTGCTTTCATTTGTCCTAGTACTCATTCTGCCACTGATTCTCATGTTCTGGATGCGCCTAGCACTTCATCTAATTTTTTATTTTAGCATTTGAATTTTAGATTACCTACAGCTCTTATTCTAGACCGGGAAATGGCCATTGAAAATCTTTTCTTGTGTCTTCCGAATCAGACTTGCAAGGAGTGTGGTGTCACAATAACATCATGTCCTTTATGCCGAGAGCCCATTAAAACACGCATAAGACTGTATGGCTAGGTGCCAGAACCGTCTCCTGAACTACCTAAGCTCCGCAGTTTCTCCAGGACGTCAATTGAAGATGTTAATTTCCGGAGGTGTAAACTTTCCTTGTTCCTTGAAGAAGAGCCCTCAGGTGGTTGTCATATGATAACTAATGTGAATATATCAGAACTGTAAATGAGCTGTAACCTATGTACAGCTTATATGTTCTTCACCCTGTTCTGTATTTTGTTTATGCACATTTTAGTACCTGTCTAGCATAATGTACATAACAAAATGTATGATGGACTTCTTGTCATTGATTCTATTACCTCTTCGTTTTGATGAAAACTTGATTATCTATGCTAGTGAAAATCGCCAATCATCTTTTGGCACAATAAATCCATGAGCAAACGATGTTACTTGCTTCTAACTCTCCCTGACTTTAATGGCCTTGCCTGCATAGCGTCTTTTTTGAGAGTAGTGATTGGTGGCTAAGGGGTTAATTTCAAAAATGGCCCTAAATGAGCTGATTTTGATATTTTGTCCCCCATAAAAGGGTCTTACAAAAATGACCTTCACAAGGATTGGTTTTGATTTTTCGGTTCTGCTTGATAAATTTTGCCTCAAGGCAGACATTTCAACTCTTGCACACAAAGCGGTGGGTCCGCTGGTTGGATTTGGCTCCCCTCCCATAATAATCTCCTCCAGTTCTTTCAGTGGTACCTTGTTTAGTGTACATGTGTCCTTAATTTTTAAATGGCTGAGATGCATTTTATTAACCAAGTACATATTAATTATGGTTGCCCACATTTCTCTCTCCTCTCTCTTCACTTTTCCTTCTATTGCTTCTACTGCTATCAATTTGGTCCTTTCTCTTTGTAAATAAAAATTCTTAACTATACAATCTCTTCGCAAAGAAGAACAAGGTGATGCAGATGAAATTCACAAATTTCTCCTTTTTTATCTTTGTTTTCACACACACACACAAAAATAAAATAAAATACCAAGTCTCTCGTAAGAAGAGGAGAACAAATCTAAAAGGATCCATTTGGTTTATAGATTTTCAAAAATTCGAACAAGGAGAGTGTATTCAACTATTTTAAAGCTTGGTTCCAATGATAATTGAAATCAACAAAGCGTTGTTGTCTTCTTCAAAGTAGAAAACTTTTCAACTTGGTATTTCTTTAGAACTACAACACCAACTAAAGAATCTATAGAGAAATGAAAATTAGAAAGATGAAAAAATTGTTGAATCACTTGAATGCAAACTTTGGATTTTTCTTCATGAAATGGACAATTTTTTTTCTTGAGTTCTCTTTTTCTCGTTGTTTTGTTATTGTAATCTTCAATTGTGGTTGCTCACTCCGTTTCAACATTTTCTTTTGATATTATTCATATTTGTTCAGATCTACTTGCTTTGTTTATCATTTCTGGGTAGAATTGGGGAAGTATTGAAGGAAAAGTGAAGAGAGAGAGGAGAGAGAAATGTGGGGAACCATAGTTAATACGTACTTGGTTAATAAAATGCATCTCAGCCATTCAAAAAATTAAAGGGACACTTGTACACTAAATAAGGTACCACTGGAGGAACGGGAGGAGATTTTATTACTGGAGGGGAGCCAAGTCCTGGTTCATGACATTTCAATACAATAAACCTGCACAATTGACCAGAAGTTCTACCTTATATGCAAAAGTTAGAACTTACATATATTGGTCATAAGACAGACATTCTAACTCTTGCTCATAAGACAGACATTCATGACATTTCAAGACAATGAACCTGCACAGTTGACCATAGGATCTGCTTTATAGACAAAATTTAGAACTTAGATTTGTTGCCCATAAGGCAGAGGTTCTAACTCTTGCCCATATGACAGATGTTCAGGACATTTTAAAACAGTAAATCTGCTCGATTGATTACAAGTTCTGTCTTATAGAAAAATGTTAGAACTTATTTATGGAGGGGGGGGGGGGTAAGGGGGAGGAGGCAAAATTTCAAGATCAGACGCTTTGGGGGACACTAGGTGTAATATCCTAGTGGCTAAGTGTCTCCAAAATCCGTCTTTTTATAGGGTTTTTTACCTAAATAAGTGTACCAGCGACAAAAAAATTTACAGCAAAATGGTCGCATATATATATGTAATGTATCAATATTGTATAAATATTTATTTAATGTATCGATATTGTATAAATAGTTATTTAGTGTATCGATATTGTATAAATGGTGTATAAACATGTATATATTTGATGTATAACTATGTATCAGAGATGAGAGATGTATATACATTCATATACGTTGTTTATACATATTACTTTTGTATGAAATCTACATTAAACAATGCAAGAAGAAGAGGAGGAGGAGGAGGAGGAAATCTACATTAAACAATGCAAGAAGAATAAGAAGAAGAAGAGGAGGAGGAGGAGGAGGAGGAGGAGGAGGAGGAGGAGGAGGTGGTGGTGGTGGTGATGGTGGTGGTGGTGGTGGAGGAGAGGGTAGAAAGGCAAAGATGTGGCAGAATAGGAAGGATGACATGTAAGCTAGGCAATCAAATATCTGCATCAAAGCACAAAATAAAGATAGAGGCAGTAAAATATAAAACTTAAAATAAAGATTGGCTATTATATATTTTTCTAAAATTGAAATTAATTCTATTGTTACTACATCATTTGAGAATCAAAAAATCATACTATAAATGTCCAAAAAGACTGAATGGCCAAATTTGGTAATGAAAAGTAGCCGAAAGGCCAAGTTGAGAAAAAAAAAATTAGTGGGCAATTTTTTGTGTAAGAAATTTAATTTAATAAATATTTTGTCTAACTTTCTTCTTTTTATTTCTATCGAAAAATCACAAAGATAATATCACGACCCAAAACTCAAGTCGTGATGGTACCTACCCCATCCCGGTGGTAGGTAAAGCAACCCAACACACAATCAATGAAATACACAATAAATACGCAAAAGTAATAAAGAAAATCAAGTCTCAGTACCAAACACAAGAAAACAATCTCAAAATTTGGAAGTCACAAAGTGCAATCCTCTAAGTGTGATAGATACAACAGGGGTTCCATAGTGTCTCAAAACACAGAAATAACATATAAACAAGGATATAGGAGATCCGTAGTCACTGGATCAATAAGTCGCTACCTCTGATCTTGATGATAACCTAAGCACGGCTCTAACTAAGCGTCCGAGAAGAACTGACTCAGTAATTGCACGTAAAGTGCATAAATAAACAAGAATGAATACTAATCCACATGTACTCAGCAGTATCATCGACTGATCCTAATCCAAAGTGATAGAGAGAACCACCTAATCCTCAACTACCAAACAAAACCATATAAATCTGCAATCAAGGAGCCCAAACCTAGACTAACATGTACTATCAACAATAATTTACATAGATTTTTTCCAAGTAATCATTAATCACCACAGTCATGTATCAAAATAAAGTTCCACTTTCACAGTCAATCAACCACTCACCGCACCAAAGCAAATCAACCAAATAGATATGATGAGTATGATGCATGCAATGAAAGCAAATGGGGATGATGATGATAATAAATATAATGCATGTATGTCCAACCTGTATACATATGTTGTTCTGTATAGCTAACTAGGACCCACGAAGAACTCGCGAGGTCCATATATATATCCTTCGAATCCGTCAGAAGGTCACAAAGTAAATAATGACATATCTGCTTAATTCTGATCCACTCATAGGGTCACAGAGAGAATAATCACATATCTGCTCAATTTGGATCCGTCCATAGGGCCATGAAGAGAATTCCAACAGTCCTGGTGCCTTAAATAAATCTCAAGCTCTGAATTCGTTCGAAGGCCACAGAGAAAATAATATCAATGATATCATGATAATATGCATGTGGGAGGGGTGATAAAACACATTAAAATATATCAATAACAAGCCAACACCATAAAGATCGAAAAAAGGCATTTTTCCACTTCACTCCTCCTCCATGCTCCTGGCATGCTAATAAATGAAATAGGGGCGCCAAGAACTCAAGTGTCAATCAAAACATAGCACAAAGACTAAAATCTCATAATCATAGTCCAACAGTTAATTAGTTGCTTTAACCCCTTCTAAGATACACCGGTACCCGCATAGATGCTCGTCATCCCATCTATGGAGGACCCTCGTATCCCCATTGCTCCCAATACAAGAAACTAACACATAAACACTTTGAAAAAGAGTCAAAGAAAGTCTCAACTTGTCTTAAAGAAAGTTCGACAAGTCAAATCAAAGCTTTGCCCTTCCAAAGAACATTTAAATGAGCCCAATCTGATCAAATATGTATTCTACATAAGGAAACTAAACCATACACCGATATTGTTACACTCAAATTTTGAATTCAAAAAGTCAACCCTCAGCTCACAAGGGCATTTATTTGAGAATCGTGTTACCCATAACTCAAAGAGTTCAAATATGAAATTTCATCAAAAATGGAGTTAAAATCGACTTTCAAATCATCAAAATATTATTTCTTAGCTTTACCTCAAAATCCCAAAATTTTCAAATTGAAAAATCAAGATTTGAAGGTGAAATCATAAATAAATCATTGGGTAATGTATAGATATAATATAAGAATCATACCCAATGAAGAATTGTTGAAAAATGCCTTTTGAATCTCCCAAAATTAAGTTCCCAACCTCCAAAAATTGAGATATGCAAAACAAGACAAAATAGGATAAAACCCACTGTTAACCTACAACGTCTTTGCACCTGCAGAGATCTGGTCACAAGAGCGACTTCGTAGGTGCAGAAAACTTCCGCAGTGGCGGAAGTCACTTGCCACTCAGACTTTTGCAGAAGCAAACCACGTCCCACAGTAACGAGCTCGCAGGTGTGAGGAAGTCCCGCAGCTGAGGTTCGGTCGGTGCGGACGAGGATCCTCATGAGCAGTCAAGTCTAGGCCCTCTAGATCATATATTTCCCTGATGGTACAATACCGCAAGAGTGACACCTTCTCGCAGGTGCCAGCACCAGCAGATATCAACAATGACAACCAACATCTAAAACTCGAAATTGACTCTTGAAACTTACCTGAAATTTTGTGAACACGAATAAAAAATGCTACCTAACTAGAAATGACATCCTGGATTTAATCGAATTGTCAGATCACCAATAAGAGGTCATCTTCAACGAATGTTGACAAAGTCTGCTCTATGCCTTAAACTTCCAACTTTCCAACCAACTACTAAAAATCCATGTGAACATCTCAGGACCCGAACCAAAGGTCCTAAACCCAAAAATGACATTCCAAAGCTAACAAAACTGGAGAAATTCTCATATGACCTCAAAATCATCGAAAGTTGACCAAAATCAACCATACCAACTCCACAATCTTTCAAAATGAAAACTCACATAACACTCAACTAACCACCTCGAGAACAGAGTCACCCACACCTGCAGACCACAAATACCTTAAAATAACTATGGAGGGGGATAAAACGATCAGAATATACCAAAATTAAAAATTCACCATGCGAGTTGTTACAGATAAGACTATTGCTGAAACAACTTTATTGTTGAATTTGTCTCAATAGTATACTGTTTGCAAATAATTAGCTAAAATTGTTCATAGCTACTAAATCAAGTAGAGTAATAATAGAAAATAGTAAAAATTATTGGTTTCTTTTGGTCTTTTGAATAATTGAACATTGACGGTTTCAGTTTGCCTTTTGATTTAACAACCAAATGAATTGTGTGTGGAAAGTTGAAACTAAAGAGTTGCTAAAAAAGAAACGAGACATTTTTTTTTGAAAGAAACTAAAACGTAAACTGTAACACCTCAGACTTTCGAGCTAAGAATTGAACCGTGCTACGTATATAGTTAGAATCGAACCCATTGAATTATTATTGTACCTAGGTATGAAGGTCAATCCTTAAGGGTAGTAAGTGTATTGGATGTGAGTTAAGGTCATAAAAAAAACCCTAGCACAATGTTGAGTTGAAAACTTCTCTACCGGTTAAGTTTTCATATAAGTTTCTACTATGGTCAACTTCAAACAAGCATTTCTCTTAGAATATGAGGAGTTACGTGACCCATGACCCACCAGATTAAGGATTTTTGAATTTTCTTTCCAACACCATTGGCCATTCATCAATTCGAGTCCGAAGCAAAAAGTTATGTGTATTTTAGTGAGGCACTGTTCAAAGGGCGCGATGAGAGGTGTGACACGAGACCCCAAAGGTGTGTTCATCCTCGTGCTATGAGGATTGATAGGAGCGATGGGCTGCACGCCACGTCCAACCCAGTTAGACGATAAATTTCTCTCAACTTTATTTAAATAAGGGTATTTTGATCCTTTTACCCCCATAAAACTCCTTGCACGATTTTTAAGTCACTTATAACGTATGAAGTCAGAATTCCATTGTTACTTTCTCATTCTTTTCCTCTCAAGACTCTAATAAAGTAAGAGTCTTCTCCAAGGCTTCCAAGCCTAGGGTTTTGATCAACTTCATCGAGTTCCCAGATTATTGTTCTTCTCAGGTATATATAAATTCAGTGAGAAAAATTCTTTTATTCTCACGCCATGATTTTTAATGTTATGATAGTTAAAGTTTAAGTTAGGGTTTCAAACCCACATCTTATAATTGATTTTCTCATCGTCCGGGGTTGAGATTATTGTTATTTAGTTATGGAATATTTGATGAAGTTGTGGTATTTCCTTAAACCCTTGATACTTTACTCCATGTTTTGAATAAATTATGAACAAGGAAGGTTTACTCTTAATTTCCTTAAAGCCCAAGCTATGTTTTCATGGAATTTTTTCATCCTTATTTCACAGAGTATATTTTAAAGAAAGTTCAGTCATTTGAAAGCTTCCTTATGAAAGCTTACAAATTATTCTTATACTAACATAGATATGTTTTTCAAAGAAAATTGTCTTTTATCATGAAAACTCAAAAAGGCAGTATATTTCAGATAATTGTGAGCATAGGTTCACCAGCAGTATATCTTCATGAAACAGTTTTGAGCAAAGATTTATCCTATGATTTCAGATAGTTTACTTGATGTATTTATGAGCACATTTATATAAAGATGGTTTTGGGAGGATTATTTAGCAGCGAGAGGGCATGGGTTCAGATAACACATGCCCCATAACTACTTTGCCACTGTAGGTCAGGATAGCACCGCTAATCGGGCGATTCCTTAGCCTAAAGATGCTCAGTAGTGGATCCACATTCAAATAGATAGGTTATATACCCTGAAAAGGTATAGGACAACCCTCCCAACTGAGATTATACATTGGACATCATGTGCTCACATGTTGTATGTCGGTTGTAAGAAACTCCCCAAATCATTAAACTTAACTAGTCTCAAGAAAGATTATTTTGAAATAATGTCTTCAATTTTAAGATTAGTGTTGCTTAAAATATTTTACTTTCAGACTTCCTGCAAGATTTAGATAATCAGTTCAGCTTATGATTTGGTTATTTAGCTATCTAGTTACCCATTTCTCAGTTTCTTAGTAAGTTAAAAGTATGATTTATTTCTTCAGCCACCAGTTTTATAGAAAATGCTTTACAATAATTTGTATATTATTTTACATATTTCTCAGTCTCAGTTATTCAAATACTATAATTTAGCTAATCAGTTTAAGTACATGGCCCAGCTTTTCAGTTAAGATCTTGTTTTATGCTATCAGTGTATTGAAGAACTTTAAATGATTATCTCTCATGTCTTAGCTTTGATCTCTTCATTAAAGTTACTATTTATACATTGATCATGCTCAGTTTTATGGTCTTTTAGTTATGTTGTATTTATTATACTCAGTCCTTACCTTACATGTTAGTACATTCAAAGTACTGACGCGGTGACGCCCCTTTTTGGTGTTGCATGATTTTACGATGTAACTTCCAGTATTCAGGTGCGTAATTAGACTCTACGGTAGGCTTTATCTCTTCAGCTATTGGTGAGTCTTTCGTGTTTCTGAAAGACACAGTCTAGTAGTTATATTGGCAGATAGTTTTGTCTATATAAAGGTAGTCGGGGGCCTTGTCTCTGTGAATAGTTTATTTCAATATGTTAGTAGAGGCTTCATAGATAGTCAATCATATAGTTGTAAGCAGTCTTCAATTAACTTTATGTCTCAGTTAATAAGAGTTTTTATTTTTACAATATTACAAAAATTCAGCTTATGTTTAGCTCCCGCATTACCTTTCAGTACATGTTCTAGTATCATGCTAGGCCAAGTGGTTTTCTTGAGCCATTTGTGGTTTCGAGTGCCGTTACGTCTGGGGTCTAGGTTTGGGTCTTGACATAAAGTAAGACAAACTCTCTCTCTCTCTCTCTCTCTCTATATATATATATATATGTATATATATATATATCATGTGATTTTGCTTTTAATATTTCACATAGTGTTTTAGTTTAATTCCAAGAGATACTTAAGTTATGACACAACATACTAATATTGTCCCATAAAGTAGGGTCTGGGGAGAATAAAGTTCACACAAACCTTAGCCTTACTTCAGAGGTAGAGAAATTGTTTCTAATAGACCTTAGCTTAAGGGAAAACAATCTAAAACAGTCCAGAAAATGAATAACAGAAGCAAAAATATAACAAAACATTCTGAATAGTAACCACAACAAAATAATATGATAATCGAAAAAAGAAAAAGCCAAAATTGAAGGACAAGAAACTACATGAGCAATACTATGACTACTAATATGGACAAATAGTGAGACGACACATTACTACCTACTAACCTTCTATCCTAATTTGTGACATCAACAACCTCTTATTTAAATGTCCTCGATAAGTTAAAACTGTGTCATTTGTTTGTCTAATTACCTCTCCCCAATACTTCTTCAGCCTACATCTACCTCTCCTGAATCCATCCATAGACAATCTCTCACACCCATGCACTGGGGTATCCACGCATCGCCTGTTAACATATCCTAATTCTCAACCTCGCTTTCTATATCTTGTCCTCCACCAAAGCCACTCTTACCCCATCTCATATATCCTCATTAATCTTATCTCTTCTAATATGCACATACATATATTACAACATCCTCATTTTCTCAACGTTCATATTTCGAACATGATGATTCATGACTGACCAACACTCCACCCCATACAACATATATAGTTGGTCAAAACATTACTCTGTAAAACTTATCTTTAAGTTTTGGTGGAAAATTCTTATCACATAAGATTCCTCGGGATGCAAGCCTCCATTTCATCCACCCTGCACTGATACAGTGAGTGACATCTTTGTCAACCGCCCAATTTTCTTGGATAATAGACCTAAGATACTTGAAACTCCCTATCTTTGGATGGCCTATGTATTAAGCCTCACTTTCATACTAGCCTCATGTGCAACGTTACTAAACTTGTACTCCAAGTACTCTGTCTTGGTCCTGAACCCTATAAACTCATTTGTTTCTAAATCTCAAGGTTAGCATCAACTTCATCGCGAATCTCATCAATCAAAACTTTGTCATCTATAAATAACATACACTATGACACCTCATCTTGGATTTTCCACGACAATTCATCCATCACTAATGCAAATAAAAATGGGCTTGAGTTGATCCTTGGTGCTATTCCATAAAATTGAAAAGTGCTTCGAGTCTCCTTCCACTGTCCTTACTAAGTCTTGACTCCATTACACATGTCCTTGATTGCCCAAGTGTAAGCCACATGTATACATCTAGTGTAATACCCCATATGTAAACTATAGGTATTTTAGTAATTAGTATATAAGAAAATAAAAGAGAAAGAATGTGGGACAAGCCCATTTGATTATTTTTAACCAAAAAAATAAAAAATAATAAACCATGGGTTAAAAGTCCAAATAGGTAAAAGTGAAATCTGGGGGAAAAAAAAGAAAAGAAAGGAGGGGGATTAGGAATTTAGGGCGTCAACTGCAAACAAAAAGGGGTTAAGAGAATTAAGTGGAAGATTTGGTTAGTCACCTTTGAAAACTAAGGAAGAACAAAAAAAAAAAGACACGGGTTTTGCTTTTCATTCTAGTTCAACGTAGGGAAAATAATAAAAATAGAGAGAGGAAGAGAAGAAGAGGAGGTGGAACTTAAGGTAAATTTCTTACTTTATTTATAAGTCTGATTTTATGAGTTAAGGGTTCACTAAGCTAGGAATTAACTTGATGAATTTGGATTAACGGTACTCTGTTGAATGACAAAGCAACACACAAGCAGCTATTGGACTAGCAATACATAAGTATTCTGGATGAATATTTGGTATTATAAATTTATAAATTTCAGCTCTTCAATTATGATATTAAGATTTCAGTTGGTATCCAGTTAAAGTGGGTAATATTAAATATGAAACTTTATGATGAAGATAATTACTTATCGAACAACTCTTGAATTAGGAATGAAGAAATTGTAGAAAATTGTTTGGTAAGGCTATGGGTAGCCTACAAGATGTTATTCTAAGCGAAGCTAAAATGTGGGTAATCGGTGTTATGACTCATTTCTTAGATGGAAGAATTTTGGAAGTTAATGAGTAACACAATCTGATTAGTTGAGATTCGATTATGAACCTTAAAGGTTGGATATTCCAGTATAGTTATGAGTTCAAGCCTAAATAAAGGAATTAATATGAGATTGATGTGATATATTATAGATTGATTGAAGAAAGTCATAAGGATTGTTTGGGGTGACGAGATTGGTACATCGACACAAGTACTGTGAGTAGTAACCTTACCATAATTTGTGTTTTCTTAAATTGCATAGTTTATATGTGATTTTTAATAACGATATTACTGAATGCTTAGAAATTACACGTGGGACAAGTCTTTTACTTGATATGATATTGAAATAGTCATTTGAGACTTGATTACTGTTATTTAGAAGGTTCTACACTTACTTGAGAAATAAATATCTTGACATGTGTTTTGTTCAAGTTTATATGTAATATGATTTGATATGAACTGAAATGCCCGGTAGTATTTTGAAAATGCTTTCATATGAGTACCTACTATTTACAAATGAAAGTATAAATGAGAGTAGACCTTGATTTGGATTCCGTAGCTAACGGCGGGTTCGTTAGACCTAGTGCACCTTGTATTTACAGATTACTATTAGAGCCCTCGCTAGTGCGAAGGTAGAACTAGAATATAGTTACTGATTTCCCTTAAGTAGGGACTTACCGATATGTTTAGTTGACTCCTTTAAGAGGGGTCCATGATTATTGGCTTTTCTTGAAGTAGAAAGTCACACCGATTACATGATTCATTCTTGGAAACCTCCCATAGATGAAATATTTGATATGATACAGTGTTTTATTGAGTTTATTACCGAACAATTAATTGATTTTGCTTACATGGAAAAAATAAGATTGCTTATTGTGTTACCATTTCCTAAAAGGGCATGTATTTCATGATATTTTCTGATTATCATAGTAACATGTTTTCTGACTTGTCCCCATTTAAAACGATTGCGGTTAAGTGTTATTACTCACTAAGTTAGTGTCTCACTCCTCGCTATTTTTTTTCTTCAGAGAACACAGGTAACATTGTGAGGATTTCATTAACTAGAGCGTACGAGTTGGCAATTCCTGGTGAGCCCCACACATGTTTGCGTGGGCGAAGGCTTATTATTTATTATGGTTTTTTCTTTGAAACTCTTAGAGTCGCTCATTAGTCATTTCCTTAGTAGAGTCATGGGTATTCTTTTGTTATTATGGATTCGTAGAGTATTTGACTTCTTCTCATATGTTGGAGATGGATTTAGTATTATTGTTTCATTGCATATGGAATGCTGATGAAATTGTGCATTATGGTGGTGATGTTGGATAGTTGGTTGTTATTTTAAGACAGGGAAAACATTTGGATAGGCCAAAAAATAGAGGAAACTCTGCCCGATTTTTTGTTGAATACCGATGAGGCTTGCTTGGAGCGTTAGCTCCTAAGCACCGGTTATGACCCTAACTTAGATCATGACAAAGTTGGTATCAGAGCCAGGTTATTTCTATAACTATTGGAGCACACGTTAGTAGTAGAATCTCAACTATGGTTCTGTTGCCGGCCATTCTCATAATCGTGATTCTGTGAGGACGTGATAGGATGTCACAGCCTAAAAATAAGGACCATGATGGAACCTATCCAATCCTCTGTGATAGGTAAGCCAAAACCCAATCGCAAATAAAATATCCAAAATGTATAGAAACGGAAGAAAATAAGAACAGAATAAAATCCGTATAATCTCCAAAGCATATTAACAGAGTAGTATAGTCAAAACTTAGATAATCCTAGATCTGGTAATCACTAATACAAGCCTTTAAATACAGAAATCAAAGAAAAGTTTGAGTATCTCAAAATTCAGAAAATGCATGACGATAAGGTGGGAGGAGATTTCAATAGTCTCTAAAATCAATAGTAGCTACCTCGAATCTCCAAATATGCTAACACAAAAGAAACCACAGGAATCAATGCCCAGAGGTCGTTGGATTGGTACCTATACTTAAGGTGAAGAAAAGCAAGGGTGAGTACGGAACCACATGTACTCAACAAGCATTGTCGACCGACCCTAATTCAAAGTGGTGACGAGTAACACCACGTCAACCCTATAAAACAATCATACAACTTGCACTCAGAAAGCCACCCTAATCCAATAGAATAATCAATTCTAACAATCATAAGGATATCATAACACAATCCAAGAAATCCTCAATACAGTGAAATCAAGTAATAGATATTCAAGTACTTAATAAATAGTATAAACTCAACAAATACACCTTACTCAATCTGAACAAGAAAATAATGAATGTCATGCAATGCATATGCTATGTACACACTACCGAGCAATGGCTTCAAGGTCAGGACCCGTGAGGGACTCACAAGGTCCATGTACTATGCAGGAGTGTACTCCGATCCTAATAAATATATTGTGCAGGTGTGCACTCCAACCCCAATAATAGATAATAATGTACAAGAGTGCATGATGTGCCATGGTTACATGACACTTTTGATGCTTAAAACAAGGAAAATAAGCAATAACTTGGGTGTATTTTGTTGGTATGATGTGGTTTTTGTCCTACTTTGCAGGAAAACAGGTTTTTGAAGGTAAAATGATCAAAAAGGAAGAATCAAGCCCGAGAACGAAGTGACGGAAGATGAAAGAACAAAAATCTGCACCAGAGTGGGAATCAAGACACCACTCACGTGACGTGAGTGGTACCGTGAGTCACACTCCAGTGTGAAAAAAATGTCTGATTTCCACGCCAGGCATCCACGTGGAATGGGTCCACCTATGTGACGTGGAAAGGTGGCGTGACTCAACTTCTGAAGACGTCTAATTGAGCCTGATTTCCATGACATCAACCTACGTGGCGTGACTTGGTTCCACGACAACAAGTCACGACACCGTGAAAGTTGCCGACTCTGTTCTCCTATTTTGCTTAGGATAGGATTAGTTTTGTGTCTATAAATACCCTTGTATAGTCCTATGTGCGAGATTCATTGAGACAGAGTCATTACATTGTTTTTGAGAGCTATTTTATATTATTTTGGAGTTCATAAACATATTCTTGATTTTGTAGTTACAAACCCTAATTCGAGTTTTAGTGATAATTGAGATTTTGGTTTTTCTTCAATGTCGTAAGATCATAATTATGTTTTCATCTCTGAATTCTTCTTGTATTCTTACAATTATGAGCAGCTAAACCCATCAAACTAGGGTTGTGTGAACCATGAGGAATTAACGAAATCGGTTAAGTGCAAAGCAATTTTGTACTGCTGTGAATGCATGTATTGTTGCTTCCTTCGTTGTGATTGCTCTTCTAATGGTTGCAAACGTTAGAAACTCGCCTGTATTTTAGACTTGCTCGAGTGAGAGAGGTAGAAATTGGGAAAAGGAGATAACAACAGAGATTTGAAGCTATCAACCTTCATCTAATAATCGGAGCCTTAGCGAGAATGGTTATCTGAGATCCACGACAAGGGTTAGTAGTGCGACACTCGAAGACCAAGAGGAAAAGAGTGAAATTCATCTAATGAAGGTCGAGAGACAGTTAGATCAACCTAACTTGTTAGATTTTGCATGCAACGCAGTGGGACAGTCTTATTAGTACAAGTAACCGGTGGAGTTAAGGAATCATTAGGGATCATAGTCCTAGTGTATTTCTCTTATTGTCTACAAACTCGATACGACCAACAATTGTTACTGTCACTTTTTATTCACACCCCCCCCCCCCAGTTTTACTTACTTACCGATTGTTCCATCTAGTATTATAAACAACTTTGACCTATTCCCTGTGGGATCGACCCCAACCTAGTTGGATTCTATATTTGACAAGCGACCGCATTATACTTTTTAGGAGGTATATTTTGGGCGACATAAAATTTTGGCGCCGTTGCCGGAGAATACGGTTACAGAGTTGATTATTACTGGTTGGAGTTGATTGGTTGTGTTTTTACATACTTTTGAGGGCATACGTCGGTGTATGCCAAATACTAGGAGTCAAGGCAATCCCCTGATTCCACTTGATCTTGAAATCGAAAGGACTCTGAGAGCTAATCGGAGAATGGTGAATACTGAAGAAGTTCAGAATCCCGCAGCTGCGGGAGACATTCACAACCAGCCTATTCATCCGGTTGGTCAGGAAACAGCGGATCAAACTACTGCTTGATTGACACGAGAAGAGCATACTAGACAAATTGCTCTTAGACAAGCAAAAAGAGATAATCGAGCTATGCAGGAAGCAGCACAACGCCTGGCTGATGCTGAAGAGCGACAAAGACGACTAAGAGAACAACCGAGACCATATGTGCCTGTTTATGATGGTCCTGAAGAAGAAGATGTGGCCTAATTTGAGCCAATAGGGACTGGTGCCATCATTCCACCACAGTTACCTCTGGGCACTAAGTTTGATATTACTAGTGCCATGATCCATCTACTAAACCTGAAGGGTGTGTTCGCGAGTCTTCCCATTGATGATCCAAACATGCACGTAATGAATTTTGTGGGGGTCTGCACGTCGTACAATCTGCCTGGAGTTAACAAAGAGGCTATTCGGTTGAGGTTGTTTCCATTCTCCCTTACAGGAGAAGCTACTTTGTGGTTGGCTGAGCTACCACGAGGTTCCATCACTACTTGGCAAGAATTGAGAAATTAATTTTTGGAAAGATGTTTCCCACCTTCCAAGATAGTGTAGTTGAAAGACGAGATTTATAGTTTCAGACAGCTTCATTCTGAAGCACTCTATGAGACATGGCTGAGGTTCAAAAAGAAACTGCAGAATGTGCCAAATCACAGGATAAGTGGTAGGAATTTACTTGAAATCTTCTACAGGGCTTTGAATGTCAACACAAAGGTGGTAGCAGATACTATCACTGGTAGAGAATTCATGAGTCTGAGATGGGACCAAGCTTCAGAGATATTAGATCGTGTCACTAAGACCAACCGAGGATGGCATACTCGGGAGGCAGATACGCCGGCTGGCACATATGCTATTGCAGCTTCAGCAGCTCAAAGGGCTTTGGATGAATCTGTGGCTCAAGAGGTTGCTCAGTTGAGGACAGAAATTGGTCTTCTAGCTAAACAAATAGCGGCCAGAGATGCGAAAAAGGTGCATGCTGTAGGTGCACAAAGTAAATCGGCTAGACATGATGATAGTGAGTCTGATGAAGAGGCAAAGTACCTAAATCGAGAAGCGGCGGGTTTCCGAGCCAAGGGCCAAGGGTCTAATAAAGACTCTTGGAACTCAAGGCAAGGGAATCAAGATCGAAACTATTATGGAGACAACTACAACAAATTGGGCTACAGAGATCGAGAACGAGACTGTGACGATGATTGGAGGTGGAAAGAGGATTATAGAGAGAAGAATGACCTTTATGTACCACCAGGAAAACGTGATGAGGAGTCTGGAAATTCAAGGATGGAGGCCCTTCTTAATAAACTGGTCAAAGGAGCAGAAAGCCAGGAAAATTGCTTAAAGGAGATTAGGACTGACATTTCGGGCATAAGTCAGAAAGTGGAGTCTCATTCGACTGCCATTAAACAGTTGGAGCAACAGTTCGGATAGATATCATTGGCACTGAATCAACGTCAGCCAGGCACCCTTCCAAGAAACACCGTCTAGAATCTGAAAAACGATGCTCATTGTATGGCTATCACAACAAGAAGTGGGAAGATTCTTAGTGAGGCACCCAAACAAGTTGAGGGTGTTCATGCTCCACTGGAAGAGCAGACTAAGGCCACAAAAAATGTAAAGGAAGCCCTACAGAAGTATGTTCCATTTCCAAGACCTCCTCCACCTTTCCCGCAACGTCTCCAGAAAAAGGAAAAAGGTGGATGAAAATAAAATTGTTAGTGGGGAGATCACGAAAGAGGTGGAAAAGCCTCAAACTGATGAAAACAAGGTAAATGATGAAAATGAGGAAGAAAAAGAAGCCCCCCAAGGTCTAACCCCTATTCCTAGGCCTCCACCTCCATTCCCTCAGCGATTGAAGAAGAAGAAGGAGGATGGAAAATTTCAGAAGTTCATGTCCATATTGAAGCAGCTTTCTATAAACATTCCTCTTGTTGAGGCGTTGGAGTAGATGCCAGGTTATGCGAAGTTCATAAAGGACTTGGTCACAAAAAAGAGGACTATTAGTTATGAGTCTGTTGATAATTTGCACTATTATAGTGCAATTGCATCCCGTTCTCTTGTGCAAAAGAAAGATGATCCTGGTGCCTTCACAGTTCCATGCACAATTGGGTCAGTTCACTTTGCCAGAGCTTTGTGTGACCTCGGTGCGAGCATTAACTTGATGTCGCTGACAGTATTTGAGAAATTAGGATTGGGAGCCCCCGAGCCAACAAATATGCGATTATTGATGGCGGATCGTACGATCAAGAAGCCTGTGACATAATATGTGATGTTTTGGTGAAGGTTGAACACTTCATCTTTCCTGCTAACTTTGTTGTCTTGGACTGTGAGGTCGATTTTGAGATGCCCATAATTTTGGGAAGACCATTTTTAGCCACCGGCAGAGCATTAATAGATATGGAGCAAGGTGAGCTGAAATTCAGGCTGGATAATAAGAAAGTAACATTCAATGTTTTCAGAAGTATGAAGCAGCCAAAGAACATGAGGGTGGTTTCAGAAATAAATATTTTTGATGACCCTGGAAGACAACCCAGTGGGGATCTTGATGAAGTCTGAGTAATCAAGATACCCGCGTCGTGCCGCGACGTTAAATCAAGCGCTGCTTGGGAGGCAACCCAAGGTGTCTTACTATTCCTACATTTGTTTTGATTATTGATTTTGATCGACATTAGACCCATGCACCTAGGGTGCCACAGGTATGTTCCTAACTCCCTTGTTTTATTTCGGTCTAATGCATTGGGGACAATGCATGGTTATAAGTTGAGGGTGTGAGATACTTGTAGGTCTATATGTCCTCTTGGGGTTTTTTGTTGCCGTGTTTCTTTTCCCTCAAGTGATATCATTGTAGAATCGGTATGTTTAGGTTTATATTTATATTATTATGTGTTTTTGTATATAATTAGGAGAAAAATAGGGGAACCTTAGTGCAGTCCAATTTTGAAGTTGATGTTTTTTTTTAATTATCTAAAGGATACCCCTCCTAAAAATTTTTGTTTTTGAATTATGTGAGTAGCATGTTTATGTGTGACAGTTGTTGGATCTTGTTATGGCACTAGGATTATAAGCAAATAACTGTATCTAGCATTTCATGAACCGGATAGGTAGTAGCTGATAATACAACCCTGTGCTATGTGTGTGTGAGGTCACTACTTAGTTAACTAAGTGTGTGCGATCCAGAACTTGCCCGGTTAGTCTTGCCTAAGATTTGAGGATAGGGGATTAGGAAAGGATCATAGGCCCTTTTTGAATAAGTCCACTTTTAGCCTAAGTGCCAAACCAAACGAATATGTATCCCTTGACCCCGACTTTGAGCCTTGATTAACCTATTTCTTTCATTAGCCTAGTCACCTTCCCATTTTAATTATAATGAACCTGTCTTGGCCCTGGTCCCTCCTTGGACACTGTGTACCTCAACTCAGGCAAATCGCCTAAGTTGAGGGTGGCTATTATAGGGGTGCGTAGATTGAGTTGGGTATGAAGAAGAGGTTAATAAAAGAAAAAGGAAAAACAGGTTTGGGTGTGAAATTAAAAAAAAAAAAAAAAAAAAAGAGAGAGAGAAATTGCAAAGAAAGAAAAAAAAAAGTTTTGTTTTGAAAGTGAAGTAAATCACACCCAAAATCTGAAAATAAAAGAAAGGAGAATAAGGGAGAAGAAAAATGAGAAAGGTTGGAAGTTGAAGCCAAAAATAGTGTAGTGTCAAGGAGGATTGAGTCACCACATCCATATGTACAATACCCGTCCCCAAGCCTACATTACAAGCCGAGTAAAGTCCTATAGTGATCCTAGTCCAGCTGTCCGAAAACTAAGGCGTAGAAAATAAGGGCAAGCCTATGGTATTTCATGCACACTGTTTTAACTTCTTTGTGAGCGTGAGTGTTTTGAACTCGTCCTTATGTTGAGATTCATTAGTATACTGTGAGTGCATGGGACTTCTTTGATCGTGAGAGCACATGGGTTGTATTGTGAGCTGCTAGTTGTTCGAAAAATGTCATTTGCATATTTGCTTAGTTGTTTGTGCATAATCTTGTGCCATCACTTGATCCCTTCTGTGTCATGATACTATGCTGCTTGTATACACACTTTGGTTTTGATTTGCAAATAGGAGGGGTCGAAAAAGTTTTTGTCAAAGGCAATGAGTAGACTGTCATAGGTCCCTTAGGTTTCTCTTAATCAAGCATCATCTATGTGTGTTTTTATTTTGTTCGCCTGAGGACATGCAAACGTTCTAAGTTGAGGGTATTGATGTGCCATGGTTACATGGCACTTTTGATACTTAAAACAAGGAAAATATGCAATAACTTGGGTGTATTTTGTCGGTATGATGTGGTTTCTATCCTACTTTGCAGGAAAACAGGTTTTTGAAGGCAAAATGATCAAAAAGGAAGAATCAAGCCCGAGAACGAAGTGTCGGAAGATAAAAGAACAAAAATCTGCACCGGAATGGGAATCAAGACACCACTCACGTACCGTGAGTGCCACTCACGTGACGTGAGTGGTGCCGTGAGTCACACTCCAGTGGGAAAAAAATGTTTGATTTCCACGCCAGGCATCCACATGGCGTGGGTCCACTTACGTGACATGGAAAGGTGGCGTGACTTAACTTCTGAAGACGTCTAATTGAGCCTGATTTCCACGACATCAACCTACGTGGCGTGAATTGGTTATACGACACCAAGTCACGACACCGTGAAAGTTGCCGAGTCTGTTCTCCTATTTTGCTTAGGATAGGATTATCTTTGTATCTATAAATACCCCTGTATAGTCCTATGTGTGAGATTCATTGAGAGAGAGTCAGTACATTGTTTTAAGAGCTATTTTATATTGTTTGGGAGTTCATAAACATATTCTTGGTTTTGTAGTTACAAAACCTAATTCGAGTTTTAGTGATAATTGAGATTTCGGTCTTTCTTCATTGTCGTAAGATCATAATTTTGTTTTCATCTCTGAATTCTTCTTGTGTTCTTACAATTATGAGTAGCTAAACCCATCAAACTAGGGTTGTGTGAACCATGAGGAATTAACGAAATCGGTTAAGTGCAAAGCAATTTTGTACCGCTGTGAATGCATGTATTGTTGTTTCCTTCGTTGTGATTGCTCTTCTAACAGTTGTAAACGTTAGAAACTTGTCTGTATTCTAGACTTGCTCGAGAGAGAGGTAGAGATTGGTAAAAGGAGATAACAATAGAGATTTGAAGCTATCAACCTTCATCTAATAACCGGAGCCTTAGCGGGAATGGTTATCTAAGATCCAGGACAAGGGTTAGTAGTGCGACACTCGGAGGCCGAGAGGAAAAGAGTGAAATTCGTCTAATGAAGGTCGAGAGACAGTTAGATCAACCTAACTTGTTAGATTTAGCATGCAACGCAGCGGGACAGTCTTATTAGCACAAGTAACCGGTGGAGTTAAGGAATCATTAGGGATCACAGTCCTAGTGTATTTCTCTTACTGTCTACAAACTCGATACGACCGACAATTGTTACTGTCACTTTTTATTCACAAAACCCCCCCAGTTTTACTTACTTTTCGATTGTTCCATCTAGTATTCTAAACAACTTCGACCTATTCCTTGTGGGATCGACACCAACCTAGTTGGGTTCTATATTTGACAAGCGACCGCATTATACTTTTTAGGAGGTATATTTTGGGCGACATCAGTGCACTCCGACCCCAATAATAGATAATAATGTTCAGGCGTGCACTCTGATCCCAAAAATAGATAATAATGTGCAGGTGCACACTCCGACCCCATATGAAATGCAATGCATGATGTGCAGGTGTGCAACTCCGATCCTAAATCAACAATAAAATTAAGCAAAGCATTTCATGTCTTATGCCAGATAGACATCAATCCCAAAATCAACTCAACTTATCAAGCAGAAGTATTCTTATTAGCTAGCATTTTCAACAATTTATTTACAATAGCAAATCTTCCCAATCATTCTAGAAAATAGGGAAAATCGTTCAAAATAGGAAATTAACTGATTTTAACCCCTCAAATAACACCGGTACCCACATAGATGCTCGTCACTTCATCTCTACGGTACCCCCATTCCCATTACTCCCATTACATATAACTAACATATAAGCACTTCGAAAAAGAGTCTAAGAAAGTCTCAACTTGCCTTAAAGAAGACCCGTGAAGTAAATCCAAAATCGAAAGAATCATATGGAAGCTTTACCCTTTTGAACCACCTCCGAACAAACCCAATATATTCAAATATGAATTTTACTTGTAAGTAAAAGAGTCCAAGTTTATAATCAAGTTCAACCTTAAATTCTATTAATAGGTAAAACCTCATATTTTCTAACTTTCTAGCTTAGGGCTAGACCTCAATTTCTCTAAATATCATAAATCTAACGATGTTCATATAATACAATACCTTTAATATTCAATTTCATAGACTAATGTGTTAAAACTTCACTCCTAATATGATCACTAGAAGAAAATTTAAAATCAGATTAACCATACTTAAAACAACGAAACCAGTACTAACCATTAATCATTACTAAACCAGTACCAAAAATAAATACAACATATTACAAGCCTAATTGTAATTAACCAGCCACAATTGTCCAATCATTACCTGCCATTACACTAATCATTACCAAGTGATTGACTAGTCATTAATTCCTACTCATAAATCCATAACCACCTAATTATTAGCCATAATTTGATTTCTTTTTCCTACCCATTATTTGTGTCGATCTTAGAACCAAGTTACAACAACCAAACTCCATTTCAATTCCCATTCACCCATAATTGGTTACACTAATCCTCCATCTATCCGATAATTATAAATCAAGCACAAACCTAAATATTTGATCTAAAAATTGCGTAATTCGGTCATTCTCAATCTTAACAACTGATGAGCAATACAGTAGGTAGCACTAATGGATTCACAATCAATACACTCTATTAAAATTACTATGAGTAATTAGGATGTTCATCAAAGTTAAATAAAACAATCACTTCGAACCTGAAACTGTCTGCAACTTTTGCCTCCAATGTGCGTCCTTTTTTTTTTTTTTTTCTCACAAGTTCAGAGAATAACTATTACTCCTAATTAATTTACACCTTAATCTTGTACATAGCCAATAGAGGGGTAGTGGGTATGGTCCACTTCTAATTTTAAATAGAGAAAAATAGTTCTATTAGTTACTAAATAAATTAATTATCTAAGTTATCCGTCATTTAAATCTAGTTCTCAAAATGACCGAAGAGGTCGTTACATCATCCACCAATAAAACAAAAATTCATCCTCAAATGTAAAGAGAAAGAAGGTACCTGGGTTGTCGAAGAGATGAGGATATCTACTCCGTATGTTGGACTCGACCTCCCAAGTGGCTTTTGCTACGGGATGATACCTCTATTGTACCTTCACTGATGCTATGTCTTTTGACCTCAAATTTCTAACTTGCCTATCCAGAATAGCTATAGGCTCCTCCTCAAATGCCAAGTTCTGATCCAAACTCACTGAATCACATTCGAATCATCCGTATGGTACCTTTTCAACATAGAAAAATGGAAAACTGGGTGCAAGGCTGAAAGACCCAGCGGTAAAGCTAACTCATAAGCCACTGGCCCAATACGCTGAAGAATCTCAAAAGGGACAATAAACCTCGGACTGAGCTTTCCTTTCTTCCCAAACCTTATCACACCCTTTATGGGTGATACCTTCAACAAGACCCGCTCACCCTGCATAAACTCCAAGTCACAAACCCTCCTATCCGCATAACTCTTCTGTTTACTCTGAGCAACCAAGAACCGGTCTTGGATCAATCTCACTCGGTCTATCGAATCTCTCAATAAATCGGTACCCCAAGGTCTAACCTCAAAAGAATTGAACCACCTAACTGGGGACCTACACCTCCTACCATACAACACCTTGAATGGAGCTATCTGAATACTGGAATGGTAGCTATTATAGAAAAACTGTACCAAGGGTAAAAACTGATCCCAGTGACCCCCGAAATCCATTACACAAGATCTCAACATGTCCTCCAACACCTGAATAGTCCGCTCCGACTGGCCATCTTTCTATGGATGAAATGTTGTACTCATATCCAACTGAGTACCTAACTTCTACTGCAAAGTACACTAAAAGTTCAAAGTGAACTGAGTATCTCTATATGAAATGATGGAAATGGGCAGGCCATGCAATCGTACTATATCACGAATATAGATCTTGGCTAATTTCTCTACATTATAGCTCATCTTCACAGGCACAAAATGGGCTGATTTGGTCAATCTGTCCACAATCACCCAAATAGAATCAAACTTCCCCAAGGTCTGAGGTAGCCCAACTACGAAGTCTATAGTGATATGCTCCTATTTTCACTCAGAAATGGGCATCCTCTGAAGCAAACCTCCAGGTCTCCGGAGCTCATATTTCACCAGCTGGCAATTCAGACACTTAGTCACAAACTCTCTGATATCTCTCTTCATCCCACACCATCAATAATGCTGCTTTAGGTCATGATACATCTTTGCTGCGCCTGGATGAATGGAATACCATGAATAATGGGCCTCCTCCATGATATATCTAATCAAATCACCCACTCTAGGAACACAGATCCTCCCCTTAATCCTCAAAGCACCCTCCTGGTCCAAAATTGCCTCCTTAGCCTCACTTCGCATCACCTTATCCCTGATAATACACAACTTGTCATCCTAAAACTAATGATCTCAAATCTTCTTTATCAATAAGGACCTAGCCTCTACACTTGCAAGAACTCTACCCATCTCAGAGATATCAAGGCGCACGAAACAGGTAGCCAAGCGCTGGACCTCCCTGGATAATGGTCACTCTTCCACACTCAATAATGCAAGACTACCCATAGTAACTGCCTTCCTACTCAAGGCATCCACCACTACATTGGCCTTGCTCGGATAATATAGGACATCCATATCATAATCTTTTAACAACTCCAACCACCTATGCTGTCTTAAATTCAACTCCTTTTGCTTGAAGATATACTGAAGGTTGCGATGATCAGTGTACACCTCACAATGAAATCCACATAAATAGTGTCGCCACAACTTCAATATGAACACCACCGCTGCTAACTGCAAATCGTGGGTAAGGAAATTCCTCTCATATGGCTTTAACTGCCTTGAAGCATAGGCTATCACCTTATTTTTCTGCATCAACACACCACCCAAGTTAATACCGGAAGCATCACAAAACATAGCAAAGCCCTTAACTTCCATAGTCTTGAGCTTTTGAAAGCTCTCCTCACACTTATCCAACCATTGAAAAACCATATTCTTCTCAGTCAATCGAGTCATAGGAGCTGCAATAGAAGAGAAACCCTACATGAACCATCGATAATAGCCTATCAACCCATTAAAACTCTAAATATCTGAAGGTGAAGTAGGCCGTGACTAATTTTGAACTGCCTCAACCTTGTCTAGATCGACCATAATACCATTCTTGGACACCACGTGTCCCAAAAATGCTACAGAATCGAGCCAAAATTCACACTTTGAAAACTTGGCATATAACATCTCATCCCTCAACCTCTAGAGTACAATCCTCAAATGTTTCGTATGATCTGCCTCGCTTTTAGAATATACCAAAATGTCATCGATGAATAAAATCACAAACAAATCAAGATAAGGCTGAAACACCTTATTTATCAACTCCATGAACACTGCCAGGGCATTAGTCAACCCAAAGGACATAACCAAGAACTCATAGTGGCCATATCTAGTTCGAAAAGTTGTCTTAGGAATGTTCGAAGCTCGAATCTTCAATTGATGATACCCCGACCTCAAGTCAATCTTCGAGAACACTGAAGTACCCTGAAGCTGATCAAACAAGTCATGAATACGTGGTAGAGGGTACTTATTTTTGATTGTCACCTTGTTCAACTGTTGATAATTAATGCACATCGTCATAGACCCATATTTCTTCTTTATAAACAAAATCGGAGCACCCCAAGGTAATACACTTGGTCGAATAAACCCCTTACTTAACAAATCTTGAAGCTGGTTTTTCAATTCTTTTAACTCCGTCGGTGCTATTCTATAAGGAGAAATCGAAATGGGCTTGGTGTCCGACTCCAAATCAATACCGAAATTAATGTCTCTATCAGGAGGAACACCTGGAATATCGTTAGAAAATACATCCATGAACTCTCTAACCACCTTCACTAACTCCAAAGGAGGTGTCTCGATACTAGTATCACGAACATAAGTTAATATGATAGATGCCCTTTCTCAACTAATCGTTGGGTCTGAATGAATGAAATCGCCTTCTTAGGATACGAACTCTGAACACCTCTCCACTCCAACCTCGAAAAATTAGGCATAGCCAAAGTAACTGTCTTGGCATGACAATCCAAGACAACATGATAAGGAGAAGCCAATCTATGCCCAAAAATCATATCAAAATAGACTATATCGAGGATAATCAAATCTACTTAGGTATCACACCCCAAAATAGAAATGACACAGGATCAGTACACCCGATCCACCACTATGGAATCACCTATTGGGGTAGAAACACGAATAGGCATAGCTATAGACTCACACATCATATCAAGGCTGGAAGCAAAGTATGCAGGCACATAGGAGAAGGTAGAACCAGGATCAAATAACACTAAAGCAGGTCGATGGCAAACTAAGATGATACATGTAATGACTGCATCGGAAGACTTTGCCTCAAGCTTCTATGGGAAAGCATAACAATGAGCTCTATCATCTATCGCCTGGGTCACTCCTCTACCACCTCCCCTACCAGCTGGTGGAGCACCTCTACCTCCCTGAGATCTGCCCCGACCTCTAGCTGGGGGCGCTGCTGCTCTAGAACGAGCCTGATGACCCTGCTATAGACCCATCTGTCTGTGTACTGTATAATCCCTCCAAAGATGATCCGGACTACCATACTCGTAACATGACCTGGGAGACATCAACTGCTGAGAGTGACCTGGATATCCGGTATAGCCACCACGACCTGAAAACCGCTGAGATGAGCTATGTGAAGCCTGTCCCAAACCATAAGAGCCCCGGCCAGATAGCAAAAGTAGCAAACCTCGAGAATCTAACCAAGTAAACAAATATCCCGCTGCCACCATTATATCATAAAACTCAAGCCATTCAAACCACCTCATAAGATAGAAAGTATACCTTTCATATAAATCTCAAAAGTAGTAATACCATCTTTAACCTCGTTACACTCCTTTCTCATGCATAGATACTTGCCCACTTACTATACCCACTAATCCTTCATAACTTGTTAACTTTAACCTTTCCTTAAAGTGTTGGTATATAAGCATATCTCATCATATAACAGATGAATCCTTGTTGATACATTCATGTCATAAGGCTGTAGTAGAAATTTTGACTTTTGTTGAAGCATCCTCATTCTCGTCATACACTGAGCAACCCCATCCTTATTATGACAAACATCATTAACTGTAGTATTCAAAGTTACCATGCGTATTACCCGGCTATTCCTTTAATCATACCACTCATAATTATTATCACTATTTATGGTATATTCTAACTCATAGATGTACTCTTTCAACCATTAAACAACTAAACATAGACGTCAAGACGATCACGAAGTTCTTCAAACCATCATTCAAACTTTAAAACAAATATCCCCAAACTGTATAATCTAAACCACAACTTTAATCTATTTGTATCCAAATCATGGATGCAATCTAAATCTGGCTACACCATCTCCTCATTACCCTACCACACCTTACTTAGTACCAGGTCATTCACCAAACCACTCGATGCCACTCTTAACTATAAGTGTGCAAATTAAGAACATATCATCACTACAAGTGAGAGAATGGAATGAGGAGGTATTAACAGTTAGATCAGACCAAAAATGCAAGATAAGGAATCAAGACATAGAGTTTCCTAAAGTCCTATAGCCTCTCGAAGATAGGTAATGAACGTCTTCGTACCGATCCACAAGACTCTATTAGACTCGGCTTGTATTTGTGAGACCAATGAACCTGGGGCTCTGATACCATCTGTCACAGCCCAAAAATCAGGACCGTGATGGTACCTATCCAACCCTCCGTGAAAGGTAAGCCAAAACCCAATCCCAAATAAAACATCCAAAATGTATAGAAGTGGAAGAAGATAAGAACATAATAAAATTTGAATAATCTCCAAAGCATATTAACAGCCAAAATGTAGATAAACCCAGATCTGATTGTCACTAATACAAGCCTCTAAATAAATAAATCAAAGAAAAATTTGAGTATCTCAAAATGTGGAAAATGTATAACGATAAGGTGGGAGGAGATTTCAATAGTATCTGAAATCAATAGTAGCTACCTCGAATCTCCAAAGATGCTAACACAGAAGAAACCACAAGAATCAATGCCAAGAGGTCGTCGAATTGGTACCTGCACATAAGGTGCAGAATGTCACGCCCCGAACCCATCGAGACATGATTGGCACCCGTAGCCGATAAGGCCCGAGAGAACCAACCTTTGCCTATGCTCAATCATATGCATATAATATTCATAACCACCATTGCATAATATTACGAAATACGAATAAAGGAGAACATGGGACATATTTAGGCATACATATAAAACTTGGACGTTGAGGCCATCCAATCAAAACAACATGTGTCTTTTACACTATTACACCCACATCGGTCTACAAAAGCCTCTAACAAGAGCATTGACCAAAATGAACCATAAGTCGGGACAAGTCCCCGCTTTATACAACATGTACAATACCAAAATATATATACACTTTGACTCGGAGAAGCCCCGAATGAGCTGGAGCTCACCAAAGAACCGCTAACATTGGCAGTCTATTGAGGAGGCCTACTGGGACCTGCGCCTGCAGCAAGTAAGGTAAATTCCCCGAGAGGGGTCAGTACGAAATAAGTACTGAGTATGCAAGGCTCAGATGAAATTGTACAACACATGAATATTTCAATGAACTCAAAACATATGAATAATCAATGTGAATAAGTCACCATGTTACGCTTTGGAAACCATGTGGATTGCTTTCATTATTTTCATTACTTTCTTTATCTCAATGCTCACATGTCATTACATAACACAATGTACCCGGGCCCCGACTGATCAGTGGGTCTTTCATATCATCATATAGGGATCGAGTCGAGCTAAGCTTATGCCCCTAGACTTGCCACCCTCGGGATCGAGTCGAGCTAGGCTTACGCCCCTAGACTTGCCACCCATAAATCCATATCTCGGGATCGAGTCGAGCTAGACTTACGCCCCTAGACTTGCCACCCGTACTTGATCATTGACCACATTTGCATTACTTTGTTCATTACTTTGATATTGATACTTTGATAGTCATAACATCACTTTGGAACACAACATTGTTGGAAACTTTGAATCATTGACCAATAAGTGAAGGACATATGAATAAATATCAATGAGAAATATAACATAACTAGCACCATGATACCATTGGAACCATTGGACAATAATCCATGAACAAGAGACACAAGTATAGGCACTATTGGAATATTGGAACATAGCCTTCTTTGAACTTTCGGAACATTAACCATGAATATGAGAAATGAGATTCACAATTGATCAATGAGTAGGAAATATATGACAATGACCATAGATAAGTGCATATGGGATACCTTAGTACATTTCGGAATAGAACTAGAGAAATGTCAATGTGAACACTATTGGCCGTAGAAAGATACGGACAAAGTAACCTTGCATACCTTGGATTCACAATACGAATAGACAACCTTAGATGCGTATACAATAATCCCGCTCCTTCTTTATGTGTCACTCTACAACATAAATACAATACGGAATTCACATTAACCACCAATTACTCTACAAATGCATGTAACATTAATGAGTCATATATGTGTCATTAAACATGCCATTTCCCCTTGACAAAACCGTTGATCATACTATTATTCCAAAAATTCCATAATATTCCCAACATTGACCAATACATGAAAATCAATACATTTCACCACAATACTTCTCCTTTACCCTTTCTTATCCATCACACATCACAAATAATCCATCAAAGTACCTTAATACAACTCATAACACATATCGGCCAAAATCCCATAATTTCCACTTTTAGACAAAAACAAGTTTAGTACCAAAAATAACACCATACATGTTCATATTTTTTCCATACCATGCTTTTTCATCAAAGGCACAAGTCCTAATTCAAACTTGAATTGCATGGCTCCCAAATCTTAGACAAGAACACAAAGTACCATGTCCACCATTTCCAAGCACAACCAACATGATCTACATACCTTCTCATGCATATAATATAGTATTCCATAAGCGTAAGTACTTACCGAAGCTTGAAAATGAATGATCTTGCTCCAAGAAGTAGCTTAGGGTTCTTGAGAGTTGAGAGAAATTTTGGGAAATTTCTAGAGATATGTTGGGTGTTCCTTTGAATAAAATCAGATTTTTCCATGTATATATAGTCCCTCAAGTCTCCTTGGCATTAAATTCCATGTACAAATGGTCAAGGGTGAAGAATGGGTCATTTTTGGCCTAATTGGGCCATTAGGCCATGCATTCTTTTCATTTTTGGGCCCCTTTTGGGCCCAATTCACTTAACCCGATAAAATCAATAATTTCTCATCTTTACACGTATTACAACAATATTCCCACTCATAATATTCATATCCGTAGCCTCAATCCCAAGAACAAGTGATTCTAGCCACGTTTGGCTTATTTTGACCTTAGGGGTAAAATCGTCATTTTGACGCCAAATTCGTTCTCGAGAAATTTCTCATATCAATATCATATTTTACTCATTTCATATGTGTTGTAGAAGAGACGTGGCAAAAATCGGCTCAAAACGTCCCCGGATACCCTTGGGACTTAAGAAAATTTCCAACTTTGAAAAAGTGGGATTTCCAGCGTGGCACGCCCCTTGGCGCGCTAGCTCTCTGCCCCTGGACTAAAAATTTTAGTCCAGAGCAGCGTGGCACGCTGCCTAACGCGCCCCTGCCTTAATTTTTGACAAAATTCATTTTTTCGACTTTTCTTCGCGGGCTTGGTTAGACACTTCAAATCCTATCCTTTAACTTACTTCTTAGCCTTAATATCCTTCGTTTAGAGGTCCTCTTAGCCTCATTTTGAACCCCCCAATTGTGCCATGAAAATCACAAAACAACTCTTACGAAGGTTTTTGCACATATACGCGGCCAAATTCAATTTTGCTTATCCTTAACATTACCAAATACATACTCATAGGTCTCTACACCTAAGTAAACATTATTCAATGTCGTCAAGTAGGGTTAGGAAGGTATGGGGTGTTACACAGAAAAGCAAGGGTGAGTACGGAACCACATGTACTCAGCAAGCATCGTCGACCGACCCTAATTTAAAGTGTTGACGAGTAACACCACGTCAACCCTCTAAAACAACCATACAACCTGCACTCAAAAATCCACCCTAATCCCAATAGAATAATCAAGTCTAATAATCATAAGGATATCATAACACAAACCAAGAAATCCTCAATACAGTGAAATCAAGTAACATATATTCAAGTACTCGATAAATAGTATAAAATCAACAAATACACCTTACTCAATTGAACAAGAAAACAATGAATGCAATGCATATGCTATGTACACACCTACCGAGCAATGGCTTTAAGGTCAGGACCCGTGGGGGACTCACAAGGTGCATGTACTGTTCAGGCATATACTCTGATCTCAATAAATATATTATGCAGGCGTGCATTCCAACCCCAATAATATATAATAATGTGCAGGCATGCACTCCTACCCTAATAATACATAATAATGTGCAGGTATGCATTCCGATCCCAATAATAGATAATACAGTACAGGCATGCACTTCGACCCCAATAATAGATAATAATATGCAGGCGTGTGATCCGACCCCAACAATAGATAATAATGTGCAGGCAGGCATTTCATGATGTGCAGGTGTGACACTTCGATCCCAAATCAATAATAAAATTAAGCAAAGCATTTCATGTCTTATGCCAGATAGAAATCAACCCTAAAATCAACTCAACTTATCAAGAGGAAGTATTCTTATTAGCTAGCATTTTCAACAATTTATTTACAATAGCAAATCTGGCCAATCATGCTACCAAATAGGGAAAACTGTTCAAAACAGGCAATTAACTTACTATAACCCCTCAAATAACACCGGTACCCGCATAGATGCTCGTCACTTCATCTATACCGGATCACCTATAACACCCCATACCAACTACACCCTACATGACGACGTTGAACAATGGTTACGCAAGTGTCGAGAGTCAAAGTATGAATTTTGTAATGTTATTAATGAGACAATTGATAATGGGCCTAGTACATGGGATTAGACCTTTGTAGGAGGTGTAACACCCGTATGTTGTCAAACCGCTATGACTACGTGTACATTTATGGAATTAGTAAAACATGGGAGATTTGATGAATTATACATTAATTTTTGGGTATGAATAAGTCGTGCATCATTGGGCTCAAAGTAAAGCCCAAAAGTAATAAGAAGACATGGCCCAACATGGAAATTAACCCATTCTTCCAATCTTCCATTTGAAGCAACTATGCATTTAATGCAAAGAGATGGATAAGAGTGAATTGGGGGATATATATGTATATATGAGGAATTATTCATCCAATTGGTGGGCTCAATTTACAATTTGTTAATGGGCCAAATGAGGCCCAAAACAAGAACAAAAAGATTAGGCCCAATGGGGCAAAACATGATCCATTCTTCCTTTGACCAAAACAATTATTGGTTCCAAATGGCTAAGGATAACCATGAATACTAAATAAAGACATAAAGGGCTGAGATTTTTATTCATACAAACACACATGCCTTTTGATATATTTCCAAACCCATTTCTCTCAACTCCAAACCCTAAGGCACCCTTTTCTCTTTGGTAAAGATCATCTTTTTCCAAGATTTGGTAAGTGTTTACTCTCATGATTTAATATATTTTATGCATGTAAAATTATTTATACTATGTTGGTTATGTTGGTGGAGTGTGAGAAGTTCACTATGTGTGAAGTGTATGTGTTTGTTAATTCGGAGGATGGTTTTGCCTTGTAAACTTGAACATGGGCTTGTGGTCTTGAAGAAAATGGATTTGATGGATTAAATATTGTCATGTGAGATGTGATTATAGTCTCCCCTTGTTTGTTCATGGTGTATAATGTTTGAAATTTCTATTGTGAAATTGGTTATGGTTTTGGTGGCGGATTGGCCGTAAAGTGTTGTTTTGGTGTTGTTATGTGTGTTGTGAGACCATGGATGATTGTTGGAATATAAGATGATCAAAAATATGTTAACATGAGGTGGGTATGATCATGGACCATTAAAGGCATTAAAAGACCCAAAAAGAAGCTATTTCGGACAAAACGGGCATCCGCCCCCGCAGACGGAGGCACCTGCGGGCGCAGATGCCTCTGGCTGCTGCCAGAGGGAATTTGTACGTGCACCTTGTACACCTTCGGGCGTAGGTGGCATCGCAGGTCACCTCCAGATTTTGGTTTTGTGTGTTTTCATCCCTAGTTAATCCCCGAAGGCCCCGATACCCTTTATGGATATAATTAGCAACTTGTGATGTCGTTTTAATGACTTTAAAATGTCGTATGGAAGCATGCAGGACTATGTTAAGTATGGATGGTTGTTCGTATGTTGTTATGAGGCCAATTGAGAAGCGTAAATATGACGAAATGATAATGATAAGGCATAAAGGGTAATTGTGATGCGAAATGCTATTGTCGTATGAAATCCTGGTCAATGAGTGGAATGTTATGGTAGTGTTGGCATGTTGATATGATAAATGAAATTGTAAGAAGAAGAAATGACGTTATAAAGTAACTATGTGATTCATGGGCATCTTGTGCACTTGTAAGGTAGTTGGTTGCTAATATAAGCTTCGTTATGTACTTGTGATGTAGAGTGAGACGTAAGGAAAGAGCTGGACTATTGTATTTACATATAAGCTTGGGTATTCATAGTGAGACGCAAAGGTATGTAAGGTTATTCTTCTATTTCCTTCTGCAACATATGGTGTTCACATTGTCATGGTACTCATTCGATTCCGAAATACCCTAAGGTATTCCGTATCCGATAGTTGGCTAGAGTTACTCATATGTCCCTTACTCATTGGTCAATGGTGAATCGTATGACTCATGTTCATTGATGGACGCATGTCCATTGGTTGACTTATGATCATTGGCTAGTATGCTAAAAGTCCTATAAGGTTCTAAGGTATCATATTTCTAGTTGGTGACAGTTGAAATCCACATGTATCGTGTTTAGTGCTTATTATCCTAAGATTTCAAAAGTGTTCTATTCCAATAGGGATCTATAGTATTCCAACTAAGGTTGATATATATTGTTATTCATAGGTGTATTATTCTTAGATGAATTAGGATCCACTTGTCTTCTATTTATGGGCGGAAGTTCTTAAGTTACCATTAGTTGTAGATCCTAAGAGAATTGTCCCAACAAGAGCAATGAGGTAAAGAGGGCTTGTTTAGTTTGAATAGCATTATTCCAATCATGTCATGGTCCAAGTTCCAATAGAATTATATACATGTCTCATATTCATTAGCAATGTTCCAAAAGTCCAATGAGGTTATGTCCCAAGGTTTCAATAGTGGTTATACTCATGTATCTTGTTCATTGATCATTGTCTAATAGTTTCCACAGTGTTATGTTCCATGAAGGTTATGTTTCCAATAATGCTTATTCACATGGTTCTCACTCATTGATTATTGATCCAAAGCTTCAAAGAAAGTTGTGACTATCATTGTAATAATCTCTCATAAGCAAAAGTACCAATCTCTCACAAAGAAAAGTATCAATCTCAAAAGTAAAGAATTAAAGTAATGAACACTTGTTGAGAACGGGTGGCAACCCAAAGGGGCATAAGCCTAGCTAGGGGCGATCCCGAATGATTATTGGATACAGGGGGCAGCTCAAAGGGGCATAAGCCTAGCTAGAGACGAACCTGCTTTATTGATTTATGGGTGGCAGCTCAAAGGGGCATAAGCCTAGCTAGAGACGATCCCAATGTTATTTCCCACTGATCAGTTGGGCCCGGGCATACATGATTGATGATCACATGAATGATGAAGAAGGAAAGTAAAGTGAAATAAAAGTAAAGAAATTAATTCACATGATTCCACATGTATTCTTATGGTAATTTATTCACAGGATGTGTTCACTTGTACTTGATATCATCAAAACTCCTATATCTCATATATTTACTTATAGCCTTACATACTCAGTACATTCTCCGTACTGACCCCTCTTGGGGACTTACCTTACATGTTGCAGGTGCAGGCATTAGTAGACCTCCACAGTAGGCTGCGGATTTTATACAGGTCTCTGGTGAGCTCCAGTTGCTTTGGGGCTTCCCAAGTCATATGTGAACACTAGGTTTTGGTATTATGTAAATATTGTATAGACATGGTCATGTATCTGTAGAGGCTTTGTAGACAGTTGTGGGAAGACAAATGTAGGAGGTGTATCTCCATGATGATTTGATGGCCCTGTCGGCCAAGTTTCACATATGTATATATATTTAGCACATGTTCCATGAATTTTATTATTAACATGACAAGTTCTTACGTGGTAATGGTATTTCTTATAGTATGCATATGAACGAACATAAGCAAAGATTGGTTCTCTCGGGCCTTAGCAGCTTCGGGTGCCAATCACGCCTCAATGCGGTTTGGGGTGTGACACCACCATTCTCATTACTCCCATTACACATAACTAACACATAAGCACTTCGAAAAAGAGTATAAGAAAGTCTCAACTTGCCTTAAAGAAAACCCGTGAAGTAAATCCGAAACTGAAAGAACCAGATGGAAGCTTTACCCTTTTGAATCGCCTCCGAACAAGCTCAATCTATTTAAATATTAATTTTACTCGTAAGTAAAAGAGTCCAAGTTTATAATCAAGTTCAACCTTAAATTCTATTAATAGGTAAAATCTCATATTTTCTAACTTTCAAGCTTAGGGCTAAGCCTCAATTTCTCTAAATATCATAAATCTAACGATGTTCATATAATACAATACCTTTAATATTCAATTTCACAGACTAATGTATTAAAACTTCACTCCTAATATGATCACTTGAAGAAAATTTAAAATCGAATTAACCATACTTAAAACAACGAAACCAGTACTAACCATTAATCATTACTACACTAGTACCAACAAGAAATACAACAGCTTACAAGCCTAATTGTAATTAACCAGCCACAATTGTCCAATCATTAACTATCATTATACTAATCATTACCAAGTGATTGACTAGTCATTAATTCCTACTCATAAACCCATAACCACCTAATCATTAGCCATAATTTGATTTCTTTTTCCTACCCATTATTTGTGTCCAACCTCTATTTCAACTCCTATCCACCCATAATTGGTAACACTAAATCTCTATCTATCCGATAATTATAAATCAAGCACAAACCTAAATATTTGATCTAACAGTTGCGCAAATTCTCAATCTTAACAATGGATGAAACAATACAGTAGGTAGCACTAATGGAACAAAATAATCAATACACTCTTTTGAAATTACTATGAGTAATTAAGATGTTCATCAAAGTTAAATAAAACTATCACTCCAAACCTGAAACCGTCTGCAACTTTTGCCTCCAATGTGAGCCTTTTTTTTTTCTTTTCTCACAAGTTCAGAGAATAAATATTACTCCTAATTAATTTACACCCTAATCTTGTACACAACCAATAGATGGGTAGTGGGTGTGGCCCACTTCTAATTTTAAATAGAGAAAAATAGTTCTATCAATTACTAAATAAATTAATTATCTAAATTATCCGTTATTTAAATCTAGTGCTCAAAACGATCGAACGGGTCGTTACATAGGATATGTCTTGTCTTTCTTTCTTATCCCTTCTTATGTGTGTGACGATTAGAATTTAATAGCTGAATCTAACTTGTCTATCTTGTTAAGGCGTGGGTTGAACTTGATGTGATAGTGATAGCATGAATAGGCCATAGGTTCTGGTGGCATTGAATGTCGTCTTTGGTAAGTAATAGTCTCTTCCAACCAAGGGAAAGAAAATAGAAATAGGCTGGGCCATGGAAGGGTCTGTTGTTCCACTATGAGGGAGTTGTACCCCCACAAAGACATGTAACACAGCCCAGTCGTGGAAGTAGTACTTTTCCAAACAACAAGAGTGAGATTGCGAAGACTTTTATCTCCATGCAAAAATAAAGAGAGTTTAATGGATAGATTTGATAGAACCTGATATCATAATAAGGCCCAAGACTAGCTTGAGGTACCTATATGGATTTAGATTATTGAGAAAAAAGATGTATTCTTGAGAAGTCCTAAAGTTGAAACCACTGATATTCATATTAGATAATTTTAGAGGATTGTTAAATATTCCTGGGTGAAAATATTTAAAGTTTTACGAGCGTTGGGACACTCTACTGTGAGCTTTGTAGAGCTAGAAAGTTATAGAAAGATGACATGGCCAATACATGGTATGATATGACATTATTAAGAATGTTGACAGGAGCAACACCAGTGTCTTGAGGTGATTCACTAAGTTATTTATTGATTGTTTCTTTTTTGACCGTCGAAATCGTGAAATTTGATAGGAAGTTTAAGAAAATATTTCAAACGATGGACTGTATCGATGTATGACCTCAAATTTTTTTTCAACGGGCTAGATATGCTCCATACTTATTCTCTAACAAAGCATGTCAAGTTTGGAAATTTTCTTTGAAGGGTTGGTTAGCCCTTCAAACATGGTAGTAATACCACATGCCTAGACTTTGCCTACTATGAAGTAGTTGATTTTGCTAAAGCAATTGAAAATATATACAATTATAAGTGAGCAACTAACGATTCATGCAAAGTTGAGTTTTAAAAAAGAAGTTTGTTTAATATAGTTCAGAGAATTAGAAATCAAGGACAACATGGGATATTGATCCATTCCATAGCAATGTTACGATTGAAGAATCTCTATCATTTGAAATATGTATCAATCTTGTCAGATTCAAGGTTAGAGAAGGGATATCATAGCTAATCAAAGTATGTCCATATGGTTAATTTTGACATGTCGTTAGGTATAGTATAGATGGTTAATCCTTCAGAAAAATACTCTCTTGTCATGAGAAAATAGTTGTTGAGATAACTGATGAACCCTTTTTTCAAAAAGAAAAAGAGAGAGAGTTACAGAGACTCTCTTATCCATGGTAAGGCATACAAGATATCATACACCTAGCTGGAAAAGTACCCTTTGTGAGAGAATAAGATGATGTGTTTCCTATGGATTTCGGCGACTCATACATGTACGAGATATAGATTTTAATAATGATTTGGCACCTGACACCTAGCCCATGTTAATACCTCAATATCGTTTGGCAACAGTGGAGTTAAGAGAGAGAAACATTTGTCAAACTTACTGGATAAGGCTTTATAGAAACAAATTATGCACGGATGCTTTTTGAGAAAAGAAAAAGAAGAAAGGGATGAGTATTATGGTTCGGTTTAACTAGGTAGTAACATGCAATAGGTAACCATTGCCTCTTAAAGATGACCAGCGTGACTAGTTCTAAGGAGGTGCCCGCTTTTTGAATATTGAATTTTGGCTAGCTATCATAAGCTTAGGATATGATAAAGATATTTCTACAATATCTTTTAGAACTCTATGGATGCATTATAAGTTCCCTATGCTATATTTGGACTGATCAATGCTCACTTGATTTCATGGACTTAATTAATAGGGCTTTCAAGTCATTTCCTGAAGATTTTGCGCCAGTGTGTATTGTATTCTCATAGCCCGAAAGAACACAAGGATCACCTCAGGACTGTGTTTCAATTACACTAGAAGAATATCAACTTTAGACCAAGTTCTTCACGTGTGAATTTTTAACTAGACTTAGTATCCCTTCTCGGGTCTATTATATCTAAGGATAAGATTATGGTGGATTCTAGGAAGACAAGAGCAGTTAAATAATATCTAAGACGCACTAATCCTCTAGGGATTCACAGCTTTTTTGGGCTTGACAGCCTACAACATATGTTATGCAGTGGACGCCTGACCATTTACAAGAAAGAAAAAACTATGTTAGACATGATTTAAAAATGGTCTCATTGGTAGTTGCTCTAAAGATTTTGAGCCACGACTTATGCGGTGAAACTTGCGAGATTTGTATGAACCACAAAAGCCTGAAGTACATTTTCCAGTAGAAAGATCTAAATCTTCTGCATCATCATTGGATGAAACTACTTAAAGACTATGATTTTATTAATTTTTGCATCATTCTGGAAAGTCCAACGTTGTGATTCATTGAGCAAAAAAAATATGTAGGAGTTGTTTGTCATATATAACTTCTGTAAGAGGCTCTTGGCTAAGGATAGTCACACACTAGAGGGTTCATGTACCAAATTTAGTGTGGGAAATTCAAATACATTGTTGTCAAGCAAGTATTCATTAGTAGAACGCATAAAAGCCACTCAATATGAGGATGAACAACTAGGTAAATATCTGGATATGATCCTAGGTGGTAAAAGAAAGGATATGACTATTGATAGTGATGGTGTGCTTTGATTAAGTGGTCGGTTATATGTAGCTAAGATAGATGGGTAGAGACAAGCTATTCTTGAGGAATTCTATAACTCTAGATAAACTATGTCTCCTAGATCCACTATTGTGTATCCTGATTTAATGAAATCTTAGTGGAGAAAAAAAGATGACGATGTCGTTAACTTTGTCTCTAACTGTTTAACTTGTTAGCGTGACAAGGCAAGCCAAATGGAGTATAATTACAGTTATTCTACACCTAGGCTACTTTAAACGAAGAGGTGATGATTCAGTATGTATAATTCTTATATCGGTTAATCACTTTTGCTAGTTAAAACTACTTATAGTGAGGTGGAATATACACATATATAAATGAATAAAATTGTTCAACTTCATGGGGTTCCAAATTATATCAGAGACAAGAGCATAATTCACTTCACGCTCGTAGAAATCATTTTTAGCGTTGGATAGACAAGTATATTTTAGTGTCGTCATTTCACATCGGACAGACTATCTGAGCATCGATACAGATCTTGAGGATATATCGAGAGCTTACAGTTGTTTATTTAGAGGTAGTTGGGATGGTTATTTACCTTTAGCGGAAATTGATAATAACAATAGTTCCAGTCAAGCGTTCCAGTGGCACTGTAAGAAACCTTGCATAGTAGGCGATATGGTTCTCTTTTGAATGATTTAAAAAATTGGTGAGGCTAAGGTATTGGGACCCGAATTGGTGCAATAAACGATTTATTAGGTTCGATTGATCGGACAGAGATTGCGTACAACATGAAGTAGACAAAAGTTTTATAATAAAAGGAAAAGAGACTTAGAATTTACAATTGGATAGAGTATTCCTACAAGTCTTTCTTATATGAGGCATGATACTATTCGGGAAAAGATGCAAGTACAAATCAAGTTTTGCAGGACCTTATAAGACATTGGATTGAATGGGAGGCATGGTGTATTATTTAACACTTCCCCTGAGGTTGTCATTCTCCTTGTTCAGTATTTTCGGAGTTAATATAATGAAAGTACATGTATGACCCCTCTCAGGTTCTTGAGACTTCGATTATACAACTTGATGAGAATTTAGTGTATGAGGACGAGTTGGTAGAGATGGTTGTAAGACAAATAAGAAAGTTACGGTCCAAAGAAATTATGTTTGTGAAAGTCTTGTTGATATACCATAGCCTTGAAGAAGCTACTAGGGAGCCCAAAAATTATATGCAAGTCAAATATCCTCATTTGCTTAAGTCTACAGGTATGCTTTTGCTTTAAATTCGGGGGTCGAATTTTCTAAGATGGGGAGAATGTAATACCCCATATGTAAACTATAGATATTTTAGTAATTAGTACCTAAGAAAATAGAAGAGAAAGAATGTGGGACGAAGCCCATTTGATTATTTTTAACCAAAAAAATAAAAAATAATAAACCATGGGTTAAAAGTCCAAATAGCTAAAAGTGAAATCTGGGGGGAAAAAAAGAAAAGAAAGGAGGGGGATTAGGAATTTAGGGCGTCAACTGCACACAAAAAGGGGTTAAGAGAATTAAGTGGAAGCTTTGGTTAGCCACCTTTGAAAACAAAGGAAGAAAAAAAAAAAGACACGGGTTTTGCTTTTCATTCTAGTTCAACGCAGGAAAAATAATCAAAATAGAGAGAGGAAGAGAAGAAGAGGAAGTGGAACTTAAGGTAAATTTCTCACTTGATTTATAAGTCCGATTTTATGAGTTATGGGTGCACTAAGTTATGAATTAACTTGATGAATTCGGATTAATGGTACTCTGTTGGATGACAAAGCAACAAACAAAAAGCTATTGGACTAGCAATACATGAGTATTCTGGATGAATATTTGGTATTATCGATTTTTAAATTTCAGCTCCTCAATTATGATATTAAGATTTCAGTTGGAATCCACTTAAAGTGGGTAATTAAATATGAAACTTTATGATGAAGATAATTACTTATCGAACAACTCTTGAATTAGGAATGAAGAAATTGTAGAAAATTATTTGGTAAGGCTATGGGTAGCCTGCAAGATGTTATTCTAAGCGAAGCTAAAATGTGGGTAATCGGTATTATGACTCGTTTCTTAGATGGAAGAATTTTGGAAGTTAATGAGTAACACAATCTGATTAGTTGAGATTCAATTATGAACCTTGAAGGTTGGGTATTCCAGTATAGTTATGAGTTCAAGCCGAAATAAGGGAACTAATATGAGATTGATTAGATGTATTATAGATTGATTGAAGGAAGTCGTACGGATTGGTCGGGGTGACGAGATTGGTACTTCAACACGAGTACTGTGAGTAGTAACCTTATCATAATTTGTGTTTTCTTAACTTGCATAGTTTATACGTGATTTTTAATAACGATATTACTGAATTCTTTGAAATTACACGTGGGACAAGTCTTTTACTTGATATGATATTGAAATGGTTATTTGAGACATGACTACTGTTATTGTGAAGATTTTGCACTTACTTGAGAAATAAATATCTTGACATGTATTTTGTTCAAGTTTATATGTAATATGATTTGATATGAACTGAAATATCCAGTAGTATTTTGAAAATGCTTTCATATGAGTACCTATTGTTTACAAAGAAAGTATAAATGGGAGTCGACCTTGATTTGGATCCCGTAGCTAACGGTAGGTTCGTTAGACCTGGTGCACTTTGTATTTACAGATTACTGTTACAGCCCTCGCTAGTGGGAAGGTAGAACTAGCATACAATTACTGATTTCCCTCAAGTAGGGACCTACCGATATGTTAAGTTGACTCCTTTACGAGGGGTCCATAGTTATTGGCTTTTCTTGAAGTAGAAAGTCACACCAATTACATGATTCATTTCTTAGTTATTGGCTTTTCTTGAAGTAGAAAGCCACACCAATTACATGATTCATTCTTGGAAACCTCCCATATATGAAATATTTGATATGATACAGTGTTTTATTGAGTTTATTACCGAACAATTAATTGATTTTGCTTACATGGAACAAATAAGATTGCTTATTGTGTTACCGTTTCCTAAAAGGGCATGTATTTCATGATATATTCTGATTATCATAGTAACATATTTTCTGACTTGTCTCCATTTAAAACGGTTGTGGTTAAGTGTTATTACTCATTGAGCTAGCGTCTCACTCCTCGCTATTTTTTTTTTTCAAAGAACACAGGTGACATTGTGAGGATTTCATTAACTAGAGCATACGAGTTGGCAATTCCTGATGAGCCCCATACTTGTTCGCGTGGGCGAAGGCTTATTATTTATTATGGTTTTTTCTTTGAAACTCTTAGAGTCGCTCCTTAGTCATTTCCTTAGTAGAGTCATGGGTATTCTTTTGTTATTATGGACTTGTAGAGTATTTGACTTCTTCTCATGTTTTGGAGATGGATTTAGTATTATTATTTCATTGCGTATGGAATGCTGATAAAATTTTGCGTTATGGTGGTGATGTTGGATAGCTGGTTGTTATTTTAAGACAGGAAAAACATTTGGATAGGCCCAAAAACAGGGAAAACTCTGTCCGATTTTCTGTAGATTACTGATGAGGCTTACTTGGAGTGCTAGATCCGGTTATGACCCTAACTTAAGTCGTGACATCTAGCCACCAAGCATCTCCATAGAACCTCCTTTGTGACTTCGTCATAAACCTTTTTAGGTTGATGAACACTATCTGTAAGTCCTTCTTTCTCTCGCTATACTGCTCCATCAATCTCCTTACAAGATGAATGACTTCTGTAGTTGATCTCTCCGCCATGAATCCAAACTAGTTCTCAAAATAGTCATTCCCCTCCTCACCCTCATCTCTACTACTATCTCACAAACCTTCACAGTATAGTTGTTAGAATTTTGAATGTCACCCTTGTTCTTTTACAATGGAATCAACATACTCCATCTCTAGTCTTTGGGCATTTTCATCGTACTGAAAATGGCATTAAATAACTTAGTCAGTCACTCCATATCTATCTTGTTTGTGCTCTTTCAAAATTCTATTGGGATCTCTTCTGGCCCGGTTGCTCTACCCATATGCATCCTGCGAATACCGCTCTTAACCTCCTCAACCTTTATACACCTACAATACCAACAATTGCGACACTTTTCTGAGTGTTCCAAATCCCTTAGCATAATGTCTTTGTCCCCATGTTCAATCAAGTGTTTATGAAAGTATGATTGTCATCTCCATCGAATGAGTGCCTCCTCCACCAGTACTCTGTCGTCCTAATCCTATATGCAGTTCACTTGGTCCAAGTTGCGCGCCCTCCTCTCTCTTTCCTTCGCTAGCCTGTACAACTTCTTATTCCCGCTTTTGTCCTCTAATTCTACATACAGAATTTCAAAACTTGTTTTTTTTACCATTATAACTGCTAACTTTACCTCCTTCTTCGCCATCTTATATCTTTTCCTATTTGTCCGCTTTTCCTTCCTGTCCTTACTTTCCACCAACTTTGCGTACGTCATCTTCTTAAGTTATGAATGATTCATTACTTTGTTTTATGAACACTATTCTCTTCATCCCGTTTTATGTGACATAGTTTGATTTGTTATGGAGTTTAAGAAAAAAATTAAAACTTCTGAAACCTATGGTCTAAACTAAACACATATTTTTGTGGCTATAATCATCTCATTGAGAAATATAAAGTTTAAAATTAAATTATTTTTAAATATAAAAATGTAAATTTCCTTTTGAGGATTAAGAAAAATGTATACACATATTGGGGCAGAGGGAGACCATGTGATCAACTATTAACAAAGTGCATCTAGAAAATAAAAACTCATGCGTGACGCACGCATCCGGAGTAATAATATCAAATTTTGGAACCTTCATTTGAAGCATACACCAGTTACTTAAATTCTATAAAACTTGAGATGGCCTTGTCAAGGCAATGGATTCGCAATTTCTATAGAGCAAATTCTAGCTCCGGCAATTGGCAATGTATGATGCACATATAAAAGGGTCCTCTAATATACAGAGCATTTAAATAGAGAAAAAGGGAGAGTATTCTAGAATTATTTGGAGTAGACAATGTTATGGTCATATTGGTTTCATATGGCATTTCTAAAGTAAATAGTGATTCCAACTGGACATGCACTCTTTAGATATTAGTTGGGATTAATAAATAGTGGGGTGTTCTTATAAATTATAAAAGTTTGGGATAAATTTTAAATTTTTCAAAGTACTAAAAAGAACTAGAATTTGGCAGTTTTTGGGAGCTTGGGATTTTTTTAATGAATTTTTGCGAAAAATGACAAATTGTATGGCCAAACTTTTTTGTCAAGTTTTTCCCCAAAAACTACTTGAACTTTTTATGGCCAAACGGGTAGTAATTATCAATTTCCTCTTTAGTGTCTTGATTTTGGGAATTATGCATCCATGCCAATAGTTGCTCTTTCACAGTTCCATCCTCTCCAGTTAAAACTAGTGGCTCAACTAGAAATATACAACAACAACCACAACATACTCAGTATATTCTCACCAAATGGGGTCTGGGGAGGGTAAGTGTATGCAGTCCATACCACCACCTTAGAGGTGAGATAGAAAGGTTATTTTCGATAGACCCCCGACTTAAGATAGAACAGTCTAGAAAAAAAATAGTAAAGGGACAAGAAACAAGAGGAATTACCACGCCCAACTCACCAAGTAATACGACAAATGATAAAACACTGAAATAATACTAGTACTAAAGCTAGTAGCACGGATAACAAAACCAAGTCCTCCTACCTACTAGCACTGACACACTCATTCCTACTATCCTTCTACCGTAATCCGCCTCCTCCACACCTTCCTATCTAGGGTCATGTCCTCGGTAAGCTGAAGTTGCTCCATGTCATGTCTAATCACCTCCCTCCAATATTTCTTCGGTCTACCTCTACCTTATCCATTCCTAGACAACCTCTCACACCTCCGCACTGGGCATCTGTGCCCCTACTCATCACATGTCCGAATCATCTCAACCTCGCTTCCCTCATGTTGGCTTCCATCGAAGCCACTCCTACCTTATCTCGAATAACTTCATTTCTAATTCTATCTTTCCTAGTACACCCACACATCCACCCCAGCATTCTTATCTCCGCCACCTTCATCTTTTGGATGTGAGATTTCTTGACTGGTCAATACTCCGCCCCATACAATATAGCCGGTCTAACCACCACTCTGTAGAACTTGGCTTTGAGTTTAGGAAGTACATTCTTGTCACACAAGATTCCGGAAGCGAGCCTCCATTTCATTCACCTTACCCCAATCCGATGAGTGACATCCTCGTCAATCTCTCCATTTCCCTGAATCATAAACCCCAGATATATGAAACTATCTCTCTTTTGTATGACCTGAGTATCAAGCTTTACCACCACATCAGCCTCATGCAACACCTCGCTGAACTTACACTCTAAATATTCCGTCTTGGACCTACTCAACCTAAACCCTTTAGACTCTAGGATTTGCCTCCAAACCTCCAACTTAACATTAACTCCACCATGGGTCTAATAAATCAAGACTACATCCACAAAAAGCAAACACCAAGACACCTTACCTTGAATTTGCAATGTCAAGACATTCATTACCAAGGCAAATAGAAATGAGCTAAGAGTCTATCCTTGGTGTAACCCCATCAAAACGGGAAAGTGCTCCGAGTCCCCTCCCACAGTCCTAACCCGAGTCTTGGCTCCATTGTACTTATCCTTAATCGCCCTAGCATACACTAGAGGTAGCCTCCAAGAACCTTCATAAAACCTCCCTGGAGACTCTATCATAGGCTTCTCTAAGTCGATAAACACCATATACAAGTCCTTCCTCTCCCTATATTGCTCCATCAGTCTCCTAACAAGATGAATGGCTTCAGTAGTCACCTCAACCAGAAATATGCTTAAAAAAATTAACCAGAAAGAATTTGACATGTACAAGCAAAATGCATCTTCAAACGAAACTTTGTTTCATCAAGCAGGAAAATGCTAAAATATCACACAAGCTTTACCTTTGATCACAAGTTTACAGTGCCAAACACTTTTTATTTGATAAAGAGAATATAATCCCTGTATTGACATTGAGAATAGTTCTATCAATGAAGATTACATGATTAGGCTTTAGCCTCAGATCACTATAATACAAAGAATAGACAAATAAGATGGCCCAGAGTAACAACAAAGCCAGTAAAAGGCGAGTTTCTGACTAATAACAAGCACTGCACAGCGTTGCTTTGAAATCCTTCTCTTTCTAATAAACAAGCACTGCACAGCGTTGCTTTGAAATCCTTCTCTTTCTCTTTGCATCATCACATGGCTGCACATACATAAAGTAATATTTTATATAGAAATCATGTGAAAGGCAACGTGTAGACAATGTAAAACAGAAATGAGTAGAACCCGAACAAATGTCTTATATTTCTACATGAACATACAAAGTTATTTGATCAGCACGTAGTGATGCAGGCTCTTTGGTATTACCTGGGGGCTGTATAAATGAGGAACTCTGATCCTTTTTGAGCCATCAGGTAGACGTTTGCAAGGAAAATGATTTTCTTCACCCATAAAATCACTTGAAACCTGCATGGAACATAAAAGGATGTTAGACAACCATTTTCAGAGAGTAGTATAGACATAACAGATGAAAACTGGGCACAAAGTGAACTGTGGTGATTCAAATGTTCCCACTGCCATGGAAATCTACTTTTAGTCCCCACCCCCACCCCGGGGCAAAAGGATATGAGTAAAAACTATTTAGTTTTAAAAATCTTTTTTTACTGGCAGTCTCACCCTACCCTGGGCAAAAGGATGAGTAGTAACTTGTTAGTCTTACTTGTAACCTTACATGTACCAACAGATAGCAGGAAGCCTTAATTAAGTGAATCTCAAAGGCAATACGAAGGAACTTTGTTTCTTTATACAGCGGGAGCAAAACAATGTTGTGTAAAGGTATGATTGGATTGCCAAAATAGTGCATAAAATTGCTCTGACAATCTTACAGATGCATCAAATCTATGGAACTCACACAAATACTGACCAGTCCTAACTGGCAGTCTCGCACAACATGGAAAAGATGGTCACCTGGCCAGAAGGATGACACAGAACTGAAACAAAGTATAAATGCAGGAGACATCTGCTGGTTTACCTGATTCTGAAGAGTTTCAACCAATGTGTCTGGGCAACCTGATGCATGTACACTTTCCAGATTGGGGCACTGAAGTAGCAATCTTTCTGTAGTCAAGTATAAAATTTATGGTTTAGATAAAGAAAGAAGATCCTCAATTCGGAAAGCGCTCACAACCTAAATGAGGGACATGAAAGTGCAGACCTGGATTCAAATTCATACAAGAGTTCAGGTTCAAATCATTAAGCTCTGGGCAATTCAGATATAAAGACTGCATGAAAATTTCAATCAGCGACAGTAGCAATGACATGAATAATCCTAATATCTTGTAGACTGATTATTCTTACATCTAAGCTAGAGCAACCCCATAAGCTGAGTTTCTTCAAGCGGCTGTGCTTGATAATCAGTTTCTGATATATAAGGTGTAATTTACTACTGGGTGTTCTTTGTAACTCGCCATTATCATTTTCCTGAGTTGTTGGACTGTCTAGATCTGGATTGCATATGCTCATTCCACAGTCCATTAGCTCCAGATTAGGCAACTGAGCTGCAGCAAATTGTATGCCACCTATAAGAAAAACCAACAAGAAAGAAAAATAAATTAGTGCGCATGCCAAAAATTGTGCTGGATTGGATGTCAAGGAGGCTGATTTAAGTATTACTTGAAGTGATATTTGGACAAAGCGCAAGGAGAAGTTTTGACAATGTCTCCGTAAATACATTGCATATCATTCCAATGCCGCTGTCACTGATACTAGACCTGTATCAAGAGAAATACTCGACATTAGATATGCAGGTGTATGCCCCAATGTCTACACAAGCATATTAGCCTCCTTCTCAACCATCAAACTTAGTTCAATTTGCTACCCCAATGTTATTTGCTAAAGTAGCCTTCAATATACCAGCTAAAAAATTCATTGATTTGTTTTACTTTATGGATGTTTGTTTGTTTTAGAGGATATGCATGGACATACCCCAGAAAAAGAAAATAAAACTGGAAAAAGGAAAGCAACTATCACACTAATTAGATAAATACAGAATTTGTTTATTTATAACCTAACACTAAGTTATTTGCCAACCCCGGCAACAAGGAGGAACCAAAGGACTTCAGGAAGTGAAACATACCCACTCAAATCAAGTAACTCAAGCCACGAGTAGCTCGAAGATATAGCAGCAACAGATGCATCAGTTATTTCTGATCCTAGTACAAGGGAAAGCATTCTTAATCCCCTGAAATTCAAAGCAGTAACAAATAAGCTTCATGAAGGAATATTCAAAGTCTATTTCAGATCCAAAATCAAGGAATGTTACAAACCTTAAATTTGCTGCCGTTAGAGCAAGCACAACAGCATGTGTCAGCCGAACTGAAGCAACATGAATGTTCTGTAATCTTGGACAGCTCCTTCCAAGACCATCCACCATAGCAGTAAGATCAGTGTTGTCATTCTCTTGGCGAGAGAAATTCAGGGAAATCTCCTTCAAATTGGGGCAGTTGAAGACCTAAGCAAGTGGAAACATGTCAGGTGAAGGACTGTACTGCAGAAAATGGACTAAGCACAGATAGTTATAGGTTGAATGCCACAACATCATAAGACAGATTACCATCTTAGAGTGACAAAAGAGATCCGAAAGGCAAAGAGTGGAAAGGCTCGTTGAAGAAAGTATAAAGCCCCCAAGATTTGAGCAGCCTTCCATCTTAAGATTGGTAAGACACCTTTTATCAGCAACAAAACGACCTAATTCGTCCCTATATAACATACATGGGTTTTACAAGAACCATTAGATCAGATTGTCATTGATAATATTGCAAAGTCATTCCTGTATATAACAGACTGGCCAAGCCCCGGCAATTCCATTAAGGGTCTCCTAGAAGATGTCTAATTATTCAAAAATATCAACATTCCAATTTGGACACCAAATAAGAGATTAACATCATAACAGTATGTCTACCAAATAAGGACCAATCAAAATGTATCAATGTGCAAAAGCTATGATAGATGAGTTTCATTAATCTCTAGTAAATGATAGAATTTAGTTGGGCCCCTAAACACATATGCAACTTTGATATGGCATTGAATGTGAGGTATGCAATATGAAGGTGCAATCATACAAGATTAGATAAGATTAAAAACGATCAGGAACGGAAGATTCAAGAGAAAGTCAATTGAGATGTACCAATCCATATGCGTGAAACAATAATTTTTGAAGGTGTGTTTAAACAAAATAAGATAGTTATAAAATCATATGGAAAGAAGTTTTTCAAATGACTTAATAACTCTTGAAATTCACAAACAGAACAAATAACAAAGCACAAAATAAAAAGATACTCACAAGCAACAACCAACTAGATTGAACTAAGACTGACATGTTTGTACCCTTACTTAAGTCCTATGTTCACTAGCAGTCATTTAATCTCCTTAGATATTATTTTCGGATAAAATATGGTAACTTAATATTAGATAGGAAAATATCTAAATGAGGCACATTGATAGTGAGGCTCTAACTAATTTGGAATTTAAGTGTGATTATTGTTGTTGTTAGAATGTGAAGTCGCATAATTACTGACTTCTGAAATATAAGATCTGCGCACTTGATGCAACTGAACTTGAATGACTAAGTTAACTACAAATCTACAATAAGACTGCCAACTGAGGAGAAAAAGATCCATAAATAACCAGGTATATTCTGTTTCTGCATCTACACTTACATATAGCGTGCATATATTGAACATGACTTATGGCATATAACACAGTCTGACTAAAGGAAAACTATGTTACTAGATAGCATTGTGATAACAAACACCATTAAAAAAAATCAACTTGGCTAGAATTGGCAGATTTAAGAAAACATTTTTGTGCAAACTAGAGATCTAAAGTATACCCTGTGATCCGATTGACGGAGTTATCAGAAGTGAGGATCTCCAGTGAATCGAGATTAGGACAGGAAAATGCAATGCAGGCCAGCATTGTTGCGTCCACATCACTGAAACACCAAAAATGGTAAGTTATTATCTTGATTAGTATTCAATAAAGCTACTGTTTTTTTGTTCCTAAGGAAGTCTAGATCCAGTTAACAAATGTGTAGATCCAATCAACATTCATTTGTTAAACCAACCTTTCCATTCTAAGAGAAAGCTTAACAAGTCCAGGGCACTTCTTCAACACTGATCCAACAAGTCCAATTTGAGCATTCACAGGAACCCCAAGTCGGAGTTCCTCCGCCGACTTCCAAATCCTCCTAGAAACATCCCTCCAACTTTTACACACCTTCGCCGAAGAAAGCAACGAAGGAGGTGGCAATCTCTTAAGCACTTCCCATATACAATTCGCCGGCAACTTCCCTGACCCACCTAAATCCAACTCATCCAAAAATTCCCCCTCTCCATCATCATCGTCAGATCCAGGTGATTCATCGGTAACACCAATGTCATCAAATGAAAGTGCTCGCCGGAGCTGGGGAACTGCCTGACGTGGCGGAGGAGCAGGAGGTGGAGGCTGAGGACGAATAACAGAAAGCGAAGAAGGCAAAATAAAGGATTTAGCATCACTGGATGTCGGAGTAGGAACTTCAGTAATACTATCCTTAGTTAAATCGCAAACATGGCCTTTTTTGGGAAGGCCACATCGGCCACAGTTGTAGCCGCCGCGTTTTTTACCGGTCTTACGAACGAAGTCGTCGGGGATAGGGGTAGATGGATGGGACTGGCGGCCCTCCATTTTGGATTTGGGAGTGAAAGTGAAAGGGAGAAAAGTGTGGTAAGAGTGGCGAGGAAATAAAGGGCGGGGGATATGGGTCGGAAGGCGCGGGATTTTGGCGCATTTTGGCGCCTGTCTCTTTGAATTTTATTTTAATGGGTGGAGCGCTCGAAGGAGCGTCATGAGCTACTTTGTCTGCGTGGGGAAAAAAATCATTTGAGATTTGAATTTGTTACAATGTGCTCAAACTAATGTTTTTCTATATTTGATTCTTATTGTTTTTTTCACTTAAAATGTCTTTGTCCTAGCTATAATGGTCTTTTCATTTATCAACTTTCCTATTTTGATAAACTTGAATAAGATTGACTTGCTTATTTTTAATTTCAAGAGTAAGGATGGCAGGTGGGTCGGGACATTTCGGACCAGCCTGGTTTCGGCCTGGTTCATAGTGGAATAGGAGGACTCCTGGTCTGATCCCACTCATCAGATTTTGAATTTAATTTTTTTTTTTAATTAGTCATTAGTAGCCATTGGGGGAACGACTAGTGGGCCTCCCAAATGGCTATTTTCACTTCCCACCCTCCAAAAACAGGCTCCTATCTCTCAAATTTTATTTTAATGCCAAAGTTCACTACGCCAAATTTTATTACTCATAACGAAGAAAAAAATTATACTATTTATAATAAATGTAAAAAAAATTAAGCATAGAAGTGGTGAATCTAAAGGTGGCACGGAAAGGGGGAGGGGTAAAATAGATATTATCAAAATTTTGCCCAATACATATTGTAGGCTAAATATGAAGCTGGCGTTTGTTTGGATCCCACCGACGCTACCATCGGCACTCCTATTGGAGCTGAAAAGAGTTCTAACCGGGTTCAAATATAGTTAAACTCTTTTAACCCTGTTGGCGCTGTTATGCACGTCCATATAACAAAGATAGCAACCGCAAAAATATTACAAAAAATGATTGATGTCTGTTGGTTGTGTTTTAAGTTTTTCTTCACATCTTTATTTTATTACTTATATTCGGGAAACCTATAATCCTGTTTTTCAAGATTTTTTTGGAAACACAGTTAGAGTAGGTGTTTTAAAATTCAAAGTGAATATTGTCAATTTATTTATTGCATATTTTACAATTTAAATTGCAGAGCATCTACTATCTCTGACATAGATCGTAGTGTTAATGCTAATGACTATTCAACTGTTACAACCTTTTGGATAGATCATGACTGGAATCTATAAAAATGTATTATAGGTTATAAATATGTTGATGCGAAAAAGAATGTTGCTTACATAGCTACATCTATTGTTGATATTTTATAATTTTATGATTTTATTGACAAAATTATGAGTATCATATTGGATAATGCTTTTGTTAGTACCAACGCTATTCATTTCTTAAAATCTAGACTTTGTTTGATTATTGATTATACTTTTTCGTATTATGTTTGCATGTCATGTTTTAATTTGGTTGTAAGACATGGTATTCAGTTATTTTAATATGGTTGCACTAAAATTCAATATGTTTGTTCTTGGATTTTTAAAACTAATAGCAGTACAGACTTCATGAATATAAGGAATGTTACATATAATGTGATCTTCCATCTAGAAAAATTTCAAAAGAAATTTGTAATAAGTAACTCTTTATATGAAATGTTAGAAGTTGCTTGTGTATATCAAAGGGCTATACAAATGAATTTTAGTGCTCATAATGTGCATCCCCTTGATCAAATTATTGAATCTGATTGAGAGGAAACAACTGAGCTAACTAAATTTTTAAACTATTTTATGAAGCTACAAATCATTGTTCTGAAATTTACTGTCCAATTATTTCTGAAATATTATATAAAACTGTTGGTATTTCATCTCATTTTGTTAATTATAAAAAATAGAAAAGTTTAAGTTTGTTACTGAAAGAATGATTGAAAAATTTAAAGATATTCTCTTCTATCCTCAAATTTATTTAATTGTTGTTTTATTTAACTTATTTTTAAAACTACAAACTACAAGGAGCAAAAGTAATGATTGGTAAGATTTATGAAAACTTAAAAACTGACAAAGACGAATGCCTAACTTTAAATGAATGTCAATGTAGTATATATGTACATGCTAGATTGATGTATGACAAGTACATCCATGAAAGCAATTGATGAATAGTTCCTCCTCAAACTTCTGAGGCTAAAAAGGATGGTGCTTTTAAATTTATAAAATGATATCATGGTCTTGATGAATATTATAATTAAGGACTAAAAAATATTACAGATAACAAAGTCAATGAGTAACTTTAGCGTAGTGAAGGACCCGTGACAATGCATTTTCAGAACTTCGCAAGATGATTTGAGATGTGTTAGTGTAATAATCCATCTTTCACGAGATGTCAAGGCACCTAATGAGTCACTACCCCTATAACGATCCCATTGATCATGAGTAGTACCCACCCTAGCTATACAGCGGAAGAACCATGTAACCGACTCTTAACCAATTCACCAAAAACTTTCATTAAATATTTAACATTAATTCACTAAAACACCATATTAACCAATCAAGTTCAACACTAACTTAATCAATATTCGAAAGCAAAATGAGTGCCATAGTTAATCATCTTAGGGTTTTCTACCCTTTAAACATTAAAATTCTCCATTTGTTAACATTACCATTAAGAATTCTATCGTAGGAAGTATTTTCTAACACCATAGGATCAACAACAACTGAAAATAACCACAAACCCCACCAATTCCCACTAACCTCCAATTTATACCGTAATCATGATTCTTGTGATTTATATGAATTCAGAGGAGTAATTCAAGTTTAGAACGTAAAGAAACCTTACCTCCAAAGATGAAAACTCCAAAAACTGAAGAAAATAGCCTCCTGTTAAGCCCTTAGACTTTTTTAAAAAGTGGGAATGAAAAATGTTTTTTTTTTAATTTTAAAAACTGGAATTCTATGTTTTAGCTGCTGCAGCGGTACGGTTGCTGCTACAATGTAGGAACTGCCATTGCAGCGGCTCCTAGGCCAATTAGGCTACCGCTGCGGCGACACTTCTACTGCTGCAGTGGCACTTCTGTCGCTACAGCGAGCCCAAACCAATAACTCAAGACTTGATCCCAGTTCTGGCTATTTCACAATACACTTCTCGAAATTTGACATTACAAACTAACTCTTTCACGGTAATCGCTATAACTGGAGTGTTACTAACCCATTTTATGCATCGAAAGTTGCTACAACTTTCTAAACTGATCCTCTAACATAAAATCAAATTAAAACTACAATCAATGCTCTAATAAGTACTAGATTTTCATAGACCATCACACACTCAAAATATGCCTAAGACTAGGTCAGCTCTGAATTTTTAAATTTTTGGTATAAGAAAAACTAGGCAATGATTTTACTTTCTATTTCAGCGTAACGATGATTTGGGTCGTTACAACCCCTAAGGTGGACCTCTTCAAAATATCATCCATTTGAATAAGCTTAAAGCAAATAGACCATTTTGTAAAAGAAAGAACCAAGTCTAGAAAGCATAAGTATGTTTGGCACATCTAATTAAGAAAAAATTAGTTTAAATATATGAAAGTAATACAAATAAAGAAGTTAATACAAGTGTTTCAAAATAGAATGAAACCAAACCTGCCCAAATTCCAACTAATACTAGTCATGGAGCACCTACAAAGTTTTTAAAGTACAACATTGGGTTTAAACATAACAAAATAAGTAAAATATAATATGGAATGATTGACTCTACCACAAAGAAGTGACATCTTGACCTGACACCACTAAGAGATAGACACGAATAGGATCAAGAAATGTCTGTCGTGGCATGAAAATTAAAATCTGCAACCAAAGTACAGTGGTGTGAATCTTACTACACTCCGTAAGATCACCAATCATTCCACTATGCTTACCACTTATTTAGTCAGTCTAAAGTGCAATAGACATACTAAAATTTTCAAATTTCATAAGTATGGAATAGATGTCAATATATCATAATCTACATAATGGATAATTTACCCAAATATCTCGTTAGCAAATCACAACTCAATAACAAGCCATCACCTACTCATATTGCTAGACCAAATCATTAGTATAGCCCCACACTCTTTCAAGCTTGATCAGATATAATCATAGGCCCTCACATTCACATAGGCTGGCTCAATTGTAATCATAGGCCCTTACTATCACGTCTCGAGCTGTACCTTGGACGTGGATGTTACCTGATATCGTTGCTAGCCTGAGTGTAATGACCCTCTTCATTGTTATGTATGAGTCCTATGTTTAGAATCTCGCATCCAAATTCTTTCCAGTTTGAAAGTTACAAAATTCAAACTAGGCTAGTTTCGCTTAATTTTGGGGCGAGGTATGGTCTAGAGAAATCTAAAAATGATTTAGAATGATGTGGTGGTAACGGTATTGATTTTTAGTTAGCTAAGACGATAAGGAACCTGTAGAAATTTACGGAATAGAGACGATAAGGAACCCGTAGAAATTTACGAAATAGAATTTGGGTAAGTAGAACTCCCAGAAATGATTTTAGCGTAAAAAGACATTGTTTTGAATGTCCCAAGTTCAAGGTGTGTTGTAAAAATGGAATTTTTGGGTGAAGTCAGACATTTTGTCCCATCAATACCGCTATAGCAGTCGACACACAACTATAGCGGTGAGCGCTATAGAGAAGAAATTATCGCTATAGCGGTGGTCAAAGGCGGTCAAGACCGCTATAGTGGCCAGTACCACTTTAGCGATCGGGTGCCGCTATAGTGGTAAAAACCACAGCTTAATGAAATATTTCTTCCAAAACAGTTCATTATTTCAAAACTCATTTTGGGGCAAGGGAAGGGCGAGTTAGGGCGAATTTCACCAGAAATTCATTGTTTGGCTTCAAAAAGCTAAGTAATTCATTCCCGTTAACTTGTAATTGATGATTAAGCCTTAGAATCGCTAATTTACGAATTTCAAAAAGGGTTTTAAGGCGGATTTTGGCTAATTGTTGATGCAAGGGAGAAAATTTAGGAATAAGTTAATGGATTTTTATTATTAACTATTGATTTACCCTTGCATTTCGTTAATTCACTTAGTAATCCATAAAATTGGTGGGTTAGGTGAATTATGGTGGGGAAAAGCACTAGAAGGAAAGAGAATGATCATGAACTTGACCTTAGGAGTTGGGTATGTGTTATAATCCCGACATGTTAGGTCATTTCTTAATTTATGTATTTATATGCATGTTCTAGACCACGAGCAAGCAGGAATTGCACGAAAGGGCAAAGCTCCGGCTTAAAGGGTTGTGCAAGTTTGATTTAAGGTAGGTGATAGTATTGTAGTTTAATTCAAATTGTATTATATATGCATGTTAACTACCTTGTAGTGTGGCTGGTAAATGCATGTTGTTTGGAGGTCAATGTAATGGTTTTACTTGTTTATGATTGACTAGTCTTAATTCTAATATGTGGAATGTTTCAATATTGGGAACGTTCCCACGAGTTATTGGTGAAACAAGGTTGGCATACATTTATGTCTATGGTTTAGTACATGAACGGTAATTTTTCCATACAGGTCATAACTAGAGGGTGGTTGTATAACCCCTATCGTGTATGTATGAGGTTCAGGTGAGTTTGACGATTCCATAAGTGAACTGGGGAATATGTGTTTATCTATGCTTGATAATAGTATATGTGTCTTGTCTTGACTTGACTTGACTGTACTTGACTTGGTGACATTTGTTGACTTGTTGGTTTTAATCTTGAACTATCTTTTTGGTGTTTATGTGTTAAGTGTATGATGTGTTAGCATGGATTAGTTGGTTATACTAATATTTAGTTAAGTGTTCATATTTTCATCTTGGGTTGGCCAAGTGACCCTACCAGTACACTGTTGATTTCTTGTATGCTAATACTATACTTACATTTACTCCTGTGAGTGCAGCGCATATTCCAGTGGCTCCTACAAGACCTCAGTTGTGATTCCAGCCGTTGATTCCAGATTTCAGGGTGAGCAGCATTTTTGGGATACCATGGAATCTCTCTTTTGGCATAGTTCCTTATTTCTGGACTTGTGTTTCTTTTTAGTTTTTGGGATTGCATCCCCTTTCTTGATATTTTAGTAGTAGTTTTGGTACACGACTTTTGGTTTCTAGGGGTAGTTTTGTTAAGTACAATATTTTCGCTTTCAGTTATACTTGTTTTTGGTTTAGATTTGACATTTATTTATTGATGGATTAGTTTTGACTCCTCTAAATATTGATTATGAGTTGGCATTTGGGGTTGGTTTTGGGTAGTTGGTTCTCCCACCGGATGAGTAGCGTGGGTGCCACTCACGATGGGTTTGGGTCGTGAAAAAATTGGTATCAGAGCCTAGGTTTGTCGATCTCGTTTTACCAAAATGAGTCCAGTAGAGTCTCGCAAAACGGTACAGAGACGTCTGTATTTTTATTCGACAGGCTATGGGACTTTAGAAAATCTGTCTTTCTTGCTTCCTTCATGCTATAACTTGATTCTAATTGGTATCTGGCGATCCAAATTAGTATCTGATCTTTCAGTCTTTTGTCCGCAGATGGTGAATACTAGGTGTAACGAAACCCGAGCAGTAGCCCCTCACTAGTCCTCTTCTCCTCATAGTTGGCTCCTCATAAAAGACTAGTAAAGGGGAAAGGAAAAAAAGGAAGGGGACAAGCCACACCCGTTAGGGGTGGAGCTCGAGCAACTGTTGGCCATGTTCTCGAAAGGTCAATGTCCCCTTCTCCACCGTAGGATCATTTTGAGGAAGGAGAAGCAGTAGAGGAGCAGGAAGTGGAGCCCAAAGTGGAAGCACTAGTTGGGGTTGCAACCTTACCTCCCATATCTGCTAAGGTTATTCAGTAAGTGTTGGCTTTTCTTAGCGGGTTGGCAGGGACTTAGGCCACTCCTACTATACTGGCTTTTTAGGCTCCGGTTGTTCATCCTACTCTTACTATGCCTCCTAGGATGGATGAGCCCTCAGGTACGGATGTTTTTCCTTGTCTAGTATTGGGTTCTGTTATGACTGATACATAACATGAGTTATTGACAAAATTTTTGAAGATAAAACCTCCAACATTCCAGGTTACTGAATTCGAGGATGCTTTTGAGTTTTTTATTGATTGTTATGATAGAATGCATAAAATGGGTATTGTTCAGTAGCCTGGGGTTGAGTTTGTGACCTTTCTATTAGAAAAGGATGCCAAACAGTGGTGGAGGGCGTATGTTGAGTGTCAGTCACCGATTTTACCTCCATTGACTTAGGAACAATTCTATGCCTTGTTCTTGGAGAAATATGTGCCACGGGCCCTTCGTGATTGCAAAAAGGATGAGTTTTTGGCATTGGAGCAGGTGATATATTAGTTGCGGCCTATGAGTTCAAGTTCCATGCTTTGTCTCGCTATGCCACACAATTGTTGACTTCTGAGGAAGAGAGGGTTCGTCACTTTGTTAAAGGTTTGAATTATGAGCTTCAGGTTCTTTTGGTTCATATGACTTCTGTAGGGAAGGGGTTAAATGAAGTGTTAGATCATGTGAAGAAGTTGGAGGGGGTCACACAAGCAGGGTAGGCTAAGATATTAGCCAAGAGGTCCCGAAATATTGGGAATTTTAGTGGATCTTATTCTAAGGGCCACGGACAGCAGGCCTATTCAGCCCTTCTTATTCAGTCAGTCTTATTAGCTTCTACTGTGGTTCCAGCCAAGGTTTCTTCTCAGACACAGCTTGCTAGGGGCCAATAGGCTTCTTACTCTTCTGCCAGTTGTCTTTCTCTTGAGCGTGGGTGTTACTATTGCGGTGTTGTTGGTTATTTTAAGAGAGAGTGTCCCTTAAGGGAGGAAAATAGCCAGGCACAACAGCAAACTCGGGCTATATTTCCAGCAGGTAGAGGTGGAGGAGGTAATGGTAGGGGTCGTCCCAAGGGTGTGCAGGAAAATAAGACAGGTGATCGGGGTAGTCAAGGAAACTGCGGCATAGGGGGAGGAGCAAAACAGGGAAGATAGTTAGCTCAGATTGATGACCGGGCCCATTGTTATGCATTTCTGGGAAAGACTGATACCGAGGCTTCTGATGCGGTGATCACAGGTACTATTTTTGTTTGTGACCAGATGGCTTCTATCTTAGTTGATCCGAGGTTTACTTATTCTTATGTATCTGCTCAGTTTACGATGGGTCTAACTCTAGTTTGTGATATACTTGATCATTTTGTTTATGTGTCCACTCCGGTTGGAGAGTATTCGGTAGTAACCCATGTTTTTCGTTCTTGTTCTGTGTTATTTGTGGGTTTTCAAACTTGGGTAGACTTGATTATTCTGGATATGTTGGACTTTGACGTAATTTTGGGTATGACCTGGTTATCTTCATATCTCGCTGTCTTAAACTGTAATGTTAAGACAATGACTCTAGCAATGCCGAGATCGGATAATCTAGAGTGGGAGGGAGTGTATAAGGCCAAGCCGGTAAAAATTATATCATTTGTCTGGGACAGAAGGTTAGTGGGGAAGGGGTGTTTAGAGCTTTTAGTTCATATTTGGGATGTAGATGCGGTGTCCCCTTCTATTGAGTCAGTTCTAGTAGTTTTCGAGTTTCAGGAAGTGTTTTCTTCAGATTTGTCGAGTATGCCTCCGGATAGGGATATTAATTTCTGCATTGATTTAGAGCCGGGCACTCGCCCTATATCCATTTCACCTTATCTAATGGCTCCAGCAGAGTTGAGGGAACTCAAAACTCAGTTGGAGGAATTAGTTGACAAGGTTTTTATTTGCCAAAGTGCTTCACCTTGGGATGCTCCGGTCTTTTTTCTTAAGAAGAAGGATGGTAGCATGAGGATGTGCATTGATTATAGACAGCTGAATAAGGTTACTATCAGGAATAAATATCCTTTGCCTCAAATAGATGACTTATTTGATCAGTTACAGGGTGCGTTTGTATTTTCAAAGATTGATTTCCAGTCGGGTTATCATCAGTTGAAAATAAGATCGGAGGATATACCAAAGACAACTTTTAGAACTTGGTATGGCCATTATGAGTTTCTAGTGTTGTCTTTCGGGTTGACTAATGCACCTGCAGCCTTTATGAGTTTGATGAATGGCATTTTTGAGTCGTTTTTGGAGTCTTTTGTTATTGTGTTTATTGATGACATTCTTGTCTACTCCAAGAGTAAAAAAGAGCATGCAAACCATCTTCTTATAGTTTTGGAAATTCTAAGGGAGAAGCGATGATTTGCTAAGTTTTCAAAATGTGAATTTTGATTATCTTCTATTGCCTTCTTGGGGCATGTGGTTTTTAAAAAAAGGGTGATGGTGGATTCTCAGAAGATTAAGGCAGTAAAGAATTAGACTCGGGATATTTCAATGATTAAGGTAAGGAGTTTTGTGGGTCTTGCCAGTTATTACCGCAGGTTTGTCCAGAATTTTACTTCCATTGCAACGCACTTGACCAGGTTAACTTATAAGGAAGTGCCATTTGTTTGGTCTGACCAATGTGAGGATAACTTCCAAAAGCTCAAGACACTCTTGACTACAACGCCTATTCTTTCGTAGCCAATTGAAGGTAAGGATTTCATTGTGTTTTGTAATGCTTCACTTTTGGGCCTGGGTGTTGTGTTGATGCAGGATAGGAATGTTGTGGCTTATGCTTCGAGGCAGTTGAAGCCTCATGAAAGAAATTATCCAACCCATGACTTGGAGTTGGCAGTGGTGGTGTTTGCATTAAATATTTGGAGACACTATCTTTATGGTGTCAAGTGTGAGGTTTTCACAGACCACCACATCCTGCAGCATGTGTTTACCCAAAAGGGATTTGAATCTGAGGCAGAAAAGGTGGATGGAATTGTTGAAGGTCTATCAGTATCATCCAGGTAAGGCTAATGTTGTGGCAGACACAATAAGCCGAAAAGCAGTAAGTATGGGTAGTTTGTCATTCTTGAGGGTGTCAAGGCAGCCTTTATCTAGAGAGTTTCAAACTCTAGCATCTATGAGCATGCAGTTTGGGGTCTCAGACATGGGTGGTGTGTTGGCTAGTGTGTAGTATCACACCCCTTTTTCGTTTGGGTCGAAGGGTTTTTTCAATTAAAGTGACGATATTGAATAGGAATTTTTTTTATTTACAGAGTCGCTGCTTGGAATTGAGTTATGGTGTTCCAAGTCACCTTTTTGAACCCCTATTCAAAAGAAAGTTGACTCTTTTATTATTAGTCTGCTAGAAATCTGGGTAAGGAATTTTGTTGACCGAGGGGAAGATGTTAGGCATCCCTCAAGTCTCGTGGTTCTAGCACGGTCGCTTTATTGACTTCTATTCGGCTTAAATTAATTCTTGGATAAACTAGGTTTGATTAGTTGCTTAATTTACCTAAGGATTATGAGAAAAATTGTGACTTATATTTTCGGCTGAGGAGCGTAACCACTCACAGAGCCTTGTAATTATGAATTAAATCAAGGAGCGTAACCACACACATGATCAACCTTGCTATATTAATTTAAATTTGTTATTCTCTTTTACTACTTGGTGACTAATTTCGCTCAGTTCTCACGATTTTTTCTCCTTTCTTTTTATTACAAAAGAGTCTTGAATTAATCGCAACTCGCCTCGCTCCCTCACAAATATTTTTTCCTCCCTTTTCTTTTCTCAATTATGAAGAGACTTGAATAAATTAGTAACCCATCCCACTCAAGCTCACTCCAAATTATGAAGAAATATTAAATTAGGGCCATGAATTTCAAGTCTAGGCCTGAGAATATATACACATATTTTTTTAACGAAAAGGATTAATCCTACATTTGAAAAGACAACCCAAAGTGACACATTAGCATTTCAAATATTACAAATTACATGCAAAATTCTAATTTAAAAAAACGTACACGAACATGCACATGCTCATTTTTTATTATCATTATGAAAGATCATTTAAATTAATTAATGAAGACCAACTAAGCATGTTTCATTTTACCATCTATTTTTCACTGTTATCACTATAATCCTTCAACTTTAAATGCCTACTTAATTAGAGATAATAGATAAATATGACTTCTAGCTTGAAGCACATGCATACTCCTAACAAATTTTAATCCATTGATATCCGACATGAGTAAAATACCAAAAAAAAAACAATAAAAAGGATAGTTCAAGAGTGAAACTTCAAAAGCTAATACTAGCTAAAACAAACACACGGACAGTGATACGCATTAGCCATGACAACAACTAAAACAAAGGACGAAAAATTGAATAGAAAGGTGAAAAAGGACCTCGGTGGAGCACAACTTTCTTGGCTATATTATTAAAATCTTCAAGTGTTGGATTAGAGAGGAAAATTGCCGGAAAAAGCGAACAAGAGATTGCTCGAAGCTCGAACAAAACACTTCTCAAACTCGACTCTTTCGAGAAGATTAATTCATAACAACACAACCACTACAATTTTCTGATTTTGAAAGTTAACAAATAGCTACCTCTCGAGAGCCACAAACTTGAAACCGCGAATAAGATCCTCTCTCGTTCTCTCTCTGTTTTTTTTTTCTTTTGCCTTTGATTTGTGTTTTGTTTGGTATTGTTTTTATCTCTGTTCCTCTTCTCGTATTCTCTCTGTTTCTTTCTATCTTTCTGTTTCTTCTCCCTTTATTGTGTATGTGTATGCCTATATATAATGCATGTGTATGCATATATAGTGCATGTGTGTGAGTTGAGATGTGTGCAGGAAAGGGGACGTGAGGCTAAGGGAGTGGCAGTGTGTGGAAAGTGGGGAAAAAAGGGAGTGGGACGTGGGAGTTGGGGTGGTTTGGGTAGATTTGGATTTTTTTTTGAAAGATAAAAATATTAACTAATTAATTTTTATACTAAGAAGATATAAGAAAAGTTTATAACTAGACTAAAATAAAATATAATTAAGAGAATATTAAGAATACTATCTTATTTATTAAAACCTAAATTAAAAGAAAACATATTTTTTTTAAAAAATTCTTTTATTTTGCAAAGTAAAAACAAAACTTATACTAAAATGTGACTATTTTTGACATCTTTTCACAATTTTTCAAAGAAAACCTACTAAAAATAAATAGAAGTTAAAGTAAAGATTAGACATATAATAAATATTTAAAGCTAAAATAGTTTAAAGTTCGAGGAGAGTCAAAAATCACTTGTCTACATTTGCCTCTCTTTGTATGAGAACACGAAGAATTTTCAGACAAAGAAGTAGACAATAAGACAAGTTTTGACCCTACTGTTATTTGAAATGAAAAAGAAAAGAAGGAAAAGATGCGACCGAGTCCTGGTTTTGGACAACCTACATATCCCGGGTTATAAAAGAATCAGGTCAAGTGTAGCTCAAGGCTAAGGAGGGAGGTGGAACATACTGAGATGGAGAGTCGAGTGAGGTCCTGTTGAGGTTCCGGTTTGTGGCTCCTGTCATTACATAAACAAAATATAATAAATGAAAAATACAATGTTTTATCTACTCTACTTGTCTTGAGTCTTCTTATAGTTCTCCCATTTGGATCTTCAGTTATTATCTCACCCTCTGTTGGCGGGTACCTTGATCTTGAAACTGGGGTTTGAGACTTGAACTTGAAACTTAGGGTGAGTCTTTAACGCTCTTTCACATGACAGTCTGAGAACGCTTTTGAATGCCTATTTTCTTGACCAATAGCTGAAGATAAACTGACATCAGGATGGCGGACCGCTACATGCATCTGAAAATTAATTCTGATAGTCATTGAGATTGAACGTTTGGTAAGAGTTGGAACTGTGTATTCGGACATCAAGATCATGCTCTACTAGGAAAAACCTGCAAGACATCATAAACAAAAAAATAAAAAAATAAAAATTGCCCCATTTTTTACTGGAAATTTTTTGTGAGTTATTAGCAATTGTAAGCATTGAAAATAAAATCAGACTAGAAAATGTATATCCTAGGAGAAAAGAAAATAAAGATCTCAGACGGAAAAGTGTTTATCCCAGGAGAAATAAAAGAAAAGTCTCATACTAGAAAATGATTATCCTAGGAGAAAATGGAAAAAGACTATCTGCGACTAAAAAATATTTATCCCGACACAAAATAAAAGACAAGTCTCAGAATAGGAAATGTCATCCTAGGAGAAAATAAAAATAATTGTCAGACTAGAAAATGTCATCTCAGGAGAAAATAAAAATGATTGTCTCAGACTAGGAAATGTCATCCTAGGAAAAAAAATGAAAAATAATCATCTCAGACTAGGAAATGTCATCCTAGGAGAAAAATGAAAATAACTGTCTCAGAAAGGAAATGTCATCCTAGGAGAAAATGAAAAACGTCTCAGACTAGGAAATGTCATCCTAGGAGAAAATAAAAAATGATTCTCTGGGAATAGAAAATGTCATCCTAGGACAAAAATGAAAAACAATTGTCTCAAACTAGGAAATGTCCTCTTAGGAGAAAATGAAAAAATAATTGTCTACTACTAGGAGATGTTAATCCTACGAGACGAATGACCAAACAAAAAAAAAATAACTGTCTACTACTAGGAAATGTCATCCTAGGAGAAAAATAAAAATGATTGTCTCAGACTAGGAAATGTCATCCTACGAGAAAATGAAAAGTAACTGTCTCAGACTAGGAAATGTCATCCTAGAAGAAAAAAGGAAAAACAACCATCTCAGACTAGGAAATGTCATCCTAGGAGAAAATAAAAAGTGACTAAATCCCATTACTTAGGAGGATCCTGCTACGCTAAATCCCATTATCCAGGAGGGGCCTGAGCTGAAATGTAAAGTCCCATTTTTTAGTAGGGTCCTGAACTGAAATGTAAAGTCCCATTTTTCAGGAGGGTCCTGAACAGAAAATTAAAATCCCATTATTCAAGAGGATCCTAAGCTGAAATGTAAAGTCCTGTTTTCCAGGAGGGTCCCGAACAGAAAATTAAAGTCCCATTATTCAGGAGAGGCTTGAGCAGAAATGTAAAGTCCTATTATTCAGGAGGGTCCTGACCTGAAATGTAGAGTCCCATTTTCCAGGAGGGTCCTGAACAAAAAATTAAAGTCCCATTTTCTAGGAGGGTCCTGAGATGAAATATAGAGTCCCATTTTCTAGGAGGGTCCTGAATTGAAAAGTAAAGTCCTATTTTCCAAGAGGGTCCTGAGCAAAAAATTAAAGTCTCATTATTCAGGAGGGCCCTGAGCTGAAATGTAAAGTCCCATTATTCAGGATGGTCTTGAGTTGAAATGTAAAGTCTCATTATTCAGGAGGGGCATGAGCAGAAATGTAAAGCCCCGTTATTCAGGAGGGTCCTGAGCTGAAATATAGAGTCCCATTTTCTAGGAGGGTCCTGAACAAAAAATTAAAGTCCCATTTTCTAGGAGGGTCCTGAGCAAAAAATTAAAGTCCCATTATTCAGGAGGGTCCTGAGCTGAAAATTAAAGTCCCATTACTTAGGAGGGTCCTGCTAATCCCATTTTTTCAGGAGGGCCCTGCTACACTAAATCCCATTATTCAGGAAGGGCCTGAGCTGAAATGTAAAGTCCCATTTTTAGGAGGGTCCTGAACAGAAAATTAAAGTCTCATTATTCAGGAAGGTCCTGAAATGTAAAGTCCCATTTTCCAGGAGGGTTCTGAACAGAAAATTAAAGTCCCATTATTCAAGAGGGTCCTGCTAATCCCATTTTTTCAGGAAGGTCCTGAACTGAAAAGTAAAGTCCCATTTTTCAGGAGGGCCCTGCTACAATTAAGTTCTTAAAGAAAAACAACACAAACAATTTTTTTTCCAGTTTGCACCAAAAATTATTTTTGTGAATAACTTATACGATGCAAAATACTTATGCCAAAGAAAACAAAATGCAAGAGAGATATGCAAATAGAATGTGTGGTCCCTTGAAATGAATGATCATACGAATGTTTGATTCTAAAAATGCAACTAGGGTGTTTGTTCCCTAAAAATGCCCCTAAGGTATTATTCTCTATAGTCAAAATACAACTAGGATGTTTGTCCCCTGTGTTGAAAAGAGATAAAGTGTTTGTTTCCTTATATACCCATAAGGTGTTTGATCCTTAAGGTGAAAGTGCAATCAAGGTGTTTGTCCCCTAAAAATATCATTAGGATACGGTTCGTTCCCTGAGAAAGCAAGAAGAAAAGAGGATTTTATTTTTTTTAGAAAAAGAAAAAATAATTATGTTTTTTTGCCCCTGTTTTGATATTGGGGAACTATGATTTTTTTTAAAAAAGTTTTTTGTCTTTTTTTTTTTTTAAAAAAAATGTCCTAGACTTTTTTTTCAGTGACACGATGTTTTTATTTGGTGAGATTGAACCCTATTTTAGGACTGCCTACGTATCCTTCCATAGCAAGAATCAGGTCCAACATAGTTCAAACAAAACATCTTTTGACTTCAGTTGGTACCAACAATCAGTATTATGCATAGGAATCACCACCAGTTACTTTCGGACAAACTCAGGATCAACTTAGAAGTAACTCCTATAATTTCAAGTGGCACCTCAAACATACTTAAGTATTTACAAGATACGCTCACCTTACCTTAATCAAGGGTTTAGAATTATTTCTATCCTCATGTTTCAAATGCCCTTACCAAAAATAGAGTACTAATTTACTCACAAAAGAATCGATTGAAATCTTAGGACATTGTCAAGCCACTCACACTCAGAAAGATATTCAATGCATTTAACAGAGATACCATATGCTTGGCCGTCATCTAAGTATCCACTAATATAAGAACACTAAAAATGAGATCAAGTAGGACTTGTCATTGGCTTGTAATATAAGCTTAGGGGATGGGTAGGATATTCATTTGGGATAGAGTGACTATTCCCTCCTTAAGCATTGCACTATGCACTATGCGCTCAATATTTTACATTTTCACACTTGTTCTTCATTTAATTTGATGCTTCTTCTCATTTTCTTTGACTTTTCACCTCATTATTTGTTGTGTATTTTTTTTAGAGTTTCTTTCTTGCTTTTTTCTTCTGGTATTGCATTTTTCTTGAACCTTCACATTTCTATCTTTTTGTTTTTTCATCCAACTTATATCTTTGTTAGTGCGCTCATGAAGGCAGGGTTAAAGGAGGGGTAGTGCATTTATTCACTGAAAAAGATACAGGCTAAAATTTGGTTGTCCAATAAAAAGACTTTAAGCTCAAAAGGGGGAGTCTATGGATTAAATTTCATTTGGTAGGCTTCAAAGGCACAATCGGAGCAAAGAAAGCCTACAATCCTTTCTTAAGTCAAGTGTTTCTCAAAATTTTGCCTCAACAAACATTCGGGCCAAGTTCTAGATCAACGAAGCTATGTCATTGAATTTTTGATCTAAAGCTCACCACGCAATACACATGAAAGAATGAGGTTAAATTTATTTTAACCCTGATTTTAAGCGAGAATTTCTCAGGTGTCACTTTAGTATAATCAAGAGGTACCAAAAGAAACTATAGTTCACAATAAAGTTGACCCACCTCATCATACCGAGTGACTTAACATTTATTATTTTTCACATGCACATTTTAAGTATGTTGGTACCAATCAAATCAAGAGATTATTATTATATATATATATATATATTTATTTTTTTTAAGTGGGACCGAACTCAAAAGAAGAGTCGCCTACGTATCTTGTTGAAATAAGAATCAGTTCAGACGTAGTTCAGGAAATTTCAAATAAAAGGTAACAGACTTCTTCTTTTTTTTTTTTGAATTTTTTTGAATAAGGATTTTTTTTTGAATTTTTAAATAAAGTGAAAAACTTTTTGTTTGATTCTTTTTTTCTTTAGGATCACCGAACCCGATAAGTGTTGCCTACGTATCTTATTAGGGTGAGAATGAGGTGTACGTAGTTCGTAGAGACCATAAAAAACCAAATACATATTTTTTATTTTTTTTTTAATTCCCGAAAATTTCCCTTTTTCCTAAGAAACTGTTATAAAAGTTGGAGAAAAAGTTACTATCTTCTGTTTCACTAAGCTGCCTAAAGACGGTCAACAATCAAATGGGCCTTCCAAATAAATGTCAAAGAGCACATAGGATGCACATGTTGGTCAATTAAAGCGGGACACCTGGCCTAGACGCACCCGGCCCCTGTAAAGTGTTTCGCTAAGTCAAATGCACATGATACATATAAAGCGGAGCCTAACAGGGATAGCCACGTCTGAGTTTCAATTATACTAGATTTAATCTGATGGAGATACGTGTCTAGACTGGCTTACCCGAGCTGACAGTCGAGCCAGGGAGGGGCAACTTATTCGGTAGCAGAGCTATTCCGCCTTCGTTGCTGATCCAAATCCCGCCTAATATGTGTGACTAATAATCCTTCACCAGGTACCTGGACACTCTAGTTTAATCTCAAAAAGGAAAGTAGGATGCATACTTTGCATTTTTTCTACCCTATATTTCAGAGACTCAGAAGGGGTGCGCGAGAGAAGATAATTTACAGTACAATTCAACAATATCAAAGTGATAAATGAGCAGCAAATAACATATTAGGCCAACAAACACAATATCAAAATAATTAAACCAAGTACAAGTCAATATCAAAAGCTCGAATTCTGGTTATTCCCAGCAGAGTCGCCAGAGATGTCACACCTCGTTTTCGTTTGGGTCGAAGGATTTTTCCAATTAAAGTGACGGTATTGAATAGGGATTATTTTTGTTTACAGAGTCGCCACTGGGAATTGAGTTATGGTGTTCCAAGTCAATTTTTTGAATCCCTAATCAAAAAGAAGTTGACTCTTTTATTATTGGTCTGCGAGCTAGAAATCTGGGTAAGGAATTCTGTTGACCAAGGGGAAGGTGTTAGGCATCCCTCAAGTCCCGTGGTTCTAGAAAGGTCGCTTTATTGACTTATATTCGGCTTAAATTAATTCTTGGATAAACTAGGTTTGATTAGTTGAATAGAAAGGTGAAAAAAGACCTCGATGGAGCACAACTTTCTTTGCTATATTATTAAAATCTTTGAGTGTTGGATTACAGAGGAAAATTGCCGAAAAAAGCGAACAAGACATTGATCGAAGCTCGAACAAAACACTTCTCCAACTCGACTCTTTCGAGAAAATTAATTCATACAACACAACCGCTACAATTTTCTGATTTTAAAAGTTAACAAATAGCTACCTCTCGAGAGCCACAAACTTGAAACCACGAATAAGATCCTCCCTCGTTCTTTCTCTGTTTCTTTTTTTTTTCCTTTGCCTTTGATTTGTGTTTTGTTTGGTATTATTTTTATCTCTGTTCTCCTTCTCGTATTCTCTCTGTTTCTTTCTATCTTTCTGTTTCTTCTCCCTCTATAGTGTATGTGAATGTCTATATATAATGCATGTGTATGCATATATAGTGCATGTGTGTGAGTTGAGATGTGTGCAGGAAAGGGGACGTGAGGCTGAGGGAGTGGCAATGTGTGTAAAGTGGGGTAAAAAAAAGAGTGGGACGTGGGAGTTGGGGTGGTTTGGGTAGATTAAGATTTTTTTTTGAAAGATAAAAATAATAATGATGAAATATTAACTAATTAATTTTTATACTAAGAAGATATAAGAAAAGTTTATAGCTAGACTAAAATAAAATATAATTAAGAGAATATTAAGATTACTATCTTATTTATTAAAACCTAAATTAAAAGAAAACATATTTTTAGAAAAAATTTCTTTTATTTTGCAAAGTAAAAACAAAACTTATACTAAAATGTGACTATTTTTGGACATCTTTTCACAATTTTTCAAAGAAAACCTACTAAAAATGAAATAGAAGCTAAAGCAAAGATTAGACATATAATAAATATTTAAAGCTAAAATAGGTTAAAGTTCGAGGAGGGTAAAAAATCACATGTTTACGTTGAGGTAAAGTCAACCTTTGTGGAGCGGATCAAGGCCAAGCAATTTGAGGACAAGAAGTTGAATGCACTCCGAAATAAAGTGGTGAGCGGGGAGGTGGCGGACGCCACTCTTGATGCGGGTGGAGTATTGTGGTTTAAGGTGAGGTTATGTGTTCCTCAGTTTGGTGATTTGATTCGTGATGTACTCTCAGAGGCCCATGGTTTGCGTTATTCTGTTTATCTGGGTACAACCAAGATGTATTGTGACTTGAGGCAACTTTCTTGGTGGCCTGGGATGAAGAGGGACATAGTGGATTATGTATCCAAGTGTCACAATTGTCAGCAGGTAAAGTATGAATACCAAAGGCCTGTGGGTTTACTTCAGAGGATGCCTATTCCTGAGTGGAAATAAAGTATAAAGGAAATTCATTCAATAAAGGATAAAGGAAATTCATTCAGTAAAGTTTCAATGGAAGCATCATCCATTTGAGGAAGCTACTCGGGAATCTGAGAAGGTCATGCGGGATAAGTACCCTAAATTGTTTGAGGATACAGGTACTCTCTTCTTTCCTTTTTGTTTAGCCATTTTTTGCATTTATTCGTTTGGGGACGAACAATGGGTAAATTGATATTTGTTGTAATTACCCTCTTCGTTGTTACGTATGAGTCCTACATTTAAAATCTCGCATCAAAATTCTTTTTGGTTCGCAAGTTACGAAGTTCAGGCTAGGCTAGTTTTGCTTGATTTTGGGGCGAGGTGTGGTCTAGGGAAATCTGGGAATGATTTAGACCAGTGTGGTGGTAACAGTGTTGATTTTTAGTTAGTTAAGACGATAAGGAACTCATAGGAATTTATCAAATCGAATTTGGGTAAGTAGAACTCCCAAAATTGATCTTATCATAAAGGGTATTGTTTAGAATGTCCGAGGTTCAAGGTATGTTGTAAAAAATAAATTTTTTGGGTGAAGACGGACATTCTGTCCCTTCAACACCGCTATAGCGGTGAGCGCTATAGTGGAGAAATTACCGCTATAGCGGTGGTCAAAGGCAGTCAAAACCGCTATAGCGATACCCCGCTATGGCGATAAAAAAAGCAATTTAATGAAATATTTCCCCCATTGGGGCAAGGAAAGGGCGTTCTAGGGCGAATTTCACAAGAAATTCATCGTTTGGCTTAAAAAAGGTAAGTAATTCATCCCTGTTAACTTGTAATTGATTATTAAGCCTTAGAATCGCTAATTTACGGAGTTGGGGGAGGGTTTTAGGTGGATTTTGGCTAATTTCTGGTGAAATGGGGAAAAATTAGGAATAAGTTAATGGATTTTGTTTATTAATTGTTTATTTACCATTGCATTTCGTTAATTCACTTAGTAATCCATAAAATTGGTAGATTAGGTGAATTACGGTGGGGAAAAACCCTAGAACGGGAAGGGATTGATCATGAACTTGACCTTAAGAGTTAGGTATTCATTATAAATCCCGACATATTTGGTCATTTTTTAATTTATGTATTTATATGCATGTTCTAGACCACGAGCAAGCGGGAATTCCACGGAAGGGCAAAGCTCCGGCTTAAAGGGTTGTGCAAGCTTGATTCGAGGTACTTGATGGTATTGTAGTTTAATCTAACTTGTATTATATGTGCATGTTAAGTACATTGTAGTGTGGCTGGTTAATGCATGTTGTTTGGAAGTCAATGCAATGGTTTTACTTACTTATGATTAACCTATCTTAATTCTAATATGTGGAATGTTTCGACATTGGGAACGTTCCCATAGGTTATTGGTGAAACAAGTTGGCAGACATTTATGTCTAAGGTTTATTACATGGACGATAATTTTCCCCTGCAGGTCATAGGTAGAGGGTATTTGTATAACTCCTAATGTGTATGTACGAGGTTCAGGTGAGTTTGACGGTTCCATGAGTGAATCGGGGAATATGTGTTTATCTATGCTTGATAATGGTATATGTGTCTTGCCTTGACTTGACTGTACTTGACTTGGTGACATTTGTTGAATTGTTGATTTTTAATCCTGAACTATCTTTTTGGTGTTTATGTGTTAAGTGTATGATGTGTTGTCATGGATTAGTTGGTTATACTATTATTTAGTTACGTATTCATATTTTCATCTTGGATTGGCCAAGTGACTCTACCAATACACCGTTGATTTCTTGTGTGCTGATACTACACTTGCATTTACTTTTGTGAGTGCATTGCATATTCCAACGGCTCCTACGAGACCTCAGTTGTGATTCCAGACTTCAAGGTGAGCAGCATTTTCGGGACACCATGGAATCTCTCTCTTGGCATAGTTCCTTATTTTTGTACTTATGTTTCATTTTAGTTTTTGGGGTTTCATCCCCTTTCTTAATATTCCAGGTGTAGTTTTGGTGCACAACTTTCGGTTCCTAGGGGTGATTTTGTTAAGTACAATGTTTTCGTTTTCAGTTGTACTTGTTTTTGGTTTAGATTTGACATTTATTTATTGCTGGATTAATTTTGACTCCTCTAAGTATTTATTATGAGTTGGTATTTGGGGTTGGTTTCGGGTAGTTGGTTCTCCCACCAGATGACTAGCGTGGGTGCCACTCATGAAGGGTTTGGGTTGTGATAGCGAACGTACATTTGGTCTAGCATACTACTATAATTGACACTGAAAGATAAGTGAAAGTTCTAAAAACATAAAATAAGATTCGATCCTTAAATTGATGTAAAATTTTTTATAAAAAAGAAATATATTTATAATCAAACTAAATTTTGAAACATAAAGTTGAACTAACTGATCAACTGATTATCTATAAAGCTTCTACTGATATAACTGAATACTATTTTACCGGACAAGACCACCGATATATGATTATGTAAACTAACAAACAAGAACTACTGAATTAGACTACACACTAAGCCTTCTGGAAATAAAGAGGGTTCGCCCAAAGCTGAGGAGATAGAGCCTTCTGAAGTGTCTGATCATGAACTTGAGTACTTGAATTTGCATCATAAAATGGTGCATCGTCAAATGGCATCAGTACGTAAAATGTATGGTACGTAATAAAGCTGAAGTGAAATAATACTAATATCTAATAAAGCTGAACATCTGAGACATAAATATGATATGCAATCAAGATCATGAAATAACTGACTATGACAAAAAATCCTAATTATCTTAATCATAATTGCATCTGAAAGGCTGAGCCAATAGGATAAACTGAATGACTGAGATAGAGTAACTACGCAACTAAAACTGAATAATAAGTATGATGTATGCAAAGCATTATAAATATATGTTTAGAAACTAATGACCTGATGTCATAAATCATACTTCAAATAAAATAATGAGTATCTAAATCATGGGCAACTGGATAACTAGATCATAAGCTAAATTGAATGTCTAAAATCAAGAGATAAACTGAATACTGAATCTTAAAGAAATTTAAGGGTAAAACATTGTAAAAACATTCTTAAAACTGAAGGTCTTATCCAAAATATAATCTTTCTTGAAAATATTAAGTTTTTTATGATATGAGGATTATCTCATAATCGACATACACCACATGAGCTCGTGATATATAATCTCGGACCCGTTCGGGAGAGCTATCATATATCTTGTCGGGATATAGAACGAAATTGAACTACGGATCCAGACTAGGCCACTTTGGGCTAAAAGAGAAGTCGTCTGAACTTGTGGGACGATCTTATTTTATGCTAGCAGATGTAATTTTGGGGCATATGTTATATGACTTCATATCCTTCTTGATGTTAAATAGTCCTTCAAAACATATATATTCTCATACTTAATCCTTTTAAGGTAAACTGATAATCATGTTGTGGAGCCTTGGCTTAAAACCATATCATGAAAAATATACTATTAGTGAGCTTTGGCTCAATATCATATCATAAACTATAATACACTTGTGAGCCTTTGCTCAAAATACCGAGTAACATGCTAGTTCTGAAATTACAAGATAAAAAAATATTTTCTTTCAAAATTGAATAACATGCATGGAAAGATTTTGTAAAATTTCATAAAGTAATATTCAAAATCTTAAATAAATTTTCATAGAAATTTGAGACGATGCTGTAAAATATGAAATAGACTTCAAAATTTTAAGATAAGTTCATAAGGTTTAAAATAAAATTCAAGGACATGAATCATAATTGTGAAAAAGAACAAGGTTCCCGTACTAAAGTGATAACCTTACATATCTTGAGACGAGGAAGAACTCAATTTTTTAAAAGTTTTATTTCTTTTGTTAGTGGCTCCCCTTTGCCTTGGTGCTACGCGGGCCTAGTAGCTGGGCACTTAGCGGTAGCTTTAGTGATGCCATAAATGATTTTTCTCCCATTTTAACCCCATAGCTTGGTTATGTACCCCTAAATTTAATCCAAGATGACTTTGGGGATTATATGATGACTTGAAAACTGTAATACATGCATGAGATGATTCAAAATGTAATCCTCTTTCGAAAATGTTTCTCTCTTCTCTCTCCAAAAATGATCCCTAGATCCTATATTGGAATGAATATTGTGTCCACCGGCCAGCCATCATTGGAAGCTGGTCAGCATCTTTCTAATGCAAATTTCCCCCCAATTGAATCCAAATTCAAGCAAAGTTCCAGAAAACCCTAAATTCCAATGGAGAAAACTTTTGTGAAATCGGTAGCAACCATTGCCCCAAACACAAAAACTATTTTATGTAAAGAAGTTGTCCTGGTGGAAGGTGTTGCACATGTCAAATGGATGGAGGAAGAAGCAGACAAAATGAATAGAATGGAGAATCTTCAATTTGCTGTTATAGGCAAATTCACTTATGAATAGACAGATCTTGATGAACTGAGGAAGATTATCCCGAAATAATATGATATTAAAGGTGATTTTACAATTGATTTATTCTAAAATTGTAATGACCCAAACCATCGTTACGTGTAAAAATACCTCAAAAATAATTTATGATGAATAATGGGGACAAAATGGACCCGGAAAAAATTAAATAGGGGAGGAAAATTGGAGCCTGAGGGAATTGAGCTAAGAGGCCCAACAATGGACTGGGCCGGATAGTTGGTTAACTACTACAATGGTTGGAGAACTGCAACAGCGGTAAAAGGCAGTAGCTCAGTCGAGGAATTTTTAAAAAACTCATTTCTCTTTATCTCCCTAGGTTGACCCTTTCCTCTATAAACACTCTAAAAAATCCTATTCCTCCAACCATGAGATTTCAAAGTCCAAGTTCATGAGAGCGGTTTTGAGGCACACCCAGAGGGAACCCAACATGGGAATGTGCTTAGCACATGCGGGACAGCTCGCTCCCCTACGTAGCAATATGTTTCATCTAAGAGGTAAGTTAAGGTTTATTTTGTAGCAACTAGACTTGGGTTAGATACATTTAATGTATAGTGATGTCGGGAGTATCATGCATTTGACCTTCGGCCACAAATTTGGATGAATGGACATGTTTAAAAATCGGATAGGCTCGAATATGTTTAATTATTGTATATTGCATTAGTGCTTTGATTGGGCTAAGGGATGGATTGGAAGATGGAGCGAATGTGCGTAGCTTAATATCTTCCAGGGTTTGAGTATAATGGAAAGGTGAATGAGATAGTGTGAAATTGTAAAAAGGGAAATTAAGGTGACTCGACTAAAACATAAATGTTATAAATTTTCAAATTGCATTAAGGGATCTTGTTTAATTCTAATGTCTTAATGGTCAAGTTGTACTGTAAGAAGTGGCTAAAAGGTAAGGCATGGTAAGCCGAGATTTATAAATTGCATAATCGAAATCAGTGAATAATGAACGAACATAAAGAATAAATATTGTGAAGTAAAAAATAGAATATCTGTTAGAAGTAGTTAGGAAAGATTAGAAGGTAATGTGAAAAAAAACTCGAGGTTGGCAAGCGGTTAGAGAAAAAGTGTGAATAATGTGAACTTGGGTTAAGGCATCCCCGTTGGGGTGTATGGTAAATCATGGTTGTGAATGTGTATGTGAAGACTAAGGTCACTGATTAAATGAATTGGACGGTTGATGTAACATTAGACTGGATTGACCCGTGTTGGGTTGTGGACTGAACATTTGTGACTATCTTTTGCATGAATTGCGATTTATTAATTTTATGCACACTTCATATGCATTGGGATGACATGGTGTAATATAAATCGGGTACCATGCCGGTACAAATATGATATATTATGATATGAGTCGGGTATCACTCTGATACATCTATGGTATGTTGTGATATGAGTCGGGTACCACGTCGGTACAAATATGATATGTTGTGATATGGGTTGGGTACCACGCCGGTACGTTATGATGTTGTTGGTTATGAGATGAGAAGGGATAAGGAGAGATGATGCACACATCTTGCATTCATGCATATGTTTTGAATGTAATTTTATTTTATTATGCTTTTATACGTGTTATTGTTGTGATAAGTGGTGAAAGAGGGCATGAATATAAGTTAAGTTCATAGTGTGGGCCGGCTTGGAGATGAGATTCTACGGTCCCCCTGAGGGAACCAGTTATGGTAGAATATGATTGGTGGGATTTGGAATTTCAAGGGATGTAGTGCTAGGGTGTCTGTGATAGTGAGTATCGAAGGGACTTAGGTGGATGCAGATTAAGAAATTGTAGGTACCACAAGAATGAGTTGGTATTGGAGGAAGAGGTATAGGCAGGAATAGGTGGTCAAAGGACAAAGATATACATAAATATTAAATGATAGGTAGATTATGGAGATGCTAAGTGTAGGTTACAGAGATGCTAAGTGTAGGTTACAGAGATACTAAGTGTAGGTCATAGAGATGCTAAGTGCAGGTCACAGAGATGCTAAACGTTGGGTGTTGGGAGTTGTTTAATGAGGAATTCAAAACCAAAATTTTACTTGATGTTATGATTTCTCCCTATTTATTATTGATGTTATTTGTTTCTAACCTATTATTGATATTATTTGTTTCTAACCCTGTCGGCTGATGTTGATTACAAGTATGTGTGGTTGTACTGATTCTACACTTACTATATCTCCAATCGGGGGTATAGCCATAATACAGGTTAGTTGAAGGTTCTATAGCAGCGATACTAATCACTCAGCAGCAGCTCCTGTCATCTCTATTCAGCATGGATGGTGTATCATGGATGTCCCTACTTCTTATCTAGTGCTCTTGTACCGATTTAGGCTAGGTTCTGGGGAGTTACTTATAGTTGTTTTTTGCATTTACTTTTCTTATCTGATGTATTAAAATAGGATTTGGGTCAAATTGATTGAGTAACCATACTTCAACTATTGGTTAGTTATTCATATGGGGAACATAAATTGACTAAGTAAATATTGTAGAAATTTTCGCATTAAGTGAATGGTGAGTTGTTCAGGGTTCTCCTATTTGGGATAGGCTTAGGTAGGTGTCCGGCACGATTCGGTGGGTTGGGTCATGACAAAGATGGTATCAGAGCCTATGTTACCGATCTCCCAATACAAGAGCAAATATTGAGTAGAGTCCTATGGATTGGTGTGTTGATGTCACGACCCAACCGTTCATGATTGGCACCCACCCTAACCTACGGTGGGAGAACCATACTAATCTCACCCTTACTTAAATATTGCTCTCTCATTCACATTATACAATTTTCCTATGTATTAAATCAGTTCTAAAAGGTTTTCATTTAAATAACATCTTATTCAACAATGTCATCTTTCATAAAATAAATAGAGTGCGGAAACCTCTATTTATTACAATTCTCGGGACCTGTAGTCACCGTACAAGAACATTTAAGAAGAATAACTAAGTCTAAAACCAACACGAATATCCAATAAAACCTAACAAAAGATGAAATCATCTTAGTCCCGAATCAAATGACGTAAACATCATAGGAGGATCTGAAGGTTACCTGTACATGGGGCTTTGAACTGCTAGCTAGAGCCGAGGTCGCATGTCAACCGATGGAAGATGATCTGCACCCAAAAAAAAGAAGAGTACATGTAGCATCAGTAAATCAACAAGTTCTGGTAAGCATCATAGGTCGACTAACTTAACAATGTACAAGTAAGCAAGTCAAACAAGTTAAGTGATCATAACAAAATTCATAATCAATGATATCAATCAGACAGCACACCATGATTCATTGTATAATTAACTCACAAGTTCACTTTCAAAGGCTTTCATGCTTAATCATTTTCAACAACCATTCATCATCACATATAATGAAGGGGAGCCTTGGAGTAACTGGTAACGTTGCTGCCATGTGACCAGGAGGTCACGGGTTCAAGCCTTCAAAATAGCCCCTTGCAAAAATGTAAGGTAAGGCTGCATACAATAGATCCTTTGTAACATCCCGTACCTTCCCAACCCTACTTGACGACGTTGAACAATGTTCACTTAGGTGTTGAGAGCCATAAGTATGTAATTTTTAATGATTTTGATGAGATAATTGATGTTGGCCTTCGTACATGTGATTAAAACTTCGTAGAAGGTGTTTTGTGACTTCGTGGAGCATTTGTGTGGTTGAAAACGAGTCTTGGAGGACCTCCAAACAAAGGATATTAAAGGTAAGAAGTAAGTTAAAGAATAGAACTTGAAGTATCTAACCAAATCCACAAAGAAAAGTGGAAGAACAAAAATTTTCAAAAAAATTAGGGCCAGGCGCGCCAGAGGGCGTGCCAGGACATTAATTGCCCAAAATTTTTGGGCACAAGCAGAAAGGTGGCGCGCCCAAGGGCGTGCCAGGCTGCTTGTGCGCACCTTTCAAAAGTTGGAAAGTCCCAAGGGTGCCCGGGGACGTACCGGGCCAATTTTTGCCACATTCCTTATACAACCTCGAGCCTATACATGGAATAATTGAAGTAATTGGCATTCCATTTGATAATATTATTCGTGGACGAATTTGGCATCCAAATGACGGTTTTACCCCTTTGGTCAAAATAAGCCATACGTGGCTAGAATCACTTGTTTTTGGGATTGAGGCTACGAATATGAATAGCGTGAGTGGGAATATCGTCATGAAACGTATGAAATGATTTAAACATGAGAAATTATAGATTTTATAGGGTTAAGTGATTTGGGCTCAATAAAAACCCAAAATGAGGAAGAAAACATGGGCCAAGAATGGGTCAAATGACCCATTCTTCCATTGACCAAGCCAAACATAGAATTAAATGCCAAGAGTGGCTAAGGATGACCTCAAGGGCTTATATAAAGGGCCAAAAATCAGATTTTTATCACACAAAAGTCTCATGCCAAATCTAGAAATTTCCCAAAGATTTTTCTCTCAACTTCAAACCCTAAGGCACTTCTTGGAGCAAGATCATCATTTTTAAAGCTTGGGTAAGTGTTTATTCTTATGGATTAACATATTATATGAATGAGAGATTATGTAGATCATGTTGGTTATGCTTGGAAGTGGTTAACATGGCACTTTATTTCTTTGTAAAAGATGTCACGACCCAAAATTCCATTCGGGCCGGACTGGCACCCGAAGCCGATATGGCCCGAGAGAACCAATCTTTGCTTATGCCTAATCGTATGCATACCGTAAGAATCATCATCAACTCGCAAAGACATAAGATGCGAAGTGCGGAAATCATGTTCGTATGCATACCGTAAGAATCATCATCAACTCGCAAAGACATAAGATGCGAAGTGCGGAATCATGGAACATTATGTATATAAGAGACTTGGCCGTTAGGGCCATCAAACCAAAATGAGTATACATATCTTACATTCTATTCCCACATAAGTCTACAAAAGCCTCTACAGATACATAGCTATGACAAACCTAGAGTCGGGACAACACCCCGCTCTATACTCATATACAATACCAAAATACATGTACATAGCAACTCAGAAAGCCCCAAACCAAATGGAGTAATCCAAAAGTCTTCAAAAGATCTGCAACCTACAGTGGAGGTCTACTAGTACCTGCGCCTGCAGCAAGTAAGGTAAGCCCCCAGGAGGGGTCAGTACGGATAATGTACTGAGTATGTAAGGCCATATGAAAATGTCATGAATACATCAATAGAATCAAAATGTAAGAGGATAATCAAGACGAATAACCCATCGATTTGCATATGTGGAACCATGTAGCTTACATAAATTAAGTTCTTCTCTTTATGGTTTATTCCTCATCACTCATATCATAACGTACCCGGGCCCCAATTGATCAGTGGGTCTTAACATAACATAATGTTATGTTGGGATCGGCTCGAGCTAGGCTTATGCCTCTAGACATATCAGGTTCGGCTCGAGCTAGGTTATTACCCCTAGAGCTGCCCCCTGTCAGGATCGTTCCGAGCTAGGCTTATGCCTCTAGGACTGCCCCCGATCCAACAATCTCGGGATCGGCTTGAGCTAGGCTTCTTGCCCCCAAAGCTACCACCCATACTTGATCATTGACCACCAACAGATATGAATTTCTTTATTTCTTACTTTTGAGAGATTGAGTCATCCACTTATGAGAGATTGATACAATCAGTTATGAGAGATTAACGTAGATATACATAGCCACAACATTATTGGAAGCTCAAGAACACAACATGATTGGGACTTTTGAAGCATGTCCATAATTATGCAACTCATGAACAACCATGATTAGTGAATGAAGAATATGTGACTTAACAATAGATAATGTTATTGAAACCATTAGACACAAGTCAATGAACAAGAGGTATGTGTATAACCACTATAGGCACTTTGGAACATAACCGTTTTGGGCTTTTGGAACATTGACCAACGAATATGAGAAATACAATTACAAATGGATAAATGAGTAGGAAATATGTGCTAATAACCATTTCTAACCGGATATAGAATACCTTAGCATATTTCGGGATGGTACAAATGTAATGTCAATGTGAATACTATTTGCCGCAGAAAGATACGGACAGAGTAACCTTACATACCTGGTCTTCTCAATACCAATACACAATCTTAAATGCGCATACAATAATCCCGATCCTTCATTATGTTTCACTCTACAACACAAATACATAACGGAGCCAACACTAACCACCAACTACTTTACAAATGCATATAACATCAATGAGTAACATGCCATTTTCCCTTGACAAAACCATTGAAGAAATTATTATTCCAAAAATCCCACAATATTCCCAACATTTATCAATACATGACAATTAATACATTTCACCACAACACTTCTCCTTTACACTTTCTTATCCACACCACATCACAAATAATCCATCAAATGACCCTAATACATCTCATAGCACATATCGGTCAAAATCCCATAATTTACACTTATAGAAAAATCACAAGTTTAGTAACAAAATAACACCATACATGTTCATATTTTATCCATACCATGCTCTTTCATCAAGACATCAAGTCTCTTTTCAAGTTCAAATCACAAAGATGGCACATCTTTCACCAAAAGCAAAAATACACTATTCACCACCTTGCCAACACAACTATCATGATATACATAATATCCCATGCATATAATATGTTAATCCATGAGAATAAATACTTACCAAGTCTTGGAATTGTATAATCTTGCTCCAAAAGTTGTCTTTGAGCTTTTAGGGTTTGAAGAGCCCAAAGGGGTTTTCTTGAAAATTCTAGAAAAAGGCAAAAAAAGCATGTGTGTTTTGTGGATTAAAATCTGATTTTTGTGCCCCTTTTATAGAGCCTTGAAGTCCTATTTATCCACCTTGCTCAATCATTAATTGGTCAAAGAAATAATGGGTCATCTGACCCATTCTTGGCCCATGTCTTTTGCCTCATTTTGGGCCTCTTTTGAGCCCAATTCACTTAACCCAAAAAAATTCATAATTCCTCATGTTTAATTCATTTCATATACTTTACAACAATATTACCACTCACGTAATTCATACTCGTAGCCTCACTTCCAAAAACAAGCGATTCTAGCCACGTATGGCTGATTTTGATCATAAGGGTAAAACCGTCATTTTGATGCCAAATTCGTTCTCAAGTAATTTTATCATACCAATATGATAATTGACTCATTTCATGTATATACTCATGGTTGTAGAAGAAACGTGGCAAAACTCGGTTTGGTACGACCCCGGGTACCCTTGGGACTTTGAAAATTTCCAACTTTCAAAAAATGGAAAAACCAGCGTGGCACGCCCTTGGGCGCGCAAACTTACTGCCTATGAGCACAAAAATTTGGCCCAAAGCGGCATGGTACGCTCCCCATCGCGCCCCTACCTTATTTTTTTGAAAAAATTCATTTTTCGACTTTCCTTCGCGGGTTTAGTTAGATACTTCAAGCCCTATCCTTTAACTTAATTCTTAACCTTAATATCCTTTGTTTAGAGGTCCTCTTAGCCTCATTTTGAACCCCACAACTGCTCCACGAAAATCACAAAACACCTCCTATGAAAGGCTAAGCACATGTACGAGGCCAAATTTCAATTTTTTCATCATTAACATTACCAAATACATACTTATAGGTCTCAACACCTACGTAACCATTATTAAATGTCGTCAAATAAGGTTGAGAAGGTACGGGGTGTTACATTCTTCCCCCCTTAGAAACATTCGTCCTCGAATGTTAGTAACATCGCCTCATGTACGTCCCATACATCTCTATCTTAACATATATACGCATATACACAGAATATTCATGGATACTTCCTTGTTATAGCCCAACTCCATACCTTGAACTTTCTCCCCCCGTTTAAAATAGTCACGGGTACTTTGACTTCATTGTTTCTTTGGCTCCCTACATGATTCGGTTTCTCCACTATATTTTTACCAAAGCTATATATTCTATTTTTTTTTTCATCTTATCCATATAGGATGGCAATACATATCCTTTCATAATTGACATCCCGCATAGCTTGGACATAATGGACCTCAGCTGTAACACCCCGTACATTTCTAAGTCTGGCCAACAATCGTAACACTTATGGACATATGACGACATGGGAGAATTGATGAATTTTGTATTAAATTATGGGCCTTTAAAGGATTGTACAATTGGGCCCTAAATGAGGCCCAATTATTATGAGAAAGACATGGCCCAAAAGGGTTATTTTTGACCCATTCTTCCATTTTCTTCCTTTTGACCAAATCAAAATAGCATTAAATGCTAAGTAAAAGATAAGGGAGACTTGAGGGACTATATAAAGAGGAAAAAAATCATATTTTATTGCATTAAGCTCTCATGTTCTTTCTAGACTTTACCAAAAACAAATTGCCCTTTTCTCTCAAGAACCCTCATCACTCCTTTGGCCAAGATCATCAAGTGGTAAGACTTGGTAAGTGTTTATATTGATGGATTAATATATTTTATGCATAATATATGGTGTATGTTATGTTGGTTATGTTGGTGGAATATTGAGAAGTTCACAATAAGTGAAAGGTTACATGTTTGCTTAAATCGGAGGTTGGTTTGTCTTGTAAACTTGGTGATGGGCTTGTGGTTGTGAAAAAAGTGAACTTGGTGGAGTAAATATTTACATGTGATATGTTATTATGGTCTTACTTTGTTTTATATTTGTGCATAACATTTGGAATTAATATTGTGAAATTGGTTATGGTTTTGGTGTCGTAATGGCCGTGGAATGTGGTTTTGAGTGTCGTTATGTGTGTTGTGAGACCATGGATGAATGTTGGTGTTTAATATGATCAAAAATTTGTTCAAATATGTTGGATTGTGATCATGGACCATTCACGGCCTTAAAAGACCCCAAAAAAGTCATTTCGGACCAAAACAGGCATCCGCCCCCGCAGACGAGGGCATCTGCGGGCGCAGATGCCAACGCAGAAGGCCTTGGAATTTTCTAGGAGCCATCTGTGCGTGCATTTAAGCCACCTGCATACGCAGGTGGCAGCGCAGGTCACCTCCAGAATTGAATTTGTATGTTTCCGTCTCTAGTTGATCCCCGAAAGCCCCGATACCCTTTTGGGATTAATTATCAACTTGTGATGTTGTTTTAATGACTTTAAAGTATCGTAAGGAGGTGTGTTGGACTGTATTAAGTATGTATGATTGCTTATATGTTGTCATAAAGGAATAATTATGACGGAATGATAAAAGAAAAAGCGTAAAGGGTAAGTGTGGTGTGAAATGCTATCGAGATATGATCTTTTGATCAATGTGGGTAATGTTATGGTGTTGTTGATATGGAAATGCAGTGGATTGTATTGTAAAGGGGTGACATGACGTATATGGTAGTTGCATGGTTCAATGTTGTCTTGTACGCCTTTATAGTGACTAGTTTCTAATGTAAGTTCCGGTATGGACTTGTATTGTAGAGTAAGACGTAAGGAAGAAACTGGACTATTGTGTTTATACATAGACTTGTGCATTATTCATACTTGGAAGTGAAGGTATGTAAGGCTACTCTTTCCGTATCATTCTGCAGCACCTAGTGTCACATTGTCATTACACATGTTCCATTCCAAAATGTTCAAAGGTATTCCATTCCCGGTTGTTAGTCATTGTTACACACATGTTCTTTATACATTGATCAAATGTAATTCACATGACTCATGTTCATTGATTAATGTTCCAATAATGTTCCAACGTTTCTATAATATTTTAATCACTAAATTACCAATCTCTCACAAGTTAAAGTATCAATCTCAAACGTAAAGAATTGAAGTAATAAGCACTTATTGAGAACGGGTGGCAACCCAAAGGGGAATAAGCCTAGCTAGGGGCGATCCCGCATGATTATTGGATACAGGGGGCAGCTCAAAGGGGCATAATCCTAGCAAGAGACGAACCTGCTTTATTGATTTATGGGTGGCAGCTCAAAGGGGCATAAGCCTAGCTAGAGACGATCCCAATGTTATTTCCCACTGATCAGTTGGGCCCGGGCATATATGATTGATGATCACATGAATTATGAAGGAGTAAAGTAATGTGAAATGAAGCAAAGAAAGTAATGCACATGATCCCACACTTGTATACTATATTAGTTTGTTCATGTAATATGTTCACTTGTACTTGTTTTCATCAAAGCTCTTATACCTCAGATGTTTACCTATAGTTTTACATACTCAGTACATTCCTCGTACTGACCCCTCTTGGGGAATTTACCTTACTTGCTGCAAGCGCAAGTACTAGTAGGCCTCTGCAGTAGGTTGCCAGTTGTTGCAGATCGTTGGTGAGCTCCAGTTAGTACGAGGCTTCTCTGAGTCTCACTTGTATATGTATTTTGGTATTGTAATGGTGTATAAAGCGGGGACTTGTCCCGACTTTTAGTTTGTTTTGGTCAATGCATCTGTTAGAGGCTTTTGTAGACACATGTGGGTATATGTATATAAGGTGACTCATGAAGTCTTGGTTTGATGGCCTCAACGGCCAAGTTTCTCAAATGTGTCTATCTATATGTCACATGTTTCATGATTTTCGATATTAGCCATTCATGTTCTTATGTGATAGTTGTGTTTCCTATGGCATGCGTATGAATGTATAGAAGCATAGCTTGGTTCTCTCAGGCCTTATCGGCTACGGGTGCCAATCACGCCTCGTTGGGATTTGGGGTGTGACAAAAGTGGTATCAGAGCAGGTCGTTCTAAGGATGTCTACAAAGCCGTGTTTGAGTAGAGTCTTACTTATCAATATGTTGTGCACCACATTTATAAGTAGGAGGCTACGGGACATTTAGGAATTTGTTTCTCTTCTTCAATTCTAGATCGTGCAATAGAGCCAGTGTTGTAAGTTGAATTGAATCTGATTATGGTAATTGTTTTTATAGTTAAAATGTCGATGACAAAAAGAGGTCGAGGAAAAAGTAAGAAGATAGATAAAATTGCTGGTGAAGGAACCAGTATACCACCACCTGATCAAGTTAATCAAGGTGATGCTGAGAATGAATTTGTGTCACGAGCTTCCTCTACTCCCTCTGTCCCAGAAGAGTCGAGTATGAGAAGAGTACCTGCAGATCCACCAGTAAATACTACCACTGATCAGGACTTAAAGGATGCAGTGCAGATGTTGACTCGAATAGTTGTTGCACAGGTTCAGGGACAAGGTGGTCCAGTGACGGGTGATGATAGCGCAGCAAGAGCAGCTAGCCGCAGAACACAGGACTTCTTGAAATTAGATCCTCCCACATTCACTGGATCAGACCCGAAAGAAGATCCGCAGGATTATATAGATCAAATCCAAAGGGCTTTGGAAGTAATGCACGTGTCCGATGTGGAAACGGTCGAGCTTGCGGCTTATCGATTAAAGGGTAAATCTAGATTATGGTACGAAGACTGGAAACGGTCAAGGGGAATTGATGCACTCCCCGCTAGTTAGGAAGAATTTAAATTGGCATTCCTTGATCACTATCTCCCCTATGAAGTCCGAGAGGCTCGTGCGGACCAATTTTTGAATTTGTGACAAGGTAACATGAGTGTTAGAGAATACAGCCTCAAGTTTAATTCCTTGGTCTGGTATGCTCCGAATGTGGTAGCTACGATGACTGACAGAGTTCACCGATATGTGGACAGACTGAAACCATATTTGGTCCGAGATTGCACTATTGCTTCATTGAATAGGGACATGGATATAGCTAGAATACAGGCCTTTGCATAGAAAATGGAAGATCAAAGGCAACGAATAAGAACACAAGGGTTTGACGAAGGGCCGTCGAAGAGGGTTAGATCTACGGGACAGTCTATGGCGTCCCAAGGAGAGTTTAGACCTCGGAGTTTCAACAGGCCGCCGAGACCCTTATTTTCTTATTCCACGACAGGTACTCCATAACAATTTCGAGGATCTAGAGGCAGTTATGTCGGGCGCAGCAGTATGGTTTGGGGTCCACAGACAGTAGGATTTCCTCGCCAGCCGTGTCAGCACTGCGGGGAGTTTCATTTAGGTAAATACCGAATTGGAAGGAATGTTTGTTATTTTTGCGGTAAGCCAGGACACATGGCGAGAGAGTATCCACAGAGGAGCATGGGTGGTATAGCACGACCTGCGGGGTCAGCTGTTGCATCATCATCATCCGTGCCTTCCTTAGGTAGAGGAGCACAGCCTATGGGACGAGGTAGAGGTGCTAGAGGAGCTGCTAGTTCCAGCGGAACTCAGAATCGTATTTATGCACTAGCTGATCGTCAGAATTCGGAGGCATCACCTGATGTGGTCACAGGTATCTTGTCCATATTTTCACATAATGTGTATGGATTGATTGATCCGGGTTCTACATTATCATATGTTACTCCTTTGATTGCTGAAAAATTTAAAAGAACGTCGGAATTACTAATTAAGTCAATTGAAGTAACGACACCGGTTGGTGAATCTATCATAGCAAAGAGAGTTTATCGTGATTGTATAGTCACTGTTTGTGGTTATGATACATTGGCCGATCTTGTTGAGCTAGACATGCTAGATTTCGATGTTATCATGGGAATGGATTGGTTAGCCTCTTGCTACGCCACGGTAAATTGCCGAGCTAAGAGAGTACAATTTCATTTTCCACAAAAGGATGTTTTTGAATGGAAAGGTAAGGTGGGAGCACCGAGAGGCAAATTTATTTCCTATCTTAAGGCTAGGAAAATGATATCCAAGGGATATATATGTCACCTCGTGAGAGTGCATGATATTGAAGCGAAGTCACAAATTCCTAAATCCGTTCCGGTGATAAATGAATTTCTTGATGTATTTCCTGAAGATCTTCTAGGTTTACCTCCGGAACGGGAAGTGGAATTTGGCATTGATGTGATTCCAGGCACTCAGCCTATTTCTATTCCTCCATATAGAATGGCTCCAGCAGAACTGCGTGAATTGAAGGAGCAGTTGAAAGATTTGCTGGACAAAGGCTTCATCAGGCCTAGTATGTCCCCGTAGGGTGCGCCAGTATTATTTATACGGAAGAAAGATGGCACATTAAGAATGTGTATTGATTACCGACAATTGAACAAAGTAACAATCAAAGACAAATATCCTCTCCCCAGAATTGATGATTTATTTGATCAATTACAGGGTGCGAAATGCTTTTCCAAGATTGATTTGAGATCAGGTTATCACCAGGTGAGGGTTAGAGAAGAAGATATACCCAAGACAGCATTCCGAACACAGTATGGACATTATGAATTTTTAGTCATGTCATTTGGACTAACAAATACACCTGCAGTTTTTATAGATTTAATGAATAGGGTATTTAAGCCATTTCTCAACGTATTTGTGACGGTATTTATTAATGATATTTTGGTTTACTCGAGATCACAAGAGGACCACACTAATCACTTACGGCAAGTGTTACAGATTCTTCGTGACCATAAATTGTATGCAAAGTTCTCTAAATGTGAGTTTTGGTTGAAATCTGTGGTATTCTTGGGTCATATCGTATCGGATGAAGGCATACGGATTGATACCCAAAAAATTGAGGCGGTGAAAAACTGGCCAAGACCTTCGACGCCTACAAAAAAATTCATAGTTTTCTTGGTTTGGCCGGTTATTATAGAAGATTTGTTGAAGGGTTTTCTTCTATTTTCGTACCATTGACAAAGTTAACCCACAAGGCAACTAAATTCCAGTGGAATGATGCATGCGAAAGGAGTTTCCAAGAGCTGAAAAATAAATTGACTTCTACCCCTGTATTGGTCCTTCCGGAGGGTACAGAAGGGTATGCAGTGTAGTGTGATGCTTCCGGGGTTGGCCTTGGATGTGTATTGATGCAGCATGGAAGGGTAATAGCTTATGCCTCACGGAAATTGCGGCCACACGAGAGAAACTATCCCACTCATGACCTTGAATTGGCAGCGATAGTATTTGCTGTAAAGATATGGCGTCATTATTTATATGGAGTTCATGTTGATATTTACACTGATCACAAAAGCTTGCAATATATCTTTAAACAGAAGGAGCTTAATTTGAGGCAACGAAGATAGTTAGAGCTTTTGAAAGACTATGATGTTGATATTTTATACCATCCAGGGAAGGCGAATGTGGTAGCAGATGCATTGAGTCGCAAGGTAATGGGAGACACTAATGGCCAACCGACAGAAAAGAAAGAAATAATCAAAGACCTATATTAGTTAGCCAGCTTGGGAGTTCGCCTTATAGAATCCTCCGATGATAGAGTTATTGTGCAGAATGCAGCAGAATCCTCCTTGATAACTGAAGTGAAAGAGAAGCAGTTTCCAGATTCTATGCTATTGTAGTTAAAGGAAAGTGTACAATAGAATTTGACAAAGGCATTTGATCTTACACAGGAAGGGGTGCTCCAATGCCAAGGTAGATTATGTGTACCGGATATAGACGAATTGAGGAAGCGAATTATGACAGAGGCACATCATTCACACTATTCTATTCATCCAGGTACTACAAAAATGTATCATGATTTAAAAATAGTGTATTGGTGGGGAAATATGAAGAAGAACATTGCGGAATTCGTTGCTCAATGCCCGAACTGTCAACAAGTGAAAGTGGAACATCAGAAACTGGGAGGTTACATGCAATGTATCAATCTTCCAGTCTGGAAATGGGATATGATTAATATGGATTTCATTACGGGTTTGCCTCGTACATTGCGGAAGTTTGATTATATATGGGTCATAGTGGACAGGCTTACCAAGTCAGCGCATTTTCTACCAGTCAAAACGACCTATACAGCTGAGGAATATGCGAAGTTGTATGTAAAAGAAATAGTACGATTGCATGGTATTCCACTTTCTATTATATCAAACAGAGGAGCACAGTTCACAGCGCACTTTTGGAGATCCTTTCAGCAGAGTTTGGGGACACAGGTGAATCTGAGTACGGCTTTCCATCCTCAGACTGATGGACAAGCAGAACATACTATTCAAACACTTGAAGATATGCTACGAGCTTGTGCATTAGATTTTCAGGGCAGTTGGGATGACTATTTGCCTCTTATTGAATTTGCCTACAACAATAGCTATCATTCAAGTATAAAGATGGCACCTTAAGAAGCGTTATACAGACGAAAATGTAGATCACCAATTGGGTGGTTTGAAGCAGGTGAGACTGCTTTACTTGGGCCAGACCTTATTCATCAGGCTATGGAGAAGGTTATGGTGATTCAACAGCGGTTACAAATGGCTCAAAGTCGTCACAAGTCATATGCCGATGTTAGAAGAAGAGGGCTTGAATTCGCCATAGGTGATTGGGTGTTTTTAAAGGTGTCACTGATGAAAGGGGTAATGCGGTTCGGCAAGAAAGGAAAGTTGAGTCCACGTTACATAGGCCCATATGAAATTATTAGAAGATTTGGGAAAGTTGCTTATGAGTTGGCACTACCCCAAGAAATCTCCACAGTTCATCCGGTATTTCATGTGTCAATGCTTCGAAAGTGCGTGGGAGATCCATCTCGTTTTACTCCTACAGACGATATACAGGTCACAGAGGACCTTACCTATGAGGAGACACCTATAGCTATTCTGGATAGACAAGTGAAGATATTGAGGAATAAAGACATTGCTTCTGTAAAGGTACTTTGGAGGAATCAGCAAAGAGAAGAGGTCACCTGGGAAGCTGAAGACATGATGAAATCCAAATACCCCCATTTGTTTCAAAGAGAAGAATGACAAGTAAGTATTTAGAAGATTTGAGTACATCTCTATATGATGACATGAACAATACTCCTATACTTTTAATTGATCACTTTGACTATTCACACTAACATTCGAGGACGAATGTCTCTAAGGGGGGACCTCAGCTGTAACACCCCGTACGTTTCTAAGTCTGGCCAACAACCGTAACACTTATGGACATATGACGACATGGGAGAATTGATGAATTTTGTATTAAATTATGGGCCTTTAAAGGATTGTACAATTGGGCCCTAAATGAGGCCCAATTATTATGAGAAAGACATGGCCCAAAAGGGTTATTTTTGACCCATTCTTCCATTTTCTTCCATTTGACCAAATCAAAATAGCATTAAATGCTAAGTAAAAGATAAGGGAGACTTGAGGGACTATATAAAGAGGATAAAATCAGATTTTATTGCATTAAGCTCTCATGTTCTTTCTAGACTTTACCAAAAACAAATTGCCCTTTTCTCTCAAGAACCCTCATCACTCCTTTGGCCAAGATCATCAAGTGGTAAGACTTGGTAAGTGTTTATATTGATGGATTAATATATTTTATGCATAATATATGGTGTATGTTATGTTGGTTATGTTGGTGGAATATTGAGAAGTTCACAATAAGTGAAAGGTTACATGTTTGCTTAAATCGGAGGTTGGTTTGTCTTGTAAACTTGGTGATGGGCTTGTGGTTGTGAAAGAAGTGAACTTGGTGGAGTAAATATTGACATGTGATATGTGATTATGGTCTTACTTTGTTTTATATTTGTGCATAACATTTGGAATTAATATTGTGAAATTGGTTATGGTTTTGGTGTCGTATTGGCCGTGGAATGTGGTTTTGAGTGTCGTTATGTGTGTTGTGAGAACATGGCTGAATTTTGGTGTTTAATATGATCAAAAATTTGTTCAAATATGTTGGATTGTGATCATGGACCATTCACGGCCTTAAAAGACCCCAAAAAAGTTATTTCGGACCAAAACGGGCATCCGCCCCCGCAGACGAGGGCATCTGCGACCCAAAAAAAGTTATTTCGGACCAAAACGGGCATCCGCCCCCGCAGACGAGGGCATCTGCAGGCGCAGATGCCAACGCAGAAGGCCCTAGAATTTTCCAAGAGCCATCTGTGCGTGCATTTAAGCCACCTGCGTATGCAGGTGGCAGCGCAAGTCACCTCCAGAATTGAATTTGTATGTTTCCGTCTCTAGTTGATCCCCGAAAGCCCCGATACCCTTTTGGGATGTAATTATCAACTTGTGATGTTGTTTTAATGACTTTAAAGTATCGTAAGGAGGTGTGTTGGACTGTATTAAGTATTTATGATTGCTTATATGTTGTCATAAAAGAATAATTATGACGGAATGATAAAAGAAAAAGCGTAAAGGGTAAGTGTGGTGTGAAATGCTATCGAGATATGATCTTTTGATCAATGTGGGTAATGTTATGGTGTTGTTGATATGGAAATGCAGTGGATTGTATTGTAAAGGGGTGACATGACGTTATATGGTAGTTGCATGGTTCAATGTTGTCTTGTACGCCTTTATAGTGACTAGTTGCTAATGTAAGTTCCGGTATGGACTTGTATTGTAGAGTAAGACGTAAGGAAGAAGCTGGACTATTCTGTTCGTACATAGACTTGTGCATTATTCATACTTGGAAGTGAAGGTATGTAAGGCTACTCTTTCCGTATCATTCTGCAACATCTAGTGTCACATTGTCATTACACATGTTCCATTCCGAAATGTTCAAAGGTATTCCATTCTCGGTTGTTAGTCATTGTTACACACATGTTCTTTATACATTGATCAAATGTAATTCACATGACTCATGTTCATTGATTAATGTTCCAACGTTTCTATAACATTGTAATCACTAAAGTACCAATCTCTCACAAGTTAAAGTATCAATCTCAAATGTAAAGAATTGAAGTAATAAGCACTTGTTGAGAACGGGTGGCAACCCAAAGGGGAATAAGCCTAGCTAGGGGCGATCCCGCATGATTATTGGATACAGGGGGCAGCTCAAAGGGGTATAAGCCTAGCTAGAGACGAACCTGCTTTATTGATTTATGGGTGGCAGCTCAAAGGGGCATAAGCCTAGCTAGAGACGATCCCAATGTTATTTCCCACTGATCAGTTGGGCCTGGGCATATATGATTGATGATCACATGAATTATGAAGGAGTAAAGTAATGTGAAATGAAGCAAAGAAAGTAATGCACATGATCCCACACTTGTATACTATATTAGTTTGTTCATGTAATATGTTCACTTGTACTTGTTTTCATCAAAGCTCTTATACCTCAGATGTTTACCTATAGTCTTACATACTCAGTACATTCCTCGTACTGACCCCTCTTGGGGAATTTACCTTACTTGCTGCAGGCGCAGGTACTAGTAGGCCTCCGCAGTAGGTTGCTAGTTGTTGTAGATCGTTGGTGAGCTCCAGTTAGCATGGGGCTTCTCCGAGTCTCACTTGTATTTGTATTTTGGTATTGTACATGGTGTATAAAGCGGGGACTTGTCCCAACTTTTAGTTTGTTTTGGTCAATGCATCTGTTAGAGGCTTTTGTAGACACATGTGGGTATATGTATATAAGGTGACTCATGAAGTCTTGGTTTGATGGCCTCAATGGCCAAGTTTCTCAAATGTGTATATTTATATGTCACATGTTCCATGATTTTCGATATTAGCCATTCATGTTCTTATGTGATAGTGGTGTTTCCTATGGCATGCGTATGAATGTATAGAAGCATAGATTGGTTCTCTCGGGCCTTATCGGCTACGGGTGCCGATCACGCCTCGTTGGGATTTGGGGTGTGACATCAGCATATGACTTGTTTTAGCTTGTTGCTACTGTAGTACCATCTTACCCTTCTCTATAGCGTAGTGAACAAAATCTAGCCCCAAATAAAGCAATTCCACTCGGTGTAAATCACCCAATAGATGATTTAAACTTCCTTTTACATCAACCGTCATAAGATACCATTTTGATACTTAACCATTAGCTATCATGATACGCACATTCAATAAGGGTAGATGATCATCCCAACTACCTTTTAAGTCTCTCGTACAGGTTCGTCGTATACCTTCAAGTGTTTGGATAGTATACTCTAGTTGTTCATTCATCTGAGGGTGACAAACTGTACTCAAATTCATTTAAATACCCAACCTTCTCTGCAAAGAAACTTCAAAGAAAATGTGTAACAAATCGAACCCTCCTTCCTAATGTAATAGAGTTTAGAACTCCATATAGTTGTACTTCCTCTTTAATAAACAACCTCGCATATTCTTCACCCATGCAAGTGGTCTTGAAAGGCAACATGTGTGATATGTAGGTAAACTTGCGATAAAATCCATGTTAACCATGTCTTATGTTAAACTGGAAAATGTATACATGGCATATAATACTTCCGGGTTTCTGATGCTCTGCTATTACCTATTGACAATTTGGTCACGGATTTACAAAGTCTATAATGTTCTTCTTCTTTATATTGCCTCACCAATACCTTCTTACCAAACCATGGTACATTTTGATTTCTCCCGAATAAAATTAGAATACCGTAAATGATGTGCTTCGGTTATAATTCATTTCCTTGATCCAACTATTTGATATACCTGATCTACCTTGATATTGAATAATCTTTCATACACAAGGTCAAATCTCATCGAACCTTGTGATACGTTCTTTTTGCCAAAGTCAAAATAGGATTCGCATGTTGCTTTTCCTTCACCTCTACGAATGAAGACTTTACCGCATTTTGTGCTATAACCCTTTGATCTGGAGTTTCCAGTAAATGCATTACCAACCTATGTAATCAATATGTAGATCCTCAACCATACCTTGTTTCCCCATGAACCGGCCATTAGTACTTCCTAGTGCTTTGCGGCTTAACGCATCAACCACCGCACTTGCTCTTCCCGAATGCAATCTCATTATCTTATCTTAATCTCTTACTAATTTGAGTCATCTTCCCTACCTCAGATTTAAGTCCCTCTACTTTAAGATATATGCAAACTCTTATGATCGATATTTATATCTCAATATGAACCCTACGCAGAGGTGTCGTAGTTTTCAAATAACTACCACAACTTGTTATCTCAAAATCATGTGTGAGATAATCTCTCTCCTATGGCTGCACTGTCGTGAAGCATACACTGTTATCTTATCATGCTGCATTGACCCCATATCTGAGGTCAACCCCTGGAGCATCACAATACAATTGCATAACTTTTGTGCCTTCCAGAAATACTAAAACTGATGTCGAAGTTACTTTATCTTTCAACTCTTGGGAACTTTGCTCGCATGCATCGCTCTACTGAAACTTAATTGTCTTGTGTGTAAACTCTCTTCTCTTTGCGTACCAACCTTTATTCCTTCCTCCTATACAATTTAACCTAAGAATGCTATAGATATATCCAAAATTCATATTTAGAAACCTTCTATAACACTTGCTGCACATGATTAGCGTGGTCCTATTGTGGTATCGAATAAACCAGAATATGATCCCTGAACATAGTCACAAATACATCCAAGAATAGGCTGAACGCCCTATTCATCCAATCTATAACAACAGTTGGTACCTTTGTTAGTCCCAATAACACAACTAAGAATTCATAATAGTCATATCGTGTTCAGAAGGCTGTCTTGAGTATATCTTTATTTCTAACTCCGACTTGGTGATAAACCGATCTCAATTCAAGAAAGAGTGGATACAATCCTTGTAATAGAAGAAAAAAAAAACACTTGGCACCCTGTAACTGATCAAACAAATCATCAATTCTTAGGAGGGAATATATATATTATTTTTTTTTATTTTTTTTATCATTACTTTGTGCATTTGCCAATAGTCAATATACGTTCTCAAGTACAATGTCACTTTTGTTTTCCATATTCACACGGATGCGCCCCAAAGGACATATTTGGTCTCATGTATCTCTTGTTTAATTCCCATAGCTTTACTGAAACCATGTTATATGAAGAAAGAGAAATAAGCGAAAGGCCTGGAATCACATTAAACTCTACTTCCCGTTCCGGGAGTAAGCCTGGAACTTTATCGAGAATTATATCAAGAAAGTAATTGACCACAGGAACCCCTTGAGGACTTGGTGGTTTCACTGCAACCTCTCACTCTCAGACTAGAACTGGCATACATATCCCCTTGGCTATCAATTAAGATAGAAAAATAAAAGTTTCCTTGGTGCCCCCACATTACCCTTCCACTCAGGAACATGTTCTTATGGACAATGGAATATACCTTCTTAGCCCGATAATTCACCGTGGAATAACAAGAAACCAACCAATCCATTCCCATTATTAACATCAATATCCACCAGTTTCAATTCAATAAGATCAGCCAATGTATCATGACTACACATGGTTACCACACAATCATGATGCACTCTTCTACCTATAATAAATTCACCTTTTGGTGTAGATTCCCCAAATAGGTTAACTAAAAATTCTAATGTCCTTTGAATAAAATTTGTCTCTTCAACCATCAATGGAGTCACATATGATAGGGTAAAACCCAAATCAATCAATGGAAATACGTCACGTAAAAATAAACAGATCATATACCTGTTGCGTTCTCAGGAGAAGCCTCAAATTTCTGTCGATCCGCCACGGCGTAGGTACTGCCCTGAATGCCACTAGAACTAGATGCTCCTCTATCACCTCTGCTATGACCAACAGCTTGTGTACCTCTACCTAGAGGAGGTACAGATGATGTAGATGCGACGGTTAGTCCCGTGGGTAGTGTCATGCCACCCGGGTTCCTTTGTGGACACCCTCTTACCACGTGCCCTGGCATGCCGCAAAAATAGCAAACATTTGTTTCGAACCGACATTTACTTGCATGAAACCTCCGGCAGCGCTGGCACAATCAATGATATAACCTCGGGTGGTTCATACTTCCTTGTGCTTGATACCCCACTGTCCGTAAACCCTGAATCTCACCTCCTTGCCCAAACTGGTTGCTTCTAAACCCTTGAAATAGAGGAGAAGTATTTGCTGTGGAATGGGGAAATGATGGCCTGAGCGGTTTGTGAAAAACCCGAGGCCCAAATCCGTCATTGGATTCCATAACCTGTCCCGTGGGTTTAGCTCTTTTTGACGATCCTACTTCCATTTCCTGTATTTTTCTCCTTTGCCTCTGTCCCTCCTTCTGCTGCACAAGAGCTTGTCTTTGAGCTTGTGCAGCAACTACACGGGTCAATATTTGCACTGCACTCATTAAATCCTGCTCAATGGTATTGTCGGGCAGTCCTGACAATACTTCTCTGCTTTCCAGCTCTTCCGGAGCTGGGAAAGTGGAAGAAGCCCGTGATGCAAAGTCAGTATCAGCTTCACCTTGACTAGCTTAGTCAGGTGGTGGTCTACTCAATCCTTCTCCGGTAAGCGTAACAACCTGCTTACACGTGCCTTTATCTCTCCTTGTCATCGGCAATTTCTATATCAAAGAAAACCAATCACCATGGTCAGATATAACCTAACTTACAACACTGGCTCTACTGCACGATCTAGGAATGAAGGAAAGGAACAACATCCTAAATGTCCCGTATCCTCCTACTTATAAATGTGGTGCACAACACATCGATAAGTAAGACTCTACTCAGACATGGCTTTGTAGACACCCTTAGAACGACCTGCTCTGATACCACTTTTGTCATGACCCAAAATTCCATTCGGGCCGGACTAGCACCCGAAGTCGATATGGCCTGAGAGAACCAATCTTTGCTTATGCCCAATCGTATGCATACCGTAAGAATCATCATCAACTCGCAAAGACATAAAATGCGAAGTACGGAAATCATTTTCGTATGCATACCGTAAGAATCATCATCAACTCGCAAAGACAAAAGATGCGAAGTGCGGAAATCATGGAACATTATGTATATAAGAGACTTGGCCGTTAGGGCCATCAAACCAAAATGAGTATACATATCTTACATTCTGTTCCCACATAAGTCTACAAAAGCCTCTACAGATACATAGCTATGACAAACCTAGAGTCGGGACAACACCCCGCTCTATACTCATATACAATACCAAAATACATGTACATAGCAACTCAGAAAGCCCCGAACCAAATGGAGCTCACCAAAAGTCTGCAAAAGATCTGCAACCTACAGTGGAGGTCTACTAGTTACTACGCCTACAGCAAGTAAGGTAAGCCCCCAGGAGGGGTCAGTACGGATAATGTACTGAGTATGTAAGGCCATATGAAAATGTCATGAATACATCAATAGAATCAAAATGTAAGAGGATAATCAAGACGAATAACCCATCGATTTGCATATGTGGAACCATGTAGCTTACATAAATTAAGTTCTTCTCTTTATGGTTTATTCCTCATCGCTCATATCATAACGTACCCGGGCCCCAACTGATCAGTGGGTCTTAACATAACATAACGTTATGTTGGGATCGGCTCGAGCTAGGCTTATGCCTCTAGAGCTGCCACACATACCAACATATCAGGTTCGGCTCGAGCTAGGTTATTACCCCTAGAGCTGCCCCCTGTCAAGATCGGTCCGATCTAGGCTTATGCCTCTAGGACTGCCCCCTGATCCAACAATTTCGGGATCGGCTTGAGCTAGGCTTCTTGCCCCCAAAGCTACCACCCATACTTGATCATTGACCACCAACAGATATGAATTACTTTATTTCTTACTTTTGAGAGATTGAGTCATCCACTTATGAGAGATTGATACAATCAATTATGAGAGATTAACGTAGATATGCATAGCCACAACATTATTGGAAGCTCAAGAACACAACATGATTGGGACTTTTGAAGCATGTCCATAATTATGCAACTCTTGAACAACCATGATTAGTGAATGAAGAATATGTGACTTAACAATAGATAGCATTATTGAAACTATTAGACACAAGTCAATGAACAAGAGGTATGTGTATAACCACTATAGGCACTTTGGAACATAACCGTTTTGGGCTTTTGGAACATTGACCAACGAATATGAGACATACAATTACCAATGGATCAATGAGTAGGAAATATGTGATAATAACCATTGCTAACCGGATATAGAATACCTTAGCACATTTTGGGATGGTACCATGTAATGTCAATGTGAATACTATTTGCCGCAGAAAGATACGGACAGAGTAACCTTACATACCTGGTCTTCTCAATACCAATACACAATCTTAAATGTATATTTCACTCTACAACACAAATACATAACGGAGTCAACATTAACCACCAACTACTTTACAAATGCATATAACATCAATGAGTTACATGTTTGCCTTTAAACATGTCATTTCCCCTTGACAAAACCATTGAAGAAATTATTATTCCAAAAATCCCAAAATATTCCCAACATTGACCAATACATGACAATTAATACATTTCACCACAACACTTCTCCTTTACACTTTCTTATCCACACCACATCACAAATAATCCATCAAATGACCCTAATACATCTCATAGCACATATCGGCCAAAATCCCATAATTTACACTTATAGAAAAATCACAAGTTTAGTAACAAAATAACACCATACATGTTCATATTTTATCCATACCATGCTCTTTCATCAAGACATCAAGTCTCTTTTCAACTTCAAATCACAAAGATGGCACATCTTTCACCAAAAGCAAAAATACACTTTTCACCACCTTGCCAACACAACTATCATGATATACATAATCTCCCATGCATATAATATTTTAATCCATGAGAATAAATACTTACCAAGGCTTGGAATAGGATGATCTTGCTCCAAAAGTTGTGTTTGAGCTTTTAGGGTTTGAAGAGCCCAAAGGGGTTTTCTTGAAAATTCTAGAAAAAGGCAAAAAAAGCATGTGTGTTTTGTGGGTTAAAATATGATTTTTGTGACCCTTTTATAGAGCCTTGAATTCCTCTTTATCCACCTCGCTCAATCATTAATTGGTCAAAGAAAGAATGGGTCATTTGACCCATTCTTGGCCCCCATGTCTTTTGCCTCATTTTGGGCCTCTTTTGAGCCCAATTCACTTAACCCACAAAAATTCATAATTTCTCATGTTTAATTCATTTCATATGCGCTACAACAATATTCCCACTCACGTAATTCATACTCGTAGCCTCACTTCCAAAAACAAGTGATTCTAGCCACGTATGACCTATTTTGACCATAAGGGTAAAACCGTTATTTTGATGCCAAATTCGTTCTCGAGTAATTTTATCATACCAATATGATACTTAACTCATTTCATGTATATACTCATGGTTGTAGAAGAAATGTGGCAAAACTCGGCTTGGTACGACCCCGGGTACCCTTGGGACTTAGAAAATTTTCAACTTTCAAAAAATGGAAAAACCAGCGTGGAACGCCCTTGGGCGCGCCAACTTACTGCCTATGGGCACAAAAATTTGTCCCAAAGCAGCGTGGTACGCTCCCCATCGCGCCCCTACCTTATTTTTTTGAAAAAATTCATTTTTCGACTTTTCTTCGCGGGTTTAGTTAGATACTTCAAGCCCTATCCTTTAACTTACTTCTTAACCTTAATATCCTTTGTTTAGAGGTCCTCTTAGCCTCATTTTGAACCCCACAACTGCTCCACGAAAATCACAAAACACCTCCTATGAAAGGCTAAGCACATGTACGAGGCCAAATTTCATTTTTTTCATCATTAACATTACCAAATACATACTTATAGGTCTCGACACCTACGTGACCATTATTAAATGTCATCAAGTAAGGTTGAGAAGGTACGGGGTGTTACAAAAGATATGTCATCTATGGAATTTAAACTTGAAAGATGACTTGTGGTTTTGATGAAAGAGCATGGTATGGATGAAATACCAACATGTATGGTGTGATTATGTTATTAAACTTGTTATTTTGCTATAAGTGTAAATTATGGGATTTTGGCCGATATGTTGATATGAGGTGTATTGAGGTGATTTAATGGAATAATTGTAATGTTGTGGTGATGAAGAGTGGAAAGTATGAACTTGGTGTGACATGCTAGTGGTTTATGATATTTTGGTAAATGTTGGAATATTGTGGGATTATTGGTATGATAATTTCATCAATGGTATTGTAGAGAAGGACATGACATTTTTAAGGCAAACATGTAACTCATTGTCGTCATATGCATTTGTAAGGTAGTTGGTGGTTAATGTAAACTCCATTATGTATTTGTGTTGTAGAGTGAAACATAACGAAGGAGTGGAACTATTGTATGCACATTTAAGATTGTATATTCATACTTGGAAGTATAAGGTATGTAAGGTTACTCTTTCCGTATTTTTCTGTAGCATAGAGTATTCACCTTGTTATGGTACTTACTCATGTCCGAAGTGTTCTAAAGTATCCCAGTTCAGGTTGAGATATATTGTTATTCTTATGTGTCCTATTCTTAGATGAATTATGATTCACTTATCTCTTATTCATTGACTGAAGTTCCAAATGCTTCCATAATGTTGTAACTATCAAAAAGAACTATCTCAAAGAGAGTAAGATATAAAGAGAATCTATTTACTCTTGAAAAGCATTTTCCAATCATGTCATGTTCCAAAGTCTAATAATATTACGATTATGTTTGTACCAATCTCTCACAAGTGTAAAGGTACCAATCTCATAAGATCTCATAAGAATGATGAAGAGGTAATGTGCGAGTTAATATATCTATCCCTCACTAGTAAAGGTGTCAATCTATTGAAAGTAAAGAAATGAGGTAAAACATATATGTGTATTTCCAATAGTATCACGATCCTCAATGTATTATAAAAGTATCAATCTCTCCCAAGTAAGAAATGAAGAAAGGTGTGTATATATTATAACCCACCAATAGAGTGGATGTATGCTAACCCACCAATAGAGTGGATGTATGTTAACCCACCAATAGAGTGGATGTATGTTATAGTATTAACCTATCATTAGAGTGGATGTATGTGGATGAATGATTTTTTACAACCTACTAACCAAGTAGATGAATAAAAATGGTGATGAACATAGAAGCAAGAAAGAATCTATTGCAAAGAATATCTTGAATAGAAGAATCTCTGGGAGGCAAGTCTCTTGAGTGAAGGTAATTCTCTGGAACAAAGGGGTATGTGGAGGATAGTATATGAATAATAAGAATATTGACAGAAGAAATATATACCTGGTTCCGCACATACAGAAAGAGAGTTTATTCACATTGACTATTTCTCTTGCATTGACTCCATTGTTGTTGTTCTTATTATGTATGATACAGTTCTTATGAGCCTTACATACTCAGTACATTCTTCGTAGTGACCCCCTCGGGGGACTTACCTTATATGTTGCAGGTGTAGGCACTAGTAGACCTCCACAGTAGGTTGACAATTTTTGCAGATCTTTGGTGAGCCCCAGTCGGTTCGGGACTTTCCAAGTCACAGTTGTATATTTGTTTTGATGTTGTAAATATTGTATAAAGCGGGGAATTGTCCCAACTTTAAGTTGGTCTTGTAGAGGCATCTGTTAGAGGCTTTTGTAGACATATGTGGGTTATGAATGTAAGAGATAAATGTCCGTTTTGACTTGATGGCCACAATGGCCAAGTTTTATAAATATATATATATATATATATATAGCATATGTTTCCATGCCCATGACTTTCTCCTAGTTGCATGAGGTATAATAAGATTCATACGAGGTTATGCATACGAATGTCCATGAGCAAAGATTGGTTCTCTCTGGCCATATCGGCTTTGGGTGCCAGTCCGGCCCGAATGGGATTTCGGGTCGTGACATCCTTGTTGTCGGGCCCTTCCCCAGACCCTGCCCATAGCGGAAGCTTAGTGCACCAGGCTACCCTTTTTTTTATTCATCATCACATATATTCATCAAAATAGCACTCAATGTATGTGAATGAGTGCATGTATGCAAGATGTGCGCATCATCTCTTACCTTTCTCATCCTCATCATCAACATCATAACGTATTGGCATGGTTCCCGATTCATTATCATACATATCATATCGTACCGGTGTGGTACCCAACCCATCATCTCAACACCTTATCACAATGCAAATGAAAATGCAATGCAGTCATCGAATCACAAGTCATACTAGAAGGCAATCATGGATGTTTAAATCACAAACAAGCATAAAGCCAAGAAAGTATAAGTGCTACACAAAACCATAGCCTACCTCAACCCCTTGCTCGAAGTTACCTTTAAGCCACACTTATTCCTTTTCATTCTCGTTCAATTCATGCTTGATCTATACAACCACAAAAATATACACACATTTCAATAATTCATCCCTTTTTAACTACTAGGGATAAAAAATAACTGATTTTAGCCATAACTTATCCTATTTCATCATCTTAGGATTTTCTTATCAATTAGCTTCATGAACACTACTTGAATTAGCATAAATAATAGTAGTTCTAGTTCCATTAGTGTTTTCCAACACCCTAGGATCATTATATACTGAAGTTATACACATTCCAACCACTTTTCATAATTTTCCATGAACTGGGGTTAAACCCCAATTTCCACCATTAATCTATTTGTAGTGATTTTCTAAGATTAAACGAAGTAAATTCAAGTCTAAAACGTAACTACTTACCTCCAAAGATGAAAAACTTCAAAATCCCTCTGAAAATCGCCTCTCCTAAGAGCTTTAGTGTGTTTTTTGAAAACTGGGAATGAAAATTTTTTATAGGTTTTAAAACTAAAATTTTTACTGCACGTTACCGCTGTAGAGGATAATTACCGCTGGAGATCTGCAGCAACGGAAATTTAACTGCTGCAGCGGTTCGCGCCTATTTTACTGAAGGGCGCCGTTGTAGTTCCCCTGACCACTGCAGCTATTACTTTTTTGCTGCAGCAGTCCGAGGTTGAAACTCAGGACCTCTCCTCAGTTTTTCTCATTTTACAACACACACCAAGAATTTCGACAACACGAACCAACCTCTCTATGATAAATGCTATAACCGGTGTTCTATAACTCTATTTCAGGTGTCGAAAGTTGCTACGACTTCTAATACTTGTTGGCTATCCAACTATAATATCAAACCCATCTATTACCAATCATATCAATACAATATTTCGTTAAACTACCACACCCTCAAATTTTATACAAAACCATACTAACCCTGAATTTCTCAAAAATTAGCTAAGGGGAGTCTAGGTGCGAATTTCACCTCCTAATTCAGCATAACAAGATTTTGGGTCATTACATTAGATACCAATTTACCACTCATTTGACCCCGAATAATCACTGTACCGATAAGACATAACAACTGGGATAGAGCATACCTGAGTCAATGAACAAGTGTGGATATTGCTTACGTATGTCCGCTTCTATCTCCCATGTAGCTTCCTCTATAATATGGTTCTTCCACTGAACCTTCACACAAGAAATAACTCGTGTCCTCAACTTCCTCACATCTTTCGCTAGAATATCAATCGGTTCCTTTTCATAGGATAGTTTCTTATCAAACAATTCCAGGTCCTAATGAATAATGTAGTCACCATATCCATGGTATTTCTTCAACATAGAAACATGGAATACGGGGTGAACCTCGGCCATACTAGGGGGTAAGGCCAGCCTGTATTCTACTGACCCCACTTCCTTCAACACCTCAAAAGGCCCTATGTACCTTGGGCTCAACTTGCCTTTCTTGTCGAATTGCATCACACCCTTCATGGGCGGCTCCTTCAAGAGTACTTTCTCCTCCTTCTCAAACTTTTTGTCTCTTACTTTCTTATCTGCATACTCCTTCTGTCGACTTTGTGCCGCTATGAGCTTCTCTGATATGACACTCACTTTTTCCATAGAGTCCTTGAGCATATCAGTGCTCCAAGGCCTCACCTCGAATGCATTAAACCACCCAATTAGGGACCTTTACCGTCAACCATATAAGGCCTCAAAAGGAGCCATGTAAATACTAAAGTGGTAACTTGTTGTAGGCAAATTTACACAATGGAAAGTATTGGTCCCATTGACCCCCAAAGTCCATAACGCAAGCCCAGAGCATATCCTCAAGCACTTGGATAGTCCGCTCAGATTGACCATTGGTTTGAGCATGGAAAGTTGTGCTCAGGTCCAATCTAGAACCCAACTCGGATTGAAACCTCTCCCAAAAATTAGAAATGAAATGAGTACCCCAGTCGGACACAATTGACACCAGTACCCTATGCATGCTTACAATCTCCTTCACATAGATCTTGGCCAACTTAGCCACATTATAATCAACACTTACCAAAATAAAATGAGCTGACTTAATCAATCAGTCAACAATAACCCAAATGGATTTGCATTTCCACAAGGTTTTCAGAAAACCAACGACAAAATTCATCGTTATCTGTTACCACTTCCATTTTGGAATGGGCATCCACTGAAGGTACCACTAGGCTTCCGATGTTCGTATTTGACTTGCTGGCAGTTTTAACACTTAGCCACAAAATCTACAATTTCACGCTTCATTCTTCGAGACCAATAGTGTTTCCACAAGTCTCTATACATCTTGTTGGCACCCGAATATATGGAGTACTTGGAATTGTGAGCCACTGCCAGAATGGTGGGAATTAATTTACCTACTCGAGGTACACACAACCGACCTCGGATTCTCAAGGCCCTTTCGTCATCAAGAATGGCCTCCTTCACCTTCCCTTATAACACTTTTTCTCTGAGGTTGTTCAATTTCTTATCTTCAAACTATCTACTCATAATCTGATCATAGAATGTGGACCTAGCCTCCACATGTGCCAACACCTTTCCTTTTCTAGTTTCCTGTAATCTCAAAAAATCGTAAGCCAAAGACTGTACCTTCCTCGCTAATGGGCACCTAGACACCTTCAAAAATGCTAGACAAAGCTTTAGTTGTCTCAAAGCATAAGCAATTACATTCTGTTCTTACATCAACACAACGCCTAAACCCAAATGTTAGGTATCACAAAATATAATAAAATCCTTACCCTCGACAGGCAAGATTAACACTAGAGCTAAAGTCAACACAGTTTTGAGCTTTTGGAAGCTCTCCTCACACTTGTCATCCCATTCAAATGGAACTTTTTTCTGAGTCAAATGGAACCAAAGAAAGCCATAATTAACACTTAGAATACTTTGCATACAATTGCCTCTCCTTCAACAACTTTAACACAATACGCAAATAAGCTTCATTTCCTCGCTTTTAGAATTAACAAGTATATCATCAATAAACACAATAACGAACGAATCCAAAAAGTACTTAAACACTTCATTCATCAAACTTATAAAGGCAGTTGGGGAATTGGTCAAACCAAAAGACATAACCAAAAACTCGTAGTATTCATAACAAGTTTGGAAAGCAGTTTTCAGGATGTCCCCATCCCAAATTTTTAGCTAATGATAACCCGACCTCAAATCAATCTTAGAGAATACTGCAACTACTTGTAACTAGTCAAATAGATTATCTATTTTAGGCAAAGGATATTTGTTACGAATGGTCACCTTATTCAACTAGCGGTAGTCTATGCACATTCTTATACTACCATCTTTCTTCTTCACAAACAACACCAGTGCACCCCAAGAAGAGATAATTGGGCAAATAAAGACCTTTTTCCAACAACTTTTGCAATTGTGATTTCAACTCTCTTAACTCTGCAGGTGCCAATAGTATGGAGGAATAGAAGTGGGTCTAGTCCCCAGCTCTAAGTCTATACAAAAGTCCACTTCTCGATATTGAGGCATACCTAGAAGATCATCCGAAAACACTTATAGAAATTTATATACTACTAGAACAGATGCTATAATAGGGACTACAGATTTATTTTCCCGAATATGGGTCAAAAATGCCCTACACCCCCTCTTTACTAATTTCTGGGAACAAATTGCGGACACAACCCTCACAGGATTAGACTTAAAGGTACCCTTCCACTCTAACTTCTCTCTTTCGAGTATTGCTACAATAACAATTTTGGCATAACAATCAAGAACAATATGATAACGGGACAACCAAATCATTCCCAAAATAACATCAAACTCCTCCATATCTAAAATAACCAAGTCTGCCAGGGTCTTAAACCCTATGACCATCATAGAACCTGCACAATATACCTGATCAATGCATATAGACACCCCAACCGATGTAGACATATACATAAGAGTGTCAAGATATTCATAGTCCAAGTCCCAAATCATAGCAAATTTCACAGACACATAAAAAAAGGTGAAATCGGGATCAAACAATATAGAAGCCATACGATCACAAATAAGAATAGTATCCGTGATCACCGCATCGGAAGCTTCAGCCTTAGGATGAGCCAGAACTGTATAAAGATATGCCTTATCACCACCCTGGCCTCCACCTCTACCACCCTGCACTCTCTACCAACTTGTCCTCTACCTCAGTTAGCCTAGTTGTCACCCCTAGCTTGGCCACCACGCCCACCTTGTGGACAACCCCTACCCTTTCCTCCTCCACCACGGCCTACTAAAACTAGAGCAGTAGAAGCTGATTGTTGTTTCAAATAACCTGTATAAAAGAAGTTAGGGCAATAATTTCTGACATATCCAAGTCCTCTACACTCAAAGAATTTAAGTCACAAAGTGGTCCTTTGAAATGAAAAGGAAGAAAGCGTGTAGCTATCGGTTTAGGAAGGCTAATAACTGAGCCTAGAAGGGGCCCCTTCTGATACTAGCATAGCTGAATAGTAAGGCTTAGAAGAACCACGCCCCTTATAGAAAGTAACACTAAATTTGCCCGAGGTCCGAGCCTTTTTCTCTTCTGCTTTCACTTCTCCTTGTTTCTTAAGTGCTTCAACCTTCTTGGAAAATTTAACAACATCTTAAAAAGACTTACCAGACACGACCATAGATAATATAGCCAACTGAATCCCCGAGTTCAGACCCTTCACAAAATACCTAATTCGCTCCTCTTCTGAGCTAATCAATTATAGTGCATAGCGAGACAGGGCATGAAACTTGACTTCATAGGCAGCCACGGACATGTTACCCTGCTCTAACCTTAGAAACTCATCCTTCTTCTAAATATGACAAGTGCAGGGAACATATTTCTCAAGGAATACATTCTAAAATAGAGTCCAAGTAAGTGGAGGTAATGCATCCCTACACTCCATGAATGACCTCCACCGTTGCTTGGATTCATTTTGAAGCTGGAAAAAAACAAACTCCACACCATACCTTTCAATAATACCCATCTTGTGCAGATGTTCGTCACAATCTATCAAAAACTCAAATGCATCCTCAGACTCTGTAACTTGGAATACCGAGGGTTTTATTTTTATGCACTTTCAAATAACCCATGCTCATCAGAAGTCATCATTGGTCCAAGTACCTATTGGGAATACACCCGAGTTTCAGAACTTGCATCCATCCTTAGAGCTATAGCAACAGTATGTTGCAAGGCTGTAGGTGGGACAGTTGGAACCACTAGAGCATAGCCAGTGCTAGCCAAGCCACCCAAAAACCCCAACACTTGTTGAATCACCTCTGCAGACAAAGGCACATATGCTGGCCCATTTGGTATTGGAACCATATTTTCTGGAGCTATCATTTCTTTTTCTTCAACTACCTCTTTTTCATCCTGAGCATAGCCTGGAGCATCTTGTGATGGGGGAAGTGTCGGTGAACTCTGTTTTACCTGTCTCCTAGCTTCCTATGCTCCACCCCTAACAGGCGTTGCTCCTTGTCCTCCCCTTCTTGCTCTGCCCCTAACTCGAGGCCTGTCCCGGACGAAGGTCTCAACAGCCAGTACGGGCCCTACTATGGTGCTACCGCGGGTGCTGCTACTGCTACTTTGGTGGAACGAGTATTCACCATATGCAAACAAGAGTGAAAGGATTAGATACCAATTTGGATCACTAAATACCGATTGGAATCAAGTAATAGCACGACAAAAAGAAAGAAAGGAAATTCTTTCTTAAAGCCCTGTAGACTTTCGAAGAAAAGTACAGACGTCTCTGTACTATTTCGCAGGACTCTACTAGACCTATTCTTGTACGACGAGATTTACAAACCCAGTGCTCTGATACCATCTCTGTCACGACCCAACCGGTTATGATTGGCACCTACCCTTACCTATGGCAGGAGAACCATACTAATCTTACCCTTACTCACTTAAATGTTACTCTCTTATTCGCATTATACAATTTCCCCGTGTACTAAATCAGTTTTTAAAGGTTTTCATTTAACTAACATCTTAGTCTATCCATATAAATGAATAGAGTGCGGAAACCTCTATTTATTATAATCCCCGGGACCTGAAGTCACCGTACAAGAACATCTAGAAAGAACAATTAAGTCTAAAACCAACACGAACATCCAATAAAACCTAACAAAAGATGAAATCATCTTAGTCCCGAATCAAAGGACGTAAACATAATAAGAAGATCTGAAGATTGCCCGGACATGGTGCTCACCCTCAAAATCAGATCCAAACTTCTAGTTAGAGCCAAGGTCACGTGTCAACCGCTGAAAGATGTTCTACACGCAACAAAAAGAAGAGTACTGGTAGTATTAGTACATCAACAAGTACTGGTAAGCATCATAGGTCGACAAACTTAACAATGTACAAGTAAGGAGTCAAACAAGTGTAAAAGCAATCATAACAAGATTCATAATCAATGATATAAATCAGACAACAAACCAAGAATTATCATATAATTACACTCACAAGTTAACTTACACAGGCTTTCATATTTAATATTTTTCATCAACCATTCATCATCACATGTATTCATCAAAATAGCACTATGCATGTGAATGAGTGTATGTATACAAGCTTTTACAGTATCTCTTACCCTTCTCATCCTCATCATCAACATCATAATGTACCGGTGTGGTACCCGACCTATTATTATATTGTACAGGCGTGGTACCTGATCCATTATCATACATATCATATCATACCGACATGGTACTCGACCCATTATCTCAACACCTCATCATAATGCAAATGAAATTGCAATACAGTCATCAAATCACAAATCATGCTAGAAGGCAATCATAGATGCTTAAATCAAAAACATGCACAAAACCAAGAAAGTCTAAGTGCTACACAAAACCATAGCCTACCTTAACTCCTTGTTCAAAGTCACCTTTAAGCCACACTTTTCCCTTTTAGTTCTTGTTCAATTTGTGCTTGATCTATACAACCACAAGAATGTACACACATTTAAATAATTCATCCCTTTTTAACTACTAAGGATAAAAAATCATCGATTTTAGCCATAACTTACCCTATTTCATTATCTTAGGATATTCTTATCATTTAACTTCATGAACGCTATTTGAATTAGCACAAATAATCGTCGTTCTAGTCTCATTAGTATTTTCTAACACCCTAGGATTATTATATACTAAAGTTTTACATAATCCCACCACTTTTCATAATTTTCCATGAACTTGGGTTAAATCCTAATTTTCACCATCAATTTGTTTCTAGTGATTTTATAAGATTAAACAAAGTAAATTCAAGTCTAGAACATAATTACTTCCCTCCAAAGATGAAAAACTTGAAAATCCCTTTGAAAACTGCCTCTTCCCAAAGCTCTAGTGCATTTTTCTAAAAGTGGTAAATGAAAATATTTTATGGATTTTAAAACTAAAAAATTTACTGCACGTTACCGCTACAGTGGATAATTATCATTACAGCGGTTAAATTTCCGTTGTAGTTGTTCGCACCCATTTTAATGGAGGTTGCCGTTGCGGTTCCCCTGACCGTGGTAGTGGTTACTTTTTCTGCTTCAGTGGTCTGAGGAAGAAATTTGGGACCTCTCCTCAGTTTTCTTCATTTTACAACACACACAAGTTTCGACAATGTGAACCAACCTCTCCACGATAAATGCTATAACCGAAGTTCTATAACTCTGCTTTAGGTGTCAAAAGTTGCAATGACTTCCTATACTTATTGGTTATCCAATTATCATACCAAACTCAGTTATTACCAATCATATTAATACCATATTTAATTCAACTACCACACCCTCAAATTTAAGTCAAAATCAGACTTGCCCTGAATTTCTCAAAAATTAGCTGAGGGGAGTCCAGGTGAGAATTTCACCTCCTACTTCAGCGTACTAATATTTTGGGTTGTTGCAATTTGTGTCCACATCAAATCTGTAGAAAGCTACAAGGCATATAGGAATCCATCTTGCTTTGTTCTTTCCTATCGTTCCCTCTCAATATCGTATCTCCGGGTTGAGTCCAATTGGTATCTAGTCGATTCCATTTGGTATCTCAAACATCATAATTAGAACTAGTTGGTCCCAATTGATATCTCTTAATATGGAAATGTTGGGAAAAGATGCTCAACCAATAGAGGTCAATAAGAAAACATAGGAATTGGATTGTTATGCTTATTCGATATGATGATAAGTACTTGTGACGAGGCAATGATGTGGTAAAAATGTGCTATATATATTGTTGTTGATGGTGGTATATTATAACTTGCTTTGTGATATTTACCTCCCGAATATGATTTTTGAGTATGTGTATGGTTGGATGGTATGTAGCCAAGCAGATCGTTGGACATAAGGACCAGGTGTGATCTCAAGAGTGCTTTCATTTTCGGAACTTGAGCTACAACTCATCTCTCCGTGATTTGGAGTACTACTTGTCCTTTACCCAATCCCGTATGAGCCACCCAGGTGTCAGGCTGTTGGTGGAACACTTTGAGGATAGTAAACTGAGTAAGTAAAAAGATTCACAAAAGTGTAGTACTGTTAGTTTGACAAACGAGAATTGTATTGGTGGTAGTTGAAAATAAGGAAAATGCAGATTTGAGTTATAGTATGCATAAATAAGAGGTTATTATATTACTGGAGCATGCATAAAAAAAGTGTTGTGTAAAAAAAAAAAGGGTTTGAGACTGGGTAAAGAAAATGAAAAGCAGAGCAACTAAAGGCTATCGCTGCAGCGGTAAGAATAATTGCTGCAGTGGTTTCAGGCAATGTCCTGCCATATATTTTTCCCTGTTTTTGTGATTTTGCAATCTTGCAAGGAAGCCCTATTTTCAAAGCAATAAAATGACAAAAATTAATTCGACCCTCATTATAAACAAAGATGATTATTATTAAGGGGGCGGGGAGGAAAATTCATCTTAAAAGTATGAAAATAAAAAGAGTAATTGTTGTTACATGCCCCAAACGGGGGCAACCCAAATCCAAAAACAATAATATGAAACTAAAGGAGGGGAGGGGAACATCTAGTTAGTGGAGTTATCTCCAAGGCTTTCAGAATTTGAGCCCTCCTCATCTGCAGCTGATGAACATGACCCGCACAGCCTTTCACATCCTAATCAGTATGCAATCCCAGGAGTGACATTTATTTTTCTCTTTATATAGCTCCCTTCAGACAGTATAAGCTCGAGATGAATCCACTAGGGCAGTAGGGCCCGAAAGAGCCATCCCCAGCTAGGAAATCTGGGTCCTCTCCATGTAGCCTCGTCTAGCAACAAGGCCATCCACCCAGTCTCTAGGAGGAGAAAGTGTTGGGGAATGGGGGACATGTTCGCTCCCACAAGCTTTGCTACTGTCACCCTCCTGCGCTATCTTCCTCTTCTTCTTACCTCCACCTTAGATAATCCTTCCTCTCAGGGGTTATACAACAGGTCGCACTCCTCTAAGGTATCATGGTACTCTCTGGGGACATCCACCCGCTTACATAGCTCCTTGATCAGGGAAGGTAGGAATAGATCCCTTACTTACCTCTCCCTAGCATAGAAGTACTGCTACTCGCCCATGATCAGTGCCTCCACATTCACCTCGCCCCCGTCATAATGTACACCACTACCATTGCTCGGTGGAACACTACGTCTACAATATTTCCCAAAGAACAAATCCTTCGAGACACCATATTTAACCAGTTATTTTCCTCGATCAAAAAGTATTCACTCTTGGTCCCCCTCTGATTGGACCACTTCACCTCGTTAGCCTTGCCCTCTAGCACTAAATACTAAGCAGCCTACCTCAAGTCTGATTCTAAAATCTTTGCCTCAAAGGCTGCATTAGAGGGGTTGGGAACCCCTAAGACTGGCTCGATCAATATCTCCCAACGAAGAACTTTTAGTTAATCGCTGAAATCAGGCAGCCCATCCTCCATCTCATCCATCACAAAGCCTCTCTCACGTAGAAAGCTCCTATTGTGTCTCACTTCTCAAACTGAGTTTGGATGGCATTGTTTGAAAAATAATGGTAGGTGGATTGTTGGGCCATGATGATCCTGTAAATGCCATAAAAATAGTTTAGAACACTAAAAAAGGGAAGGAGAGTTTAAATTTTCAGAAAATGAAAAAAATTGGGGACTTACTGCCCAGTACCACTGCAACGATTAATTAAACACTGCAGCAATACCGCAGTGGTGATACTTACCGCTGAAGTAATTCATCATCTTGAACCCGCCAGTCTCCTCTTCCATAGTGAATTTTAAACTTTTCTCTAAAATTTTAAAAATTAAGTACAGATAGAGCTTGGGGAAGTGTGTGTGACCCTTTTTACACTAAAATGTGAGTGTGGAACTCAAGTTCAATAAGTTACACCTAAAACCACCTGAATTCCCTCTATTCTAACGTGATCCTACGACTCTATAACAAGAAATACCTAAAGTAACTAGAAGAGATAAAGAAAATACCGTGAATTCATCATTGGAGAGGGATTCGTAGAGAGAGCGGAGAGAGTTTTGAGGCTTTAGAGTGAAAATGGGCTTAACTGTCGCGAACCGCTACTGCGGTTGGTTATCACTGTTGTGGTTGGTTACCGCTGCTGCAGTTGGTTACCACTGCAACAGTAAACTTTTTTTGAAACTAACTTTGTCTTGACTTTTTCGTGCTTTGAGATGTCATATTAAGTTTGGGTGGTTGCTCCAATAACTAATTATGTACTCCGTCTTAGGGAAAATATGGGAATAACCATCGAGCATAGATTAGGCAGTGCTTTAACAATCGCTCATTGAGGAGCATGAATGTATAATAAGCTATCAAATGTTAAATAATTCTCCTAGTGACTTATTATCTAATGTTAAATAATTCTCCTAGTGGCTTATTATAGCTAAATATCCATTGAACGCTCACGTAAATGTTCAGACCTCATCCTTAGGGCCGTTTGGGGATTAACGACGGGTAAATTAGTATCTAATGTAATGACGCAAACTATTTTTATGTGTAAACACACCTTGAGAATAATTTACGATGAACAATGGGCTCAAAATAGACCCGAAAAAAATTAAATAGGGGACCATAATTGGGGTCTGAAGGAATTAGGCCAAGAGGCCCAACAATGGACTAGGTCGGACGGCCGATAACCGCTACAATAGTTGGGGAACCATTACAACGGTAAAAGTCAGTAGCCCAGCCGAGGAATTTTTAGAAACTCTTGCTCTTTATTTCCCCAGGTCGCCCCTTTCCTCAAAAAATACTTTGAACAACCCTATTCCTCCAACCATGAGATTTCAAAGGCCAAGGTTCATGAGAGTTGTTTCAAGGCATACTAGAGGGAACCCGATAGGGGAACATGCTTAGCACGCGTGGGACAGCTCACTCCCTTTCATTGCAACATGTTTTGTCTAAGAGGTAAGTTAAGACTTATTTTGTACCAACAAGACTTGGGCTAGATGCATTTAACGTTAATAGTGATGTCGGGAGTGTCATACATTAGGCCTTAGAGCGTGGGGATGGATAGATGGCCATGTTTAAAATTCGGATAGGCTCGAATATGTGTAATTATTGTATATTAAATTAATGCTTTGATTGGGATAAGGGACGAATAGGAAGATGGAACGAATATGCGTAGCTTAATATCTTCCAGAGTTTGAGTATAGTGGAAAGTTGAATGAGATAATATGGAATGGTAAAAGGAGAAATTAAGCTGACTCGACTAAAATATAAATGTTATAAATGTTCAAATTGCGTGAAGGGAACTAGTTTAATTCTAATATCTTAATGGTCAGATTGTACTATGAGAAATGGCTAAAAGGTGAGGCATAGTACGTCGAGATTTGTAAATTACATAATTGAATCCCATGCCTGATGAATGAATATAAAGGAGAAATATTGTGAAGTAAAGAAAAGAATATCCATTAGAAGTAGTTAGGAAAGATTAGAAGGTAATGTGAAAAAAAACTCGAGGTTGGGATGTGGTTAGAGAGAAAGTACGAATAATGTGAACTTGGGTTACGGCAACCCCCATTGGGGTGTATGGTAAATCATGGTTGTGAATGTATATGTGAAGACTAAGGTCACTAATTAAATGAATTAGACGGTTGATGTAAAATTAGACTGGATTGACCTATGTTGGTTTGTGGACTGAACATTTGTGGCTATCTTTTGCATGAATTATGATTTATTGATTTCATGCACGCATTCATACATATTGGAATGACATGGTGAGATATGGGTCGGGTACCATGCCGGTACAAAAATGATATGTTATGATATGGGTCGGGTACCACACCAGTATAGATATGATATTTTGTGATATGAGTCGGGTACCACGCCAGTACATATATGATATGTTATGATATGGGTCAGGTACCACGTCGGTACGTTATGAATGTTGTTGGTGATGAGATGAGAAGGGATAAGGAGAGATAATGCACACATCTTGCATACATACATTCATACATATGTTTTGAATGTAATTTTATTTTATTATGCTTTTATATGTGTTCTTGTTGTGATAAGTGGTGAAAGATGGTAATAATGTATGTTAGGTCCCTAGTATGAGCCGGGTTAGAGATGAGATTCTACGGTCTCCCTAAGAGGACCGGTTACAGTAGAATATGATTGGTGGGATTCAGAATTTCAAGGGATGCAGTGTTGGGGAATCTGTTATAGTAAGTACCAAAGGGACTTGGGTGGATGTAGATTAAGGAATCGTAGGTACCACAAGAATAAGTCTGTATTGCAGGAAGAGGTATAGGATAGAATAGGTGGCCAAAGGACAAAGATATACAAAAATATTAAATGACAGGTAGGTTACAAAGATGCTAAGTGTAGGTCATAGAGATGCTAAGTGTAGGTCATAAAGATACTAAGTGTAGGTCACAGAGATGCTGAGTGCAGGTCACAGAGATGTTAAACGTGGGGTGCTAGGAGTTTTTTAATGAGAGATTCAAGACCAGAATCTTAGTTGATGTTATGATTTCTCCCTATTTATTATTAATGTTATTTGTTTCTAACCCTGGTCAGCCGATGATGCTTACCAGTACGAGTGGTTGTACTGGTGCTATACTTACTATATATCCAATCAGGGGTATAACCATGGTGCAGGTTAGTTGGAGTTTCTATAGCAGCGATGTAGATTACTCAGCAACAAAAGGTTAGTTGGAGTTTCTATAGCAGTGATGTCGATTACTCAGCAACAACTCATGTCATCACTATTCTGCATGGATGGTATGTCATGGATTTCCATACTTCTTGTCTAGTACTCTTGTACCGGTCAAGGCTAGGTTCTGGGGGATCACTTATAGTTATTTTTCGCATTTACTTTTCATATATGATGTATTAAAATAAGTTTCGGGATGAATTGATTGAGTAATCATACTTCAACTGCTGGTTAGTTATTCATATGGTGAACATAAATTGACTAAGTGAATAATATAGAAATTTTTGCATTGAGTGAATGGTGAGTTGTTCGGGGTTCTCCTATCTGGGGTAGGTGTAGGTAGGTTCCCGACACGATTCGGTGGATTGGATCATGACAGAAATAAGTATATCCTCATTCGATTGACTCAACAAGCAGACTTCATAAATCTTAATTCAAAAGGGGCGTTCTATATTTCATGCAAGGATGTATATTCAAATCTAATGCACACACTAATTTCTAATGCACGGTTCAAGATGAATGAATAAACCACTAAAATATTAGTATGGATATCTTTTTCTAATATTTTACCCACCTGCTTTGCAAAAGATTGTCTATTTTCATTAGCCGCAGTAGTAGGTAAACATGTCCAACTCTATCTAGCTACAATTAATAAAACTAGACCAAGTTGTGCAAGGGTAAAATTTTTGGGTGATTTGAAAGGAGATTTTCCTAAATCAGTGCTTGTAGACATCAAAAATGAAACAACAAGGGGAGTTAGGACTGAAGTAGTACATATTAAAAATGATTATGTCCCAAAGTAATGCAAATGTATAATACAAGAACATGACAAGGAAGATGCAGAAGTATTAGTAAAAAAGGTGACACACCGGTTTTAGATATAGAAGGTAAAAATAAGAAAAAGCAGCAGAAGCAGCAGACTCAAACATATGCACAGCCTCAAGTTTAAAGATTCCAGAAAGGAAAAACTAAAATCCTATCTAGTGGTAAAGTGGTGGGTGATCCAGGAAACTGGAAAGTGGTGAAAGGCAAGCAAAAGGTAGTCACTCCTCAACCACTGGTAGAAAATAGATTTGAAGTTCTAAAAGAAGAAGCACAAGACACATCTTCACAGGTAGTAGAAAATAGTAGCTCTAACAAAAACAATACAAGTCTTATGGCTACCAAAGAACAGGATATCAATAACAACAAGAAACATAATGCAGAAACAAGATAAAAGACATTCCAGTAGGGGGAATCTTCCAAAGATTAGGTCACACAAACTTTTGGCAAACAAAGTGATGCTCTTTACCTTGCAAAATTTGCATAGCAACACACAACTTCTAATCAACAACATGTTCAAAAAGATGGTGATAATAAAGTGAGTAATACTAAGGTGGATAGTGTTACTGATTCTATAGCAAACACAATCACAGATATAAGGAAAATCTAGAATCTATCTGTGTTTTGAAGGAGGAGAAGTCCATCACTAATGCTGATAATAGAGAGGTTTCGAAATCTCGAAGTAATATGGCAACGGAGAATAGTGAAGAACATGATAGGATTGTTACAGTTTAACAAAAAAAGGTTGATTTGGCATTCATGGTGGTGCAAAAACTTGTACAAATAGATGAATCCCTTAAGATTCAAATGGAATCTTCTAATAAAGTGTTACATGACATTATATCTCATAATTTAGGAAAAGTGAAGTGTAGTGCATCAGAAGAGAATCAAATTGCTAAAGGCATAATGAAAGCTGAAGAAGTTGAGGATTTATGGGATAATGTCCCACTTAAGGCTGATTTGTCACCTAGGCTTTTGAAAAGTGCTAGAAGAAGAAAGAAACATGGTAATGGAGAGAAATGTCAACCCACTAGAGTTCAGCCAAAAAGAACTAAATCAACATCTAATAACCAATGAAGGGTCTCATATGGAATATTAGGTCTGTGAAGTCTCAACAAGTTTTTCAAAGAGTTTAAATGCTTCATAATTTTCATAAGTTCACTTTTATTGGTCTCTTGGAGCCTTATCAGAATTCTAGACATATCAACAAATATAGGAGAAGACAGAGGATGCCAATAGCCACTTCCAATTGCAATGGCAATATTTCACTTTTCTCTAATCATGATTTCACTACTACAGTAGTGAAGGATATAGTACAGTAGTTAATTATATAATTGCAACATCATAATCAGGTTCATAATTTCTATGTTTCATTAGTCTATGCTAAGTGTAATGCTAAGAAAAGACTGATGTAATGCGAAGATATTTACCAAGTGGCAGCAGGAATGACAAGTTCATAGTTAGTGGGAGGGGATTTCAATGTAGTGTTGAATTCAGAAGAAAAAATAGGTGGTTTGCCATTTCTTGATAAAGATCATAAAGATTTTGAAAATTACATTTCATCTTGTGATTTAAATAAAGTTTAGTTTAATGAAAGTCCTTTCACCTGATGGAATGGTAGAGCAGGCAATGATTGTATTTTTAAAAGGTTGGAGAGCCCTATACAATCATGAAATTCAAGGATGGCTCAATATATAGAGGTGGAACATTTAGCAAGAACAAAATCTGATCATGCTCTTATGTTTCTAACTTGTGAAGAAGGAGTAACTAGACATAAGAAACCTTTTAGGTTTCTCGAATTCTGGACTAAAAATGCCTCTTTAATTGATGTCATTAGGCATAATTGAAGTTCAAATAGTTCCCCGAATCCATTTGTGGAGTTTAAAGCCAATATCAACAGAGTGAAAACTGCTTTGACAAAATGGAACAAGGAAATTTATGGTGATATTTTCAAGCAACTAGAAATCAGGGAAGACATTGTCAAAATTAAAGAAAAGTTGTTTGAAGAGGTTCCTAATGCTGAAAATAGGGAAGTGTTACAAAGAGCTCAAGCTGAATTGAAAAGGTATTTGTACTTTGAAGAAATCTTTTGGTAGCAACAAGCAGGGTATGACTAGTTTGATAATGGGGATAGAAATACTATATTCTTATAGTATTGTGAAGGGCAAAAGGAAGAAATTGTACTTGCACAGAATTTAAGACAATTAGGGTAACTAGCTAGAGGAAGAAAAAGTGGTAGCAGCAGAGACAGTCAAGTTTTTTCATAATTTTTTCACGCAGGAAAGAGATGTTACTACTTTTCCTTTATTGAGGAACATTCTAATACTCATTAATGAGGAGGATAATTCAGAACTTTGTACGCAACATACTCTTAAAGAAATAAAAAAAAAAGTTTTTAACCTAAATGGGAGTAATGCAAGTGGTCCTGATGGTTTATCAAGAAGATTCTATTAGTGTTGTTGGAAGTAGTGGGTAATGATATATTTAGATAGGTGCAGGATTGTTTTAGAGGTAATTTGGTTCTCTTACCTAAGAAGGAGCAAATTCAGTCTTTTACTGATTTAAGACTAATTAGTTTGAGTAATTCATCAACAAGATAATTTCCAAAATTGTTTATGACAGATTTAAAGATTATTTACCCGAATTGAATTCTTATAATCAATCAGGCTTTGTGAAAAGTAGAAGTATCATTGAAAATGTGTTATTGACACAAGAGACTGTCATTGTATTAAAAAAAGGGTAAAACTACTAACATGGTCCTAAATCATAACATGGCTAAGGCATATGATAGGGCTTCTTGGTTCTTCCCGATGAAAGTGTTAAGGAAAATGGGGGTTTTCAGAATTGTTTATTGATCTGATTTGGAGATTGCTCTCTAATAATTGGTACTCAGTATTGATTAATAGGCAATCACATGGATTCTTTCACTCCACCAGGGGAGTGAAGCAAAGAGACCCTCTTTCTCCTGCCCTTTTTATTCTATCTGCAGAAGTGATATCTAGGGCCTTAAATTCTTTATTTAAGGATGATCAGTATGTGGGGTATGGTCAGGCAAACTAGAGTGCAAAACTTAATCATTTGGCTTATGCAGATGTCACTATTATATTTGCTTCAGCTAATAGTTATTCTTTGAAGAAAATAATTTCAATTTGACAGGATTATGAAATCCAATCAGGACAAAAAATCAACAAGGAGAAGAGTGCATTCTATTTGCATCAAAATGCAACAACTATTGAGAGACAACTGGTTGAAGACTACACAAGTATACCTAGAGGTCAATTTCCATTAAAATATCTAGGTTGCGCTATTACTCATGCTAGGAAGAGGAAAAAACATTATGATGATCAACTACAGAAGGTGAAGTCAAAACTTAAGGCTTGGAAAGGTAATATGCTTTCCTATGGAGGAAAGGAGGTTCTTAGCACTAGTGTTCTTCAAAGTGTTCCAATTCATGTCCTACCAGCTATTGTTCTTTCTAAATATGTGATAAAATATCTTTGTAGAATTTTTACTAAATTCTTTTAGAGTAACAAAGTCACGGGTAAGAGTAAACATTAGGTAGCATGGGAGAAAGTGTGCATACCAAAGCAGGAAGAGGGTTTGGATTTTAGATCCATGCTTGAGGTTTCACAAGCCATGCATGCAAAACTATGGTAGAGATTTAGGACTCAGAACATTGTATAGGCTAAATTCATGTGGAATAAGTATTGTAAGAAGCAAATTCATACTCTTGTTCAATGGAAAAAAGGTACTCAGTTGTGGAAGAATATGTTACAGAACAGAGATTATATTGAACAGTATTTATGGTGGGAACCTAAGAGAGGTACTTCTACTGTTTGGTATGATAATTAGACACAACTTGGTCCAATTTACAAATGACAAAGTAAAGTGCAAACATATCACTCTTTGATGGACATTAAAGCTTTTATGCAGGATACATGTTGGGACTATGAAAATATGCAACTTCATCTGCCTGATTACATTGTTAAACTTGCTAAACAACATATGGATCATGTTGGGTAGTCTGATAAGAGGAACAAACCTTGGTGGATCAAAACAAGTACTAGAAAATTCACAGTAAAGAGTACTTGGGTAATTCTGAGAAAAAAAGAGGACGTAAATGAGTTTTTCCAGAAGATTTAGGTAAATGATCTTCCTTTGAAATATAACTCTTTGGTTGGAGGGTTTGGACAAATAGAGTTCCAGTAGCTACTGTTATAGCCAACTGTAATACTAATATCTTACAACTTTGCTCTTGTTGTTCTGTTCCAACAAGAGAAACCATGGAACACCTTTTTTAAAAGGGAGAAGTTATTACTACTGTTTGGCAGTATTACTCAACGGTAATTGGTATTTTAGGGCCTTGGATACAGATAAAGCAATCAATGAAAAATGATGGGAGGCTCAAGGGAATTCTAGGCAAAAGGTGATTTTTCAAGCTATTACTATCCTTATCTTATGGTTCTTATGGAAAAGGAAGAACTCTGTTTTACATGGTAGTACTTATAACATAGGTAAGGTGATATAGGACATCAATTACATTGTTCAAAAACATCTTCAAAAAATTTGAGTACTTACAGATTCCTACCACTTGGCCTTCTATGATTGTTCTTCTTGATGGTTTCAGACCTATATTTATTGCCAAATAGGTCAAATGGGATCCTCCACCTTATGGGTGGTGGAAATGCAATACTGTTGGGGCCTCTAGAGGTAATCCAAGGCCTAGTTCTGATTCCTTTTGTGTGAGAAATCATGAAGGATATCTAGTGTTTATTAAAGGGGTTAAGATTCCTGATTCTACTAATTTGGTTGCTGAGGCTATTGCTATAGAAGTAGATTTACAATTTTGTTTGGAAAGTAATTTTCCTAACATAATAGTTGAAACTGGCTCATTAGCATTAGTACATATGCTTAATGAAGATTGGGAAATTCCTTGGAGTGTGATAATGGAGATCAACTCCACAAAGAAGCTAATGGATTCTTTGTCAGTAAGAGTACAACACTCCTTAAGGGAGGAAAATACTCTTGTTGACTTTTTTTCTAACCTGATTTTTATTTTTGTAGGTACATATGAATTTAGATCATTTCAGAAGGTTCCAAGCATAGACAAAAAGATAATCAACTTAGATAAACAAAGTAATCTATAAATGAGAATAAGGCAAATATGTTCTACAAGTTCTTAGCAGTTTTAAGTTTGGTACATTCCACAGGTATTTCACAGTTATTAATTTGGAATTGAAAGCTTTGTTAGGTTACATGAACTACTAATTATACTATGATGTCTGAAATAGTTTCAGTTATTTAATATACTGTGCACCTAGTGAGAGCTTGAGGTGTAGCATATGGTATAAAACTAGGACTCATAGATGTTTATTAGTAAGTTTTATCTACAATAGCTTTAAATTTCAAGTACAAGGTTTTCAGACAATACAGAGACACATTCAATTTGAGACTCTTAACTTTGATGGTGGTATTAACTCTTCGAGTTCATTCCAGCAGAGAAGAGAGTTAAGAACATGTAATGGTGTGTAAGAAGTACCTGAAAATGGTTTAGTTGAAAAAGTCTATAGATTCTTGTCAAAAGGAAGAGTAGTTGAATTAGTGTTGTGCTATCCCAGAGATCCATTATCAACCTCACAAATTATTAAAAAATTAGCGAATTTTTAAAGGGTGGTGGTATTAATCCTAATTTGGGGTTCAACCCACTAAAGCTTAGATCTAAGAAAAGGAAGCTAATTTACATACCAGAGGTGTAGATAGATAGTGCCTTAACTCTGAAGAACTCCTAATTTGGGTCAAGGTTCCTACAAATATTCAGATCTGCATCAGTGATAGACAGATCTATGAGAATATAGCTTAACAAGAAGGATTAGTAGCAGAAAACTACCTGGTTTCATCATCGTAAGCTTCTACTTCACTCACGTAGATTGAGACAGTAGCAATATAAATAAACATTTCCATTGGAGAGGAACAATGAGTTAATTCAATATTCACCACATCGGAGAAATCATTCAGGTAGCAAGGTTGATCACTTTGTTACCTAAAATCGATAGATTTGTTGGTGGAGAAGATGATAAGCCACAAGCTTCTAGAGAATACTACACTTTTCACTTTCCTTTTGTTGACTTTCCTTTTTATTTTATTTCTTTTCTGCTTTTTGTTTTTTCATTTATCTTTTGTTTTGTTTATGTGGGCCATAGCACTTTGGGCTAGCCCATCTTTGTACATATTGTAACAATCCTCATTGTGATTTTTAGATTTTTTTGTGTTTTGACTATTTTGTCCTTTCCCGTTATTTCTTTACATCACTTATGAGTTGTGAAAATGGTTTGGACTGTCCTCAAAGCATTCGGAAGTGATTTATATAAGTTTGTAGTTTTGAGTAGCCTTTAAATGATATAGTTGACTTTAGTCAATATTCTGTGATTCGAGCATTGGATGTTGATTCTGTCAGTTTTATTATATCCGAAACGTCTATTTTGAGTTAGTAGCATAGTTGGTTCGAGTCCCGAGGCCCTTTTGTGATTTTTGAGCATTGGTCAGAATAATGGTTTATTGGCCTAGATGTGATTTTGGGGGTAAATTTGTGATAATAACCTCCTTTTGGAAATACAATAATTTCATTGGGTCCGAATTGTATTTTATAATCAATTTGCACTATTGATTCATATTTATAGGTTCCAGATGAGTTCCGAGGGTCATAACCAAGTTTTGGAAATTGCTGGTGTTGGTGTAGCCACTTAAGCGGCTGGTTGACCCCTTAAGCCACCTTTGACCATTTTACAAGTTGCTTAAGCAATTATTTTACCGATTAAGCGGTGGTTTGACCCTTTGACCAGGCTGCTTAAGCGAACAAAGTGTCGCTTAAGCGAAAATCGCTGAGTTTAAGACCTAAACCAAATCCGTTTAAGACCTAAACCAAATCCATTTCGTATTTTTGATATTTTGGGAGCAAGGAAGCTCCATTTGAGGCGATTATTGATGTGTTCTTCTCTTGTAATCATTGGATATATGATTATATCTTCATTTTGTTCATTTTCTAAGATTATTCATCTCGTTTTTCATGATTTTGATCCATAAAGTTAAGTTTTAAAATTCAAAGTTATGAAATCGAAAGTACTTGACTTGAAGGTTGATTTGGAATGGGTTTTCATTGATTTTTGAGATTTAAGGTCCTTGTATCGTGGATAAACTGATTTTGATAAAAATTTTCCAAAATTTCTCATTTTAAACCACATTTGATTATGGAGATTTGGGGTTTTATTGGTAAAGTAAGATATTGGTATTTTGATGATTTCAAACTCTATGTCTTACTTGGTTTTCGATGGGATTTCAAATTTAGAGCTATTAAACTATGGGTAAAGTGATTCTTTATTAAAATTCTGGCTTTACCTTTTTATTTTTGGAGTCAATTTTTGAAGTGATTTTGGACCCGAAACCAAAGTATATCAATATGGGTATCGTTGGTCTTGTATTTACATGTATATGTTATATTTGAATAGATTGAACGTGTTTAGTGATGATTCAAAGGAGTAGAGCTTCCGTTTGATGCTTTAGATTGTGATTGGGCTTTGCGGGTCTTCTTTAAGGCAAGTTGAGATGTACCTTGACTCTTTTCTGAGTTGTTTATGTGTTATGTGCTTAATTTTTTGTATTTGTAAATCATTAAGGGTTTGGGGGTTCCTCTTAGATAATATGGCGAGCATCTCCACGGATACCAGAGTCTACTAATGGGAAAAATTAATAAAATTGAGTTTTGATTGTTTTCTCTAATTGTATGTACTTTTATGGTAGATTGTAGATAGATGACTTATATATCTTGAGTAATTTAATAGTGGCTATCTATTTAAGAGGGTAAATCTTGTTTAGTGGATCTAGATGAAAAAATTGGGATTTTGTGGACACTTGGGGTATAAAAAGATTTGTAATAGTTGATGTAACTATCGAGGTTTAGTAATATTTTAGGGTATATCGGATGATGGTATAGCCAAGTGGTTAAGAAAGGGAAACTTGGTTTAGTTATTAGGTAAGCGAATGAAGGTGAACTTTCGGGGATATTTTTAACTAGTATCGTTCTTCTTTTAGTAATTTAGTCTAATATGTGTTATGATTGGGGAAGATGGAGCTTATCGTGTGAAACGAGTTACGTTTTGGGTTAATTCTCTATGTTACATTATTTGGATTATTATCATTATCGTGATGCTCGAGTTGGTGTTTGAATTGACATTATTGGCCGTATTGAGCATTATTTGCCGCATTATTAACGTGATGCCCGAGTGGGGGTTTGAATTGATATTATTGTCCTTATTGAGTATATTTGCCTTATTATTATTGTGATGCCTGAGTGGGGGGGTGAATTGATATTATTGACCTTATTTGTGCATTATTTTCCTTTATCATTATCGTGATGCCCGAGAGAGGGGCTTGGATTAATATTATTTATATCTCACATGACTCTTTACTACAATGGTGCCATGCAATGACTTATATCATGTTCTATTGACATTTGAGGAGATTTGAGCTTATTTATACCACTGTCAAGTTAATTCATTACATGATATTGATTTGGTTATGAGCATGCTTCCTCATTTCATTCATTCATATTCATGGAATTGGTACCACTGAGAAGCATTGATTTTGAAATAAAATAAAACACTTTATAAACCTTTGATCGAGGATTCTACCGACAAGGTTGATTGAGATTAAAATTGTGAAAGTATATGGGTTGCGAACCCCCATGGGTCCTGTCCTGGAAGATTATGTTCGGAAGGTGTATAAGAGGGTTATGCAATAGCTTACATCATTATCATTCCATTGCATTGCATTGCATTTCTTTGTATGTTTGATACTGCGTATGATTATTTCCTTTCGTACTGTATTATTGTGATTGAATCTTGTTTATTCTGCATCTCATATTAGTACATTACTTTGCATTGTACCTTCTCTTGGGTGGTTTGGTGGTTGAGGTATTATGACATGGAGTATGGTTATGGCTTGATCCATTGAAACTGTTGTGTCACATCTAGGGTTTGTGAGATACACACCTCCCCTACCTTAGTTGGGATTGTTGGTTTGAGATGGTGAGTTGATATTTTATACTGTGTTGTGAGATTCTCTTCTGATGCGACTTATCTCTATTGCCATTGATCATAAATCTATACATGCCTAACTTAATGCACTAATTTGATTATTTTGATAAGTGTGCTACCTACTAGAATAGGCTGGGACTTTTCTGAGTGCTGGCTGATTTGGGGTAAATTGGATGGTTGGTGTGGTGGTCCTCGTCATCACTTTGGATTAGGGTCGGTTATCAATGATGCTTGTTGAGTACACGTGTTTCGTACTTACCCTTACTTTTTCTTTTCCTTTTCTGCACCCCGTGCAGGTATTGATTCGAGTAACAGAGCATACATTATGTTCTCTCAATATTGGCATTGGGGAGATCGAGGTAGCAGCTGACGGATCTCAGAGCTTACCTGGATTTCTCCTTTTCTTATCTTATGCATTATATGCATTTAAGATACTTAAGATTATTTTATTGTGTTATGTATTAGAGGCTTGTACCAGTGACAACCAGACCTGGAATGTATAATTGAAATTATTTTTCCTTCTGTATTATTTGGGGTTATTGACAGTCTTCTTCTTCCGCTTTTGATTTACTTTGATTATTGAGTTTGGGTTGGGTTAGGCTAGGCTTAACTGTACCAGAGGGTGTGACAAGTGCCATCACAGACTCTATTTTGGGTCATGACACATGCTTTTTATTTATCTAATAAATTGCCCACTGGGTCATTTGATTAAAAAAAAAGATGCTTCAAAAATCTTAGGGTGAATTATGAGGTGTTACACTCACCTTCACATTGGCTAGACCAAATGTAACCATAGTTCCTCACCTTCACATAGGCTAGACCTAATATAATCACAGGACCTCACCTTCACATAGGCTAGACCTTACATAATCATAGTCCCTCATCGTCACATAGGCAAGACCAAGTATGTCCATAGGCTCCCACCAACTCTTACGACTAATAGACCAACCATATCTAATAGTTTCTATCATTAAACATCGTGCATAACAACATCAAGATCAACCCTCACGATAGGTAGTGTGGCAGCCCTTGTAATCAATTCAATTATTATAATTGGCATGACTTAATTAAAAATATAAAAACTCAAGTAAAAGAAAACAACTCCAAATAAAGCCTAGAAACTATATAAAATGACATGAATGCTCGATCAACAAATAATAATAATTTATCATCTCAATTAAATGTTTATCTCAAAGGAAGAAAAAGCTCAACTCAACATTCAGATGTCTCGAATATCCCACATCTTTATATCAATAGTTTTTAATAACTTCAGATAGATGAAACAATTAAAGAACTTAAGATCCAGTCATAACATAATAATGGTCTTCACAATAAGTTTACAATAATTAGTTAATATTTTAATCATGGAGAGCAAGTAAGTAGTAGTCAGGTCTTTCTCACCTCACATTCGTCGAAATACTATGACCAAGCATTTGTCCAAAGTTCACAAACAAAATCTTTGCTAGTACCAAGCTTGATAGCACCAAAATATCCCAAATTACTATGATCAAGAAATGACCAAAAGCCGATCATGAAGATTTCAAATCACCTCATACTTAGTTGGTAGAATACCCCTCAATCTCTATCTCCATTTTATTCTCAAGCTGTAGCTTAAAATTTCTTCAAAAAAGTTGTTGTTCGTGCTCTTAAATAGACACATGTGCTAAAGTGAGTTGTACCATTTCCTTCACAAGTTGTACCTCAAGACCCATATTTTTCTGTCAGACGCCTTTCAGTAAATCCTTCATAACTTTTTATACATAACTCTGATTGATGAACGGTTTAATCCGTTGGAAACCATACTCAAGGATGTTTAAGTATGGTTTAATGCGTTGGGAATGCTAAATTGAATTTTGAAGTGATAGACCTAATAAGAGTTACAACCTAGCAGAAAACACAACCCTAGTCCTTTTTCTAGACATCAAATAATCATATTACTAGCCAATTATTAGTGTTACAATTCGAACTCTTTTACAAATCCCCACCTGACTACTAGTTGGAATTGCACTACTGTAGTAATTTCTCACCATATTCTCTATGGGATTCGATCCCAACCTTGTTGGGTTCTTTATTTGAAAATGACCATTTTATACCAACTTAAAGGAGTAGTTTGGGTGTATCACTCTAGCTCAACACAGAAGTGTTTGAAAGCTATCATTTTTGTTGTTGTAACCATTTGGGTGTATCACTCTAGCTCAATATAGAAGTGTTTGAAAGCTGTCGTTTTTGTTGTTGTAACCACTAATTCTGCCTTCTTCTTTATCGCCTTATACCTTTCTTTATTTGTTTGCCTTTGTTCCTCGTCTTTGTCTTTCACCAACTTTGTATAAATAGTCTTTTTGCTTCCAGTTTGCACTGGTCTTCTCTATTAATCCACCACCAATCCCCTCGATGACCACCAAATTTACCCTTTAAAATTCCTGGCACCTCTTTAATTGCTTTCCTAATGCAATCAGTTGTCCTATCCACTTGTTGTTTGCATCACCACTAATTCCCCAAGACCCCATCTCCATCAACCTCCTCCCCATCTCCCCATCTCGAGCACGGGCCAAGCCGCCCCATTTGACCCCAGTCGATATACAACGTCCTTTTTTTCCCCTCCTTCTTAATCTCCAAGTGCATCACCAAGAGCTTATATTAGGTGGTAAGATTCTCACTTGGGATAACCTTACAGTCCTTATAAAGGCCTCTATGACCCTTTATAAGGAACAAGTAATCTATTTGAGTTTAGCCACCACAATACAAATCTAACCAAGTGGTCCTCCTTTTTCCAAAAACATAAATTAGCTACCCCAAACTCAAAAGCATTAGCAAAATCCAGAGGCGAAACTCTTCCTCCATTTCTAACCCTTAAATTAAAGCCTCCATGCACATCGTCAAAACCACGAGGGCTTACCTCGATGTGGCTATTGAAATCTCCACCAATGAATAGCTACTCGGAGTGCACCCTTCACTATTTCATCCAAATCCTCCCAGAAATGTTTCTTGTCCTCCTATCGTCCTAACCCACTCGCGGCGCATATGCACTAACAATGTTCAAAGTAAGCCCTCCAATGACTAGCTTAATTGTTATCATTCTGTCATTGATCCTCCTAACCTCCACTACTTTCTCCCTTAGTCCCATCTACTAAAATGCCTACTCCATTCCCATCCCTTGAACCTATTTAATACCACATCTTAAACCCCTCCACATCACATGCCTTGGTTCCTATCCATTTGATCTTTTGAACACAAGGTATATTAATCTACCTCTTCTCAAGGATCTTCACTAGGTCTATGGACTTTTCTGTTAATGTCCTTATGTTCCAACGACCCACTCTCAACCTAGAAGACCCCTTAACCCGCTTACCACTCTTGCCCCTCGTTCCCTGCCCCGACGAAGACATATCCTTATTTTATGATCATTCATTAGAGCCACTAAGTAAATACAAAATAAATAAGAATTAACTAAAATAGGTTGAAAACTAGAAATGAACAATCAACAAAAAAATTAGAAGATTGAAAACGAGGCAACAATTGATCAAGAAAGTTGGAAAATTCAATAATAAATTAAAACAATAATAGCAAAAAACAGAGAGTTAATTATCAGCTATAACACAGAGGCAATAATGAAAGCTAGAAAAGTTGAACAAGAAAGTAAAAACATAGGCAAAATTGAGCAAGCAACTGGAAAAAAAGATGCAATAATGAACAAGAGAACTAGAAGATTGAACAAGAAACAAAAAACTATGTCAAAATTGCCAATATACTGGAAATAAGGCCAATAATGAACAAGACACTAGAAATTTGAATAAGAATCTAAAAAACACAGACAATAATGGACACAAAACTAAAAGATAGAGGGCGGGCTAATTTAAAGATAGAACCTGAACAAAATTTGGTGAGATCTGAATTTTTGCAGTTTAAAATAATTGACTCAACAAATTAATTTGTTGAATACTCTAGTTCCATTGAATTCAAAAAATGTTATCATCAAACGGCAAGTGATGAGTGTAATTATAGCGAAAACAACGACGTGACTGATTTGTGGAGAATTCCGACGGAATCAGTGACTCCGATATCGGTCGGAGCCAAAACTTCTTGGCCAATTAGGTTTAGATATAAGATTCGAAGTTGGGAGAGATGAAGTCGTGGCGATGGGATCTTTGAGTGAACTAAAGAGATAACAACAAAAGAACGAATTCTGATGAGGAGCATTAGCAAATGAGCAGAAGTTGTGAATTATGTTTGGTCAAATTTTGACTTGAATGATAATACGTATGATGACAATGTTGCAGTTGTTATTGATCAAGAAGAAAATCCAAAAGAAACTCAAATTTTTGGTGCAACTGCTCGAGAATTGAAAGAAATAAATTTTACTCGAATAGTTTCATTAGCTCCCGAGGAATTATAAAATGAAATTGTGATCTATTTCTAGTGGGATATTTAAAAGAAATAGATTAATTAGTAGATTGTGTCTCATGTATATATCTTTAATTCTTTTGTTAAAGACATATGCTCATATTAGTGACATTATTGTTGTTGTGATAAAAAAGTAATACCAAATACACTAGAAAGATTAAAAGTAATCAAAGCTATAATTTGGCCTGCCCTTAAAGAACTCAAATGTGACAATAGGATAATAATGCCATACGATGACAATAAAGGGTCGTTTGTTAGCTGGTTTAGATATGTCTTATGCATGTATTAGATTCTGTATAAGTAACACTGTATTTGGTAGCGGGTTAGAAGGTAAGTTATTCAAGTAGAAAATTAATATAATATTTGATTACAATTTAGAAGCTCACATAACTAATATATGTATAAATTAGAGTAAATATCTTAAAAGATCATTCAACTATATTAAATTTTCTATCAAAGTCACTTATGTTTATTTTGTATCTATAAAGTCACTCAAGTTAAAGTAGTATATCAACAAAGTCATTAGCCAAACAAAACTAAAAAAATAATTAAATAAACCTTCCCTCAAGTTTGATTTTGTTTAATTTATCTCCTTTGTGGTTATAATTACCTTTCTTATTTTTAATTTTTTTTATTATAGTTTTTTTTATCTAATTACTATTAATATAAAAATATAATTTAACTAATTTGTCCATTATAATATATTCTTTTATTTACTTAATTTTGTTGAGATACTAAAATTGAAGGTTTAATAAAATTTGGATGGCTTAAAACAAAGTAAATGATAATCGTGATTTAATTCGATCGAAGGCTACTTACGTCAAAAGGGCAATGAGTCATCTTAATTAGGCAAGAAAATTTAGTCGTATCAACATGTGGAATTTTAAAATTATTTTTTATTTGTTTTTTCAGTAATTTTTAAATCAACAAATCAAACTAAAATCAACTTCGTTCAAGTTCAAGGAGAAAGTTGACGATTTCGTTTAGAAAAAGTGTCTTTTCTTTTAAATTGATTCAAGTTTTTAATGATTTAACTTTTTTTGTTCCTAAGTTGCCTTATCAATATATTATTTCCTATTCCATAAACCCAAACCTCTACGGATACGCCTAGATCTATATTATATTTATAAAAAAAATTGCAAGAATAATTAAAGTATATGACTAGATATAAAATTAGATCTAGTTTATCTAAATATGTGTGGTTGACTCATTTAAAATTTAGAATCGTACTAAAAATTATAAACAGTATTAGTGAAAATCTTCTGTATAATAGTCAGTGATTAATTTTTCACTCTTTCATTTCCTCTCCTCCTTTCGACGACTTTTGGATAACAGTTTTTAATAAAAAGTAGAAAAAAACTTCTAAACAATGGAGATGAAAATATCTCTTTTAATTAATCTAGATATATCAAGACAATTTGTTTTTAGATATATGTCATGTGAATAATAAATAAGATGAAAATATTTTATTCTTAAAAAAATGTTTACAAATTAATTGAACAAAATAATATATCATAACAAATTAGTTAAATTATTTATTTTATATCAATATAATAATTAAGTTAAAAATTTGTTACAAAGTAATACATGAGAGGTAAGAATAATCACAAAGGAGGTAAGTTAAATAAAATAAAGCTTGAGGGAAGGTTTATATAATTATTTGTTTTGTTTTTTTGGCTAATGACTTTGTTGATATATCACTCAAACTTGAGTGACTTTATAGATACATCACTCAAACTTGAGTGATTTTATTGATACAAATCAAACAAAAGTGATTTTGGTAGAAAATTTAGTATAGTTTAATGACCTTTTAAGATATTTACTCGTATAAATTATGAAAGAATCTATATATAATTTTATGAAGGTGCAATAGTACATGAATAATGAATCCCGCATAAAACAATATATAGATTACCTCATAACTAATTCATATATTACTCACACCCATATAATCTAACCAGTTATCAAACAACCCCTAAATGTCTTGTATCACTCGAGCCAGTAGGCGACACAGAAGCACATGACGCTCCTTCAAACGCTCCATTCATTAAAATAAAATTCAAAGAGACAGGCGCCAAAGTGCGCCAAAATGCGCCAAAATTCCGCGCCTTCCGACCCACACCCTCCGCCCTTTATTTCCTCGCCATTCTTACCACACTTTCATCTCCTCTTCTTTTCTCCTTTTGACTTTTACCCCTCATTTCACTCGCAAATCCAAAATGAAGAGCCGCCTTTCCCACCCATCTACCCCTATTCCCGACGACTTAGTTCGTAAGACCGGCAAAAAGCGCGGCGGCTACAACTGTGGCCGATGTGGCCTTCCCAAAAAAGGCCATGTTTGTGACATTAATAATCCTACTGAAGTTCCTAATCCGACATCCAGTGATGCTAAATCCTTTATTTTGCCTTCTCCGCTTTCTGTTATTCGTCCTCAGCCTCCCCCTCCGCCACGTCAGGCAGTTCCCCAGCTCCGGCGAGCACTTTCATTTGATGACATTGGTGTTACCGATGAATCACCTGGATCTGAAGATGATGATGGAGAGGGGGATTTTTTGGATGAGTTGGATTTAGGTGGGTCAGGGAAGTTGCCGGCGAATTGTATATGGGAAGTGCTTAAGAGATTGCCACCTCCTTCGTTGCTTTCTTCGGCGAAGGTGTGTAAAGGTTGGAGGGATGTTTCTAGGAGGATTTGGAAGTCGGCGGAGGAACTCCGACTTGGGGTTCCTGTGAATGCTCAAATTGGACTTGTTGGATCAGTGTTGAAGAAGTGCCCTGGACTTGTTACGCTTTCTCTTAGAATGGAAAGGTTGGTTTAATAAATGAATGATGATTGGATCTACACATTAATTAACTGGATCCGTCTTCCTTAGGAACAAAACAGTAACTTTGTTGAAGACTAATCAAGATACGTAATAAACATATAGAACTTAACCTACAGGTTAATAAATGGGAATCAAAATGGTGTTAACATTTCTGAAGTATACTGTTGTCGATGGTAATTGGAGGTCCACTAGCGATATATTTATTTTTGAAAGGTTGGATGAGTAATTAACTTGGTTTTGGTGTTTCAGTGACGTGGATGCAACAATGCTGGCCTGCATTGCATTTTCCTGTCCTAATTTGGATTCACTGGAGATCCTCACTTCTGATACCTCCGTCAATCGGATCACAGGGTATGCTTTAGATCTCTAGTTTTCACAAAAAAATTTCTTAGATATGTGCATTCTTATTTTCTTGCCAAGTTTACTTTTTATGATGTTTTCGTTATCACAATGCAATGAAGTGGTAGTTTTCTTTAGTCAGATGTGTCGAATATCTTAGATGCATATATGTGCTATAAGTATGTGTCGATGTAGAAGTGGAATGTCCCTGGTTATCTTTGTATCTTGTTCTCTTTAGCTGGTGGTCTTGTTATGGATTTGTAGTTAACTCAGTCGTTAATGTACAGCTGCACTGAAGGTGAAGATATTATGTTTGGGAAGTCAGTGATTGTGTTGCTTCACATTCTAACAACTTAGTTAGAGTTAGACTGTACAAACTCGTTATGGATATGCCTCATTTAGATTTGTTTCTATCTAATAGTTAATAATATAGTTTTCTAATATTAAGTTCCTTGCATATTTTATCGGCATACTAATATCTAACAAGATTAAATGACTTCTAGTGAACATAAGACTTAAGTTAGTGTACTAACATGACTATGTCTTAATTCAATCCAGTTGGTATTGCCTATAAGTATCTTTTACCCTTTTATGCTTTATTATTTGCTTAGTTTGCATGAATTTCAAGAGATTATAGTTATTATTTTGATTATACTCTTTTCTGTATGATTTTATATCTATACCATTATAGATTTGTTTTAACACCTTCAACCATTATAGTTTCACACATGAATTGGTATATCTCAATTTACTTTCTTTTATATTATCTGTGTGCTACTTGAATCTTCTATCAAACATGATCATTTTTAATCTTATCTAATTTTGTATGATTGCATCTTCATATTATATACCTTACACTTGATACCATATAAAAATTGTATGTATATAAAAGGGGCCAACTAAACATGATTTACGAGAGATTAATGAATCTCATCTGTCTATCATAGCTTTTGCGCATTGACACAGTTTGATCTGCACTTATTTGACAGACATACTGTGATGCTGTTAATCTCTTATTTAGAGTTCAAATTGGAGCTTTGGTATTTTTCAATAATTAAACATCTTCTAGAAGACCCTTAATAGAATTGCAGGGGCTGAGCCTATCTTTTATATTCAGGAATGATTTTGTAATATTATCAACGTCAATGTGATCTAATGGTGTCGTGTAAAAAACCATGTGTCTTATATAGGGATGAATTAGGTCGTTTTGTTGCTGAGAAAAGGTGTCTTACCAACCTTAAGATGGAAGGCTGCTCAAATCTTGGGGGGTTTACTCTTTCTTCAACCAGCCTTTCCACTCTTTGCCTTTCAGATCTCTTTTGTCACTCTAAGATGGTAAACTGTCTGATGATGTTACGACATTAAACCTATAGCTATTTGTGCTTTGTCCTTTTTGTGCTGTACAAACCTTCATCTGTCATGTTTCTACTTGCTTAGGTCTTCAACTGCCCCAATTTGAAGGAGATTTCCCTGGATTTTTCTCGCCAAGAGAATGACAGTACTGATCTTACTGCTATGGTGGATGGTCTCGGAAGGAGCTGCCCAAGACTACAGAACATTCATGTTGCTTCAGTTCGGCTTACACATGCTGTTGTTCTTGCTCTAACAGCAGCAAATTTAAGGTTTGCAATGTTTTTGATTTTGTTTCTTACATCTTTTCCTTACAATTTTGTCTTTTATTAAAGATAAACTGAATAAACCTTCATGAAGCTTATTTATTTCCGTTTTACTGCTTTGGATTTCAGGGGATTAAGAATGCTTTCCCTTGTATTAGGCTCAGAAATAACTGATGCATCTGTTGCTGCTATATCTTCAAGCTACTCGTGGCTCGAGTTACTTGATTTGAGTGGGTATGTTTCACTTCCCGAAGTCCTTTGGTTCCTTGTTGTTGCCGGGGTTGGCAAATAACATAGTGTTAGGTTATAAATAAACAAATTCTGTGTTTATCTAATTAGTGTGATAGTTGCTTTCTTTTTTCCAGTTTTCTTTTCTTTTCTGGGGATGTCTGTGTATATCCTCTAAAACAAACCAACGGCCATAAAGTAAAACAAACCAATTCATAAGCAGGAATATTGAAGGCTACTTTAGCACCAAACATTGTGGTAGCAATTGGACTAAGTTTGATGGTTGAGAAGGAGGCTAATATGCTCGTTTAGATCTTGGAAAGTTAAATTTAGGACGACATTTAGCTTATGTCACTGTGACGCCTTCAGTGAGCATGGGAATGCTCCTGCATATCTAATGCTGAGTATTTCTCTTGTTACAGGTCTAGTATCACTGACAGCGGCATTGGAATGATATGCAATGTATTTCCAGAGACATTGTCGAAACTTCTCCTTGCACTTTGTCCAAATATCACCTCAAGTAATACTTAATCTGCTTCCTTGACATCCAATCCAGCATAATTTGTGGCGTGCTCATTTTTTTTTTCTTGTTGGATTATTTTATAGGTGGTATACAATTTGCTGCAGCTCAGTTGCCTAATCTAGAGCTAATGGACTGTGGAATGAGCATATGCGATCCAGATCTAGACAGTCCAACAACTCAGGAAAATGATAATGGCGAGTTACAAAGAACACCAAGTAGTAAATTACACCTTATATATCAGAAACTGATTATTAAGCACAGCCGCTTGAAGAAACTCAGCTTATGGGGTTGCTCTAGCTTAGATGTAAGAATAATCAGTCTATAATATATAAGGATTATTCATGTCATAGCTACTGTCGCTGATTGAAATTTTCATGCAGTCATTATATCTAAATTGCCCAGAGCTTAATCATTTGAACCTGAACTCTTGTATGAATCTGAATCCAGGTCTGCACTTTCATGTCCCTCATTAAGGCTGTGAGCTCTTTTGCAATTGATGCTCTTCTTTCTTTATCTAAACCATACATTTTATACTTGACTACAGAAAGATTGCTACTTCAGTGTCCCAATCTGGAAAGTGTACATGCATCAGGTTGTGAAGACATATTGGTTGAAACTCTTAAGAATCAGGTAAACCAGCAGATGTCTCCTGCATTTAAACTTTGTTCCTGTATCATCTTTCTGGCCAGGTAACCGTCTTATCAGCGTTGTGCCAGACTGCCAGTTAGGACTGGTTAGTCTTGAGGCATCTGTAAGATTGACAGAGCAATAATATGCACTCTTTAGGCAATCCGATCATACCCTTGCAACATTTTTTTGCTCCTGCTGTATAAAGAAACAAACTTCCTTAGTGTTGCCTTGGAGATTCACTTAATTAAATCCATCAATTGCTATAAGTCGATAGACGGCTCATCGGGATAGATGTAGATGAACAACGCTCTCTCTCTGTTAGTTCATGTAAGGTTAAATGTAAAGCTAACAAGTTATATCGTTTTGCCCCCGGTTAGGGTGAGTAAAAAAAGATTTTTAAAATTAAACAGTTACTAGTCATATCCTTTTGCCCCCGGTTAGGGGAGACTAAAAGAAGATTTTCCATGGCAATAGAAACATTTGTATCACAACTGATCTCTTTGTGCGCAGTTTTTTTCTGTTATGCTTGTACTGCTCTCTGAAAATAGTTTTAAGCCTGACTCCCTTTTGTGTTCCTTGCAGGTTTGTGGTGATTTTATGGCTGAAGATCATTTTCCTTGCAAACGTCTTCCTGATGGCTCAAAAAGGATTAGAGTTCCTCATCTATACAGCCCCCAGGTAAATACCAAAAAGCTTGCATCACTACAAGGTGATAACACAACTAAAAGTTGTGTGATTTTTTCATTTAGGAATTTAAGACATTTGTTCGGGTTCTACTCAGTTCTGCTTTATACTTCGTCTAGACACTGCCTTTCAAATGATTTCTATATAAAATAATACTTAATGTATGTGCAGCCATTTGATGATGCAAAGAGAAAGAGAAGGACTTCAAAGCAATGCTGTGCAGTGCTTGTTTATTAGTCAGAAACTCGTCTTGTACTGGCTTTGATGTTACTGCAGGCCATAAGATCTTATGTGTCTATTCTTTGTTATACAGTGATCTGAGGCTAAAGCCTAATCATGTAATCTTTATTTATAGAATTATTCTCAATGTCAATACAGGGATTATATTCCCTTTATCAATAAAAAGTGCTTGGCTTTGTGAACTTGTGATGAAATGTACAGTTTATGTGATATCTTGAGCATTTTTCCCCTTGATGACACAAAGTTTGGTTTGAAGAAAGTGCATTCTGCTTGTACGTGCCAAATTTTCTTTTTGGTCAATGTTTTCTAAATCTGCCCCATCGGAAACTGGGAATTTCATCCCTTTGCCAAGGACAGCTCAAGTCTGAGGGAACTGAAGTAACTGTTGTAGGCTTCAAAAATTGAAGGTTCCAAAATTTAATATAAAAACCACGGATATTTAAAGGAGGGAAATGTTCAAATGTCCTTTAATTATAAAAAAAGAAAAAAGGTCAAAAAATATCTTCCACTTTTGTTTATTGGCTAAGTTTGTCGTTAGTTATATTATAAGGTCAATTATGCTTTTGCCGTTATCAAAGTACGCAAATATGCTCCTATTATGGATGGAATCTCCCAAATCAAACAGAAATACCCGATTTTCCCAAATAACCCACTCCCCTTTTTTAAATCCACTATGGGAGGTGGGGTAGGAGGATGGAGGCTACGGGGTGAGGTGAAAATGAGGTGTGTTAGAGAGCGGAGAGGTTACAATTAATGTGAAATGATACTTGCAGAACTTGTTTTTCCTATTTTCACGGGAAAAGTCATTTTCCTCAATTTTAAGGAACTTATTTTTCTAGAAAACTGGTAAAGTTATTATCATGTGATCAAAAAATCATGGGTTTAAAGATGTGGAAATAACCTCTAGTAGAAATGCAAGGTAAAATTGAGCACAATAGATCCTTGTGTTTCGACCCTTCCTCAGACTTCGTGCATAGCGGGAGTGTAAGTGTACCAGACTGCCTTTTTAAAAAAAAAAATCAAAAAATTCTAGATTTTTTTTTTTTTTTTTAAATTTTTGATCAACTGAACGTAAAAAAATTAAAAAAACGTACCGAACATCCTAAATTAGTTTTTGATTTGACATAGGGGACGAAATAATTCATTGGCTGCAACTTTGTTTGCACTGGCCTACGTTGAAAGGGCCTCGCCAGAAAAAAAATCGCAACACAGTCTGCCATGAGTTCGACACTCAAAAAAGGAGGTTGATATTACTTTTTGGTGTATATAAATCATTAGATTAGAGAGTTTCCAATGTTGATCAACAAATACTTACTCCGTCTATTTTTATTTGTCATATTTAAATTTGGCATGCTTATTAAGAAAATAATGATTAACAGGATCAGTGTTTTAAAAGACAGAGTCCGGATTCGCCCCAAGGCGGGGCATTGACAAAACACCTCAGGGCTCATGTGTGGACTTAATTCTGTGAGGTTTACATCCTAAGGGGCTGACTGTATGCCCTAAACACGCCTAACGCCCAACGTCTGGGACTCGCCTAATAGTTCTTACACAAATTGTGTCAAATTCTTTTGTCAATGTTGTTGACACTCATAATTCTCTACTAATTAAATGATGCTTAGTAGTTTTTTTTTCATCTGTTGAAATAAGAAAATTAAAAGTAACCAGCTTATGTACTAAATGAGAACGTCGTCATGGTGAATATGACTTAACATTTTTGTTTAAAATACATATCTGAATGTTATATATTCACTTGTCATTGATCGTTATGTTTTTGTCCTATATTTCAAAATTATCATATTTTATTTTATTATTTGAAAGTATTTTATTTTTATTCATGAAAGAGTTTATGTTTTAATTATAATATTAATAATTTATTGATTATTTCTTTTAGGGAGGTAAATTACATAGTATGATAGTCATATATTTTAAGAAATTATTTGTAAAATCATTGAAAATTTTGTTGTTACTTATATTTTTAGTAATCAAATTATAAAAATAAAGATACATGAGATATACGCCCTGTAGATCCTTAGGACTTACGCCTCGCCCCGTGCTATGTAAAATGGCTCGCCTCACGCCCCCTCCCCCCCTTTTAGAACACTGAACGTGACTATTTTATCACACTATTCCTATTAATTGATGTGTAGTATTAAGTTTTGAAAAATGATTTGGAGAATAAGTAATTAGCGCTTAAGGTAAAACATGAAATAAAATAATCGTTTTTTCTTGATATGTTAAAAGTAATAAGTAAAAATAAAAATCTTTTTTGAAATAATTAAAAATGAATGCATGGAGTATACACTTCTTTATTCCTCATCTTTCTAGGTTCATTTCAATTTATTATTTTAAAATAGAACTTAATAGAATAGAGAAAACTCCATTCTTGTGGTTATAGAGGTTTGATCATTGGTGGGAGGTGGTCCTGCAGAGCTAATTGCACCATATTCAATAATTCAATGCAAGACAGCATTAGTGTATAGTAAATAATTAAAAGAAGATAAAGACAATTTGGGTAAACTACATAAATAGCCTCTATAGTGGGTGATTTTGCTTATTTACCCCTCATAACAAAAGTCTTACAAAATTAATCTTTTTTCTTTTTTTATGTATGGAACAAATACATATTTGCCGCTCTATATATCAAATATTTTCAAACAACTATCCATGCTCATTTATCTTTTAACTTCAATTTTTTTCTATTTTATTTTACTTTGATTTTTTATTTTTATTTCCTCTTTTTAAAAAAAATAAATAAAAATTCTCAACCTTTACTTTTTTCCTTTTTCCTTTTCTCCATTCAACTTCTATTTTTTTTTTTCTCTTTTTAATTTTTCTTTTCTTCTTTTTTCTCATTTTTTTTCTCAACCTTTATTTTTCTTTTCTTTTTTTATTTTGTTTTTTTTCTTTATATTTTTATTTTTTCTAAACCTTTTCTTTTTTTTTTTCTTTTTCTTCTCTCAACTTCTATTTTTTTTCTTTTTCTCTTTTTCATTTTCTTTGATTTTTTTTAATTTATCAACCTTTATTTTTCTTTTATTTTTTATTTTTCCGTAACATTTTTTTTCTTTCTTTTCTTCGATTCCTTCCAAACAATAAGTCACGCTCCATAGGCAAGAGTTGACACTACCACATTGTGTCTTGATTTATGAGATGCTCTATAACTCTTGCCTTAGAGGCAAGACTTAACATAAGGACATTAAAACAACAAGTTACGTCTCATGGGCAAGAGTTGACGCTACCTCATTATGTTTTGACCTATGAAATGCTCTATAACTCTTTCCTTAGAGGCAAGACTTAGCCCAATGGCTTTCAAACAACAAGTTATGCCCCATGGACAAGAGTTGGCACTACCACATTGTGTTTTGATTTATGAGATGCTCTATAACTCTTGCCTTAGAGGAAAAACTTAGACCAAAGGCTTTCAAACAACAAGTTACGCCCCATGGGCAAGAGTTGATACTACCATATCAACAAGTTACGCCCCATGGGCAAGAGTTGATACTACCATATTGAGTTTTTATTTATGAGATGTTCTATAACTCTTGCCTTAGAGGCAAGACTTAGCCCAAGGACTTTCAAACAACAAGTTATGCCCCATGGGCAAGAGTTGTCACTACCACATTGTGTCTTGATTTATGAAATGCTCTATCACTCTTGCCTTAAAGGCAAGACTTAACCCGAGGACTTTCAAACAATAAGTTACGCCCCATGGGCAAGAATTGTCACTAGCACATTATGTTTTGACTTATGAAATGCTCTATAGCTTTTGCCTTAGAGGCAAGACTTAGCCTAATGACTTTCAAACAACAAGTTATGCCCCACGAGCAAGAGTTGGCACTACCACATTGTGTTTTGATTTATGAGATGCTCTATAACTCTTGCCTTAGAGGCAAGACTTAGACCTAGGGCTTTCAAACAATAATTTACGCACCATGGGCAAGAGTTGACACTACCATATTGTGTTTTTATTTATGCGATGTTCTATAACTCTTGCCTTAGAGGCAAGACTTAACCCAAGTACTTCTAAAGAGCAAGTTATGCCCCATGGGCAAAAGTTGACACTACCACATTGAGTTTTGATTTATGAGATGCTCTATAACTTTGCCTTAGAGGCAAGACTTAGCCCAAGGACTTTCAAACAACAAGTTATGCCCCATGGGCAAGAGTTGTGTAATGACCTTCCCGGTCATTTACCTCCTTTTCGTGCGTTCTCAGCGTTTAGAGCTTTTCTATAACTGCCCCAAGTTATTTATGACTTGCTGGGACTGACAGTTCGGTTCCCGGGCAGTATTGTAATGACCTTCCCGGTCATTTACCTCCTTTTCGTGCGTTCTCAGCGTTTAGAGCTTTTCTATAACTGCCCCAAGTTATTTATGACTTGCTGGGACTGACAGTTCAGTTCCCGGGCAGTTCGTTTGAGAATATTATTTAGACCGAGCTCGTTGTAAAATATTAAATTAAATTTGAATTTGGTAAAATGACATAGTTAATTACCTTTCAAAAATGTTTATGATATTTATAAAATTCTTTAGTTATGATGTGTCTATATTACTTTAATAATAAGTTTATAATTTAGTAATATTTTTAAATAGAGATAGTAAATCTAATTTTGTTGATATAATATTTATTTTTATTTTATAAAGGTTTTGTTCAAAATAATTTTCTATTCATAATGGTATATTTAAAATATTATATTTATTTTACCACGAGCCTATGCAGTATCCGAATATATATATACGGAGAGCAAAATAATGGATAAGGCCATGTGCATGTCACATTAATTAGTATTGGACTACAAGATTGCTTTCTTTTGGGGACTTTGTACGTGTAGTGTGTATATATATATATACTCTAATATTAATTCCTTTTCTTATTTTGTCTTGTTTAAAGAAAAAAAAAAACTACATATATTCCACCATTTTTTTAGCACTTTAAGCTCAACTTTAAACATTTCTAGAGAGATTCAAGGTTAGGGGTTGGTATATTTGAGTTCGTGGACTCGTTCTCGTCATTTCTACGGTACGTTTTCTTATTTTTACGGTAGTTTTAGTTACGGTGGTTGTTGGAATTGGTGTTGATATTTGAGCTAGATATTGAGCTCAAATTGAGCGGTGTTAGTTGTGACTATTGGTCACGGGGTGATTTGGGACGCTGTGACGGTTTCGGTTTTGCGATTCCGCAAGTGGGCCCCACATGGACCGTTTGGATATTTTTTTGAACTAATGCAATATGGGTATCAAAATTCATGTTTTGACATGTAGTTTATTATTTTGCTAGCGTGGCAGCAATCGGAGGTCTCTCGAAAGGGAAAGACTCCTATTTAGCAAGCTTTGGCAGGCGTTTGGCGGCGTCCAGGTAGGCTAGGCTTACCATATACCTAGACTGAGTTTGTTTATAGTATTTGCATATTATTATGCTAGTGTTTGGGCTGGTAGTTGTAGATTGGCATTGGCTTGCTATGATTAGGCCTTTTGGGCCGGTTAGGGCCTTGTTCGGATGTGTTTCGGGCCTGTTATCCTCGTGGTGTGCCAGATATGACATTTATAGGGTTGGTTAATGTTGTACCGCTGTTAGTAGGGGTTTGGGGAACCTTAGCCCAGACTTGGTTCCGGGACCCCATAGTGGGCCCCGCTACTCTTCACAGTCGGTGTAGTTAGCTTTAAACCTTATTAGGCTTAGTTAATCCCCGAGACGATCTTTTAGGATAAAATTTGTATTAAATTACCCTATTTATGCCTTTTTGACCTGTTTAGCCTTGTTAGTCTCTAATAGCACCGTATTTGACCGGGGTCGGCTAGTTTGATTTAGAATGCGGACCCGCTTTGCCATGACTTAGAATGTATACCCAGACTTGTAGTACGTGGTGGGTTTGCTCCTTTACTTATGTTTCGAGTTTATTTTGGGGATGGTATGTCCCCGTTTACTTGTATTTGTGTGGATTCTGGCACTATTATGTCACTTGATTACTGATTATTATGAGTTCCGATTCAAGTCCGGCCACTGATTCAGCATGATGGTTACTGATTATTATGAGTTCCGATTCGAGTCCGGCCACTGATTATTATGAGTTCCGGTTCGAGTCCGGCATCTGGTTATGATATGATTGGAGAGTTTTGGTACTGAGTTCCGGTTCGAGTCCGACGGTTATGATATATGTGGCCTATTGTTATTATCCACTATGTCCGGTTCGATTCCGGTGTCTGGCCTCTTGTTATTACCCATTGGTGCCGGTTCAAGCCCGGTGCACCCTTGTCGGTTATTCTGGTTACTGGATACTAATACAGCTTCGAGACACTGGTGACTATGCATTTACTATTCTTGTGTGTCCCGCCGATTTATGGGGGCCAGACTGGGTTATTGTTTTCTTTCGTGTGCCTATCGGGTTTATGGGGGCCCAGATAGGTTATGTTTGACTTGAGTGCTTACTTATGCATTTATTTACTCTTTACTTAGTATCGTATTTATTTATCTCCTGAGCATATCTACACGCCTCGGCAGTAGTGTATTTACTTATTATTTATACCCCGGACCTAGCATGCACCCTCGCATTTTAGCTTGCTTATATTATATTGAGCTCAGTCGGCCGATGATGCCTACTGAGTACCCGTTGCCCCGGTACTCATACTGTACTTCTGCATCTTTTTCCCCGATGCAGATCCGGGCACTAGTCGACGGTTTTGACGTGACTCTCTTTCCAGCACTTACTCCGGAGCAGGGTGAGCTTACTGACGTCCGAGGCAGATCCTACTCCATCTCTATTGTATAGTCTTTTGCTCTCGAGACTGTAGTACTTGTTGTATATATTTGGTTTCTGTCTTGTTTTTTTTGACATGTCTAGTAGTGGCTCTTGTACCGACTTCTCCAGGTCTTGGGAGGGGTTCTCACCTGTATATATTGTCCTCTTCCTTCTCAGTCTTGGTATGGATATATATTTTGATTTTGTTTTTTTTTGTATTTCTAGCATGTTTATTAGTATGGTTACTTCCACTTCATCTCTGTTTCCTGAGATTCCACCCGTTAGCCTGTCGCTTGTCGCTCCGGGCTAGGGTTTGGCTTGCCTATTGGTGGGTTACGGTAGGCGCCATCAGGACTCGAAAAATTGGGTCGTGACAGCTTGGTATCAGAGCCTAGGTTTCACTGGTATTGTTGGTGCATGAGCCGATGTTTAGTAGAGTCTCGCGGATCGGTACGGAGACGTCCGTATCCTATCTTCGGGAGGCTACCGAGCATGTTTAGGGTAAATCTTATTTCTTTGATTCGCCTCAGTGCGTTGGTGTCTATGTTGGTTTCTAATCTCTATTTGGTTCATTCTTTACGCAGATGGTTAGGACGCATACTACGAGAGCCGGGGGTCGGGACCCCGAGCCTGCAGCGAGGGCTCCAGTTAGGGGTCGAGGTCGACCTAGAGGTCGAAGGCAGGGCAGAGTAGCAACCCCAGGACCAAATCGTGCTAGGGATCAGTCACCCGATCCCGTTATAGTTCCAGATGTTCCGCTGCCACAGCAGCCGGTGGGCTAGGGGGCAGCCCAGGCTCCACCCAGATTTATTGATGCTTCTTTGCTCCGAGGTACATTGCTTCAGTTGTTGGAATTAGTTGGAGGTCCGCCTGCTGCGGGAGTACAGCCAGCCGCACAGGGAGTTGGTGCTGGGGCGCAGCCTGTAGCTGTGACACCGAGAGTTGAGGTTCTGCCTGTACCAGTAGCTCTACAGCCAGTTATAGATCAGCCAGTTATGTATGCCGAGGAGCAGAAGATGTTGGGTCGCTTCCTGAGATTAGCTCCACCGAGATTTGCTGGTACTCCGGGTGAGGATGCATATGAGTTCTTGTCCAGCTGCGAGGATAGACTTAGGAATTTGGGATTGGTACAGTCTCGTGGTGTTGATTTCGTGGCATACCAGTTCGATACTGCAGCGAGGAGATGGTGGAGGGGATATCTTGATTCCAGGCCAGTGGGATCTCCACCGATTACCTGGACCCAGTTCTCCGAGATTTTCTTGGGAAAGTATATGCCCCGTACTATGCGGGAGCGGCTCAGGGATGAGTTCTCCAGGTTGACTCAGGGTTCATTATCTGTCGCCGAGTATGAGGCGAGGTTTCATGATCTGGCTAGGCACGCTACTTCTATTTTGCCTGATGAGTACGAGAGAGTTAGATGTTTTGTCAGGGGACTGAGATTGCCACTCCGCAGGGCTACCCAGAGTTTAGTGACTTCAGGGAAGTCATTCGCAGAGATTATTGAGCATGTATACTCTATTGAGGAGATGGATCGCGAGGCCCAAGGGGGCAGCGATAAGAGACCTCGTGTCCAGGGTAGTTTCAGTGGGAGCTATAGTGGTTCGCAGCTCAGAGGTCGTGGTTTCCAGTTTCAGGGTAGGTACCCTCATCAGCAGCAGCAGTCTTTTCAGCGACAGGGTCAGCCTAGTAGGCCCGTACAGTCAGCTTTGCAGATATCTGATAGGGGTCAGCCCACCTATAGTGGTTCTATTAGCCAGCCTCAGGGGCGTGGTCAACCCAGTTCATCTGCTAGAGGTGGTCATATTGGATCTTCTAGGCCGAGCAGGGAGCCAGGAGCATGTTATACTTGTGGGGTTTTCGGTCATTTCGCGCGTGAGTGTCCTCAGCGCAGGGCTATTGAGCCTTCAGTTCAGACAGCACAGCCCATCAGATCTGTACCGCCAGTAGGCAGAGGTGGTGCACAGGGTCGTCGGGGTGGTCCCCAGGGTTCTCGAGGTGGAGCACAGGGAGGTCGGACTGGTAGTCAGGTTGGTACTCAGACTATTGGTAGCCAGCGTCAGTTGTATGCCGTGCCAGCTAGGCCAGAGGCTGAGGCTTCGGATGCGGTGATTACAGGTACGATTTTCGTATGCCGTCAGCCAGCTTCTGCATTATTTGATCCCGGATCCACGTTTTCTTATGTATCTACTTATTATGCACCACGGTTGGGTTTATGTTCTGAGTTATTATCTGTGCCCTTACGTGTATCTACCCCCGTTGGTGATTCCTTAGTAGTGGATCGGGTATATAGATCATGTCTGGTGACTATTCAGGAGTTTGAGACGCAGGTTGATTTTATTGTATTGGCCATGGTAGATTTTGATGTGATTCTGGGCATGGACTGGTTGTCTTTTCATCATGCAATCTTGGATTGCTTTGCCAAGACCGTGACCTTAGCCATGCCTGGTGTACCCCCGGTAGTGTGGCAGGGTTCTGTTAGCCGCACACCGACGGGGATTATTTCATATGTTCGGGCTCGTAGATTGATAGCGAGGGGTTGTGATTCATTCCTTGCCTATGCTCGGGATGCTAGCATTGAGAGTCCGTCACTTGACTCCGTCCCTGTTGTTCGTGAGTTTCTTGATGTATTCCCGACTGACCTACCTGGCCTTCCTCCTGAGCGTGATATAGAGTTTATTATTGACCTTGAGCCGGGCACCCGACCTATTTCTATGGCTCCGTATCGTATGGCTCCTGCTGAGTTGAGAGAGTTGAGTAGTCAGCTTGAGGATCTTTTGGGAAAGGGTTTTATCAGGCCGAGTGTATCGCCGTGGGGTGCTCCAGTTCTGTTTGTAAAGAAGAAGGACGGATCTATGCGTATGTGTATCGATTACAGGCAGTTGAATAAGGTAACAGTGAAGAATAAGTATCCTATGCCTCGTATTGACGATTTGTTTGATCAGCTTCAGGGTGCAGCAGTGTTCTCAAAGATAGATTTGAGATCTGGATATCATCAGTTGAGAGTTAGGGCTGAGGACATCCTAAAAACAGCCTTCAGGACTCGGTACGGCCATTACGAGTTCCTGGTAATGTCTTTTGGATTGACTAATGCCCCTGCAGCTTTCATGGATTTGATGAATCGGGTATTCAGGCCATACTTGGACTCCTTTGTAATTGTGTTTATTGACGACATCTTAGTTTATTCGAGGAGTAGCGAGGAGCACGAGCAACATTTGAGGATTGTGCTCCACACTTTGAGAGATCATCAGCTTTATGCCAAGTTCTCAAAGTGTGAGTTCTGGCTTGAGTCTGTAGCTTTCTTGGGGCATGTTGTATCCAGACATGGTATCATGGTAGACCCAGCGAACATTAAGGCTATTCGAGGTTGGGCTAGGCCCACGTCGCCTACTGAGGTTCGCAGTTTTGTTGGGTTGGCAGGTTATTACAGACGGTTTGTTGAGGGCTTCTCGTCTATTGCATCTCCTATGACCAGACTGACTAGGAAGGAGGTTTCGTTTCAGTGGTCCGAGGATTGTGAGGCAAGCTTCCTGAAGCTCAAGGATCGACTTACATCTGCCCCTGTGTTGACACTTCCAGTTGAGGGCGAGGGTTTCACCGTGTATTGTGATGCATCTGGTATCGGTTTGGGGTGTGTTCTGATGCAGCGGGGTCGTGTTATTGCTTATGCATCGAGACAGCTGAAGGTGCACGAACGTAATTACCCCACTCATGACTTGGAATTAGCAGCGGTAGTATTTGCACTGCGAATTTGGAGGCATTATCTATACGGTGTGCATTGTGAGATCTTTATAGACCACCGCAGTCTTCAGCATATTATGACTCAGAGAGATCTTAATTCGAGGCAGCGCAGGTGGATTGAGTTGCTGAAGGACTATGATATCTCTATTCTCTATCATCCGGGCAAGGCGAATGTGGTAGCGGACGCCTTAAGCCGGAAGACAGTGAGTATGGGTAGCTTAGCCTTCATTCCAGTCTCTCAGCGGCCATTAGCTTTGGACATTCAGTCCTTAGCTAACTCGATGGTTCGATTAGATATTTCTGACCCCAGGAGGATTGTTGCTTGTATTGAGGCTAGATCTACTTTGCTGGAGCAGATTCAGGGTCGTCAGTTTGAGGATAGCGGTTTTTGTAGCATTCGAGATCAGGTATTGAGGGGTGAGTCTGAGAGAGCTACCTTGGGTTCTGATGGTGTTCTGAGGTTTGACGGTCGTATTTATGTCCCGAGGGTTGGAGATTTGATTCAGTTGATTCTGCACGAGGCACACAGTTCTAGATATTCTATTCACCCTGGGACAGCTAAGATGTATCGGGATCTGAGGCAGCACTATTGGTGGAGTGGTATGCGGAGAGACATAGCAGGGTTTGTAGCTCGATGCCTTTGTTGTCAGCAGGTAAAGGCCGAGCACCAGAGACCTGGTGGTCTACTTCAGCCGTTACCCATTCCTGAGTGGAAGTGGGAGCGGATTACGATGGATTTCGTTGGTAGGTTACCTCACACCTCTCGTGGCTTTGATAGTATTTGGGTTATTGTAGATCGGTTGACTAAGTCCGCGCACTTTATCCCTGTTCAAACTTCCTACAGTGCTGAGAAGTTAGCTCGTGTATATATTCAGGAGGTAGTTCGCCTACACGGAGTACCGGTGTCTATTATCTCAGACCGAGGGTCTCAGTTTACCTCCAGTTTCTGGCAGGCTTTCCAGGAGGAGTTGGGTACTCAAGTGGACCTCAGTACTGCGTTTCATCCTCAGACCGACGGGCAATCAGAGCGGACTATTCAGGTGTTAGAGGATATGCTCCGTGCTTGTGTGTTAGACTTTGGGGGTCAGTGGGATCAGTTCTTGCCTTTAGCGGAATTCGCGTATAATAATAGCTTCCACTCCAGCATTCAGATGGCTCCGTTTTAGGCTTTGTATGGTAGACGGTGTCGGTCTCCAGTTGGATGGTTTGAGACTTCAGAAGTCAGTCCTCGTGGCACAGATTTGCTCCGAGAGTCTTTGGACCGAGTTCGGGTGATTCAGGACAGGCTGCGGACAGCTCAGAGTAGACAGAGGAGTTATGCTGACCGTAGACATCGTCCGTTGAGATTCAGAGTTGGTGATAGGGTCTTCTTACGAGTATCGCCAATGAAGGGCGTGATGCGATTCGGTAGGAGGGGCAAGCTTAGCCCCAGGTATATTGGACCCTTTGAGATTCTTCGGACAATCGGGGAGGTAGCATATGTACTGGCCTTACCTCCGACCTTTTCAGCTATCCACCCAGTATTTCATGTTTCTATGCTGCGACAATATATCCCGGATGAGTCGCATGTGCTTCAGTGGGACTCGGTTCAGTTAGACGAGAAGTTAGCATTTGTTGAGGAGCCTGTGTCCATTTTAGCCAGAGATGTCAGACGGTTACGCTCCCGGGAAATTCCAGTGGTTAAGGTACAATGGCGTCACCGTCCAGTTGAGGAGGCTACTTGGGAGCTTGAACATGACATGCGAGCCCAGTATCCCTACTTGTTTACGTCTTCAGGTATATGCTTATTCTTGACTTTCGCGGACGAAATTGCGATTCCGCAAGTGGGCCCCACATGGACCGTTTGGATATTTTTTTGAACTAATGCAATATGGGTATCAAAATTCATGTTTTGACATGTAGTTTATTATTTTGCTAGCGTGGCAGCAATCGGAGGTCTCTCGAAAGGGAAAGACTCCTATTTAGCAAGCTTTGGCAGGCGTTTGGCGGCGTCCAGGTAGGCTAGGCTTACCATATACCTAGACTGAGTTTGTTTATAGTATTTGCATATTATTATGCTAGTGTTTGGGCTGGTAGTTGTAGATTGGCATTGGCTTGCTATGATTAGGCCTTTTGGGCCGGTTAGGGCCTTGTTCGGATGTGTTTCGGGCCTGTTATCCTCGTGGTGTGCCAGATATTACTTTTATAGGGTTGGTTAATGTTGTACCGCTGTTAGTAGGGGTTTGGGGAACCTTAGCCCAGACTTGGTTCCGGGACCCCGTAGTGGGCCCCGCTACTCTTCACAGTCGGTGTAGTTAGCTTTAAACCTTATTAGGCTTAGTTAATCCCCGAGACGATCTTTTAGGATAACATTTGTATTAAATTACCCTATTTATGCCCTTTTGACCTGTTTAGCCTTGTTAGTCTCTAATAGCACCGTATTTGACCGGGGTCGGCTAGTTTGATTTAGAATGCGGACCTGCCTTGCCATGACTTAGAATGTATACCCAGACTTGTAGTACGTGGTGGGTTAGCTCCTTTACTTATGTTTCGAGTTTATTTTGGGGCTGGTATGTCCCCGTTTACTTATATTTGTGTGGATTCTGGCACTATTATGTCACTTGGTTACTGATTATTATGAGTTTCGATTCAAGTCCGGCCACTGATTCAGCATGATGGTTACTGATTATTATGAATTTCGGTTCGAGTCCGGCATCTGGTTATGGTATGATTGGAGAGTTTTGGTACTGAGTTCCGATTCGAGTCCGGCGGTTATGATATATGTGGCCTATTGTTATTATCCACTATGTCCGGTTCGATTCCGGTGTCTGGCCTCTTGTTATTACCCATTGGTGCCGGTTCAAGCCCGGTGCACCCTTGTCGGTTATTCTGGTTACTGGATACTGATACAGCTTCGAGACACTGGTGACTATGCATTTACTATTCTTGTATGTCCCGCCGGTTTATGGGGGCCAGGCTGGGTTATTGTTTTCTTTCGTGTGCCTATCGGGTTTATGGGGGCCCAGATAGGTTATGTTTGACTTGAGTGCTTACTTATGCATTTATTTACTCTTTACTTAGTATCGTATTTATTTATCTCCTGAGCATATCTACACGCCTCGGCAGTAGTGTATTTACTTATTATTTATACCCCGGACCTAGCATGCACCCTCGCATTTTAGCTTGCCTATATTATATTGAGCTCAGTCGGCCGATGATGCCTACTGAGTACCCGTTGCCCCGGTACTCATACTGCACTTCTGCATCTTTTTCCCCGATGCAGATCCGGGCACTAGTCGACGGTTTTGACGTGACTCTCTTTCCAGCACTTACTCCGGAGCAGGGTGAGCTTACTGACGTCCGAGGCAGATCCTACTCCATCTCTATTGTATAGTCTTTTGCTCTCGAGACTGTAGTACTTGTTGTATATATTTGGTTTCTGTCTTGTTTTTTTTGACATGTCTAGTAGTGGCTCTTGTACCGACTTCTCCAGGTCTTGGGAGGGGTTCTCACCTGTATATATTGTCCTCTTCCTTCTCAGTCTTGGTATGGATATATATTTTGATTTTGTTTTTTTTTGTATTTCTAGCATGTTTATTAGTATGGTTACTTCCACTTCATCTCTGTTTCCTGAGATTCCACCCGTTAGCCTGTCGCTTGTCGCTCCGGGCTAGGGTTTGGCTTGCCTATTGGTGGGTTACGGTAGGCGCCATCAGGACTCGAAAAATTGGGTCGTGACAAGTTGACACTACCACGTTGTATCTTGATTTATGAGATGCTCTATAACTCTTGCCTTAGAGGCAAAACTTAGCCTAAGGACTTTCAAAGAGCAAGTTACGCCCCATAGGCAAGAGTTGACACTACCACATTATGTTTTGACTTATGAAATGCTCTATAACTCTTGCCTTAGATGCAGGACTTAGCCCAATGACTTTCAAACAATAAGTTTTGCCCCATAAGCAAGAGTTGACACTACCACATTGTGTCTTGATTTATGAGATTCTCTTGTCTTAGAGGCAAGACTTCTACCAAGGGCTTTCAAACAACAAGTTACGCCCTATGGGCAAGAGTTGACACTATCATATTGTGTTTTTATTTATGCGATTTTCTATAACTCTTGCCTTAGAGGCAAGACTTAGCCCAAGGACTTTCAAACAACAAGTTATGCCCATGGGCAAGAGTTGAAACTACCACATTAAGTCTTGATTTATGAGATGCTCTATAACTTGTCCTTAGAGGCAAGACTTAGCCCAAGGACTTTTAAACAACAAGTTACGCCTCATGGGCAAGATTTGACACTACCACATTGTGTTTTGACTTGTGAGATGCTCTATAACTCTTGCCTTAGAGGCAAGACTTAGCCCAATGACTTTCAAACAACAAGTTATGCCGCATGAGCAAGAGTTGGCACTACCACATTGTGTCTTGATTTATTTTGATTTATGAGATGCTCTATAACTCTTGCCTTAGAGGAAAGACTTAGATCAAGCGCTTTCAAAGAACAAGTTACGCCCCATGGGCAAGAGTTGATACTACCATATTATGTTTTTATTTATTAGATGTTCTATAACTCTTGCCTTAGAGGCAAGACTTAGCCCAATGACTTTCAAACAACAAGTTACGTCTCATGGACAAGAGTTGATACTACCACATGGTGTCTTGATTTATGAGATGTTCCATAACTCTTCCCTTAGAGGCAAGACTTAGCCCAAAGACTTTGAAAAAGCAAGTTATACTCCCCATGGGCAAAAGTTAGCACTGCCACATTGTGTCTTTGATTTATGAGATGCTCTATAAGTCTTGCCTCTTAAACTAGACTTAGCCCAAGAATTTCCCAAAGAAACAAATTACTCCCCATAGGCGAGAGTTAACACTATTTCATATGGCTTAATTTATGAGATACTCTATAACTCTTGCCCTAGAGGGAAGACTTAGTTCAAGGATTTACAAACAACAAGTTAATGTTCTATAACTCTTTTCTTAGAGACAAACTTATCCCAAAGGACTTTCAAACGGCAAGTCACGCCCTTAAGTTTACTTTGATTTCAAAGAAAGAAGATTTTTTTTGTGGATTATCCAACTTTCTGTTCATTAGCAAAATATAATAGAAGCTGAGAAAAAAAAAGAGATGAAAAAAAATAAAGATTGAGAAAAAAGAAAAATCAAAGAAGAAAAAAATAAAGGTTAAGAAAATAGAAAAAAATAAAAAATAAAAGTTGAGGAAAAAAATGAAGTAAAAATAAAATTTGAGAAAAATAAAAAAAATGTGAAAATAAAAAATAAAGGTTGAGACAATTAATTAAAAAAAGAGAAATGAAAAATAAATAATGTTTGAGAAATAAAAGAAAAAAAAAAGAAGAAAGAAAAATAAAAAATAAAGGTTGAGACAAATGAATTAAAACAAGAAAAAAAAAAAGAAAAAAAAAATAAAATCAAGTAACAGTAAAAAAGAAAAAAAAAGTTGAGACAAAAATGAGCATAGAAAAAGTAAAACATTTTAGGTGTAAAGGGGCAAAAATGTATTTGTTATATATATAAAAATGAAGAAAGACTAATCTTTAAAGAATTTTTTATGAGGGATAAAAATATAAATCCACCCGAGGACATTCCATATAATTTTCTGAGACAATTCGACGACTTCTTTATTTTGTGGGTCACATTTTACTTGTTGCAAGTAGACACGTAAACAATGCAACAACCTAACCATATATAGTGGCCCTCACACTTGCGTCAGTCAATAATGCTTTTGGGTGGGCCTGTAAGCAAGGACCAATCCGTTAGTCGCAAAATCTCTTTGAGAAAAGATATTGATTATCTATGCATTAAATTAATTGATTTTAATTTAGGGAATTATAGACTATTTAGAAGTACTAATTATCTTTTTATATATACTTCAAATAAATATCCAACTTAATACTAGTACTTTTTTATTTTATAGCAATTTAATCCAAATAGAGGTAATTTGAAGGCGACAACTCCAATTGCATATACACCAAAATAGGTTGATACGATCACATGAAAGCGATAGCTTTATTCTCACATGAATTCCCCATTTTCTTTCTTTTTTCCCCAAGTATCTTTCTTTTATCATTAATTCCAATCAATTTTTTGTGTTGAAATTCAGTTGCGTGTTTCTCAATCTTACTGAAATAATTTGGAAAGGGAGATAATGAAGTTTGGGTGCATTTAGAACTGATTTTGATATATAAAGAATAAAAAAATTGAAACTTCTAAGAAGATGATTGTGTATACCATTGTATGTCGTGTGTATCAGTATTACATACATGACAAACAAGTGACATATACGTGATGTACTTATGATATACAAGCGATATATATGAGATTGTTTTTCCTCAACCTCGAAGTTCAATATGAAATTTGATCTAAAACCTCACCAAACTTGTACCAAATCTTTCCAAAATGAGATTTAAGCTCCTCGAGATATTTTTAACTTTTTGAACTACACCAAATCAAAAATGATTCTGACTATGCAAATTCAAATTTCAGCTTCGAAGCTTCATCAACGGTGAACTTGCGTTCAAAATTAACCCCAATAATCTTAAATACAATCCGATTTAATAATTTGAGCTTCACCACATTACAGAAACTAGATTTAAAACCTTCAATAGACTCCAAAACAGAAATGACAACTCCAAAAATTGAAGCTCAGATACAACATTGGTAGGTTTCAACAGTTTCAGTTCCAGATTCGAAGCTCAGACGCAATAAGAATAACTAATTTCAGCTCAAAAAAATCATCAAGTCAGATTTTAGATTATTGTTTCGTTTTAGAACTCTAATAGTGATTAAATAAGAAAGAACAATGATAGAATTTTGAAAGTGGAATAATACGATAAGTTATTGTAAATATGATGTCTTATTTTGTTATCTCTATAAAAATCCCTTTAATTTAAGAAGTATAAGTTACAACTTGAAGTTAAATGATTTTGGCGTGTTTTCTTTTAATGAATTGAAGTTTCTCGGTCTCTCTCCTATATAAGAAGTCACAAACAGCAACCCAAACATACTATTCTTTGTTGACATACCTGCTTAAAAATGGATGACATTTTTTGATATTTCAGAAACTTTATGCGTTAAGATAATTGCACTTGATGTAGTAATGTTTTAATCTTTCCCCTTTTTGGACAAAACAATTCAACTACTTTTACTTTATTCATGCGAACCCCACATAAACTTTCATTGCCTGTGTCACTTTCAGGTTGTGTAGTCTTGCCACAACTTTCTTTTTACTTTGTTATGCATACTACACAGAATCATTGTTGATCTATGTATTTTTCAAATAAAAGAAAATGGTGAATATCAATAAAAATTCAAAATTAAATAAAGTACAAGTAATTTAATTTTAGCTAAGCAAATTATCAAATTATTTTGTAAGGTATTCCAATTGTTCGATTGGATTTCCAAATTTAAATTTATAACTAACTTGATAACATTGATTTCCCATGCTTTGAACTTGAAACTTTGTATAAAACATTTAAAATTTCTCACTTTTTTTTAAAAAATAAATTAATAAATATGTTTTGGACTGTGCAAGGGCTTTCTCTCACTAATTTTCCGTAAGTGATACGGGTACCAAAGGCGTTTAAATAAAATTAGTGGCCTAAAATCAAATTTTAACAAAAGACCTTAAATATAAATACTTACACAATAATATTAATTAATTAATAATAATAATAATAATTTAGAGTTATTTTTTTAAAATACTTACATACTATTTATTTTTAGTTTAGTATTCTTAAAAGACATAAAGCCTTTAACTTTACATAATAATAATTGATACACTAATCAAGAAATCGAACCAATCTTGGATGTTAATCGAGGAAAGAGAAGCTAATCTAGGATTCTTCAACCGAAGTAGTTAGCCAATTGAGAGAAATATTAAGAGAGGAGAAGATAAATCTATATTGATCTGTCATGAATGAGTAATGAGTAGACTTTATTATGTATTTATACAAAGAAAATGAATTAGAAATGAGTAAATGCAGCTAACAGTTCCTAATTAACTCTGCGACTACTGTTACTAACTAACTTACTGTTACTAACTAACTTTGGAACTTTTGAACAGTACTAACTGTTTGACTGTTTTTCAAAACAGAGTAACTGTTTTTAAGATCCATATCTGGCTTCGACAGTAAATCCTTCCCTTGAGTTCTAATCTTGCATAATCTCCTCTAAACTTGCATTAATACCCCTTCTTTATAAGCACAACCTTGTACTTAAGGCTGAAATGAGGGAAACCTGTGTTGTAGCTAAGTGAGGAACTCCTAATTGGACTGAGCAGCATCAATACCATTCCACTTCACCAAGACTTGACAAACAACCTTATTACCACGTTTGATCATCCATCTATCAAGAATGGACTCTGGTAAAGGGAAGTGTGGGCTAGACATCTGCAAAATAGGAGGGTGAGTAATAACTGCAGAAACCTCATGACACTTCTTCAGCTGAGAAATATGGAAAGTATGAATAAGCACATCAGCTGGCAACAATAACTTGTAAGCAACCTCCCCAACCTTAGCAACAATCATATAAGGGTCAAAGTACTTGTCAACTAGCTTGTTAAAAGGTCGAGCAACCACTGAAACTTGTATGTAAGGTTGGAGCTTAAGATAAATCCAATCACCAAATGTAAACCTTCAATCAGACTTGTGTTTATTGGCCATATCTCTCATTCTCTGTTGAGCGCTAAGCATGTGGAAATTCAGTAGCTCAATGATAGCTTCTCTAACATCCAAGGATCTATCAACCATATCACTACTAGCCTCGCCAGTAATATAAGAAAGGTGAATTGAAAGTTTTTTTCCATACAAAATTTCATAGGGAGAATGTTTGAATGCAGAGTGATAAGTGATATTGTACCACCATTCAACAAGAGGTAAATAAGCAACCCACTCAGTTGGATTATCTGATAAAAAATACCTGAAATAAGTCTCCAAAATCTTATTTAAGACTTTAGTCTGGCCATTCATTTATGGATGAATGTTATAGACTAATGCAACTGAACACCCTGAAGGGTGAATAACTCTTGCCAAAAAGAACTTAAGAAAATGAGGTCTCTATCACTGACCATAGTAGATGACATACCATGTAATTCAAAAATATTGTCTAAGAAACCTTGAGCCACTGTTTGAGAAGTATAAGAGTGTTGCAAACAAATAAAATGGCCATACTTACTTAATCTCCACCACCACTAAAGATAACATCCTTGCCCCTAACTTTAGGCAACCCTTCTATGAAATCCAAACTTATATCAGTCCACATACCATCAGGGATAGAAAAAGGCTGAATCAGACCAGGGTAAGCAGTTGTATCATACTTGTGCCTCTGGCACACATCACATTTGTTAATAAGGTTTCTGAAAACTTGCAGCATAGATTTCCAATAAAACAGTGATTGAAGCCTTTTATAAGTAGTATCCATACTAGAATGACCTTCTTGAGGAGTAGAATGCCATAACTAAATCAATTGTTGTCTCAACTGAAGATTATTACCTATCACCAATCTTCCATTACATCTAAGCTGAGAGTTAATCCAAGTAAAGACTTGTAGGGTCGAGACTGTAACTTGGTAATCATGGCCTGTAATACAGGATCATTGATCCAAGATTATTGGATTTGTATTATAAGATTAGCATGAAGAGTCAACAGGGATAAAGCCAAGAGTTCAGCTCTTTGGTTCTTAGATAAGGCATCAACAACCTTGTTATCAAGCCCCTTCTTATATTCAATGGAAAAATCAAAAGCCATAAGCTTAGAGATTCCAGCTACTTGAAAGTCTATATGTATATTTTGCTCAAGTAAGTGCTTCAAAGTTTTTTTATCAGTCCTGACTATGAAATCTCTGTACAAAAGATAGTGAGACTATTTTGTTACAGTAAAGATCAGCGCCGGTAATTCCCTATCATAGACACACATAGCTTGATAAATGGGAGCCAAAGATTTACTTATATAAACAATGAGATGTCTTTGTTGCATCAATACAACTCCAATACTAGTACCACTAGCATAAGTAAATAATAAAAGACTGGTCATAGTCAGACATAACAAGAACTTGTGTTGTAACCAGGGCCTTCTTAAGTGCAACAAAAGCAGTAGTTACATCTCCATTCCACACAAAACCATCCTTTTTAAGAAGATTATGTAGAGGTCTTCAAATTGCTCTAAAACCCTTGATAAACCTCCTATAATACCTTATTAGACTAAGAAACCCTCATAACTGTTTGAGATTAGTAGGTACTTGCCAAGCCTGAACAATTGTTATCTTCTTAGGGTCACTGCCACACCTTTGACACTGATAAAATATCCCAAACATTCTCCCTCTACCTCTAGCACCCTAAGTGTATACTTAGATGCCTTGGAAAATAGCCTATGCTGCTTCATCAATTCAAATACCGCCTTCACATGTTCTACATGAGTATCCATACTTCTACTATAGATTAATATGTCATAAAAAACCAGCATTGACTTTCTGAGTATAGCTTAAAACACTGAATTCACCAGACTTTGAAAGGATGAGGGTACATTAGTCAAACCAAATGAAATGACCAAGAACTCATAATGGCCTTCATGAGTTTTGAGAGCTATTTTATGCATATTAGCCTCTACCATTCTTAACTGATGATAGCCTGTCCTAAGATCAATTTTAGAAAATACCTCAGCACTTCTCAATTCATCTAACAAATCTTCACTTATGGGGATAGGGAACTTATCCTTCATTATTAACTGATTCAAGTCCCTATAATCAACACAAAATCTTCAAGTACCATTTTTTTCTAACTAACACCACTGGTGAAACACATAGACTAGTACTATGTTGAACTACTCCTTTATCAAATAACTCATGTACCAATTTTTCAATGATGTCCTTTTCATCCCTGGGTAATTATAGGGTCTCTTGCTAATAGGCACAACAGTATCTACAAGAGGTATTCTATGATCATATAGTTCTCTGTGAGAAGGTAATGTAGTAGGCATGTCAAAAATACACTTATATTGTTCTATTAAAGACATTAACACAACTGGAACCTCAGTACCTTGCACAACCTATACACTGTTACATTGAAGCCCTTCAGTAGTAACCAGTGATAGCGTGTAAAATTGCCCTTGCTCTTTAGGTTTCTAATTATTCAATGCAATGCCCTTAGTAGTCTTGAATAGATCACTTTCTCCCCTCAAAACATGTTTCTTTCCTTGATGCATGAACTCAATAGTTCTGTTGCTAAAGTCAAATAAAATTCTACCAAGTATGTTCAACCACTACACCCTTAGTACAATGTCAATATTTTCTAAAGGTAATAATAGGAAATTAGAAGAGAAAGTAGTACCCTACAATAATCATTGTAAGTTTCCACACAGTGCGGCATTATAAACCTTTCTTTCATCAGCAACACTAACAGATTGTTCCAAGATTGCACTAGCTTTACACCCCAACTTCCTTATCGCTTCTTCATCAAGGAAGTTATGTGCACTACCTGTGTCAATGGGAACCTATAGTGGTTTTTTATCATGATATCCAATGACCCTGATTGTCTGATAGTCAGTGACTCCAGTAAATGCTTGCAATGAAATGGTCATACACTCTTCAGAGCTATTGACAACTTCCAACCCCTCCCCATTGTGAGTTTGATTCAGCACCAATTCATCTACCATAACTACATCTCCCTCTTCATTCACATCCACTAAAAATAACTATTTCTTAACCTTACATACATGCCCAAAGATATACTTTTCATCACAAAGGAAACATAACCCCTAAGCTCTTTTCTCATCCATTCGAGCAACAGTTAGCAACTTTTTCTCATTATTGCTGTTGTTGTTTTGGAATTTTCCCTTGTTACCATATGATTCAAAAAGTTTCTTGAAAGAGTTGAAGCTAGTTAAGGTTTTTTAGAAATTTTGGTTTTGATATTTAGGAACATTAGGGGTTGGTAAAATGGGATTCTGATTTTTACCATAAGATCTAATTCCCTGTGACAGAGTCTGGACTTCAAAAACTTTCTCTTACAATATGGAAATCTTGAAAGCTTAAATTAGGGTTGTTGGTGCTTGTATCCTCACTGACTTATTCAGTCCAGGTTTGAGGCCCCCCAAGAAACAACTAATAGAATTTTCAATAGATAGATTTACCCTTATCATCAACCTATAAAATTCAGCTTGATATTCCCTCACAGTACTAGTTTGTTGGAGATTTTTGAGGGCTTCCATGGGATCATCAAACTCATCCCCAAGCCTCTCTTCTAGAGCCAAAACATACTCAGTCCAAGTAGGCTCTGAGTTAGTATTTCTAGCCTTAATGTAGGATCTATGCCAAGCCATTGCTTCCCCATATAAATGTATAATTGAAATTTTCACCCTACTGCTTGATAACACTCAAATACACTTTAGAAAATAAATGTACACGGTCGTTAGCAATATATTTACCCAACTTAGAGTCGGGGTCGAATCCACGAAGAACAATATGACTAGCGATCTAGAAAGTACGAACTAAAAGCAACTCGCTAAAATCCAAATAAAGATACAAGTGTTTTGGGGGGTTTTGTAAGCAAAAACGTAACACGGATAGAACCAAATATAGTATGAACAAGATGATCAATGGATTTCACAACAATGGGAAACAAGGAAAATGATATGGGGAATCAATTCTATTAACGATTCAAAGTGTTTAAATCAAGGCTTCCCTGCACAAATGACACCAACATCCAAACATGACGATTTTCCCTTAAGAATTTCGTCACTCAATCTATCATACTACTAAAAGAAAAACTAAAAAAGGAATTAATCTAGAAAAGAAAATAAAAGAAACGACTAATTCAATAAAATCTTCAATGTAAAAGCAATGCACAATATCCAAATCCATAAATATCAAGCCCGATAAGGGCACAAGATATCCAAGTAAAGAAAAGCCCGATAAGGGCACATAATATTCTTAAAAAAAGCATAATCCAAAGGCCCGACAAGGGAGAATACTCCAAAATACATAAATAAAGCCCGACAAGGGCACACAAATATCCAAATCAAAACATGAAAATATAGACCCAAACACCAAATAGCTATCCCCACCCCAACTAAAAATGTTGCATTATCCCCAATACAAATAAAATAAAGTAGAGAAGGAGGTAAGGACTCCCTGAAGTTTGCATCAGATTAGCAGACTACAAATGGACCAATCAATACTGGGTCGAGGACTGATCCTCATCATCACTTCTATCACCTCCCTCAGTATCTGAGGGGAAAGAATACTCCTCGCTATCATCCGCATTATCCATATATATCTTCTTGCTCGACTGTCCCCATTTGAAGATGGCTTTGATGCCTCTCCATATCTTATTCATAAACTTGCCCTTATTCTTGTTCTTTTCCTTCTCAACTTTAACTTCAGCCCAGAGTTCAGCATGGGCCTTAGCCATATTACCATAGGCAGATTCAAGCATAGATACAAAAGCTTTCATCCTTGAGTAATCATCCGTCTGCTTATTTTGATTAGCTAAGTAAGTCTGCATATAATCTCTGGTGAAGTACTCGGGATGCTGTGAAGACCCTAGAAGCTGAGACACTAACTCTTTCATCTGATTAAGATGTGACGTCGTCACCCCAAAGGGTCCCTTTGGTTGTGTCTGTGCTCCCTAGACTGAAGAATCAGGCTCCACTTGAATCTCAATCTTCCTCTTCTTACTTGGCACAACAACTCTCTCTCCCTGCACTTGCAATGGATAAATTAGTCTATCAGCCTGAATCCAATGATCTGTGGAGTGTATCTCAACCTCGGCCTTTGTGAATAACTCAGTGATCAATGAAGGAAACATCAGTGTCTTGCTATCCTGAGCCAAATACTCCTTCAACTCTAGTAGAATATAGTGACCAACATTCACAGGAATGTTGTTAAGAAGAAAAGCTATCATGCGGGCTCGAAGAAGAGGAATATCAGAAAAGTTCCCAGAAGGTGATACTCTACTACAAATAATTTTTAGCCAAATTCTCTCCTCAGCAGTAAAATCACCACCTTGATGGCTTTCAGTGTTCTTGCCCATTTCACCGTCGCACCAGGTGGACAAATCTTTGGCATAATCCAATCACCATCCCTATATTCCTTTGCCTGCATTTCCTCAAGTGGATGATCAGGCAGCACATACACTGCATTTATCTCCAGCAGATCAAACTTCACTCTCTTGCCCCTTATGATGAGCTCGGGGTTAGAAAAATCTATACGTTTAAGATTAGTCTAAAACTCTCGCACCCACTCCTCATTAGCACGAAATGGAGTGGGAATAAAACAACTCCATCCCGTGGACTCAAGCCGGCCATAGAAATCAGGAAGTTTTTCAGCCAATCTCTCCCCCAACACCCTTCGCTCAGGTTTAATATTTTTGTCAAGCAAATTGTCATAATAGTGGCGATGACAATCACGGTACATGAACTTGGTTTCATCATAATGCTCAGCCTTAGCCTCTCCTTCGATTTCATCAACCAATTCCAAATTTCCATCAAGGTTTCATGCTATTTTGATCCTTTAAAGTACCTAAAAATGCAAAACCAAATTAGGAGAAGAATGAATACATGTTAAGTAATAAAAAACACTCCTCATCATCCAAAAATTCAAGCCAAAAAGGTTCGGGAGGCATATAATACAAGCCTACTATTTTGCAAAACTTCTGCCAGTGGTCGCCTAGGCAGGATCGCCTTAGCAGACAAAAGGTCGCCTTAGCGACCTGACCTTTGTTAGAATCATCGCCTGAGCGGAACAAATCATTACTCAGGCGGCATCGCCTCAACTATAGAGGGGTTGTTATAGCGGAAATCAACAGGGGTCAAAAATCTGCTTAGGCGGCAAAAACATCGCCTAAGCAATGTCGCTAAGGTAGAAAAATCTTCGCCCAGGCGACATCGTCTTCCTCATAGCAGCCCCAAAACAATCAAATTTTTAAACCACCTGCAAACACTAATTTTGGCTAAATTCTTACTCAAGACTTTCGAATTTACCCACACATTATATGCCAATATTTTCCAGTTACAAATCTACTAAAAGCACAGTTCAATTTTGACCAAGTTTACACAAAACGACCACCCCATCATGAATTTTTCACACTATTTGGAGTGAACAACAGACTCAATCGAGATGTAGCACATTTTTACCTTGATTTTCCAAGCAAAAAGGAGAGAATTAAAGATAATATACCTCAAATCGGAGAATAATTAAAATGGTGGTTTCCTCCCTCTACTCTTCTTTGATAGATTTGTTCAAGTTTTTGAGGGGAAATGGAGAGTTTACAGACTATGTACAGTATATGAGAAGTGAAAAGGGTGGAATATTAATGGAGAAAGTTTAAGAAAAAGTGGGGAATGTGAAGGTTGGAAAAATGGAAATGGGGAAATGCATTGAAAGTAAACCCTTTGGGATTCTGAAAATCTTGACCGTCAATGGCCTAAGCAGAAAAAACATCATATAGGTGGCTTCAATTGAGCTTGAAGTTGTCCGCTTTAGAGGTTCTCTATTTTTGAAGCACATGTCACCTTGGCGGACAAAAGGCCCGCTTGGGCGGTCCCGCCTTAGCGACCAAAGTGTCGCCTAGGTGACACCACTGCATCATTTTTCCAAAACTTATTGTTAAAATTGTCGATGCCCAGGTTAATTTTGGTGATACGCCATCAATTTTGGTGACCCGAACACTCCGAAATTGTGTCCCAAGTCCCATATTCAAGGTAGTACAACCCCAAACTACATCCCACTCAAATTTTTACGTCCAAACCTATTCAAACCACTTCAAAAAACTTTGAAATTGTGTGGATTAGTCAAAAATAAAATCCTAAGCTATTCTAAAAATTAAACTTTCAAAAGTAAAAAAAAAATTAAGAACGATGGGGGTGCCTCCCACCAAGCGTTTGATTTAACGTCGCGGCATGATGTAAGCAACCTTACCATTTATGTCTCCACTTTGAGGATTTGAATCTTCGGCCCAATTTTACATCAAAACTTTGATGAAGCTCGTGGGACAAATGTACGGAAGCAACGAGACCAACTCTATCTCGCCATTTTGAGACTTGAATCTTTCACCCAACTTTAAATCAAAATTTTGTTTTGGCTCATTGGGTATTGGTGAGAAAATCAACTGGCCACTTGTTAAACTTCACATTTTACACTTCTTGGCCTTCAAGTGAGGGACGTCATTTTTCCCTCTTGGAATGACAAACTCCAAAATATAGGGACATTGTCTCTCATCTGCAGTTCTCCATTTGCCTGATTATTTCGATTTTCATCACATCTACCAAGCACAACGTCGAAAAATGGTTGGAATGAGGTTTAAGCCTCTCCATTCCTGATCTTGCATCTTTCTTAAAATTCTCACCCCGAAATAAACTAGAGCCTTCACAAAGGATTTGCTTGAATTTTTCTTGCAACTCTAGTATCACTTCTTCAATTTTGGCATCCTTCATTATTTTTGGCTCGGTTGATTGACAAATCTCTAAGAATTCTTTGAAATCATTCTCACCCACATATTCCTTGGAAACCATCTCAACAATATTATTTTTAACCATTTGGCATTGAATATCACATGCCTCAATTTTTACGTTCAATTCGGTCTCCAACTTTTGGGTATCTATTTCAATTCGAACCCACACTTGACATCGCTCAACATGCAATTTAAGAGATTCATCCACCATTAGTAACATTCTATCAAGTTGATCCTCATTGACTTCAAGGAGTTGAGCTTGATTCAATAGCCACTCTTGACTCACAATTTCTTCCTTGTCAAGTATTTCTTCATTTTGGGGCTTTTCATTATGGTCATCACACATTTTTGACTTAATCCCATGGCTTGAACTCTCTTCTTCAACAACTTCATCTTGAAGATTATGCAAAACCATGGCATTTGGGAGATTGACATTTTCACAAGAGTCTTCTTCTTTTTCTCATTCATTTCCAAATGCTGCCATAGATTGGTGCGAGATATATATATCCGCACCCACGGTAGTCACCCGGTCCAAGATAGTTTGAAGCGTTGCTTCAATACCTCTGTATCCAGCACGTTGTTCTTCCTTTGCCATATCATAATGCCTATCAAACTCAGAAGAACAACTAGAATTTTCATTAGCATAACTTGGGGAGGGGGCACAATAATTGGGATAATTAATCCAATGTCCATCTCGACCACCACACAAATAACAATCATACTCCCTATAGGATAAAGATGGTGCACACACCTCTCTCCCGGGAGTATTTCTACAATCTCGCCAAAAGTGGGCTCCTCCACAATAAGGACATAGATCATTAAGATAAGATTTGCAACCACCAAACTCATTTTCATTCCATGATGCCATGGTAACAAGTATAACCAAAAACAAAAATCTACCTAACACAAGAAATAAAAGAAAATCACGAACCTATATTTATAAGTTTGAATCAAAACAAGTAAGCTAAAATTCCAAACTAACTCAATACACTAAATTATTCCCCGAAAACGGCGTCATTTTTGATAACGCTCAAATACACTCTAGAAAATGAATGTACGCGGTCGTTAGCAATACTTTTACCCAACTTAGGAGTCTGGGTCGAATCCACAGGGGATGAGAGCAATAGCTTTACTCTCAAGTATCACAAGCAACCATAAGTTAGTATGCAATGCTAAGAATTAAACTATAAAGCAAAATAGGGGTTTTTGTTTCGAACAATTTCATATCAAGTTAACAGATTCAATGCAATTTTGTCAAATAGAATGCTATAAAATTGTAATCAATAGGTTAAAGCACTTGGGGTTATGCCTTCATGAGAATGATTATATGCATGGATAAGTGAACATACACCTAAGATTTGATTGCTAATTATGATTAGGCATGGTCTTAGGTGTTGGTGGTGATTTCTCAATCCACAACCAAATTTCACATGGGTTTCTTTCGAAATCCCAAGTGTCTTCTACGCTACTAAACAACCAATAGCCTCAAGATGGGTCATCTATTCCTAGCATCACCACTTAAATGAGTGTAACTGAAGTGTTGTTAACTAAATCTCATCATTCTTGTATTCTATTTCAAGCAATACAAGAGATCCAAGCATAAACCAAGTTTGTAACCTCGATCTATAAATTAAACTATAGAGATTTAGCTAAAATCATAACATACAACCTAATATGAAGGTGAATAATCACCACTCCCACAATAATCAATACTCAATAATGCATAACCCCAAGTTTGGAAAATTAGCTACTCATAAGATAAGGAAGAGAGAATATACCAAATTCTTCTTCCATATTCGCCATAGAATTCAAATGATTAATAATAAATATCCAAATTCCAACTACAAAGTAGTTAATCCCACAATTAGGGTTTGATTACAAGCTTAAGATTTTGAAAATTGATAAAAGATAGGGTTTTGATTGACCAAAGAGGCTTAAATAGCTTCAGCAAAGTCGACCCCTAAAATTAAAGAAATGTTACCGCCTGTCAATTCAGCTGAGCAATATCCATCACCGATTGCATCGGTGTTGTGCCATTTTGTTCCATGGCTCGCCGATTAGTCTTGATTTTTAAACTCCAGTAGTGGATTCTGTCACTCGGCAAGGGGCCTGAGCTTCGCTAATCCGTTCGGCGATGCGCCAAATGGTATGGTCCCTCGTTGCTTTGCTTAACGTTGATCTTGGCCTAAACTGTTAAGTTTACGATGCCTAAGCCAGTTTGGTGACTCACAGGACAACTTGGCGATACGCCGATTGTCACATTGGATACCCTTTGTGAATTTTTATCTCCAATCTTCATTTCTTTTGTCCCTTTTCGCTTCTTTTTGCTATTCCAACCATTTTTTGACATTAACCCTGAAATTAAACCAAAACAACATTAAAAACTCTTCAAATTGACATTAAGGACATGTTTTCTCTCTATATTTGGGTCAAATGAGTTACAATTTGTCGACTCATCACTGCTATAATGAATTTTATCCAAGGAAAAAATTGATCCACCTTATACAACCATGTATTAAGATCCTTTTTCAGAAAACCAAGGAAATTCTATCTTGGAGCATCGAGTGAGAAAATTACTATTACACCAGGTTGATGATCCCTTCCTAAATTCATGTGTCTGAACTCATTTGAATTGTTCCCACCAGTAAAAGATTCTACTCTTCCCGGCTCAAATTTTTTTCCGCTTTGCGTTAATCCCCATAAAATCTGCCTGATTTCCATCAATTTCTTATTAGTTCTGGTATTCTTTTCACTCATAGTAACATACCCTCCATCAACTTCTGAAATTGATCCTGAATTTTTGAAAGCTTGTCTTTCATTTCTTCTGTTGGTTTTCTTGATTCTTACTCTGTGTCATAATCACGCCAAGAATCATAGTGCTTTGATACCAATTATACCCTAATCAAGGAATTGAATCAATCCAGAATGTTAATCGGGGAAAGAGAAGTTAATCTAGGGTTCTTCAACCGAAGTAGTTAACCAATTGGGAGAAATATTAAGAGAGAAGAAGAGAAAACTGTATTGATCTTTCATGAATGAGTAATGAGTACACCATATGTTGTACTTATATAAACAAAATGAATTAGAAATGAGTAAATGCAGCTAACAGTTCCTAACTAACTCTGCGACTATTGATACTAACTAACTTGGGGACTTCTGAACAGTATTAACTATTTAACTATTTTCCGAAACAGAGTAACTATTTTTGTGATCCACATCTGGCTTCGATTGTAAATCCTTCCCTTGAGCTCTAATTTTGCATTATCTCCTCTAACTTGCATCAATAATATCATTGTATTATTTATAAAAGTAAGGATTAATTCTAGTTAATTAGAATTTAGTCATTTTATTTTGCAATACATACCTTGGATGTTGTTGTAAAAAACTCATTTGTTAATATGAAGATCTGAGTTTTTTAATTCAAAGTTCTAAAATATTTTTGATAAAAAGTAGATAGTTTTTTTTTATTATATAAATTATAGCTTTTTTTTTTTTTTTTTTTTTTTTACAATCTTCAATATTATTTTAAGTGAAACTAAAATTATAAAATTCATCATTAAATTTTTTTGGGGGCCTCTAAATATTGGGGTGGGGGTGGGGGTGAAGGGGGAAGAGGTGAGGGGGGGAAGCAAATGCTTTACTAGCCTCACCCTTGAGCTACCCTTACCTACCTGGTACATGATCATGCAACTATGTTGATCCCGAGCATAAGTAGTATGTGAATAATTATTATATGATTTTTATTTAATATTATGTATGTAATGATGATTCTTAATTCTCTAGCGAAGTAGCTAAATTTAAATAGAAATTAGTATCATGGCATATATGATGTACTCATTAATTTAGTAAACATCCATTGTATATTAAAAATTTCCACCTATTTGACAACTTTTCCCTTATATGAATATCGATCATCAGTAAGAAAGTATGTCTATTTTTTTGTTTTTTTTTGTTTTTCTTGACAAAGTATAGAAATAATACTTTTCTATTTCAATATATGTGGTGCATCACTTTTTTATATTTGTAAATAATTTATTTTTAAAATTCTCATTGTTTCATATCTTTAGTGAAATAATTATAAGAACACAAATATTCAAGATTTATTTTAAACAACATATTTCAAAACCTTTCCTTTTTTTATGCTTAGGTGTGTTTTGTATGAACAAGAGCATTTTTCGGAAAATGCTTTCCAATTTTCTAATGTTTGGTTGGCTTAAATATTTTCCTCAAATTTAAGGCCCATTTGGCCATGAAAAATATAAACTTTTTTCATAATTTTTTTCACTTTATTCAAAAAATAATATTTGGCCATAAAAACTCCAAATACAACTTGAAGCAAGTTGTATTTGGAAAAGTGAAAACAATATTCAACCTGTTTTCACTTTTTTCCAACTCCAACTTCACCTTTATATTTAAAAAAGTCTTTCCAAAAGTCTAAAAAATCTTTTCAAAATGATATGGCCAAGCACAACTTCAACTCCAACTCAATTTTTTTTGGTTTTCATGGCCAAACGCCTGCTAAGAAAAATGACTTCTCTTCATAAAGTAAGGAAAATATTTTTCAAAACCCTCTTTCAACCTCACCACATGACTCCTGGCCTCACCAGAGTCCCAGTTTCTGACTCCTGACTTGGGAACCGACTCTCGATCCCGATCCTACCTTGACTCCCTACCCACCCTCGAGTCTAGTCTTGATACGGCCTAATTTGACTTTTGAATTTTGACCCGACTTGGGTCATGGTCGGGTCCCAGACAGGGGTTGGGAGTCAGGACCTAAGACTCGGGTCAAGAGTCAAACTCAAGATATGGAGTTGGGTCCCGAGTCGAGGTCAGATCCTAGGTATTGGGTCTCTAGTATGGTCGAGAGTCGAATCCTAGATCTCGGGTCGGGATAGAGAGTCAGATCCTGGGTGTTGGTCGTGGTCAGATCTTGGGTCTTGGGTCAAGGTCGAATCCTGGATCTTGGGTCAAGGTCAGATTCTAGGTGCCGGGTCTTGGGTCGGGAGTCAGATTCTGGATCTCGGGTCGGGTTGAGAGTTGATCCTAGGTCTTAGGTCGAGGTCAGAAATCTAATCTTGGGTATAGATCAAAGTCGAAACTCAGGTCTTAAGTAGGGGTATGGAGTTGGATATTATATCAGATCGAAAGTTGAGATCTTGGGTTGGGGTTGAGAGCCGTGTTTGTAGCTGGGGTCGAGAGTCGAGTTTGAAGGTCGAGGTTTGATCCTAAATCAAGGTCAGGATAGGGATTCAAATCTCAAGTTGAGGTTGAATCCCAGGTTGAGGTCGAATCCCGAGTTGAGGTTGAGAGTCGGGTGTCGGGGTTGAGATTTGGGTCTCAAGTTAGTAGTCAGATCCTGAATTTGGGTTGAGAGTTAGGTATCTACTCGAGGTAGGGAGTTGGCTTTGGGGGTTTGGAGTATGGTTTAGGGGCCGGGGTTGAGAATTGGGATTGAGGTTGAGGTCAGTATAAGGAATCGGGTTCCAAGTTGAGGTAAGATCCTGGATTTCGAGTCTTAGGTCGGGTTCAAGAGTCATATTCTAGGTCGGGGTATAGAGTCAAATCGGGAGTCAAGGTTAGGTCCCAAGTTAGAGTCGGGAGTCAAGAGTCGAGTTCAGGGCTCAAATCATGTCCCGAGTTGGGAACTATGTCAAGATCGAGAGTCAGAGTTGGGATAAGGACTCAGGTTTCTGATCGAGACCAGATCCTGAGTCTTGAATCTCGATTTGAGGTTGAGAGTCAGGTATCTGGTCGGGGTCGGGTATTGGATCTCAGGTATTAATTACCCTATAAAATGTACAATTGAATTTGTTATTGAGTTTTCAAGAATAAGAAGTTTTGATTCAGTCATGCTTAACATAACATGATATTATGTTGCAAAGTGAAGAATAGATAATTAAGCAATTGAAAAGCAATCATCAAGATAGTCTGAGCCCACTAGAGTTGGGTGATCCATGTAGGTGGATTGCAGCCCTCGGAGGCTGGGATTGAGCTAAGAAATAAATAATCACTAAAAGAGCTTAATAGACAGTAAAGTAATGATCTTTTGATTCAGACAGTGAATTGTGTTTTTGGATGACGATTACAAGGATTTATATAGGGGGTCAACAACCAACGACTGATTATTATGCATTAAACCACCATTAAGTGACATATTTAAAGAGGAGGAAATTCCCTATGTTGTTCACGGGTCGCTTACATAACGATTACTAATGGGTAGCACCGACTTCTTGGCTTTCTCTCGGGCTAAAATGCTCTCTTGATGCAGTGTATCTACCTGAATGGTGTAACTGATACTCAGTGTGTGTTCTTGCCTTAGTCGCCTCGATTATTCGAGATGTGATGTGTAATCAGATCCTGTCCAGCTGGTAGCTGACATGCCAGTCATTCTTCCACGTATCATGATTTGTCACGTCCATATGTCCAGACTATTTTTTTCCTATACATCGGGTTGGGGTCAAGAGTCAGGTGATGGATCAGGGTACATAGTCGGGGTTAGGTCTGTTGTCAAAATATTTGTTCAGATTATACCTAAATGCTCTGATGATAATATTTTCTTTTTACTAACCAGACACCAAAAAAATTAGTAGAAAACTAATTTTTCAAGAAAATGTTTTCCTACTTTTCTTGAAAAACAGTTTCCTCCGTACCAAACTTATGTTTAGTCCAACTATGCTTCAATTATTGAGATTGGGAGGAAGTAGCATATAACAAAGTTCATCAAAAAAAAAAAGAAAGAGGAAACCATAACCCGGAACCTTCTTGAGAAATCCTTTTAGGTCAACCACCAAAGTTCCAAGAATATTATTCAAAATTATTCCATGTGATACACGCGCGCTTCATTTTTATTCACATCCACATTGTCCAATTATTCACTAATATACGTGGACCTTAATTATTATATATCTACCTTCCATCTATCTTTCGAAATTACTATTATATAAAACCGGACCACCATCATATCTTCATCCCCATAACCCATCCTCAGCCCTATCATTACCTCACTCATTCATCAATGGCTTCTCTCACTAACTCAATTCTTACATTCCAAACTAATACACCATATCAGCACGATCGTACAGCTAATTTTCGACCGGTTGATTCATTTCTTTCTTCCTCTTATTTTCCTAATAGAGTCAAGTTGTCAACAACAAGAACATCCTCCTTGTCCTCAAAAACTGGCCAATCTCTCACATCTATCATCAATGAGTTCGAAAAAGAAAAGGGCAACAAGTCCATCGATCAATTAGAAGAAAGTGAAAGTACTACGACGACGACGACGAAAATTCAAGAAACGGAACTAGCTGATCGATGGCTAGAAATTCATGGCCAAGATGATTGGGTAGGCATGCTTGATCCAATGGATCCACTTTTACGTAACGAATTAATTCGATATGGAGAAATGGCTCAAGCTTGTTACGATGCTTTCGATTTTGATCCATATTCCAAGTATTGTGGGAGTTGCAAATTTCCACGGCGCAAGTTTTTTGATGGACTAGACATGACCGATTATGGCTACGATATCACACGTTACCTATATGCAACTTCAAATATTAACTTGCCAAATTTCTTCAAGCAATCGCGTTGGCCTAAGGTACTGTGCTATTTAAAATCACGACCTCGTATGTCTATCTCAACTAAAAAATCAAGTTGTTAGAAAAAATGTGTTTTTAATTTCTTAATTATGTTATGTCTCGACAGGTATGGAGCAAAAATGCGAATTGGATCGGTTATGTGGCTGTTTCCAATGATGAAATGTCGAAACGTCTAGGGCGCCGTGACATAACAATAGCATGGAGGGGTACTGTGACTCGTTTGGAATGGATTGCTGATTTAATGGACTACCTTCGTCCGATTAACTCAGACAATATACCTTGCCCTGATCCTCATCTCAAGGTGGAATCTGGGTTTCTTGATCTTTACACTGACAAAGACGACAAGTGCAGGTATGATCCAAAATTTAAATTTGATAAGTTAAATTTATAACTTTTTAATATTGAACCCGTTACACTTTTAAGATTGTGGATATATTCATAATTCAATATTTTTTTATTTTTGTGATTTTTACCCACATATTAAGGCATGAGTTTAAGTCACCCATATTTAATTGTCTGTTGTGACAGGTAACATGTTTTATTTTTAAGATTTCAATTCAAATCTCACATTTTAAGGAGATTTACTTGTAGGCCTACTTTTGAATGATCTGATAGTGTGAAATTATTTACCTTGACCCATTACGCTTTTCAATAAATTTAGTATTTGATAATATTTTTTAATGATTTATTCAGGTACTGCAAGTTCTCAGCAAGAGAACAGATATTAACGGAGGTGAAGAGATTAGTAGAGATGTACCCAGATGAGAAAATAAGCATAACGGTTACCGGACACAGCTTAGGCAGTGCACTAGCAATATTGAGTGCATATGACATAGTTGAAACGGGGTTAAATGTAAGAGGGGATACAAGTGTTGTGCCTATATGTGTTTTCTCATTTTCAGGTCCAAGAGTGGGTAACATAAGGTTCAAAGAAAGAATAGAAAAGTTAGGAGTGAAAGTACTAAGAGTTGTGAATGTTCATGACATTGTGCCAAAGTCACCTGGCTTAGTGTTGAATGAGCACTCACCATCTATGGTTATGAAAATATGTGAAGGGTTGCCGTGGAGTTATTCGCATGTTGGTGTGGAGTTGGCGTTGGATCATAAGAATTCACCTTTCTTGAAACCAACTAATGATCTTGTTTGTGCTCATAATTTGGAGGCTCATTTGCACTTGCTTGACGGGTTAGTCTTCTTCTTTTTATGTTTTTGACTTTAACTATACTCCGTTCGTCCCTATTTAAGAAAGAATGGAAGAATTTTGAAAGTTGGCCTAAAATAAATCATAAGTATTTGTGTGACTATAAATCATGAGTAAAATAAATATTTTAAAGTTAATTTGTTTAGAAAAGTGTAATTCTTTTTTGAACTGATTAAAAAGAAAAGAGTGTCACAAGAAATCGCACGGAGGGAATACAAAATTTGTATTTTTTATCATAATTAACAATGGGACTTTAAAGCTACACAACAGTTCAATAAAATTCACAATAAAAGAGTTATCCTAATCTTTATTTTTTACAAATTTTAACTAGTATAATTACCATACTATATGATTAAATGTTCTGTATACATCATAAGTTTGTCAAACACTAATCGATCAATTATACGTCGGTGACGGCTACAAAGAATTAACAATGGTAGCGGGAGAAAATGGATTGCGCTGCTGAATACAAAAGATATAAAAAACATTTACACAATTAAGTATTAACTAGGATTGCGCTGATGAATACAAAGATATATATATTTTACACAATTAAGTATTAACTAGGTCATTGAAAAATTAATAGGTTCATAAATGCTTGGTGTTCGAATTAAAGTATGAATGGTTTAACTTGAAAAAGAGAAATGCATAATCTGCTGGAGCTATAGCTTAACGTAGCTATTTCAAATAGTTAGAAGGTAAATTTGACCCTTCTTCGATTTGAAACATAATAACAAAACAACCAACAATTCAAGAGTTAATCCAAATTTTTGGGAAACAAATTAAAATCCATAGTTGCCTACCCGGATAATAATTAATCAAGATCCAGTGGACATAAAAAAAATTCTAAATTAAAACCACAAGTCAATAAAAAATGAGTTTACATCTGAAAAGAGTTTACGTTGAAGATTCTGGTACGAATATATTAATGGAGATGATATCGTGTTAAAATCTCCAACATAACAAATATATATATTGTATAGTAGGGTATATATATATATCCATCATATATTATTTTATTAAAGGTAGTTGTGAGGTAGACAACTGGGATCTGTAATTATTTAAAGGTCATCATATTATAATATTATCTTGAACAGATGCATAGACGAAGACTTCAAAAAGGAACATAATAAAGGCAGGCAAGTTCATAGCCATCACTTTTTTATTATTAATAGGGAAAAGGTGAGTCATCACTCTCATCAATTTGTTTAATAATAATGTGCAGAATTATCTTGTTCTGGACTTTATAGACATGCAAATCTTATTCATACGAATCCACAGTGTGAAAACTCCAATACCCAGAACAGGAAATTTTCAGAGAAAATAGTAATCCTTTTCATTTGAGTAAACAATTTTCTTAGGGGGCCAGCAGGTGGTTCATGAAAAACATTATGGAGTACTTCACTCAAGTTTGAATAGTAGGTGAAATTAGGATTTTCAATTTATGTATTTTAGATTTTAAAATAGATAACTTACTTGATTTTTAATAAATTATTTATATATTTTTAAATAAATGTTTGAACTCAAATATAAAATGAAGGTAAAGTTATTGAATTATGTTGAATCCATATGCAGATCGATTTGTAGCTCCACCCTAAATTAAACTCCTAAAAAAAGTATAAAAGAATGTTTATATTGTCAATTTTTTTATGCCAAAGTCATAATTAAATTTTAAAAGTGTGTTTCTCTAATAGTCTAAGCTTTTAGATGAGATGGTCGCAAACTTCAATATCATAGGAAAGTAGGCAGTGGTTTTGAATTCGAATTTCTTCATTACCCATCATTAGAAGAATTTCACGCGATTGGCTCAAGGAAATTAAAGAAAAGAATTAAGCTTACATATAAGGAGCATATTAAAGACATAATTGTATACTAAAGGTGTGATCTCTTTAGCAATTTAAACTCTCAAACGAGATAATCACATACTCTAATACATCAAATGATGACCACTGGTTTATAAAAAGTGTAATATAATAATAACCTAGAAAATAAATAATTGTACTTCCCAGAACAAATTAAAATATACAGATAATTATATTCTTTACACACTAATTAACTACATATATATATATAAATCAATCCTATTTATTAATCATGATGGTTGACTGTTGATTTGGCTTTATATATGTGGACAGATATCATGGAAAAGGGAGAAGATTCGTGTTGGAAAAGGGAAGGGATATAGCATTAGTGAACAAAGCTTGTGATTTCTTGAAAGATCATTATTGTGTTCCTCCCAATTGGAGACAAGATGAGAACAAAGGCATGATTAGAGACAAGGATGGCCGTTGGATTCAGCCTGAACGTCCTAGACTTGATGATCACCCACCTGATATTCACCATCACCTTAAGCATTTAGGCCTTTAATTAGATTATCTTCTTCTTGATATTAATTAATTAATGAAGGAAACAATGAAGTATGTACTCTAATAACGGGATTGATTTTGCAATGGTAAATACTACTTACATGCATGTTTACTTACACCAAATCAACTCAATTTGTGTTGTCATGCATAAGTGATTTAATGTACAGAAAATATGTATTAATTAATTATAATTAAAAAATAAAAGTATAATACATACTTATATCATGCACCTATTCATCGGATATAAATATCAATAAGGAAGGATAAACTTTTACTGTCATGCAACATTATCGAGGTTAAATTACTTAATTTTATTCAAATAATTTGACTACATACTTTTTAAGTTTATGAAATAAATTTTATATATTTAAAAATTACACAAAAAATATTATAGATCTAGATCATCGAAATTAGTATCTGAAAAGTATTTGAAAGACATTGTCAGGGTAAAAAATCAAGCCTGAGAATAGAGCAAATTGGACCATGATACGTGGTAAAATCAAGATTAAGGAAGTGCTTGTTACGATCTGGGAAACTGGGAAGGCCCATTTCCGGAGTTAATAATTGGAGTATTTACATAAATAGTATAAATATGTAGTTTTATTTATCAATTATAGTACATGAGTTGAAAACATAACTTTTTTTTTTATCAAAAATAGCAAAATACATATATAATACATTTTTAAACACAATTTTAATATGGTAACACATAAATTAACTTGAATAGCATTTAAATATTTCAAATTTAATTATAATACGTTTTTAACATCATTAATAAGAGAAAAAAAAATAAACAACAAATTTAATACATTTTGAATTCAATATATTATACGTATTAAAGACGTATTTCAATATATGTGGTGAATATATATAACTAAAACATTTATAATACAAATGTATTATAAGTATTATACGTGAATTTCAAACATTCCGAATTCATAAAAATGTATAATATTGAATTCGAATTGTATTACAATGATCCTTTATGCTTAATACATTTTGAATTCAATATATTATACGCATTACAGACAGATTTCAATATGCGTGGTGAATATATATAACTAAAATAGTTTTAATAGAAATATATTATAAGTATTATACGTGAATTTCAAGCATTTCGTATTCATAAAAATGTATAATATTGAATTCGAATTGTATCACAACGATCCTTTACGTTTAATACAGTTTTAATACAACTTTAATACAATTTTTAAAAACTTCACCACCTTGACTGGAAACACTGTTCAACAACAACGTCCATTTTTAAAAACACTGTCCAACAACAACGGCATCGCCTTCACCGAAAAATTCAACTCCGGCGAAGTACATCGCTGGAACAACATAAACAACCATCCAAATAACCTTCAATCCTCCAATAATGGCTTCCCCTCACCACTGACTTCCCTCTCCAATATCACCATTTTTCAACACAATAAAAATTTGTTACAAGCACCACCGCCACCAGATCTGGCCGGAATTGGAAGCAACGATGTTCACATCACATCGCTGGAGTTGAATGTTCAGATCTGGTCGGAATCGAAATAGGGAGGAGAGTTAGACAGAGGGAAGACTATGATGGTGTTTTTTGGCCGGAGAAAATGGAGAAAAGGGGATGAGATGGTTGTTTGTTGTTTATGGCCAGAGCAAAGGATCACCGTCGGGGACTCGCTGGTCGAGACGGAGCTTCTCCGGAGCTCGAAGCATCGCTGGATCGGAGATCCAAGCTTCTCCAAAGATCGGAGCTTCACCGGCCGACAGTGAGAAATGACTGGCGGCTATTGTTTGACGGAGCAGTGTGAAAATGGAGAGACTGCTCCGGCGCTGTGAGTTCGTCAGAGAAGACGAAAATGATGGAAGAGGGGAGAGACAAGTTTGAGGATTCATTTACGTAAGTGGAGGATAATCCTGTTATTAAAGCCAAAGATAAGCTATAAGTGATAATAAATTAAAAGTTATATTATACATGGTAATAATTAATCTAAAAGAATTCATTTATGTAATTATCCTTTAATAATTTAAATTGTCACTCAACTTTGGACTTTTATCCCAGAAAGTCACTTAACTTTGGATTTTACTCAGAAAGTCACTTAAATTTGGACTTTACTCAGAAAGTTACTCAACTTTAGATATTTTTCTCAAAAAGTCACTCAACCCATTTAATTATTTTTAAAACTAAATTTTGCTTATGTGAAATTTTCATTTGAAAACAAAATTCTGAAAATACAAAATATTCATTAAATGACCCTTTTATTTATCCTTTTATTCTTTTATTCTTCATTCCCCTTAAGTTAGGGATTTCTCGCTAAAACAATGGCTACTAAAATGAATTTGATTAAAATACTAATTAAATAATCTATGTTTTTATTATGTGATCCAATTTTTCTTGAAAACGAAATAATTTACATTTTTGGTCCAAAAGTCCCAAGTTTTTTGGAATGATTTGAAACTAGTTGGTTTTTATTTTCATTCGATATTTGGTACTTGTATCAAAGTCTAATTAAATATAAATTCACACTAAAATATTTCACATTGAAAGAGGAAAAGTGCTCCCTAACAAATGATTTTGGGAATTACTATCCACAAAACTGTCTAAGCTAAAATCGAAATTCCTTAGAAACTAACTTAAGTGTTTCTGATTTTGATCCACTTAAGTTACAAAATAACAAAAGATAAATTATTTGAGGCAAACTATTGTAGCTAAATAAATTTTTTTGATTCAAGTTGAAAAAATTGTGGCAATAGTTAAATAATATAGCCATAGATTTTTTTGTTATAGTAAAATTTTGTAGATAATTATTAATTTTTGTCACGGGTTAAAACTTATTGTTTTAGCAATTAGTGACACTTTAGCCGTGAAAAAAGGTTATTTAAATAAAATGTTGCAGCAATAGTTGTCATGACGAAATGATTTAGCCACAAATATATTATTGTTATTAAATTTCATAGATAGTAATTATTTTTACCACGAGCTGAAATTTACTATAGCAATACTAATCTAGAGTAATTAGAGATATTAACCGTTCAATTTGATTTAGTAATACATGTCTATTTGTGAATTTCAAATATAATTTCAGTAATAGGTGATTATATTCAATTAATTGTCACGACCCAAAATCGGGACTGTGATGACACCTATCCAACCCTCCATGATAGGTAAGCCAAGAACCCAATCTCAAATGTAATATCTCAAATGTATAGAAACGGAAGGAAATAAGAGCAAAACAAAACCCAAATAATCTCCAAAGTAGATTAATATAATCGTATAGGCGAAATATAGATCATCCCAGATCTGGTAGTCAATAATACAAGCCTCTAAATATAGAAATCAAAGAAAAGTCTGAGTATCTTAATATGCGGAAAAATGCATAAAGATAAGGGTGGAGGAGATTTCAGTAGTCTCTGAAATCAATAGCAGCTACCTCGAATCTCCAAAGATGCTAATACAGAAGAAACCACAGGAATCAATGCCCAGAGGCCGTCGGATCGGTACCTGCACGGAAGGTGCAGAAAAAGCAAGGGTGAGTACGGAGCCACGTGTACTCAGCAAGCATCGTCGACCGACCCTAATTCAAAGTGGTGACGAGTGACACCACGTCAAACCTCTAAAACAACCATACAACCTGCACTCGAAAAGCCACTCTAATCCAACAGAATAATCAAGTCTAACAGTCATAAGGATATCATAACACAGTCCAAGAAATCCTTAATACAGTGAAATCAAGTAGCAGATATTCAAGTACTCAATGAATAGTACAAAATCAACAAAAACACCTTACTCAATCTGAACAAGGAAAGAATGAATGCAATGCAATGCATATGTTGTGTACACACCTACCGAGCAATGGCTTCAAGGTCAGGACCCATGAGGGACTCGCAAGGTCCATGTACTGTGCAGGCGTGCACTCCGATCCCAATAAATATATTGTGCAGGCATGCACTCCGACCCCAATAATAGATAATAAAGTGCAGGCGTGCACTCCGACCCCATATGAAATGCAATGCATGACGTGTAGGCGTGCAACTCCGATCCCAAATCAACAATAAAATTAAGCAAAGCATTTCATGTATTATGCCAGATAGATATTCATTCCAAAATCAACTCAACTTATCAAGCGGGAGTATTCTCATTAGCTAGCATTTTTAATAATTTAGTTACAATAACAAATTTGCCCAATCATGCTAAAATATAGGGAAAAATGGTTCAAAATAGGCCATTACTGATTTTAACCCTTCAAATAACACTGGTACCCGCATGGATGCTCGTCACTTCATCTATATGAGACCCCCATTCCCCATTACTCCCATTACACATAACTAACACATAAGCACTTCGAAAAAGAGTCTAAGAAAGTCTCAACTTGCCTCAAATCGAAGCCCAAGCGTCAATTTACAAACTTGCCCTTACGTAAAGCTTCCGAATGATTAAAATCTGTTCAAATATAAAATCTAGAAAATCTGAGGCTAATGACACAGATGATCAAACCTAATACTAATCATGAAAACAGTACTCCGAATATGACTATATATGCATCATTAACTTCACTTCCAATATCATTATTACCTAATGATTACCAACCATTACAAGAATTATTATATATAACCTCATTATAAAAGCCCCAGAAGTAATATAAGTAATAATTTCTGCCAAGGGAGAAACTTTCTACCATAAATAACTCCTACCCTAAATTTAATTTCACAATGCAACTTACTCAAATGTTACTGTCCACGGATTGCGATCACTAATAGCACTTTATCATTATTAGTTTACAATTAATTAATTATCCAATCTACCTAATATCTACTAACCTACAGAACTAAATAGCGGTGCAAAGTAAAACTATAAGGGAGGAATATATATAAGCATGTACCTCTTATCTATCCTCCAGAACCATTAACCTCATTCCACACCTCCACATCATAATATACTATATGTTTTCACCACCGATTCACTCCTAATCTATCAATTCATTCATATGAGAAACCTTGTTAATTCCAATCACCTCACGTCAACATAGATATAAAGCAGTAGGTAGATATATAGGAGTAGGAAGTAATTCAAACTAAATCCTTACCTGAAGCCTTCGAGGCTTTCCTCTCAAACTTCCAATGAAAATTGTAACTTGCGTGGCCTTCTTCTTGTGACTATCTAATTGTATTATTCCTATATATGTTAAACCCTTCCCATTTAAATCCATTCTTGTATTGGCCACATAAGAAAATAAATTGTGGCTTTGACCCATTAATTTACTAATTAAACTAATTATCTAAAATACCCGAAACTTCTAATAAATCCTCAGAATTTGTTCGGAATCCTATAGAAATAAATCAAATATGAAAATTGACTAAAAAGCACATTCCGAACCTGTTGAAAACATTAAAACACCAATTTGGGGTCGTCTTGACCGAAAGTAGCCATATTCCCACTTAACATTCTTAAACTCAATAATCCAATCAATAACTTAAATAGCTACCGAACACCTCGAGGTCCGTAGTATCCATTCCCAAAAGTCATAAATCACGTCTAAAAACTAAGAGGAGGGCTAAAATGAGAAAAATTCACAAAACGACTTGGAGGGTCGTTACATCATCCACCACTAAAACAAACGTTCGTCCTCGAGCGTAAAGAGAAAGAAAGTACCTGGACTATCGAAAAGATGAGGATATATGCTCTGCATGTCGGACTCAACCTCCCAAGTGGCTTCCGCCACAAGACGATGCCTCCACTGCACCTTCACAGAAGCTATCTCTTTGGATCTCAACTTTCTAACCTGCCTATCTATAATAGCTATAGGCTCCTCCTCAAATGCTAGATTCTGATCCAAACTCACTGAGTCCCACTGAATCACATGTGAATTATCCGGACGGTACTTCTTTAACATCGAAACATGAAAAATTGGATGCACGGCGGAAAGACCCGGTGGCAAAGCCAACTCATAAGCCACTGGCCCAATGCGCTGAAGAATCTCAAAAGGGCCAATGAACCTCGGACTGAGCTTTCCTTTCTTCCCAAACCTCATCACACCCTTCATAGGTGATACCTTCAACAAGACCCGCTCGCCCTGCATGAACTCCAAGTCACGAACCCTTCTATCCGCATAACTCTTCTGTCTACTCTGAGCCGCCAAAAGCCGGTCCTGGATCAATCTCACTCGGTCCATCGAATCTCTCAGTAAATCAGTACCCCAAGGTCTAACCTCAAAAGAATCAAACCAACCAACTGGGGACCTACACCTCCTACCATACAACGCTTCGAATGGATCCATTTGAATACTGGAATGGTAGCTGTTATTATAGGAGAACTCTACCAAGGGTAAAAACTGATCCCAGTGACCCCCGAAATCCATCACACAAGCTCACAACATGTCCTCCAACACCTGAATAGTCCGCTCCGACTGGCCATCTGTCTGTGGATAAAATGTTGTACTCATATCTAACTGAGTACGCAACTCTCGCTGCAAAGTACTCCAAAAGTTCGAAGTGAATTGAGTACCTCTATCTGAAATAATGGAAATGGACACGCCATGTAATCGAACTATCTCCCGAATGTAGATCTTGGCTAATTTCTCTGCATTATAGTTCATCTTCACAGGCACAAAATGGGCTGATTTGGTCAATCTGTCTACAATCACCCAAACAGAATCAAACTTCCCTAAGGTCTGAGGCAACCCAACTACGAAATCCATAGTGATACGCTCCCATTTCCACTCGGGAATAGGCAACCTCTGAAGCAAACCACCTGGTCTTCGGTGCTCATATTTCACTTGCTGGCAATTTAGACACTTAGCCACAAACTCTATAACATCCCTCTTCATCCCAAACCACCAATAATGTTGCTTTAGGTCATGATACATCTTCGTTACGCCTGGATGAATGGAATACCGTGAACAATGGGTCTCATCCATAATAGATCTAGTCAAATCACCCACTCTAGGAACACAGATCCGTCCATTTATACTTAAAACACCCTCCTGGTCTAAAATCGCCTCCTTAGCCTCACCTCGCATCACTTTATCTCTGATAATACACAACTTTTTATCCTCAAACTGACGATCTCGAATCTGCTCTATCAATAAGGACCTCGCCTCTACACTTGCAAGAACTCTACCCGACTCGGAGATGTCAAGACGCACGAAATTGTTAGCCAATTGCTGGACCTCCCTGGCTAATGGTCGCTCCTCCATACTCAACAATGCAAGACTACCCATACTAACTGCCTTCCTACTCAAGGCATCTGCCACTACATTGGCCTTGCCCGGATGATATAGGATAGTCATATCATAATCTTTCAACAACTCCAACCACCTACGCTGTCTTAAATGCAACTCCTTTTGCTTGAAGATATATTAAAGGCTGCGATGATCAATGTACACCTCACAATGAACCCCATACAAATAGTGCCGCCACAACTTCAATACGAATACAACTGCTGCTAACTCCAAATCAGGTGTAGGGTAATTCCTCTCATGTGGTTTCAACTGCCTCGAAGCATACACTATTACCTTATTTTTCTATATCAGCACACCATCCAAACCAATACCAGAAGCATCACAAAATACAGTAAAGCCCTCACCTTCCACAGGTAGAGTCAAGATAGGAGCTGAAGTCAACAGAGTCTTGAGCTTTTGAAAGCTCTCCTCACACTTATCAGACCACTGAAAAACAACATTTTTCTGACTCAATTGAGTCATAGGAGTTGCAATGGAAGAGGAACCCTGCACGAATCGCCTGTAATAGCCTGCCAACCCAATAAAACTCCGAATATCTGAAGGTGACGTAGGCCTTGACCAATTTCGAACCGCCTCAACCTTGGCCAGATCGACCATAATACCATCCTTGGACACCACATGTCCCAAGAATGCCACAGAACTAAGCCAAAATTCACACTTTGAAAACTTAGCATATAACTTCTCATCCCTCAACCTCTGGAGTACGATCCTCAAATGCTTCATATGATCCGCCTCGCTCCTAGGATACACCAAAATGTCATCGATGAACACAATAACAAATGAATCCAGATAAGGTCAAAATACATTATTCATCAACTCCATGAATGCTGCCGGGGGCATTAGTCAACCCAAAGGACATAACCAAGAACTCATAGTGACCATATCTAGTCCGAAAAGCTGTCTTAGGAATGTTCAAAGCCCGAATCTTCAACTGATGATACCCCGACCTCAAGTCAATCTTCGAGAACACTGAAGCACCCTGAAGCTGATCAAAAAGGTCATCAATACGCGGTAGAGGATACTTATTATTGATTGTCACCTTGTTCAACTGTCGATAATCAATGCACATCCTCATAGACCCATCTTTCTTCTTCACAAACAACACCGGAGCACCCCAAGGTGATACACTAGGTCGAATAAACCCCTTACTTAACAAATCCTGAAGTTGGTCTTTCAATTCCTTCAACTCCGCAGGAGCCATTCTATAAGGAGGAATAGAAATGGGCTTAGTGCCTGGCTCTAAATCAATACCAAAATCAATGTCTCTATCAGGAGGGACACCCGGAAGAACGGTAGGAAATACATCTATGAACTCTCTAACCACTCTCACTGACTCCATGGAAGGGGTCTCGGTACTAGTATCATGAACATAGGCCAAATATGATAAACACCCTTTCTCAACTAATCGCTGGGCCTGAATATACGAAATCACCTTCTTAGGATACGAACTCTGAACACCCCTCCACTCCAACCTCGAACGATCCGGCATAGCCAAAGTAACTGTCTTGGCATGACAATCCAAGACAGCATGATAGGGAGAAAGCCAATCCATGCCCAAAATCACATCAAAATCAACCATATTGAGGATAATCAAATCTACCCAGGTATCACACCCCAAAATAGAAACAACACAGGATCTGTACACCCGATCCACTACTAAGGAATCACCTACTGGGGTAGAAACACGAATAGGAACAGCTATAAACTCACATATCATATTAAGACTGGAAGCAAAGTATGCAGACACATAGGAGAAGGTAGAACCGGGATCAAATAACACAGAAGCAGGCTGATGGCAAACTGAGACGATACCTGTAATGACTGCATCAGAAGACTCTGCCTCGGGCTTCCCTGGGAAAGCATAACAATGAGCTCTACCATCTATCGCTGGGTCACTCCTCTACCACCTCCCCCACCAGCTGGTGGTGCACCTCTACCTCCCTGAGATCTGCCCCGACCCCTAGCCGGAGGAGCTGTTGCTCTAGCAAGGGCCTGATGACCGTGCTGTGGACCCCTCTGTCTGTACACTGGACAATCCCTTCGAAGATGATCCGAACTACCACACTCATAACAGGATTTGGGAGCAATCAACTGATGAGAGTGACCTGAATACCCAGTATGACCACCACGACCTGAAAACCGCTGAGATGAACCATATGAAACCTGTCCCGAACCATAAGAACCCCGACCTGAATGTCCACCATCTGATGCCTGCCTGAACTGGTCTACCCTGCTGAGGGCGAAAATCTCGTCTGAACAAACCCCTACCTCCAGATGAGGTACTACTAAATCGACCAGAAGTGCGGGTCCTCTTGTCCCTTAGATCCCCATACTCCTCACGATGCATCAACTCAAACTCCTTTGCTGACTCAACTACCCTTTGAAGAGAAGCCCCAGACTGGGCTATAGCGAACACGGCCTCTTTAATCTTGAGGGTCAAACCTCTCATAAACCTCCTAATCATCTCAGCCTCGTCTGGCAAGATCACCATAGCATAACGGGACAAGGCATAAAATCGAATCTCATACTCAGCCACAGAAATACCCTTCTGTGTCAAATGCTCAAACTGGCGTCTACGCTCCTCCCTCAAGCTACGAGGGACGAATCTGTCAAGAAAAGCCTGTGCAAACATAGCCCAAGTCATCGGTGGAGAACCTGTTGGCCTGGAGTCAATATAGGAGCGCCACCACTGCTTGGCTGGACCACGCATCTGCAAGGCAGTATAATCAACTCCGTGGGAGTCAACCAATCCCACACTCTGAAGTCTCTCATGACAAATGAACAGAAATTCATAGGCGTCCTCACGCTGATCACCCTGAAACTGCGGTGGGTCCATCTTCCTAAACTTCTCAAATCGTCGCTGCTCATCATCAGACATAACTGCCCTAACACCACCGGTATCTCCTACCCCCGGTAGAGGCATACCATCATACCTTGGTGCTGGATGAACCACTTGAACCTGATAAATAGGAATGGGCTGCTGATCTAGGGTCTGGGCCCCCATCCTAGCGTGTGACCCTGTGGAGTACCTAATGATCCGCCTCCCTGAGCAATACTCTCCAAAACTCCCAGAATCCGAATCAAGGTATCCTGAAGAACCGGTGTAGCAATAAATCCCGGTGGTGCCTGACCTGGGGCCACACCATCAGCTGAAACCTGAATATCATCATCACCTGCCTCAAACTCAACCTCGAGAGAGCCCACCCTATTAGGAATCTGAGCGGCTCCTCGAGTTCTCTCTCTACCATGACCTCTGCCTCTACCACGTCCCCTACCCCGCCCGCGTATCCCAACATGGGTAGCCGGCTTCGGGGGTGGTACGGGCTCCTGACCATCGTCTTGAGATGCAAGAGTCCTAACCATCTGTGAGAGAATAAGACAAGGATCTGAGTATTTCAAATTAAAGGATCAATATTGCACGATAAGAAAGAAGAAATGAACATTTCCTAAAGTCCCATAGCCTCTCGAAGATAGGTAATGGACGTCTCCGCACCGATCCACAAGAATCTACTAGACTTGGCTTGTATTTGTGAGACCAATGAACCTGGAGCTCTGATACCATCTATCACGACCCAAAATCGGGACCGTGATGGTACCTATCCAATCCTCCATGATAGGTAAGCCAAGAACCCAATCTCAAATGTAATATCTCAAATGTATAGAAACGGAAGGAAATAAGAGCAAAACAAAACCCAAATAATCTCCAAAGTAGATTAATATAATCGTATAGGCGAAATATAGATCATCTCAGATCTAGTAATCACTAATACAAGCCTCTAAATATAGAAATCAAAGAAAAGTCTGAGTATCTTAATATGCGGGAAAATGCATAAAGATAAGGGTGGAGGAGATTTCAGTAGTCTCTGAAATCAATAGCAGCTACCTCGAATCTCCAAAGATGCTAACACAGAAGAAACCACAGGAATCAATGCCCAGAGGCCGTCGGATCGGTACCTGCACGAAAGGTGCAGAAAAAGCAAGGGTGAGTACGGAGCCATGTGTACTCAGCAAGCATCGTCGACCGACCCTAATTCAAAGTGGTGACGAGTGACACCACGTCAAACCTCTAAAACAACCATACAACCTGCACTCGAAAAGCCACTCTAATCCAACAGAATAATCAAGTCTAACATTCATAAGGATATCATAACACAATCCAAGAAATCCTTAATAAAGTGAAATCAAGTAGCAGATATTCAAGTGCTCAATCAATAGTACAAAATTAACAAAAACACCTTACTCAATCTGAATAAGGAAAGAATGAATGCAATGCAATGCATATGTTGTGTACACACCTACCGAGCAATGGCTTCAAGGTCAGGACCCATGGGGGACTCGCAAGCTCCATGTACTGTGCAGGCGTGCACTTCGATCCCAATAAATATATTGTGCAGGCGTGCACTCCGACCCCAATAATAGATAATAATGTACAGGCGTGCACTCCGACCCCATATGAAATGCAATGCATGACGTGCAGCCGTGCAACTCCGATCCCAAATCAACAATAAAATTAAGCAAAGCATTTCATGTATTATGCCAGATAGATATTCATTCCAAAATCAACTCAACTTATCAAGCGGGAGTATTCTCATTAGCTAGCATTTTTAATAATTTAGTTACAATAACAAATTTTCCCAATCATGCTAAAAAATAGGGGAAAATGATTCAAAATAGGCCATTACTGATTTTAACCCTTCAAATAACACCGGTACCCGCATGGATGCTCGTCATTTCATCTATACGAGACCCCCATTCCCCATTACTCCCATTACACATAACTAACACATAAGCACTTCGAAAAAGAGTCTAAGAAAGTCTCAACTTGCCTCAAATCGAAGCCCAAGCGTCAATTTACAAACTTGCCCTTTCGTAAAGCTTCCGAATGATTAAAATCTGTTCAAACATAAAATCTAAAAAATCTGAGGCTAATGACACAGATGATCAAACCTAATACTAATCATGAAAACAGTACTCCGAATATGACTATATATGCATCATTAACTTCACTTCCAATATCATTATTACCTAATGATTACCAACCATTACAAGAATTATTATATATAACCTCATTATAAAAGCCCCAGGAATAATATAAGTAGTAATTTCTGCCAAGGGAGAAACTTTCTACCATAAATAACTCCTACCCTAAATTTAATTTCACAATGCAACTTACTCAAATGTTACTGTCCACGGATTGCTATCACTAATAGCACTTTATCATCATTAGTTTACAATTAATTAATTATCCAATCTACCTAATATCTACTAACCTACAGAACTAAATAGCGGTGCAAAGTAAAACTATAAGGGAGGAATATATATAAGCATGTACCTCTTATCTATCCTCCAGAACCATTAACCTCATTCCACACCTCCAAATCATAATATACTATATGTTTTCACCACCGATTCATTCCTAATCTATCAATTCATTCATATGAAAAACCTTGTTAATTCCAATCACCTCACGTCAACATAGATATAAAGCAGTAGGTAGATATATAGGAGTAGGAAGTAATTCAAACTAAATCCTTACCTGAAGCCTTCAAGGCTTTCCTCTCAAACTTCCAATGAAAACTGTAACTTGCGTGGCCTTCTTCTTGTGACTATCTGATTGTATTATTCCTATATATGTTAAACCCTTCCGATTTAAATCCATTCTTGTATTGGCCACATAAAAAAATAAATTGTGGCTTTGACCCATTAATTTACTAATTAAACTAATTATCTAAAATACCCGAAACTTCTAATAAATCCTCAGAATTTGTTCGGAATCCTATAGAAATAAATCAAATATGAAAATTGACTAAAAAGCACATTCTGAACCTGTTGGAAACATTAAAACACCAATTTGAGGTCGTCTTGACCGAAAGTAGCCATATTCCCACTTAACATTCTTAAACTCAATAATCCAATCAATAACTTAAATAGCTACCGAACACCTCGAGGTCCGTAGTATCCATTCCCAAAAGTCATAAATCACGTCTAAAAACTAAAAGGAGGGTTAAAATGAGAAAAATTCACAAAACGACTTGGAGGGTCGTTACATTAATTTTAATGAGTTAATTATATCAAACTTAAACATAACTTCACTAAGCTCACAATCTGATAAGTGCTTTCAGAATTATTATTTAGCTCAAACTTATTTCATTAAAATAATATATTTATCAATCTAATATGATGAAAATGTTAACCATTCGATTTAATTCAATTTTACAGTTTGTAAGTCCTAAATATAACTTAAGTAAATATCTAATTATATTGATTCAAATTGATTAATCATATCAAAATTTAGCAAAACTTTAATAAGTCCCATTTAACTTCATCGTGGCCAGATGTTTTCAGAATTATTATTTGACACAAATATTATTTATTAAGACAACGCCTTTATTAATTCAGTATAAATTAGAGGTGTTCATCATTCGATTCGATTTAATTTTATATACAATCTTACTTGTAAATTTCAAATATAATTTAAATAAATAAGTTATATATATAGAATCAATTAAATTTCAAATAACAAAATTAAAATACAAAAAAAAAAAGTGATCTTCAACCATAAATAATTTATATTTACTTATAACCTCTAAATTTGTCAACTTCTTAAACTTATCAACCCCATATATCTTATTACAACATGTTATTTTTTGGACGTTAATTTTATTTTTTCTAAAACAAAATGTATGATTGATTCTTTACTAAAAGTTAGAAAAATTATTTATGTATGCTAGGTAGTTTATTATTTTAATATAAGTGCTAAATTGTTTTTTACACGTGAACAAATTGTTTTTTACACGTGAACATCTATTTTTTTTTAAATATTCATAAAAACTATAATAATTGCAGGGATATTATGTATATTAGTGTGCGTATGCGCGGAATGCACGAACATTATTAAATCTGAATTCATATTTATGTTTTAAATTCAAACTGAAATAATTATTTGTTGTTGAAGTACGGTTCTATTATAGTTGGATACTTTAATTTCTATTCACGTTGTTGACATAAAAAAAAATTCACATTTTTTTTGAAAGTTCTATCGTAAAATAATATCCAAACTTGAAATTTTATGGTGATGATACTTGTCATAATAATATTATTTCACTTCTCCTATTCTATATGGACAAATTAACTAGAATTACTAATATTGACAATTTAATTAGTTTTTATTTTTGGATTTTTATTTTAAACTTGAAATTTTAATTCATATTAAATTCATACAATTTTTATATTTTTAATTCAAACAAAAAAATTGTAATTCAAAATTTTTATATATATATTTTAAAAAATTCAAACTGAAATAATCAAATTTTGTGGAAGTATGATCCCACCTCAGTAGGACACCTTGATATGAATTTAAATTCACGTTGTTGATATTAAAAATAATAATTAAACTGCCATTTTTTTGAAAGTCCCATAGTAAAATAATGTCCAAACTTGAAATTTTATGGTGATGACACTTGTCATTATAATATTATTTCGGAATTTTTTTAAAATTCAAAATTGACATTTTTATGAAAATTTCTTTCTAAAATAATTTTCAAACTTAAATATTATGGTAGTTAATACTTGTCATCACAATATTATTTTGCTTCTCCGATTTTATATGAATAGACTAGATAGAATTTTTTGACATTGAATGTTTTATTTTAAAATCTATTAAACGTGACATTCTAATCCATATAAATTATTTTAAATTCATATAATTTTATATTTTCAATTCAATCTAAATAGAAATAATTCAACATTAAGAATAGTCATAATATTTGACTTTTTTCATTAACTTAAGTAGAGTATAGATGTATTATTATTTATTAACAAGACTAACAATATCATTGAGCTAGAGGACCAAAAAAGTTGAAAAGGAATATACATTTTAGAATATTACTTATTTCATCTAGATAGTTGATTTTATTATTAACTTAAAGTAGAGCATATATTTATTTGTATTATTAATATTATTTTCATTAGATAATTTTGTGTGCTACATTTGGTAGTGGTAGTTACATAGTAAACATTTGAGTATAAAGAAAGTAAAAAAAATAACATAAAAAAAAACACATATAATAATACGTAAGGAAACACCAAATTTTACCCAAAAGAAATAAAGGAAACACAAAGGCCAATTGGCCAAAAATTTCTCTGCGGCTGTCATACATAACCCTTCCTATTTAGATCCAAATCCCAAAATCTACCTCCAAAATTAAAATTTTCAAAAGACCAAAAATTTCCCCCAAAAATTTAGAACCCAATAAAATAACCTACTTCTCCTTCCCACTAAAAAAACACCTCAGATCTCTCTCCTTCCCTCCCCTTCGCCCCTCTCTCTTGAAATTTATATATTGGTGATGTTTTGCTAATTAACTTCTTCTTTTTTTTTTTTTGGTAGGTTTTGCAATATGGATTCTCCAACTAGATGAGACAAGTTTATACAATATGAGTATTACATTAAATTGTATATGTCTTTTGTTGATGTAAAGGTCATTTTTTGTGTGTGGATTTTAGAATTGATATTGAAATTTGAGATCTATATCTAGAGGTTTATTTACTTCTTTGGTTGCTTTGCATTTTTTTTATTCTTATTTGTTGAATTTTAGTAAGTCATATAATCTTGAAAATTTTAAAATTAAAATTGAAATTTGAGATCTATATCTCTTCGAAATTTTATATATTCACACACTTGTATATATGATCAGTTCGTCCTCATTTTCTTGATGCTAAAATACTTTACCATTATTGATAAATATATTAGTGGAATCAAAGCATGAGGAACAAACAAGCTATGTTGTAGTTGAAGATCGTGAAAGGAGAGATGGAAAAGATTATGTTATTTTGGACTAATTGAAACTATTTTAAAATTGTAAAATGCAATTATATTAATTGTTTTGAAAGCTCAAAATGGATTTCTAGATACATCATGTAACTTTTGTGACTAATAAAGGTTGTGAAAAGTTCTTTAATTTGTTGTAATAGAATTATTGAAATGTATCTTGGATTTCTTTTAAGCAACATTATATAAATTTTTGTGATTAATAATGCTTATGGCAATATTTTTTAATTTGTAGCAATGATTTTTTATAGTTGTGACTAAACCTATATGTAATTATAAAAAATATGGATATATGTTTTCATTTTTCATAGCAAATTAAAAATTAGCTAAAATTTATGTATTTTGTGGTAAAAAGAATGAACAATTAGCTATGTGTAAAAAATTTGTGGCATATACTTCAATTTAAAGCTATAGATTTTCTAACTCTTAGCTAAATATAAGTATTGTTACCATGAGATTAAAATATAAAATAGTCACAAATTTTAAATTTTTATAGTAAAAAAATAAATAAATCACGTCTTGCCACAATAGAATATGTTGTGGCTACATTATCAAAATTACTATAGATTTTATTTGTCATGGCAAAAGAGTAAAACTATTTGCTATAAGTATATATTTCGTAGTAAGAATTTTTTACCATTACTACCACACCACTATTTGTTTGTAGTTGTAAGTAGTAGTCCTTAGCCATAGATCATGTAAAGTTTGTGGCTAACTTTTAGTTACGCGACATCTTGCTACGAATGCTATGAAAATGAAATATGTGGCTAAAGTATTTAGTCATGGAACTTTTCATATTTAACTACGATGTAGTTTATAGCTATATATGCATTATGTTGTAGTGAGAAGTTATTGTCAAATAAAAGTAGTATGCTCCTATCATGTCAGTATAAAATTCGACAAAATGCATTTCTTTGGATCTTTGACATGCTCAAATTTGTACAAATCTCAGTTTTGAGATAATATGATGCCGTATGATTTGGTAGGATCCATCAATAATCAGATAGTTCAAAGAGAAACCTGATTATTTTTTGATATATGTCAAGATTTAGGATTATCCGATCATATTTTAATTGTTAATTTCCTAGATTATACTGTAAATGTGCGATTTATGAAAAGAAAGTGAAAAGGAGAAGAAAAATAAGAAAAAGGAGGGAGAGATATTAATTTAGGGGAATAAGGATAAAAGGTCACTAAAGTGATAAGTATTTTTTATTTTTCAGAATTTTATTTTTAAATAGAAAGTCCACATAAACAAATTTTATTGAAAGAAATAATTAAATAAGTTGAGTGACTTTATGAGTAAAAATATGATAGTTGAGTGACTTTTAGAGTAAAGATCAAAATTGAGTGGCTTTCTGGGATAAAAATTCATAGTTAGTGACCATTTGGGTTATTAACTCTAAAATACCATGTCTAAAAAGAGTTTATTAAGCTAATTATCTCTAGAATCAGAATCTGGCAGGAGATTAGATTGAGATGAGATCATCTTAAAAAGGTTGTAAATAACAGAATATGGTTGGGTTGAGATTTATATTATACTTAATAAATAAAGGTCGCTGCCAGATCGACAGGTGTAATAAAACAAAAAGCAAGTATGTAGGCACCATATCACCTTTTTTTTCTTTTATTATAATAAGAAGAGTACATGAGTAATCCATTTGTTTTTCTTCTTGTTTTGGAGTATCTTGACAAATCTTACTAGACCAACTCATATAAAGTGTGAAACTCTTATGATTGGTAAGAAAAGAGACGAAACTGGCCTTATCCTCCGTGAGGACCCGTACAAAGTCCACCTATCAAAGCACAGTTAGAAATTATTGGGAGAGGTGATTAGACATGACATATTGCAGTTGAAGTTTATCGAAGACATGATCTTTAATAGAAAGGTATGAAAGACATAAATTAAGATAGAAGGTAAGTAGGGGCGGATCTATGCGTATGGATGGGGGTGTCATGGCACCGACACACCTCGACTGAAACTTTGTATATATATGTGTATATGCATTAACAATCAAGTATATATTACACTTGCCACCCTATGAACAAAGTGCCAACTAGTGCCATTGGCAGAGGGCCAAGCGTGTCGCACAAGTAGCTCGGGTTCGAAACCCACTATTAGTACTATTTTTTGGCTTCAGCTCTTTCTTTTATTCTTTTTTCCTTTTTGTCTTTTTCATTTAATATCCGTTGAAGGTTTTCAATTTTTCTTTCCTTTTTTGTCTCTTTTTTTGCTCTGGAGTAGTTCTTCTTTACTACTAATTCAATATTTTTTTTGTTGCTCTAATTAGTTCTAGACCTTTTTTTTTTTACTTTCTCTTTCACTAATTATTAATCTTTTGATATGAGTGTGTGTATTCTATATTAATTAATGAGTACTAAATTTTTAACATTAAACAAATATTAATAAATATATTTAAATAGCAATTTTTTTTTAAAATGTTTAAATTTTAAAAATGATGGATAATTATTATGTTATAGTTTTTTATATTTAAAGTTTCTTTCAATTTTTCATTGATTTTCGTGCTAAGTGAAGATAATCAGGTTGAAGCTCTAATTTTTTATTCTTTCTTAACGATATATCTGTAAGAACACAAAAAGGCAGTGGAATGTGAATATATTAAGGTAACTATGTTAGATGAGCTTATACAAGTTCGAATATTTTTTTGAACAACTTAAGCATTTTTAATCTCAGAATATCTAAAAGAAAACATTACTAAATATGCATATTTGATCGATTTGTTTATAAAAATTGAAAAATATAAATAACCCGAATTGTTACACAAAATTGAACGAACTGACCCATTTATCCTATTTAAAAGACATGGCACCCGGAACCTCCGAATCCTGGATCCGCCTCTGAAGGTAAGTAGGTATGTCCATACTAGTAGGTAAGAGTGTATTGTCTTGTTGCACTTACTAGTAGTCGTAGGACTACTCTTGTAGTTTCTTGTTCTTCGATTTCTGGTACTATCTATGATTTCGTGTAGTTTGAGTATAGTATATTTTGTTGTAGTACTGTTCTGCTACTATATATTGTTTTTGTTACTATCTATTGTCTCTTGTACTTTCATTACATCGTCTTTTTCTAGACTATTTTATCTTGAGAGGAAGATCTATTTAAAACAAATGAAATCTGTGTATATTCTATCCTTCCTAGATATTCTGTTGAGCACGTAATTTCAACTATAGATTCGCCATTGATTTAAAGTAGCTGATAAATAGATATACTGGAATTTCCAGCAGAGAAGTGAAAATGTGGAGTGAAGTCAAGGAGAAAGTTAGGAGTTTTCAGTAATAACATTTTAGAGATTACGGAATAATATTAGGATTATAATAGTAAAAGATTCGGTCTAATCAAAAATATTTATGTGCTGAAAAATTATGTAAAACATTGTCTGAGATATAATTAGTACAGTATATATTATAATTAGAGAAAACGTGGACAACTATTCAAATCCATTGGGAAGTGGAAGAACACATATCTCCAACATCATGATCTCAACCACCCTACAGAGTAAAAACTTGCTTATGGAGGGAGCCAGCCTGGTTCTTTCTCAACAATACTTGTTTTCAGTGTTCCCATTTCCAGTCAATTATGTAAGATTCTTTTTTAATTTTTTATTCCAAGTTTTTCATTGATATCGAGGTATTTTGGGGTCGTTTGGGTGGTGGATGAGATAGATACAGATATTCTATTGATTAGGATATCCCATGACCATGTGATTTGTTATTCCACCTTTCATATGAGATAGCTAATCCCACCATTTTGGTATGGATGTTGAAATAAAATAATTTTCAGACTAATTAATACCTATAACGAAACTCAAGATAAAATAATTTTATATTTTATTCCAAATCTATTATTCTTATCCCACCACCAAACAATCCTCAGAGAATTGCGTACAAAGCACATGTGTATAAATAAATAGGGAACATTGACAGTTGATTTGCCTTTATATGAACAAATATTATCAGAGGAAGGATTCAGTGGTGAATTCAACCATGAGTTATATATAGACAGTAAGTTCTGCAACGTATATTCAACTTTATATTGTATCCTATACTATATACAGTATATATATATACACACACACACACACTCAAAAAACAAGTATGATATATATTGAATATATATTACAAAACAATTACTATCACAATTTCGAATGAATAATATCTGAATTTTAATCCTGATTCAAATACTGGAAATCCAGTAGAGATTATGAATCATAAATACTTCAACACATCAAAGAAAGTGATATTAGTATTTGAATCAGGATACATAGATCTTAGATCACCATTTCGAACGCATAACAACTAAGTCTTGCTCATGATTACATACTTATGGCAATGCATATTTTCTTTAGCACATCAAAATCCCTTAGACCTGGCAAACTCAAAGCCTAGAAAGGGTTTTGAACTTAAACTAGATCCTTTATCTTGAATTTCTTTTGAAGGTCTTCTCTTGTCTGAGCACGAGAATTGTTAATTGTTTCATGTGATTAACAAGTCATCAGCATATACTAGAACTACCAGATATGAGAAAACCCCCTCCCCCCACCCACCCACCCACCCCACCCCACCCCACCCCCGTATAGCAATCCGTTAGGAATCATCATGTAGATTTCTCCTACTAAATACCATGCAAGAATGAATTATGAGTATTCATTTGGTCATGAACCACTATTTAGAAGCTGCATGAGCAGCAATGAACTTCCCAGTTCAAGGTCACCGTTTTAGTTGCAGGATAGAAAGTCTCCTTATTGAACTCCAAGTTTTCCTTTTGGTTGTAGCCTTTGGCTCTTAATATTGCCTTGAACCTCTCAACGTCTCTTGATACCTTGTACCGCAATTTAAAGATCTATTTGCAGCCAATAGGATCCTCACCTGGAGGTAGATCAATAATGCCCAGACTTTATTACCTTTCAAAGCTGCAATCTCCACTTTCATTGATATGTCACAACTTCTTTAAATGTTCTTGGATTTATGGTAGTTGAATAGGTTGATATATAGTGTGTTGCAGTAGGATTGACACAGATTGGCATAGTCCAAATAAGAAGAAACAGAATAGGTGCAAGTATGACCTGGAGAACTTGTCACATAGTCTTCTAAATGCTAGTTCTAGAGGACCTTTTGGACAACCAATTAGGATCAATAATAACAGGTTCTACACTATCAGTCATTAAGATCTATGCATTATTAGGCACAACTCCATTTTACTCTGACCATCAGCTAGGTTCATCTGTGATATCAGTAGAGACAACTGGTGTGTCACAGTTAAATACTTTGATGTTGAATACCAAGTACAAACATCAAACCTTGTAAACTCATTACTAAATAATTCACAACCAGCAACAATCCTTAGTAACTTTGCAGAAGTCCAGAAAATATTCATTATCTTAGACTCTTAGTAAAAAAATCCCTTCGAACAACAATAGTCTCCACAATCCTCAGATTGTCACTTCAGCTCATTTTCTCAACTAGTTATTTACACTGGCAAGCGTGTACAAGTTAAAATTTTACAATATCAAACACCTGACGAGTAATGAAAAACATGTAAACTGATAGTAGTTGTTGTTTTTTTCTTTTTTTTTTTTTTGACGAAGGTAACAGGTAAACTGACAGCAGCTGTTTTAAGCAAATGAACATTTTCTGTATATAAAAGCCATTGAGCAATCTGCTTAATTGCTATTATTGCAGAATATTAACTAATTTTATAGTTACACAAACAATATCTAATAAGCAATGTTATAATTACACCGCCCAAATGTGCCCTCAAACCCCAGCAGAAAAGTACAATAATGGAGAAAAACATCATCGAGATATTAGTAACCAAACCCTCTGGACTCCCCTAAAAAAAATTGGACAGAAAATGTTTATAACCTGTATTACTTTAATCAGAGGAAATACTGTTGACGAGATGCAAGCTAATGGATGAATGCAAATCTCATCATCACAACCACCTTGAAGGCCCTTTTCAAGTGGTGAAAGTTAGCATTTGTCCCGGCAAGTATTAGCGACTTGGTGTTGAGAAAGTTTTTTGCTTGTGAGTTCATAACTGACGTTCCATAAGCTCCCCATCAGTCTAAAACCTCTTTCAAAATTGTACCTGCAAATGTACTGTCCGCACGATATAAACAGTTGAGGTCTTGACAAATGGACAACGTATATACTGTTTAAAGAAAAGATACTACATACTGAATTGGCTGAGCAGGGTGGAGTATACAATCTTCACATAAAGGGTTTAAAGGTACAATTTTTTTCATCATAGTGATATCAACTGTCAATATATTGAGCATTTCAAACTTAGGACACCATGTAATCCATCTCATAAATGGTTCAAAGCCAGTTGAATAGATAAGGAAATTGTAAAAGAGAACTCTTGCTATAGCAAAATGACAATGAGTGCAATCAAGTAGCAAGGCTAATTCCTAAGGTCGTACAAAGTTGGAACGATGCACTCCCTTCATTCCAATTTATGTGACATAGTTTGACTAGGCATGGAGTTTTGAAAAGGAGACTTTTGACTAGGCATGGAATTTTGAAAAGAAGACTTTTGAAATCATGCCATAAATTTTGTGTGGCTATAAGACTTTGAAACTTGTGATCTTAAACATGTCATAACATTTGTAAGGCTATAAAAGCTTAGCATTAAAGGTAAAAACGTAAGTTAAAGTTAATTTGTTACCAAATATAGAAATATGTCACTTTTTTTAAAACAAACTAGTAAGAAAACAGTCACATAAACTGGAGCTGAAGGAGCAGTAAGCATTTTGGACACCACCAATCACCTAAGTTGCAAGAGAAACAGAAAAAGATACCAAAAACTCTTAACACTTAATGTATATGCATCATGAAAGAGTTATCCAGTTGAAATATCCCACATCCACCCTCTGAACTTTGCATCCATATCCTCATAAAACCATTATCCCTGATTGCAACACTACAAACTGGCAAATTACCAAAGGCAGTAAATTCCTCCATCTACTGCTTCAAACATCTTAAGGTTTTTAGCTCTGCATATGCATATCCGTTGGTCATTAATGTATATGCATCATGAAAGAGTTATCCAGTTGAAATATCCCACATCCACCCTCTGAACTTTGCATCCATATCCTCATAAAACCATTATCCCTGATTGCAACACTACAAACTGGCAAATTACCAAAGGCAGTAAATTCCTCCATCTACTGCTTCAAACATCTTAAGGTTTTTAGCTCTGCATATGCATATCCGTTGGTCATTAGAGACTTGAAGTCTTTTGCGTCAGCCTTGATCCATCGGTGAACTTACTAAGGTTATGGAACAACTAATGACCAACAAATCATTAGTTGTTCCAGTCTTAAGTCTCACATTTTATTTGATCATTCACAATTTGACAGACCAAACTAAGTAGGGACAATGTCAATGATTTGTGTCACATTGGATCTGACTAAGGATTTTCAGTCATGTTCAATACGTTAGTTTCAGAAGAGGTTATTGCAGCATACAGAATGATCCGAGAGATCTAATACTTCTGTCAGGATTTATGTTATTGGATTATTTATTTTGCCAAAATGAATATTAATTACAAAACTAAAATTTCTAAATTGTGAAGTCAATTCAAAGAAGATTGCTAAGCAATCATTGACAAAAAAAAGTTTTCCACGACCTCTTTTCTTTCTCTCTAACGGCTCTCTCTTGCTCTCTCTAACGGCTAAAAGCCGCTGACGAGACTAGCACCGGCGACAGGTAAGGGCCCCCCCCCCTTTTCTCTTTCCGTCTCGGTAGGTACGCCGCCACGTCTGAACTCCGACGGCGGCTATCTGTCCGAGAGGGAACAGATCGAACTTTTCCGGCAAGCTCCGGCGACCTCCCTCAGCCGATCGCTTCGCCGGCGATCTAGTACTGTTCCGATCTGGTTTCGCCCGGCTATTTTCGACCCTTTTCAGATCTTACTGGCTCCGGCGAGGTCTACCGGAATTCTCGCCGGAGACGACATTTCGTCCTTTTGTGTGCTGCCTTTCTCTCACAGGTATTCCAGATCCACAGGTCAGCAGCTAGACTGAAGTGCAGCGGTCTCGGCAACAGATTCCGGCGACCAATTTCATCACCAAGTTGCCGGAACTCAACAACTCGACCAAGACACAGGTGTACGCTGCAGACACAGCGTATCAGGTTCCCTCGTTCCTCTCTTTTAGCTCTTGTAGGTTTCGTTGTTTTTGGGTTGCCTACTGCATGGTTGTTGGAGATTGAGAGCTCCTATTTCATTGGCTGTGGTTTCGTTGTCTTTTGATTTGCCTTACTTTTGCGCGCCTTGTTAGTTTCCTCTCTTTCGGAGTAGTGGCTCTGGCAGTCGATGGTAGACTAGGGTCATGTCATAGGTCGGGGCTGGGGTCCGGGGGCCGGCCGGGGTTTGGGTTAGGGTCGGGGGGTGGGCGGAACTCGGGGTTGGGGGCTAAGGGTAGTAGGGGGGAGCGGGATAAGGGAGTCTTATAGGTTGAGAGTTGGGTCTTGGAACATAGGAACGTTGCAAGGTAAGTCCATAGAGCTGGTGAAGATTCTTAGGAAGAGGAGGATTAGTATAGCCTGCGTCCAGGAGACCAGGTGGGTAGGGACTAAGGCGAGAGATGTGGACGGGTATAAGTTGTGGTTCTCCGGTAGCGCGACGCATAGGAATGGGGTAGGTATCTTAATAGATGAAGAGCTTAGGGGGCAGGTGGTGGAGGTTAAGCGAGTTAACGATAGGTTGATGTCGATTAAGTTGGTCATTGGGGAGTCTACGTGGAACGTTATTAGTGTTTATGCTCCGCAAGTGGGTTTGGATGAGGAAGAGAAGAACTTTTGGAAAATTCTGGGTGAGGTGGTGAGAGGCGTTCTGAGAACCGAGAAACTTTTCTTAGGAGGAGATTTCAATGGACATATCGGGTCTTTTTCTAGAGGCTACGACGATGTGCATGGAGGTTTCGGTTTTGGGGAGAGGAATGAGGGAGGAGCCTCACTTTTGGATTTTGCTAGAGCTTTTGGCTTGGTGGTAGCGAATTTGAATTTCCCCAAGAAGGAGGACCACCTTATTACCTTTCGTAGTTCGGTGGCCAAGACGTAGATAGACTTTTTGCTCCTGAGGAAGGGGGATAGAGTGCTATGTAAAGACTGCAAGGTCATACCTAGCGATAATCTGTCGACCCAACATAAGTTATTGGTGATGGATGTGGATATCAAGGAGGGCAGAAAGAATAGGACGATGGAGGGTCGCCCCAGGATTAAGTGGGGTAGTTTGAATTTGGCCAGCGCTTTGGAGATAGGGGAGAAGTTGTCGACCTTGGGGGCTAGATAGAGTGCAGGGGATGTGGATAGTATGTGGGAGACGACTACTAGTTGCATCAGGGAGTCAGCTAGAGAGGTGTTGGGTGTCTCGAGAGGCCGACCTAGCAAGTACCGGGGGGATTGGTGGTGGAATGAAGAAGTCAAGAGGAAGGTGGAGACGAAGAAGGCAGTTTATGCGAAGTGGATAGAAAGCAAGGACGACGAGGAGAAGCGGATGAGAAGGGGGGAGTATAAGTTAGCTAGGAAAGAGGCGAAACTAGCGGTGACAGCAGCTAAGACGGCCGCTTTCGAGCGTCTGTATGCGGCCTTAGAGGAAAAAGGTGGAGATACGAAGTTGTATAGGTTGGCCAAGGCTAGGGAGCGAAGGGGCCGTGACCTGGATCAGGTGAAGTGCATCAAGGGTGAGGATGACAGAGTGTTGATGGATGACACCCTCATTAGGCGGAGGTGGCAGTCGTATTTTCACAGACTTTTGAATGACGAGGGAGTCGAAGGTTTGGTGCTGGGGGACTTGGAGGACTCTGAGAGGTGTCGCGACTATGGTTATTGTAGGCGTATTAAGGTGGAGGAGGTCAGGAGGGCTATTTGTAGGATGCGTAGGGGTAGGGCGACTGGGCCAGACAAGATTCCGGTGGATTTTTGGAAGAGTGCTGGCGGGGTAGGTTTGGAGTGGCTGACAAAGTTATTTAACACCATTTTTAGGACAACGAAGATGCCGGAAGCTTGGAGGTGGAGCACGATGATTCCGTTATATAAGAACAAGGGGGACATTCAGAACTGTAACAACTATAGGGGTATCAAGTTGTTGAGTCATACTATGAAGGTGTGGGAAAGGGTGATAGAGTCGAGGCTAAGGAGGATCGTGACTATTTCGAAAAATCAATTCGGTTTCATGCCTGGTCGCTCGACTACCGAAGCCATCCATCTTGTGAGGAGATTGGTGGAGCAGTATAGGGAGAGAAAGAAGGACTTGCATATGGTGTTCATCGATTTGGAGAAGGCGTACGACAAAGTCCCCAGAGAGGTTCTATGGAGGTGCTTGGAGGTTAGAGGTGTGCCAGTGGCGTACCTTAGGTCGATTCAGGGCATGTACGACGGAGCGAAGACTCGTGTAAGGACGGTAGGAGGAGATTCGGAGCACTTTTCGGTTCTGACGGGGCTGCACCAGGGGTCGACTCTTAGTCCATTCCTTTTCGCCTTGGTGATGGATGTTTTGACACGGCGGATTCAAGGAGAGGTACCTTGGTGTATGTTATTTGCGGACGATGTAGAGCTTATTGACGAGCTTCGGGGAGGAGTTAATGATAAATTGGAGGTTTGGAGACAGACTTTAGAGTCCAAAGGGCTTAGGCTGAGCAGGACCAAGACGGAGTACTTGGAGTGTAAGTTCAGTGCTGTGACGCAGGAGGCTGACGTGGTAGTGAAGCTGGATTCCCAGACCATTCAGAAGAGGGGTAGTTTCAAGTATCTGGGATCTATGATCCAAGGGGATGGCGAGATTGATGAGGATGTCACGCACCGTATTGGTGCAGGATGGTTGAAGTGGAGGCTAGCGTCGGGAGTTTTGTGTGATAAGAAGGTGCCTCTGAAGCTTAAGGGTAAGTTCTACAGGGTGGCCGTCCGTCCGGCTATGTTGTATGGAGCGGAGTGTTGGCCAGTTAAAAACTCCCACACGCACAAGTTGAAGGTAGCGGAGATGAAGATGTTGCGATGGATGTGTGGGCTGACCAGGAGTGATAGGGTTAGAAATGAGATTATTCGAGAGAAGTTGGGAGTGGCTTCGGTGGAAGACAAGATGCGAGAAGTGAGGTTACGTTGGTTCGGGCATGTATCGAGGAGGTGCACGGATGCCCCAGTACGGAGGTGCGAGAGGCTGGCTGTGGATGGTTTTAGGCGGGGTAGAGGTAGGCCGAAGAAGTATTGGAGGGAGGTGATTAGGCATGACATGGAGCAGTTAGTACTTACAGAGGACATGACCCTTGATAGAAAGGTGTGGAGGGCACGGATTAGGATAGAGGGTTAGGGTGTAGGAAGGCGTTTGTATTAGTAGGGAGGAGGGTGGGAAGGATTGTTTTGTTTGTTTCTGTGCCTGTTGCTTTTTGGGCAGACTCTTGTTCGCATGGGTTTGGTATGTTTGGGTTTCCCGAATGGATAGTTTATAGTACTATGCTGTGGGTGTCGTGTTTGTTTTTTTGTGTTTGTTTTTGTGTTTTCTCTGTTATGGTGATCTGTTCGGAGCCGGGGGTCTATCGGAAACAGCCTCTCTACTTCGTCTGAGGTAGTGGTATGGACTGCGTACACTTACCCCCCCAGACCCCACCTGGTGGGATTACACTGGGTATGTTATTGTTGTTGTTGTTGTTGTGAACTCAATTCAAACTTCACAACTGAGAGTACACCAATTGAATATAGCCAAGAATGTTAGCGGCAAAATAAATACAAACTACAGTCATCATGTAGCGGTCTCCATGTTCCTCCTTAACATGAGAGACAGAGGTAGTTGTTATGCACTCAACCTTGAATTACATGACGCACGGCAACAAGAGGACGGTGGCTAACGGTGACAATCTAAGTGGCATAAATAAGAAGCGCTTGAGAAGACGACAGGATATGAGACACAAGGCATATGCAAAATTATGAAGAGTCTCCTTTTTGTGCATTACAGAAGGAGCCCTTTCTTACCACATGTATTCTATGTCATTTAACAAACTGAGCCTTTATTGCCACACATCAAACTCCTGCTGCAGCTTTAGTATCGTGCTCTGCCTTGCCCTGGAAAAATGACAATATGCACAGCCTATTCAGTGGAAGAAAAGAGCATGACATAAAATTAAGACATCAAAAATCTATTAAAGTTTCCACAGTGTGAAGTAATTTTTTTAAAGACCGGTCTCATTTATTTAGAAGAAGAAGAAAAGATAAAAGGTCGATCATTTCCTTCATTAAAGGGAGATATTCAGTTAAATCGAGGTACGGTCCTAATTATGAGCATACTGGTTGATACAGTTATCTGGTTTCAGACTTCAGTTTCACTGAGAGTGAGAGAGACGTTGAAGTGAAAGTTGTTTCTTCACAAATGCTATAACCAAAAAATTACAAGGATGAAAGCATGACAATCACAGGTAAATGACAAACCTCAGATGGACTGCTTCGAACCTTCCTTGTAGGGGCTCGCATGGTGACAAACTCCTCTGCTGCTGTAGGGTGAATACCCACAGTGGCATCAAAGTCCGCCTTGGTCAACCCTGCTTTGACTGCAACCGCGAATCCCTGGAAGTTTCATTATGACAAAAAACATTACACGCATATTCTATAATCAATCTGAAATATGCACCAAAGAAATAAAGAGAAATACCAACCTGTACAATTTCTGGTGCATCTTCTCCACACATGTGCAAACCCACAACTTTGCTTGATTTCGCACATACTATTAGTTTCATGAAAACCCGATCTGGAAGACCAGAAATAGTAGCCTTTAATGGCCTAAAATTTGCTGTATAAACATCAATGTCACCATATTCATTGATGGCCTGGAAAAACAATTCAAATCATTAATCATAACATTTAATTGTCAACTCACAAGCTCTCGCTATTATACCTGTTCTTCTGTCAGACCAACTATCCCAATAGGTGGCTGGGAAAATACTGCACATGGTACATTCCTATTTGGGAGAACAGAACACTCATATCAGGGAGCAGTTATAGATGTTTCTTTTTAAACAAACTAAAATTCAGCTGTGAGAGCTTATGCATTTCACATGGTAGAACCACAGATCTTAAACCACATTGTACCCATTTGTAGTCGAAAATAATTGGACAAATGTGCATCTTTGACAGTCCTTATCAAACTTTTAAGTCATCAGATGAATTTTCAGAAGAAAGAAGAGGTACCTATAATCGGGTTTTGTGGGTTCACCAGCAAAAATAGTTTTTGCCAATGCTCCTCCCTCCATCAAAGCAACTGGAGTTAAATTAATTCTATCAGTAACATCTCCAACTGCCCAAATTGATGGCACTGATGTACGAGAATACTCGTCAACCTGTAAAAACAGTTAAACTCTCATTCAAGAACACATGCACTAAATAGTTCAAGCAAATTAGGGGGAAAAAAAAAAAAAGAAGAGGAAGGCAGTCACCTCTATGGCTCCATTCTTTGCCATTTTCACTCCCACTGTATCTAATCCTAAATTCTGCAATGTACTCAAACAAAAAAGAAACTTAAATAACTGGTGGTTACAACTTCAATGTCCAATCAAAGAAACCATGTGCTTGAAAAAAAGAAGAAGATGAAAGCAGTAATAAGAGAAATGATAATATCCTTCCAGCTAATATGATGTGATTGCATCATCAACAATATCAAATAACGATGGACTTGATAATGAAAATAGAAGCAAAATAATCAACTTTACAGGATCACCAGTCCAACCAAATAATTTTAGCATTTTAAACCCCCCACCCCCCACCCACCCCAAAAAAAAAAAAAGAGGACTGACTGGCCTTGACAATCTCACATCACCCAAAGAGGGGGTGGGGAAGAGAAACCAAAAGAAGGTGCAATAAGAGATCTTCTTCTCCTCGGAGTACCATCGAATTTCACTGCACTAAATGTTGGTGATGTTTTAGTGCTAGCAGCCATAAGTGCTAGGCTTGTTTTAGAGTGTTGGTGTAGATCGTTTGTAGTATTACTGTGTGGTAGTCTTGTTTATGTTGTTATTTGTCGTGTTAATACCTATTGTTTCTTGTCCCTATATTATGTCTTCTATAAACTGTTTTGTCTTGAGCCGGGGGTCTATCGGAAACAACCTCTCTATTTCACCTCTGAGGTGGACTGCGTACACTTACCTTCCCCAGACCCCACGTTGTGGGAATATACTGGGTATGTTGTTGTTGTTGTTGTTGTTGTAAATGTGATAAGAGCAAGCTTTCAGCCTTTCACAGGCATGACAGGATTTTGGGTTTAATATTGCCAATTCTGGGGGGAGGAAGAGTGGTTGGCTAGAGGAGTCACCATGCTCTTCCTCCATAAGGTTTCAAACCACGTCTGTATTGAACTAAAACCCCTTAGCAATTAACTGCATTAACCTATGAGGTCTATCAGAGATAAGCTACCAACAGAAAGCAGAATAAACCTTTGTATTTGGTCTTCGCCCTGTTGCAAACATGATATGAGAGAAACCTTCTACTGTTCCTCTGCTAGTCTTTAAAGACAATGAGCCATCTGCTGACTTGACAATAGCCTGAGGCGACTCCTCAGTATGAAACTCAATTCCTCTCAATGACATCTGTTCACCAACAAAATCCCTAATCTGCATATACAAAAGAAGTTGAGTTCATCGTCAAGATTATGGGTTATGAGAGAAGTTACTTAACAAAATTTACTCTGCATGTCACGGATAAATGACTCACTTCTTCATCAAAGCCTCTCAAAACCTTCTTTTGTCGTATAAAAACATGGACCTCACTTTTCAAGCCATTGAAGATTCCAGCAAATTCAAGTGCAATATAACCGCCTCCAACAATGGCAATTTTTTTAGGCCTCGTTGGCAAATCAAGGGCAGCATCAGAATCTATAGCATACTCGCTTCCAGGAATGTCTGGGATAAATGGCCGGCCGCCAACTGAAATTAGTATGTTCTTAGCCGAGTAGAGTTTACCATCCACATCCACCGTATGAGGATCCACAACCTGAAAGTACAGTTAAACGCATATTAATATGCTTTAACTTGAAGCGTTAAAGAGCATGATAATCAAATTGTAACATTTTCTAACCTTTCCTCGCCCTTCAATCAGAGTAACATTGGCATTCTTCAGAATATTCTTGTAAATCCCCATGAGGCGCTGCAACTCGGCATTTTTATTAGCAATGAGGGTGCTCCAATCATGTTTAGGTTCCGCCTCATAGTTCCATCCAAAACCACAACTCTCCTCAAACTCATGAGAATATTTTGATGCATACACGAGTAATTTCTTGGGTACACATCCCCGAAGTACACACCTTTATTAGAGAAACCAAGAAATGATTACTTAAATAGAAAAAATATTGTTTATGTTACACTACATGAAATTGTTACTCCCTTTATTCTAATTTATATGACATTCTTTTCATTTTGGGATGTCCCAAAATGTTTGACACCATTCTATTTCTATACAACGTTCACAATTATCAAGAATTCAACATATTAAACTATTCTTATTTTAAATTTTGATGTGAAGTTTTCACTTTTCACTATTAAACTAGCTTTTCAACCAATATTACAATATATTTCTTCCAATGTCACTAATACAATACATAAGTCAACTAATATCTTATACTACATACCTAGTCAAATACGGTCATATAAAATGAAACGGAGAGATTGAGGTAATCACACAATTCTTTCTTCGATTATGATTTTCTAAAAAGTATTTAGATACTTTAAGATAGAAAATTGTGATTTAAATCACTCATTTTTTCTATAGGTGAAGTGTAACATTATCGAAATACCAGCATAAAGTGAATGCTGCGAGAGGTCACAACCAAAAGGATGAGCTATTACAAGTTATGTAAATGCACAAAGAAATTCACCAATAGCCAAGCCATGCTATTATTGTGACTTAACACGCCTATTTTTTATTTTTTTGATAACCATAGTGTCCAGGAAGCACCTCGATAATTCCATAGGGAACCTGGTATCTACCACCAACACCTAAGTTGCGCGGACTCTTCACTTTCGTTGCCGCACCCGTGTCAGATTCTCCAAAAATACCCTACTTTTGGAGAATCCGACACGCACTCATTGAGTTTTTTGAAGAGTCCGAGCAACATAGACCAACACAATTACCGGGTAATTCAATCGACAAGGTATTTGACCATCAAACTCCAGCATTGTTTTGGGGAGAGGAGTATTCTCAGTGATCTTTCATAGTTCAAACAACATTATCATCTCAACTCCACAATAATAGGACAAGTTCTTGATTTTCCTTTGAATCTCTTCCATCTGTTACACAAAATTTTGAGAGTAGGAACAATTTGAGTTTCTTCTTCACCTGCTTAATTTAGACCATGACCTTTTTGATCTGTCAGATACGAAACAAGCCCGACAGAAACCACTAGGTTTGTAGCATTCGGAAGAACTTGGTCTAAATGGATTAATTCCAATATCCATCTCAAAGGATTGGATAAGACAGAATAATTTCCGTGCCTAACCATGTCATTATATGGTATAATGACTTGGTCAAGTAACTGCATGTTCGTAGATAATGGGAGGAGAAAACTTCAATTGAAGGTGAAGGCGGTTAGCCAACGTGGAATCAAGGCGTTCAGTTGACGTGAAAAGGAGACAACCAACTACCACAATATTATCTAGAATAAGCCTAGCTTTTAGAGACTAATTCGGAGTACAATAGGAAGTTGTTTAGATAAAGGCTAGCCCCATAGACATAAATAGGACCTTGCGTACATAGAATGAACATCATTCACTATCCAGCATACATGCAACATGCATACTCTTTCACCTAAGTCAAGTCCTTTCATTTCCTCAATTTTTATCTCCGGATCGGGTATTTCTGAAGTACAAAGGGGGTTATATCATCTCATGGCGGGTTGGAGAATTATTGGAACTTTCTTTGCATTCTAATTTTATTTTTTGAGAAGATTCGTGTCGATGATAACTTACCGCCACTATTATATTCCAATTTTTTACAAGCTTCTCATTTTATTTTATAAGGAAAAAAAAAATGTTAAGAAGCTTGTAAAAAGAGATATTAACATCACAGGCATTTACAACCTTACTGTACATACTATTATCTTATATTAATGCCAGTCACAGTCTAGCTTCCCAAAGACAATCTCACTCTCCATAGAGCAAGATGCATGACATTTGCTATTAGGACCTTCCACGAAGTGATCCTTTGAACCCACATTCATGAAGTGATCCTGGAATCCATAGTAGAGATGTAGAGTTTCCTACTCAAGTTAATGGTCTGACTTCATGTAGGAATCTGATACGATTTAGAGATAGAGCAGTTGGTGGGAGTAGTACTCTATGTTTTCGCAAGTGTACATGGGAATTGAGATATCATTTACATTTGAGTCCAGTAAGTAGTTTCACTTTGATCGCTAGGTCTTACCTTCCTTAGATGTAACGAAGTTGCCTATGGTAGACGAGTGAATGGGAATTGTTATCTTTTTGCTGCTTATTTTTCTTCTTCTTAATTCTTTTAAGTTTTTCTTCTTCAATTCTTCAATTGTGTATCAGATATCAACTTATCCAGCTCCATCAAGTAAGAAACGTTGGCAACAATATCATAAAAAGGGCAGCCCGGTGCACTAAAGCTCCCGCTATGCGCAGGGTCCGGGGAATGGCCCGATCACAAGGTTCTATTTTACACAGCCTTACCTTGCATTTCTAGGAGAGGTTATTTCCAAGGCTTGAACCCATGGCAGCAACTTTATTAGTTACTCCCAAGCTCAAAAATATCATAAAACAATAAAGTTACGCTTGGCTCAAAACATATTTTTCTTGATTAGACAATTATTTTTTCTTGATTTTCTTAACATAATTCCCAGTATAACAATATCACAAAACTAAAGATAACATTTTTTCACTACCAAGTTTTTTAAATAAAAAAAAGAAGAAGAAGAAGAAGGAATAATGAGAACGAAACTCACGTGCCACCAACGCCCCCGGTAGAATCAGACGATATAGTAGAGAAAGGAAGCTCACAAACAGCAACAGAAGCCCCAAAATTAGAAGCAAAACGAGAAGCCCTAACCCCACCACTACCAGCACCTATAGTAAATAAATCAAAGTCATATTGCCGAGGCGGAGTTTCAGCGCCATTGGAGGAGGAGGACTCAGCAAGAATAGTGGTAAAACGGCGGCCATAAGATGATAATGGTTGGGTACGAGGACGGATCAGAAAATTGAAATGGAGAGGCTTAGAGAGGGAAACAAGAAAGAAATTGGAGAATTTGGTCTTATTGTAAAAACAATGGAAAGTTGGAGAAGAAAGAGTTGTGCTGAGTTTGGGTGTGCTCAAAGATGTAGCCATGGTCCAAGGAATGAATTTTCTCTCTGTTTTTTCTTTTTGTGGTGACAGATGTATATAGGAAAATGTTGCTCACTCCATTCTTAAATCGAAAAAGGGTCAAAAATAACTTCAACTATCTATTTGAAATGGAGTAAAAATACTTTTCATTATTTTTTTAATTCAAAAATATCCTTCCTTAAATTTTTAGCTTAAAATTATCCCTCTCTAATGCTTGAACACCAAGCATGCCACATAGATAAAAAATATCATTTGGATAGTCCATATCAATATCCAAATAAAAAATTCCTCATTTAATCTATCAACCCACTTAATAATCATCAGTCCAATTTTAAAACCCGACCCGACCCAAAATGTTCTTCATTTATTCTCAAAAATCCTCTTTTTCTTTTTTGTCGAACACCATTAATTGAAATCTTTTTAAATTTGCTTCGGTAGAAACACATTGTGTAAAATGAATGAATACTTCGCCGGTGACAAGTTGAAGGAAGCATTTTGAATTTATGATTGAAACTCCTTTTATTTTTAAACCCCAAAAAAATGATTTTCGCTTTTCTTTTCCTTTTTGATTTCAGCTTTTAAATTGTAAATTTTGTTAAGGAAATTAGTACTCTGTTTTGCTTGATGAATTTGTTTGATAATCTGCAGCTTTTTACAATATGAATCACATATTGTAAAATTCAACCTTTATGTGGAGTTTGAACGCAGTTGACTGCATTCAAAATTTAATTTTTGCTACATATGTTTCATCTCTGAAGGGGAGCCTGGGCCAGGTTGGGTTTTAAAGTTGGGCTCATGTTATTAAGTGGGTTGATGGATTAAATGAGGAATTTTTCACTTGGACGCTGATGTAGAATGTCCAAGTGGCGTTTTTTATTCGTGTGGCATGCTTGGTGTCCAACCGTTAGAGAGAGGGGTAATTTTGAGCCAAAAATCTAACGAAGGGTATTTTTGCTTCATTTCGGATAGTTCAGGGATATTTTTGGCCCTTTACCATTCCTAAATAAATGATTTTTCATTTTTTTGAGTAATTCATTAGAAATTAATAATACTCTTCTAATTTTATTCTTTTTAAATAAGAAGATGTTACATCTTTTTAAGATATTTATTAAGAACAAGTTAGTAAAAATAATTTTTATTTTCTAAAAATGAATTGTTTTTTTGGTTTTTTTTTAGAAGTGTGCTCAAGCCTTAAAAAAAAAACTCACTTATTTAGTAGGCGTTTGGCCATGAAAATTAAAAAAAATTGGAGTTGGAGTTGTGTTTGGCCATGAAAATAAATTAGAGTTCTTTTTTATTTCTTGTGAGAGAAGTAGGTGTGAAAACAAGTAAAACTTATTTCACTTTTTCAGAAAAAAATTTCACTTTAGTGAAATAAATTTTGTGGCCAAACACCACAAATTTTCACTAAAGTGAAATAATTTTTCAAAAAAAAGTAAATTTTTTTTATGGCCAAACGGGTCCTTAGAATGGAAGGAGTATATAAGTGAAGGCAGTTGCGAATTTGTCAATGTTTTTTTTAATTCTGAAAATCTCCCAAGACAGCGGCTCAAACTTCACTCTACGCAGCTTTGTTTATTTATTTCTTCTCCAAAGTTACCAATTTTATTCGGTTATAGAATAAAATAATTTTATCCTCTACTTCATTTTCAATACAAAATTATTACTCCATTCGTCCAACGATACTTATTTATTATTGATTTGATACATATTTTTTACAAAAAAAAAATAAGTGGGTTAATTTTACTATATCACCCTTTAAATATAATAAATTTAATTTCTTGAAAAATATATTGAGTGATGAATAGTATTTAATAGTAATGATAAAATGGGTAGAAAAGGAAAAATTATCCATTGATTTTCAAATTATATAAGCTATTATTATACATCTAGTAACATGAACAAGTATTGTTAGACAAAGAGAGTAATAGTTACTTGACGCACAAAATATGTGCGCGCATACTAACACCAATAATCAGCAAAAATCATGCAAGTGTTGTAATTGTACCATATACAGTAAAACCTCTTTAAATTGATGTTGTTGGGCCCATAAAAATATTAGTATTATTTTATAGAGATATTATGTAATCGATAAATTAATATTTATTATTAATTTAAAGAGTGCTTTCAAGATCAAGGTAGAGGATTGATTTTGAGTATCTTACTAATTTATGAACTTGTAAAAATGACATTCATGAACTTAAGGTCATAATTAATGATTTTGGTTACCGCAATAAAATGGATGTCAATAGCCTGTTGGATTAACCTGGGTGAAAATGATACATATATTCAGAGCTCTAGAGCTTAGAAGAAATTGTGGATACCATCGGAGAAGACAATATTGATGATGAAGTTGAAGACGACACAATACCTTTGAAAATAGTTACTCATAAGGAAGCACTTATTGCATCTAAAACTCTTCACAATTTTTTTGGTGAAGTTCGAGAAGACAACGCTGAAACTTTTGGATGCAATAAGAAAAGTTAGAGATAAGCTTCAACTAGATTTAAATTTTAACAAAAAATAAAAAACACTAGAATCATATTTCACTAAATTGTCTTAGATATTTTTGTAATTTTTAAAAAATATTAATTTATAATATTAATGGGACCATATATTTATATAGGGGTCTTCCAAAAATGTATTAACTTATTATCTTATCGAAATCAGTAATTTTTTTCATTGGCCCAAATCGGGGTTGGAGAAAAATATTATCTTAGAGAGTTTATTAATTTATCGAGTATTAATTTAGGGAGGTTTTACTGTAAATGCCTTTGACTATTTTAAATAGGAAAAAGGACATGGACTGGCCATTGAAAAAAATATTGGCCCACGTTTGGACCTATGGACATTCTATGGCCCGTCGGTCCATTTTAATGCCAATTTTAGCCATCTGTGCTATTAGGCCCAATGATGACCATTAAATGCACTTGACCATTATACACTTTCCCTTTCTGATTATACTTTCCCAAGTTCACTTTCTTCTCTAACCCTCTATCGATTTACAGTGAAATTTTCCTATCAACAACAAAATCCCTATCTGTTGTTCTGTGCATTGCATACTATAGTGCTTGTATTGTGCATGCATTGAAACATAATGAAGGAAAGTAAAAAAACAGAGTAAGATTGAAATTAGCTGGTAAAGGGGTCAAATTTGACCCCAATTTTGTTGCTCCTGATGATGATTTCACATAATCATCAAATTCAAGGCTTCACTTGAAGCATCCTCATAGTCTTTATACTCATAAATTGAAGAAAAAAAGTCTAGCAATGGCACCTACTCCATCTACTCCAGTTACTAGGTCTCAAGGTAATTCTCCTCATGGTCCAAATGTCACATCTAACAGTCAATATCCTGCTGAGAGATTGACTCGGTCACAAAGCAAAAAAGTTGTTGGTCCATTAAAAGATAAACAAAAAACCCTTCTAAAGGGAAGCAGAAGATGGTTGATGAAAGCCTTATTGTTCCTCCGAAAAAAACAAAGAAGCGCATTCGTACAAAGGATGGAGACGATGAGGTTGTATCCTCAAAAAACAAAAAAGGTGCAAGATTTCTGTTCAGCTGAGAAAACCAAACTACAGTCTATCTGATGTTGAGGTACAATTTTAATCTACTATATAATGTATATTTGTTGTATAGGCAATGTATAATTATTTATTTTGTGCAATAGTGTGTGCAATGTATAGCATTGTTTGTATGTATATGTGTGTGTGTGTGTTTTGTAAATAGTTGTATGTTTGCGATTTGTTTAGAAAGATACCTTTTTCGTTTCAGGTTTGGGATTTTCATCCGGCTGACTATTACAAGACCCATGTTAGTGTGCATACGAATTGTTTGATTGTGACTGAATTGAAATTTAAGTTGTATAAAACGCATCTGAATTTGTTTAAAAAGACCTATTTTGGTTTTTTCTTGGATTTGCCACCTGTTTTCACCCAAAACCAGTTGATACATGGCATGCTGCTTAGGGAAGTTGTTTTTGCTCAAGACGATGCAATATGGATTAAAGTGAATGATACTAAATTGCGCTTTGGCCTAGCAGAGTTTGTTATTGTTAGTGGACTAAGGTGCACGGGAGATTATGCACCGGAGTGTAATGTGAATAAATCAGTAGCCTGATGGACTTGTACTTTTCAAGTCAGTCCAAAATTACAAAGCTTCAATTGAAATTTTTTTTCTTGGGAAAAAATTGGCAATCTGATGAAGACGCATTGCAAATTGACATTTTATACTTTATTCACAGTTTCCTCTTTTCAATCACGTATGGTGACTTTATAATCAAAGATGACTTTTTGTTGGTTGAGTCTGGAAAGTTTGCTACATTCCCCTGGGGGAAACTATGCTTTCACGCTATGTTGGAATCAATGAAGTACCAGGTTTATAAGTGAAACAATATGTACCGATGTGGTGGATTTCTCTTGGCATTTCAGTGCTGATTTTATGAGTGTTGTCCAATATGTTAACAATAAACTAGTTGTCCGAGTGGGAGATAGTGTGCCACGTATACTTAATTGGTCTGTAACGAGCAAACCAAACTACAAGAAGGTGAAGCCTGAATATATTGATATAAATCGCGAGCAGGTAATTAGTTTGTTTTAAAACTTACTGTATATGTATTTATACAATGCTTATTTACTTATACAGTTAATATGCTTTTTGTGATTCATTTATTTTTGTATGTGTAGGTGGTGTTGACTAACATTGAGCCAACTTGTCTTGAGAAAACCATACTCCATTTGCCTTTTTTTGAACATGTGCCTCAACAGAAACATGTCCTGAACATGGAATCTGGAGGTTTGCCTGATTCGAGCAAACAACACATAAGCGAAGATAGTCCCGTGAGTTCTGAAAATGAGTTAAAACTTCTGAGAAGTGATTTGAATTTGGTATGTGCTGTGTTTTTTCCCTTTATTTTGCAGTGTTTTATTAGTTGTGTGTTTTAAATTTAATGTTTTGTCCTTTGCCTTTTTTTGTTTAGCTAAAGGATGAGGTTTCCTCAATAAAGGGTGAGGTTTCCTCAATGAAGGATGAGGTTTCCTTAATGAAAGAGTTGATGAAATCGTTATTTGAGTTGATTTTTCAAGCGCTCCATATAAAACAACCTTCTAAGGTATTCTTGTTGTTGTTTTGATTTATGATTTAGATACACTTTTGATACTAATTTTTGTACTGATGAAAATAGTGTGAGACATCGAAGGGGGATGCCATCACTGGTGATAATATGGGACTGAACATTGATTCTACACCAAAGGAAAATGACATAGGTGTTAATCTGGTTGATGATTTGGGACAACAAAATGATGATACACCAAAGGTGGATCACATAAGAGATAGTATGGTTGATGATGTTGGACAAGAAAATGTTGTTATAACTGATCATGTTGATACGAAAGTTGCTCGTAGAACTATTACAGGTGATGAGTGCAGTAACCTTCCTAACTTTAATTTTTTGAAATTTACACCAAGTTCAAGTGAGAATAAGGTTGTGTGGGAGGATAAAAATAGTCAGGACAGTTGGTCTAATTTTCCTGATTATGAAGTGTCTAAATTTACTCAACCTTTTTTTTGAAAAAAAAGCACAGTGTATGAAGGATGGGCTTGAGGATAGCCAACACTTTGATTGGTCAAATTTTTCTTACAATGAAATCTCCAAGATCACTCAACCTGATAAATTTGCTGAACCGACGGCTACAAATGATGTGGTTGAGGATGTTGTTGGGAAGGTTGATACAGATGTATGTCATGACAGTGTTGTATTAGAGCATGCAAATATTATGATTGAGGATGTTGTTGGGAAGGGTGATGCAGATGTAGATCATAACAGTGTTGCATTCGAGCATACAAATATTATGGTTAAGGATGTAGGCGTTGATGTTGGAAGGGTAAACAAAAGTGAGGGTGAGGCTTCTGTAGGTGGTAAATCTATTGTTATTTTGGATGACACGCCTGTTGTCCCTCGTCAAACACGAAAGCCAGGGGCAATATGTGAATCACCATACTTTTCAAAGTTTGATTCCGGTGGCAATAGGCTTCAAGGTCAACCGATCAAATGCTTAGAGAAAGGTGATTCAAGTAGGCCAATCTTCTCCACAAAACATCCTTTTGCAATGAGTATTGATGAGATAGATTTTGATGTTAAGTTGACATCACCATTTAATAAATTAATTGCTAGATCATTACGTGTTAAGAGAAAGTAAGTCTTCTGTTTGTAATTCATTCTATCGTTATTTCCTATGAATTTTTGTCATATGAAGCACCTTTTATTTCTTGTTCTTTTTTCAGTCCTGTTTATTCAGATTCTGTGAATAATCTATCACATTCTTTTGACTTTGGTGTTGATGAGGTTAAAAAAAAATGGTTCTTCATACTTGCATATCCAGGAGCACCCGTAATCGATTCGGTAAGTTAGTTATTGACTTATGATTTGATAGTCCACTTTAAAGATGTAGCCTTTTAGCATATGCCTTCATTCTTTATATTTTTCAGCATATGAATGTAATTTTTTACTACCTGTGAAAGAAATCTAAGTATGATCCTGTTGATGGCAGTTAAATTCACAACGACAGATTGTTGGTTTAACTGTTCGATACAAACTTTGTATTAAAAGTTTCTAGATAAAAATAGAGATGTGACGCTTATCACAGCTGATGGTGACATTATTGAGTATATTCTTGGGTTTTTTATGAGGTGTAATACCTCGTGGTGCACTGTTGATAATGTCATTTTCCCAATAAATATTGCTGAGAAGTTTCACTGGATTTTGGTGCGTTTGTGTTTTAAAGATCAATGTATTTATGTATATGATTCGTTGTGTGGTACACGAGGAGCACTTACTGTTCAGCGAACCATTTCAGCTTATTCCGAGTTGCATCCACACTTCCTTTCTTGTATTAATTTGTTGGGACAGTAGGACTGATGGAATTTCAGTGGCTAATTCTTTTGAGATTAGTATGGTCAGTGGATTGCCAACTCAAGACAACACGTAAACTATTACTAAATGTCAATTAAGTTGTTCATTTTTTTTTATCCTTTTTTACTGAATGGCAATTGTTCTAGCTTTGTACTATGTTGCAGGAATTGTGGTGTCTTTGCAGTTGCATTTGCTGAGTACTTGTTTGATGGCATTGAATTTTCTAATACTATAGAATATATTGATGCCATCCGGACCCGATATGGTTTATTACTGTGGCATTATGGAAAGAAGAAACAAGGCAGGGTGCAGTTAGTGACGACGAGTCTACTGGTAGATTGAAAAAAAAGAAGGATGGGTTGCAGAAAAAGTAGATTTTAGGATGTTATTTGCAAGTGTAATAGGGGGCATGCATGTAAAGGTTTCATATACAGTTTGAAATGGTTAACTGGTGTTTTTGATGGGATATACTTGCATAGTCTCCCTTTTTGTTATGTTTTTTTTAAAGAATATGTATTGATTAATGTTGACGATTATAACATTTTGGAAATTTATGTTTTTGTTATGGGATACACATACTTGTCTATGCGTATTGAATACTACTTATCTATGTAAAATTAGTTGCAGTATAAATGTCTGATTTGCATCCTGATACAGTTTTCATGATTAACTAGCATAGTAGTTGTACAAATACAGCATACACAAAGAGGTGTCTGTAATTGACAATCACTACAGATTGTTTATTCCTGTAAACGGACACATTTTTCACCTACATATAGTGTCATTTTAAAGACAGTGAAAATCTTGTATAAGTACAGATGAATGTGACAAAAATCATGTATAAATACATATTTTATTCGAGACTGATGCACCTTATCTCATGAAAATAAATGTACCTAAAAGAATTATTTACAGTTATGCTAACTTGAACAACAATAGGGAAAACACTTTTCCCATGTAAACAGATATATCACCTGTATATGGTGTCATTTAACAAGTATTGTACATTGTATAGATGAATCTTACAGTATAGATGTGATGAAAATCTTGTACAAATATTACAAACACATCAAACTATGAAATAAATTCACCAAAAAGATATCTATATTATCATATAATGTTGAAAATTTTCATTTGCAATGAAACTAGGAAACATAAAAGTAATCTTGGGCAGAATCTATTACATTTCATGTAAAAGTAGCAAACTCTTCACATTTCAACTTGATTTAAAATGTAAAATCAACTCCTGTAATATGTTTTGCATTATAGAACGAACAGGTCCATATGAAAAAATAGAAGACAAAACATAAAACTATCTTATTAGATTCTTGTTGGAACATTTCTGCAGGTTCTTCGATTGTGTCCCATCTTTCCACATCGTCCACATGAAGCTCGACTTGTAGAGAGGTAGTCCATAATTCCCTTGCCTTGATTCTTACTCTTTAGTCTACCTGGTCTTGGCTTCCAGATTGGAGGGAGGACTATAATATCTAACACTTCTCTTGGAATGTCCCACGCGCTTTCATCAGGCAGTGGAATAATGGGAAATTCATAGGCTTTCAGAAAGTTTTCTTTGGTGTAGTAAGGAGCACAATAGTTTTGTAACTCCATATACGTATAACTCAACACCGTCATGGTATGGGGACATGGAATTCCGTCAACCTGAAACTGTGGGCAGCTACATCTCTTCTCATGCATATTCACAATGTTCCGCTTTTGAGCTTTGTCAATTACTGAATATACATAGTTAGTAGATGCCATTACCTGAAATGTAGAAAAATCATCAAATATTGGTAAAGTAGAAAATTTTTAGCTGTATGAAATAGAAATAAAATAACAAGTCAGACTTTTTAAACATTAGTGAATTGTATGTAATGCCAATTTTTTACCTTCATGTTATCCGACAAAATGAGATTTCCCTCATTATAATGTTGTATTTGTTTCCTAGCTCAGTAAAAATTGCCTCTGCAACCATTCTATTTTCATTATTCCATCTCATGACTAGATTCATCATGAATTCTAGCAATTTCTTTATTGGCAGATCTCTTGCCTCTCTATTTGCTGAATTTAGCGACTCTGCTATGTTCGAAGTCATCATCATGGACCTATTGACATTGGAATGGGCTATGGACCATTTTTCATAGTCAATACCAAACAGTTAATCCCTCACCCCATCATCGATGTTGTTTATATCTTCCATCAGTTGATCAAAATCTGCTTTTACGTATGTTCTGGCCATTGCAAAAACTATCCCCTTTAGCTGCTTTTGATTCTTCTTAAAATTACTTTTAATGTTGCTCCATAGATGGTAAATGCATATACAGTGAGGTACATTTGGATATACAGTTGCAGCACCCTTCAATATGCTATCATGCCGATCAGATACTATGCACATATTTTCTCTTTCACCATACGCCATTTTAAACATACGAAAAAACCATTCCCAAGAACCATCATTTTCAGAATCAACAACAGCATATGTTAATGGCAGAATTTTCCCTGATTAAGCAAAAGAAAGGCGTCAACAAATCAAATTAGTTTGAATAACAAAATTGTGTCAGACTATACATACTTAAGCTGGATCACTATATTTCTAAAAAATGTACTATTGTATAAAATAAATTGCATAGATACTGACCTGCTGCATCAAGCACACTAGCACACAACATGGTCCCCTGATATGCTGATTTAAGGAAAGTACCATCAATAACTACAGTTGGCATACAGTATTCCCATCCTCTAATTGATGCATTCAGCGCGACAAAAGCATATAGAAAGTGATTGTCCTCTGTTTTGTGTAACATTGTGAATAATCTTGGATTTATTGTATTTACAATATACAAATAAGCTGGTAGTTTATCAAAAGATTCACGCAGTGATCCTCTGACCAGTTCAAGGGCTTTTTCTTTTGATCTATATGCTTTTTTGTAGTTCATCCTAATCCCATGAAGGGTTCTCATTTCATCCATGATCTCCGCGGGAGTGTATAATGATTTCAAATTTAGATACTTGTTCTTCACCATTTTAGCAATGGTTAATAAAGTAGCATGACATTGTCCAAGCATTCTCTCCGCAATAGGACAAGTGTGAATATCAATGAATTCGATCACCATGAAGACTAGTGATTGTTTTTTACTTGCAGATCTAAAAGTCCATTGGCATCTTTGATTCGCAAATTTAAGATAGTACCTATAAAGATACATTTATATATAGAATAGATTATATAGTTCTCATACTATATCGATGCATTTTTCTACAGAAAATTTATGCATATGCAGGTTCTATACTATATCGATACAGTCCATATACCATATTTATACAGTTTTTAAAAGGGGGTGGGGTCGGGGTGGAAATCCTACACATATGTAATTTCTATACCATATTCACACAGTCCATATACAGTATTGATGCAGTTAATACATGAAAGCTATGCATGTACAGTCTATGCATGTACAATTTCTATATCATAATGCTAGACTTGCTATACGCTATTGATGTAGGTTATTGAGAGTGATTTTTAGCATATATACATGACTGAATCAAAACTACTTGGTTTAAATGAATGAATAAGATGTATGTTAGATGCTTCGTTGATTCAAAGGTAGGAAGAAAAACATTCACATGTATAGAGTTGCTCAAGTTAGTTGACTGGAACAAATAGATTTAGTTTAGACTAAATATATTTAAACAACAACATAAATTAGTTTCCTGAACTTGAATTGACTTAAAAGTGCATAAACAATACTTAAAGGAACAACAAGGAACTTGACATGAAATGAAATGAAAACAATAGTTATAGAATGAGTATTGCCGGCCTCATCAATAAGGAATCAGGTAAATGCTAGGTCTTAAGGTCAATTAGTGAAATATTACTCCTGATGCAGCGTGGCAGGTCATTTGGCCTATGCTCTTTAGGTATACATAGCTACAAGGAACTTATTCATATACAACCCCTATACGATGTTTATACAGTCCCATACCATAGTCTTATAGGTGTCATACCCACATTGATGCACTTTATATAGAAAAAGCTATACATATACTATTCATATAGCATAATGTTTGCATTCCCTATACAACATTGATGCAATTTATACAGAAAAACCTATGCACATACAGTTCATATATTATATTGATATAGTCTCTACACCACATTTTGATATTGTTTATATAGGGGGGACCTATGCATATACAATCAATAAAACACATTGATACACTCTCTATACCACATTGATACTGTTTGTACAGGGGGAAAGTTATGCATATACAGTCCATATACTTTTATACACTCCCTATACCATATTGATGCAGTTTTTTATTCATAAAAAGCTGTGCATATACTGTTCACACACAACATTATTGCAGTTTATAGAGAAAAACTTAGAACTTATGCATATACAGTCCATATACCATATTGATACATACCCTATACCACGTTGATACTGTTTATACAGAGGGGGAAGTTATTCATATACAGTCCATATACTATTACACACTCCCTATACCACATTGATGCATTTTCTATACATAAAAAGTTGTGCATATACTCTCCACACACAACACTGTTGCATTTTATAGAGAAAGAACTTATGCATATACAGTCCATATACCATATTGATACACTCCCTATACTACATTGATACTGTTTCTATGCACTAGTCATACCTTGATGTTGATGATCTATCGACCTTAAACTGGAATCTGTCTTGTATTGCATAATGTTTCATCACACTAGTGATTGTATCTTTGTCCCAATACAGTTGCACTTCTTCAACTTGTCTATGAAGTGGATCCATTATTATAGACTTTGGATCTTCATCCTTTTGATTCTTAGGGAAATTATCTTCAAGATCAGAAAATGGATCAACTGCAATAGGCATCCGATGAAGCTGTATAGCACTAGAAGATGTTTCCATCAAAGTAGAAGTTGAGGATTCACCATTTTCAAATGAATGTTTTAGTGTTATACAAAGTGGATATTCATCAATGTCCAGATTTTTCTTCTTCATCTCCATATATAATCTGACAGTCATATCACTGTAAATAGGCATGGATTCAGCCTTTACAATGTATTTTATATCCATTAAATCTGAATTTGACTGTATATTTAAGTGCTTATAGAGTTCAGCAACAAAAAATTGATAGCTGCAATCCGAGTTGAAAAGCACTCCATTAATGGTAAAATTTTCGATGCAACATCACTTATCCATTCACCTCCATACTGTATCATAATAGGAATCAAAATCGAAGCCATTGATTTTTGTATCAATTTGAACGAATTTTGAATGAAACAAAGTTTATAGAAGCTAATTGACGGTGAGTTTTGGTAGGTTTTTTATACAATGATGAATGAATCGCGAATGGAAAGGGAGTTTTCAATATCCGAAAGAGAAGGGAGATTTATGAGTTTGAATAGGTAAGAAAATCGTGAATTTCAGGAAAGATATTTTTTTGGGGATTTGGGCGAGTTTTTCGTTGGTTTTAAGTGAGGCGTTAATTATGGTTATAGAATGGAATTAGTTTAGTGGCTAATTAGAGGGAATTAACTTGTAGTAGCTATTTAGTGGGAATACTTTAAAACTATGGGTCATTTCTGTCCTTTCCCCTTTTAAATATTACTTCCTCCGTTTCAAAATAGTTGGGCTTGTTGACTTGACATTCTCTTTAAAAAATATTTAATACTCCCTCCGTCCAATAATATTTGTCCACTATGCTAAAAATAGATGTACAACAATACTTATCCAGTTTGAAAAATCAATGCATAATTTACCTTTTTCTATCCATTTTATCCTTGCTATTAAATACTATTTATCACTCAATGCATTTCTCAATACATTAAATTTATTATATTCAAAGGGTGACATAGTAAAATTACCCTTATTATTTATTATTTCTTAACATGTGTGTCAAGTCAATAGTGGATACGCATTGTTGGACGGAGGGAGTAGGAGTTTATTTTACTAAATTAGCCTTTTTAATTGTACTTTGAAAATATAAATTTGAGTACATACACTTTATGTAGTCATTTAATGATAGGGGTAGTATTGGATAACATAATAAAATTCTCTTGATTTTATAAATGGGACAACTAAATTGAAAAAAATATTTTTAGCAAAAGGGTCAACTAAAACGAAACGGAGGGAGTACTCCCTCCTAAATAAGTGGTCTTTTTGTCTTTTCATTTTGTTCCTAAATAAGTGGTGTTTTAGATAATCAATAATAAATTAATGATGTTCTTCCAATTTTACCCTTCTTTAAATGAAGAGAGTTTTATAAACTATTAAAGAATTACATCATTTTTAAGGTATTTATTAAGGATAAGTTAGTAAAAATATTTTTTTTTTTCTAGGAATAAGTAATTTCTTAAGGAGTGTGCCCAAACTAAAATACCCACTTATTCTAAAAATGGAGGGAGTAAGAGTCTATTTTTCTTCTGCCCAATTCTCCATAATATCATTCGACTATTCAAAATAGTTTTGCTGATAGTGTACATTCGGAAGCAAAAGTCAGTCAGTCAATGAAATACACAAACAAGTTCTGGATCACCCTACTCCTCGTCTGCTGGGAAATTTGAAAGAGCAGGTGTGGACTTAATTCTCTTATTTTGATTTTTCTGTAACAATTCTTTTAATTTATTACTATTAATGTAAAATAATTTTATCTTGACTAATTTGACCTTATCCTATATAAACCTATTCTAATTAATTAAATTTATGAATTTATTATTTAACAAATTATTTAATAATTTAGTTATTTTGTCATTGCAATGTGATATATTTTTAGACTCTCATCTGTGTACTTTCAAAGGTACATACTAAGAGAAACGTACTCCAAAATACTGATTATTGAGATTAATATTACTATATACCATTCAGTTAGTTAGCTAGCTTATAGATGAGCATCCAACAACAGTTTGGAGGTCGTGCATTGTTTGAAACTCTAGAGATGTAGTTTCAAATCAAGAGGTGGTTCCGGTACTACATTAATTTGATCCTAAAAAGAAATTAAAGAAACACTTAATTATTTGATCCCTATATCAAAAATGAATATTTTATTTTAATTACCCAATTGAGAAAATTAAAAATACCTATATACTGATTTACTTCATCATCACTAAGAAACTCTTCTCGCAAGAATTGATTTTTTGGCATAGAAAATCTGCTCTGATCGTGCTTGAAATATGTAGCGGCTTTCTGATGATGAGTCGAAAGGTCTTAATTACACCATCTAAAGTTGTAATAACCTCTTGTGGGAACTTATAGTCTATCATCAGTAGTCACTACCGTTGGAATAGGTTGAGAAAATGGAGAAGTATGACCAAGAAGCTCCCCTTCTGGGAATGGGCCCAAAAGAAGGCTGCAGCTTGGCTAGCATATTGATCCAGATAATGGAGTGTGCGAACTCTCATCGGAACCCTCATAGCTATAATTTTATAATAATTTACTGGCAAAGCTGTTTGTCGCGTGATTTTCTTATTCATGTATTCTTGTGCCTATCCTTTATCCATGAACTCTTGTTAGTGTCGGAGAGTAATTGACATGATAAATTAAATATCTTGAAAGTCACTAAAATAAAATTTGACCTACAATAGATTTATATAGTAACTTTGATACATTAAAATAATCTCAACTATAAAACTTTTGACATCTATATTTAATTTATATTGTTGGGTTAGTATAAAGTTTTGTAAAGAAATGTTTTACATGTAAAATAAATTAGAACCTATTGAATGAAAAAGAATCTTGGCCTAAGTTCAATTTCCTTCTAGCAGGCCATATAAAAAGCAAACGGACGGACCTAAATTATAGCTTTTGCAGTCTTAAATTCAAGAATAATTTACACGAATACAAATATTTTGGCGTGTTACTTAAATTTTATCCCGTTTAAAAAATTTGTGCAAAAATAAATGGCTAATTTACATAAATAATATATTGTATAGTCTTATTATGAATTATAGCACATTTTTTATTTTACAGATTTAGAATTATTTTTCTTACCAATAATAGCTAAATACATATATAATACATTTCTAACATAGTTTTATTATAATAACACATAAATTAAGGTATAATACATTTTTAGCATCATTAATAAGAGGAAAAATAAATAATAATTGTAATAAATTTTGAATTCAATAAATTATACGTATTATAGGCATGTTTCAATGCATGTGGTGAATATATAACTAAAACATTTTTAATACAAATGTTAGTATAAGTATTAAATGTGAAATTCAAACATTTTCAATACAATTTACATTAGTTTACGTTGTTAAAAATGTATTATATTTGTTCTGAAATAACAACTATCGAATTCATAACAACGTATAATATTGAATTTGAATTGTACTACAACTACAGTTTATATTTAATACAGTTTTAATACAACTTTAATACAACCTCTAGAATTACCTCGTAACAGTCAGAATACCTCATCACGAACAAGAATATATTTATACCCAAAAATAGACACTTAAATTACTTATAAGAGGGAATAAGCAGGTAGTTGGGCGTCAACATGTCTGCTTCAGTTGTCTGCTTATTCAATGCAATTGCAACTCTTAAAAAGTTTACTAATTGGCTCAGTGGAAAGGAACACAAAATTAAAGCTTTGTTTTGTGGCGGTGGGAGACGGGTTCGAACCCTTTTGCAACTGTCTTTTTTCTAGCTAATTTTTCATTTTTTCCTTTTCAACTTTTGCCTGCTTCTTCCAATGAATATGTGGGCCCCATCTTCATATTCCAATTTTATGTTGATTTACCCGATATTGTTGTATCTTAATTTTTTAATATATATATATATATATATAATTTCTTTGTTCTAATTTGTGTGGCACAACTCTAATTTTGAGAGTCAAACAATTGAGTTTTCACTTGAAATTACTTACTAATAAAATCTTTAAATTTTTTGAAACAACATTTACATATTTGATAATTAAGTAAAAATATAACAAATCATAATAATTGATAATTCAAAATATTTAAAAGATATGTAAAAAATCTATGATCAAAGAAACTTGAATAAATCACAAATCTTGAAAGATGTCACATAAATTGAAACGAAGAAAATATTATTTTCATTTACATATACTATTAACAATGAAATTAACATCATATTTTTAAAAGAAATAAGAGGGGAAAGAAAAGGCAAAAATTGAAACAGAAATATCATCTAATTGTTGATCAAAAAAGGAAATGAGATTATGTTGTTGAATGACACATGAAAAAATTATGAAAAGTTACAATTGTCGCCATGGAATGGCACACTTTTACTTTCAAATAATTTTATTAAATTATCATATTAACAACATCAAAGGACGTTGATGATAATATTTTAACATCTTTTTAAAGTAAATGTTCAAGATGATAGAATTTAACGTGTTATAAAATAATAATATAAGTATAAGACAATACAATAAATAGTCAAAATTTTGAGAGTCAAATAATTTAATTTTAACTGCAAATTCAGTTATGAATTTTTTAAGACAATACAATAAATAGTCAAATAATTTAGTTTTAACTGTAAATTCGATTATGAATTTTGTAAGTTTAAATGAAAAAAAATAAATTGTTGAGCCCGCGCAAGTGGCTATCGATAACTAGTACTCCGTAGTACCCAGAAAAGAGAAACAATTAAGCTTTAACAAAATTTCACAAAAACAATCCACCACATGAACCACAAGTCCACCACATGGCGAGAACAATAACAGATCTGGAAGCAAACACATACAGCATAAGAAAACAAATATATAAAAATAAAACATGAAAAAATAGAGGAATTTGAAGAAAGTAGTCGGCGTAAGTGGTGTTGTGTTGGCTGCCGGAGTCGGAGCTCCGGCATGGATGATTGTGGAGAAGACGAACACAAAGAAGGAGGAAAGCTATTAAGGATAAAAGTAGGCTACAATTCGTAATAAAATAAAAGTAGTACTCTATCATTTAGAGTAATTTATTTATGTAAAAACTCCAAAATAAATCTAATATCACGTTTCAGCCGGTGCATCAAGACTCCAAACAATTTTTTTTATCATAACTTTTTCCTAATCGCCATAAATTGTGATCTCAAATTTTCGTGATTCGGCAAAATTAGTGAAAAAAAAGAAGCAGCAATGATTGGTGATCCATCAGTACTTAGTGATAAGATTTTTCATAAATTTTTTTTATGCACCCATCCAAACTTTAAAAAAGAGTAATTATGCACTATTTTAAATTAGTTCATAATTATAACCAATTCGGGGTTTATTTCTTATTTTAGATGATTAACATTAGTTTAATTTAGTAAATAATTAATCATATGTTTCTGTGGGACAATACTCTTTATCACTTTATTACTTGTACGATCGTGTATACTTATTTGGAAATTTGAGAGTCTAACAATAATCTCATATCTTCTAATGTATCACAAATTGAAGGATGTATTGAAACTTGAAAAGGGTAGAAAGAGGAGGAAGAAAAATAGAATACTTCAATTGAAGAGTCGGCAGATACAACATCAAAAGTACTTTAGTTGATTATAGTATCACATAATAATACACAAAAATTAAAAGGTGCATAAGTACTAATTAATTAAGCTTAAAGAGACAATCCAGACTCTTCATCCTCATCAAGGCTAGAAGTATAGACAGTGTAGAGAGCCCAAATCAAACCAAAGACACCAAAAAGGATCCAACCAAGAAGGTTGTTGCTGAGCCCAAATGGAAGTCCAGTTCCTTCTGTGCTCATTCTCTCATCCACCAAAGCCATTGCTGCTGGGTTTGACATGCTTGCTGCTACTGCGGCTGCCATCAATGATTCTCCCATTCCCAACTTTGATTCCCCCTTTGGCTTTCCCTCCATCGAGCATTTCACCTTTCCAACCTTGCTAAATGATGGCAATCCTGAATAAATAACCACGGACTGATTCAGGATTTAAACTTAATGAGTTCAAAGTTTTGACCTCTTCAAAAATATAAGTTAAGAACTTGATATATTTATTATTTCCTCCGTTCTAATTCATGTGATATTCTTTTCATTTTAGTTAGTCTAAAAAAGAATTACACCTTCCTATATTTAGTAACTATTCGACTTTAAACTTCTCATTTTACTCTTAATGAGAAGATTGATAATTATACAAATATCTATCACTTATTTTAGATGACAAATTTCAAAATAGTTCTTTTTATTCTTGAACTCTTATTGGTCAAATAGTTTCAAATAAATTCAAAGAGAGAAAGTAACTTTTAGGTTTCTTTATAAGTATATAGCTATGGAGTATGATATAATGAAGGGTTCAAATGAATTCACTTTCTAGGTCAGTCTCTGATAAGAAGAGCAAAAAGTTAGCTAAATAGATGAGTATTGTCTCAGACTATGTAAAGAGATCAATAATATCTCTCCAAATTGATGTGTGAACTCAACACCATTCCCTAACCGATGTATGATAGACATGCTTAGGAATGAATTTACTTTCAGTAATCGAATTAGACATGGCTTCAACTTCTTAAGATTGAGAATTCCGACGAACTAATGCTACAATATATGCATATTTCACTATAACTAACACTATCATATTTATGGCTTACATGAAAATTGAGCTAAACATGAATACAGGGCAGTTTGACATGAATCACTAATTTCATGAGTACTTACAAATATGTCAGTAGTACTAACAGTTTGAAAGTATATTTCAAAAATTCAATGAAATTAACCTAGACAATTAACATACCAAGAACAGATGAGGGGCGGGATACAGATCCCTTTTGCACGAGAGAGGCAATTGCCACTGAAGAGGTTGTGGTGCAAGCACTGATGGTTGCCATTTCTGTATTACTAAGAGAGTGATCAGAACTCCAACCTCTTGATGATAGTAAGATGGGCCTATTATCAGTTTAGTTTATTCACACATACATACATACATATTGGGAGGAAATATAGAAAATTAATAATATGTAGTTGAAAAAGCATAACCACACCCAACATGGATTATTTGGATTGCTCCTTATCTCTTGTGAGCCAATTGTATTCAGCCATGTGTCATGTCATCTTATAGTGACCACTATTAGTTTATGAAGTGGACCAACGAGCTAGATCCATTCAAAACAGATATTGTGCTACCAATTGTAATGCCATATTTCAGTATCTGTCGTTTTTATTTCATTTGATAGCGGAAAGATAAATTACGTTGTCCTATTTGGAAAAATAAACTAAACATATCCAAAATCTTTCACGTCCACACTCCACTGCCAGTGGATGGAATTAGATTTTTTTTTTTTTAAATCAACAACTGTTTCTGATCACTCACTAATTATTATTCGGGACGCTTATGTGTGAACGCTTAATATCCATTTCCTTCCATTTTATAGAACTTTATATACATATGATCGTTTACCATAAGTAACTCAAACCGTATGTGTTCTTTAAAAGACTTAGCATTATAGAGAAAAAATTTACTTCCTCATTGGATCAAGATGTGATGTTACCTATATTATTTTGGGGGAAGGACATAAATATCCTCTTAGGCCAAACAAATTCCCTTAAAATGCCCTACAATTCATATTCCCATATGGTAGCCATTAGGGTAGTTGCTGGCTTTCTCTTTTGGTTTGTTTTTTCGCTACTTTTTTTTTTTTTTTTTTTTTTTTTTGCTATTTTTTGTTTTAAAAAAAGTTACTCTTCTATTTTTTTAAAATGAAATACAATTTTATAGTTCTCCTATTTTTTTTTAATTCTACTAGAAAAAAATCACATAAAATTTTGTAGTTTCTTTTAACAAACAAATACAAATTTGTAAATATTGTAATTGATACTCTTTTTTTATCAATCAAATACAAAAAGTGTATTTTTTATTTATTATATAAAAATAACATATTTTATACAACAATGATACATATACATATTTTATATATTAATGATACAATTTCTATACACATCTTATACAGATATATATTCTATACAATAATTGTACAGTTTCTATACACATTTTATACAACCATTATTTGCAATAATTATTTAGATACATATTCTATACAACAATTATATAGTTTCTATACAAATCTTATACATATACATATACATATTCATATACATGTACATATACATATACATATACATGTACATATACATATACATATACATATTCTATATAATAATTATACAGTTTCTATACATATCGTATACAACCTTTAGCTGCAATAATTAGTTAGATACATATTCTATATAACAATTATACAGTTTCTATACACATCTTATAACAACAACAACAACAACAACAACAACAACAACATACCCAGTATATTCCCACCACGTGGGGTCTGGGGGGGGGGGTAAGTGTACGCAGTCCATACCACTACCTCAGAAGTGAGATAGAGAGGCTGTTTTCGAAAGACCCCCGACTCCAAAACAATAGTGTAGAAAAGAAATAGTAAGGGACAAGATACGAAATATAAAACCACACCCAATGGTAATATAACCAGGACCCACCAAGTAATCCAACAAATAATAACACCCTATGAAGTAATACAAATACTCTAGCTACAAGCACTACTAATGCAACAAAATTCTCCTATCTACTAATACTGACGCCCCTTTCCTACTAACCTTCTATGTAACGACCCTTTTAGTCGTTTTGTGAACTTTCCCATTTTAGCTCTCCTATAGTTTGTATACATGATTTATGACTTGCGGAGATGGGTAGTATCGATTCTCGAGGTGTTCGAAAGTGATCTAAGTCATTAGTTGGGTTTTTGAGTTTAAATAAAGTTAAGCTTGATCACGGTCAACCTTCAGTCAAGATGACCCCGGATTAGTGTTTTAGTGATTCCAATAGGTTCGGAACATACCTTTTAGTCAACTTACATATTTGATTTATTTTTATGGGGTTTCGACCAAATTTCGAGGATTTATTAAAAGTTTTAGATATTTTAGACAATGAATTTAATAAGTGGTTTAATGGGCCAAATCCAAAATTTATTTACTTATGTGGCCAATATAGGAATAAATTTATGTGAGAAGGGTTTAAAAGTAACCCTAATACTTATAACTTAATCAGAGAAGGGGCACAAGACCTGCAGTTTTCACGTTGCACGGTTGCAGTTTTGAAAAGGGGATAGCACGAAACAACATCAGGTTTACTATCTTACCTAACTACTGCTATATCTATGTAAGGTATTAGAATTTACAAGGTGTTCATATAGTGTGAACTAATAAGATTATGAGGGAATTGGTCACTAGTGTAATATAGTCGGATAGATTAATTAATAAATTGATTGTGTCTTAATTGTAACAAGAATGTTATGGCAAATTGTGGGCAGTGAGGTGTGTAATTGAGTAGAAGTTAGGCGGAACCCATTAGCATGGGCAGTGACCTATAGGCTAATAGGAGTTTAATGATTAGGTAGGTAATTGTTGGTTTTAATAGTTAAGTAATGGATGGGTAGTAAATTGTTAATAATATTAATGTTGTTGGCTAGTAGAATAATGGTTTTTGAAAGTGAGAAATTGGAAAAGGAAAGGAATTGTGGAAAATTGATATTACTGTTAAGATGGTATATAATCTGTTGCATTGAAAACTTTTTGGAAAAAGAAAATTAAGGCCATGATTGGGTTAATAATGACAAGAACTTAGGCTAAGAAGTCAGTAGTACGTAAATCCTTGTTTTCATACTTATCCATTTAAAATTAGGGTAATTCGACGTGCTAGTTCGTACTCTTATGAGGATTATGTATTTGAACAGATTTTGACCATTCGGAAGCTTTACGGAAGGGCAAGGCCCTTGAAAATTAGCTTGCCCTTGGATTCTTCGGTTGAGGTAGGTTATGGTTTAATTGGAGTTTAGACTCGATTTAATTGTGTGTATACTCCTAAATTGAATGTTTGTTGATTAGTCCTCACACACACTTGAATTTGATGATGTTTGGATTGTTGATACTTACATAAATAATTATTGAAAAATCGAACTTGATTGAATTGCCTTATGATTATAAGTGTACTTGTAAATTTTGGTATATCGTGTTGAATCCTGAGAGATAGTATGAATTTGATAAGATATACATAATATGATTATGGAGGATCGGGTACCACGCCGGTACGGATATGAATATTGATATTACTTATTTATGGAGGATCGGGTACCACGCCGGTACGGCACATGGACTTAGATTGTCCGCTGCAGGTCATGACTAGTTGGGCAGAAATAAGTCCCTTAGCATGTGTGTACAGACTAGTGTTGATTTTGAGAGGTTGTGTGGTTTAATAAGATGATAACGAGCTAATGGTGTTCTAATTGTGAGGTTGAGAAGGACATATTTGTTACTTATGGTATTATTGTTGAAGTTCGTGGTTGTTTACGATTTGGTTTATACTATTGATGGTTACGTGGATTGTTTGTAGGCATTGTTTGGCCCGTGATTAATGTATTTACTGATTTATTAAATACTTGCTATGTGTTGATGCCCATCTACTTGTTATTTGATTTATGTTGTATACATACTATTAAATTGAGTTGGCCTATGATACCTACCAGTACATAGTGGCTTGTACTGATACTACCCTGTACTCTTCTTTTATTGAGTGCAGAAAGTGTTCCAGAGGCTCAGACACGACCTCATCTCTAGTGTTTGATAGCCGATCTCGATCCAAGGGTGAGCACTCCATCTCCAGGCTGCCGGGGATCATCCCATTAGTTCTTGTCCTTCTTTCGGACAATGAGACACTCTTTATCTTTTGTTATTTGTCTTTCTTTCGGACAATGAGACACTCTTTATCTTTTGTTATTTTAGATATTTCTTTTAGACATGGTTTTTACTTTAGAAGTTCTTATACGATGACTTTCAGGTCTTGGGGATTTTAATAGGTAGTTGTTTGATTTTCCGCATTAATTAAAGATTAGTTTTGGATTTATTATTATTGAGTTGGTTTTTATGATAGCCTCAACTTAATATGGACTAAATGATTGGGTAATGCTTTGGGTTAGATGGTTCTCCCACCGAAGTATTAGAGTGGGTGCCACTCATGGCCATTTGGGTCGTGACATTCTACCCTAATCCGCCTCCTCCACACCTTCCTATCTAGGGTCATGTCTTCGGTAAGCTACAACTACTCCATATCATGTCTAATCACCTCCCTCCAATACTTCTTTGGTCTACCCCTTCCACGCCTGAATCTATCCCTAGACAACATCTCACACCTCCGCACTGGGGCCTCCGTGCCCCTCCTCAACACATGCCCAAACCATCTCAACCTCACTTCCCGCATCTTGTCTTCCACCGACGCTACTCCCACTTTATCTCATAAAACCTCATTCCTAATCCTATCCTTCCTAGTACACCCACACATCCACCTTAACATCCTCATCTCCTTCACCTTCATCTTTTGGATGTGAGCTTTCTTGACTGGCCAACACTCCGCTCCATATAACATAGCCGATCTAACCACTACTCTGTAGAACTTGCCTTTGAGTTTAGGCGACACCTTCTTATCACACAAGATTCTAGACGCGAGCCTCCATTTCAACCATCCTACCCCAATTCGGTGAGTGACATCCTCGTCAATCTCTCCACTCCCCTGAATCATATAACCAAGATACTTGAAACTATCTCTCTTTCGGATAGCTTGAGTATCAAGCTTTATAACCACCTCAGCCTCATGCGCCGCCTCGCTGAACTTACACTCCAAGTATTCCGTCTTGGACCTACTCAACCTAAATCCCTTAGACTCGAGGGTCTTCCTCCAAACCTCCAACTTATCATTAACTCCACTACGGGTCTCATCAATCAAAACTACATCATACGCAAAAAGCATACACCAAGGCACCTCACCTTGAATTTGCAAAGTCAAAACATCCATCACCAAAGCAAATAAAAACGGGCTAAGAGTTGATCCTTGATGTAACCCCATCAAGAAAGGAAAGTGCTCAGAGTCCCCTCCCACCGTCCTAACCCGAGTCTTAGCTCCGTCATACATATCCTTAATCACCCTAGCATACATCATAGGAACACCTCTAGCCTCCAAGCACCTCCATAAAACCTCCCTGGGACTTTATCATAAGCCTTCTCCAAGTCGATGAACACCATGTGCAAGTCCTTCTTCCTCTCCCTATATTGCTCCACTAGTCCCCTTATGAGGTGGATGGCCTCAGTAGTCGAGCGTCCCGACATAAATTCGAACTGATTCTCAGAAATAGGCACAATCTTACGTAACCTCAACTCTACCACCCTCTCCCAAACCTTCATAGTGTGGCTCAACAACTTGATACCCCTATAATTGTTGCAGTCTTGAATGTCACCCTTATTCTTATACAAAGGAATCATCGTACTCCATCTCCAAGCTTTCGGCATCCTTGTTGTTATAAAAATGGTATTAAACAACCTAGTCAACCACTTCAACCCTGACCCTCCCGTGCACTTCCATAAATCCACCGGGATCTCGTCTGGCCCCGTCGCTCTACCTCTATGCATCCTACGAATAGCACCCTTAACCTCCTCTACCTTAATCCGCCTATAATAGCCGTAGTCGCGAAGCCTCTCAGATTGCTCTAAATCCCCCAACACAATGTTAGTGTCCCTTCCTTCATTCAAGAGCTTATGAAAGTACGACTGCCATCTCCTCCTAATAAGAACCTCCTCCACTAAAACTTTACCGTTTGCATTCTTAATACACTTTACTCGGTCAAGGTCCCGAGCCCTCGACTCCCTAACCTTGGCTAGCCTATACAACTTTTTATCGCCACCTTTACCCTCTAACGCCTTGTATAAGCTTTCAAAAGCCGCATTCTTAGCTGTCAAAACAACCAACTTAGCCTCTTTCTTAGCAATCTTATACTCCTCCCTATTCTTCTGCTTCTCCTCCTCATCCCTACTCTCGACCAATTTCGCGTAAGCCTTCTTCTTCACCTCCACCTTCCCTTTAACCTCTCCATTCCACCACCAGTCCCCTCGGTACTTGCCCGAATGACCTCCTATATACAATTTTTATACAATAATTATACAATTTCTATACACGTCCTATATAGTTTCTATACATATATCTTATATACGTATATATTCTATACAACAATTATAGAGTTTCTATAAAATTGTATTTAATTTATTTTTTTTTTTAAAAAGGAAAGCAGATTTTTTAGCCAAAAAAAATTGGAGCCAAAAAAAAGAAAAAAGAAATCGGAACAAAGGACCTGTTGGCCCAAATTGTGAAATATCAGTAGCCCAACATTGAAATGGCCAATATGTAGAATTACTTGGGCTGACTGGCCATGTAATGTCTAATGGCCCAAACCTGGGCCAATAATTTTAAAAAGGGCCAGCCCATGTCCTTTTCCCTATTATTTTTAGTTAAATAAATCTGTATTCAATGTTATGAACTTCAACAATAAGTTCAAATTAAAGTATGACAATCAAGTTCAAACTAAAGTATGAATACCCAAATAAAGTTCTAACTCTGTATTCACAAATATGAACAACAATAAGTTCAAACCAACTTATAAACAACAAAAATGAAGTTCAAACTATTTCTGGAAAATAGTAAACCAAACTTAGAAAGAGATGAAGATAGAAGAATCAAGTCCACTGAATTCACAGTGTGTCCTTAAGGAAATTATTCCCCTAAAGTACCCGAAGTTAAATGGAATATATCCTCCCAAAATAAAATGATTCACTTCAGCAGAATAACTGTATCTCAAATTCTACCGAACAACGAACTCACTCAACGGTAGCCCATCTGCGAACAAATATACTGGAGCAGATGGCCATTTGCACTAGCAAATCAGTCCACAAACCAAAACAAAAAGTTGACAGATGATATGCAGAGCCATCTACAGGAGCAGATGCCCATTTGCTGTAGCAAATCACTCAGCAAATTTCAAATAATGAATTGAAGGATCACGTCCCTTCAATTTGCGTCGGAAATGTATCCGTAAATGTCATTTTGCATCCGTAAATGAAGAAAATATTTTGGATCAGATTTTTGGATTAAATAATCATTAACAATTAAGTTTCAAATGATTTTGTCCAAAAAGATAATCTCTCGATCGATCATTTGACAAATTCAAATCCGAATTCGAAGCTGGGCCGAGCGAGCGACGACGATGCGAGGCTTGTCTTCTTCTTACCTCACTAACAACATGGAGTGGTGCTTCCATACTTAAGCATAAGAAATTTCCTTTCTCCCATCAATGTGGGAGAACACTCATTCCATAAAGTGTATTCACTTTTTCCCTCCATTTTCCATTCATCATCAACATAGAACCCAACAATCCCTCACATGAATGGGGAATGACTAAAAGATCAAGAAATATACGGACAAGTGTGTGATTTACAAGCAAAGATTAATTACATCTGAATAAGTAGGTTTCCCTTTAAACTTTTCGTAGTGAACTTATATCGAATACACTCGGTCAACCGGTAAAAGTGATATCTTTAAACCGTCGAGCTTTGTTGTATACCTAGACAATATAAGTCACACAACTAGCCTTTTATCAATTATAGTTCTCACGGTTTTGTTTGTTTCAGCCATGAACACTGCCTGGTTTCATGAGAGCTTAGAGAATAGGCTTTTATTATCATTCTCCTTGAAGCGGTTTCCACTTCATACTCACATAACTGATTCCTAAACATTTAATCCTATAGATAAACTATTTGGTCATATCTGCCAAACTTAGAAACCATTAAAAATCTTCAAACTCTCAGCTTTATCCTTGTTTCCTAAACATTGTCTTCATCATGAGAATATGTTAGGTTATTTGATAATGTTGAACCGATAGTCACAACTTTGTTTGATCTTTTTGAACCTAAATCTTGGGATCTCTAGTCTGCTAGGTAGAGTTACAGCCGTGATGACTTGTCCTAGCCTTAAATTCATTTCCTTTGATGATCTCTCAACTTTCTCTCTAGTTAGGCCTTTTGTAAGTGGATCCGACCCATTATCTTTTGACTTTACATAGTCAATTGTGATAATTTCACTAGAGAGTAGTTGTCTAACAATATTATATCTCTGTCTTATGTGACGAGATTTCCCTTTATACCTCATGCTCCCTGCCCTATCTATTTCAGCTTGACTATCACAGTGTATGTATAAAGGTGCCAAAGGTTTGGGCCAAAAAAGAATATCTTTCAAAAAATTCCGGAGCTATTTAGCTTCTTTACCTGCCTTATCTAAAGCGATAAATTCAGAATCGTAGAGCGAGATATACATGTCTGTTTGGATAATTTTCAAGAGACTGCTCCTCCACCAAGAGTAAATACATACCCACTTATAGATTTTACTTCATTTGACCCGGTGATCCAATTTGCATCATTATATCCTTCAATTACTACTGGATATTTGATATAATGCAAAGCATAGTTTTGAGTATGTTTTAGATACCCCAAAACTCTTTTCATTGCCATCTAATGAGTTTGATTGGAATTACTTGTGAACCAACTCAATTTACTAATAACACATGTTATATCTGGTCGCGTATAATTCATGATATACATCAAACTTCCCAACGTTCTTGCATAGTACAATTGTGATTCACTTTCACCTTTTTTCTTTTAAAGTGCAAAGCTCATATCTATTGGTGTCTTGGCAATATTGAAATCTAAATACTTGAACTTGTCAAGTACCTTTTTAATGTAATGAGACCGTGACAATGCCAAACCTTGTGAAGTTCTATTAATTCTTATCCCTAAGATTATATTGGCAACTCCAAGGTCTTTCATATAAAATTTGCTAGTCAACATTCGCTTAGTATCATTTATGTCAGAAATGTCTCTACTGATATTCAACATGTCATCAACTTACAAACAAACAATGACTTTGTTATTTGGAGTATCTTTAATGTAAACACATTTGTCACACTCATTAATCTTAAATCCATTTGCCAATATAGTTTAGTCAAATTTTACATGCCACTGTTTGAGTGCTTGTTTTAGTGTATAAAGTAACTTAACAAGTTTGTACACTTTTTTTTCTTTACCAGGAACCACAAAACCCTCGATTTGTTTCATGTAAATTTCTTCCTCCAATTCTCCATTTATAAAAGATTTTTCATATCCATTTGATAAATTTCAAGACCATATACCGCCGCTAGTGCAATCAACATCCAAATGGATGTAATCCTTGTTACTGGTGAGTATGTGTCAAAATAATCAAGACCTTCTTTTTGTTTAAAATATTTAACGACAAGTCTTACCTTGTATTTGTCCATAATTCCATTAGCTTTCATTTTTCTTTTGAAGATCCATTTTGAACCTAAAGGTTATTTTTCGAAGGAAAATTAACCAACTCCCAAGTATGGTTGTTCAAGATTGATTCAATCTCGCTATTGACAGTCTTTTTCCAAAAGGATGAGTCCGTAGAAGACATGGCTTCTTTGAATGTTTGAGGCTCATTTTCAAGAAGAAATGTAACTAAATCAGATCCGAAGGAAGTAGATGTCCTTTGACATTTACTACGCCTTGGACTCTCTTCATTATATACATTCTCCTTTGATTCTTTTAGAGGTCATTTAGGCCCGTCACTTGATAACTCATATCTAGTTTTATAAGGATAAATATGTTCAAAGAACTCAGCATTATCTGATTCAGTTACCGTATTGTCATGAATATCTAGATGTTCGGACTGGTGAACCAAAAATGGCATGTTTTACTGTTTGTAGCATATCTAATAAAAGCACAGTCCACAGTTTTTAATCCTATTTTGATCCTTTTGGGTTTAGTAACTTAAACTTTGGCTAGACACCCCCATATTTTGAAATATTTCAAGTTGAGTTTTTTTTTCTTTTCTATTTCTCATATGGAATAGATTGTGTCTTGCTTTGGGGTACTCTATTGAGTATTTGGTTTGCTGTAAGAATAGCTTCCCCCCCCACAAGTTTTACGGTAAACCTGAACTTATAAGTAAACATTCATCATTTCCTTCAATGTTTAGTTTTTCCTTTTCGAAATTCTATTCGATTGAGAGTATGGGGAAGTAGTTTGATGGACAATTCCATTTTCCAAACCTATCTCTACAAAAAAGAGATTCATACTACCCACCTCTATCACTTTTTATCCAACTGATTTTCAACTTCAGTTTTGTATTGCCTAAATGCTTCACTTGCTATATTCTTACTGTTCAGCAAATACACATAACGATATCTAGTGCAATCGTCAATAAGAGTTATGAAATACTTTTTCCCACTATGAGATGGTGTTGACTTCATATCACAAATATCTGTGTGAATCAATTCTAAGGGATTGGAATTCCTTTTGACATATTTATAAGGATGCTTAGCAAACTTAGATTCAACACATATTTGATATTGTGATTTTTTGCACTCAAAGCTAGGCAAAATATTTAAACTAATCAGTTTTTGCAAGGTTTTGTAGTTGACATGTCCTAAACGTTCATGCCATAATTCATTTCACTCAAGCAAGTAAGAAGAAGCCTCAACTTTATTCAAATTCAATAGCCATTATATCAAGCTTGAAAAGCCCTCATTGAAGTAACCCTTTTCTATATACATTTCATTATTACTTATTACAACTTTGTCTGATACAAAACACACTTAAACCCATTTTAAACGAGAAGTGTTGTAGACTCTAAGTTCTTCCTAATAGTTGGAACATGGAGAATGTTGTTGAGAGTCAACACCTTGTCAGAAGTTATTTTTAGAAATATCTTTAATTCCCACTTCCTTCAACCTTGGTTGTTGCAGTATTTCCCATGAAAATCACTTTTTCGGGATCAGTGGGATCATAAGTAGCAAAAACTTCTTTGTCCGCACAAACATGTTGAGTAACTCCTGAATTAAACTACTATTCATTTGGATTTCCAACTAGATTGCATTCAGTGAGCATAGCACATAAATTTTCAATCTCTTCAGTTGCTTCCACTATGTTTATTTTATTTCTTTTCTTGTTCTTCTTCAGAACTTGATAATTTAGAGCTTTGTGGCCATCTTTACTATAGTTGTAGCACTTGTCTTTGAACCTTTTCTTGTTCTGCTCTTTCTCTTATTCAGAAAATTTCTTCCTCTTCTTATTATGTATAGCATCCAAGGGCAATTTTATGTTTAAAAAATGGGTCAGGGGAACCCGTGGTCATCCGACTAAATTTGGTATATTATTTGTATAATTCTTAAAATATATCTAATATTAACTGAAGGAACCCATGGTAAAACATGTTAGAGTGGTTCACTGGTCAGTATCCGAGTTATAAACTCGGAGGTCCAGGGATCAAATCCCACTCTCTGCTTTTTGTTTTTTCTTTTTGATTATTCTTAAGCTTAACCCGCTGCTTTCTGTATTTTTCTAAAGTAGCACTGCTTTCTGTTTATTATTATTTTTTTTAAAATAATAATAAAATTAAAGTACTAAAAAAATAGCACGGTGGCATTAGATATAGATTAAAGTTCTTTTAGATTTGACCTAGACCTGTTTTTTTAGATGTGATGGCATGAAATTGGGATCATCATAGGGTTTATCTTTATGTCAGCAAGTTTTGTTGTTCTTACATCGATTAATTAATTTGTCTAAGTTTTAAATTTTAGGGTTTTTTTAATTAACCATGTAGTGCATGATTTATTTCTGTACATTTTGTTGGTCTTTCTTTATTTATTGTTAATAGCATTTTTTTAAAAAAAATACCTTTTCTATTTCATACTAGAGGAACGAGAATTTCAGTAGCATGGTAAAATAGTGCACTACATACGAGCTGCAACAACTGAAATCGTCATTGCAGAGGCAAAGTCAACATCTCATTCTTATGAAAAATCAACATCTCATTCTTTCCTTTTCCTTTGTGATTTCTTTTCTTCGTAAGTAAACTACCGCACTATTGTCTTTTGCTCGTCAAGTTATTATCACTATAAAATTTTAGACCTTATCTTAAAACCAATAGAGCACCCGTATTCTTAAAATCCTGGATTCGCCTCTGATAGCATCATTTTTAACAAGATTTGCACCCATCATTGTTGTTTCTCACACAACTTATTGTCCTCTTCTATATTGAGACGAATCACAAGATCTTTCAAACCAAAAAATTGGTTTTCAAATATTCCTTCTTAAAAAACATGAGGATCTATACTTGTGAACCTTTGCATTTCAAGTGTGGTCAGCCAAAAGAACATCATTTGTTGCCAATCTTTGAAGTTCATAGCAGAAAGTTTCTTTGGTTTTTTTACCAATGCCACGGAGCAACATCTGAATGGCTTGATGACACAATATTGGTTGCCATGGATCACACTATTCACAATCGAACCAATTTGTTGTTCAGTTTCATTCGTCATTTTCTTGTCAATCTTTAACAAATAATTTAGTATTTCAGAATACTAACAATAAGGACTTAATCTTTATATAAACTTGTTTCTAGTCAACGACGAAGTTTTTATGTTCTTCAAATCATCAACCGAATGAACTTTGAATTCTGACAAAGTTTTTATGTTCTTCAAATCAGAATAAAATTCAAACGGAGTAGAAAACCATAGGTTTTAATCTCCATAAACTAATACAGAGAGTTCAGTGAATCGGTGAAGTTTTTATATTCTTCGAACCGAATACACACTCTGATTTCTCAGTGAAATTTTTATATTCTTCCATCGAGGGAGTAGAAAATCAAAAGATTTTAATCTTCACAAAATCAGACACAATACTGATTAAACAAGTACTTATAATTTCCTTAAGATTGTTATTTTTAGTTAAATAAAATCTGTATTATATATTATGAACTTCAATAATAAGTTCAAACTAAAGTATGAACAACCAAGTTCAAACTAAAGTATGAACACCCTAATGAATTTCTAACTCTGTATTCACAAATATGAACGACAATAAGTTCAAAGAAACTTATGATAAATAAAAATAAAGTTCTAACTACAACAACAACAACAATAACAACAACAACATACCCAGTGTATTCCCACCTGGTGGGGGTTGAGTGTACGCAGTCCATACCATTACCTCAGATTAAGTAGAGAGTCTGTTTCCAATAGACCCCCGGCTCAGATAGATAACAATAACAAACAAAAACATAAAAACAAACAATAAAAGGAAATAACACATCGCTAGAGAATAAAAGAATCCAGACACCAACATAGTAATACTATAGCCTATTCATTCGGAATCACAAATATCACCAAAACAACACGAACAAGAATCTGCCAAAAAAGCAACAGGCATAGAAACAAACAAACCCTCCTTCCTACTAATACGGACGCCTTCCTACCCACTAACCCTCTACCTTAATCCGCGTCCTCCACACCTTTCTATAGAGGGTCATGTCCTCTGTAAGCTGTTACTGCTCCATGTCATGCCTAATCACTTCCCTCCAATATTTCTTTAGCCTACTCCTGCCCCGCCTAAAACCATCCACATCCAGCCTTTCACACCTCTATACTGGAGCATCCGTGCACCTCCTCACCACATGCCCAAACTATCGCAACCTCACTTCCCGCATCTTGTCTTCCACCGAAGCCACTCCCAACTTCTCTCGAATAATCTCATTTCTAACCCTATCCCTCCTGGTAATTCCACACATCCATCGCAACATCCTCATCTCCGCTACCTTCAACTTTTGGATATGGGAGTTTTTAACTGGCCAACACTCCATTCCATATAATATAGCCGGACGGACGGCCACTTTGTAGAACTCACCTTTAAGCTTCAGAGACACCTTCTTATCACACAAAACTCTCAAAGCAAGCCTGTATTTTGACCATCCTACACCAATACGGTGCGTGACATCCTCGTCAATCTCGCCATTCTCCTGAATCATAGATCCCAGATACTTAAAACTACCCCTTTTCTAAATGGCCTGTGAATCCATCTTCACTACCACATCAGCCTCATGTGTCAAATCACTAAACTTACATTCCAAGTACTCCGTCTTAGTCCTACTCAACCTAAACCCTTTAGACTCAAGGGTCTGTATCCAAACCTCTAACTTATCATTAACTCCTTCCTGAGTCTCGTCAATCAGTACCACATCATCAGCAAATAACATACACCAAGACACCTCCCCTTGAATATGCTGCGTCAAAACATCCATCACTAAGGCAAATAGAAATAGGCTAAGAGTTGATCCTTGGTGTAATCCTGTCAAGACAGGAAAGTGCTCTGAATCCCCTCCTACCTTTATTACACGCGTCTTCGCACCGTCATACATGTCCTGAATCGACCTAGTGTACGCCACGGGCACACATTTCGCCTCCAAGCACCTCCATAGAATCTCTATGGGGACTTTGTCATACGTCTTCTCAAGATCGATGAACACCATGTGCAAGTCCTTCTTCCTCTCCCTAAGCTGCTCCACTAATCTCCTCACTAGGTGAATGGCCTAAGTAGTCGAGCGACCTGGCATGAAACCAAACTGATTCTCAGAAATAGTCACGATCCTCCTCAGCCTCAACTCTACCACCCTTTTCCCAAACCTTTATAGTATGACTCAACAACTTGATACCCCTATAGTTGTCGCAACTCTGAATGTCCCCTTTGTTCTTATATAATGGGATCATTGTACTCCATCTCCAAGCTTCAAAAATCTTCGCTGCCCCAAAAATGATGTCAAACAACCTTGTCAGCAACTCCATACCTGCCCCACCAGTGAACTTCCAAAAATCCACCGAAATCTCGTCGGGCCCAGTCACTCTACCCCTACGCATCCTATGAATAGAACCCTTGACCTCTTCAACCTTGATACTCCTACAATAACCATAATCACGCCACCTCTCTGAGTGCTCTAAGTCCCCCAACACGAAACTTTTGTCCCCGTCGTCGTTCAAAAGTCTATGAAAATAGGACTGCCACTTTCTCCTAATGCAGGCATCCTCCACCAATACTTCACCATCTCCCCCCTTGATGCATTTCACTTGGTCAAGGTCACGGTCTCTCCGCTCCCTAGCCTTGGCCAGCCTATACAACTTCTTATCCCCGCCTCTTTCCTCTAAAGTGGCATACAAGCTCTCGAAAGCTATTGTCTTAGCCATCGTAACCGCTAACTTAGCCTCTTTCCTGGCTAACTTATACTCCTCCCTACTCTTCCGCTTCTCCTCATCATTCTTGCTCTCAACTAATTTAGCATAGGTCACCTTCTTAGTCTCAACCTTCCTCTTCAATTTTGCGTTCCACCACCAGTCCCCTCGGTGCTTGCCAGATCGGCCTCTCGATACACCGAACACTTCTCTAACGGTCTCCCTGATACAACTGGTAGTTGTCTCCCACATACTATCCATATCCCCTCTACTCTCCCAAGCCCCCATATTCGTCAGCTTCTCCCCTATTTCCAGAGCACTGGTCAAAGTCAAGCTACCCTACTTAATCCTGGGCCGATCCTCCACACGCCTCTTCTTTCTGCCTTTTTTGATTTCCAAGTCCATCACCAGAAGCTTATGTTGGGTCGAAAGATTCTCGCTAGATATGACTTTACAGTCTTTACAAACTGCTCTATCACCCTTCGTAAGGAGAAGAAATTCTCTCTGAGCCTTGGCCACCGAACTACGAAAGGTAATAAGGTGCTCTTCCTTCTTAGGAAAGCTCGAATTCGCTACCCACAACCCAAAGGCCCTAGAAAAATCCAAAAGTGTGGTTCCTCCCTCATTCCTTTCCCCAAAACCGAAACCTCCATGCACATCATCATAGCCTCTCAAAAAAGACCCAATATGCCTATTGAAATCCCCTCCTACTAAAAGCTTTTCGGTGCTCGGAATGCCTCTCACCGCCTCATCCAAAACCTCCCAAAAGCTCTTCTTCTCTTCCTCGTCCAAGCCCGCTTGCGGCACGTAGGCACTAATAACGTTCAATGTAGACCCTTCAATGACCAACTTAATCGACATCAACCTGTTGTTGACTCGCTTAACCTCCACTACCTGCCCCCTAAGCTCATCATCTACTAAGATACCTACCCCATTTCTATCTCATACTACCAGAGTACCACAACTTATACCCGTCCACATCCCTCTCCTTAGAACCTACCCATTTGGTATCCTGGACACAAGCTATACTAATCCTTCTCTTCCTAAGAATCTTCACGAGCTCAATGGACTTTCCTTGAAGAGTCCCTATGTTCCATGACCCAACTCTCAACCTAGAGGCTCCCTTATACCACTTACCCCTACTACCCCTCGCCTCCAACCCCAAACTCGACCCGAGCCCAGACTCTAAACCAGCCCCCGATCCTGCCCTCATCGTAGACCCTTGTCCTAACCCTGACCCTGACCTATGACATGACCCTAGTCTACCATCAACCACTACTAAAAAAGATAAGAAAATAAGAAGGCGAGCAAAATTGGTAAGGCTAAATACACAATGAAAGTAATGAGAGGAATCAGAAATAAAACTACGAAAGGAATGATGAATCCACAACGTATGTCGTAAGCAATTAATCTTACAGGAAAGAATCAAGAAATAACAGCGAATGCTGAAGACAATAAACCAATATATTAAAACGTAAGTTTAGTAAACAACAGTCAACAACAAGAACTAAACTATCTGAGAAAACAGTAAGCCCACAAGAACACTCAAGACAAGGAACTAAGACAGGTATGGAATGAAAGATATGAAAAAAATACAAATGTCAAACGAGATCGGACGTATCCGTCTCCAAGTCAAGCAACCTAGACAGGATAAATAGAGGTATGAAATGAGTACACCTGATCCGACGGGAATGCGGAGTGAGGAAGTTTTCTTGATCGGTTCTGCGAATTTTGGCAAATTGGTGAAGAAATTGGTCGCCGAAAAATGTACTCCACGAGCTGCCGGCTAAGATGTACCAGACTAGTTATACCTGAAAGGAGTTATAAAGAAAGGAAATAAAAAAGAGAAGGGAGAAGAAGGAAGAGTGCATATCTATTCGTCGGAGAAGTCGCTGGAGGACGCTTTTCCGGTCAGATCCGAGCCTTACCATACAGATCCTTAAAGATAGTCGAAGAAGATGCTCGAAACCCCCCTGAAAATACTATTCTGGTGGATTATAGATGACTGGAGTTAGTTACCAGTGCCGAAAAGTAATGATGGTCAGAGAAGTCGACTGCACGGTAGTGCCACCGTGAAAGGAGCTGCAACTGGACGGCTGAGAAGCAGCGAAGAAGAAAGATCTCGCTGGTGACGTTGATGAAAAAGAGAGTATTAAATACTGAGGGAAGTTAGCTATAGTGTTTAAGCACCCTAAAAAAATTAAAATTCTAACTATTTCTGAAAAATCATAAACCAAACTTAGAAAGAGATGAAGATAGAAGAATCAAGTCCACTGAATCCACAGTGTATCCTTAAGGAAATTATTCCCCTCAAGTACTCGAGATTAAATATAATATATCCTCCCAAAATAAAATGATTCACTCCAGCAGAATAGCTGAACCTCAAGTTCTACTGAACAACGAACTCACTCACTGGTAGAAAATCACACTTGAGTTTTTGTAAGAAAGAGGATTTTTTAACTTCAAATTTTTGTTCTAATATCTAAGGAAAAATCATATATTTATAGCCAAAAGGTGTTGCTTCAAAAAAAAAGTAATGGTTCTTAAAGTTGCACTATCTCAAATCGATGGGCCTATATGTGAACCAATATGCGAAAGCAGATAGCCATTTGCTCCAGCAAATCAGTCCACAAACCAAAACAGAAAGTTGAGAGATGATATGCAAAAGCAGATGGCCATTTTTGGCAGCAAATCACTCAACAAATTTCAAACAGTGAACTAAAGTGTAGCATCCCTTCAATTTGCATTGGAAATGCGTCTGTAAATGCCAGTTTGCATCTGCAAATGAAAAAAATATTTTAGATAAGATTTTTAGATTAAATAATTATTAACAATTAAGTTTCAAATAAATTTTTTCCAAAAAGATAATCTCTTGATCGATCATTTGACAAATCCAAATCCAAAGTCGGATCCAAAACCGAGTCGAGCGAGTAACGACGACAACGACAACGTAAGGATTTTCTTCTTCTTACCTCACTTACAGTATGGAGTAGTGCTTCCATACTTAAGCACAAGAAGGTTCTTTTCTCCCATCAATATGGGAGAACACTTATTCTATAAAATGTATTCACTTTTTCCCTCCATTTTCCATTCATCATCAATATAGAACCAACAACCTAATGCCTAATGGTATCAAACATCTAACAATTGTGTGATGTTTCTAGCTCATATATGCATGTTACCCTGTTGCAGTTGATGTTTGTAGGTAACATGCAATTTTTTACCAATACTATGGTTTTTGTATTTTACAAGGCCAATATCTAACTAGGGTCATTTATACCACAAATCAAAGGCATGCCACCTCCAGAAAGTGCATTAATAATATTTAATTTTTTGCTTCTTGATAAGTTATTGATTTTTCTATGGATAGTTGAATATTGATGGATTGATGGAACAATTTTACTCATTGCATCATGATGATTCAAAATTGTTCACTATGAAAATGGTGAGTTGAATTTTTATATGAGGTCAAGAGCACACGTGTTAAATCTAACGTTGTTTACGATCCATTTGCCAACGGATTGATTTTTATGTAACGAAATACTGAATGAAAATATAAGTAAAGTAAAGTAAAGTAATAGTTAAGAACAAGTCAGTGAAAACGGGGTCCTTGATAGAGTTCCTCAAGAGCTAGGTTCTCCTCCACGCAAGCTATACATAGGCAGGTAAGTAAAGAGAAAGTAAATTCTTGGAGAACAAGTAAAGAGTGTCTTGTATTGCTTTGGATCTGATTCTAGATGCTTTACAGGTGAAGAGAATTCCCTATTTATAGGGTATAGTGAATGGATATTGGCCAATGGAATGGGTTTCTTAGAGAACCCCTATAGTACTATAACTAATAATGTAGCTCCAGATGTCCTATCTATTGCAGGAACGTGCAATATCCTTTGTAGAGGCTGGTACAATACATTTTTACATACCTGACAGATTTTAATGCCTTTGTCCCCTGTCCTTTTCTTCCATGTCATAATTTTTACCCTTTGAGTAGTGGAATTACCTCTAAATAGTGTTTCTCTCAAGATGGTCTTTGGTAGAGGTTCCATCAATGGTGTCATACTTACTGTTCATCATAGAGCATTTGCTCATAAGAGGTCCCCGTGCTTTGCTCTTCAACTCTCGAGGGTCTTTACCCAATACGGATAGTCCCTCCATTTTTTGATTACTGGCAACTGAAATCGAGGAACAAAATAACCTCTAGTGACACCTTAGCTTGTCAGATACTTTCTCAGAATTTGAAGCATCTTTATTATTAAGGCTTACCCTGGCAAGCATCCAATCTTACTGCGGCATCCCCACTGATTTTATAAAAAACCATTTTCTCCATTAGTTGTCATTATTTACTCTTTGTTTTTACTTCTAGCCCTCCCCTTTCTTGTCTTTGTACAATCCAACTCGTCATACCCAGGTTGGGATAAACTCTTGTTGTCTTTATAATATGCCTTTCAAGACCTCATAACCCTCTATTGACACTATTTTTCCCGATTCATTCCATTCAATGATGATTTCAAAATCACCCCTCATAAAGATCCTAAATTGTACCCAGTCGATGACCTTGGATCTTTGGTGAAGGATAAAGATATTCCTACTATTCCTCGTGATTATAAGATGCTTTGGTTCTACCATATGGAAATACCCCACCGCTTTGAGAATATTACTTCAATTAGGCCCAACTTGTTTTTTATTTACACTTATCTCTTCACTCTAGGTTTAGAAAAGTCGATCATGAAGTTAATTGCATCTTTCTATGCAAAATTTCAACTCCATCTGAGTAAAATCATTCTCGGTGTTTAGAGGGTTGTAGCCTATCTTCACATAGTTTCACTCAAATTCGATGAGAACTTTTTGGTGGACCTCTTTATTCTCTTGTACTCTCCTCGTCTTTATTACTGTGGCATGGTGAAACTAGTGTGTCACAGAAAAAGATTTCTCTTTTAGAATTTAGATGATGCTCATGACAATGGTTGGACCGATTGTTCATTATCGTGGCATCTGAGGATCTTTCTAAAGATTTCCCCTCCTTTTTCTTGAACACTCATTGTAAGTGTTATTCTTTATTACCTTCATTCCCCTAAGTATGGTTCGTAATGTATCACTTTGTTTTTTTGTCTTTGTTTCATCCCTGAGATAATAGACTATGGTAAAAACTATAGGAACACTAATCTACATGGCTAAGATATGGGTTACCAAAATTTTAGGAAATTCCTCCTTGAGCGCCCAATCGTAGGTGAAGGTGATTTCTGAACAGGTATGGAGAACCAAAAGTCATGGTTTGATATCCCATACTTCTTCATGCCCCATTACCATCTCGCTTGATATCTCAATTTCATTTGAGCTTTCTTCCTTTTCTCAGGTCTATCGGGTGTGCCTGCCATTCTTCCACCCCAGGCAGTCTATGTTGTTGCTCTGCAATCATCTAATAGAGACTCCTGTAGCAGGATTCAAGAAAAAGAAATGTCTTTGGTGATATCTAGCTCCTCTTTTGATGAGAGACTGAAACTTCGATGCTAACATACATGGTATATCAGATGGTAGCAGATTATTTTGAGATATAGATATAGTTTCTTGCATTGATTCTCACTTTGGCTACTCCTATTATATCTTATTGAGTTCCTGTCATATGGGAAAATCTTCACTAAACTTGGGCTCTGGTTCTCTCAGATGGCCCAGTTAGTGTGAGGTCTATGGGCTCCTCACCTCTTGTGCGTGACTCATCTACCAATTTTTTACTTCATCCAACTTGTTGTCTTCTTCTATCTGGCGGCCCCAGTCTTGAAAGGTTTTTAATTCGTGATCATCCTCTAGGTTTGTCATGTGTTTTTTTGACTCACATTTTTTATTCTTCTCAATTGGAGGGGGGAGGGGAGTTTTCTCTGAGGATACATTAGGAGATTAATTGTTTATCGAGGCCAGTGCGGGTAGCTAACTACTTGTCTTTATTGATGTCATAAAGCGATCGAGATCTAATTGATCGGGTTACCCTCGAGTGACTTTTAAACGGCAGTGCTCACGTTACTACTAAGGTATGAAACTTCAAGCTCCTCAAACACCTCCCACTTTTTGTATCCTTTCCTTACTATGGTTTCTTCTTTCGATTTTCCCTACACAAGCCATATGTAGACTGCAGAGAAACACCAATACTATTTGAGGGAAATGAGATTTTGTCAAAGATCGGTGCCCTTTAGAAAAAACTTCTCTATGTTTCAGCATTCACCAGTAACTACTGACATATTGGATGTTTGTGATTCTGAAACTACAATTCTCGAGACTGATCTATCTATGATTAAGGCCCTCGTGTGAGATCAGTCCGTACTTAACGAGAGGATAAACCTTTTGAGTTCCAAGCCATTAGGATCTATTGATGTAGGTTTACTCTTGAGGTCATTGGGCCCTCTTAAATTAAAAGCGTGTCTCTTGAATAAGACTGAGAATTGAAAGTTTTGACTCCACAGGTATAGGTTTGACCTAGATAAGGCCATCGATATTCAAACAGTCAAATTTCGATCACTTGCAAAAGTGAAGGCAGGATGCCCTGACCTTCATGAGACGATCGCTGAGTCTCGACATAGGTCCGATCTTTCTCACACATCCATGTATCATAAATATCTAATGTCTATATCTGAGGAATACCTATCGAATTTGGAAGTTTCAATTGACCATTGGGATAGTGACAACAACGAGTAGGAGTTTTTTAGAGCTCTTAACCTCCATACTTGTCACGACCCAACTACCTGGGTCTTATGGGCATGTACTCTAATCCACCTTGATAGGAGAACCCTTACCATCCATTTAATAATACATGTGGAAGTCGATAAGAAACAGAAAAATACCTTATTTATTACAACCAGTTTACAAAACTTTTAAATTTAACTGAAAACTTTTTTTCAAGAAACTAGTTTAAACAAGTACAAGAGCTATTATGAGGAAGTATGAAACATACCACATGACCCATCTTCTACCATAGGAGTAACAGAGAAGCAGTTAGAGAACTTTATCCGTGTCACCTGAGAAACAACAACTAATCATGCAACCAGACTATACCCCAAAAAGGTATAGCAAGTGTAGCATCAGTACAAACAACACGTACTGGTAGGCATCATCGACCGACCAAGGTTAAAGCACATAATATGTAATACAGAAATTCAAGATAAATCATGTATATATAATGGATAGTTTAGCTTTCCTCAGTCTATAGTTCATGTCATCACTTAATGTAAGTAACTTCTATTTTCCACTCAATTACACCAGCCTTTAAATCTCTGGGCTAGGATAAACATGAGTGCACACAACTTTACAACCGAGCTAGGACTACAAGGATTAACTTCCCAATATTTCCTTAACCTTGTTCCGACATTCTGGTTATACATTAGCACCCTAGAAGTTAAGGGATTCATTTAAGGTCATGAGAAATTAAGTAGTGAAACAACAACACCCGCCTATCCAATCATAATAATATCGACCAGTAGATCAATGACCACAAACACTATTCAAGTAACTTATGTCTACTAAGAACCTTTTTCAACAACAATATAGCTTAATCAAATACAAGTCAATTGGGAAACAACTCAAGTCAACAAACCATGAATCCACAATAATATACTGACCATGTCTCAAATACATAAGTAGATAGACAATTAAGAAGTATGTCGTTCATTTGCAATTTATCCCAGACTACGAAAGGATCCAATTAAATCAGCAAGTCAGTAATCATGACCCCGTTCATTCAAGGATACAAATATATATATATATATATATATATATATATATATATATATATATATCAAGTAAATGGACAAACCCCATCCACTCAAGGAACTAACATATATAACAAATAACAGATAAACCCAGTCTACTCAAGAAACCAACATATATAACCAGTGAACAAATAAGCCTGGTCCACTCAAGAAATCAACATATATAACAAGTAACAGATGAACTAGATCCACTCAAGGAATCAATATATATAACTAGAAAATAGATAAGCCCAGTCCATACAAGGAACCAACAAATATAATAAGTAAACAGATAAATTCGGTCCACTCAAGGAACCAACATATATAACTAGTAAATAGATAAGCCTGGTCCACTCAAGGAATCAACATGTATAACAAGTAACAGATAAACTCGGTCCACTCAAGGAATCAATATATATATAACCAGTAAATAGATAAGCCCGGTCCACACAAGGAACCAACATATATAATGAGTAAACAAATAAGCCCGATCCACTCAAGGAACTAATATATATAACGAGTAAACAGATAAACTTGGCCCACTCAAGGATCCATTCCAACAACAACCATGTTAATAATCATAATTCCTGATTTACTCAAGAAACCAAATATTACAAGTAACACATACGCTCGGTTCACTCAAGGAGCCGATATAACAAGTCAACACATAAGCCCAGTTCACTGAAGGAACCGTCACACTCACCTGTACCTTGTACATACATGCTAAGGGTCTTATAGTTGCCCACTAGCCATGACCTGCAAGGGCCGAGCTCTTGTCCATGTACCAAATCCCAGACATCAAGTGTCTTCCAACCTTATATCAATCAATCCCGTAAAGATGTCCAAATATCGGTACATCCCACAATAATGAATATAAATCCTATGAAGATGTCCAAATTACTGGTACATCCCACAATAATAACAAATATCACAACAATCACAACTATAATGATAATAAGAATAATGTTTGTAAAGCCAACAAGCTTTTTATATAAATTCATTGCATGCGATTAACACTTAGGATATCAAATAGTTATTCACTTTCCTTGAACATGCATTGTGACAAGCAATACGAAGGAACAATTATCATGCACAAATAAAACAAGTTGGGTTTTAACTACATTAAACCATCACCTACTGGTCTAAGTGCAATCATCAAGTAAGTTTACAAATATCACCACTTACACCACAACACAGTGTTTTTCTCAAAACACAATGATTTTATTATTCAACAATATTTGTGACAAATCATTTAGCATGTTAATTAACTTCCCAAGTAAAATCAAGTGCTCATATATACTAGCATGCAGTGCAATAAATGACCATGACTTTAGTTAAATCCACTCATTTATAACAAATTAGCCTTAATTCGATTCTTAATAACCATAAAATTATGACAAGGCTTTAGCATAGACTAATTCATCACCCAATGTCTCAACTAGGATGACAATCCACCAATTCAACCAAACTTTTCAACCTATTCACTGCCATTTCTGGTTTACTATAACCAGTTTACATCAACACCTTCCAATTCCAGAAAATACCATAATTACTAGTTACTAATTTTCACAACCCATAGTCCAATATCTGGACACCAACACATATATATTCTAATGAATTATCATAATTAACACATAATTCTCAAAATCATCAAGACTTGCCCCCAAAAGAATAATTAAACCAAATTAGATTTCATCCATTTTCACATTTTGATTATTACCAACCATTTACCGTGCCCGTAGGCCTAAGCATGAAATTTTCCATCAAACTACATTATAGTAATGCAATTTAAACAAGATCTACTACAAATTAAACCTAGCCTACCTGGACACCAAGCTACTGCTATGGAATGCACGATTTCACGGTTGCCTTGCTTATTCTTACTGCTCAATGTGATCTCGGTCTAACAATAACAATCAAACAATAATTCAACCATTGTTCTACAAATTCTAGGCATGTAGCCTAGATTTCATTGATTTTTAATCCAAGTTCATACATAAACTCATCATTCTAGGGTTTTCTACCCTTCAATCTACTCAAAATCTTTATATTTTGGAATAATTAGATCAATTTCTAATCCCAAGGACATAATCTATCAATACTAACTCAAATTCAAGGGATTTCAACCTATTATTCACTTTAAACCAAAAAATTTCCACCTTGGGTAACTTTATACCCCCAACATGATCAATCTAATGTTATTCTAAGGATTTTAGAATCAAACGAGTGTTAGATTGATGGAAAAACATACCTTGAAGGAGGAAATTGAAGAAAACGCCTCTCCAACGTTGCAAAATGAATATTTTGAGTTTTGGAACTGAAATCCGTCAAAAATAAACTTATAAATTGCCATCATCCTATTATAGCAGGAAAATTTCTGCTATAGCAGCCCCACTATAGTGGCTTGATCCCGCTACGGAGGCCTCAGTTTTTCAGCACCGACAATTTTCAGTAAAATGGTCATAACTTTTTACTTCGATGCCGGATTAATGAACGGTCGATGGCGTTGGAAAGAAGACTCAGAGGTTTTTATTTTGGTGGATATTGGAACCAATAACTCTTTATATTCTAGGAGGAGTACTCAATTAATGTTGACCCTAGTTTAAACTTAGTTCGAAACTAAATCAGTAAGGATACTTTCGGCTTAACTTTGTGCTAGGGGTATTGTATGACTTTAATTCATAATTAATATACTTACATGCCAAGGAATTGATCCTAACACTTTAGATATTTTCAGTAACGATGAAACGGATCGTTACAGTACTAGTTTAGAGTAGGCATTTTTTGTTTTTTTCCTGTATGTATCCTTTGTGGAAAATAATAAAAACTTTAAAGTTCTTATTTTATATTTCTGTGTTTTCCTTGAAATGTAGAAAGATCTAAAAATATCTTTATTGATTTTTTAACAACCTTTACAGGGAAATGAAAAAGTTGCTATGGTTGCTTCATTTTTTGTAGACCGTCAGGTCGCACCTTTTCAAATTCAACTGAAAAGGCCACATGGATCTTACATATTGGCAGTAGTTAAGGCAGTTTGTTGAGATCATTTAATGGGTTTCATCCTATACAAGAAACCTATGCCTTATTCCTTTTTTCTTCTCTTTACTGCTTTATCATCATGCTTCTTAGGAAGAATAAGATAAGATCCCTTACTTTAAGATCACATAAATGAGCCCTTGACTTAGTATTTTTTCCTCGTTTTAAGTGTCAAAAGTGTCGTGACACCATGGTACATCAACACCCTCAACTTAGAACGTTTGCATATCCTTAGGCAAACAAAGCAACACAAAGACGCTTAACAAGAGAAATCTAAGGAACCTACAACAGTCAGTTCACAACATTTTCAACCCCCTTCTTTACTCATATTTAAAAACCACTGTGCATACATACATTTCTCAATATCATAACCCAAAGGGATCAAGAAATGGCAGCAGGCTATAAAAAAAAAACCCAAGCAATATGTGCAAATGGCATTTAATCGAACAGACAACAACCAACAATGCAACCCATGTGCCCTCACAAAAAAGAGGTCCCATGTGCTCACAATCTTAAAGATATAATTAAAATTAGGGACTGAATTCAAGACAATCACTCTCTCAAAGAAGTTCAACAATGTGCGTGCAATACCATAAGCTTCCCTTTATTTTTGACGACTTAGTTTTTTTTGGACTGTTGGATTAGGATCACTATAGGACGTTTCTATGCTTGTAATATAGGCTTAGGGATGGGCAATGGTAGATATGGATTTAGTGACTAAACCCTCCTTGAAACTACAATACTTTTGGCTCGGCTTTTCAACCTCTTTTATTTTCTTCTCTCTTATCCTCCTTTGTTTTGGTTTGGATTTCGAAGGCGGTTTATTTTCTTTTCACAATTTCTATATATTTCTCTCTTTTTTTTAATAATTTATTCAAGCACAATTTTCTTTTTCTTTTTCTCTTTTTCTTACCGCACCCGAATCCTATTTCTTTTCTTTTACCAACCTCCTTCTTCATACCCACTAGGTGCTACGCACCCCTATAATAGCCAACCTCTACTTAGGCGATTAGCCTGAGTTGAGGTACATACTGTCCAAGGACTGACCAAGGCCCCAACACAGGTTTATTGTAATGGAAAGTTGAATCTATTAATGAAAGAAATGGGTAAATATTAGGGTCAAACTTAGGATCAAGGGATATACATTTTGTTTGTTAGGGCGTTTAGGCTAAAAGCGGACTAATGCAACAACAACCTATGATCCTTTCCTAATCAACCATCCTACAACCTATGCAAGACTAATGTGCAAGTTCTAGATTGCACACACAAAGTGAAATAAGTATGCATCCCACACACATATGGCACAAAGTTACACTATCACTTACTACCTAGTCTGTTCATGCAATGCTAAGCTACAGTTATTTTGTCTAAAATACTAATTCCATAACAGATCTACAATGGTCATACTATAAACAAAACACATAGTTGAAACAAAATTTTTTGAGGGCTATCCGTAGAACATTTTTGAAAATCACCGGGGTTACTCAGACTTCACACGAAATACAAAACATCAATCCTAGAATTCATTAAGGTTCCCTTACTTTTCTCCTAATTAAAAAAACAAAATAATAAAAGCACCCTAAATATATCGATTTTAATATGATAGCACACCCAGGGAAAAAAAAACACTACAACAAAACCCCCTAAGTGGTGGTACACTCCCACCCCTAACTTTAAGAACATGAAGTGTCCTCACTACATGTATATTAGAAAAAATAAAAATGAGGGGGAGGGACATACCTGTGGCACTTTAGGCGCCGGATTTGTTTGCTTCCTATGCTGGGGTATCAGAAGGCACCCCAATAGCAGCAATAGTGGCCTCAACGGTGGTTGTGGTACTAAGATCAACCTTGGAACCAGTTGTGGCTGGTGCACTCAATGGTATCAAACTAGTAGGGGAAACTATCACACCCGCACTCTCCTTAGTAACAACATCATCATCAAACGGGACCTCACAAACTCTGGAGCTCTTGGTTCCATGCCCCCTCTCATGTATCTCAGATAAATTGTCCTGAGAGGTCTGCTTGATTGCCTCCATCAGCTTCTTCAAGTCATCTTTATCTCTCTTTCTCTTTATCTTTCTTCTTTTGCTCTCTTGCTCACTACCAACTTTGGTGGTCTTCTCTTTTCCCTTGGTGCCCCATATGTAGTGCACCTTGAGCTCCTCGATAATGGGCATGATGGGAGTATAAATAGTTGGGTATGGTCGGGATGCCATGTTCTCCACTGCTGTACATACAGCGACCAAATCCACTCTAATCCCATCCAAGTTGGGAGACTGCGCACCCTCAACTTTATCTATAATCCTCTGCTAAAAGCTGTCAAAGTGAGTCTGCAACTCGCACACCTCTGTACGGATCTATCTTTTCACCCATGGTTGAACACCTTTCTCAATATTGTCCACCTTTCACTAGACGGTGTTCAACCTTTTTAGTACTTGATTCATGAACTCTTGTGACACTAAAGCATACCTACCGATAGGTGAGAGAGATATGGCTGATCCAAGAGTAGTGGTAGGTGAAATGGGCACTGAAGCTGGTCGGGAGGTGGATGAGCTAGTAACATAGGTTGTCGCTAGAGGCTTGGGCCTCGTGGGCTCAGTCTGCAACTCAAACTATGCATCCCTAATATACCCAATGTCTGTAAAACCAGAAGTATAAATCTTCATTGAAGCAACTAATTAGAAGGCACTCTATATCAACCCAGCTTATATAATAACCTTTGCCTTAGAAATTGGGTTCATCGGGTCACGAATCAAACCCAAATCTGTCGTAGAAAAACCATTATGAAATTATCAACCTCTGGCAATATTGGTACCCCACCTTCCAAACACATCCTCGTGACTAGGCAAGGGAATGTGATGCTAGTCTCTAAATTCACCGCTCTGTCTCAGATCTCCTAAGCAATGATTCTAGAAAAGTCAATCTCATACCCCCTTCATAATGCCAGCCACCAAAGCATCCTGGTCAGGGATAAGAACAGTGTTACTAGATGTGGGCCCCAACCTGTGGTGAACCAATGTCCACCAAGACTTAGCTATAAAATTTAAACTCCCTTTGTTGATTTGTGAATATGTGTCAGCAGCCCAAGGAGCATTTTCTTTATCCATGGCAATAATGTTTGCCATCCAGCAGAGGTGAATCATTTTGTCGTCATTTGAAATTTGCTTTGATTTCACCTTTTTTATCTCCTCAATGTGGATGTCAATCTCTGCAGTATTTGCTGGAGGTATAAAATCCTCACTATGTAAGAAGTGGGAAATAGTCTGGGCTGAGACATTCACATTGATCCCCGAATCAACACTATTTGGAGGGGGTCATGGACTTTTCACAAAAGGCCCTACAAAGATAATACCTTCAGCGACATATGGTAGGCTTTATAAAACACCCAAACTAGAGTTGGGCTGTATTTACCAGGTTCCACATCCATCCACTCAAACTTGTACTTTCTGAATAACTTGTCAAAGTCGGGCATCTCAGACATGCCCGACGTCAATAACTTTGGCTCTATATAAAATCATCTCTTCGGTTGACCAGTACTTGGGACAATGGCAATGTACTAATTATAAAGCTCACGTATACCACAAATACCCTATCGATTCACTATCGCCTGAGGGGCCACTTCAACCTGAAGACTAGGCTAAGCAGAAGCTGGAAGTTGGATTTGTTGTGGGGGACTCTCAGTGGAGTCCTCATCATCTGCTTCACTGCTGGATAAATTTGCACCAGACCCCAAGCAAGCCTGGTCTTTGGATTAACTACCAGATGCAGTCCTATCCCCATTCCCAGAGTCACTCTCATCATCACCACCATTTTTGTCAGACTCAGATTCTCCTTTCTTTTTAGTGGTGATGCCTTGGCATTCTTCATGTGGGGCCTAGCTCGACCACCCCAGGTTAAACTCTTCCATGGCTTGACAGGACCTGATATATAATACTATTCCATTGAGCCACTCGACTCCTCTTCTGTGGGCACATCCTTTAGTTGCAAAGTGAATTGTGCTTGTTTCTTGGAGAGTTGGCTTGCCCCCCTTCTTGTTTCCTTTGGGAGTATCATTATTAGGTTCCATCGTACCTATGGGGGAGTATATGTTAGTAAACGAAATGAATCATCAAAAAAAGCATGTGAAAGTTCAGTAATATAGTCCCTACGAGCCTTGGCAATGAGTCATTGTCTTGGCCTACGACTCGTAGAGTGATTCGTAGAGTCTAGTCTCCATTTTATAAAAATTCACTATCATCCCAATGACTCTACCCTATGAGTCGTTGGTTTATCCTACGACTCTTTGGGTAAATCATTGGGTCAATTTCCTGTAAGGTGCAATACAGGTATCTCAGTATGGGTATACCCTACGACTCATTGGGTGACCCTATGAGTCATTGGGTGACCCGTTCTGAGAGCAATAATTATAGTTCAGGGACTTAGACTTCTTGAACCAAAGTTCCAGTCACTACGACTCACGCGATGACTCGTTGCCTTAGGGTATGAGTCATTGCGAGAGTCGTAGGGACTGTAAATTGGTAGTCCCTGCATATGCATATTCTCAAACATAATCTTACGCATACTTCATCAATCCAACCAAAATTTTGATCATTAGAGTGGTAAAGAAACCACTCCTCCCATGCACATTTGAATCACATCACTAGGGTTACTCACATTTTAAGCAAACACAAGTTTTCAATAATGAAAAAGAAATATGGAAACTCCCATGTCCTTACTCAAGAAATTTATAACTAGGGATGTTGATTTGCATATTATTAATAGCATAACCCTAGAACAAGTTCATGTTGAACAATCAATGACACAAAACTAACAGTGAATTGAACTTACTTGAAATTTTAGACATAGATGCTTGAAGGACTCTTTGACTCCAAAAATTCCCTAACAATTGCTTTAGACTTGTGAATTTCGTGCAAGTTGGAAGTTTTGATGGAAGATAGAAGTTATTGGGGCAGATTTTATAGCAATAATGGGTGATGGAGGTTAGTTATGGAAGATAGAGGGAGTTTCGCTTGTTTGAAAAGGAAATGGAATCGAATCACATTAAATCTAGATTTTAAATCGTGAGTCGGGTCGGGTCGGGACCGATCGCTCACATATTTGAACCAAAATTCACCCATTGATGATGACTTAGCCCTACAACTCATTGCCAATGGCTACGAGTCATTGGCTCCCTAACTTACCTGGGGCTACGACTCATTTTGAGATTCGTTGGGATTCCAGTGATTTCCACTTGGGTTTGCCTGCTATTACAAGTCACCCTACGAGTCGTTGGGTGAACCATTAGGCCTGAGCACCAAAATAATTTCTGGTTCCTTTTGAACTTTTCAATGCTCTGCACATGTCAACACACGTTACCCTATAAAAATAAAAACTAAGTACAAAATCCTTGGGTTGCCTCTCAAGCAGCACTTGATTTAAGACGTAGTTAGTTTGGCTACTCAGACTTCACCAAACTAACCCATGGGTTACCTCCTATACAATGCCTGATTTAACATCGTGACACGACTCGGGTTTTCTTGGTTACTCAGACTTCACCAAGAACTACATCACATATCATCTTGACCTCATCTACATTACCGAGGTAATGTTTCACCGTTTGGACATTCACTTTAAACTTTATGCCCTCATCATTTTCAATCTCGATTGCACCATAAGGATACACCATCAATATTCTATAAGGTCCCTTCCATCTTGACCTCAGCTTTCCAGGAAACAGTTTCAACTTAGAATCAAATAGCAGTACCATATTATCGACGGTGAATTCTCTTTTCTCAATCCTGCGATCATGGTACAATTTCATCTTCTCTTTGTATAAAGCTGAATTTTAATAGGCGTGGAGACGTAATTCATCCATCTCATTCAACTTTTCCAGTCTCAAATTTACCGTATCACTCCATTGCAAATTTAACTGCTTCAGTACCCACAATGCCTTGTGGTCAAGGTCAATTGGCAAGTGGTATTCCTTTCCGAACACGAGCTGCTATAGGGACGTGCCAATAAGAGTCATAAATGCTGTCCAATAGACCCATAATACATCATCTAACTTTCTAGCCCAGTCTGTTCTATTGGCATTCACAGTCTTTGCCAGAATGGACTTGATCTCTCGAGTGGAGACCTCAACTTTCCTACTTGATTGCGGATGGTAGGGGGTTTCCCTCTTATGTTTCATACCATATTTCTCAAGCAAGTCTTTGAACAGACGATTGCAAAAGTGGGAGCCTCCATCACTAATGAATGCTCTCGGTGTATCAAATCTGGAGAATATATTCTTTCTCAAAAATACGGTCACACTCTTTCTTGCATTGTTTGGGAGTGTAATTGCCTCCACCCACTTTGAAACATAGTCAACAATAACCAAAATATACTTCATACCATATGAGCTCATGAAGGGGACTATGAAATCATGGCCCATACATCAAATAACTCAAGCTCTAGTATTGGGGTCATTGGAAGCTCTTGCCTTCGTGAGATGTTTCCTTGTCTTTGGATTTGGTCACAAGCTCTTGCATAGTCATGTGCATCCCTATGATTGGTGGGCCAGTAGTACCCACATTTCAAGATCTTATGCGCAGTCCGCGCACTACTATGTTGACTGCCAACTGGTGAAGAATGACATGCCTCTAGATACTTATCATCTCTACCTCAGGAACACATCTACAAATCAGTCCATCCGCACAAATTAGGAACAAGTATGGCTCATCCCAGAAAAACTTTCTCACATTATACATAAACTTCTTGCACTGCTGAAATGATAGGTCCTTAGGTACTACATAACTTACCAAATAATTGGCAAAGTCTGTAAACCATGAAATCAAGTCTCGTGATGCGGCTAATACCTGCTCATCTGGAAAAGTATCATCAATCTCAAGCTCATCCTTAAGTTTCAGCATTGCCGCTTTTTCAAGGCACAATAAGTGGTCAGCCATATGATTTTCAGTTTCCCTCCGATCCTTGACCTCAAAGTCAAATTCCCATAGCAACAATACCCAATGAATCAACCTCGGTTTTGAATTCTTCTTTTCCATAAGGTACCTAAGATCTGCGTGGTCAGTATGCACAATCACTTTTGTGCCAAGCAAATAAGGTCAAAATTTCTCAAACGCAAATAGCACAACAAACAACTCTTGTTCAGTCACAATATAATTTTTCTGAGTAGGATTAAGTGCTTTGCTAGCACAATAGATCGGATGTAGAATTTCCTCTTGACTTTGGCATAGGACTGCTCCTAGTGCCACACCACTAGCATCACACATAACCTCAAATGGCATGGACCAATCAGGTGACACAATAATAGGAGCCAAAATCAACTTCTTTTTCAGACATTCAGATGCCTTCAGACACGCCTCATCAAACACAAACTTTACCTCCTTCTCAAAAGACTTGCACAAGGGATGTGCAATTTTAGAGAAATCCTTGATGAATCTATGATAGAACCTAGCATGCCCCAAAAAGCTCTGAATACCTTTCACAAAAATTAGTGGAGGCAATTTTTCAAGTACCTCAATCTTTATTTTATCGACCTCAATCCCTTTCTTTGAAATTTTACAACCAAGCACTATTCCTTCTTTGACCATGAAGTGACACTTCTCCTAATTTAGCACCAAGTTGCAATCTTCACATCTTCTCAAGACACTAGCAAGATGGGCCAAACAATCTTCAAATGAGTCACCGACAATTGAGAAGTGGTCCATAAATACCTCAATAGTATCCTCCACCATGTCAGAAAAGATGGACATCATGCAATGCTGAAAGATTGCCGGTGCATTACACAGGCCGAAAGACATTTTCTTGAATGCTAATGTCCCGTATGAACTATCGCACCTCATTTTTCTCGCAAAAAGCGGGATTCGATATGACAACTCTTTTTAGGACATTTTAAAGATAGCAGTCGCCACCTAATGAATTAAGGTGCGTTGGGGAACCATTCTAAGTTAATTACGAGCTTATTTTAATTATTATTGATCTACGTTACCAGGAATTCGGGTAAGGATTCAAGCTACCTCAAAAGGAGGGTATTAAGCACCTTTCAAGATCCACTAATGTAGGTCCCGGCCGAATTCATATATTATGTGGGGGAATTTTACGTTATAAGCAAAGGTCAATTATTTATTAACTTAATATTAGCCAAGTGTTTACAAACATGAAAAAAAAACAAAAACTAAACATATGATTCAGTTATTACCTAATTAATAATAATAATCTAAGTGATCAACTAATAAGGTGCAAAAAAAATGTAAATCAGATCAGCGAGGAGATAGAAGGGACACAATTTATATGGCAAAAGATTTATTAAATAATAAACCTAGACTACCCCAAATAATCAAACATTCAAAAAAAAAAAAAATCTAATTCAAAAGATTTGGCAAGGGTTGCTTTTATCCTGTTCGGATCAGCACCCGACTTATTAGCGGATGACAATGTCACATATCGCATTGTCGGATTCTGCTCGGGTCAACTTCCATCATTTTCGACTATCTACCCACCCCGCCTAGTTTAGTTATTAAGTCTAAAAACATTCTAGAGAAAATGATCAAACTAACGTTTCCTAAAATTCCTACCCGTCCTAACTTTATGTCCAAGTGGCGTTGGACGATCTATTTTGAATTTGTGGTCTAGACAAAGAAAGCTTAGGTTGCCTAATTAGACTCGCAATTCGCGTCAAATAAAACAAACAAGACCTGCAAGTAGCACATAATGGTTTCATAGAAGCCTCTTGGTTAATTAGATTGATTAGGTGATCAAAACATGGAAAGGTTGATCAAGTCAATCCTATAGGCATGATCTATAGGTGAGAATTAAGTTAACATGCTGGAAAATTTATTAACCTACATGATTTCTAAAAGAGATGTTGTTGACTTACTAACAAGCTAGTGACTCTTATTTTATATACTATAGGCATGCTATTACTATGAAATGTAGTGTAGGCAGAAACTAGTTGGTATGCCGATATGATCTCCAATTACCAAGTTAGACTCGCTAACGTTAATCCTATGGGCATGATTTCTATGTGAAAACTAACAAGTTAAACATGCTAAAAATAATATGAAAGCTTATAAATGGATTCTGTATGAATAAGCTTAAGCTAATATGCTGAAAAGTAATATTAAGAGTCTTAGAACATGATATCAAGGTGAAATAAAATTAGTTTGCATGCTGGAAATTGATAATGAACCTATAGACATGGTTTCTAAGTGAGAAAGTGCTCAAGCAATATGCTGAAAATTTGTTTAATAAACCTGTGTAAGTGATAATTACTAATTTAAACATGCTAACACTACAATTTGGCTTGATTTTAATCAAATACTATGAGTGTGAGTTTGAAAACAAAACAGAATAATTTCTACATGGCAAACTTCAAACTGAAGATACCAATTTGTTATGCAGAAAGTTAATATGAGGTCCTATAGATATGATTTCTATTAAAATGACATGCTGAAATGATAAAATCCTATAGACTTGGTAGCTAACTGTTGGGAGTGCTTAACATACTAAAAGATGAACATATCCTATAGGTATGGAATCTAATGCTATACGGAAAATTGTCAAAGCATGCAAAAGGAAAGCAACATTTAGCAAGTAGTTTCCCACCTCCAAGCAGTCCCATAATTGTTCATTACATCAATAGAATTTATACAATAATTATTACAAACTGAGCAAATAGAATAATATGAAAGAAAATAAAAGGTCTCTCTTATTCGATATCTCAGGCAACTCTCCTCCAGCTGAATGATTTCCAATAGAGAACCTGCTAGACATGAAAGGTATACCAAACACACAAAAGCATACTATTTCAAACAATTCCAAAAATCACACGAAGCAACACAAGGTATTCAAAGAACTCGAACAGAACATGCTAAGCATCCAAATACATCAAATGACTAAGAAAAAGTCCAAACAAGCATTTTGGTTCACTGGAATCTAAACATAAAAGGAACACCACAAATACTCAAGCCTATGGACGGACATACCTTAACTAGTTGCAAAAATTAAACACATGAGTTTGAAAACATACCGGTTAAACAAAGTAGTAGGGAATTAGAGAAAGCAAAATGGAGACCACATCCAAGCGAGCAGTAAAGTCTAAACAAGAGTATTGCAGCAAAGTAGAAGCTAAAGCCAGAAAATTAAATCAAGTACTTGCAAAGAGTCAAGAGCAGAATATCTTTTTTTGTGTATAAGACTGAGAGTTAGAGGGTGCCCAAAGTCTGTAAGAGTATGAGTCAAGCTCTCTCCATAATAGTGAGGGGGGCTCTTGATTATACAGTAAAGTGGAGTGTACCAGTAGAAGGAAAAGAATAAAATCCCAAGAGTGAATCAGGGAGACTACTTTCCTTAAGGATGGATGAATCAATTAAGAGTAGGAGATCATGCCAAGTTTACCATAATTAAACAAGTAAGAAAATCTGTCCAAACAAAATAAGGATAGGATAATAAGTAAGTAGATCACAAGATCATGTAATTTACCAAAATGGGCAAACAGTGAAGTTATCACATGATTTCATACACAAATCAGCCAGATAATATTCTCAATTAAGTGTAAAAATGAGTCAAGTTTACCATAGAAAGAAAAATCAATTATAGGCATGCTACAGTCAATCACTGATGGTTCCCAAAAAACTTACCAAATACAAACCAACGCTAAGCTGTCACATGATTTAATGCTAATCAGATAAGAAGAAAAATTTCAAATTATCACATTTGACACAACATGTACCAATCTAAAGTTAAGTAACAGAAAGTGAATTCAAATTTGAGTCCCATAATATATCGAACTATATTTGAATCCTATGATAAAGGGTGCTGAATTGATAATCATAATTACTCACAAATCGGGAACTAAGACCGAATATGATTCAATGCTAACTGATTTCACACCAAACTTATTCTATCAGGCAAAATTCAGAATAAAAACTCATAACATCTTTAACAAATCAGTACCCAATCGATACAAAATTTAAGATTGATAACATTTCATACATTTTGGGGATTTTCACATGTCAATTTAAAGAATCAAATAAGCACAAAATTAACCGAATCAAGTCAAAACCATAGCCATGATTTTCATAAATTTCAAATCTAGAAATCAAGCAACGCAAACAAAAAATGAAATTTAATTAGTAATAGAAATCAAAACCAAAACATTCATAGTTTTCTTAAAATTCGATCTTGAAGGGCCAATTTACGGGCTTTTCTCCCCAAAACTGTGATCTACATTATTTTTGAATCACGGAGAGACTCCGGTGATATTCTCGCGATGGAGGCTCGACGAATATCGACCCCGACAATGCAGCGATGGAGAAAGGTGAGAGAGAGAGGAGGACTAAAAAGGTGAGAAGCGGCATAAGGTGTGGCGTGGTGCTTGATTCTTCGTACCTTTTCCAAGTTCACCGGAGAAGAGAAACTTTTGGAGTTTTAAGATTTTGTGAGTAAAGGAGAGAGAGAAAAAAGTCTGAGAGAGAGGAGGCATCATTGTTGGACGGTTCACCAGCCATGATGGCCGGAGGTGGTGGTGGTTTCACCAGCCATGGTGGCCGGAGTTGAGGAGGCGGTGCGGATCGAAAGAGAAGGTTGGGCAAGATGGGAAGGCCTGGTTCATGGTTCATCAATGGAGGTTTGCCGATGGGATTACCATCGGCTAGTGATGGTTGTGGAGAGGGGGTGCGGCTGGTTGAAGGGTAGAGATTGAGAGAAGAGAATAGAGGGAGAAAAGGGTGGCGGCTATGGGGTGAGAAATGGGATTAGAGTTTTTGATTTGGGAGGTTTGATTAGTTTAAAAGGAAAGGAAAGGGAAATTTAATCTGAGTTGTTGGATCATTTTTGATTGAAGGATGAGGTTAAATTAGAATATGGGTCGGCTCATTGGGTCATCAGAATTGGGTTAAGTGAAATTGAATTGGAGATTTCAAATTGGGTCAAATTAAAATCAATTTGGGTTAAAATACAAAATTGGGTACAAATGGCTATAATTTAAATAAATTTAAAAAATGAATTGAATTAAACTGCTATTTAGTAAATACTATGATGAACCAATAACAATAATAAAATTAGCAAACATCATAAGAATCGTTATCATGAATAACTTACGTATATAAAATCAATGACACTTAGTATATTATTTGAAATTGACGTTATTAATAATTTGAAATAAATATTAATAATAATTCTAATATTATTATTATTATTATTAATAATAATAATAATATTAATAATAAACTACATATTATGCATTTGCAAATTACGATTATGGATTTAAAATACTTGCATAAATAATTTAGTAATATTAAAATATTTGTGTAATATACTATCTTTAAATTAATAAATTATACATATACTATATGAAATTGGCAATAATAAATAATAAATAAAAATAAATTAAATATTTTAAAATTATGAATGCAAAATGTCAAGATTTATTTGGTATAAAAATGATAAGTAAAGAGATATTAATATCTGGAAAAAAATAATTTTGTAAAATAGCAGCCTAGGAGGGACACCGGGAGGTCAAAATTAGGTGTCAACATGGAAAAGTGAAAGTGGTATTCCTTTGGTCCTCAGGAGCAATCAAAATCTGATTGTAACTTGAGTATCCATCAAGAAAACAATACTATCATGCAAGAAGGTCTAACATCTAATCTATGAATGACATGGGAAAGTGATCATTTTTAGTCCATGCTTCCTATAATCCATGCAAACTCCTTAATCAGTGATTCGCCTAATAGGAATAAGCTCATTCTTCTCGTTTGGAACCACAGTGATTCCAACTTTCTTTGGCACACATTGGATCAGACATACCCATTTGCTGTCAGCAATAGGATACACCACACCAGCATCGAACCACTTGATGATCTCCTTCTTAACTACCTCTTGCATAGGCAGATTAAGTCTTCATTGATGCTCAATACTAGGAACACAATCTGGCTCAAGTTGGATTTTATGTGTGCAAATTCTAGATGAAATCCCAATGATATCGGTAATGGACCATCCAATGACCCTCTTAAACTTCTACAAAATAGAGACTAGAGCCCCAACCTGCCAATCTACCAGATCAACTGCAATAATAATCGACAAAGTGTTGTTGGCTCCCAAGAATGCATAATATAGATGTGATAGAAGGGCTTTGAGAACCCCAAATAGGAGACTGCTCAATAGAAGGCCTAGCCAGTTGGGTCACTCTATTTTTTAAATCAAGATCTAACTTTTTTAGTGCAAAAGTGTAAGAACCCGAACTAGAAAATGCGCTCACCATCTCATCATAACCATCAATATCATCACCCTCGAAATTCATGGTAAGCGCTGCAAGTGCTTAGACTCCAAGCCTTTCCTCAGTAGGAGCTACCAATATATCCTCATCGACTGTATCAATCACAAAGATCACACACATGTCCTTTGGCTACTTCATGGATTGGCATACATTAAATGTCACTTCCTCATGATTTAATCCAAACTTCATCTACCCAATCTCCATATCAATCAATACTCGCCCAGTCACAAGGAATGCCCTTCCCAAGATAATAGGAACCTCAAAGTCAATCTCACAGTCAAGGATGACGAAATCAGTCAAAAAAATAAACGAAATCAGTCAAAAAAATAAAGGATGCAACCCTCGCCAAAACATCACATAAAATTCCTATAGGTTTTTTCATGGTGTGATCTACCATAAAGAGTCTCATTAAAGTCGGTTTGGGCAGCCCCAACCCTAACTATTTATAAATAGCTAGTGGCATCAGATTAATACTAGCACCCAAATCACATAAAGCTTTGGTAAAGTTGAATGACCCAATGGTACATAGAATCGTGAAAGCTTTAGGATATTTCTTCTTCTCAACTAGAGACAGGGAAGTTATTGCACTGAAATGGGCACTGCAATGGTGTACATTATCAATGGGCTTAAAACTTACAGTCCTCTTTTTTGTCACCAAATCCTTCATAAACTTTACGTAACCTGGCATCTGCTCAAGTGCCTCAAATAGAGGAATATTCACAGATAATTCTTTCAATATTTAGATAAACTTGTGATATTTTCCCTCTTTAGCCTTCTGCTTCAATCTTTGCAAAAAAATAGGAGGAGATCATGAAATGGGAGTCAATACTTACGGGACCTCCTTTTCCTTCCCCTTTGTAGCTCTAGCCTTCTTTTTAGCAACTGGAGGCTTTTCAGATGTAATCACATCATCAATTAGATTCTTACAATTAGCATCTCTCTTATCATTGACAATCACCGACTCAACATCATTTATAATAACCGCGGGCATAGCTAGATCAATAGTCATCTTACCACTCCTAGTGGTAATTGCCATGCAATGACCATTATTTTTCGTATTTTGAATGGTGTTTCTTGGAATTGTACCTTACTGACACTGATTCATTGTGGTTGAAATCTGAACAAATTATTGTTCAAGCTGCTTAATGGTGGTAGCATGTGATTCGACTTTTTGACTCATCCCCGAAATATCTGCTCTAAGCCCTTGAGGCAGTTTTCAGTATTCTATACCCCTTTTACCACTTTTGCAACCATGTCTTCCATCCTCGAATTACTAGAATCAGCGTCACGGTTCCCCGGTGGAACATACAGACTACTTCTGTCTTTGTAATCATTCTTTCTCTTCCAATCACCATCTCTCCCTCTACTCCTATCTTTATAGCCAGACCTATTATGGTTATTGTATTTATAGTAGTTCCGACCTTAGTTCCCTTAACCAAAGCTCCAATTGTCTTGATTAGACCCTTGTCCTTTGGCTCAGAAACCTTCCACCTAATCATTTAGATACTTAGGCTCCTTCTCAGAATCAGAGTCAACATGTCTGGGTGTCTTACCTTGTGAACCAACCGCATTCACCTTTTCTAACCCCGCAGCTGTAAACTATTTTATGAACATACTAAATTCAGTCCTCAATTATGCTAACTCTTAGGCTACAAAATCATCAATCATGTGCTGCTCTACAGATGCTCCTATCATATAAGTACATGCGATTGTGTCTGCCTCTCTAGTGTGCCAACCCTGCTTGGTTTTAGTGATCCTATCTAGAATCTCAAAAGCCTTCTCCCACATCAAACTCATAATCGATCTACTGGTCACTGTATCTGCTAGAGCTTTATTGTTCATATTTAAACCTCTGTAGAATATCTCAGACAAAGTACGGCCCGGTATTATGTTATTTGGGACATTCTACAGGTTTTTCTTAAACCTCAACCAAGTTTCTTACAACGCTTCCAAATATAACAACCTTAAGTTATAAATCTCATCTTTCAACTGTAACATTTTGGAAAGTGGGAAAAATTGCTCTAAAAGTTGTGTCTTTAGTTCTTGCCAATTAGTGATCGACCCATGTGACAGCTCAGTCAACCAAAGAGTGGCTTCTTCAGTCAGAGAGAAGGGAAATAACCACAGTCTAATACTATCCTGGCTCACACCAGGTAGGTTGTAGGAAGTGTAAATCCCTACAAAATTCATTAAACGAAGATTTGTATCAACAATAGGAGAGCCCATGAACACTCCCTTCAAGTTCAGCAACGGTATCATAGCACTGGTGATGTCAAACTTAGTTCCTGGTGGCAATGCTGGTGGAACAATAACACCCACTTCTTGTACCTCAAAGAAATCTAGTTCATTCTCTAAATCATCAAATTGAGGAACATAATGTTGAAGAAGATGTTGCCTCCTATTTCTCCTTAACCTATTCTACTCCTCAAGTGCGGTTAGAGGACCCACTTCTGCTTGTCTAGCCCTTTCTTCCAGTGTTGCCTATCTGGCAGCCTCTTGTCTTGCATTTTCTTCAGCAACTAAATGAGCGGTGGTTTGGTCTGCGGTCTCTTGAAGCCTTGGGTTCTTCAACCCTTGGTTCAGAACTCCTTCAGCATGAACTCCTTTGTTAACCATTCTTCTTCTAGCTCGCAGAGTTCTTTCAATTTCCAGATCAAGTGGAATCAAGGGATTACCTTAACTCCGAGTGTTGGGCATGCACTGGTGTGTACCTTATAAATAATTAAAAAAGTAAAATCTGAAAACAGAAACCAGCAGCTAGACAAACACAATCAATCAACTTCTCCATCGTATTTCCCCGTAACAATGCCAAAATTTGATAACTCCCAAATTACACCTCTAATAAAGTATAAAGTGGTCGCTGGTCAAATATAAAATCCAACTAGGTCGGAGTCGATCCCATGAGGAATAGGCCAAAATTTCTATCAATGTGTCTATCTAAGCAATCAATAAGTAATTTTCTGTAAAAGGGGGGGGGGTTGTATTTCTGATTTCAAATTTTAACAATTGTTGATTTTATTTGATTTGTAATCAATATAAGAGAGGCACTAGGACTGTGTTCCCCATAACTTCATAACTCCGTAGGTTCTTCATACTAGTGATCTCTCTCGGTTCTTGGCATGTAGAATCAATAGGTTATGTTCATCTAAATGGCTTTCCACACTTGTTTAGAAGACTATTCTCAAATAAGTTTTCTCTTCTCCTGAGTTTTGCACTACTAACCCCTATCTTGGATCCCAGATTAGCTTTTTCGGATTATCATCTCAAGTTATTAATTGAAGGTTGATAGCTCCAAGTCTTCCTTTTTCCTATCTGTTACCCCTTATTTCATCGTGAGTAAAGATAATGCGAGTTCTAACTTCTGCAACCATTAAAAAGCAATCAAACTAAAGAGAACAACAATACATGCATAAACACCCTTTGAGAATCACTTCGTACTACGAACATTACTTTGTTAATCCGTCATGGTTCCCACAACCCTAGTTGTGGTGTGTTTAGCTGCTCAAGATTGCAAGAACACAATAATAATTCTAAGAAGAAAACATAATTATGACTTAGAAAGAATAAGATGAAAAACTACGAATCTCAACTTGAATTAAAACAGTAAAAATTGATATTCATACTTCAAAGAACAATAATATGCCTCAAAAATATCAAAAGAATGTAAACTGAAACAATAAACCAAATAAGAGTATTTATAGATATAAAGAAAACCTATCCTAAACAAATTCTGATTACAAGGTCGGCAAAGGCTACGACTCTGGCAATGAGTCGTAGGGTATGATGATGACTCGTTGTATGTCTTCGGGGCATCCATTTTTGTCTCTTCTTCAGGTGCTAATTACTGCTCGTATGGTCACCTTATGAGTCGTAGGGTGACTCATTGCCACTAGGTCAGTTTTGTACCTTTACGAAACTTGGCCAATTGCACTCAGGACGATTCTACCCAATGACTCATCTAGTCTGGTGACGACTCATAGGCTGCACTCATTGCCACTAATACCAATTTGTACATCTTCTGGACTTTTAGCCAATCTGCTCAGGATGACTCATACTACGACTCGTAGCGTGACCCAGTGAGTCATAGACTACCCAAATAGCCAAGGTCTTTTTCAACTTTCCAAAGCCCCAAAACTTACTGGTGTCACAACGTCTATGGCTACGAGTCGTATCATGATCTAACGACTTGTAGCCCAATTTTAGTTTCCACACTTGTGCCAATTTTTCATCCTTTTTTTCCTTCGCTCACTTTTGAACCCTGTTTTCCAGCAAAACTACCACAAAAACATCATATCCACATAAACGAGCCCTTGACTTAGCATATTTTCCCCATTTTAAACATCAAAAATCTCGTGACACCATGGTACATCAGGTCCTGATCTGGGTGTTTCCACACCAACACATGTATCTCTTTTCACTTTATATTACATGTAGCGTTATCCTCCACCCCTGAAAATAATCTTAATAGCAAGCGTGTAAAATAAGAGCATCATATCCATACATAATTACTTTGGCCCCATGGTGGGTGCCAAATTGTTTATCCTGAAATCGGTACAGTTGAATTGGTATATAAGTCAAGAGCATGCATGTTAAATCTAACTCTCTTATGATGTGTTTACCCTTCATAAAAATAATTTTACCCCTTTTTCTAGAGGACCTATTATCCCTTTTTCTAGAGGACATATTATCTATGTAATGAAAACCCGAACAAAAACATAAGAAAAGTAAAGTAAAATAGTATTTAAGAACAAATCAATGAAAACGGGGTCCTTGACAGCATTCCTTGAGAGCTAGGTTCTCTTTCACAAGAGCTATACATAAGCAAGTAAGTAAAGAGAAAATGAATGCTTGGAGAAAAAGTAAAGAATGTATTATATTGCTTAGGGTCTATTCACATATGTTTTACAAGTGATGAGAAATTTCTATTTATATGGTACAATTAATGACTTATAGCCAGTGGAATAGGTTTTCTGGAGAACCCCTATAGAACTATAATTAATGATGTAGCGTCAAGTGTCCTATCCGTTGTAGGCGTTAGCCAATATTCTCTAAAGAGGCTGGTAGAATACGCGTCTGTGTACCTAACAAATTCTGACACCTTTATATCCTGTCCTTTTCTTTCAAGTCATCCTAGCCCTTTGAATAGTGGCATTACCTCGGAATGGTGTTCCCCTTGAAATGGCCTTTGGTGCAGGTTCCATTGATGGCGCCATACTTAGCATTTATCATGGAGCATTAGCTCAAGAGGGTCCCCTCGTTCTGCTCTTCAACTCCCAAGGGTTTTTAATCAATACAAAATTATTTACGGTTACAAAAATAAGTCCAATTCATAATATACAAGCTCTACTTACCAGGTTTCCAATGGACAAAGACCACTGCTATACATGTTATCATTAGAAATTAAGAAGCTTGCAATTAATGTATACTTTAGCAAATCATTTTTGAAAATGTGCATGAAAAATTAATAGAGGACTACTAATATTGCAATCACATTCATGTGCAGAATTGAACAATTAAAACTGCATTTGTAGTTGAAAATAAAACTAGCACCAACTACTGATCTTAAGGAACCAAGTTCCTTAAGTTCGTCTAAACGACAAAGTGAAGCATACTGAATGTTACCAATTGAAATACTTAGCACCTAACAACCAACTCAATATTGTGTAATAAATATGAATTAGGTAGGTAAACCAGGTTCAACTACTGAAATAAAGTGCAACTGACTTAGGTGAATCAGGTTTAACTACTGAAATAAAGTGTAAAATAAATAATAGAGAATACAATGATGTAGCATGAAAATCCTCTTTGCTCAAGGGAGTAAAAACCACGACCTACACTGTATAGGATTTCCAGCAACCTTTACTATCTTCAAAGAGCGGTTTCATATTACAACTCGATAATCTAAGGGAGTAACTCTAGTATCTCAACTCAATAGTTAACTCTAAGTGCTAGACAACCTTCAAAAAAGATAAATTCTCTTTTTTAGAAATCTCTCACAATCACACTACAATAATAGGAATAGTTACAACTCAATAACCCTCATATTACAAACTCAATAAAAACTAGTAACTTTAGCTTTTAACTATATAAACATCACACAAAATAATTCATCAATTTACTCCAACTGATGAACTCGACAAAGACTAATAACCTTAGTCTTTAACTGATCAAAGTTCAATTTTCAATAGTACAGATTATTGCGAAGAAGTCCCGCAATTTTACTCCAATGGTTATTGCTCTCAAGATGATAAATATTTGCGAATACGTAATAGGTACGACAATCTATGATTTTCATATCATATGTATGTTGGAGATTGCCTTGCCTTGGAATATCATGGACTAGGACTTTTACTTTGAATATTACTTAGCTCCCTAAAAGGGAATATTTGATTTTCTTCCTTATAAGAAGGTTGCATCCTATAAGAAAACTTTGACTCCTCTTTGAACTCTATTTCCCATCTTTATATATTTTCTTTTTTGCTCCTCTATTTCTTCTATTTTTTTCTTTCCTTCTTTCACTACTAAAAAAAGACCAAAAAACGACGGCCAAAAGCGATGAACAATGTCGTTTTTTGGTCAAAACCGATGGAAAAGCGACGCAGTCACTTGCATCGTAAAAAGCCTGTTGTTTTTTCAAAATGACTGACTGCGTAACTTTTTTTACGACGGACAACGTCGTTTTTTGGAGAAAAAAAGTTTTAATTTTTTTTTGATCGTTGCTTTTTGTTCTTCATATGAAGAATAAATGATGAACAAAAAAGACGGACAACGTTAATTTTTGAAGAATTTTTATTTTATTTTTTTCAAACAAAGCGACGTACAACGTCTCTTTTTGAAAAAAAAATTTCAGAAAAAGCGACGTTGTTCGTCGCTTTTTGTTCTTCAGAATGAAGGAAAAAAGCGACGGACTGCGTCATTTTTTGAAAAAAAATAATTTTTTTAGAAAAGCGATTGACATCGTCGCATTTCTGGAAATTTATTTTAAAAAAGTTCTTGAAAAGCGACGGACAAAAGCGACCCTGTTCGTCGCTTTTCTGCATTTTTTTTGGATGCAGAAATCTGTATTTTCTGCATCTTTCTACATCCCACCTGCCAAATGAAAATGCAATTCAATATATACAATAGCAAACAACACACATTACTGCTAAAACAATCATATCACACATAATACACTACATTACCAAAACACTTAAGCAATTCAAATCAACAACACTTAAACAATCAATCCAACATCCAAAACACTTAAACAATTAATCCAACAACATCCAAAACACTTAAACAATCCTACAGATTTTCCAAAAGTTAAAAGTTAAGTTCAAGAATATCTAAAAAGTATCTAGAAGCATCAAATCCAACAACACTAAGGAGTAGCCCCAACTAACTCCTCGTCACTCTCTGTGTCTAGTGACATTGCATGATCGATAAAACCTCTAACACCATTAAGATATTCGGGTTCTAAATCCCTACCAGTTTCATAATCCATATAATACATCCACAAATGATGATCCATCTATAAAAATATACATAGTCAATCATAAATTAGCAAGATTCATTAAAGTCGCTACTTAACTATTTCAAGTCACTACTTCACAATTTTAAAGTCACTAGTTAGCATTTTTTACTAGTTAACATTTCCAAGTCAATAGTTTATAATTTTAAGTCATTAGTTAACATTTTCAAGTCAATAGTTCACAATTTTAAGTCATTAGTTAACATTTCCAAGTCAATAGTTCACAACTTCAACAATCACTAGTCCACAACTTCAATTTCAATAAACACTTCATATTTATAAAGTCACTAGTTAGAATTTTTTAAGTCACTAGTTAACATTTTCAAGTCAATAGTTCACAATTTGAATTCACTAAACATTTCATAATTTTAAGTCACTACTTCACTAATTTCAAGTCAATACAAAGTCACTTCTTCACTATTTCAAGTCACTAAACACTTTTAACATTTTTTAAGTTACTAGCTCACAATTTCAATTCACTAAACACTTAACATTTTTTAAGTCACTAGTTCACAATTTCAATTCACTAAACACTTAACATTTTCTAAGTCACTAGTTAACATTTTCAAGTCACTAGTTAAAAGTCAATAGTTCACAATTTGAATTCACTAAACATTTCACAATTTTAAGTCACTACTTCACTAATTTCAAGTCAATACAAAGTCACTTCTTCACTATTTCAAGTCACTAAACACTTTTAACATTTTTTAAGTTACTAGTTCACAATTTCAATTCACTAAACACTTAACATTTTTTAAGTCACTAGTTCACAATTTCAATTCACTAAACACTTAACATTTTCTAAGTCACTAGTTAACATTTTCAAGTCACTACTTAACATTTTCCACAATCACTAGTCCACAACTTCAATTCACTATACACTTCACTATTTTAAGTCACTACTTAACATTTTCAATTCATTACTTAAATATTTCAAGTCACTAGTTAACATTTTCAAGCCACTACTTTACAATTTTTAAGTCACTAGTTAACATTTCCAAGTCAATAGTTCACAATTTTAAGTCATTAGTTAACATTTCCAAGTCAATAGTTCACAACTTCAACAATCACTAGTCCCCAACTTCAATTCACTATACACTTTACTATTTTAAGTCACTGCCGCGCCCCATTTTTCTCGCGAAAAGCGGGATTCGACGTGACAAACTCTTTTGGGATTTAAAGGGTGAAGAGTCGCCACCTAATGGATTAAGGTGCGTTAGGGCACCATTCTAAACTAATTACGAACTTATTAATTAGTCTACGTCAACCAAAAATTCGGGTAAGGGTTCAGGTTACCTCGAAAGGAAGGTGTTAGGCACCTTTCGAGGTCCACAAATGTGGGTCCCGACCGAATTCATATATTACGTGGGGGATCTTACGTGATAAGCAAAAGTCTATTTATTAACTTAGCATTAACTAGGCATTTGAAAGATAAAATAAACAAGTTAAACATACAACTTAATTATTTTTCTAATTAATAATTAACTACGTGATAAAGTAGTAAAATACGTAAATAAGTAAAAAAAACGAATCAGATAAGCGAGAAAACAGAAGGGACACAATTTATATAGCAAAAGATTTATTAAATAATAAACCTAAACTACCCCAAATAATCAAACATTCAAAATAAAGAAAAGAAAGCTAATTCAAAGGATTGATTTTATCCTATTCGGATCAGCGCCCAGCTTATTAACGGATGACAATGTCGCATATCGCATTGTCATATTCAGCTCGGGGCGACTTACATCATTTCCGACTATCTACCCACCTAATTTGGTTATTAGGTTGTTATTAAGCCTAGAAGCGCACTAAAGTAAAACGATAAAAACTAACTTTCCCTAAAATGCCTACCCGTCCCGACTTAATGTCCAAGAGGCGTTGGACGATCTATTTTGAAATTTTGTTCTAGACAAGAAAAATCTAGGCTGCCTAATTAGACTCGGGGTTCATGTCACAAAGCAAATAGGACTAGCAAGTAGCACGTAAAGGTTTCAAATATGCCTCTTATTTAATTAAAATTGATTAGGCGATTGACATGTTTGAAAAGCAATTACGTATTTTACGTAATTGGAACCTATAGACATAATTTCTAGGCGAGACGTATTAATTAAGGTGCCGAAAATTAAATTGAAGTGCTAGAAATTAACTTAAGAATGCATATGCAAGAAATTAATTAGAGTGTGCAGAAAATTAATTTAAATATGCTGAAAGTTAATTTAAACAAGCAGGAAATTAATTTAATTACAGAAATTATTTAAAGCATGCAGAAAATTATTTAATAGGAAATTGAAAACGCTGAAAATTGATTCCAATCTTGCACGAAATTAAAAATGCTGTAAATTAAATATGAATGCTAGAAATTAATTTAAAGGACTGAAATTTACTTTTAAAAAAAAAAAGCTAGGAATTAGTTTTAAATTCTGAAAATTATTTTAAAGTGTTAGACAGTAGGTTGGACGTGCTGAAACTTAATTAAAAAATATTGAAAATTAATTAGATATGCTGGAAATTGATTTTTTGAGTTGCAGAAAAATTAATAAAAATGCTGAAAGTTAATTAAAAGTGCTGAAACTTAAATTAATATGCTAACAAATAGTTTTTTAACATGCTGGAAATTATTTTAAAGGTTGAAATGAATTCAAAAATGCTAGAAATTGATTAGGCATGCTAGAAAACTTATTTAAATATGCTGGAAATTATTTGAAAATGCTGGAAATCAATTTTTAAATGTTGGAAAACTTATTTAAATGTTCTGGAAAATGATTTTTAGTACTGAAAAATTATTTAAGAATGTTAGAAAATGATTTCACGTGCTGGAAAATTATTTAAAGTGCAGAATTAATTAAACACATTATAAATAAGATTCGACATGCTCGAAATTAATTTAATTAATTGAAGTTTGATTAAAAATCCTAAAAATGATTTCTAAGTGATAAAACAATTAATTAATTATCCTAGAATGATTGCCTAAATGATGAAATAATTTTTAATTAACACGTGAAATTTATTTGAACGATCCTATAAGCATGGTTTCTAAGCGATAAAACACTTAGCACATAGAATCCCCACCCCCATAGCATCCCAATCTTTTATTACATTAGCAAAGTTTATACAATAATTACTACAACCGGATGAAAGAAAAATAAAGAAAGAAAGATACAGCCTTCAAAATCCTCCCATACCCAGGCAACTCTTCAGCTATCCCGAACACCTTTGGTTAAAGACCTGTCAAACGTAGCTATGCATACCAACAACACCAAAACCAAATTCAAGAAGCAAACAATCTAACATAGTAGAAGAGTCATGCAAGCAACACAAAAGTGGAGAAAATACTACATTTAAGAAGAAAAATTATATAAATGCTTCGATAGGGACATACCAGTCAAGAGGCAAACAGATAACAATAAGAAGACCACACCGTAGCAATAAAGGACTGATGTAGCAAACCAAGAATGGATCCTCTCAAAGCCAAACAAAAATAAGACTTGTATTATATTTATGTGTGTAGAGAAAAATATGTGATGAGAAGTCTTAAGAGTGTCCGTGAGGAGCCAAAAGTCTGTCTAAATAATGAAGAGAGGTCCCCTTTATATGGTGAAAGGGAGATAGTTATTAAAGGAGAGAAAATAATTCAGATATGCAATTTAGAACAATCTAATTCCTTAATTAACTTAGCCAAATCAATTAGTGTAGAAAATCATGTCAAGTCCATAAATAAGTAAGTAAAAGAAATTTGTTCATGCTAAATAGGGTATGAGAATCGGTAAATAAACCCAAGGACATATTGACATGCCATAAATATATGAGTAGTAAAAAAACTGTCACATTCTTATTAAGGAAGTAAAATCAATTATCAAAGCATGTCAGAGCTACCATAGATAGGGCAATACTGAAGCTGTCCAAATGGCTAAAGAAACGAAATGAGAAGGAAAATTGATCATCAAGGATTTTCCCCAAAACACAGTAAAGCAAATCAATTTTAGCAAAGAATCTGACAATGTAAAAGTTGTCACACACTACTTAAGTGATTTGCACAAGTTAGAGTGAACAAGAAAGGAATGATCATTCAAGACTAACAAAGTTTACCAAAATTAAGCACAGAGCATTGTCATGAGTCAAACTTGAACTCGAACGAATTATGCAAAGTCATCACGTAATTGATCCCAAGGAAACACAGCGTCTGTAGTGTATGAGTTCAAAGAACAGTACTTTCTGTCCAAAACAGTATTCCCAACACTGCCGTGGACAAGTAGCACATGAATACAATAACCAAATCAGTCGTAATAGAGTGTTAGGGATGGGATTAGAGTCAGTAACAACTAAAGAATTTCACCTATAATGGTCCAAACATATAAGAAACACCAAAATGCACAACTTTTCAATCTCATAATCTCTTAGGAGAGCACGCGGTAGCAAGGATAGCAATCAAACATAAAATGAATAGAAGGGATCATACCTGGGACGGATTCATTGGAATCCGTCTCGGAATCAGAACCCCGCAGCTGGAACGGAGACAGGAAAATGACATTGGTGATTGCTCATCATCTCGATCGTCCTTGACTTTTTGGAGTCAGTCGGAGAAGAGAAACTTTTGGGTTTTTTAGGTTTTTGATTAGGCGAGATCATGGGGTTTATTTGGTGGTGCGACAGTGGCGTTTCTCCGGCGAGTGGTGGCTGTGGCACTGGTTGATCCGCCGACCAGCAGTGGCGCGGCGGTGGAGGAGGGATGAGAGAGACGATCGGGAGAGGGTCTAGTGGTTGCCGGCGGCGGCTGTGGGGGAGTTTTAGTGAGAGAGAAGGGGTAGAGAGAGAGGGAGCCGGCGGTTGTGGTGTGTGTCGGCTATGGGGTTCGCGGTTCACCGGCGGTGGCTCACGGCTGAGCTCGCCGGTGATGGAGGGTTGATAGAGAGAGAAAAGAGCAAGAGAGAGAAAGGGCGGCTGAAGAGAGAAGGGAGAGAGAGTGTGGCTCTACTGTGTGTGTGTGTTGAAATTAGGGTTTGGGGGGTAGGTTAGATTAAAAGGGAAGAAAAAGAAGGGTTTAATCTCAGCCGTTGATCGTATGATCAATGGTTGGGATTTAAAATTGCAAGAATGGTTAAACATGGTTTATTTAAATTGGGTTTAATTGGAGTTGGATTGGAGATCAATTTAGGCTAAAATTGATACAAAATGACTAGATTTTAAATAACTGAATTGAATTAGACTGCTTATTTAATAAAATTGGTAGATGTAATAAAATATTATAAAGTTAATCAATATCAATAAAATCATTATGAGTAAATTACGTAAGTAAAATTAGTGACACGTAGTATTTTATTTGAAATTGGCGATAAATAATAAATTGAAATAAATTATGTATTTGTAAATTATGCATACAAATTTTAAGGGATAATAATAAAAAATAAAAATAAAATAATAATAATAATAATAATAATAATAATAATGATAATAATAATAAACTACGTGTTTATAAATTATGAGTATGCATATTTGCAGAAATAATTTTAGTAAATATTTACGAAATTATGTAAAATATTATATTTAAATTAGTAATATATATATATTATAAAAAATGCTAAAAATAAATTGCATGCCTTAAAATCATGAATACGAAAAAAATGTCAAAATTTATTCGATACCAAAAATAATATTTGGGTATTTAAAACTAATATTTTTTGATAAAATAGCAGCCTGTGAGGAATATCGGGAGGTCAAAATTGGGTGTCAACAGTCACTACTTAACATTCTCAATTCGTTAGTTAATATTACTAAGTCACTAATCCACAACTTTAACTCACTAAACACTTCATATTTTTTGAGTCACTAGTTAACATTTTCAAGTCACTACTTAACATTTTAAGTCATTAATTAGTTAATATTTCCAAGTCACTAGTCCACAACTTTAATTTCACTAAACACTTCATATTTATTAAGTCACAAGTTAGCATTTTTTAAGTCACTCGTTTATATTTTCAAGTCAATAGTTCACAATTTTAATTCACCAAACACTTCACAATTTTAAGTCACTACTTCACTAATTCCAAGTCAATGCAAAGTCATGATTTTTTCACTAATTAAATTCTAGTACAATTCAAACAATCAAATAAGTAGAGGCGTCGCATGTCCCTCTCACACCACATAATCACAACACAAATTTTAAAATTTCAATTATTCACTAATTCACAAGTCAAACAAGTATTCCAATTATTCATATCTAGTACAACTCAAACAATTCAATCAAATAAATAGAGGCGTCGCATGTCCCTCTCACACCATGAATTTCAAACAAGACCATACCTAAGTGAGATTCACAACTACAATGTACATTTATAATTCATGATCAAATATAACAAACTAGAGGAAAATTAACTTACCTTTGTTTGGCTGGAGTTGAAGAGAAGAAGAAGGAGAAATCAGAGTTCCAATTCAACACCAATTCATTTACCCAAAAATCTATACAACAATCTACACAAGGGTTAAAGTATACAAGTGTTAAAATCTATACAACAATCTACTCTAATGTTTTGGTTAATTGAATTAAAGCACATCTCTATGTGACATTTTATCAAACACTTAGTAGGCTATTTAAATTTTTCCTATAAAAGCAACCTCTAAAGTAACATTGTATATACAAATGAATCAAAATTAAAACTCACAAGTGTAACCATAAACTTCCCTGTAAAGATCAAATGATTAAGTGAACAATATTGTACATTGTATATCATGTTAGATTATAAAGTTTGTATTTTTCTATAATATGTTTATGTTAGGTTGTTAGTTTAGAGGAAATATTTTTAAGATGAGAGGAGAGGAGACTTACCAGGACGGCGGCGACAGGAGAAGAAATCAGCGGCGGAGGCGGCGGTCGGAGGAAACTGCGATGGGAGCAACAGATGGAGGAGAGAGGAGAGAGGAAAAGAGAGAGAGAGACGCGACTGAGGGGAGGGAGAAAAGAAAAGAGAAAGTGAGGAGAAAGTTGGAGTGTTGCCCTAATAAATGTTGACTAAAAAGCGACGGACAAAATCGACTATGTCCGTCGATTTTTAAAAAAATTATATGCATAATTTGATTTTTTTAAAATATAAAAATCATTTATTTATTAATAAATTAAAAATGTAAAAAACCGACGGACAGTGTCTTTTTTATAAAATTAATTTTTATTTATTTTTAACAAAACCGACCTTGTCCGTCGCTTTAAGTAAAAAATAAAGAAAAATTCAAAAAGCAACGGACAACGTCGCTTTTCTAAAATTAATTTTCTTTTTCTAAAAAAATAATAGCGACGTTGTCCGTCGATTTTAATAAAAATAAATAAAAATTAAAATTAAATTAAAAAAATGACAAACAGGGTCGCTTTTCTAAAATTAGTTTTTTTTTTAAAAAAATAATAGCGACGTTGTCCGTCACATTTATAAAAAAAATATATAAATTATTTATTAATTATTTCGCACAATAATCCGAGAAAAAAGCGACGTACATTGAGGCGTAGTCCGTCGATTTTAATAAAAATTAAAAATAAATTAAGAAAATGACGGACAGTGTCACTTTTTTCGTCGTTTTTCTGGAGCGACTCTGTCCATCAGTTTTTTGTTCGACGTTATTTTGCCTTTTTTTAGTAGTGTTTACTCCTTTATTTCTGATATTTATTTATTTTATTCTTTGCTCCTTTAATTATACTATCTATTTCTTTTCTTCTTTTCTCCAATCTTTCATATCTGAGGTTGTCCACATTCGTGTCTGGGGGGATCTGGTTCATCCTAAAAAATATACAAAAGACAACAAGGTGCACTAGGTTCACTTTGTCAATGATTAAAACTACATACATGTTCTCCTATTTTCCAATAAATTTTTTCTTTTCGATGATGACAAACAATGCACCATAGTTCACTTTTTCAATCATCAAAATAAACGTGTTCTCATATTTCTCAACAATAGTATTGAAGACGCCTTAATTAGTAGCTAATATTCAAGTAGTATTTAGATATATTTTTGCTAAGGATATATGTCAATCCACCAATTTAAATTGGTTCGGGAGATCTTCATGTTCTCTCACTACCATAAGTGAGAATAGAGGAGAACTTAAAGAAATAATTTGTAGCAAATCGTAAAATTATAGAGCCTAGGAGTTGCTAAGTGAGATTTTAAAAAATAAAATAAAATCAGTATTTGTGTTTGATCCTGAGAATGCATACTTGCATTTAAGGGTAGTGAATGATATTGTTAGTTTCCTTAATCTTGTGATTAGAAGAATACAATCAAATCGTGAATTGAAGAACTACTTGGTTCAAGTTGTTAAAGAAACTAGTTTTGACTTGAAGGTTCTAATATTTAGAATTACTCATTCTTTTGGCTTATTTTATGTTTGTGGTATACTTTTGAGTCATGTTCTTGGTACTACGCTTGAAAAATTGATTTTTATGAAATTTTCATGATTCTTGGTTCTACCATAGAAGCGTGCATTTTTTGAAGAGGTATGTAACCTGTTTGGAAGCTTATCTTTTGTCTTGGGTATTAGTTTCTTTCTATGTTTTGCAAGTTTCGAATTCAAGGTCAAATTCTTTTCAAGAAGGGGCGAATGATACAAGTCCAGAAAGTACCCATTGCATGAAAGAATTTCTACTTGAAATCAAGAATTTAGAGTGTTTCGAAAGAGCATGAAAATCAAGAACCAATACAAGGAAAACTTAATATTATATTTTCGAGTCCTTTTGGTCATAATGCATTGTATATGTAATTAAGGGTATTTGTATTTTTATCTTATCTCAATTAATCCTTGTAGTATAAATAGAATAGATGGAGATTATTTGGTTAGATATAATTATAAGTGATTACTCTTAGTGAGTTTAGTGGGTTTTATCTCTTTGTCTCTTCGTTAGATCTCTCTTGAATATTTTTTGGTAAGATTATTCATGTATGAGTTCAATTCTCCTCTCTCTTGAATTTAATCTTGTAGTTGTTTGTTCAAATTAGAAAATTACAAATCTATATTTGTTCGTCTCTGATTTACTTCAATTGTAGTTTTCTTCTTTCTTTCTTCTCTACGCCTCTTCAATTTCCTGATCATCTCTTGCATTTCTCTATCTTATATTTCGTTTTACATCATAGTAGTCATCGTATTTCTTCGATTTATTGTTCGTTGATTTCTGTTGTTATCTATTATTTTGTGTAGTATTATTTTGTTGTAGTATGGTTCTGCTACTATCTGTTGTTTTATTACTGTCTGTTGCTTCTTTTATTTTCATTACTTTTTTTTTCTAGACTATTTTTATCTTGAGCCGGGATTCTACCGGAAACAGACACTCTATCTCTAAGGTATAGAACGGATTTGCATACGCTCTACCCTTTCTAAACTCAACTTTATGGGACTATACTAAGTGTGTTATTATTATTGTCGTTGTTCTACTGGATACAAAAGGCAAGTAAATTAGTGATACTCTAAATTTATGCATATTATTTTTTCAAATTTCAAGTTCAACGACGTTTGTTTGAAAATCCTCAAGAATTTGTAGCCTCCTTGAATTTTGTAGAAGAGTATTTTTTTTTTTTGAGCTATTTTCATAAACAAAAATGTACTTAAAAAAAAAAAAAAATCAAACTAAATATTTCCGGAACTCAAAAACTAACTATTATATCTTTCAATCTGAAAAAATAAGGATCAATTTGACCACAAGAATTATTCATTTTTCTTTTGGAAACTATTTTCATTTTATTTGTAAATTAGTATTTAACTATGAGAATTTCAAATCCAACTTGAAAAATTGTGTTTCAAGTACCTTTAATCATGAATACTTTTCAAATATTTTTTTATAAAGTATAATCAAATATAACTATATTTTAACTCCAATTTCATAAATGCAAAATAAAATGAAAAGTATTTAAAATCTATGAAGAAAAAAATCCCTAAACAAAGATAAATAATTCATCAAATATAATCGAACAAAAGAAATATTTTCGAAAGATCTTACCATGCGTGGTATCCTATCCATGTGGCAGTGTCACACACTCCAATTCCGAGTTTACGTTATCCTCTAGGGAAATTTGGCAAATCTTAATTGGAAATTTTAACGTGCTGCTAGTTCTGTTTTACATGGTTTTTGTTGACTTGACATTATCTTTAAAAAAATATTTATTAAGAGACATATTTTATTAAATTAACATTATTAATTATATCTTAAAAATATAAATTTAAATATTATATACTTTATATAATCATTTAATGATAGAAATAGTATTGAAAGAACATGATAAGCTTATCTGGATTTTATAAATTAAATAATTAAATTAAAATAATTATTTTTAATAAGAGGCTAAGTAAAACGGAACGGAAAATGTATTCTAAAACCGCAGATTTCTATATATAGACACAATATTTAAATCCGTAAATTTATTTTCTCTTTGTTCTAATTCAATTGAAAGCAGCCTTTGATTAACTGGTAAAGTTGTTGCCATGTGATCAAGAGATTACGGGTTCAAGGCTTGAAAATAGTCCCTTGTAGAAATATAAGATGAGGCTGCATATAATAAATTCTTATGATCGGACTTTTTTCCAAACCTGGTGCATAGCGGGAGTTTAATGCACCTCGCTGCTGTTTTAGTTCTAATTCAATTGAGAATTGGATTGTGCCAAACACCTATAGTTGAATAATATTACTGTGAAAATTGAAATTTTAGAGATTGTGCTTGGTAGAAAAAAACTTTAAAAAAATATTTTTTAACTTTTTCATATTTAATTAGTAAAGATTTTTAAAAAAAACAATAACTTTTCAAAAAAATAATTTTTTAAAAAAAATGAGGAAATAATTTATCTAGTAAAAATAAGAGATAAGTTACACAAGTATCGTTACACAATATATAGTAATTAGTAATATCCATCCTCCAACACATCCATGCCCTCCATCGCCCCATGCTAATTTTAATATATTATATAGATCAGAGATATTTAGCGGTAATTAATTAATAAAAATAATTTAATTATTATTTAATTATATTTTTAAAGATAATTATTAGTGACAATTATGATTTAGCACTCTTTGTAAATATTCTAAAAGCTAAAGCCTATAACGACATTGAATCTAATGACAATTAACTAATGCAGTAAAAGTTTTTGTAGTGATCATATTTATCTAGATTATATATAAATATATTTTAAAATTAATATTTTTTTAAATAATTAAAAAAGTCATTTATTATTAGATAAATATTTTGATACTAAACACATAGGACAATAATTATTTCCTAAGATGGGATCGAATGATGGACGGTTGATGCACCGTACTTCTCTGTTCATGTAAGTTTTTGCTTGTTTACCGCCCTCGCAATCGGCCAAAAAATACAACCATGCAAAAACTAACTTTACTTGTTGTAGCAGTAACTACATACAAGAAGTAACTAACACTGTTTCTCTACAATTTCACCATTCAATTTCATTACCAACATGTCATGTCACTATCTTTGTCCTATCTCCATTATCGCTTTTCCCCTACCTTTCACATTTCTTCTCTCTCTGAGTAGCACACAAGAATTTTCTAGCAAAATTAGTATTCAGATTTACTTATTTGCTAGTTCTTGAAAGTGGGTATTTTTCAAATTCTATTATTTATTTATTTTGTAACTGTGGAAGATGAAAACAGGGGTATCAAGAAGTTGGATACTGGTGGACAATAAGGGGCAGAGTAGTACATTGGATTTGGATAAGTATGCTATTATGAAAAGAGTTTCAATACATGCTAGAGATCTTCGTATTCTTGATCCTTTGCTTTCTTATCCTTCTGCAATACTAGGCAGAGAAAAGGCAATTGTACTCAATTTGGAGGTGCACTTTATCTTACTGCTTTCTCTATTTTCGTTAGAGTTAGATTATTCGGTGGTCACTAAACTAATAGTTATTATCTCGTAAAGTCACTTTATTTATTAGAAAATTGGAATCAAGAAGAAGGTAATTGTACTCAATTTGGAGGTGCACTTTTCCTTACTGCTTTCTCTGTTTTTCTTAAAGTTAGATTTTCTCATACGGTCACTCAACTGATAGTTATTATCTCATAAAGTCATTTTCTTTGTTGAAGAAACTTGGAATCAAGAAGAAATGTTAACTTTCTGTCATAATAACTATTAGTTGAGTAACCATATGTTACTATGATTTGCTTTTTGGTAAGAAATCTAATTGTTGTGCTTTTGTTTTGGCTGTTTCTTCACTGCTTTCAGCATATCAAAGCAATTATTACTACAGAAGAGGTAAATTTCTACTGTTTTCTACTTTGCATACCAGAATTTTGAGGCGGTGATGAATTCAAATACTACAATTTTATACTATCAGCATAACATATGTTGTTGTAGGAGGATATTTTCAGGTTACTAATTTCACTTATTTCCTAGTGATGTAACAGTGTAAAATTTTCCTTTTCACAATTAAGGGGTCGTTTGGTAGGATGTATTGGATAAAATAATTCATGTATTAGTCACGTTTTTATTTAGTCCTGTGTTTGATAGGATTTTCATCCTATGTAGTAGTATAGGGTAAATAACTAATACATAGCAAATCATAGTATTAGCAATACAGGGGTTATAATTAATACATGGATAAGTATGGTCAACAACAGATTTGCGCTTAGTACACGATAAAAAATAATTCCAGCATAATTAATCTCAACACTACTAATATCAACGTTACTAATATGCTCTATTCAATATTATTCTTATACACTCTGCCAAACGAGGGTATTGAAGATAAGTTCATTGTGAATAAATGATTATCGACTGTCACTTTATAGCTCTCTTGGTTTTCAATAATATATGTATATCCCATTGTGTGTGCTTTATTTGATTGAGGTAGGTATTGCTTCGTGACCCACTGGATGATAATGTTCTACCTGTTGTTGAAGAACTTCAAAGAAGATTGCCATTACCAGCTATTGGCTTAGGAGAAGGTGAAGATGATGACCAACCTGTTGTTAATGGGACACAAAACGAAATGCAAAATGTTGAACCAACTGGTATGCGCCTCATGAAATGGTCTATTCTTTTTCTTAACCTTCTTTTGTTTTGATTTTCTTGTGTATGTTGTTTTTTGTTATCGTTAATGAGTGTGTCGTTGATTACTTTTGTTCTTTCTACACAACCAACAAGATTGCTTATTTTCAGTCCCTATTAACTAGTGTTGTTTGTGGATATGTTACAGAGTTTCCATTTGAGTTTCGAGCTTTAGAAGTAGCACTAGAAGGAGTATGCAGTTATCTTGATACTCAGACACGAGAACTAGAGACGGCTGCTTACCCGGCTTTAGATGAGCTCACCTCCAAGGTAAGATAGTAAAACCAAATACGTTATAGGGACAATATATTTAAGGTCACTTAAATGCTTAGTGCAACTAACTACCTAAATTGTCTTAGTAATCTGAAAAAGATCAGTGTGGTAATTGTTTGAAGCTGGTTAAATTGCCTAAGATAGTTTACATAGATAAAATTTGTTTGATTTGAGATTATGTTGATTATTTTGCATTGAGTTGTTCTAATTATCATTAATCAGCTTCCGTGTCTGCTGCTCTTGAAAGTCATATCTACTTGCCACAATGTCCAACAAGTTTCTTCTGTACGATAGGTTAACATGTTATATATGATGATTTGGTCATTGTTTTCTTCCAAAAGCAGCGGTTAGCACCTTCCTTTTCTAGAGGATTAAAATAGAACAAACTTCATCAGTGGAAGGTCTACATTGAAGCACTATCATCAGTGGAAGGTCTACGTTGAAGCACTACTTTTAGCATTTTCCCACTTGTCTATAGCTTGAAAGTGAGAAGGGAAGAGAAAGGGAAAAGGTAACTGGACTTCAAAAGGCAGCATTATTAGAAATATTATCATCCGTAGAAGAGGGAATAAGGGAAACAATCACTTGTTACTGATGGATGGATTAATGAAGTTTTATGGCAAGAACTTGATCTCTGAGGATTTATATTTATCTCACAACAGAATTAGGTCGACTGTAGTTGTAAGAATTATCCCAGGGTATAGACTTATGATGCCATTCGGATATATCACCAATCCACCTCACCATCTTCATCAACCAAGATTAGTTTCATCTTAACAGGAGGCAATATAATACGACCTTGCACGATAGTTTTGCTTAAACTGAAATGACAAAGTGTCCTTCCTAAACTGTTGGTTTGATCCCAAGCACAATTAAGGAAATCATTGTTTAGTTGATTTACTGGATAGCATTTTGGTTATGATATGTCTGTGCTGGGCATATATGTTCTCTCAAAGTTCTCCTGCAATATATTCAACATTATTCTTCTATTGAGTGTATAGATTAGATCAGTTTGCTTCCCAAGTACCTTTTCTTCTAATTTGTGAAATAAACTTTACTAATTTGCAGATTAGTAGTCGTAACCTGGATCGTGTGCGCAAATTGAAGAGTGCAATGACTAGATTGACCAGCCGGGTTCAAAAAGTATGTCTCTCTTTTTCTTCTCGTGTTATGTCCTGAAACGTACCAAGATGTTCTGGTCTATGTGTCGGTTCATGGACTAGAATTTGGTGTCTCAAAGGAACAAGATTGAGATTATCTAGAGCTGAAAAATGCAGCTACAAGCCTATATTTTCCTTTCTGCAAGTTAAATTAACCTAATTGAATCTGAATTATGCCAATTTCTAGGTCAGGGATGATCTCGAACAACTTCTTGAAGATGATGATGACATGGCTGACCTTTACCTCTCAAGAAAATTAGTTGCTGGAGTTTCACCCCCCCTGAGTGGTCAGGTGGCACCTTATTGGTCTCCTGAATATTCTTCACCAGTAGGCTCAAAGTTATTATCCAAAGCAAGCAGGATCAGTGGGGTAACTCATGAGGAGACTGATGTTGAGGAACTTGAGATGTTGCTTGAGGTTGGTGTTATCACGAACTTGCACACTTGGCATAAATAATCCCAGGATACATGTGTTATTGAATAACTGCATGTTTTTGCAGGCTTACTTTGTGCAAATTGAAAGCACGATGAACAAATTGACAACGGTAAGAAAGTGAATAGAGCAGGAACTTGATTCCCTTTACATACACAAAATGAAATAATGATCTGATCATTCAGAACTAATTATGGTGATACTGGTATTCCTTTATCCAGTTGCGCGAATATATTGATGACACCGAGGACTATATCAATATTCAGGTTACTCATTGCTGATTTAACTTCTTGTTTAATACTAATTAAAAGCTTCTAGCTTTAGGAACTAAATACAAAACTAACAATAAATTCCTTCTTCTGTGCGCAGCTGGACAATCATCGAAATCAGCTGATCCAGGTATGTTGAAACTTGTACCGTCTTGTTAGTATCAGACTGTTACTGGATCCATTCCGCTCTATATTGACATTACTACTCGTATGATCTGTTGGAATTTATTATCCTATTTAAATCTGTTACTTCTCGACTTATTGGCAAATAAGTAGCAATTTGTTTTGACTGACACCGCAGTTGGAGCTGTTCCTGAGTTCTGGTACAGTTTGTTTGACTGTGTACTCCTTGGTGGCTGCAATTTTTGGAATGAATATTCCACATCCATGGAAGAAAGACCATGGCTACCTTTTTAAATGGGTGCGTATACTCGACCAATTCTTTTCTAGTAGTAGTATATTATATCAATAATTTAATTTATCAGTATATAGAAGTTAAACTCTTGAAGGAAAGCCACGGAACAACGATAAAGTTGTCCCGTTTGACCTATGGATCTCGAGTTCGAGTCGTAGAATACGCCGCTTCTGATGCTTGCATCAGGTAGGCTGCCTACGTATCACACCCTCTCGGGGTGCGACCTTAGCATGGACCCATGTGAATGTGTGATGCTTCGTACATTTGGCTGCCTTTTATATAGAATTTAATATCTTATATCAAACGTTTCAGAATCCGCACTTGAAGGAGGTTTCTTTGTGTTTTAAACATTTGTATTAATATTGCAGGTGGTCATGCTTGCTGGTATTGCTTCTGCATCCGTTTTCCTATCAATAATTACATATGCTCGGCACAAGGGTCTTGTTGGATCTTAGTTATTCCTCTAATCACTATTATAATACACCCTACACATCGACATGTTCAGATTTAATTTCTAGATTGCCACGCTGCTAGAAGCTTTTCGTGTATTGATGAATTCAACAATCAATATATATATACGTAAACATAAAATCTCACCTATGGACAAATGTAATTTTCTGAAAAGCAGATCCAATTGACTACCTTGAGCTAATGTTACTCCGCCACTGGTTGCAAATCAGTCACGCACAAGTTCAACGAAAAAACATAAAGAATTTAAGTAGGGTCTACAAGCTACCACATTTTTTTATTAAACTCGAATTTGTTCCACCTGTTTCCTCAACTCTCGAAGTGGCTATGCGTATATACATAAATAACTTATTATAAACTACACCGATATTGATAGGGTCCATACGCATTTAATAGAAAAGAAAAATAAAAATAAATAATAAAATACAAATAGCAAAAAAAGTTGTGGGCAACAACACTTATTTTTTGGTAGGTGACAATTTATCAACTTGTATAAATTTATTGTGGGTAGATTTGCAAATTGTCAAGTTGCACAACTTGCAACAAATTTAAGCATTTTGATTGGATGATATGTTGGTCATCTTTTCTATAAATAAGAGGCATCATTTCCTCATTTGGAATACACTCAAAAAACAACAACTAAGAAGTAGTTGTGGAGAACATCTCATAGAGAGTGTGAGAAACTAGTGTGTAAGGAAAAATAGAAAGCGTGAGCGGTATTATAGTGAGGTGAAAAAATTAAAAGAGAATTATTTCTTTTGTGTGTAGTGATTCCTGGAGTATTTACTCGGACCTACAAAGTGTAAATTCCTCATTATAGTGGATTATTTTGCTCCTCTTAGGCTCGTGGTTTTTTTTTTCCTTATTCAGAAGGGTTTCCACGTTAAAATTTTTGTGTCCTTGTTATTCCTTTTTGTTGATTATCGTATCACGGTGCTACGTTATTATTCCACTGTTATTACCGCAAATATTATTTCTGTGGCGGAATTTATCCCTAACAACTGGTATCAGAGCACATGTTCTGCTTATTCACAAAAATAATTTTTTTTTGCGGTGGATCGTACTATACTAGGAGAAATAAAAATATCCAGAGTAAAGTATGAGGTAGCAACATTTAACGGTGATAGAAATTTCTCAACATGACAGAGAAGGATGAGGGATTTGCTCATCCACAAGGATTACACAAGGCACTAAGTGGCAAATTCAAAAAGCCCGAATCCATGAAAATAGAGGATTGGGAAGAAATGGATGAAAAGGTTGCACTTAACAGATGATGTGGTCAATAGCTTTATCGACGAAGATAGTGTATGTGACATTTGGACAAAGTTAGAAATCTATATATGTCCAAAACACTGACAAAAAAATTGTACCTAAAGAAGCAATTGTACGTCCTACATATGGGTGAAGGTACGAATTTTTTGTCATATTTAAATGTGCTCAACGAACTAATCACGCAGCTGGCTAACCTCGGGGTAAAGATCGAGAAGAAAGATATATCCATTGTGCTCTTGAACTAATTGTCATCTTCTTACGATACTTTGACAACAACCATCTTGCATGGTAAGGACTCTATTGAGCTGAAAAATGTCACGTCAGCTCTTCTACTTAATGAGAAGATGAGAAAGAAGTCTGAAAATCATGGTCAGGCTCTTATCTCAAAAAGTAGAGGCATGAGTCACCAGAGGAGTTCAAGTAACTATGGCAGATCCGAAGGTCGTGAAAAGTCCAAGGTCCGATCTAAATCAAGAGCCAAAAATTGCTATAATTGTGATCAACTAGGTCACTTCAAAAGAGATTGTCCAATTCTAAAAAAGGGTAAAGGTGAAAGTAGTGGCCAGAAAAATGACGACAACACGACTGCCACAGTGTAAAATAATGATAATGTTGTTCTCTTCATAAATGATGAAGAAGAGTGCATGCACTTGGCAGGTCTAGAGTCGAAATAGGTGGTTGATACAACATCATCTTACCATGTTATACCTGTAAGGGATCTATTCTACAGATATGTAGAAGGTGATTTTGGCACTGTGAAAATGGGTAACACAAGTTACTCAAAGACTGTGGGGATCGAAGACATTACTATCAAGACTAATATGGGATGCACATTGGTTCTGAAAGACGTGCGCCATGTACCTGCTTAGCGATTGAACTTGATATCGGGAATTGCTTTAGACCGAGATAGGTACGGGAACTATTTTGCAAATAAAAAATGAAGACTCACCAAGGAAGCATTGGTGATTACAAAAGGAGTTGCTTGTGGCACGTTGTACAGGACAAATGCAGAAATATGCCGAGGTGAATTGAATATGGCTCGAGAATAGATTTCTACTGATTTGTGGCACAAAAGAATGGGTCATATGAGCGAGAAAGGATTGTAGATTCTCGCCAAGAAATCACTTATCTCTTTTGCGAAAGGTACGACGGCAAAACCATGTGACTACGATTTATTTGGTAAGCAACATAGAGTCTCATTTCAGAAATTGTCTGAAAGAAAGTTGAATATACTTGATTTGGTATATTCGGATGTTTGTGGTTAAATGGGGGTAGAATCAATGGGAGGTAACAAATATTTTGTTACTTTTATTGATGATGTTTCACGAAAATTATGGGTTTATATCTTGAAAGCCGAAAATTAGATGTTTCAAGTATTCCAGAAGTTTTATGCTCTGGTGGAAAAGGAGACGAGTCGAAAGGTTAAGCGTCTCTGCACTGACAATGGAAGTGAGTATACTTCAAGGGAATTTGAAGGGTATTGTTCAAGTCATTGGATCAGACATGAGAAAACAGTTCCTAAAACCCCAAAACACAATGGTGTAGCTGAGCGGATGAATCGCACCATTGTCGAGAAGGTGAGAAGCATGCTCAGAATGGCTAAACTACCTAATTCATTTTGGGGTGAAGCAGTTCGGACGGCCTGTTACCTGATCAATCGCAGTCCATTAGTTCCATTGGAGTTTGATATTCCAGAGAGTGTTTGGACCAATAAAGAGGTGTCCTACTCACATCTGAAGGTGTTCGATTGCAGAGCCTTTGCACATGTACCGATGGAGCAGAGAACAAAGCTGGATGATAAATTGATTCCCTGCATCTTCATTGGTTATGTAGATGAAGAGTTCAGGTACACATTGTGGGATCTTGTAAAGAAGAAGGTCATTAGAAGCAGAGATGTTGTCTTCTGAGAAAGTGAAATCGAAACTGCTGATGATCTATCAGAGAAGGCCAAGAAACAGAATGGTGTAGTCCCTAACCTTATTATCATTCCTTCTACTTCTAGCCATCCCAGAAGTACAAAAAGTATAACCGATGAGGTTACCGAGCAGGGGGAGCAACCTGGTGAGATTGTCGAGTATGGAGAGCAATTTGGTGATTATACCGAGCAAGTGGAGTAACTTAATCAAGAAGATCAATCTCAACTTCTGATGAGATCAGAAAGGCAAAAGGTAGAATTATCCAAGTACCCTTCTTTAGAGTATTTCCTCATCAATGATGAGGGGGAGCCAGAAAGTTTTAAGGAGGTGTTGTCCCATCTAGAAAAGAATTAGTGGATGAAAGCCATGCAAGAAGAGATGGAGTCTCTATAGAAAAATGACACGTACAAGCTGGTTGAACTTTCAAAACGTAAAAGATCGCTTAAGTGCAAGTGGGTCTTTAAACTCAAGAAAGATGAAAATGGCAAATTGGTCAGATACAAAGCTCGATTGACAGTAAAAGGCTTCGAACAGAAGAAAGGTATTGATTTTGATAAAAAAAATTCACCTGTTGTCAAAATGACTTCCATTCGAGCTATTTTGAGCTTAACAACTAGCCTAGATATTGAGGTGGAGCAGTTGGATGTGAAAAGTGCATTTCTTCACGAAGATTTGGAAGAGGAAATTTATATGGAGCAGCCAGAAGGATTTGAAGTAGCTGAAAAGAAACACATGGTGTGTAAACTGAATAAGAGTCTTTATGGGTTGAAGTAGGCATCGAGGCAGTAGTACAAAAAGTTTGACTCATTCATGCAAAGTCAAACTTACACAAAGACCTATTCTGATTCATGTGTATACTTCAAAAGATTTTCTGACAACAACTTTATTATTTTGTTGTTGTATGTGGATAACATGCTAATTGTAGGACAGGACAAGGAGCTGATTGTCAAGTTGAAGGGAGATTTGTCCAAGTCATTTGATATGAAGGACTTGGTCCCAACATAATAAATTTTGGGGATGAAGATTATTCGAGAACGAGTAAGCAGAAAGTTGTGGCTATCTCAGGATAAGTAAATTGAACGTGTACTCGAACGCTTCAACATGAAGAGTGCTAAATCTGTTAGCACACCTTTTGCGGGTCATCTGAAGTTGAGCAAGAAGATATGTCCTACAACAAAGGAGGAGAAAGGGAATATGGCAAAAATTCATTATTCTTCAGCGGTCGGGAGTTTGATGTATGCAATGGTGTGTACCAGACCAGATATTGCTCATGCAGTTGGTGTTGTTAGTAGGTTTCTTGAAAATCCCAAAAAAGAACACTGGGAAGCAGTCAAGTGGATACTCAGGTACCTGAAAGGTACCTCTGGAGACTGTTTGTGTTTTGGAGGATCTGAACCAATCTTGAAGGGCTATACCGATGCTGATATGGCAGGTGACCTTGATAATCGAAAATCCACTACTGGATATTTGTTTGTCTTTTCAGGGGGAGCTATACCATGGCAGTCGAGGTTGCAGAAGTGTGTTTCACTAGCTACAACTAAAGCTGAGTATATTGTAGCTACTGAAGCTGGCAAGGAGATGGTATGGCTGAAACGGTTCCTTCAAGAGCTTGGCTTGCATCAGAAGGAGTATGTCGTCTATTGTGACAGTCAAAGTGCAATAGACTTGAGCAAGAACTCCATGTATTATGCAAGGACGAAACACATAGACGTGAGATATCACTGGATTCGGGAAAAGCTAGAGGACGGATGTATGCAGGTCAAGAAGGTCCCTACAAGTAAGAATCCTTCAGATATGCTGATCAAGGTGGTACCAAGAGACAAGTTCGAAATATGCAAGGAACTTGTTGGCTTGCACTCAAACTAGAAGCTCAGTGTTATCTCCTTTCGGTTAATGGGTCTGGAGGGGAAGATTGATAGGGTCCATACCCATTTAATGGAAAAGGAAAATAAAAATGAATAACAAAATACAAGTAGCAAAACAAGTTGTCGGCAACAATACTTGTTTTTTGGTAGGTGACAATTTGTCAACTTGTATAAATTTCTTGTGGGTAGATTTGCAAATTATCAAGTTGCACAACTTGCAACAAATCCAAACATTTTGATTGGATGATATGTTGACCATCTCTATAAATAGAAGGCATCATTTCATCATTTGGAACATACCCAAAAAATAACAACAAAGAAATAGTTGTGGAAAACATCTCATAGAGAGTGTGAGAAACTAGTGTGTGAGGAAAAATAGAGAGTGTGAGCGGTATTATAGTGAGGTGGAAAAATCAAAAGAGGGTTATTTCTTTTGTGTGTAGTGGTTCCTGGAGTATTTACTCGGACCTACAAAGTGTAAATTCCTCATTATAGTGGATTATTTTGCTCCTCTCGAGCCCGTGGTTTTTTTCCCCTTATTCAGAAGGGTTTCCATGTTAAAATCTTTGTGTCCTTGTTATTCCTTTTTGTTGATTATCGTATCACGATGCTACGTTATTATTCTGCTGTTATTACCGCAAATATTATTTCTGTGGCGGGGTTTATCCCTAACAGACATAACATTAAAGAAAATAAATTTACGCAAAAGACACCATTTATTATAACTTAAAATCCAGTATTGAATTATTTTTGATTTATTACACTAAAAATAAAACAAGAAGTGACACTCACACGTTGGACCATTGTACATAGAGCTGTCAAAATGGGTTGACCCAACCCAGTCCCAGCGGGCCAGAGAGTTAAATGGCCGGGTTGGGATGGTCTGACCCTTTTAGCTAAAGGGCCTTAAAAATAGCAACCCAACCCAGCCCTAAGCGGGCCACGGGTTGGGATGGGTTGACCCTTCAAAAAAATAAAAAACTAATCCATAACATGATAAATGAAAATAATACATTACAAAACAATCACCAACTATTATAAGTCTTCACTTTAATAACAGGTGTATAAGATGCTAATTAATATCAACCAATCTTCGTCATAACTATACTCCTTTTTGGCTATACTCAACTATTCAACTTGCTTGCAACACAGAAACCACCTCAAAAATACTAAATTGTTAGTTAAAACATATGTCATCATTAAAAAACTCTTCTACTCTTATGATAGCTTTCAAAAAATTAGTATCAACCAAAAGATGGACAAAAAACAACTAGCTAGTTAAAACAATTGTCAGCAAACTTCTACACTTCATAATTATGATAATCCAAAAACTTACAAACAACTACCCTAAGTCCCTAATTTGCTCGTTTGTTGCTTAACTAATAAAAGACCAAATGTACTGCTAAAGTTAAAGCTCAAAAGAATGTACTTTACTTTTTCCTCTATTATTTTACATTGTTTAGTTACTACTTAGTACTTACTTTGCATTTTGTATTTTATTAATAAATTATAAGTATATTAAATTACTAGTTTTATGTTCATGGGCAGGCGGGTTGGGCCTATGAGGCTGACGGGCTAAGTGAGGCTGGACTTAAAAGCCGCATTTCTAAAAGTAAAACTTACATAAATCTCAACAAGTTTAACCCTAATTACTCTTTATCCCTACTCTTTGCTAAATTACAAATAATCCCTTATTTTACAATTTTCGGATACATAATTAGCATTCGGATATATAATTTTGAAGTTGAGATACATAATTTTGATTACTGAGATACATCCATTTCTGAAACTATTTGGTCGAGATACATATTACATTAACTAGACCAAATGGAGATACATAATTAAAATTATGTATCCGAAAATTTATGGGTTTGTAGATGTATCCGACTGTTTTTTTAAAAAAAGAAGGATTTAGGTAATTAATAAAAAAGGTAGGGATTTTATGTAGTTTAGTAAAGATAAGTTGTGGTGTTATGTAGTTTTTCCTTTCTAAAAGGGGTGAAAAAACTTAGCCCAACCCCACTTAATTAAAGGGTTGGATTGGACCGAGCTCGCGAGCCAAATCCATTTTGACAACTCTAATGGTACATCTGAAACATTAACATAATACAACAACATGTTCCCTTCTAATGTCAAGTCTAGATAAGCTCTTTACTTGTTAAACGAGGGACAAAAGTTCCTGTCTACCCCTAAAAGTGGTTAACAAGTTTTGGAACAAAATCGTAGCACACAAAAAGTTAAAAGCAAGATTAACAGTACTACAATTTTGTTCTATGGCTGGCATGACAGCCATAAGGTGACATTTTTTAATTTTTTTTTATAATCGTAGTATTTACGGGATACTAGTTAGCTTCTATCAGTAGCAATAGGTACTTATTAAGTAACTTAAGTAACTTTATTCATTAAGACTAAAACAGATGGAAAGAGACTAAAACAGATGGAAAGAAATTACCTAATTATATTCTTGTTTCTATTGAAATTTGAACCTAAAACCTCATGATTCTCAATCCACTTCATCAATCACAAGGCCATATCCTTTGATGCAACACATGATGACATTTTATGGCATGTAGACTCCAATTAGAGTCATAAGAGAATCATTTAGGGCACATCATTGAAATTTGAAACTATAATAAATTAAGAGTTTAAGTTGCAAATAATTTTTACTTATAATTTAGCTGGCTTTAATATGTTATTATTTTATTTTTCAAGTTATTGTATCTGACTTGATATGAAGAATTACATGTTGTTGAGATCAATTTAACCTATTTATACTACCAAGGGGTGTGATGTATTGATTTGTATCGGTATTTATACTAAATTAAATAATTTAACATTCACACTTAAAAGTTAACGTGAGAATTGACTTATACATATCGTTTGATCATGAGTAAGTAATAAATATGTTTGTGAAAGACACACATCTTGTATCCATTGCTCTGGTACAAATATTGGATGCCGATAAACTCTTATCATGTGGTGAGATGGATAGGACGATCCTCTACCCTTAATTAGAGGTCTTAGATTTAAATCTTGAGAATGAATAAATATCTCATAAAGGGCAATGTTAAATCTCTTATAAAGGGTGATTCCTCATTTAATAAACCCTATATATAGTACACATTTTAAATTAATTGAATTAATGAATTTCAACTATCAAATAATCATATATATATATTTTAATTAATAAATACAAGTACAACTTTAGCTAAATAACAATTGGCACATATAATACGCCCAGTCACTTCTTATAATTCACTTATGCTGAACCTTCCGGAGCTCGCTCATGTACAACATGTTCGTGCCATAATGCACCAAAATTGAACAAGGGGACCATGACAGTGGGGTTCCACCGAGCACGCAGAATTGCGGCCTCGTGATACACACTGTGATGGGGAAAATTTCAATTGAGGTACTTCAAACACCCCATGCCTTTTCAGATTGCCCTATGAGAAGCTTCCTTCATGTGAACGCATCAAACAATTTCTAATTTACTCTTCGATTTTCTTGTTGCCTTTTACGATGGAGAAATTGTTAAATAGAAATATTTATATGTGAGTGGTATGGTGTTACAAAATGTTACAATAATATTTTTGCTTACAAGCACGTTAACTAAAAGTTTCTCTGATTAAAGAAGAGATGATAGAATCACCACACTACACTACAATACCATTCATATGTAGGTACGAAATCTAAAGTAAATATATAGATAGATTTAAAAGTCAGAGCTAGTATTTAATAGTAATAGCCACAAAAATTCAAATTTCATGATTATCTACAAATCAAATTTCTTAGCTATAAAAATTATTTAAAATAACATCTCTAGTTAAATAAATATTTTTACTTTACGTTATAAAAATAATTATAATAAAATAAGATTGCGGTGAATTTATTGCTTTTAATAGAATTTCATAGTTAATTATTCGAGTTGAAATTCTCAGTAGCAAATGTAATCATTTAGCCCCAATAAGTTGCTTAAAATAAAATATTGTAGTAGACTAGTAGTAAAATATATTTTTCCGAGTAGTAAAAATTGTGGCAAATTTAACTTAATAGATATAATTATTTTTCATGAAAAAGTGGTATAAGCTTATAGAGACAAAATTTACTGTTATAATAAAACTTTATAGCTAATCATTTTTTTTTTCAACGAATTGATATTTGTAGCAATGGTAATCTTTTTGCCACATTAAATTGTTTGAGACAAAAAATCTTCTAACTATAATAAGATAATACAAAGTATAGGATTATTAGTTATAACTAACTGTCATGCCCTATTTTTCACCCAGGTCAAAACAAGCACGACTTATGGACTCTAAAAGAATTGATTTTTGTACAGAGTCGCCACCTAATTTTAAGGAAAATAAGGAAACCTATTTAATTATTGACATGTATGACTTGTGTTTTAATCTGCGATAACCAGTTTAGATTCTAGGTAAGGGTTCAAATTATTCCGAAGGGAAGGTGTTAGGCACCCTTCAGAATCCACATATGTAGTACCCGACTAGACTAAATTTATCAAAGAGGAAGGAGGAAAAATCATTTTTTGAAATAAAGAATGAATAATTAAAATATGCAATAATATAAAAATGCATGTATAAAACATGATATGTCAAATACATATATAGACTTTATTTTTGTAATATACATGTATAGAAATAAGCAAAAGTATATTGTATAAAATATGTGTAAAAATGTATATGTGAAAAAATGTTCTTTTATGAAAGGAAATTATTTTTGTGTGTAATGTATGAAAATAAAAGTAATTTATACTAAAGAAAAAGTATTCAAATAATATTTTTGTATTTGACAAAAATTAATGGGAGGAAAGACTAAATAAAGTGAATTTTTATTTTGATAGAAAAGATTGCACAATATTCTATAATGGAAAAAGTGTGAATTAATTGATTAAATATCCAAATTAATTTGATTCTTTTATATGAATATTAACGGCCTAAGTTTTGCCTAAGCGCTTGTAATAAATATGTAAGTAAGGATAATCCCACCTGACGCCCCAAAAGTAAAGTTTTCACTATGATTAATATTTGTACAATTGTAAGAATATAAAATACAAACATAAAATTTAAACTCCTCTTTCTAATGTCCTTTTCCGAGAAGTATCCTCGAGAACCTGTGTAAACACTTGTTAGAAATATTAGTAACGAACAAATAATTATAAGAACATGTATGCATATATGTATGTATGTATTTATATAGTGGGCTCAGATGAAGTTTTAGATACGCCATGGCTACGAAGTGGTTGCTCGAATTTATCGGCCGTCCTAAATCGCCTTGCCAAGATACGAATCATAAAACCTTTGTGTTGTCGTAATAATATAAAGATTTCGTCATCGCCCATATTTATTTATTTTTTGTCACGTATTTGTATACGTAATGTCCGTCTTTTTATTTGTGGAGGCGTCAAAAATCGACGGGAATTTTTTCATTGGCCAATGCATTAATAATAACACACCTTAAAGGGTAAGATGGTTAAATAACAATGAGAGACAACACAACCCAACTGGACAATTAGTAACCATGGCAGCAAGTAAAATTTAACAAATCAAAATGAAGTAAAGTCAACAAATAATACATAAAGTCAACAATAGTCCAAAACTTTAAGTAAAATCATAGCAAACAAAACATATTAACCAAAAAATGCTACCCGTCACCTGAAAAACTAAAGGATCAGTCCAAAATGTAGAACAAATAGCAACAAAAATAGAGAAACAAACAACAATGGTGAAATATATCCATAGACGGAGAAAATAATGATGTTTGTCGAAGCTTAGAGTTTGTCGGATTTCGATTCGCGGCCAGATTTGAAACGCAGAAATTTTGACCTGATCTGGGATATCCGATGAAGGAGAAAACAGTGACGACGTTGCTTCAACGGCTTTCGCCGGAGCAACGCCTGAGACGTCGCGAACCCGGCCAGATCTAGCGTTTTATGATGACGTAATGGCCAAGGGAGAGAGAGGGAGCGTCGGCAGTGGTGTTTGTGGTGGCGGAGTTTGACCGGAGCTCGCCGGTCATCAACTCCGGCGAGACAACGGCGATTTAAGAGAGAGAGAGAGGGAGCTGCTAGAAAGAGAGAAGAGAGAGATGAGAGTGTTTGTATGTGTATATGTCGTGTGTAGTGTGTGTGTGTGTAAATGTATATTGTGTGTCCCCCCTCTATTTATAATAAAAATTATTTCCTCCTAATACCCCAAAAATAAAAGAACCTCTCTTGTCCCTTGTATTATAGTTTAGTCCACGAGTTATTATTTAAAGGGTAAAAAATATGTGTAGTCATGTCACACATCACCTTTAATAAAGGTGACGTGACGAGTCACCTTTAATAAAGGTGATATGACCACACACCTTTAATAAAGGTGACTTGACAAGTCACCTTTAATAAAGGTGACATGACAAGTCACCTTTAATAAAGGTGACAAGACCTCGAGTTGATCGAATTATTGTTTCGTGTATCAAAGTAATTGATCCGACTTATCATTTGCGGATTGTAACTAACGTATAAAAATATGGACATCAAAATATAATTACAAAAATGTAAACAATAACAAAATACAATTATCTTGAAAAAATGTATTATTATGTAAATAGTTAAAAATGTAGTGTACTATAAAGAATTGTTATGTTATGTTGTATATATGTGTGCAGATGACTGTGAAAAATTCAAAATGATAATAAATTGATAAAAATCCTAATATTTACAAAATTAAGGATAATTATCAATGAATTGTAAAAGTATGTAAAAAATGTATTTTGTGCTCTTTAACGATCAGGAAGCCTGAAAACGTTAATTTTAAGCACGGAGAGCCAAAATTGGGTGTCAACAGCTTGCCCCTTTTCGTATGAAGATAATGTAGTTGTCTTCTAACGAAAACGTTGACGTGTAGCCAATTTTGCTCGACAAATGTCATTTCTGACCAAAAATTTGACCGAACTCTAAATTAGAGTTGCCTACATACCTCGAGTTGCTCGAGGATCAGGTCGGGTGTAGTTCAAAAGATTAGGAAAATGACTTTTTGTCCTATTATTATGGGCAGACGACCCTGTGAAAATGATTATGGAGAGGAAGAATGTTTGGGAGTGAAAGCGTTTGCACATTCCCGGCGTCCTTCAAAATTGCCCCAGTATCAAGTTGTGAGATGGTGGGGATGCAAGATTGTATACTTGCTGGGGAGAAAGAATGATCATGTGGTTGTGATGACCGAGCTCTGCATAGAGCTTCCTACATATCTCGCGTGTTACGAGAATCAGGTCAATGTAGTTCGAAATGAAGAAATAGGGTAAATTTTGAGGCGGTTCTCAAAATTTTTCCCCAGTGTATGATTCGTGGTAACACCGACTTCTCTAAAGGAACTTTAAAAGAAAGTCTTGTTGTTGTGGATTGTATTTTCGATTGAAAAGATGTATGATGTCTCCGATTGTCTACGAAGTCTATGTGATGAATGATGTTTCCGATTGTCTACGGAGACTTGATGATGAGTGACGTCTTCGATTGTCTACGAAGACTATGTGAATGTTGTAAAATCCTCCGATTGTCTGTCGGGGACTTATGATGCATGATATCTCCGATTGTCTATGGAGACTGATGTTGATGTAAAGTCCTCTGATTGTCTTCGGGGATTTAATGTATGACATCTCCGATTGTCTACGGAGACTGATGTTGATTGTTGCAAAGTACTCCGATTGTTTACGGGGACTTAATGCATGATATCTCCGATTGTTTACGGAGACTGATGATGATGTAAAATCCTTCGATTGTCTTCGGGGATTTAATGCATGACATCTCCGATTGTATACGGAGACTTGATGATGATGTAAAATCCTCCGATTGTCTTCGGGGATTTAATGCATGACATCTCTGATTGTATACGGAGACTTGATGATGATGTAAAATCCTCCGATTGTCTTCGGGGATTTAATGCATGACATCTCCGATTGTCTACAGAGGCTGATGTTGATTGTTGTAAAGTCCTCCGATTGTTTACGGGGACTTAATGCATGATATCTCTGATTGTCTACCGAGACTTGATGTTGATTGTTGTAAAGTCCTCCGATTGTTTACGGGGACTCAATGCATGACATCTCCGATTGTCTACGGAGACTTGAGGCCCTCAACTGTCGAGGTGTTTGAAATGTAAGGGCTCTCGACTGGCGGAGCGATTGAAATGTAATAGACTCTCGACTGGCGGGACTATTGAAATGTAAAGGGCTCTCGACTGGCGGAGCCATTAAAATGAAATAGCCACTCGACTGGAGGGGCTATTGAAATGCAAGGGGCTCTCGACTGATGGAGCCATTAAAATGAAATAGCCACTCGACTGGCGGGGCTATTGACATGCAAGGGGCTCTCGACTGGCGGGGCTATTGAAATGGAATGGGCTCTCGACTGGCGGAGCCACTAAAATGAAATAGCCACTCGACTGGCGGGGCTATTGACATGCAAGTGGCTCTCGACTGGCGGAGCCATTAAAATGAAATAGCCACTCGACTGGCGGGGCTATTGAAATGGAATGGGCTCTCGACTGGCGGAGCCATTAAAATGAAATAGCCACTCGACTGGCGGGGCTATTGACATGCAAGGGGCTCTGGACTGGCGGGGCTATTGAAATGGAATGGGCTCTCGACTGGCGGAGCCACTAAAATGAAATAGCCACTCGACTGGCGGGGCTATTGACATGCAAGTGGCTCTCGACTGGCGGAGCCATTAAAATGAAATAGTCACTCGACTAGCGGGGCTATTGAAATGGAATGGGCTCTCGACTGGCGGAGCCATTAAAATGAAATAGCCACTCGACTGGCGGGGCTATTGAAATGCAAGGGGCTCTCGACTGGCGGAGCCATTAAAATGAAATAGCCACTCGACTGGCGGGGCTATTGAAATGGAATGGGCTCTCGACTGGCGGAGCCATTAAAATGAAATAGCCACTCGACTGGCGGGGCTATTGAAATGCAAGGGGCTCTCGACTGGCGGAGCTATTAAAATGTAAAATACTCAAATTAGAAGGAGGACACTTAACAGAGAAGTGAAATGTCTGTATTTGAAGATGAGTGATTGGGAAGGAAAGTAAACTATCAGTATTTAGAGAGGGGCGCCTTGAATGAAAAGTAAAAATGCCCGTATTTGAGAATCTTGAAAAAGAACGAAAATTTGTTTGTATTTAAAGGTGGGTGCTTTGAAAAAGAATGGAAATTATTTTTTATTTTCTTTGTAAAAATGCTGACATATGAAAAAGACATAATCGTCTCTTGACTTTAGTTGGTACCAACAATTAGTAGTGTGCATAAGAATTCTCTCATTTTCTTCCCAGCTAACCGAGATCGATTTTGAAGTAATTCCTATAGTTTCAAGTGGTACCTCAGACATACCTAAGCATCGACAAGATTTGTTCATCTTACTTCAAACAAAGATTTTGGACTATACCTATCCTCATGTTTCACGTGCCCTCTCTAGAAAGAAAGTCCCATTTTCACATATTAGAGTAGTTTTTTTTTTGTTTTTTTTTGTTTTTTTTTTTTTGTTTTTTTTGAATTTGGGGACGTCTATAGAAATACACTCACACTCAAAAAGAAATTCAATACATGCAATTGTGATACCATAGGCTTGGCCTTCATGTAAGTATCCACTAATGTGAGAACACTTGGAATAGGATCATGTAGGACATGCTATCGGCTTGTAATGTAGGCTTGGGGATGGGTAGGATGATATTTTGGGTGAAAATGACTAATCCCTCAATGAACGTCGCACTGTATCTGTGCCTTTTATATTTATTGCGCTTTGACGCTTGATCTTCTTTGTCTTTCTTTGTTGTCCCTCATTTTGCATTTGCTCCGACTTCTTTTGAATCTTGTGTTGGAGTCGTTTCCCCTTTCTTTTAAGTAAATACATTTTACTTTGAAGATTCTCCACCTTTGTTGGAGTTCTTTCTTTTTTTCTTTTCTTTTTTTCGTTTGGGGTTTTTGCTCCTTCTACTTTGAAGTCGTCTTTTCATTTTTGTTCTTTTGGGACCTTAGTATCCTTCGCCTTTGATATCTTTGACCTTGGATCTTTGTCCGCAATTTGCACGTATTTAGTGCGCTCAAGGAGGTTGGGTCAAGAGAGGGATAGTGCATGTAAGCACTCAAAAGGTATAGGCTAATTTGTGGTTATCCAAAGAAAAGGATTTAGGCTCAAAGGGGAAATTCTAGGGATTAATGTCGTTTGGTGTGTTATGAAAGGCTCAATCGGGTCAAAGAAGGCCCACGATCCTTTCCTAAACCAAGTGTAACTCAGAATTTCGCCTCAACAAACATTTAGGCCAAGTTCTAGATCAATAATGCAATGTAATGAACTAATCTAAAACTCACCACACAATTCACATGAAACAATGAGGTCGGCTTCGTCCTTGTCTTGGATGTATGCAAGAGAATTTTTCAAGTATCACTTAGGTGTGATTAAGAGGTACCAAAAGAATCTATGGTTTACCAAAAAGTCGATCCTCTCCATCATACCAATTTGTTCTTTCCTATGCACACTCCTAACTGTGTTGGTACCAACCAAGTAAGAACTTTGATTTCTTTTTCTATTTATTATTTTTTGAAAGAATAGGACCGAATCCAAACGAGGACTGCCTACATATCTTGTGAAAACAAGAATCAGGTCTGCGTAGTTCAAGAAGATAGAGTATAATATGTGAAGCAGGAAAACAAACTTTTTTTTTTTTTATTTCTGTAAAAGAATATCGAACTCGAAAAGAATTGTCTGCGCATTTCATCGAGATGAGACTGAGGTATGCGTAGTTCCTGGAGATAGAAAATAAACTATTTTTTTTTTTTTTTTTTTCAACAAGGAACACCGAACCCAAAAGGGCTGCCTACGTATCTCATGAAAATAAGAATCAGGTTCGCGTAGTTCGGGACAGACTTATGGATTTGTATGTGGCATGTATGATTGTCATGAAACGATGTCCATCTTTGAAAATGACATGAAAGGCGACCGAGTGAAAACTGCTCGTAGACATGAAGCATTGAAATTACTCCGATCAGACGACCGAGAGGATGTATGTCAAGTGTAGACAAAGCTTTGACATTATTTCATTATGTTGACAAGATTGAGAAGGTCGGATATTGGAGATGTCATGACATTACTTTGCCACAGTTGAGAGGATTGTTATGGCTAAAAGGGTGTTGAACCCTTGCTTTTGAAAGTGAGGATCGATACGTCATAAATTTAATGGTTTACGACGTTCGAAAGGAGAAAGCTTTATACTCTCAAATCAAAATCGGGTGAGGATTTAGAGGTAAGCCAGCTAAGCACTAATGTCATTGAGATTTGGATTTGTGGGGGTTATTGATTTGCGCTCTCAGAAGACATTTAAAGAGCGACTTTGAACTGTTTCAAAAAATTGCCCCAGTTTGAATACCGGAGAAATTATTCTGAAACAGTGAAGAGACCGAACCCTTAATATAGGGATGCCTACGTATCTTGTCATGACAAGAATCAGGTCAAAACGTAGTTCAGACAGATACGCAATCATTGGTGGTTTGTATTATTATTATGGATTGCTGATGGTATTGAAAAAAAAGAAGTGTGTTATGATTAAAAGTTTGGATTCAAAAATATGTTTCAAGAATGAAAAGAATGTACAAGAAATGTGTTAATAGTTCTTGGAAAAAAGATGGCAGAGTCCAAAAGAATGATAAAAATGGATGTGAAGTGATATGGCGATAAAGGATGATTGTAGAGACTGGAAATGAGTGTGAGGAAAAAATATTCTAAATTCAACACGAGTCAACCAAAATTATTAGACATAGTGGACAATGTTGAACATACCGTGTAAAGTATATGTATAATTAAAGAATGTACAGTGAATGCAAAAAAATGTATAATATCTCATAAACATGTATCAAATAAAAAATGTGTAACAAATAAAGAATAAAAATTTATCCAGCCAAAGTTATGATCAAAATCGTGTCTACAAACGACCTATGGATTGTAAGAGTAGATTCACCTAGGTTGGTAGAGAGTATTCGGACAATCGCGAGAGGTTGAGTGGTAATCTAAATGCTCTTACTCTGAAACTAAGGGATCCAAAGAAGATTTGGGGGAGTGCAAGACACCCCCCGCGTGAACCACAGTGTGTGAAGTGTACGGCCAAAGACTCGATAGAATCGTAATTATGATTAAATACAGTGAAACTATGTAGTAGTTTTCAGAATGTACAGATACAATGAATAATGAATTAAAGAATTGATAAGACTGTAAATAATGTAAAGCATTTGTGAGCAAAACACAGATAATTCACACAATTTGCAGTACGTAAAATAAATAAAGAATCAATGAATTAAAAAATTAGCATATGCCAAGTGTAGAAATACCTCCCTCAATTGAAAAATTGAGTCTATCATGGTTAGAACCTGCTTAGCATTCCCCAGCGGAGTCGCCATTCTGTCATGCCCTATTTTTCACCCAGGTCAAAACAAGCACGACTTATGGACTCTAAAAGAATTGATTTTTGTACAGAGTCGCCACCTAATTTTAAGGAAAATAAGGAAACCTATTTAATTATTGACATGTATGACTTGTGTTTTAATCTGCGATAACCAGTTTAGATTCTAGGTAAGGGTTCAAATTATTCCGAAGGGAAGGTGTTAGGCACCCTTCAGAATCCACATATGTAGTACCCGACTAGACTAAATTTATCAAAGAGGAAGGAGGAAAAATCATTTTTTGAAATAAAGAATGAATAATTAAAATATGCAATAATATAAAAATGCATGTATAAAACATGATATGTCAAATACATATATAGACTTTATTTTTGTAATATACATGTATAGAAATAAGCAAAAGTATATTGTATAAAATATGTGTAAAAATGTATATGTGAAAAAATGTTCTTTTATGAAAGGAAATTATTTTTGTGTGTAATGTATGAAAATAAAAGTAATTTATACTAAAGAAAAAGTATTCAAATAATATTTTTGTATTTGACAAAAATTAATGGGAGGAAAGACTAAATAAAGTGAATTTTTATTTTGATAGAAAAGATTGCACAATATTCTATAATGGAAAAAGTGTGAATTAATTGATTAAATATCCAAATTAATTTGATTCTTTTATATGAATATTAACGGCCTAAGTTTTGCCTAAGCGCTTGTAATAAATATGTAAGTAAGGATAATCCCACCTGACGCCCCAAAAGTAAAGTTTTCACTATGATTAATATTTGTACAATTGTAAGAATATAAAATACAAACATAAAATTTAAACTCCTCTTTCTAATGTCCTTTTCCGAGAAGTATCCTCGAGAACCTGTGTAAACACTTGTTAGAAATATTAGTAACGAACAAATAATTATAAGAACATGTATGCATATATGTATGTATGTATTTATATAGTGGGCTCAGATGAAGTTTTAGATACGCCATGGCTACGAAGTGGTTGCTCGAATTTATCGGCCGTCCTAAATCGCCTTGCCAAGATACGAATCATAAAACCTTTGTGTTGTCGTAATAATATAAAGATTTCGTCATCGCCCATATTTATTTATTTTTTGTCACGTATTTGTATACGTAATGTCCGTCTTTTTATTTGTGGAGGCGTCAAAAATCGACGGGAATTTTTTCATTGGCCAATGCATTAATAATAACACACCTTAAAGGGTAAGATGGTTAAATAACAATGAGAGACAACACAACCCAACTGGACAATTAGTAACCATGGCAGCAAGTAAAATTTAACAAATCAAAATGAAGTAAAGTCAACAAATAATACATAAAGTCAACAATAGTCCAAAACTTTAAGTAAAATCATAGCAAACAAAACATATTAACCAAAAAATGCTACCCGTCACCTGAAAAACTAAAGGATCAGTCCAAAATGTAGAACAAATAGCAACAAAAATAGAGAAACAAACAACAATGGTGAAATATATCCATAGACGGAGAAAATAATGATGTTTGTCGAAGCTTAGAGTTTGTCGGATTTCGATTCGCGGCCAGATTTGAAACGCAGAAATTTTGACCTGATCTGGGATATCCGATGAAGGAGAAAACAGTGACGACGTTGCTTCAACGGCTTTCGCCGGAGCAACGCCTGAGACGTCGCGAACCCGGCCAGATCTAGCGTTTTATGATGACGTAATGGCCAAGGGAGAGAGAGGGAGCGTCGGCAGTGGTGTTTGTGGTGGCGGAGTTTGACCGGAGCTCGCCGGTCATCAACTCCGGCGAGACAACGGCGATTTAAGAGAGAGAGAGAGGGAGCTGCTAGAAAGAGAGAAGAGAGAGATGAGAGTGTTTGTATGTGTATATGTCGTGTGTAGTGTGTGTGTGTGTAAATGTATATTGTGTGTCCCCCCTCTATTTATAATAAAAATTATTTCCTCCTAATACCCCAAAAATAAAAGAACCTCTCTTGTCCCTTGTATTATAGTTTAGTCCACGAGTTATTATTTAAAGGGTAAAAAATATGTGTAGTCATGTCACACATCACCTTTAATAAAGGTGACGTGACGAGTCACCTTTAATAAAGGTGATATGACCACACACCTTTAATAAAGGTGACTTGACAAGTCACCTTTAATAAAGGTGACATGACAAGTCACCTTTAATAAAGGTGACAAGACCTCGAGTTGATCGAATTATTGTTTCGTGTATCAAAGTAATTGATCCGACTTATCATTTGCGGATTGTAACTAACGTATAAAAATATGGACATCAAAATATAATTACAAAAATGTAAACAATAACAAAATACAATTATCTTGAAAAAATGTATTATTATGTAAATAGTTAAAAATGTAGTGTACTATAAAGAATTGTTATGTTATGTTGTATATATGTGTGCAGATGACTGTGAAAAATTCAAAATGATAATAAATTGATAAAAATCCTAATATTTACAAAATTAAGGATAATTATCAATGAATTGTAAAAGTATGTAAAAAATGTATTTTGTGCTCTTTAACGATCAGGAAGCCTGAAAACGTTAATTTTAAGCACGGAGAGCCAAAATTGGGTGTCAACACTAACGCTATTCAAATGTCCATTGCGTGATACTTTTTTTTTAAAACTTTTATCAGGCTAAAAGTTTGTTCTTTCATGTGTCTTCAATTTACTAGTTCATGTGTCTTGTCCATTTTTATCCTATACATTTTTTACTGTCATAGAGCGTAAACAAATAAATGTTATTGAAATATGGTCCTTGAGTTTAAATTATAGACAAATTGTTGAGTTCTAAAGTGTATTGTGAATGAAAAAATGGAGGGAAAGTGAAATTTGAAGTTCACTTTTAAGAAGTCAAGTTCTCCCACATTGGTGGGAGAAAGGAACTTTCTTGTGTATTTATTAGAATGCATTCCTTCATGTGGATAGTGAGGCAAGAACAAGACAAGCCTCGCGTCGTCGTCGTCGCTCGCTCGCTTCGGCTTCGGCAAATGATCGATGGACAAAGTTTATTTGAAACTTGAGAATTGTTGCTAGTTTAATCCGATAAGAAATGATTTTTCTCCATTTACGGACGTGCATGAAATGTGCGGACGCATGTCACACACTGTTTTACGCGAAAAGACGACCTGCGCGCGCAGGTCGTCACCTGCGAACGCAGGTGACCTTTCGCAGAAGGCAGCAAACTCTCTGGAATCGACCTGCGGCCGCAGACAGGTGACCTTTCGCAGAAGGCAGCAAACTCTCTGGAATCGACCTGCGGCCGCAGATGAACCACCTGCGCGCGCAGGTGGGTCCGCAGGTCGGTACCGGTTCCAGAAAGTTGTCTCTTTTCATGAACCATTGCTTCTCTTCCTGAAGCAACACCTTTGGCTATAAATACCTGACTTATTCCTAAGGTATTGACACGAAATTATTGAAAGCAAAACATCTTCTTCTTCTTCAAAAACTCAAGTGTGATCAATCAAACCATTGAGTGTGTTCGAAGTTCGGTAGAATTTGAGGTACCATCATTCTACTGAAGAGAATCATTTTATCCTGGGAGGAAAGATTCCATAACCTCGGGTACTTGAGGGGAATAAATTCCTTAAGGACACACCGTGAATTCGGTGGACTTGATTCCAAAATTTTCTGTTTCATCTTCTTTCTTATGGTTTTACTATTTTCCAGAAAATAGTAGAAACTTCATTTTGATAGTTCATTATTGTTGAACTTGTGTTTGAAGTTGTTGAACTTCTTTATTGTTCTTGAACTTGTTCTTGAACTTAAAGTTAAAGTTCGTGTTAATTAAAATACAGATATTGGTACCCGGAAACAACACAAAATACCTAATATCCCTTTAAATTGTTCCAAATGATAAGATAGAAACCTTAATTTTAACAAAGATCAGATTGATACCTCTGTTTAGTACAAGTGCATTTTACAAACACACGAATCCACTATACCTCATGCGTGAATTATGATTGCGGCTGATGTGTCACACAAAAAAAATCAGTGAATGACACGTGTATATTTTAATAGGAAATTATAATTAATTTAAGGAAAACAAAAGGAGATGAGAAATGCTATATATAAAGGAGAAGAATAAGTTAATGTTATATTCTTAAAATGATAAACTATTTTGGTGCATACATCCGATATAAACAATTTTTTTTCTTAAAAAAGAAAGTTGAAGAGCAAAACTAATTAAGAAAATTTATGTCGGAAGTTGTTTACTATACTATTTTAAGGGCCAATCTAACAATGCACCATCCAAATGATTGTAAAAGATAATTCTGGAAAAGATTATTTGACTTAAAGAATGTTAAACGCACAAGAGACACTTTAGTGAAAACAGGAGGATCAAAAGTAAAATTTTGCTTTTGAGGGGCCGTTTGGTTCAAAGGATTAACTAACTGGGTTATTTTGGTCGTATTTGATTGAAGGTACAACAACAACATACCCAGTGTATTCCCACTAGGTGGGGTCTGGGGAGGGTAAAGTGTACGCAGTCCATACCACTACCTTATATTTGATTGAAGGTATTAATCAAAATTGGAGTTGATTTTTTAAATGATGACTCAACTAATAGTTATTACATCAAAAAATTATTTTCTTTGTTGAAGGAAATTAGAATCAAGAAAAAAAGATAATTTTATAAGATAATGACTATTAGTTAAGTAACCATCTAATAAATCAATCTGCTAAAATCGATATTGTTTTGAGATTTTTTAACTAAAATCTTGATATAACTTATATAAGAAATAAGATAATATTCAAGTTATAATCTTAATTGTAATTCCAAAATCATAATCCTAAGGGTCTGTTTGGAAAGTCAGCTGTTAATTGGAATTGGTGTAATTATTAGGGTAATAATTACCAGTCTAGTAATTACACAACCAAGTAATTGTGATGACTTGTTTGTTTGCCACAATGTAATTACAGTATAATTACAAATGCACTGTTTGGTTGCACAAGTGTAATTACATGGTTATATCAAAATTTTAAAATAAAAGTTAATTATCAAAAACTAAAAATTTATATTAGACAATAAGGCTTTTACAAATGATATTATATATATATATATATATATATATATATATATATATATATTGATTTATATTTTTCAAACTAGTATATTTTAATTAAATTAATCACAAAAACTTAAAGTACATGATTTTTAAGAACATCATGAAATAAATGTTTGACAAAAAGATTAATATTATAAATATAATGTCATAAAATTATTTAAAGATTTGACAAAAAGATAATCTATCAATTCTAATGAAAAAATGAATGCCTTGCAATGTGAAATATCAAGTCAATACTAGTATAGAACAAATAAATTGGAACTGAAAATACAACATAAGTTCAAAATTTTTAAAAAATAAATAATACTCTTATGTCAAATTTCAACATAACGTGCATAAATATGATTCAAAAGAAAAAGAAAACCTAAGTCTGTAACCTTATTCAACAATGAATTCTACTTAATTTAAAAATTAAAATACTAACTAAATTATGCTAAATGAAAAAATAAACATAAATAAATAAAAAATAGATAATACGAAAAATTGCATGGAATCACAAGAAATATAGGTTGGAAAATGTTAAGGAAATGAAATATAAATAATATAAAATAAAGAATATATTTTTAAAAAATATTAGAATAATAAAAATAAAAAGAATTTAAAATAATATAAACTAAAAATAAATTAAAACAACTAAAAATAAAAATAAAAGGAAAAAATTAAAAAGTAATCAACTTATAATTACCAGCAATTCACAGCCTTTCCTGTGAATTGAAGAGTGTAATTACTCCTGCCAATTACATCCAATTACCTGTTGACCAAGTAATGATTTGATTAACCAAATATGACAAATAATATAATTACATTTAATTACACCAAATTTAATTATCAGGATCGCTTTTCAAACAGGCCTAAAAGATTCCAAATTTTAAAGAGGATTTACTTTTTGACTTTGGATGGAGTTTGGAGTTTGGACACCTTTCTTGTCCGAACCGAACCGCGTTACTCTGTTTCTGGAACACGGTGATCCCGATGTAATAAATTCAACTCAACAAACAAATACTCCTATGATGATTTTTTATATAAATAAAATGTTCGTATTATTAAGTTACTTAAAAATTAAATACAAATAATTACTTTCTCTGTTCCGTTTTATTTGACCCTTTTACTAAAAATAATTATTTTAATTTACTTATTTAATTTATGAAATCAAGAGAAGTTTATTATGTTCTTTCAACACTATCCTTATCATTAAATGATTATATCAAGTATATAATATTCAAATTTATATTTTAAAGCATAATTAATAAGGCTAATTTAATAAAATAAACCTTTAATAAATATTTTTTTAAAGGAAGTGTCAAGTCAACAAAGCCCAAGTATAACAAAACAGGAGGAGTAGATGTCTAACTCTCTAGAATAATGTAAGACTCCAACTTAGGATAAAAAGTCTCACATCGATAAAATACAAAAAAGATGTCGTGTATTTTTATAAGTAAGGAGATCTTACACTTTAATGACGCATTTTAAAACAGCACAAATTTAGGCTCAAAACGAATAATATCACTGATGGGTTGAGCCGTTATAAATAATTTTATAAGTTGATAACTTAGGGGGGAAATAATAAATAGTATGCCACGTTTGATTAAGTTACACGAGCAATGTAAAAACATTTTTTTTTTATATCTATTGTATATATTAAATAATTTATATAACTAACAATCGAACACCCAATTAACTGTTTCTATATTTTTTTATAATCATAATATACAAACTAAATTGCATGCATCTCAATTAATTTTATAAAATATTTGTTATGTTTTAATAAATTAAATTTAAGATCCGATAATTCTCTTATTGTGCCACATTCTTGAGTGCGACTTCTACTATAATTTTTCTCTTGAAGTATTCAAGTTTGTAACGTAAATCCTATAACAAAAGTTTTTGATCATTTCTTAAATGAGAAAATATTTTATTTGCACTTATTTTCTATTTTAAAGCATTACTTTACTACTATATAGAAGAGCCACTGAGTAGCTGGCGGTTGTCATGCCTGCATTCAGCTGCCTGCTTTTGATCCAGGTATTTTTGTAATTTCATTTTTTTTGTTTTAATTTAATTATTTTTTCTTTTTAATTTATTATATATTTAAAAATTACGTAAAAAATATTATAAATTAAAATAATTAATAATTTAAATTATTTTAAGGCACATAAATTTTTTTGGTTGACTCAAAATTTTATCAGTGAAACGTAAATTGGGATAGTGAAAGTTATATATTATTTGAAAATATCGTGAAAAGTAATATAAATCACAATAATTAACAAATTAAAATATTTGAAGGATGTAACAAAAATTGATTTGACTTTCCAAATTCTATCAATGTCATATAAATCGAGAAATTACTAATAGAAAGTTGTATAAATCATACTAATAATTAACTCTATCAATGTCATATAGATTGAGAAATTACTTATAGAAAGTCGTATAAATCATATGTAATAATTAACGACTTAAAATATCTCAAAAATTATATAACAAATTTGTTGAACTTTCTCAAATATTTCATCAATGCCACATAAATTGGGACAGAAAGAGTAATATATAGTATCTGAAAATTATTTAAAAGTACTATAAATCAATAATTAACAACTTAAAATATTTAAAAATCATGCAAAAAATTTGGTTAAATTTATAAATTTCATTTGTGCCACATAAATTGAGATGAAGAAAATAACATACATTGGACTCGTGCTGGCACGGGCTCCTATTATCTAGTCTATCTAATGTTTATGAGTCAGTGTTACTGTTAATTAAATTGAAATTACTTACTACTCTCACTTAATTATACTTATTAACTATTCTTTTTATTCCTTTTTAGTTGTCATGTTTTATTTTCGAGAGTCAAGTTAATTAATTTTCAAAGCTAAATTGGATTAAACTAATTCAATATTTAAAAATACAATTTAGATATTCATAAACTATACAAAAAAATGACGTAATTTAAAATTCATCTCATTTCAATATAATGATAAAATATTAATCAAAATTCATATAGTTTAACTCTTAAAAATTAAAATATGACAACTATTTTGAAACGAATAGCGTGTTTTAAAATTAAATACAAGATAAATACTTGATGGCGATATTTAGAAAGAAAAAGAAAAAAGAAAACGTTGCAGCACGCATAGGCTAATGTGCGCGGTGAGATGTAATTGATTTCCAAAACCACCTACGGTCTGTCCCTTTTGCAGCTCAGCCGTCACGCATACGAAACACAACGAATATTAATCAGCCCACTCTTCCTGCCCATTCTCCACGGCGCATTTTATCACTTATATTTGAGCATGTAATACAAACCAAAATAGTAACAAATTCTAATAATTAAACTTTTGAGTATAATATAAAATCACACAGAAATAAGTATTCGGTTTCGTTCATGAGCTATTCTCCTCACCCACCCCCCACCCCCGGCTCCCCTAACCAAAACAGCCTCGATTTCGACTCCCAAACCCACACACAACGCTGTTGTACAAGTAGATAGGAGATAGCAACAAGAGATCATCCAACACCTTCCCTTTATACCCCCAAATCCAAATCGAAAATCTCAGATTCAACACTAGCAAATCCATTTTCTGCTCTATTATTGTTGTTGTTTCCAACCCCTCTAATAATTGCGAGTTGCGTTTGTGGGTTTACTAATGCAGATAAAAGGAGTAGAGAAATGAACGTAAATTTCATGTGTCATGTGACCGTTTCTAGCATGCACCGCTTCACTACGTGGATTTCACACCTTTTTACCACTCTCTAAATTATATATAAACTCCAAAAACTATTATTGAGCTGATATAGATAGCTATATATGTCGAATCAAGTGATGATGAAGGTGAAGAGGAAGACGATTGCGGCATGCATGACATGCCCTCTTTGCCATAAACTCTTCAGAGATGCCACCACTATTTCAGAATGTCTTCATACGTGTCAGTCCCTTTGAATTTTGCTGTTTGAATTTTGAATTTGCTTTCTATTAACTCTTCCCCTCATTTTACGATCTGGGTTTACCCTCTACTTTTTACGAATTGCGTAACGATTGTAAGGCAATATGTGAAATTTGTTTTTTTTTTCCAGCTAAATGTGAACGGGGTATCTGTTTGATCGATCTGTTTCAATAATTATCGACGGGCAATTAGTAATATTATGGATGTTTTCGTTTTTATTTATTGTTGTGCCTACGGAGATAAATGTTTTGGCCAAGGGCAAGTTCATAGTGTCTAATTGAAGCTTTAACATGATGCTATTGATTGACTTGATTTATCTGTATTCAATGATTGTTTTTCTTTTGGTTTTCTGTTGACAAATCGGAGCACGGGATAGGTGTCAGTGGCATAGCCACATACAGTGAAGAGTGAAGGATGGTTAGTTGAACACAGTTCATCGGAAAATTATACTCTATATATAGAAAATTATAAGAAGTATATGGGTCACAAATTACTTTTTATACATATTTATTAATTCTTGAATATCCTTAGTAGTGAAATTTCTGGTTTCGCCACTGATAGGTGCTAATTCATTCTTATTGCTTTATGCCTATCTTTTGCGTGGAGGTGATTGTTTGTAATGAGATGTTTCTTTGTTCATGTAACTATTCCTCTAGGTACTTGCACTGGAGTATATTGTGTTGAACATCTTGTTGGATGAGTGTTTGAAGGAGTGTTTGTTTGTATCTGTGCCTGCTGTTTTTAGCAGATTCTGGTTTGCGTGGCTTTGGTAATGATTGTGTTTTTTTTTTAGTAGATTCTTGCTTCTTAGCGCTGTGTTATCTATTTTGTTTTTTGTTTTTTGATTGTTTTTGTTTTGTTGGCTATTGTTATCGGTTCTGAGCCGGGGGTCTATCGGAAACAGCCTCTCTACTTCACCCGAGGTAGTAGTATGGACTGCGTACACTTTACCCTCCCCAGACCCCACCTGGTGGGAATACACTGGGTATGTTGTTGTTGTTGTTGTTTCTTTTTAAATAAAAGCTTAGCCTTTTTGCAATTTGGTTCGGATATTATTGAAGCAAGCAACTGTTTCTGCAAAAAAAAGATGACTACTGTTTTGACACTGTTCCTTCTGGAGCTTTGCTCAGTTTGCAGGAAATGCATCTACAAGAAGCTGTCTGATGAAGAAACGGAATGCTGTCCAATTTGCAATATTGACTTAGGCTGTGTTCCTTTAGAGAAACTGAGGTAATATTATCTTCTAGCTCTTGTTCTTTTCCTTTTTCCGTAAATGCAAAAGTTTGCTATAGTACTCGGTTGACATAGTAGTTTCCATAAATGCAAAAGTTTGCTAATGTTTCCCTATGAATGACTTGAAACTTATAGTAACTCTACTGCACATTTAATCAATCACAACTATGTTTTAATCTGAAACTAGATGGGATAGCGATATGAATCCTCTATATCAGTTCAAATCTATGCAAGTGAGATTCACTCCACTACCGCATAATCTGACTTTTAAGGCAAATTAGGACTTCCGTAAAAGTATAAGTTCTCTAAATTTGACAGTTGTCTCCACACTGAATGCAAGTCTTTTATCAGACTAAAAAGTTTAATCTTTTGGTGGATACCTGACATAATGTTAGCAACGATAAGCCCAAATCCCGACTAGTTATATCATCTATGTGGATCCTTTGCTAACATCATGTTTTGCACTTACTAAGTCCACATTGATCACGAGGCCTTTGAGACAACTCCCTCGATGGGTTTAGGTTTGCCTCATCTCCTTTTTGTACCTTCTATCATCATAGTGTCGCAACTACAGACTAGCGTATTTTGAGGTCTACTTTGTAACATAGTTAAACCATCTTCGATGAACTTCTCTCATTTTTTCATGTGTGCTATTAGTTGCATCCTTTGTTAGATTCATTTCTCTTGTGGATATGTTAGGCTTTGTTAGGTCTTTAAGGCCAAATATTCACATCCTATAACAATGTTGATCCCACAACTGTTCATAAAATTTGCCTTTTTGACCAATTTACGGGTTTGGATCAGTATTTACAATTAATTCGGGATACATTTTGGAGGTTCTGCAAAGTAAGATCAAAAAGGTAAATAGAAGAGATTGATTTTCAAAATATAGGGAGGAAGACTTGGCAGTAGACAAACAGCGGACTTCATATCATTCAGTAAATTGGTATCTATAGCTGTTGGATTTAAAGTTCGCTTCTGATTATCTTTAGAAGTCTCTATAGAGTACGAAGTATGATATGTGGACAATAGATAATGATGTATGTTTCGTTAATTAAATGAGTGTACGAGTGTGAGAGAGTGTGTGTGTGTGATGATAGGTAAATTTTATTAATAAAGTACCCAAATGCGGATATCTTATGAAGTTTCACCAGTTACATTAGGCTACAACCCAGTTAATCTTCACTTTCTAGCACAATCTTGTTCTGCTTTTTCATGCATGTAGCTGCCTCTTATGCATATTATATTTACTTCCACAGATGATTCGTAGATGAAATTTTTCTGAGATTGTCATTGTTTTCTAAATTGTCTTACAACAGGCCTGATCATAATCTGCAAGATGTGAGAGCAAAGGTATTCCCTTATAAGAGGCGAAAGGTGAATGCACCTGAAATTATGCCTTCAGTTGCATTGCCAGTAAGAAGAAAGGAGAGATCGCTCTCGTCACTTGTGGTCAGCACTCCAAGAGTATCTACACAAACAGGAATGACAGGAAGAAGATCAAAATCGGTGGCAAGAAAATCATTACGGGGTTCGACCTTTTCAATTGAGAAAACTCCCAAGAAAGAAGATGGTTCTGGCGAAGATCAGCTGGATGGCTCTAGCTCACCTGAGACTTTGAACAAGTTCACTCAGAACATAAGGCTGGTAAGTCATGTTCTTCAGATGTTTGGTACAGTATCTTAATTGGGACTTCATTAGGTTTTGTCTTTGGTCAGTGTTTTGCACAGACCTGCAGTATTGTTGTTATAGTCAATCATGTCATTTTTTTTTTTCAGAATTCTTCCAGTACTGAGCCTTCTAGCCACCCTACACCGGATAAAGAAACTGAGAATGACAGTGAACAGTGGGATGGTAAAGTTGATTTGTGGAAGCCTTTAAATTGTTTGGTGGAAGCAGCAAACAGGAGCAAATCTTCGAGGTTTACCTCACAGGGCTCTACTGTTAAGTCAGAAGGTCTGTATTCCCATGACCGTGAGGGTCATGTCCGTAAAACTAAAGTCAAAGAAAATGGACAGAAATTGAAGATCAAGGATGACATTAATGGTGATCCTGCTCCTCCAGAATTTGATAAACCTAAAAAGTCGCGTAGAATTCGCCAAAAAAAGGCATCAGTTTTTGGAGAGTGTAATATTTCACCACAAACTGTACTGGATGTAACCACTGTCAGATGTGAAAGGAGAATCTATCCAATATGGTTCTCATTGGCGGCCTCAGAAGACCAGTGAGAATCTTCTTTATCTTGTCGTAGATTTTTTCTGGTTTACTTTTTCAGAGACAAGATTGAATTTCCAATGTTTTTAATTCCCCAAATTAATTGTGTCAGGGAGGGAGATGCACCTTTGCCACAGATTTCTGCAAGTTACTTGAGAATAAAGTAAGTTCGTTTTATTCCGTAAAACAATTTTTTTTCCGAGATGCTCTTAGTATACCTGATTAGCTCTTATAATTCATAAAAGTTACACCAAAAACATTCTAGCTGCATGAATTTTTTTTCTTACAACCTTTGTAATCTTTCCCCAGACCCCACTTGGTGGGATTACACTGGGTTTGTTGTTGTTGTTGTAACCTTTGTAATCTTTTCCCTACCCTTTCTGAGGTACAATTCCGCAACTTGTCTATTATGGTGGCTCTGGGAAAGTCACATTCACGTTGCATAAAGATAGAGAATATAAGCTAAATATGGTAACTACTTAATGTTGCTTCAGGATCACTGAAACTGACTTTCAAAGTAGGATGTGCTCTAAATGCGAGTACATTCAAAATGCTGTGGCGACAAGCCGGGCAGTTGATTTATATTACCTTTATTTTGTTCTTTTGATCTCATCTGATCAGTAAAGTCACACATCATTTAGGGGCAACCAGCAATGATCAGGAAAGATATTATCTAAATTGAAGCTGCTAATTTGTCTGGGAAATTGTGCTTAAGTCTGTTTGTTCTAACATAAAATGTTAGGATATTGGGTTAGTATAATCAGATAGTTCGCTATCCCATTCTCCCTAAATTTTCTTGTGAAATTTAGATTAGAGTAATCCGAAAAAGTAAAACCTTGTCTTAGATGTAGCTTCCTTGAATATTTTTACACACCTATCAACTACTGTGTACTTCAATAAGTGCGGTATTCACATGGTCGATCTGTATCAAACTGAATGTCATGCCTTTTGCTTGGCAGCTTCCACTTCCGAAATTAAGCTACTTCCTCCGTTTCAATTTGTTTGTCCTACTTTCCCTTTTAGTCTGTTTAAAAAGGAATGCCTCTTTCCTTTTTTAGCAACTCTTTAGTTCCAACTTTCTACATGGCATGTTTAAGACCACAAGATTAAAGGAAATATTGGTACATTTGACATATATTTAATTTAAGACCACAAGATTCAAAAGTCTTTTTTACTTTCTTAAACTCCGCGCCAAGTCAAAATAGGACAAACAAATTGAAACGGAGGGAGTAAAACTTATTATTAAAGGTTCAGGATGCTATGCTTACACCTTCCAGCTACTAACAAAACCAAAGATACTCTACACTCTCCAACCACTAAACAAGCCATGGTTAATCTATCACCTCTCTTTAGACCCACTATTCATAAAAGAACCATACGTTTTTATAACCAGGAAATCCATTGTTTTTACCTTCAAAATCGGTGGATAAGGCCCCGCCCCTCTACAAATTATCCACTCAAATACCAAACTTTGGGTCATATGAGGACTCGAACTCTTAACATGCGCCTAAAACTCATACCCATTTGATGAAAACCGTGGGGGTATAAACGAACCATCTTTAAACTCCAACCTAATAGATATACCAAGTCAATATTTTATGTAAAAGTTGCTTCTCGATAGTCAATTTTAATTGGAGAGATCTAATGGTGATTTTCAAGAAACAATGAGGAATCTGGTTTTACTTTGTTATGTTATTTCAAAAATTAAAAAGCAACAACAGTGTTCACCATAGCTCTCATATCTCTTTTCCTCTTGTTATTATGGTTAATGCTTTTCTATGTTGTTTATGCTTTTTGTTTTGGTTTTTTATGTCCTTGATTCTTTTTTTTCTGGTTTTTCTTCTTCATTTGAACTTTTGTTTGTTTGATATCCTTTTCTGGCTCTTTATCCTAACTCAGGTCAAACTATCTCTAGATGGCAAAGTGAAAAGTCGAATTGAGTTTTCTTAGTTGTGTTTTATTTATCTTCTTGCTTTAAGGCAAAATGCATTTTTCGGGTATCACAAATCCAGTCTAAGGACAGTTCTGGCGAGCAAGTTCTGTAGGTTCTCTTTAGCGCTGCCTATCAATCTATGTTTGTTTGTTGAAGCTTTCCTGCGTGCTTCTTTTCCATTATTCGACAGTTCCCTCTTCACCAGCTGGTTAAACTCAGTTGGGTGGTGTTTGGGCCCTTATACTTAACCTGAGAAACCCATTTGGGCAGAGAGAAACTGGGAAATGGCATGCACTACGATGACCCTTGCGTTTAGCTGACTGAATACAATCATAAGTGCAAAGATTTCATGTACTAACAAGTTTACGTATGTTTTTGTATATCAAAAGGGCTCATGAGAGCACCTGACTTCAATGAGGTATTTACCTATGGAGAAACCAAAGGGGGAATTGGGGCATCTTATAAGAACATTACTTAGTGGATATAAGCCTAAGGAATTGGAATTGGAGTACAGGCACTGATTGCTCCTTTTATCTATTTTAGTCAACTGGATGGGTGGGTCTGATACTTACTTTCCAAGACGTCGTGGGTAACCCAGTTATAATTTAGTTTTCCTTCTTTGGAGGAAGTGAATTTTGGAGCATAACAAATAGATGCTGAACACGGAGTTAAGGTATCTGATGGGTTACGAGGAAAAAACTGCTAACCAGTACATTGAGGATTTGTTTTGCCCTTCAGGACATGGCCAATGAGAATTATTTTGATAGTAGCAACTAATGAGAGACCTGTCTTGAAATGATAGGGTAAACCATAAGCTAGCTACTGGATTCATAATGATAGCGCTGCTCCACCTTGGGTAGTATATAGCGAGTGTGGGCAAAATGGACCCATATTTCAAATACCCGCCGATATGTAAGCGGGTAGATTTAGTATTATTTTAAGTTGATAAAATTTGGGTTCAACCCATTTTTAAACTGTGTAAAATGGGTCACTCACAGGTTATTTACAGGTCAGATATGGGCTAACTGTGTTGGGCTAGCTTTCCGCTAAATCAGTCACAATGAGACTTTGTTCTTCATGTCACTCTCATGTTTTAAAAATAGTCTTTGCGCAGTCAATACTTTTCAAATAATCTGTAGTTTACTCTATTTTAGGAGAGGTATTCTCCATCATTAGCTCTCTGAGCATGTCAGACACGCTGCCCACCACAAGAAGCAACTTCTCATAGCCTTTATACTCTTGCCGTCAAAATTCAGACCCAGTTTTTCTTATCAGATTTGAAGAACAAAGTTTTGAATAATGATTATATTGATTTTGGTGTAACTATGTTTTAAATCATAATTTAAACTGTGAATATATTAAATAGCACATTGAAGAGTGTCGTGGCAAATTTGAAATAATTATGAAGTAATACTTTTAAAATGTTTTAAGATGTACCTTCACTCATTCTAGTACTAAATTGTGTGACCACCTCATCTAAAAGCTTAAGTTGCTAGGGAAGATACATTTGTTTATATATATATTAGGTCTGGAAACGCTCCTTCATGTGCGGACTTGACTCTTCTTTCTTGTGCCAAGCACATGAAACGTCTTTTTTGATAATTGGTGGATTTGCTACTTGAATTTAGAAAAATTGCCTGCTCTGATACCACAAATGTGTGACCACTTACTTCATTCAGAAGTATAAGCTGTTAGAGAAGGGACACTTATTTGTTTATATTAGGTAGAAATACTCAGGTTGAACCCCTCAAATTTACTTTGGTAAAAGGTTGTGAACAAAGTTAGATTTGTCATACTGACTAGTAGGACCTATCTTCCTACATTATGCTGGTTGTCTTCTGAGATAGTTATTCAACAAACAAGAAGAACTATGCCTCAATTCCAAGTTGGATAAACAAGGGGTGCAACAAGAGGACTTGCAAGGGAGTCACCTATCCTAGTACTACTCTTGCCGAAGTATGCTTAGTTTTGAAGGGATCCAGTGCATTAGTGCTAGTATGATTGCATCCACGTTTGCTCAAATAGAAGAATATCACTACCAGTGTTATTCAAGGCGCGCTTATCCCTGAAGCGAGGCTCAAAAAGTGTTGAGTGCTTCCCCTCGCTTTATGTGCGCTTCACTATCGTCATCAAGTTTCTAAGGCATGCTTTTCCTTGCCAATGAGTCTCTTCCGAAGAGGCTACACTAAACAATTGATATTTCGCATTATCGTAATTGTTTTTCAATTTCTATGTCATAAATTAGTCATTCATGCTTATAATTATTAGTCTTGGACTAAACATAAATATTTGTATTTTTTTTCTCCCTTTGCGCCTTTTTTCATTGAAGCCCACACTTTTATTTGCTCTTTGTGCTATAAGCCCCAGTAGACGTTAGAGCTTTTTTCTGCTTTTCGCTTTTGATAGCACTGATCACTAGTGATATGGTTAGCATCGCCTTCACTGGCATATGTTTTCATGAATAAAATTAAGATGCTTGAGCTTGAACTGAAAATGATCTCCTCTTCAAGTGAATTTTGAAATATATGGAAGCTAGATCAGACAAAGAGTATGTTGTTCATTACATTTCTTTCCTTTGTTGCTGTTTGGTCTGTATCTTGTGACCTTAAAAGTCCTCAGCAAACAAGGTTATTTAATTAGTAAGAGGACATGATACTTATCAATTTCAAATACTAAATATATACGAAACAAGAATCCCGTCTTAAGGCCAGCAAAGTTCAGAAATCACCATTGCTAACTTTTAATGGCTTCTTACCAACAGTAATGCTTGTGGCTTATAACCAACAGTAATCTGAAATCAGTAATGTAAGCATGAAGTGATGTGTGCTTGTGATAAAGTGATCTGAGAATTTTAAAAAGAGAAGAAAAGGAAATCACTGACAAAAAGAACCTTGCAATTTGATATCCGACATTAAAATTCTTAAACAGTTCAGAAGAATGGGAAATGGAAAAAGAGCAGTGTTGGGAAAAATTCACAAGGTAAAATCGCAATGCAGAAAAAGTGGGGTGCTCTGGATATTGCTAAAACAGATAATCTGAGAATGATAGGCCTGACTTACAAGTAGTCACATCAGTAATCTGACTTACAAGTAATTTTGGATGTAAAACTAGCAAAGAATGTACACAGATAAGACTTGGAGGATGAGGGTAGGGAAAAAAAATTAATGTAGGCAACCTAAGATAATCATTGGGATGGATACGCCATAGATGTTTGGCAGTGGATGACACCTATAGCCAAAAAGGGTATATACTATATAGTATTAGATGCTAGAACGAGAAGCTCAAGTTGGAAAAGTTTCTGGGTGCCAAAATTAAGAATGAGGTGGTCCATTTGTAGGAGTAGAACCACCAGTATCTTTATCATTTTGAGACAGGATTCTTGCATATTTGCTTCGTAATTTTTCTCATATCTTCCACTGTTGCAGGGATGGTAACATTCCAGTTTCTTTCATCCAAAAATACCTGATGCGGAAGTTGGATCTTAAGAGCGAAGACGAGGTGATTGCCTTGCTTTCCAGTTATTTATAAATCAATGAACACCATTAGCATATTATGCACAATTATACATCTTCCTTTGGTGATATTAGATTGAAGTCTGGGGTACATGATTTTATATAGTTCAGAAAGATGTTGGGGTGCATGGTCATCCAGTCAGGCTTTTAACTAGGTTGTGTTAACAAATTTCAACATGAACTAACTCAACTTTGGGGCAGGTAAGCTCTACTTTACACAAGTGCTAAGATGAGGAACGGTAATGTGTGATGCTTGATGCTAAATGAAATGGCCCTTTCGATTAGCAAGAAAGATAATCCATAAGTGACAAGTATGGCTGACACCATTTCTTCTTAGAATATATCCTTAGTATCGAAGGATAAACGAGAGAGAGAGAGAGTACTTGCTGTAAACTTCATTGAAAAAAAACATGCGAGACGGACAGTACTTGCAGTAAACTTCATTGAAAAAAAACATAGTAAACGATTTGGTTGTTTTACTTTTATGCTGTGCTGACTCTTTAGTTTATTTTGTAGGTTGAGATTAGATGTATGGGACAATCAATAATCCCCAGTTTACCACTGAACAGTTTGGTTGATCTGTGGCTTCAAACTACCACATCCGAAAGAGTATCAGCAATTATTGGTTCATCAGCAAAGGATTTTGTTATGGGGTTAGCTTATGCTAGAAAGATCCCAGGTGTTCCAGCTTCTTGAGTTATTATCACTGCATTCATATACTTGATATAATATATGAGAGATAGTTGTATGTTGTAGTAGCAGACTGGAATTGCTATATCCCTCTCCCTCGAGTGGGTATCATATGGTGAGACTGTAGACTTGTAATTTGTTTTCAACCGCTGCGACTAGAATTGGTGCAGATCAACGGGACAGGAGATAATGAAGAAAATGATACTGAAATTCGAGTTTGGTTATTTTGGCTCTCTATACTGAGATACCATACTTTCTAGTTCACTCTCTTTCTGCAATGTGTTGTATGCTTGTACACTACCTTGTCCTCATACTGCGTGAATTTTGATAATGTTTTTCTCATTCATGTTTTTCGAATCTCAAATCTTCATTTATACAATTAATTTATTTTTCAAAGGCTACTAGTATTTCACCTGTGAGACTCTAGAGACGAGAATGATGAATTATATTGTTGTATTGTGATCGCCATTCTGAGGTTATTCATGTGCTTGTTCTGTCTGGCTATTCTAGAGATGTTCGCACTATCTTCATTACAGATAATCAAATTTCCCATTGTATGATGGTTTTGCCAATGCCAATTTTACATATTCATCTGATATAAGTAACAATCAAAGCGCATAACATCACCTACACGATTTTCGCAAAACAGTCCATGCCGAACATGCTAAACCTGAATACAATAGAAATCTTATGATCTATGTGAAGGTATGGTATAATTGATTGATTAATCAAACAAGTAAGCATGAAAAACTCAAGTAAACCAAAATGCTTAATCCATAAATTCAAATAATACACCAAAATGTAGTCCCAAGAGATTCTATCATAACATGAGTTCAACAACTCCAAAGTATCTTTGCTTTTTGCACTACTAAACTGAAAACTAAAATCTCAAAACCCTTTGCCCTCCCCCAAACTGTAGAATTCTCCATTTACAATTAACAGAACAAAACTTAAGCATTGCAAATAATCATGTGTCTCAATTCTCCATTCGAATGCCAGAAAAAAATGTAAACATCAGCCATTCACGATTTGCTTCATATCACACGGAGGTACCAACGAAAGAGTGCAATCCCCCATCAGCAACATCATCTTCTTCAAGAAACAAATCCTCCGTAATCCTAAACATGGCATGCAAAAATACCAACACAATCCCTATCGAAATCGACACCAACACATTCAACCAAACTCTCGTCATCACCAAACTCACCACCGTACCAACACCAAGCACACCCAAAACAATCCTATCATCAATCATCCGGTTAAAAACCATCAACGGTTCATCCCGATGAAAGTACAAAAAATACCAAGCAACAAACACAATTAAGAACACAATCATCGAAACCGGATGCCATAAAAGGCTTAAGAAGAGTATGAACAGTACAATCATGGCGTAATTGACCCGAAAGTAGGTGAGGTTTCTTTTGACCCGAGATCCGAAATCGGTAAGGGAAATGGGTCGGGTATAGGAAGATGGGTGGGCTAGTAGCTCTCTCCATGGACGACGGTGGGCGTAGAAGGATAGTGTGCCGGATCTAGCACGACTGAAAGAGAAGTCATAGGCGGCACGCATGATGGTATGGGAGTTGAAAACCCTAGAAGGAGATCGAATGGGAGCGAATCCGCGCCTGATTGGACGTTATACTAGTAAAAGATTATTATTGCACTTCTAGGGGTGTGATAAGGAAAATAATTCGAAAAAAATGAGCCAAAAGACCCTCTCAAGTAATTCCGCCATAATATTTTTGGGATTTAATGTGAGATATTAATTAATTCCATGACTATTTTGCTCCATTATTTGTATTAAAATTGTGAGATTACTAGTTCATATGAAATGTGAATAAAATAGTCCTTCTATAGAATTCCCGACTCATGGGATATTCTTGCTATGGGTGTTCATGATTTGGCTAAAAATTAAATCAATTAAAAAATAGAAATTTGGTTTGATTTGATTATAATATTAGGTTTGATTTTTATTCTACTAAAAAAAATTATAAAACTAACCAAATCGAACTTATAAATTATATACATAAATTTTATAATTATTTGAATACATAATATTAGTTTATCATAAATAATTATAAATATTTTATACCTTTTAATTATTAATTTGATTTTTGTCTACTTATTTCATATGCACACTACAATACTTTTAAATTTCATTTCTTAAAAGATATGTCCAAACCCAACACTCTAAGGGCCCGTTTGGCCATGTGGGATGAAATAATGATTTGAAATCATGATATGAAACCATGAGATGAAGTTGAAATTTTGTTTGGACATACAATTTGAACTTTTTATGTTTTATGTTTTTTCATAAACATTAAAAAAAATCCGTTAGTTGTGAAAACTATCAAAATTGCTCCAGTTTTTTATATCATTTTTACCAAATAAACAAAAGTTTATGACAAAAGTATAATACACTATCACAAAACTATTCTAAAAAAATACGATATTTATTGATCAAACTTTAGTTCAATAAAAAAGTAAAATTGAACATGAGTTATAGTATATACTCTTTATTGTAATCATTCTATATAGTACAAACAATCTTGAGCTTTCATTTCTTGATTAAATGACTAGAGAAGACGAATCAATATTGTTACTTTGAATTTGATAAAAAATAATGAATTTGGTGAATAATAAATTGTAAAGTAGGAGTTGGCTTGAAGTAATAATAAATTTTACTATGTTAGTGAGAGTAATGGTTATATGAGATATAAATAGTTTAAAGAATAATATGAACTATAATTTTATTTACATATGAAATAAACGGTTGGTAGACATAAATGGTAGGTTTTGTTTTTACAAAATATAAACTTGTGGATCAATTTTAATATTTGAAAAAAACTCAAATCATGATAAAATCCCAAATCAAGCTTTTTGGAGAATTTGAGATTTCATCTCATGATATGAAATCATGAGATGAAATCAGCTTTAAATATCATGTCCAAAAGCTGATTTCATCTCATGATTTCAAATCACGGGATGAAATCGCATGTCCGAACGCCTTCTAAGTAGGCGATTGGTCCTGAAAATCGAAAAATTTTGGAGTTGGAGTTGTGTTTGATCATTAATATAAATTGGAGTTATTTTTGAATTTTTGTAACAAAAGTGAGAGTGACAAAAAGTGAAAACATGCTGAGACTTGTTTTCACTTTTTCAAATACAACTGAGTTTTTATGGCCAAACATCATTTTCTGAATAAAGTGAAGAAATTTTTTGAAAAAAGTAAATTTCTCACGGCCAAATGAGGATTAAATCTAATTATTTAATTGTATATATGTTGTGTGGTATATTGCAAGTTTTTAATTTTCTTTGCTAAGACATCCATCTACTATTCAACTGCTTGCCTCTTTGATTTTTTTAAGGTTGACCATTCTATTTAGAGATATATATTGCTTCTATGAATGTAAGACATGTGAACTGGAGGAACCTCTACAGTTATGCAACTTAAACATGCTAAAACTTTAGAATAGTGTTGAAAATTAATAGAAAATTCATATACATTCATCTTGGGATAGTAGAGAGAAATTTGTTGATTCCTAATGTTCATTTGAACTAGTTGTCTCATGTCTCCGTTGTTTCACTATTATCAATTTATCATAGTTAGTCAAAAATCGAAAAACCAAACTAAACCGACAAGAACCAAAACAATGATTTTTATTTTACTTAATTTGGTTTAATTTTAGAATTTGAAAAAACAACTAAATTAATTTGGTTTTGATTTTAATCAAAATTCAAGCTAAATCAAATCATGAACACCCCGAATTCCTGCTTATCCCATTTGGTGTATCAATTGACCACTTGGTCCCTCTAAACAAATTCATTTTTGTGCTTAAACAAGATTGTTTGTGAATGTAGAGTAAATCAACAATCTGGGATGTGATCCCTCCTGTCCTATTTTATTGTCGTGTGATCCAAAATAATTATTAATTCAAAAAATTATAACAATACTATATTCAGTGTAACTTTATAAGTATGATCTAGAAAAGATAGTGTGTACGTAATCTTTACCCCTAGCTTGTAAAGATAGATAAGTTATTTTCTGATAGACTTCAACTCAAGTAAAACATATCAAAACAGTATGCATGGAAAATATAGGAGTGAATTAAAGAAGTTATGTCGAAAATAATGAAGAAAAAGGAATAGTACAACAACAAATAATACGATAACCGAAGTAAAGAAAACAACATGTAATAACAAAATCGAAGAACAAAGTAATAGAGGAGTAATATTAATAATACCAGTGATTAAGGAAACTAGACAATGATCGGCTATCTACTAACTTCTATCATAATCATCGATCTTCATAACCTCCTATCTAGAATCATGTCCTCAATAAGATGCAGGTATGTCATGTCTTGTAATCACATCTCCCAAATACTTTTTCAATCTACCTCTACCTTTCTTAAGACCCACCATGGCCACATCTCTCATACTTCTTCATTAGGGCATCTGTGCATCTCCTCTCCACATGTCTGAACCAACTTAGTTTCTCCTCCTTGCCATCTTAATTTCTCCTCTTTCACCTGCCCACCACCGAGATCACTCTCACCTTGTCCCTAATATCTTCGTTTCTAATCCTATCTCTCCTAGTATGTTCACAAATCCATGTTAACATCACATCTCTACTATCTTTATCTTTTGAACGTGCAAGTTCTTGACCGGCCAACACTCCGCCTCATACAACATAGCTAGTCTAATAACCACTTTATAAAATTTATCCTTTAAGTCTTGGTGAAACATTATTAAGTGTACAACGGAGTTCTAACCTTAAAAGTTGCTTAGTGATAGTGGAGAGTTTGGAAAATTCTATTGAAAATAGGTCGTGGTTTTTGCCTCCCTTAAACAAGTAGTTTTCTACATAAAAATTATTGTGTTAATTTATTTTTTTTACACTTTATCTACTGGCATAGTTACTGAAAGACCCTTTCAATTGGTAGTCCCAGTAAGTGAATAGTTATAATGAAATTATTATAGAGGATGAGAGGTTAACATTTAATATTATGAAAATGATAGTCTAATTTTAAAAGATTATAAGTGAAAAAGGTAGAATCTCAACGATGACAATTATCTAGAGGTTACCATATTATAAAAATGATAGGTCTAATTTTATAAGATTATACTTGAAAAAGGAAGAATCTCAAGGATGACAATAATCTAGAGGTTACTATTTAATATTATGAGAATGATAGGTGCAATTATAAAAAAATATAAGTGAAAAGGGTAGAATCTCAAGGTTGACAATTATCTAGAGGTAAAATTATGAGTGAGATGAAAAATCAAAAACCAAGTTTTTCTAAATTTGATTAGATTATGTTTACATATTTATAAAATTGAAAACAGGAAAAATTCAAAACTTAAAAAGTACTAATTGAAAACGTGAAAATTGAATGCATACCCTTAATGAAAAAAAAATAGCAATAAGGAACTAGAATTTCAATTGTCCTTAGGGTCTGTGTTTCAAAATTTTGGATTTGCCTTTCAAAAGCAATAAAGTCCGATAATCTCACTATTTATATTTGTATGGAATATTGACATCTATATATAATTTTTAACTTATATTGACATTTTTTTTTTTGGAAATGTATAGTATAGATCATAATATAGTTAAGCCTTTAAATAAGCTACAAAACAACACTTTAAATAAATTAATTCATGTAGCAGAAATAACAATACTTTGGTTAGGGCCCAACAATTAATGTGTGTGGAATTTTCACCCCTATTTTCATGCCACAACTTTTTCCACTTCTTTTTTAGCTTTCTTTCTCTTACTTTCCCATTTTTTTCTCCAAATTTTTAGCTTCCAATTTCTATAATTTTTCAATTTGTTTTTCCTTCCCTTACTCGAAGTTTCGCCATTAATGGTGAGCTTCAGGCTCTAGCCATGGATGATGACAGAACGGGCTAGATTTGGGCACCCTCTTCCCCTTCTCCTTCATTTTTAGGCAAAATCCAACAAACACCACCCTACAACCACCACCAAAGCTGCCCCTTTTCCCTACCCTTACTCGAAGTTCCGCCATTAATGGCGAGCTTCGAGCTCAAGCCATGGATGATGACGAAAAGGCCTAGATCTGGCCAATAAGTATCAAAATACAAATAGACTGCTAATTTCAACTCTGTTTGAAGAGTGAGACTTATAAATTGAAAGATGATGAAAGAAATCATTGCACCGCTACGCCAAAGACTAATTTCAACATTTTTATAAATGTATTTGATGTCATAAAAACAGCTATGTATTTGTATGTATATTTGTAGTTATATTTGTAGTTGCAGTTGACTTGTAATGACCTGGTTTGTAAAACTTTACTTTTTATGAGTTTTGACCATTTTTTCCTTCCACGTAGTTGTTACATGTTGAGGGGATGGTTAGAATAATTTTCGAGGCGATCGGGAGTGATTTGGACGAGTTTGAGGTTTTTAGAGGCTTTAAAAGCCATATAGTTGACTTAGGTCAACATTTGATTTTTCGGGTCTCAGATGATGATTTGGACAGTTTCATTAGATCCGAAATATCGAATTTGGGTTAGTAGCGGGGTTGGTTTCGGTTCGAAATCCTTATTTTGCATTTCGATCCTTCATTTGGAAAATTTCCTAAAAGGGGTCCCAGGGGTTACTTTAGTGAAATTAATTCTTTTTTAAAAATCCAACATCGCCATTGAGTTCGAAACGTCGAAAATAGCCTAGTGGCATATATGGTTTGTTCCAGTATGGTCCCGAATGAATCTCGAGGGTCCATTCGGAGACATTTCATCACTTGGAAAATCTGCTGGTGCAGCATTTTCTGGTGCATCAGGCCCATCATCGGGATCGCGGGCCTTGATGATGCTTTTCATCATTATCGTGTGGTGGTGGTGTCGCGATCGCGATGGGTTAATCAGTGGATTGGATCGGGTTGACTTATCGAGATCACGAGACCCAGCTACGCGAACGCAATGACCAACGTAATGGTTGGTTAACATTGACCATCGCGATAGCAAGGTGGGGTTCGCGATCGCAAGGTACTGTTCACAGAACAATATAAATATTTTAATTTCGCGATTGTTCTCCATTTTGGACCTCCAAGCTTCGGGAAAAGGCGATTTCTTGGGGTTTTATCACCATTCTTGCTTGGGTAAGCTCCTAAATTATCTTTCCATTGTTTCCTATCAATTATACCTTCGAAAATACCTTTAAATCATGATTTCAGAATGGAAATTTGGGGTTTTGCCAGTAAAACTTGGAAAATAGTTTTTTCTTCAATTTGGACCTCGTTTTTAACTAATTTTTGCATGGGTTTTCATCTGTAGACTCCTATAACCTTGAGGAATGTGTTTCTAAAGAAATTTTTTTGATTTTACCCCTCTCGTTTTCAAACTCATCTTTCGAGTCCGTTTTGGGCCCGTTTTAAATATGGTCGATATGGGTATCGATAGCTTCATTTTAATACGTAGATGCAATATTTGTATGTTTTTATTGATTTTGAGGTCATTCGAAAGGGGAACGCACAGTGTTGAAAGAATTTAGGTTTGGATTTCATCATTTTGAGGTAGGTTATTGTTTAACTTCTTTTAGATTGAGCTGAGAAGTTAATAAATAGGTAAAGCATGCTATGCGTTGGGGAAAATGACTATGGGATTTATATTTCAAAAGTATTATTACTGTTGTGTTCCCGAGTGGGGGCTTATAATCTATTATTGTTGACTTGTGATATTTGATATTGCGTGTTGCCCGAGTGGGAACTTTATTTGACATCATTGACCTTATCTGTGCATTTGAATGCCTTTATTCTAGATATGATGCCCGTGCAGGGGCTTAAATTGTTATTATAGGCCTTAATGAGCATTGATTTCCTTATCATGACAGAAATGCCCGAGTTAGGGGTTGATATGATATTAATGATGTCTTACATGCATATTTTTTCCAAATGGTGCCCAACTAGAGTTGATATCAGGAGTTATGGACATATTGAGTTGATTTCTGGGTTTACTTATATACATATTGAATGGATTGGATATCTTCATACTGATTCGATTGTGAGCATTACATCCTCATTCCATACATATACATTCATGAGATATTGGCACCATTGAGGAATATAATTTTTGAAAGAAAATGAGACATTTTATAAAAACCTTCTCCGTGAACACGAATCAAAAATGTGGGTTGAGATACGAAATTTGAGATATATTATATGGGTTACGAACCCCTCATGGGTCCTATCTTTGGAGCTGTGAGCTCGGTAGGTATATACAAAAAGTCATGTGATGACTTTCACTATTTATCCCATCATCATTGCATTGCATTGCATATGCATATTTCATGATTCTTTTGATTTTCTTGTCGTGTATTTAGCTTCGTATACTTTTCGTGTATATTTGTGTTGTTTCATTTCAGTATTATATAAGAACTGTTAGTGGAGATAGTGTGAGCTACCGTTTGAAAACTTTTTTGCTTGCATGTGACGTGCTAATAGTGTTATTTTAATTGTATTATTTTCTACTTTGATCAGTTGGCCTATGATATCTACTGAGTACAAGTGGATCGTACTCACCCTGTAATGACCCTCCAGGTCATTCTCTCTATTTTCGTGCATTTTTGGCGTTTCCAATTTTCCTACAACGGCTACAGGTCATTTATGACTTGTCGGAACTGTTGGTTTGGTTATCGGATAGTACATTTGGGTTTTAGCCTCATTTCCCTATTTTGGAGTTTTTGCTGTTAAGGAATTGGTCTTGGACCAAAACTCCTAGTAAATGACCTCGTATGAAAGTTTCGACAGCTCCGGAACTTTGATTTTAGGCTAGGAGGACTCTTGGTTCAGGTCCCGAGGTTTTCGGACTCATTTTGGGCTATTGGATAGACTTTGGTTTAAATGGAACTATGGGTGTGGGGCCCATGATATGTTAAAACGACCTATGTTAGAAATTTCGATGGTTTCGTTGAGTTCGAATTGTCGAATTTGGTATGGTAGCATAGTTTGTTTGCGCGCATGGAGTTTTGAATAAATCCCGGGCACTCGATCAGAGTCCATTTAGACTTAGCAAAAATCTGGTTCCTGATATCTGTTGTGACTACTAAAACAGTCTAGGCGCCACTTTAGCGGCTTTGGTTACTTGGCTGAGGTCCGCTTAAGTGGACGTCACTTTAGCGGCAGTTGTCCGCTTTAGCGGATGTCGCTTTAGCGACCATGGTACCGCTTTAGTGGCCACTCGCCTTTTCACACCAGCCGCTTTAGCTGTCAGGAGCTGCTTTAGTGGTGGCCACTTTAGCGGCAACTGCTGGTGTTAAATATCCATTCTTCACCCATTTTCCTTTCATTTCCTAGGGCTTTTTCCTCTTTTTTTGAGAGCTTGGAACGTGGAAAAGTGTGGGAAATCATCTATTGAAGCTAAGGCAAGATAGTTCAACACTCCTTAGCCATTTTGCATTATTTTCCCTGTCAAATTCCATCCTTTTTTATTGTAAATTTTTAGAAATTAGGTCTTTAATTCTCCCACTTTGCGGGCTAATTTAGGCCCTGATTTGGACTCTATTTGGGCTCAAATTTTGTGCACGGATTCCTTGTCCTTGGAGGTACCTTGTGATGGATTCAATCTTAAAATTCCATTAGCGAGCCCTACGGGTTCATTTTTGACCCAATTTTGGGTCCGGAGTTTTGTATTGGAATATGGATTATCGTTTTACTCGTAATAACGTAAAGGTTATTATTTTGATAGTACGACGTTGATTTGAGATTGTGAAGCAAGGATGAGCGATTAGTGGGCGATTCAAGATTGCAGTTTGGTAATGAGGTAGGCTTCGGTCTACTTTTCTCTATGAGATGGTGTTAGGTACAGATGGCATGCTAGGTAGGGATTATAAGCTATGTTATGACTAGTATATCATGAATCAACCTATTTAAGGAATTTGGGATCAAAATGTGACCCGAACCTTAGCATAGGATACTTGTTATTGTCTTAGAATCCTATTATCCTTAATTATAGATTTGTTTAGTCATAGATCCACATTGCAGACCCTTTAATATAAGACTTACCATTTAACTTAGTGATTTCGGCGGTAGTCCCCCGATTAGATCCTTATAGTGATTTCATGCCCTTGATTACCGTAGTTCCCAAGTTATGAGGCTTTGTTATGTTGGTTACATATTGTTGGGCCTGAGGTCGTGGTTACGATACGAGTTGGACTCCAGGTGAGTATTTTATCCCTAAAGGGGACATGATTCTAGATTACCTATGCTTAGGCGTTTATGGCTGTATTGTTTGGATATTAGTGATGACATGCTTACTTTAGGGCACATTTATGCTCACTTAGTGGTACGATTCCGATCAAAACCTTGATTTTACTATTGTTTGCTAAAATGAGATTTATTCCCACTTTTTACTTTTAAAATGAATTTTTTTACAACGGGAATCGTACCACCTTATTTAATGAATTATGAGCTTTGGAACTAAAAATGTTGTTTTGGATTAGACCGAGGATTGATTTCGGTCCATTATTAATCCACTCTTTTACCACTACTATTTACTTTGGTCGAGAGAGATTCTGACCCTTTCTGCGCTATTATGTCGATTTAGTCATGAACTTGATCTCAAGCAATGGATTTACAGACTTACGTTCTTTTAGTCACGGTTTGAGTTCGTGCACTTATTATACTTATATATCTCTCCGGTACTGGACAGAGTAGATTGATTATGATGATTATTGGTGTAGATACGTGATTTTTGACCCTCCCCGAGCTTTAACCTATTTTTGCATTAAATATTTATTCTACGTCTAATTATTACTTTAGCTTTTATCTCATTCTTATAGGTTTTATTTGTAAAAAAATTTCAATAAATGAGTCTCATTTTAGGATAAGTTTTGCTTTTACTTGTCAAAAGAAAAGAAAATTTTCAAAAATATATTTTTCTTTTAATTTTTAATAAATAATCTAGTGGTTTAAATATTTTCTTCATCAATATTTTAGGACTAGCTATTTAACTTTTCTATAGTTTATTTAATTGGCTAATACTACTTTAGTTATTTATTTATTGTTATAAATTTATTTATTTTAAAAAAAATAAATCCTAATCTAAACTACCCCTCCCCACTCCCTCACATCCCCCCCCGCAATCTGCACACACACACACACACACACACACACACACAGAGACGTCCCCCCTCCCTGCACGTCCCTACACTAACACACACACACACACTACTACACTTACAAAATTCCTATATATACACACACAAACATACAAAGAAGAAAGAGCACACAGGCACACGAAAAAGGAAAAAAAAAACACTTAGGCAGAAACCAAAAGGAAGAAAGGAAAAGACTTAGAAAATAAAAGGAGTAAGAGAGTAGAGAAAGAAGGGGAGTATTTCTTAAAGGTTCGCGAGTTGGAGTTCGGATTTTGGTCCCAGTTTTGAGTTTTCGGTGGCGGCGTTCTTTCTTCCATACTCAGTTGTAGCTTGTCACACAGGTTTTTAGTCCATCCCTTTCTATATATATTTATAAGTTTTATTGTGAACCAAATCATGAATAAAATTACTTAAATGATTTCATGCATTATTCAGTATGTGTGGTTGATTAATTATGTGTCTTTACTCTTGTTGTGGGTTAGATATTCAAGTTATTGAGTACTTAGAGTTTACACGTTGATTTGGTGTTTAATACACTCTTTTGTTGATTTTAAGTTGTTTAATTTTCTACTATATGAGATAGTGCCTATACTATATGTAGAATGAAAAAAATAGAAAATTTTAAAAATAGATATTGAAAAGGAGGAAGGAAATAACAATTTTTTTTTTTAAAAAAGAAAGAATGGATAGAGGAAAAAAGATAGAAAAAAAAGAAGGAGAAAGTAACTTGAAAAAAAAAAAAAAATCTTTGAGAGTTTGCGTGTTTGAGTTCTAGTTTCAGTTCAAGTCCCGGCTAAGGAGTTCGCGTGGTGGCTTCTCTTCGACTTTAGTGTCGAAAATTTGTTTCGTCCCAATGCTATTTTTTTTTTACAGGTTCTTATTTTTACTCTTTCACTTGTTTTAATACCCTTGAATAGTTCCATCTATAAAATTAATTTATCATTGATATGTGACTTTGGAACTTGAAGGATAGTTTTCATTTTTGGGAGTTTTTTTTTTTATAATTAAAATAAGTAGTAGTTTGAGATGTACGTGACAGTTTTAAGTAGGCAAATTTTTCACGGGTTAAGAAGAATGATTCTTCCATATTTGAGTGGGGTATTTGAAAATATTAGGTTTTGAGAAGATAGATTCATAAAGTTTGATTAGTATCTAATTTAGGTAGTTTCTCACAAATTTTTAATTGTTTACTAATTTTATGTTGGTTATTTAAAATCATGTTAATGAAAGTCTTAACAAAAGCTTGAGTTACTCATTTTGTGTTAGATTTCACATGCATGCATGGTCTTGATATCTAATTCTATAGTTAACTAAGAGATCTTTGAATAATCAAACCTACAAAATACATGAATCTGCCTTCAATGTGTGGTATTTATTTTGTAGTCATTCCTTGTAGTCTGTGAGCATAAATATTCAAAGTAAATGGATGCTGTAATGATCACTTATAAAGATGGAATTTATTCATGATTTATAATTAAGTCTAGGTTCTATATAAACTCCATGTTGTTTAAGTTAACATAGATGGGATTTGAAATTTCTTTAAGTCCTAATGGAATTGAAGAACTACTATATTATTGAAAAATGGCAACTATATAGGCTAGCACAAAAATGATGAACATGAACATAAATTGATCTTTACGTATAGCTTTATCTAGTACAATGCTTGTTACTACTGTTTTGTTAAGCTTCTGTTTTACAGGTTGTTTAATTAGTAGTTGTTAATGAAGTTCTATTTAACCATCTTGACCAAGTTTAAATGTGCTCTCTTAGTATTTCACTGGTTTGGGTTAAAATAATTAAGCCTGAGAGTATTTTGGGTTTGAATAAGAGCTTTAAGACTCTAATTAGCTTATTAATTAATTAGAGTGAAGTTGAGTGAGATTGGTTACAAATTTATTCAAGTCCCGCTATATTTGAAGAAAAGAGAGGAAAAACCAATAGTAAGAGGTGAGAAAAATAATTCATTAAATAAATAGTAAAAGAGAAGATCGAATTTAAATTAATAATATATCGAGGTTGATCATGTGTGTGGCTACGCTCCTTGATCAACTTCTATAATTACAAGGCTCTGCGTGTGGTTACGCTCCTCAGCCGAAAACATAACTCATAGTTTCTCTCATAATCCTTAGGCAAATTGAGCAACTAATCAAACCTAATAGAGCCTAAAGAATTAACTTAAGCCAATTATAAGTCAATAAAGCGACCGTGCTAAAACCACGAGACTCGAGGGATGCCTAACACCTTTCCCTCGGTCAACAAAATTCCTTATTCGAATTTCTAGTTCGCAGACCAATTATAAGAAGAGTCATTTCTTTTGAATGGGGATTCAATAAGGTGACTTGGAACATCATAACTCAATTCCAAGTGGCGACTCTGTAAATAAATAATCCCTATTCAAGACCGTCACTTTAATTGGAAAAATCCTTCAAACCACTCTTTAGGGGGGTGAAAAAAGGGGTGTGCCATCTCTGGCAACTCCGCTGGGGAACTAACTAGAATTCGAGCTTTATGATATTGACTTATACTTGCTTTAATTATTTGGATATTGTGTTTTTGGCCTAACGTGCTACTTGTCTCTCCTTTACCGCTTTGATATTGTTGAATTGTATTATAAACTGTCTTCTCTCGCACACACCCCTGAATCTCTAAATATAAGATAGAAGGAATGCAAATCATGCATCCTACTTTCTTTTTGAGATAAAGCCAGAGTGCCAAGGCACCTGGTGAAGGATTATTAGTCACACATGTTAGGCGGGGTTTGGACCAGCAACGAAGGCGGAGTAGAACTGCTACCGAACAAGTTGCCCCTCCCCGACTCGAGTGTCCGCTCGGGTAAGCCAGTCTAGACACCTACCTCCATCAGGTTAAACCTATTAGAACTGAAACTCAGACGTGACTATCCCTATTAGGCTTCGCTTTATCTGCATCATATGCAATTGACTTAGTCGGACTCGGCACAGGGGTCGGGTCCGTCTAGGACAGGTGTCCCTCTTTATATGACCAACATGTGCATCAATGTACTCTTTGACATTTATTTGGAAGGCCTGTTCGATTGTTGACCGGCTTTAGGCAACTTAATGAAATATAAAAAGTAATTTCTCCTCTAAACTTTTATAACCGTCTTCTTAATATATATATATTTTTGAATAAAATGGAAAAAAGATCACCTATCTATCGAGGGTCATTTCGAAAATATGACTACTATTTTCTTATCCTCAAATTTATTATTTGTACATATATCTTAATATCCCTAAACCTTTAGGGGTCGTGAGGCTGAGTTTTTACAAAATATATATATATATCTTAATAGACCTGAACCTTTAGGGGTCGTGAGGCTAAGTTTTTATAAAAAATAATAATAATAATAATTTTTTTTATATATATCTTAATAGCCCTGAACCTTTAGGGGTCGTGAGGCTAAGTTTTTATAAAAAAATAAAAAAATAATAATAATAATAATTTTTTTTTATATATGTCTTAATAGCCCTGAACCTTTAGAGGCCGTGAGGTTGAGTTTTAAAGAAATTTTCATAAGCAGGTGTCTTAATAACCCTGAACCTTTAGGGGTCATGAAGTTAAGTTTTGCAAAAATATATAAAATAATTGTGTTACTTTTGTTATTATTTTATTCCTTTTTATTAAAAAAACTATATATGAAAAATAAAATAAAATAAAATAAAAATACTTGGTTGACATCTATGTTTCCCCACCTCCCATTTTGAATAAAATTATTTTTTGGAGTCTCATTTTTTGCACTAACATTCACGAGTTAAGTCAAAATTTGAGAATTGAGTTGCGTCAGGAGCTTCGATGTTTCCTAATCCCGTGTTTTTGTCCATAGGTGTAACATGTCTCGTCCAATTCGTGGAGAGTGTCAGAAGAGGAAAAGGGATGGGAATGTACCACTGCAGGTTGTGGATTGTGCCCCCTGGCAACTTTGGACATGGTGGAATGAGATGGATTCTTCGAATCATGATGAGATATTCAAATATTTGTGTTTCTTGACAAAAATCATGACAATCAACCCTAGGAGGGATGTAATTGAAGCCCTGCTATCTTTTTGGGACCAATTGAACAATGTGTTTCGATTCTCAAATTTTGAGTTGACTCCAACTTTAGAAGAGATAGCGGGTTATATTGGATATGGGAACATGCATGTAAAAGACTTATAGCCCCGAGAATTATTTCAGTGAACAGATTCTGTGAGCTTCTGAACATGCGCATTCCAAAAGGGAAATCACTGGAAAAGGGTTGGGTTTCCTTGTACTTTTTATATGAAAGGTATGGAAGGCAAGAGGGGTTTGAGCAGTTCAGAAAACAACTCGTTAACAAGGGAAATTTTGAAACCTGGAGAGAGCATAGGCGATTTGCATTCATGGTAGCCTTTTTGGGAACGATGGTTTTTCCAAGGAGGGAGAAAAAGATTAACATCCGTTTAGCCAGAGTGGTACATGTCTTGATTAAGAAAGAGTATCACACCCTGGTGCCTATGATCATGGCAGACATATATCGCGCTCTAACTGTCTGTCAAAAGGGGAAAGGTTTCTTCGAAGGGTGTAACATCTTACTGCAAATGTGGATTGTGGAACATCTTTACCAACGTCCTGTGGTAGCAAGGTTTATTCCTGAGCAAAATGATCACATCACGGACTATGAAAAGAGGATGAAGGATATAAATGCCCAGAAGGGGTTAGTACTTGGGATGAGTGTTTTCGCTCGCTGACAACAGATAAGATCACATGGAACCTCCCTTGGTTCCCTTGGAGGCAGGTCATACATAGGTCTACTAGTCTCCATTTCTTACTGTTGATGGGTATTAGAGGTATTCAGCCATATGTGCCATTACGGGTTCTGCGTCAGCTAGGTAGGCGTCAAATAATACCTGTAACTGAAGACATGATAAGGTTTATATTTGAGGTCAGACCAGAGATTCCCCTTCTAGAGGGGTTGGCCCAGCAGATTTGGGATGATTGTCATCTTATGGGCATTGAAACGATGATTGTAGAACGCGAGGATGGAGAAGTACACTCGGGTTACTTCGAATGGTTCAAGAAATAGCCACTTTCTCCAGTCATACCAGAAAGATCGGTTAAAGGATCGATAGATCTAGAGTCTGCGATAAGGATAGGAATTGAGATAGCTATGCAAGATCATTATGCTGCCGATCAGGCTTTGAGAGCAGAGTTTGAATGTGCTAGGGCAGCGTTGACTCAACGACAAGCTGAGAGTGATGTAGTGAATGAGGAAAAAGTCAAGAAAGCTCGATTAGATATGGAGAGAGATTATCAGTTTACTATTCAGGTATTGAATGCCGATTTGGAATGAGCTAGGGAAAGGATCGAGGAACAACAAAGGGAATTTACTGAAGAAAAGGCTAAGTTGGCTCAGATTGAGGTTGCACTCCATGGACAAATCAAACTGGCAACGACTAGGGGGTCACATGTCGCAGAACTCGCTGCATCCTGCCGCCAACAATTGCAGGAATATGAAAAGAAAATACAGTCAGAGTTTGATCAAGAAAGGTCCCAGTGGATGCGTGAAAGGGGAATATTGCGAGAAAAGATAGAGGTAGCTTCCGCTTGAGAGTAGTACGCAAAGGAGGCGATTGCCTCCCATAATCAGCAGATGCAGCAATGGGATCAGGCTTTTAGTTCTCTTCGTGGGAAGGTCCATCGTGTGGCGGGGCACACTGCTCAAATGGGCCTGGATTATCAAGAGTTTACTCACGAACAGTTTCTGGCGCAAGTACCAGCCTTTGCTCAACGTCTCACTACTTCGTTGCAAGATATATACTTGGGTTTGGGAGGTCATCTAAGCCCAAAATTTCAATAAGCAGACAGTTTGAGGCCAGGAAGATCACCAACAGATTTTGAGACATTTAGAGACTACTTGTAGTGATGGACATTTATTTCTTTCTATTGCGTTATTTCAGTTTTAGTCTTTGAATCTTTCCTCCAAATTTATGTCTCTTAGTTAATCTTGTCTATTTAAGTTTAGTTTCATTTTCAAGTGTCAGTTCGTAGGGTTTGTTGTTAGGTGTCTTTTCGTTTTTCCTGTCGTATTTGTGTTTGAAAAAAGAAATATTTAATGAAGGATGGATGTGTTGGAAGTTTTCTACTTATCGCTGTTTTTTATATATATATATTTACTTTTTAGTCTTGAATTTTTTTTAATAATAATAAATAAATAAAATTTATTATTATTAGTTTTCTTCGAACTACGCAATGATCTGATTCATGTCCCGATATGATACGTCGGCAACCCTACAACGGGTTCGATCAAAGCTTTTTTAAAAAATAATAACAAATAAAAATATATAAATAAAAAAATAAAATAAATGTATATATATATATATATATATATATATATATATAGAGAGAGAGAGAGAGAGAGAGAGAGAGAGAGAGAAAAGAAAATGCGCCTAGATAAGCCCGGATGAAACATAAGGCCTCCCATATTAAGATGTGAAATGCACGTAGAGGCATAACATACGATGTGTTATATAATTTTAAATGTGCAACACTCACCCATTTGCCACTTGTTACAGAAAAGGTTAAAATTTTGTAAGGTGGTTTGTTTGTGGTTACACTGGCATCTCATCCGTTCAATACCAGATCCAAAGGAAAGGGCAAAATGACACACAAAGAGGGGATAGATTCTGACAGCAAAGATGACCAAAATCAGTTGATTCAACAAGAATTTTCATTAATAGAAGAGAATAAGTTATTGAAACAGCAGATGACAGAAATTTATCAAGCCTGGATAAATGGGCAAGCGCCACCTTCCTCAATTCCTGAACTTTTGGACACGACTGTCCCAATTTCCACTCAGGCTCAAACTGATGATCCATTTTACCCACCAGGATTCGGCCCATATACTAATGTGCCTATCACAATTGGGACCTCTACTGTGCGCCCCCCAAATCCATCTCTCACAAATAACCCGCTCTTCATTCCCACAGTACCAACTACTATAGATTTTCAACCAAAGCTGATACCGAAGTCTGCGGGTGAGCTACCCCGTGATCACATCTATTCCACTGGAGTAACTTTTAAGGTCCCAGAATCCTCCAATCCTACTTATCTGCACAACTTCCCTATTGTGATCGAAAAGACGACGAAAAATGAGGAACAAGAGGAGATGGCCAAAAAGATGAGAAGTTTAGAGCAAAGCATGAGGAACATGCAAGGACTAGGAGGGAACAAGAGTGTTTCTTACAAAGATTTATGCATGTTCCCCGATATCCATTTGCCTCTAGGCTTTAAAACCCCAAAGTTTGACAAGTACGATGGCCATGGTGATCCTTTAGCTCATTTGAAAAGGTTTTGTAATCAACTTAGAGGATCAGGGGGAAAAGAAGAGCTACTTATGGCTTATTTTGGAGAGAGTTTGACGGGGATGGCTTCAGAATGGTTCATCGATCAGGATATCTCTCGTTGGCATGTTTGGGATGACTTGGCTCGGGATTTTGTCCAACAATTTCAATACAATATTGACATAATTCTAGATCGCACCACATTGCCAACCTGAGGAAAAAGACTACTGAGGGCTTCCGCGAATATGCTATTAGGTGGAGAGAGCAAGGTGCTAGAGTTAAGCCCTCAATCAAGGAGTCAGAGATGATTGATATTTTTGTCCAGGCACAGGAACCTGACTACTTCCATCATTTGCTTTCTGCTGTCAGAAAAACATTTGCTGAGGTTATTAAGGTTGGCAAAATAGTGGAAAATGGAATTAAGTCCGAAAAGATTATAAGCCAAGCTGCTTTAAAAGCTATGATGCAGGCGATTCAAAATGGCTCGGAAGGTATTGGGGGAAAAAAAGAAAGGAGGACGTGGCTACCATTGTGTCAGGGCCACGACAAACTCCAAGAGGTCCGCCTCACCAATACGCACAATCTTAACCCCAGATATATACCCAAGACCCATATAACCACCCACAACACTACCCACTATATTCCATACCATTTCTTCAGTATCCCATTTATAATGCACAGCCATATGCCCAACCCTCTTCTTACCCGTAATGGAGTACACCAGCCCCTCAAAATCATCCTCCACTCTGATAAGTTTACCAAGGCCCTACTAAACCTAATTTCCGACCTAGAGCAGAGTATAAAAGGGGTAACGTAGCCAAAGTTAATTTCACTCCTATTGGAGAATTGTATGCTAGCTTATTTCAGAGGTTGAGGGCCTTGAATGTTTTGAGCCCAATTGAGAGGAAAGTATCAAACCCTCCCCCCAAAAATGTGGATTATTCTCGAAGATGTGCATATTGTTCCGATGCCCTAGGGCACGATACAGAGAAATGTTGGTTCTTGAAAAAAGCCATCCAAGAGCTGATTGATACACAACAAATTGTGGTGCAAAACTCGGATGCTGCAAACATAAATCAAAACCCGCTGCCAATTCATACTAAAACAAATATGCTTGAGTTAATACACGGCGGTGAAGAATCCACAATTTCCTATAAGCCTATCATTAAGATCAAAAGTGATGAGGAAAAGACAACAAATGTGGTAGATTTAACAAAAGTAGTATCTTCAGGAGTGAACGAGATGCCCGTAAAGCCCAAACAATCAAATACTCCCGTGGTTATTGTGAATGGAGCTTCAAAAAGTGCTAGGGCAAGTCAGATTAGCCCAAAGTTGATTGTTCCAAGAATGCCCATCAAGCCCCTTCTAATTGTGAAAGGAGCTCTCACAACTCCTATTATTATTAAGTAGTGTCTCAACTTCCTGTGGTTAACACCAAGACAATCCCTTGGAACTATAATCGCACGACAGTGACATATAAGGGAAAGGAAGTCATTGAAAAAGTGAATGGAGTAGGGGGGTTAACCCGTTCAGGGAGATGTTTTACCCCAGAAGAGTTAAGAAAAGACAGAGATGGCCAGAAGCCAGTCAAGAAGACGGTTACTGAGGAGTTCTTGAAGAAGATGAAGTTTCCAGAATTTTCTGTTGTGGAACAATTAAGGAAAATGCTAGCCCAAATCTCTTTGTTGTCTTTACTGATCCACTCAGAAGGGCATCCCAAAGCTATAATAAAGATTTTTAATGAGGCACATGTACCCAGTGAGATTACAGTGAATCAATTGGAGAAAATTATTGGAAGACTCTTTGAGGTAAATAGGGTCACCTTCTCGGACGATGAACTACCCGTGGAAGGTACTGGACATAATCACGGCCTCTATATTATTGTAAAATGTGAGCATTCTTATGTCACTCGAGTCTTGATTGATGGAGGATATGGTGCTAATATTTGTCCTCTATCAACTCTGCAAAAATTGAATGTTAGTACAGAAAGGATCCAACCTAATAATGTTTGTGTCAGAGCTTTTGATGGAACAAAAATGAATGCCATTGGTGAGATAGAGCTCATATTGACAATAGGGCCTATTGATTTTACCATAGATTTCCAAGTCTTGAACATCGACGCTTCCTACAATCTGTTATTGGGGAGGCCTTGGGTTCATAGGGATGGGGCAGTCCCATCCACATTGCATCAAATGATCAAGTTCGAACATGACAGAAAAGAAATAGTCATTCACGGAGAAGGGGACTTGTCCATGTACAAAGAATAATCCATCTCCTTCATTGAGGCAAGAAATGTACATGGAGCACTGATCTATCAGGATTTTGAGGTAGTAGTTGTTGAGCATATCCCCGAGGGGAATCTCATTCCAAGACCACAATTGCCCTTTGCATCTGTCATAGTGGTGAATGAAATGTTAAAACATGGGTTTGAACCAGGAAAAGTTTTAGGAATGTATTTATAGGGTCGAGCTCATCCAATATGCCTCCGTGAGAACCTGGGCACCTTTGGTTTAGGGTATGAACCCACTTTTGATGATAGGAAGAAAGCTAAGAAGCGGAAAAAGAGTTATGGTCACTTGCCAAGACGATACCGCCACTCAACCAGTCTTTCATCAGAACTAGTGCTATTAGGCTCTCCATGTTACCAGTCTCAGAGCCAATGTTTGTAGATGATACAAAGTTGATTGGCCTTTTCCAAAACATGTTTTTCGAGGTTGATATGGTTGAAATTGGGGAGGGCACCAGCAATGCAGATGTGCAATTTATTGGCCCTGATGTCCAACTCAACAATTGGTAGGCCACTCCTCTCCCCACTAAGAAGGAGTCTTGGTAGTCTGTTTTGTTTTCCATTCTGTAATTTGAATTATTCCAGGGTTGTAATTCAGATCTCTATCTTGTTTGTTTTTACGTTCAAATCCTCCTATCTTTATTTTTAATGAAATACAGTTTCCCTCTTTCCTATTTTGAGTCTAATATTTACTTATTTATTTCCTATTGTACAGTTCCTTTTATGCTGATTCTAGTGATATGACATGCATGCGGGATTTTCAACCAGATATTAAAACTCAAACTAATCATGAAATAATGAATGAAGAAGTTGAATATGATCCAGATGAAGCGTTTGAGGGAATAAGCAAGAATTTTGAACAGTTTGAGAATAAGTCCAACCCCAATATGAATGAAACGGAGTCAATCAATCTAGGAGATCATGAAAATATTAGGGAGACTAAGATAAGTGTACATGCGCAACCACAACAAAAGGAAGAAATAATCGAGGCCTTGCTTGATTATAAGGACATATTTGCTTGGTCTTATGATGATATGCCTGGTTTGAGCACTGATCTAGTAGTTCATAAGTTGCCAACAGATCCCGCCTTTCCTCCGGTCAAACAAAAGTTGAGGAAACTCAAAACTGACATGAGTGTAATAGTTAAAGAGGAAATCACAAAGCAACTTGAGGCTAAAGTCATTCGAGTTGCACAATATCTTACTTGGTTAGCCAATATCGTCCCCGTCCCAAAGAAAGATGGCAAAGTTCGAATGTGTGACAATTATCGTGATCTAAATAAAGCAAGTCCAAAAGATGACTTTTCGCTGCCCAACATCCATATTGCTGGACAATTGTGCCAAGCATGAACTTGCATCTTTTGTGGATTGTTACGCCGGGTACCATCAGATCATCATGGATCGTGAAGATGCAGAAAAGACATCATTTATCACATCATGGGGGACATACTGTTATCGAGTCATGCCATTTGGGATAAAGAATGCAGGATCAACTTACATGAGGGCGATGACCATTATGTTTCATGACATGATGCATAAAAAGATCGAAGTTTATGTGTATGATGTGATAATTAAGTCAAGAAAGCAGTCAGACCATGTCAAAGATCTGAGGAAATTCTTTGACAGGCTTTGCAGGTATAATCTCAAACTTAACCCTACAAAATGCGTATTTGGGGTCCCATCTGGAAAGCTTTTGGGTTTTATAGTCAGTCGGCGTGGTATCGAATTAGATCCTTCAAAAGTAAAAGCCATTCAGGAATTGCCTCCACCAAAGAACAAAACAGAGGTAATGAGCTTACTGGGAAGGTTGAATTATATCAGTAGATTCATTGCCCAACTCACAACAACATGTGAGCCCATTTTTAAATTATTGAAGAAGAACGCTGCAGTTGAATGGACTAAAGAATGTCAAGTGGCATTCGATAGAATCAAAAGGTACTTATCGAATCCACCGTTGTTGGTCTCACCTGAGCCAGGCAGGCCCTTGATATTGTATATGTCTGTTCTGGACAACTCTTTTGGCTGTGTATTGGGTCAACATGATATCACAGGAAAAAGGGGGCAAGCTATCTACTACCTCAGCAAGAAGTTTACCATTTATGAGGCTAAGTACATACTTTTAGAAAGGACGTGTTGTGCCCTGACTTGGGTGGCACAAAATTTGAAGCATTATCTTTCATCCTACACCACTTACCTCATTTCCAGCATGGATCCCTTAAAGTATATTTTTTAGAAGCCCATGCCCACAGGAAGACTCGCAAAATGGCAGCTATTACTCACAAAATTTGATATTGTCTATGTGACCCGAACTGCAATGAAAAACCAAGCGCTAGCGGATCATTTGGTCGAAAACCCCGTTGACAAAGGATATGAGCCATTAAATACCTATTTTCCTGACGAAGAGGTATCATGTATCGACGAAGCTATTTTTGATGATAGCCATCTAGGTTGGAGGTTGTTTTTTGATGGAGCTGCTAATGTGAAAGGAGTTGGAATAGGAGCAGTTCTTGTTTCTGAATCAGAACAATATTATCCCATAACAGCCCAACTTCGATTCTATTTTGTCACGACCCGTATCCCGACGGGGTGGACTGGCACCCAAAGCCGATAAGGCCTGAGAGAACCAATCTTTACTCATGTCCAATCATATGCATACCCTAAGAATCATCACCACCTTACAAAGACATAAAATGCTCAGTGCGGAAATCATAGAGCATTATATATATATATATATATATATATATATATATACATATAAGAAACTTGGCCGTTAGGGCCATCGAGTCAAGGTGGACATACCTCTCTTACGTTATATACCCACATGTGTCTACAAAAGCCTCAAACAAAAGTACATACATAACCTTCTTAAATTTGGGACAAGTTCCCGCTTTACACAACATTACAGTACCAAAACAAATGTACATATAAGACCCGAAAAGCCCCGAACCAATTGGAGCTCACCAAAGATCAGCAAAAGATCCGCAACCTACTGTGGAGGTCTACTAGAACCTGTGCCTACAGCAAGTAATGTAAGTCCCCCGAGGGGGTCAGTACGAAGAATGTACTGAGTATGCAAGGCTATAAGAATTATATGATACATCTAAACTTCAATGGAATCGAATTTAATAAAGGACCAATATGGATAAGTCATCACTATATATGTATGGAAAATATGTACATTAAATGGATTACTTCTTTTACTCTTACGCTCGTTTGTTTTCTCATCACTCACTTCTTCATTTACTACTCATCCTTCCATCCTTACGATGCCTGGGCCCCAAGCTGATCAGTGGGTACTCAATAATTTTTGGGATCGACCCATGCTAGGCTTTCCTTTTTGACCCTGGGATACCACCCATAGAAGCAGGATCAACCCATGCGAGGTATTTTAACCCCATGGGATACCACCCAAGAACACATCACTCTTCTTTACAACATTCCTTCTTTAATCTTGGAAACATTTTATTTGATGATTATATCATTATTGGAAAAATTCATCGGTGCTTACTTTATGCCTTGGCGTTCATGAGATTGATACTTTTGTAGTTGTAACCTTATTGGAAGCTTTGGAATATATTATTATTGGAACTTGGACTCATGTCCCTAATTATGTAATACATGAATGACAATAGATCAAGAATAGGGTCTATATGATTAACAATAGATGATAACCTGAAATGAGAAGCCTTAGGACATTTCGGAAATGAGTAAGTACAGTAACAAGGTGAATACTATATGCTGCAGAAGGATACGGAAAAAGGAACCTTACATACCTTGTATTCTCAATATGAATACTCAATCCTATACGTGAACACACTTGTCCCACTCCTTCCTTGCATCTTATTCTACAACACAAATACATACCGGGCTTACATTATCAAATTGTTTCCTTACAAGTGTACAAAATGACAATAAGCTATACGACTGCCGTATAATGTCATTTATCCCCTTACAATAACATTTACGGCATGGTCATACCAACAATACCACAACATGCCCAACATTGACCAATATATCATAAACCATTAGCATGTCACACCAAGTTCATTCTTTCCACTCTTCATCACCACAACATCACAATTATTCCATCAAATTACTTCAATACACCTCACAACAACAAATTGGCCAAATCCCATAATTTACACTTATATGAAAATAACAAGTTTAATAACATAATCACACCATACATGTTTTTATTTCCTCCATACCATGCTCTTTCATCAAACCCACAAATCATATTTCAAGTTACAATTCCATGGATCACACATCTTTTACAAAAAAACCAAAGTGCCATATTCAACACTTCCAAGCATAACAAAAATGCTTTACATACTCTCCCATGCATATAATATATGAATCCATAAGAATAATTACTTACCTAAGCTTGAAAATTGATGATTTTGCTCCAAGAAGTTGGCTTAGGGTTCTTTGAGAGTTGAGAAAAATTTTGGGAAATTTCTAGAAATGTGTAGTGTAATCCTTTGAATAAAAATCATATTTTACACTTATTTATAGTCCCTCAAGTCTTCTTGGCATTAAATGCCATGTATAAGGGGTCAAAGGGTGAAGAATGGGTCATTTGACCCATTTTGGCCCATGTCTTCTTTCTATTTTTGGGCCTTTTATTGAGCCCAATTCACTCAACCCAATAAAATCAATAATTTATCATGTTTAAATCATTTCATACGTGTCACGATAATATTCCCACTCAAGTGATTCATATTCGTAGCCTCAATCCCAAAAACAAGTGATTCTAGTCACGTATGACCTATTTTGACCATGAGGGTAAAACCGTCATTTTGATGCCAAATTCGTTCTCGAGTAATTTTATAATACCAATATAATACTTTACTCATTTCATTTATATGCTCATGATTGTAGAAGAAACGTGGCAAAAATCGGCCCGGTACGTCCCCGGGCACCCTTGGGACTTAAGAAAATTTTCAACTTTTGAAAAGTGGAAAAAACCATCCTGGCACGCCCTTGGGCACGCCATCTTGCTGCCTCTGGGCTAAAAATTTTGTCCCAGAGCGGCCTGGCATGCCCTCTGGCAAGCCCCACCCTAAATTTTTTTGAAAATTTCATTTTTTGACTTTTCTTCGCGGGTTTGGTTAGATACTTCAAGTCCTATTCTTTAACTTAATTCTTACCCTTAATATCCTTTGTTTGAAGGTCTTGTTAGCGTCAGTTTGAACCCCATAAATGTCCCACAAAGTCACAAAACACCTCCTACGCAAATCTAATCCCATGTACGAAGGCCAACATCAATTATCTCATCAAAATCATTACAAATTACATACTTATGGCTCTCGACACCTAAGTGAAGATTGTTCAACATTGTCAAGTAGGGTTGGGAAGGTACGGGGTGTTACATTCTTCCCCCTTAGAAACGTTCGTCCTCGAATGTTAGTAACATTATTTCCCTGTAACAACTTAAGTCGAAGTGAATCCTTCACATTATCACATCCACACGTAATACTTGGAAAGACTTACTTATTATGACTCCAATTCTGTATCTTGAACTTTTTCTTCTATGTACAACAATTATGAGTACTTTAGACTTCATTAGTTCTTCGGTTTCTCTTGTGATTTCTTCTACATGCTAATTTCTCCAATAGTGCCTTTACGAAAGCTACTTCTGCATCTCTTAATTCCTTCACTTATCGATCTAGAACAACAATAGGTAACAAGAAGTACCTTTTCATGTGTGAGATCCTACGTGACTTGTAGATCTCCTCTAGGAACAATACGGGGTAGTCTCCTATAAATTTTCAAAGCATCGAATAGGAAATACTGAATGAACTGTGAAGAGTTCTTGGACTAGTGTTGCTAGATACGCAAATTACCCAAGTCTTGGACAATTTCCCTTTCTTTCTGAATCTCATTATCTTTTCTTCTCTTTTTTCTTTTGTTCATTGGTGACACTGTCACCAATACCTAAGCACCTATGGTACATTTTTAATTCCCTTTTTCTAACATCGGCATATGATTTGTATCGGCTCTGGGTCACTTGTAGCTATTATTATATCACCTTCACCTTCTCTATAACTTGATGAACAAAATCTGACCTGAGCAAAGCAAATTTCATCAGCTGTAACCCATCCAATTAGTGATCTATATTTTGCAAGGTGCTTTTTGATACTTTTATTGTAAGCAATTTCAATAAACGATAGATGTCACCCCAATCACCTTTAAAGTCCAATGTACAAACTCGTGGCATATCTTCAATTGTTCATATAATCCATTCTGTTTGTCGATCCATCTGAGGATGACAGCCGTACGTACATCCACCTTTGTACACATGCTTTACTGAAAAGACTTCCAACACTGTGCAATACATTGAGCTCTCTTGTTTAATATAAGAGTGAGTGGAATCCCATGTAATCGTACTATCTTTGTAACATACAACTTTGCATAATGTTCAGCTGTATCGGTGGTCCTAACTGGTAGGACATACACAGACTTGGTAAGCCTGTCAACTCTTACCTATATGGAATCAACCTTCGGAGTGTACAAGGCAACCCTGTGATTAAATCCATGTTATTCATGTTCCAATTCCAAACTGGAAGGGTGATACATTGCATAAACATACAAATTTCTAATGCCATACTATTAATCAATGACCGCTTGGACATTGAGCTACACGTTCTACAATGGGCTTTTCATGTAACCTTACTAAGGCATCTCTGCTAAACCCTGGTACATTTTGGTTGCTTCTGAATAAATACAATACCCTAAACAATGTCCCTCTGGCATAACTCCTTTCCTTAACTCGTCTATACCCGGTACGCACAATCTACATTGGCGTTAAAGTACTTCCTTTTTAAAAAAGATCAGATGTTTTTTTCAGGCCCTGTTATACATTTTCTTTCGGTTGTGATAACATAGAACCCGCATACTACCCTTCTTTCACTTTAGCTACAAATGAAGGCTCTGTCGCAATTTACCCTATAATTCTTTCGTTTGGAGTTTCAAGAAAATGAACTCCCAAACCGGCTAATTGATGTAATTCCTTGACTATTTGTTTTGTTTTCGGTTAATTGGCTAGTTGTGACTTAATGCATCAACTATTACACCTGCTTTTCCCAGATGGGATCTCAATATCATAGGCTGTGAATAGATTTCACCATTTCTGCTGTCTCAAATTTAGGTCCTGTTGATTAAGGATATATTACAAACTCTGATGAGCAGTATATATGTCAATATGAACCCTACACAAATAATGGCGTCATACACTTTTAAAAACAACCATCATGACTGCTAGCTCAAAATCATGTGTTAGGTAATGGTCTTCATATGGACACAACTGTCGTGAGACATAGGCTATCACATTACCATGCCGCATCAGTACACACCATAAACCAATACAAGTGTAGAGGTTAACTTATTATTTTCAACTCTTGAAAACTACTCTCATATGAATCCTTCCATTGAAACTTAGTTACCTTGTATGTTCGTTTCATTAAAGGTATAGAGGGAGAAGAAAATCCTTCTACAAATCCTCTATGATATCTTCTCAATCCGAGAAAACTATGACTCTCGGTGGGTGTCGTAGGCCTTGGCCAATCCTTCATGGCTTCTATATGTCTTTTGCGTATCATCACTTATTCCTTTATCTGGCACCATGTGACCTAAAAAAACTATTAACTTAAAATTCATGCTTAGAGAACTTTGCGTCCCACTTATGATGCGAATGATTTGTAACACCTATCGTACGTGATTAGCAGGGTTCACTTGTGATTCTGAAGAAACTCATCTATCATCTATAACCACTGTCACGAATACATTTATGACTGGCTTAAACGTTCTGCTCATCCAACTCATAAGTCTACTGGTACATTCGTTAGCCCCTTTTGACATAACTAAGAAGACATAGTGACCATCCCGTGTTCGAAAAGTTGCCTTGGGTATACCTTTTTGTTTAACCCCTACTTGATAATAACTTGGTCTCAAGTCAGTCTTTGAGAAATCTTTGGCATCCTGTAACTAGTCCATTAACTTATCAGTTCTGGGAAGGAAATATTTATTATGAATTGTCACCCTATTCAATAGTCGATAGTCAGTACACGTTCTCAATATGCCGTTTCTCTTTTGTACAATTAATACTGATGCACCCAAAGGAATACACTAGGCCTTGTGAACCCCTTGTTCAACAAGTCCTTTAATTGCTCCTACATCTCCCGCAATTCTGCTGGATCCATTCTATATAGAGGAATAGAGATAGGCAGAATGCCTGGAATCACATCACTATCAAGCTCTACTTTTCGTTTCAAGAAATACATCCAAAAATTCATTTATCGATCGAAGTGTTGGTACCCTCACATCGGTATCCCTTACTCTCACTAGATGACAAAGATACCTCTTGGATATCATTTTCTTTACCTTGCTATAGGAAATGAAGTTTCCTTCGGTGCTCCTACATTACCCTTCCATACAAGAACATTTCTTTATGGAAACATGAAAAAGTAACTCCTTAGCTCGGTAATTCGCCGTGGCATAACAAGAAACCAACCAACCCATACCCATAATTACCTCAAAGTTTACCATTTCCAGTTCAATAGGCTCAACCAGTGTGTCATAACCACAACCAATTACTATACAATTATGATATACTCTTTTAGCTATCATAGGTTCACAACTAGTGTAGATACTTCAGACGGCTTACCTAGTAATTCTTATGTTCCTTACAAAAAAATACATATGGAAGAACGTATGACAATGTAGAACCTGAGTCAATCAATGCAAACATATTTTGTGAAAAAGACAAATAATGTACCTGTCACTATATCAGGAAAAGCCTCCGAGTCCTGCCGACCCGCTACGGCATAGGTACGGTCCTGAGTTTCACTCGAACTAGCTACCCCTCTAACATATCTGCCACGATCAGCCGGTTATGTACCTCTACCTAGAGGAGGTACCAATGATGTCGGTGTAATGATTGGTCCCGTAGGTCGTGCCATGCCACCCGTATTCTTTTGTGGACACCCTCTTACCTTGTGCCCTGGCACTCTGCAATGATAGCAAACATTCGTTCCAACCCGGAATTCACCTGCATGAAATTTCCTACAGCGCTGGTACAGCTGACGAAAATACCCTAGTTGGTTCACATCTCTGTGTGCTTGATATCCCACTGTCTGGAAATTCTAAGTCTCACTTCTTTGCCCAAACTGGTTATTTCTAAACCCTTGGAGTAGGGGGGGACCAATTGCTGTAGAATGAGGAAATAATGGCCTAGACAGTCTGTGAGAACTTTGAGGCCCAAATCCTCCTTGGGACGCTATGAACTATCCTGTGGGTTTTACTTTCTTTGACAATCCTCCTTCCAATTCTTACATCCTTTTCTTCTGCCTCTGTTCCTCCATCTGCTCCGCAAGAGCTTGTTTTCGAGCTTGTGCAGTAACTACACAGGGCAATATTTGCACCGCACTCATTAAACCCTGCTCAATAGTATGAACGGGCAGTTCCAAAGATAGTTCTCTCCTACTCGGCTCTTCTGGAGCGGGAAAAGTAGAGGAGGCCCGCGATGCAAGTTCAATGTCCGCTCCTCCTTGACTAGCTTGGTCAGGTGGGAATCTACTTGATCCTTCTTCGATAAGCCTAACTACCTACTTCCCTTTATCTCTACCTCGGCTTGTCCTCGGCATTTTACTAGACCAAAGAAAAATAATTACCATGGTCAGATATAATTTCACCAACAACTTCGTCTCTAATGCACGATCTAGAAATAAAGGAACGAAATAACTCCTAAATGTCCCGTAGCCTCCTAATTATAAATGTGGTTCAAAAACCATCGATAAGTAAGACTCTACTCAGACACGGCTTTGTAGACACCCTTAGAATGGCCTGCTCTGATACCACTTTTGTTACGACCCGTATCCCAACGGGGTGGATTAGCACCCGAAGCCGATAAAGCCCGAGAGAACCAATCTTTACTCATGTCCAATCATATGCATACTAAGAATCATCACCACCTCACAAAGACATAAAATGCTCAGTGCGGAAATCATGAAGCATTATATATATATATACATATAAGAAACTTGGCCTTTAGGGCCATCGAGTCAAGGTGGACATACATCTCTTATGTTACATACCCACATGTGTCTACAAAAGCCTCTAACAGAAGTACATACATAACCTTCTTAAATTCGGGACAAGTCCCCGCTTTACACAACATTACAGTACCAAAACAAATGTACATATAAGACCCGAAAAGCCCCAAACCAATTGGAGCTCACCAAAGATCAGCAAAAGATCCGCAACCTACTGTGGAGGTCTACTAGCACCTGTGCCTGCAGCAAGCAATGTAAGTCCCCCGAGGGGGTCAGTACGAAAAATGTACTGAGTATGCAAGGCTATAAGAATTATATGATACATCAAAACTTCAATGGAATCGAATATAATAAAGGACCAATATGGATAAGTTATCACTATATATGTATGGAAAATGTGTACATTAGATGGATTACTTCTTTTACTCTTATGCTCGTTCGTTTTCTCATTACTCACTTCTTCATTCACTACTCATTCTTCCATTCTTACAATGCCCGGGCCCCAAGCTGATCAGTGGATACTCAACAGTTTTCGAGATCGACCCATGCTAGGCTTTCCTTTTTGACCCTGGGATACCACCCGTAGAAGTGGGATCAACCCATGCGAGGTATTTTAACCCCATGGGATACCACCCGTAGGTACTGGGATCGACCCAAGCGAGGTATTTTAACCCCATGGGATACCACCTAAGAACACATCACTTCTCTTCACAACATTCCTTCTTTAATCTTGGAAAAAGTTCATTTGATGATTATATCTGTGCTTACTTTATGCCTTGATGTTCATGAGATTGATACTTTTGTAGTTGTAACCTTATTGGAAGATTTGAAATATATTATTATTGGAACTTGGACTCATGTCCCTAATTATGTAATACATGAATGACAATAGATCAAGAATAGGGTCTATATGATTAACAATAGATGATAACCTGAAATGAGAAGCCTTAGGACATTTTGGAAATGAGTAAGTACAATAACAAGGTGAATACTATATGCTGCAGAAGGATACGGAAAAAAGGAACCTTACATACCTTGTATTCTCAATATGAATACTCAATCCTATACGTGAACACACTTGTCCCGCTTTTTCCTTACGTCTTATTCTATAACACAAATACATACCGGGCTTACATTATCAAATGGTTTCCTTACAAGTGTACAAAACGATAATAAGCTATACGACTGCCGTATAATGTCATTTATCCCCTTACAATACCATTTACGGTATGGTCATACCAACAATACCACAACATGCCCAACATTGACCAATATGTCATAAACCATTAGCATGTCACACCAAGTTCATACTTTCCACTCTTCATCACCACAACATCACAATTATTCCATCAAATTACTTCAATACACCTCACAACAACAAATCGGCCAAATACCATAATTTACACTTATATGAAAATAACAAGTTTAATAACATAATCACACCATACATGTTTTTATTTCCTCCATACCATGCTCTTTCATCAAACCCACAAGTCATATTTCAAGTTACAATTCCATGGATCACACATCTTTTACAAAAAGACCAAAGTGCCATATTCAACACTTCCAAGCATAACCAACATGCTTTAAATACTCTCCCATGCATATAATATATGAATCCATAAGAATAATTACTTACCTAAGCTTGAAAATTGATGATTTTGCTCCAAGAAGTTGGCTTAGGGTTCTTTGAGAGTTGAGAGAAATTTTGGGAAATTTCTAGAAATATGTAGTGTAATCCTTTGAATAAAAATCATATTTTACACTTATTTATAGTCCCTCAAGTCTTCTTGGCATTAAATGCCATGTATAAGGGGTCAAAGGGTGAAGAATGGGTCATTTGACCCATTTTGGCCCATGTCTTCTTTCTATTTTTGGGCCTTTTATTGAGCCCAATTCACTCAACCCAATAAAATCAATAATTTCTCATGTTTAAATCATTTCATACATGTCATGATAATATTCCCACTAACGTAATTCATATTCGTAGCCTCAATCCCAAAAATAAGTGATTCTAGCCACGTATGACCTATTTTGACCATAAGGGTAAAACCGTCATTTTGATGCCAAATTCATTCTCGAGTAATTTTATCATACCAATATAATACTTTAATCATTTCATTTATATGCTCATGGTTGTAAAAGTAACGTGGCAAAAATTGGCCCGGTATGTCCCCGGGCACCCTTGGGACTTAAGAAAATTTCCAACTTTTGAAAAGTGGGAAAAACCATCCTGGGGCGTGCCAGATTGCTGTATCTGGGCTAAAAATTTTGGCCCAGAGCGGCCTGGTACGCCCCACCCTTAATTTTTTTGAAAATTTTGCTTTTCGACTTTTCTTCGCGGGTTTGGTTAGATACTTCAAGTCCTATTCTTTAACTTACTTCTTGCCCTTAATATCCTTTGTTTGGAGGTCCTGTTATCCTAAGTTTGAACCCCACAAATGTCCCACGAATTCACAAAACACCTTCTACGCAAATCTAATCACATGTACGAAGGCCAACATCAATTATCTCATCAAAATCATTACAAATTACATACTTATGGCTCTCGACACCTAAGTGAAGATTGTTCAACATCGTCAAGTAGGGTTGGGAAGGTATGGAGTGTTACATATTGTACCAATAATATGGCGGAGTATGAAGCTTGCATCTTGGGTTTGCGACTGGCTATCCACATGGGAATCCAAGAACTGTTAGTGCTAGGTGACTCAGACTTGTTAGTCCACCAGATCCAAGAAGATTGGGAAACTCACGACTTGAAGCTTATACCATATCGATATTGTTTGTAAGACCTTTGTCGACAATTCGTATTGGTAAAGTTTCGACATATTCCCCGAGTTCATAACGAGATTGATGATGCCTTGGCAACCTTATCTTTGATGCTGCAGCATCCCGACAAGACTCATATTGACCCCTTGCATATGCAAATTCATGATCAGCATGCTTATTGCAATGCAGTCGAAGAAGAACACGATGGTGAACCTTGGTTCCATGATATCAAAAAATACATTCAATCTGGAGAATATCTAAGACATGCCGATGGTAACCAAAAGAGAAATATTCGATGACTGGCTAGCGAATTTTTCTTAAGCGGGGGGATCTTGTACAAAAGGACTCCAGATTTAGGACTTTTATGGTGTGTAGATGCCAGAGAAGCTTCCACTATCATTATTGAAATACATTCTGGAGTTTGTGGGCCACATATGAATGGGTATGTGTTGGCAAAGAAAATACTTCGGGCAGGTTATTATTGTCTCACCATGGAGCGAGATTCCATTTGATTCGTCCGTAAATGTCATGAATGCCAAATGCACGGGGATTTGATACATTCCCCTCCTTCTGAGTTGCATACAATGTCTGCTCCATGGCCCTTCGTTGCTTGGGGAATGGATGTGATTAGACCTATTGAACCAAAAGCATCAAATGGGCACAGGTTCATCTTGGTAGCAATTGATTATTTTACAAAGTGGGTGAAAGAAGTAACTTTCAAGTCGGTGACCAAAAAAGTTGTGGTGAATTTTGTTCACTTCAACATTATTTGTCGATTTGGTATCTCAAAGGTAATTATTACAGACAATACTGCGAATCTCAATAGTCATCTGACGCAAGAGGTGTGCCAAAAATTTAAGATTATGCATCAAAAATCGACGCCATATCGCCCCAAGGCAGATGGGACTGTAGAAGCCGCCAATAAGAACCTAAAGAAGATACTCCGCAAGATGGTGCAAGGTTCCCTACAATGGCATGAAAAGTTACCTTTTGCTTTATTAGGTTATCGTACAACGGTTTGTACTTCGATAGGTGCGACTCCCTACTCGTTGGTATATGGGACCGAAGTGGTCATACCTGCAGAAATTGAGATCCCATCTCTTTGAGTCATTATGGAAGCTGAGATCGATGATGATTAGTGGGTCAAGACCCGATTGGAGCAATTGAGTTTGATTGATGAAAAAAGATTAACGTCAGTATTTCATGGCCAACTATAACAGAAGAGAATGGCACGAGCATATAATAGAAAAGTGCATCCCAGACATTTTTAAGTTGGTTAGTTAGTATTAAGGCGCATCCTCCCCCATCAGGTTGAAGCTAAAGGCAAGTTTTCTCCGAACTGGCAAGGTCCATTCATGGTGAAGAAAGTGTTGCCCAATGGTGCATTATATTTGACTGATGTAGAAGGAAAAATGGTAGAAGTGGCTATCAATGCCGATGCAGTTAAGAGATATTATGTATGATCTTTATTTATCGTTATTGCTATTTGCATGTTTGGTACTGGCATATTTAAAAGATTGATATGATGAAGGCATTTTATTCTGCTATCCAAATATTATGTCATCATTTGTCAATCCCATTTGAGCTTTAGTTTTATTTTCTTTCGTACCCTTCTTTTGGAATCAAAATAGAATCAGAAAAAGGAAAAATGAGGAAAGTGTCAAAAAAAAAAAATCAAAATCAAAATCAAAATCAAGCAAAAGAACAAGTTGCCTGAACTACGTTTGACCTGATTCTTGCTACGAAAAGATACGTAGGCAGCCCTACTCTGGGTTCGGTCCAACCAAGTAAAAAATTCAAGTTACCCAGTTCTAAAGAAACTGGGGCAAAAGTTATTTTCTTTGTGAGTCGATTCCAAAAGTTGTAAGTCTCACCCTATGCTAAGTGTCTTTTGAGCCTCATGCCACCCTTTCTTTCTAACCCTATCCAAAAGCCACATTACAACCAAAGAAAGACCTTCAGATCAATTTTTGAAAATGTCGAGGCTAAGCATGGTATGGTGACACGATGTTCTATATTTTGGGCCGCACTTGTCTTTATCAGCATAAAGGAAATATGACAGAAATGAAAAATGAGAGAGTCTTATTGGTGAAAACCCTCACGGGCACCATAAGGTGATGGTGAGATGAGAGAAAATGAAAATGAGAGAGGTTTGCTGGTGAAAACTCTTTGGGGCTTCGCTAGCCGGATGAGGTTTGTGATTTAGAGGCGGCAGGCTCAAAGCAAAACCCAGTTTTCAATTCAATAGGTTGGCAAAAGTTGATAAATGGTTGAGATTGGAAGGTCGGGTTGCTTGATCTCAAATGCATGTCATAATCACTAGAGCCGGCTATGACATTCAGATAAGTTTTCTTTCCTTCATTCTTTTGGAAATAGGGACGCTTGTTGCCTTTCTTTCCATTCAATATTTCTATTTTTATTTCTTGTCTTTGTTATTAAAATGGAAAATCACCGTCCTCATTTTTCTGTCGTCTTTGAGTCAAGTCCATGGCAAAACAACTGAGAAAGGACTTCAAAACTTGCTACCAACTCCTTCAATGGTGCAAAGCAGGGGAAAGGGCCAACACATAAAAGAAACATGATTCAAAGTGAAACAAAACACCTAAGAATGGTCATCATTTGACATTTTTCGGATTCGTAAGAATACGAAGGTGTGACGGAAGTTAAAATTTAGAGGCGCTATGAAATGAAAATATGCTTTGAGTTAGAGTTATTGGGTAACCAGAATTTTTGGGTCGATAGTACAACAAGTTAATGCTACTCATCAACGGCTCGAAACAAAGTTGAACATGACAAGTGCAGGAGCAATTGCATCAAAAGTCAAATGCCATGAACCAACCACCATGTTGTTAAACTCACAATTTTTTTTTGTCTGAAACAGAGATAGGTGTTGCCTGCAAATCAAAGGCTTCGAAGCCTGGATATCAGAAAGGGGCAATTCTTCACTCCTACGAATGCAAGAAGCTATGTTACGACACAAGCTTGCTAGATTACAGTCATAGTAAAAAATTATTATCTTTTACCTTTACGAGATGCACTTTCAAAAATGGGGCAGGTCTTGGATTCACCCTCTTCATTTTTCAAATAGTTATGATTTTTCAAACACTCACAAAAAATTTTGGTACAAACTGCGGCAAAATTTTTGTTCGTGTTATTTGGGATTTTACTTTTCAGCTCAGGACCCTCCTGAAAAATGAGACTTTAATTTTCAGCTCAGGACCCTCCTGAATAATGGGATTTTAATTTTCAGTTCAGGACCCTCTTGGAAAATCAAATTTTACTTTTCAGCTCAGGACCCTTCTGGAAAATGGGACTTTACATTTCTACTCAGGACCCTCCTGGAAAATGGGACTTTACATTTTAGCTCAGGACCCTCCTGGACAATGAGACTTTATATTTCTGCTCAGGACCCTCCTGGAAAATGGGACTTTACACTTTAGCTCAGGACCCGCCTGGACAATGGGACTTTACATTTCTGCCCAGGACCCTCCTGAATAATGAGACTTTTATTTTCTGTTCAGGACCCTCCTGGAAAATGGGATCAACAGGACCCTCCTGGATAATGGGATTTTATTTTCTACTCAGGACCCTCCTGGAAAATGAGACTTAACATTTTAGCTCAACTTTATTTTCTACTCAGGACCCTCCTGGAAAATGGGACTTAACATTTTAACTCAGGACCCTCCTGAAAAATGGGATCAACAGGACCCTCCTGGATAATAGGACTTTATTTTCTACTCAGGACCCTCCTGGAAAATGGGACTTTACATTTTAGCTCAAGACCCTCCTGGATAATGGGACTTTACATTTCTGCTCGGGACCCTCCTGGAAAATGGGACTTTACATTTTAGCTCAGGACCCTTCTGGAAAATGGGACTTTACATTTTAGCTCAGGACCCTCCTGGACAATGGGACTTTACATTTCTGCCTAGGACCCTCCTGAATAATGGGACTTTTATTTTCTGTTCAGGACCCTCCTGAAAAATGGGATTAGCAGGACCCTCCTGAGAAATGAGATTTACTTTTCTAGTTCACTATTTATTTTAAGTTTAGGAACACGTTTGAAGAACAGGGACTACTTTAAGTTTTGAAGCTCAGGAGCCCACCTAGAGAATAGGGTAAATTTTCAATTCAAGCTCAGAAGCCCGCCTAGAGAACATGACATTTTTGAATTCAAAGTCAGAAGGAGCAAGTGTCCACTCGAAGAATAGGACTGATTTTCAAGTTCATCTCCAATAACCGAAATTGACATGAAGAAAAGTTCAATGTCGAGTTCAACTCAAGAGGAGAGCAGACATATCATCACTTGAAGGATCATTTTTATTCTCGTCTTTTATTTTGATGTAAAAATAGGAGCTGCGAACCGGAGACTTGATGGGACCTCACTCAACCTCTAACTCATCGTCTCACCCTTCCATCACATTGAACTACACGGGACCTGATTCCCTTATAACCCGGGATATGTAGGCTGTCCCAAACCAGGACTCAGTCACATCTTTTCCTCCTTTTCTTTTCCATTTCAAATAACAATAGGGTCAAAACTGGTCTCGTTGTCTACTTCTTTGTCTGAAAACTCTTTCGTGTTCACAGACAAAGAGGGGCAAATGTAGACACGTGATTTTTGAGCCTCCCCGAGCTTTAACCTATTTTTGCATTAAGTATTTATTCTACGTCTAATTATTATTTTAGCTTTTATCTCATTCTTATAGGTTTTATTTGTAAAAAAGTTTCAATAAATGAGTCACATTTTAGGATAAGTTTTGCTTTTACTTGTCAAAAGAAAAGAAAATTTTCAAAAATATATTTTTCTTTTAATTTTTAATAAATAATCTAGTGGTTTAAATATTTTCTTCATCAATATTTTAGGACTAGCTATTTAACTTTTCTATATTTTATTTAATTGGATAATACTACTTTAGTTATTTATTTATTTTTATAAATTTATTTATTTTTTAAAAAAATAATCCTAATCTAAACTACCCCTCCCCACCTGCACGCTGATGTCGCCCAAAGTATACCTCCAAAAAAGTACAATGCGGTCGCTATATCAAATATAGAACCCAACTAGGTTGGGGTTGATCCAACAGGGAATAGGACGAAGTATGAGTAGACTATTGGAAGGAATAACTGGCAAGTAATTAGAACTGGGGTTTTTTTCTAGTGAATAGTAACGATGACGATTGCTGGCTGATGTCGAGTTTGTAAATAATAAGAGAAATTCACTAGGACTGTGATCCCCTAATGATTCCTTAACTCCACCGGTGACTTGTGCTTAACAAGACTGCCCCACTGCACTGCATGCAAAATCTAACAAGTTAGGTTCATCTAACTGTCTCTCGACTGTCATTAGACGAATTTCACTCTTCTCCTCTCGGTCTCCAAGTGTCGCAATACTAACCCTTGTCCTGGATTTCAGATAACCTTTCCCGCTAAGGCTCCGGTTATTAGATGAAGGTTGATAGCTCCAAATCTCTGTTGTTATCTCCTTTTCCCAATCTCTACCTCTCTTTCGAGCAAGTCTAGAATACAGGCAAGATTCTAACGTTTGCAACCGTTAGAAAAGCAATCAATATGAAGGAAACAACAATACATGCATACGCAGCAGTACAAAATTGTTTTGCACTTCACCGGTTTCGTTAATTCTTCATGGTTCACACAACCCTAGTTGATGGGTTTAGCTACTCATAATTGCAAGAACACAAGAATAATCCAAATATGAAAGCATAATTATGATCTCACAAGAATGAAAGAAAAACTGAAATTTCAATTAACAATCAACTTCAGAATTAGGGTTTGTGAATACCAAACCGAAATATATGTCTCAATCAGTGTAAAATAACTCTCAAAGTAGTAAATTGTCCAACTCCCACACTTAGGACTACCTAGGGGTATTTATAGATACAAAACTAGTCCTATCCAAAACAAAATAAGAGAACAGAGTCGGCAGCTTTCACGGTGTCGTGACTTGGTGTCGTGGAACTAAGTCACGGCACGTGACTCGTATCGTGGGAATCAGGCCCTTTTATTGGATCTCTGAAGTGAACTCACGGCAGGCTTCCACGTCACGTGGGTGTCAGTCACGCCACGTGACCCTTGCCGTGGAAATCAGGCTGGAATTTTCTGTTTCTGGACTTAGTCACGATAGCCACTCACGTGGCGTGAGTGACTTCCACGCCACGTGACTTGTGGCGTGAGTGGCTCTCTTTTGCAGCCTCTTGTTCTTTCTTCATCTGACATTTTGTTCTCGGGCTTGATTCTTCCTCTTTTGCTCATTTTGCCTTTAAAGCCTGTTTTCCTGCAAATTAGGACAGAAACCATATCATACCAACAAAACACACCCAAGTTATTGCATCTTTTCCTTGTTTTAAGCATCGAAAGTGCCATATAACCATGGCACATCAACACCCTCAACTAGAATGTTTGCATGTCCTCAGGCGAACAACATAAAACTACACCAACACAATGCTTAACTAAGAGAAACCTAAGGGGCTTATGGCAGTCAACTTGTTGCTTTTTGATACAAAAACTTTTCCGACCCCTCCTATTTTCAAAGTAGAACCAAAGGGTGCATGTAAGCAATGCAGAATCATGACATAGCAGGGATCAAGTGATGGCACCAAATTATGCACAAACAACTAAGCATATAAGCAATTGACATTTCCAGAACAACTAGCAGCTAATTATGCAACCCATATGCCCTCACAATCAAAGAAGTACCATGCACTCTCAGTATACTAATGAATATCAACAGGGTCGAGGTCAAAACACTCACGCTCAAAAAGAAGTTAAGACAGTGTGCGTTAAATACCATAGGCTTGCCCTGATTTTCTACACCTTAGCTTTCAGACAGTTGGACTAGGATCACTATAGGACTTTACTCGGCTTATAATGTAGGCTTAGGGACAGGTATGGTGCATATGGATATATTGACTCAACCCTCCTGGACACTACACTAGTTTTGGCTCCCACTTCCAACCTTTTTCATTTTTATTCTCCCTTGTTCTTCATTCTTTTATTCTCAGATTTTGGGTGTGGTTTTTCTTCTCAAACTTTAAACACATATATATATTTTTTTCTCTTTTTTTTTTTGCACACCCAAATCTATTTTCTTTTCTTCTTTTATTAACCCTTCTTCATACCCAAATCAATCTACGCACCCCTATAATAGCCACCCTCAACTTAAGCGATTTGCCTGAGTTGAGGTACACAGTGTCCAAGGAGGGACCAAGGCCAAGACAGGTTCATTGTGATTCAAATGGGAAGGTGAATAGGCTAATGAAAGAAATAGGACAATCATGGCTCAAAAGTTGGGATCAAGGGATACTTATTCTTTCGGTTTGGCATTTAGGCTAATGGTGGACTTTTTCAACAACGGCCTATGATCCTTTCCTAATCCTTATCTTCTAACTTAGGCAAGACTAACCGGGCAAGTTCTGGATCGCACACACAGAGCTAACTAAGTAGTGGCCTCACACGCATATAGCACAGGGTTATATTACCAACTACTACCTATCCGTTCATCCAATGCTAGCTACGGTTGTTTGCCTATAATTCTTAGTGCCATAACAAGATCCAACAGCAGTCACACACAACGCATGTCAATTCCAAAAACCAAAATTTCAACATTTCAGGAGGGGTATCCTTAGCAACAACAACACATAAGACATTTTTCAAAACTGAACTGCACTTAAAGTTCCCTCATTTTTCTCCTAATACAGCAAGAAACATAAAAACATCAACTATATCATCCTAAACATGCCGGTTCTACTATGATAGCACACTCGGGGGAAAAGAAACACGACAACAAAAACCCCCAAGTGGTAGTACACCCCCACCCCCAACTAAACATGGTGCAATGCCCTCAATGCACCGATATCATATCAAAAATAAGGGAGTGAAGACATACCTGCGGTGCTCTAAGCGCCGGAAGTAGGCCCGCCAGCAGCGGGATCATTAGACTGTGCTGTGGTCGCATCCGGTGGGGGAATAGCCTGACTGGCAGATGCACCACGCGCCTTCTGCTCTGCCTCAATCTGTCTCGCATGGTAATATACCTGGGAGGCTTTAACAGCCCTCTTCAGATCACTATCAAAATCATCATCACTGGCATCCCCATCCGCCGGACTACGAGATCTCTTACCTCTATCCATCTCCAGCTCCTCATCAGCAAACAAATCCACCTCAAATGCTAGTCGTACGGAGGTCGGGACAGGCATAGGTGGTATAATTGGTGTGCTAGTCGATGCCATTGCCCGAACCTCCTCTCTCAATGCAGCAACCTCCTGGGTTAAGCCGGACAAGTCAGGGCTCGGTGCAACACTCAAATGGGAGGCCATACGTGCCTCAAAACTGTCAATTCGCCCATGCAGGCCCCGCATAAACTGGTCCATAGCTGCATTCATTCGAGTCTCCACCCTAGTCTCTGCAGCCTCGACTGTAGATCGAACCCAAGGCTTAAGATGGGATACCAGCTTAGCCATGTGAGCCTGGCGCTCAAACATCTCTATCTGCCTGTCAACTAGCTGCTGCAGAAAGTCTCGAGAGATGGACACCATCCCAGCAGGAGTCGGTGGGGAACTAGTACTAGGTACTCTCTTATCAACAGGGCCAGTGCCCGCAGTCAGTATCGGTAGCCTAACTGGTGCAGGAATATGCAAAGGTACACCACTCACCTCATCCAGGGCAGCACCTGATGCCTCAGACGGCTGTGATCCTCGGGGAATAATGGGGTGCAAACCCCTCTGCTGCATCATCGCAATATCTGCCAACCGGGTCACCTCTATAGAATTATCGATGGCAGGCATCTGGGCTACCCCTGCTCTATCATATAGACCCTGGATCAGACATGGGAAAGGGATACTCGTGTGATCCCTGAACGCTCGCTCATGGATCTCTTGGACGATGTACCTTGCAAAATGAATCTCATAGCCCGCCAAGATGCTGGCTACCACGACAGCCCTGTCCAGTGTGAGAGAGTTATCAGCGTTGGTTGGAGCCAACCTATGACGAACCACTGACCACCAGAATCGACCAGAAAAATAAAGCGTGGACTTTTTGATGTCCATCTTCCCATTCACCCAACTAGCCGCTACACCCTCCTCATCTATGTAACCTGCAATCCATTTAATCAACTCCAATTTCTGCTCTGCATCTCTCATCTGAACTCTATCTCTGACCGTTTCCATTCTGTGATCAAATTTTGCTGTCGAAGCCGGAAGTGGACGGTCAGGCCCAAACAGGAAGCGGTGAATGGTCTCTTCTGAAATGTCAACTCGGGTACCGCGCACCATAACCTGAGTCAGCACTGGCTGCAAAATATATCGCTGCCCAACTGGAGTGCTCAAACCAATCGATGTAGCATAGGAAACATAAAATTCTCGGACCAATTCTGAGCTATACCTGCCAGAAGGCTTTGCCATCCAACCCAAGCCATATCTCTCAAAAAGAGGCTAAATATCTGGCAGTGTCCTAAGTTCCTCCATTCTATACCGGGGCTTCTCCATAATGCTTCTCCGACACACACCACGCTCTGTCAGCTCAGCATCACGATCATAAATAGCACGCATGCCCTGTACACACCACCTCTGAACCTCCCTATCCTGGGCAGTAGTCGGGGCACTCTTGGCACCAGTACCTGAAAGAGAGGCTATAGCCTCTGCCACAGATGTATCCTGACCCGTAGCCTCATCCGCAGACAAACCCTGACCCGTAGCTTCATGTGCAGACCCTGACACAGAAGCATCCTCCCCCTCTTCAGACTGGGGGGCGGACTCAGAAGATGCCGCTGGTACAACTGGCTCAGCAGGTGGTGGGACCGGCTGAATTGCAGCCCGAGCAGCCGCTCGGGCACGCGTCTGTAATATCGTAGCCCATGGGACCAAGGTCGTGTCATCCTGACTAATCTCAAACTCTTCCACAGACCCACTTGGTTCAGACTCAGTGGGTTCATCCCTCAGACGGGTCGGTAAGTCCGAATTTTTGGTTCAAATCCGGGATGATGCATCAAGGTGGTCACTTTTGGGATTGGATTTTGGAGGCATGGTAACGGGTTTGGATCAAATTATGGGTATTTGGGTCAGATTTGGGTCTTGTTTGGTATGTTTGATTCGAATTTTTGGACCTAGGCTTCGGATTTTCGAATGGGTTTGGTAATGGGGGTCGAATTTGTCGCGATTTTTGAGGAGGAGGGGTTTGGGTTTTATGAGTTTGAGAAGGAGGGGTTCGGATTTTGTGAGGGGAAGAAGAGAAAATTGGGAATGTTTTTAGGGTTTTAATTGAAGAATTTGAAGTGGGGAAGAAGGACTAGGATCGAATATATATCGGGTAAAGAATAAAAGGTCCGGATTTATTTTAGAAAATTCGGATCGGGTTGGATCGGGTTTGGTATCTAATTTTTTTTTTAAAGTTTCACGGTGGTACCCACGCCAAATGACTGACACCCATGTGACGTGGGGGCTGTCGTGACTAGTGTACTGTGACTGGACTGAGTTTCTAATTTCAACGACACCAGTCATGTGGCGTGGATCCAATCCACGTCACGTGAACTACTTCCGTGGAACTGATTCAGAACCTGGAAATTTTTCTCTGAGTTTGACGATGGCATCCACGTGGCGTAGAACCCTATCACGTGTCGTGATTCATGATATGGAGGAAATTTCACCACTTCTCGTAGATTTTGTGATTTTTAACTTACTGCTACTCAATAATCCGATCTCCTCATAATAAAATCTTGGGTTGCCTCCCAATCAGTGCTTGATTTAACATCGCGGCACGACATGGCTAACTTGGATACTCAGACTTCCCCAACTAGCCCATGGGTTGCCTCCTATGAAGCGCCTGATTTAACATCGCGGCACGACATGGTTAACTTGATTACTCAAACTTCATCAAGTTCAAGTTCTTCAACCGTCCTTATCTCTTTCGAACTCCTACATAATGCTTAACACGTTGTCCATTGACTTTAAATAGGACATTATCTGCTCCTTTCAGCTCAATAGCACCATGTGAGAATACCCGAACTACCGTGAATAGGCCAGACCATTTGGACTTTAATTTTCCAGCAAACAGGCGAAGCTTGGAGTTATACAGTAGCACTAAATCTACCGAATGAAACTCTCGATTCTCAATTCGACGATCATGATACAATTTCATCTTTTCTTTATACAATGCTGAACTCTCATAAGCCCAGAGACGAAAGTCATCCATCTCATTCATCTGTTCCAGTCTCATTTTAGCCACTTCATTCCAGTCTAAATTCAACCTTTTCAACGCCCACAATGCTTTATGTTCAAGTTCGACGGGCAAATGGCAAGCTTTTCCAAAAACCAACTGATATGGTGAAGCACCAATCGGTGTTTTGAACGCCGTCCGATATGCCCATAACACATCATCCAATCTACGATCCCAATCAGTCCTATTAGCATTGACTGTTTTTGCTAAGATAGACTTGATCTCACGATTTGATACCTCAACCTACCCACTTGTCTGCGGATGGTAAGGTGTGGCCACCTTATGCTTTACACCGTATTTTTCAAGAAGAGCCTTAAACAGTCGGTTGCAAAAGTGGGATCCTCCATTACTAATAATAACTCGAGGTGTCCCAAATCGTGAGAAAATGTTCTTTTTCAAGAAAGCTGTGACACTTCTTCCTTCATTATTGGGAAGCGCAATTGCCTCCACCCACTTAGAAATATAGTCTACATCCACCAAGATGTACTTCATTCCATGCGAGCTCACAAATGGACCCATAAATTCAACTCCCCACACATCAAATAGTTCAAGTTCAAGAATCGTAGTCATGGGAAGTTCGTGTCTGCGTGAAATATTACCTTGCCTTTGACACCGATCACAAGCGCGGGCATAGTCATGAGCGTCCTTGTAAATGCTGGGCCAATAGTACCCACATTGCAAGATTTTATGGGCAGTCCTTGCACCTCCATGATGACCCCCAACTGGAGATGAGTGACATGCCTCCAAAATACTCATCATTTTGACTTCTGGGATGCATCTTCGAATAATGCCATCAGCACACACTCTGAACAAATATGGCTCATCCCAAAAGAATTTTCTTACCTCATGCATGAACTTTCTTCTCTGCTGATATGTCATATCCTCCGGGACTAGATCACTTGCCAAAAAGTTGGCAAAATCAGCAAACCAAGGGATTAAATCTTGGGATGCTGCAAGCACTTGCTCATCTAGAAAAGTATCATCAATTTTAAGATCATCTTTTACTTTCAGCATGGCCTCCTCCTCAAGGCGTGAAAGATGGTCAGCCACTTGATTTTCGGTCCCCTTCCAATCCTTGACTTCAAAGTCAAATTCTTGCAACAGAAGTACCCACCGAATCAGTCTTGGCTTAGATCCTTTTTCGATATGAGATACCGAAGAGCCGCATGATCTGTGTGCACAATCACCTTCGTGCCAATCAAGTACGATCTGAATTTCTCGAAGGCAAAGACTACTGCCAACAACTCCTGCTCAGTCACAGTGTAATTCTTTTGAGCTGGATTAAGCACTTTGCTAGCGTAGTAGATCGGATGTAATATCTTCTCAAGTCTCTGACCCAGGACTGCTCCCAAATCCACTCCACTAGCATCGCACATAACCTCAAAAGGCTTAGTCCAATTCGGTGACACAATGATAGGGGCTGACACCAACTTCTCTTTAAGACACTCAAACGCTTTAAGACATGCTTCATCAAACACAAACTTCACCTCTTTCTCTAAAAGTTTGCACAAGGGATGCGCAATCTTGGAGAAGTCTTTGATGAACCTTCTGTAAAAAGCAGCATGACCCAGAAAACTCCGAATGCCTTTTACGGAGATAGGTGGGGGCAGCTTCTCAATTACTTCAATTTTCACCTTATCCACCTCCATGCCGTTCTTCGAAATCTGATGCCCTAATACGATACCTTCATTGACCATAAAGTGACACTTTTCCTAATTCAATACTAGGTTACACTCCTCGCATCTTTGCAGCACATTAACCAGGTGTGCCAAACAGCCCTCAAACGAGTCACCTACTACAGAAAAATCATCCATAAACACCTCGATAGTGTCTTCCACCGTGTCGGAGAAAATAGACATCATACAGCGTTGGAAGGTGGCCGGTGCATTACACAAACTGAAAGGCATCCTCTTGAATGCGAACGTACCATATGGACAAGTGAAAGTGGTCTTTTCTTGGTCTTCTGGGGCAATAAAGATCTGGTTATACCCCGAATACCTATTAAGAAAACAATACCATCCTCTGCCAGCAGGACGGTCAAACATTTGGTCCATGAAGGGCATAGGAAAATGATCTTTTTCAGTCCATGAATTCAGCTTCCGATAGTCCATGCAAACTCTCCATCCAGTCACTGGTCTCATTGGAATCAACTCATTTTTGTCATTCGGAACCACCGTGATTCCTTCCTTTTTTGGCACACACTGAACCGGGCTCACCCACTTGCTATCAACAATAGGGTAAACCACTCCTGCATCCAACCACTTGATTATCTCTTTCTTTACGACCTCTTGCATAGGTGGGTTTAGACGACGCTGATGTTCAATGCTAGGGATGCATTCTGGCACAAGCTGAATTTTATGAGTGCAAATGCCGGGTGGAATACCTATGATATCTGCAATGGACCAACCAATGGCCCTCTTAAATCTCCTCAAAACCGAAACCAAAGCCGCTACTTGCCATTCCACCATCTTAGCAGAAATAATCACTGGCAAGGTATTGTTGGCTCCTAAGAATGTGTAACGAAGGTGGGCCAGAAGAGCCTTAAGCTCTAACACTGAAGTCTCCCCTATAGACGGATGAGCTGGTGGAGTTACCCTATTCTTTAAATCAAGATCCAATTTCTTGGGTGCATAAGTGTATGCTCCTTTACCAGCTAGGGCACCCACCATTTCATCATAGTCTTCTATACCATCAGCTTCAAAGTTCATGATCACGGCAGCCAGAGGTTCCACTCCCAACCTTTCTTCAATGGGCACGACAACTTCAATATCATCAACCGCATTTATCACTGAAATGACTCTCTTATCTTTTGACTGCTTCATTGACCGACAGACATTGAAAGTAACCTGCTCATCATTCAATCTAAATTGCAGCTGCCAGGTTTTCATATCAACCAGTGCACGACTCGTGGCAAGGAATGGTCTCCCCAGTATGATGGGAACCTCAAATTCAACTTCACAATCGAGGATCACAAAATCAGCCGAAAATATGAAAGAAGCAACCTTCACCAAAACATCGTACAGAATGCCCACCGGCTTTTCACAGTTCTATAGGCCATGAGAAGTCTCATGGAGGTTGGTTTTGGTGCACCCAACCCCAATTGCTTGAACACGACTAATGGCATTAGGTTGATGCTATCACCCAAATCGCACAGTGCTTTAGCAAAGTCGTATGACCCAATAGTACACGGGATTGTGAAAGCTCCTGGATCCTCTTTCTTTTCAACTAAGGATCGTGAAGCAATTGCACTACAATGATGAATGTTATCTGCGGGCTCAAAACTGACCGTTCTCTTCTTAGTCACCAAGTCTTTCATGAACTTGGCATAGCCTGGTATCTGCTCTAATGCTTCTACAAGAGGAATGTTAACTGACAGCTCCTTCAACATGGTGATGAACTTCTGATACTTTTCTTCCTCCGCCTTTTTCTTCAACTTTTGAGGATAGGGAGGAGGAGGTCGCGGAATAGTTTTGAGCACTTTTGGTACCTCGTTCTCCTTCCTGTTCTCAGATTTGGCATTATCACTCTCGTCCTAGTTTGGAACCATATCCCCCTTTTCATTATCCGGATCTAACTCAGCTTCTACATCAACAATCACTGGATCAATAGGCACACCACTTTCAGCAAGCATAGGTGGATCTGTCATGCACTTCCCACTTCTAGTAGTGATGGCGAGGCAATGACTATCATTTTTAGGATTCTGGACGGTGTTACTTGGAAGGGTGCCTGCCTGACGTTGGTTTAGTGCCAAAGAAATCTGCCCAAACTGTTGCTCCAACTGTTTAATGGCAGTTGAATGGGACTCCACTTTCTGACTTATGCCCGAGATGTCAGTTCTAATTTCTTTCAAGCAATTCTCCTGACTTTCTGCTCCTTTCACCAATTTATTTAGAAGTGCCTCCATCCTCGAATTTCCAGACTCCTCATCACGTCTTCCAGGCGGTACATAAGTATCGTTCTTTTCTCTATGATCATCTTTCCTCCTCCAATCACCATCACAGTCCCTTTCACGATCTCTGTATCCCGATTTGTTGTAGCTGTCCCCATAATATTTCCGACCTTGATTCCCTTGCCTTGAGTTTCAAGAGTCTTGATTAGACCCTTGTCCCTTGGCTCGAAAACCCACCACTTCACGATCTAGATACTTCGCCTCTTCATATGACTCACTATCATCATGTCTAACTGATTTGCTTTGTGCACCAACAGCATACACCTTTTCCGCATCTCTAGCTGCTATCTGTTTGGCTAGAAGACCAATCTCTGTCCTTAACTGAGTAACCTCTTGTGCCACTAATTCATCCAGCGCCCTTTTAGCTGCTGAAGCTCCAATAGCATATGTCCCAGCCGGCGTATCTGCCTCCCGAGTATGCCATCCTCGGTTGGTCTTAGTGACACGATCTAATATCTCAGAAGCTTGGTCCCATCTCAAACTCATGAATGCTTCACCAGTGATCGTATCTGCTACCGCTTTTGTGTTGACATTCAAAGCTCTGTAGAAGATTTCAAGTAAGTTCCTGCCGCTCATCCTATGATTTGGCACCATCTGCAGCTTCTTTTTAAATCTCAGCCAAGTCTCATAGAGTGCTTCCGAATGAAACTGTCTGAAATTATAGATCTCATCTTTCAATTACAGTATCTTTGATGGTGGGAAGAATCTTTCGAAGAATTGATTTCTCAATTCCTGCCAAGTAGTGATAGAACCTCGTGGCAGCTCAGCCAACCACAAAGTGGCTTCTCCTGTAAGAGAAAATGGGAACAACCTCAACTGTATCGCCTTTTGGTCAACTCCAGGCAGATTGTATGACGTGCAGACCCTCACAAAATTCATTACATGCAAGTTTGGATCATCAGAAAGAAGACTCGCAAACACGCCCTTCAAGTTCAGCAGATGGATCATGGCACTAGTAATGTCAAACTTAGTGCTTGGAGGTAACTCAGGTGGAACAATAGCACCATTCTCAATCGGCTCAAAATAGGCCACATATTCATCTTCAGGATCATCATAAACAGGCACACGTTGTCTCGGTTGTTCTCTTAATTGTCTTTGTCGCTCTTTAGCATCAGCCAGATGCTGTGCTGCTTCCTGCATAGCTCGATTATCTCTTTCTGCTTGTCTAAGAGCAGCTTATCTAGCATGCTCTTCTCGGGTCAATCGAGCAGTAGTTTGCTCCGCTGTTTCCTGACCAGCCGAATGCATTGGCTGATTGTGAACATCCCCCGCAGCTGCGGGATTCTGGACTCCTTCAGTATTCACCATTCTCCGATTAGCTCTTAAAGTCCTTTCGATTTCAAGATCAAGTAAAATCAGGGGATTGCCTTGACTCCTAGTATTTGGCATACACCGGCGTATGCCCTCGAGAGTACGTAAAAACACACCCGATTAACTCTAACCAGTAATGTTCAACTTTGTAACCGTACTCCCCGTCAACGGCGCCAAAATTTGAAGTCGCCCAAAGTATACCTCCAAAAAAGTACAATGCGGTCGCTGTATCAAATATAGAACCCAACTAGGTTAGGGTCGATCCCACAGGGAATAGGACGAAGTATGAGTAGACTATTGGAAGGAATAACTGGTAAGTAATTAGAACTGGGTTTTTTTTCTAGTGAATAGTAATGATTACGATTGCTGGCTGATGTCGAGTTTGTAAATAATAAGAGAAATTCACTAGGACTGTGATCCCCTAATGATTCCTTAACTCCACTGGTGACTTGTGCTTAACAAGACTGCCCCACTGCACTGCATGCAAAATCTAACAAGTTAGGTTTATCTAACTGTCTCTCGACTGTCATTAGACGAATTTCACTCTTCTTCTCTCGGTCTCCAAGTGTCGCAATACTAACCCTTGTCCTGGATTTCAGATAACCTTTCCCGTTAAGGCTCCGGTTATTAGATGAAGGTTGATAGCTCCAAATCTCTGTTGTTATCTCCTTTTCCCAATCTCTACCTCTCTTTCGAGCAAGTCTAGAATACAGGCAAGATTCTAATGTTTGCAACCGTTAGAAAAGCAATCAATATGAAGGAAACAACAATACATGCATACGCAGCAGTACAAAATTATTTTGTACTTCACCGATTTCGTTAATTCTTCATGGTTCACACAACCCTAGTTGATGGGTTTAGCTACTCATAATTGCAAGAACACAAGAATAATCCTAAGATGAAAGCATGATTATGATCTCACAAGAATGAAAGAAAAATTGAAATTTCAATTAACAATCAACTTCAGAATTAGGGTTTGTGAATACCAAATCGAAATATATGTCTCAATCAGTGTAAAATAACTCTCAAAGTAGTAAATTGTCCAACTCCCGCACTTAGGACTACCTAGGGGTATTTATAGATACAAAACTAGTCCTATCCAAAACAAAATAGGAGAACAGAGTCGGCAGCTTTCACGGTGTCGTGACTTGGTGTCGTGGAACCAAGTCACGGCACGTGACTTGTATCGTGGGAATCAGGCCCTTTTATTGGATCTCTGAAGTGAACTCACGGCAGGCTTCCACGTCACATGGGTGTAAGTCACGCCACGTGACCCCTGCCGTGGAAATTAGGCTGGAATTTTCTGTTTCTGGACTTAGTCACGATAGCCACTCACGTGGCGTGAGTGACTTCCACGCCACGTGACTTGTGGCGTGAGTGGCTCTCTTTTGCAGTCTCTTGTTCTTTCTTCATCCGACACTTTGTTCTCGGGCTTGATTCTTCCTCTTTTGCTCATTTTGCCTTTAAAGCCTGTTTTCCTGCAAATTAGGACAGAAACCACATCATACCAACAAAACACACCCAAGTTATTCCATCTTTTCCTTGTTTTAAGCATCGAAAGTGCCATATAACCATGGCATATCACACGCCCCCCCCCACTCTCTCACATCCCCTCCCCACCCCCCCACAATCTGCACACACACACACACACACACACGTCCCCCCCCCTCTGCACGTCCATACACTAACACACATACACACACTACTACACTTACAAAAAATCCTATATTTACACACACAAACATACAAAGAAGAAAGAGCACACAAGCACACGAAAAAGGAAAAAAAAAACACTTAGGCAGAAACAAAAAGGAAGAAAGGAAAAGACTTAGAAAAAAAAAAGAGTAAGAGAGTAGAGAAAGAAGGGGAGTATTTCTTAAAGGTTCGCGAGTTGGAGTTCGGATTTTGGTCCCAGTTTTGAGTTTTTGGTGGCGGCGTTCTTGCCTCCATACTCAGTTGTAGCTTGTCACACAGGTTTTTAGTCCGTCCCTTTCAATATATTTTTATAAGTTTTATTGTGAACCAAATTATGAATAAAATTGCTTAAATGATTTCATGCATTATTTAGTATGTGTGGTTGATTAATTGTGTGTCTTTACTCTTGTTATGGGTTATATGTTCAAGTTATTGAGTACTTAGAGTTTACACGTTGATTTGGTGTTTAATACAGTCTTTTGTTGATTTTAAGTTGTTTAATTTTCTACTATATGAGATAGTGCCTATACTATATGTAGAATGAAAAAAATAGAAATTGAAAAGGAGGAAGGAAATAACAAACTTTTTTTTTTCTTTTAAAAAAATAAAGAATGGATAGAGGAAAAAAGATAGAAAAAAAAGAAGGAGAAAGTAACTTGAAAAAAAAAAAAGCTTTGCGAATTTGCGTGTTTGAGTTCTAGTTTCCATTCGAGTCTCGGCTAAGGAGTTCGCATGGTGGCTTCTCTTTGACTTTAGTGTCGAAAATTTGTTTCGTCCCAGTGCTATTTTTTTTTACAGGTTCTTATTTTTACTCTTTCACTTGTTTTAATACCTTTGAATAGTTCCATCTATAAAATTAATTTATCATTGATATGTGACTTTGGAACTTGAAGGATAGTTGTCGTTTTTGGGAGTTTTTTTTTTTATAATTAAAATAAGTAGTAATTTGAGATATACGTGACGGTTTTACGTAGGTAGATTTTTCACGGGTTAAGAAGAATGATTCTTCCATATTTGAGTGGCGTATTTGAAAATATTAGGTTTTGAGAAGATAGATTCATAAAGTTTGATTAGTATCTAATTTAGGTAGTTTCTCACAAATTTTTAATTGTTTACTAATTTTATGTTGGTTATTTAAAATCATGTAAATGAAAGTCTTAACAAAAGCTTGAGTTACTCATTTTGTGTTAGATTTCACATGCATGCATGGTCTTGATATCTAATTCTATAGTTAACTAAGAGATCTTTGAATAATCAAACCTACAAAATACATGAATCTGCCTTCAATGTGTGGTATTTATTTTGTAGTCATTCCTTGTAGTCTGTGAGCATAAATATTCAAAGTAAATGGATGCTGTAATGAACACTTATAAAGATGGAATTTATTCATGATTTATAATTAAGTCTAGGTTCTATATAAAATGCATGTTGTTTAAGTTAACATAGATGGGATTTGAAATTTCTTTAAGTCCTAATGGAATTAAAGAACTACTATATTATTGAAAAATGGCAACTATATAGGCTAGCACAAAAATGATGGATATGAACATAAATTGATCTTTACGTATAGCTTTATCTAGTACAATGCTTGTTACTACTGCTTTGTTAAGCTTCTGTTTTACAGGTTGTTTAATTAGTAGTTGTTAATGAAGTTCTATTTAACCATCTTGACCAAGTTTAAATGTGCTCTCTTAGTATTTCACTGGTTTGGGTTAAAATAATTAAGCCTGAGAGTATTTTGGGTTTGAATAAGAGCTTTAAGACTCTAATTAGCTTATTAATTAATTAGAGTGAAATTGAGTGAGATTGGTTACAAATTTATTCAAGTACCGCTATATTTGAAGAAAAGAGAGGAAAAACCAATAGTGGGAGGTGAGAAAAATAATTCATAAAATAAATAGTAAAAGAGAAGATCGAATTTAAATTAATAATATATCGAGGTTGATCATGTGTGTGGCTACGCTCCTTGATCAACTTCTATAATTACAAGACTCTGTGTGTGGTTACGTTCCTCAGCCAAAAACATAAGTCATAGTTTCTCTCATAATCCTTAGGCAAATTGAGCAACTAATCAAACCTAATAGATCCTAAAGAATTAACTTAAGCCAATTATAAGTCAATAAAGCGACTGTGCTAAAACCACGGGACTCGAGGGATGCCTAACACCTTCCCCTCGGTCAACAGAATTCCTTATCCTAATTTCTAGTTCGCAGACCAATAATAAGAAGAGTCATTCCTTTTGAATGGGGATTCAATAAGGTGACTTGGAACATCATAACTCAATTCTAAGTGGCGACTCTGTAAATAAATAATCCCTATTCAAGACCGTCACTTTAATTGGAAAAACCCTTCAACCACTCTTTAGGGGGGTGAAAAAAGGGGTGTGACAATCGAAAGTCCTGATTTGGGACCAGTTAGTGTATACGGATATCCCCAGTCCCCTAGGGGCCCCTTCTTACGTGAGCCACAGTGCCGGAGAAGGATGGTCGCCGTAGGTCTTGCCTTTGCTAGCTATTGACATGGAGGAGGTGTATACAATTGTTACGTTATGGAACTTGGATTGGATATGGTATTTCTGATTTACGTTGCATTCATTCATCAATATGCATCACCTATCACCAATATAATTGTTTGGCGCTTATATCTATCAGTCTTATAGGGGGTTGTATAGGTATAAGTTATGGTTACTATTTCCTGAGTGTTTTCTAGAACCTTTCGGGTATATGGGGGCTCGATTAGGTTATTGTTTGTCCGAACTAGTCGGTTAATTTACTGTTGGTTATCAAGGTTAGTTCATGGCAGGATGATTATGGATTGTACCAGAGATTTTTGGTACGTTTCTGGTTCCCTTTTCTTTCCCATGGTAAGATTTGTTATTATTAGATTATCTCATGTTTAGGCGTCCTTTGCTTAGAGTCCACGATTATGCTAGTATTAACTTTCCTACTTGATTATGGTTCCTTGGGGTGCTAGGGTGGATCCCTCAGGTTATTAGCTTTGAGATTAGTTTTATATATATGTATATATATATTTATATGGAATTACCGTATATCCCTCTTTTTCCTTGTCCATTCATATTGTATATGTATTATTTGGCGTTGTTTAATACTATATATCCTTCTTTCACTCTTCATTTGTATACTAGCTAGTAATATACAGTATTGCACCATTTTCCTGGTACACTGTTAGAATATGATAGTGTATCCTTATTGCTCCATTAGCCTCATTTTTGTTAGTTTTCCTGGATAGTTGCCTGTAGTTATATTCTTGCTTATATGTTTTTTATGCTTGCATTATCTTTAGATCTCAATCGGCCGATGCCTACTGAGTACCACGTGTTTGGTACTCATGCTACACTTCCAGCCTGCAGATCATAGTACGAGTTCTCACCGTTGATGTGTGTATCGTGTGGAGCAGCTATGGATCAGAGATTTGGGATGAGTTTCTGACGTTCGGAGTATTCCTGTTGTCCTTCATATTGTTAGTTTGATCTCTATTTTATATTCCAGAGACAACTTTGTATATAACTATTGACTTTGTATTCCACTTTGTACTCCAGTTGTATTAGAAGCTGTTGTACTGACTTCACTAGGTCTTGGGGTTGTAAGCTATATATTAGTCCTTTATTATATTCTTTTTCGTTGCTTTCCTTATTTCTCTTGGTAGTCCATTACTAGCTCTTTCAGACTACGGGTTGGCTTACCTACTGGTGGGTTAGAATAGGTGCCATCATGACCTGAGAAATTGGGTCATGACAAATTGGTATCAGATCCAAGTTTACTGATTTATTGGTACAAGAGATAAGTGTCTAGTAGAGTCTTGCGGATCAGTACGGAGACGTCTGTGTCCTATCTTTGGGAGGCTATATGGCATTCTTAGGAAATTCCATCCTTTATTCCTTATCGTGTGTCCGTACTTTTATGAACCTTTGAGTACTTCTTTTGACTTCACTCTTTCTCAGATGGATAGCACGAGGCATTCCATGGATACATACGGGACCTTCGCACGTGTTTCGAGAGTTTCAGCTCAGCATCGGACTAAGAAGTTAGAGATCAATATAAAGGATCTTCAGCATCAACCAGAAGGTCTGGGGCCAGCCCAGGATGCCACAGAGCTTGTGACCAACTCAACTTCTCAGGATTTCGTGTTAGAGATTTTGAGTCTTTTCGTGGGTACATCACAAGCGGTGGTGGTGCTCGGTATAACTAGTGGTTCTCATGCCAGAGTTGGGTTTATTGGTGTTCAGCAGGGTTCTTTGACAGTTTTAGAGTATGAGATTGGGTTTCTGGAGCAGACTAGACACACTCCTATGTTATTTTCTACAGAGCATGAGATGGTGTGTGGATTTATCAGAGGATTCACTTTACCACTCCGCTTGGCGACAGAGCATTTGATAGCAGCAGGGTCATCTTTCTCTCAAGTTGTTAATCACACGAGAATTGTAGAGAGGAAATGTGTTGATACATATGGTGGTGGTAATAAGAGGCTCTATCAGCAGTATAATGTTAGTGGTGTTCCGTCTGGAGGTCGAAATCCTCCCAGTAGAGGTCAGCCTTACTTGCACACTATCAAGTCTATTCGGGTAGCACCTTAGAGTATAGGTGGCTCTCAGATTAGTCATGGTGGTCACAGTGGGCAGAGTTCTCGTTAGACATTAAAGGGTATTCGGTATAGATATTTAGGCCATGGCGGTAATTCTGGATCAGTAGGTGCAGTGTATTCGAGAGTTCCAGGGGCATGTTTTAATTGTGGAGAGGTTTGTTATTTTTCTATGGAGTACCCAGTCATGAGTTGGTTGTCCAGTCAGGGTTAACATATGTTCCTCGCCAGCCTCTAGCTCCTGAGGTATGTTATGATTACGTAGAGGATGATCATTTTATTGGAGAGTGTCCCAGGCATCAGTTGGTCAGTCAGTTGGGGTTAACTCGTGTTTCTCACCGAGTTAGAGCTTCAGGGGTTTGTTATTACTACAGAGAAATTGATCACTAGTCCAGAGAGTGTCCCCGGTGTGGGATTATTAGTCATTCAACTCATCCAGATTAGTCTCATAGAGATGTGGCACCTTCAGTTAGAGGTAGTGTAATTAGTTCCTCAGTTGGTGATTCAAACGCTCTGTCCGGGTTTGGAGATGCTCAGATTCGCACTTCTTTAGGTACATCAGGACTATGACTTCGGACTCCATCGATTTAAGTGCGATTCGACGACTATCCTTTACTTTTTATTTGAGTTGAATTAGGGTTTTCATACCCATCGATGATTATATATTTTGGTATTTTTATATTGGTTGTTGTATGCCTTGGTGTAGATTTCAGGCTTATTTGACTACCCCCGTAGATGAATTCTTTTAGTAGTGGATTGAGTGGACCAGTATTGTGGTTTTTCCTTGGGGTGTAGCACTTGGGTTAAAGTCCTATTTCCTTTGGCATATTGGCCTTGTTATGGTTATAGAGTGGTAATGATTGCGGTTTTTCATTTTTGTTGCCTCCTACACTTTATACTAGTGTTGTAATTATTGTGATTATTACTTTGGAGGTAATTGATTCTTACTAGATGGATGGCTAGACTAGTATTATCTAGTTAGTATCCCCTTCCTTACGATTCTTATTCATTGGCTTAGACGGCTAACTCAGTTAGTTGGTTTTCTCTCTTTTAGTGAGGTAAAGTTAGATCGATTTGAGAGGGAGTGAAGAAAGGTTTGACCTTCTATGGTTTGCTGAGATTCTAGCATTGGCTATCTTTTTCTATAGCCCATTCCTGAGATTGATAAGTTTGAGATTTGTTCTTACGATTTGGATAGTTCATTGCCCGGTAGTAATCTTGATCTTGATGTTGATATTGAGTTGGGTACTCCATTCTTGCTATGATGTGGTCCATGATTCAGTTGAGTTAAGGTTGGAGAAAAAGGGTGAATTCAAAAAATTCTCATTTCTGCAGTTGTTCGGCTTAATGTGACTTTGTGGAGTGCTTCTTCTTGGTGATATGTGCCTATGTGTATACGTTGCCATAGATCGAGTATTGGTTTGACCAGATTCAGGCTAAGATTGGATTTTCTGAGTTGCTCAAATTTTGGCTATCATTAGTACTGTTTACAGCCTTGGTGAGTTCTTGGTTATGCCTTGATGCATTATGCCCTTCAATAGATATGGGGTTGATTGCTTGTGTCTTCAGCCGGTGGTTTTCCTCTGTTGTGATTATGTTCTTCGATAATATTTCAGTTCCAGTTCTTGCGGGAACCGTTAGAGAATATGTTTGATTTCTGATAGTGAGATTGGTTTGAGAATTTTATCATAGTGAAGGCTTGCAGGCTTCAGCTTTGAGATTTGACTCTCTTGAATGACTGTTTGAAGGTTATGATAGCTTTTGAAATATGGATATTGCTCGTCAGCGGGATCAGTTTGGATAACTAAGATCGAGTACTTCATCTTTGGTGTTGGGATAACAGCTAAGGATTGCATAACTTGGTTGCAGCCTCCGTTTTAAAATTTGATTCAGTTGAAACTTCATCGACAGGCTTACTAAGCCTACTCTTTACCTATCGGTTAGGTTATCTTCAGTTCAGAGGGGTTATGCTTGATAAATTCTCATGGGATAGTCTGTTGGTACACAATTTTGGTTTCTACTACTCTTGACCTTAGTTCTCAGTGTTTGTCAGAATTTTGAATATCTTCTTAGTAAAAGAAGTGGGCTTAGCATGGTTTCACCTACAGTCGGTGGGGCAGTCTGGAGTGGATCATACAACTTCGAGATATTATTCTTGGGATTCATGATTATTGGTTTCGAGGGTCATCCAGACAAGTTGTAGCTTTGGGTAAAGATTGCAAGCTTTGGTCATCTCCATTTGTGTGTCCAGGTAGCACCTTATGGGCTTATTCTATGCTTGCCATTATAGATTTTTAGTAGATTAGCTTTAGCCATTCGAGGTTAGTGTGATATGATTGTGCGGACTGAACTTTGATGATATTCTGTGCAACTCAGAATAGGTAGTAGGTTTAGAAAGGCAAAAAAAGGTTAGATTTGGAAATTGGAGTTGGTTGCATGACTCATACCTTGGATCGCCTTTAGCTTGGTTGAGTTCTTGCTTGGTTTGGCTTGTATCAGTGTGTTACCAGCGTGTTGTGGTTTGGATTTGCGTGTATCAGTCATTTTCGGTTCAGTTGGAGGCCAGTTAGTTGCTAAGGATGAGTTTTGGCTTTTTGGAAAGTGAAGTAAGAAAGTTGGTGAAAAAGGGATACCTATAGCAAAATCTCTTGGAAGCATTGTTTCTACTTAGAGGTTATCTGGGGAGATAAGCTCGGGGCATGCTGGCCCAGTACCTCATCCTTTCAAGGTTTCGGGCTCTTTCTATCCATTGACTTTTGCAGATAAAACTCTTTTTAGTAGTGGATATTGTAATGACCTTCAAGATCATTCTCTCAATTTATGCTTGTTTCTGGCATTTCAAGTCTTCCTACAGCGGCTACAGGTCATTTATGACTTATCAGAACAATCAGTTCGATTATCGAATGGTTCATTTGGGTTTTAGGCTTATTTCCCTATTTTGGAGCTTTTGTTGTTAAGGAATTGATCTCGCACCAAAACTCCTAGAAAATGGTCTTAGATGAAAATTTTGACAGCGCCATCATCTCCAGAACGTTGATTTTAGTCTAGAGGGACCCTTGGTTCAGGTCCCGAGGTTTTTAGACTCATTTTGGGCTATTGGGTAGACTTTGGTTTAAATGAAACTATGGGTGTGGGGCCCATATTATGTCAAAATAACCTTTCTTGGAAATTTTAATGGTTTCGTTGAGTCCAAAATGTTGAATTTGGTATGGTAGCATAGTTCGTTTGCACGCACGGAGTTCCAAATGAATCTCGAGCACCCGGTCGGAGTCCATTTGGACTTAGCAAAAATCTGGTGCCTGATATCTGGGGTGACCGCTAAAGCGGTCTAGGAGCCTCTTTAGCGACCTTGAGCCGCTTTAGCGGCCTTGGCTACTTGGATGAGGTATGATTTAGCAGTCAAGGTCCCTTTAGCTGTGAGGGTCCGCTTAAGTGGACGTCACTTTCGCGGCCACTCGCCTTTTCACACCAGCCTCTTTAGCAGTCGATAGCAGCTTTAGCGGTGGCCGCTAAAGCGGCCAAGTGACCGCTTTAGCAGCAACTGTTGGTTTTAAATATCCCTTCTTCACCCGATTTCCTTTCCTAAGGCTTTTTCCTCTTTTTTTTTTTGAGTGCTTGGAATGTGGGAAAGTGTGGGATATCATCCATTGAAGCTAAGGTAAGCTAGTTCAACACTCCTTGGCTATTTTCCATTATTTTTCCCATCAAATTCCATTATTTTTCATTGTAAATTCTTAGAAATTAGGTCTTTAATTCTCCAACTTTGCGGGCTGATTTTGGCCCCGATTTGGGCTCCTTTTGTGCTCAACTTTTGAGCACGCATTCACTATCCTTTGAGGGACCTCATGAAGGATTCAATTTTGGAATTCCGTTAGCGAGCCCCACGGGCCCATTTTTGACCCAATTTTGGGCCCGGAGTTTTGTATTGCAATATGGATATCGTTTTACTTGTAATAATATATAGGTTATTATTTTGATAGTGCGATGTTGATTTTGGATTTTGGTGCAAGGACGAGCAATTAGTGGGCGATTCAAGATTGTTGTTCAACAACGAGGTAGGCTTCGGTCTACTTTTATCTATGAGATGGTGTTAGGTATAGATTGCATTCTAGGTAGGGATTATAAGATATGTTTATGAATTGTATATCATGAGTTAACCTATTTAGGGAATTTGGGATCGAAATGTGACCCGAACCTTAGAATAGGATACTTGTTATGGCCTTAGGATCCTATATCCTTAATTATAGACTTGTTTAGTCATAGATTGATATTGCGGACCCTTTGATATAAGACTTACCATTTAACTTAGTGATTTGGGCGGTAGTCCCCCGATTAGATCCTTGTAGTGATTTCATACTCTTGATTACTATAGTTGCACGAGTTATGAGGCTTTATTATGTTGGATACATATTTTTGGGCCCGAGGCCATAGTTACGATATCAGTTGGACTCCAGGTGAGTATTTTATCCCTAAAGGGGACATGATTTTATATTACCGACGCTTAGGCACTTATGGTTGTATTGTATGGATACTGGTGATGACATGCTTACTTTAGGGCGCATTTATGCTCACTTAGTGGTACGATTCCGACCAAAACCTTGATTTTACTACTGTTTGCTAAAATGGGATCTATTCCCACTTTTCACTTTTAAAATAGATTCTTTTACAAGGGGAATCGTATCACCTTATTTAATGAATTATGAGCTTTGGAACTAAAAATATTGTTTTGAAAATTAGACCAAGGATTGATTTTGGTTCATTATTAATCCAATCTTTTACCACTACTATTTACTTCGATCGAGAGAAATTTCGACCCTTTCTATGCTATTATGCCGATTTAGTCCCGAACTTGATCTCGGGCAATAGATTTACATATTTATGCTCTTTTAGTCACGATTCTAGTCCGTGCAATTATTATACTTATATATCTCTTTGATACTGGATGGAGTAGATTGATTATAATGATTATTGGAAGTCATGGTTCAGGACCAGGCAGTGTATACGGATATCCCGAGCCTCCTAAGGGCCCCTTTGTCCGTGAGCCATAGTGTCGGAGAAGGATGGTTACCGTAGGTCCTACTTTTGCAAGCTATTGAGCTAGATGAGGTGTATACACTTGTTATGTTATGATACTTAGACTGGACATGATATTTCTGATTTATGTTGCATTCATTCATCCATATACATCATCTATCACCAGTATAATTGTTCGGTGCTTATATATATGTCTTATGGGGGTCTATTTAGGTATAAGTTATAGTTACTATTTGCTGAGTGTTTGCTTGAACCTTCCGGGCTTATGTGGGCCCGATTAGGTTATTGTTTGTCCGAACTATTCAGTTGCTTTATTGTTGGTTATCATGGTTAGTTTGTGGAAGGATGATTATGGATTGGTACCCAAGATTGTCGGTATGTTTCTGGTTCCCTTTTCTTTCTCATGGTAAGATATGTTACTGTTGGATTATCTCATGTTTAGGCATCCTTTGGTTAGAGGCCATGATTATGCTAGTATTAGCTTTCCTACTTGGTTAAGTTTCCTTGGGGTGCTAGGGTGGATCCCTCAGGTTATTACCTTTGCGTTTAGTTTTATATATATATATATATATATATATGGCATTACTGTATGTCCCTCTCTTTCCTTATCCATTCAAATTGTATATATATCCTTTGGCCTTGTATTACTACTATATATCCTTATTTAACTCTTCATTTGTATATTGTCTAGTGATATATAATATTGCACCATAGTCCCGGGACACTGTTAGAATATAATAGTGTATCCTTATTGCTCCATTAGCCTCATTATGCTTAGTTTTCCTGGATAGTTGTCTGTAGTTATACTCTTGCTTACATGTTATTTATGCTTGCATTATCTTTAGAGCTCAGTCGGCCGATGTCTACTAAGTACCACATGTTTGGTACTCATACTACACTTCTGCAGCCTGCAGATCATAGTACGAGTTCTCGCCGTTGATGTGTGTATCGAGCGGAGTAGCTATGGATCAGAGATTTGGGGTAAGCTCTTGACGTTCAGAGTATTCCTGCTCTCCCTCATATTGTTAGTTTGATCTCTATTTTGTATTCTAGAGATGACTTTGTATATATATTAACTCTGTATTCCACTTTGTACTCCAGTTGTATTAGAAGCTCTTGTACTGATTTTACCAGGTCTTGGGGGTGTAAGCTCTATATTAGTATCTTTATTATATTCTTTTCCTCTGCTTTCCTTATTTCTCTTGGTAGTCCGTTACTAACTGTTTCGGACTGTGGGTTGGCTTACCTACTGGTAGGTTAGAGTAGATGCCATTATGACCTGAGAAATCGGGTCGTGATACACCCCTACTGTGCCCTTTCGATGTTGATCCTTGCTCGAGTACTACGCATAGCGGTTGAGTTCTCGGGCGGAGTTGATTAGATTTGAGGTACTGGATCGTTCTAGTGTTCAGAGCGGATTCCATATCTCATCCTATCTTTATTTATGTCTTTATTTCGTTCTCAAAGACAGACTATGTATTTCTAGATTCAGTTATGTACTTAGATGCTCTTACATTATGACACCATATTTTGGGTGTTTTATGTCATCTCTTTCAGACTTCTGCTTTATTTATATTCTGTGCTGGCCTGACTTCGTTCTAGAAGTCTCGTCTTACTACTTTCATTACTTGTTGGGTTTTTCTTTCTTCTTTGGTGATTGGCTTACTCGTCAAGGCTGGGCAGTGACAAGTGCCATCATGACCTTATTTTTGGATCGGGACATGACTGTATCATTTGTTTTATATTTGTATTTGTGTTTGTAGATGATTGCACCATTTGTATTTTCGTTATTTCATTTGTTTTTGTTTTTGTATTTGTATTTGTAGTTGACTGCATCATTTGTATTTTTAAATAATTGAAAAGAATTGTTGATTCTATTTATATGAATACTTGTATTTGTATTTATTGATACAAAACTGAACCATACAAATACAAATGATACATGTATATCAAACGAAGAATCATACAAATATAAATTATACATGTTTATATACAAATGATAAATTTGACATACAAATACGAACAATTTGTATTTGTATGGGCTCAAGCAATTACAAATAATGCATATATTTATTTGTATACAACAACAACATACATGTACAAATGATAAATTATACTTATTCACGACTGAACCATCCAAATATAAATGATAGTTTTATATAAAGTGTATTGTTTGATATAAAAAGATATGACATACAAAAAAAATAAATATAAAATATAAAAAAAAAAAAAAAAAGAGAAAGAGAGGTGAAAATATAAAATACAAAGAGGGTGAGAGATGTAAATATAAAAAATAAAAAATACAAAAAAATAAAAAAAGAGAACCGGAAGAGAAAGAGATGCTAGATATAGAAGAGAGAGAAAGAGAGAAAATCAAGGATAATTTTTTTTAATATATTCTTCTTAATGTAATACTTCTATTTGAAACTGGAATCTTCAATTAATTGATAGACATGATTTAAAGGGGTTGAAATTATTGTTCCTTTTTTAAAGGGGTGGAAGATCGCGTTCTTTTTCTTTTTTTTTTAAATCTCAAAGGATATCCAAAAATCAAGGGTGTTTACTTATTTGTATATGTATTTTAACATCAAAAAATGCCACAAATATATATACATATTGCTATTTCTGATAATTAAGAAAATGTTGCTATCCGCTTCTTAGTTAATGAGCCAGCTTTGCTATTTGTGAATTTTTTTTCCTTTTTTCTTATGCCAAAATAAATATTTTTAGCAACTAAAACCTAATATACAATTTCCTATTGATATTGACATATTTTCAACAATAACATACCCATTACATTCTCATAAAGTGAGGCCTGAAAAGAAAAAGTAGATGCAGTTCGTACCACTACCTCAGTAATATTGACATATTCTCTTACCAAAAATATATTTAGCAACTAAAACCTAAAAATAATAAATTTCTCCTCCTCCTCCTCTCCTTATTGTAATTATTTTTTTTTCTGTTGTTGCTGTTTTTTCTTCTCCTCCCTATCCTCCCCCTTCTCCTTTTTCTTCTTCTTCGATTCTCTTTTTCTTCCTCCTTCTTTTGATCCTTCTTTTACGACTCCTTCTTCTTCTTCTCCTCCCCTTTCTCTTCCTACTTCTTCTTTTTCTGCTTCTTCTTCTTCTACTTCTTCTCCTCTTCCTTCTTTTTCTTTTGTTTGATTGGACGATGTGAGTGGATATGATTTATGAATGATCAAAAACATCGGGATAAGGCTATATATAAAATTTGAGTAAGATTAGAAGTGATTTGAACTCGTTTCAAGTAAAAAATCAGGTCAAAAAAATGTTGGATTAATTACCTTTTAATAAATAATTACTACCTTTAAACATACATTTTGTTTATTATCATTTATAGCAACTGAACTATGTATTAAAAGTAAATTATGTATGTAATATAGATGTATTATAAGTGTTTTAAAACATATTATGATTATTAGGTAAGAAATCTACATTATGTATTAAAAGTGAATTATGTATGCAATATAGATGTATTATAATTGTTATATCTGGAAAAAAAAATCTATTGCTATAGATGGTAAATATTTTCTAAATATAGAATATCTATGTAATTTTCCCAAAAATTTTTTTGAGATAAATGCTTATCACATTATATATTATGTATATCAGTATGTATTACACATGTTTTATAGATAGATATAGATATACATGATATACAGGAGATAAACAAATATACCCCATAATATATATAAATACATATGGGATACAATGAGAGACACATAAATGGAGTCAATCTTCAGCTCGAGTTTTCAATCTAAAATTTAGCTCAAATTCCCTCACATCATCTGCAGGCACCTCTAAAATTGATATTCAAGCTTCTTAAGATTTTCCAAACAAAATCTAAGATCACCCACTCGAGAAAAATCACAAATATGCAAATCAAAAGAATTGGATCAAAGCTTCTAGGGGTACTCTTTAATGGTCCTTATATTTAAACTATCAATGGTGAACCCAAAAAATAAAGGAAAAGGACACAAATATAACACTTCGGCAATAAAAAATGACAGCCAATAGCCAATGAATTATAACTTCCTTTATTAGCCATTTGTTTTGTCGCTAGTTGCTACTTCCTTCTTCTTCTTCTTCCTTTTTTTTATTTTTTGTTTTCCTCTATTTTATTGGTTACTACCTTCTTCTTCTTTTTATTTTGTTTCAACACTATTTTGTTTATAAAATTTTTGCTGCTCTATTTTTTTTATTAAGAAAAATCTGCTCTTATATTTTTTTTAAAAAAATTAAATATGATTTTGTTCTTTTTCTTTTTCTTTTCCAATAGAGTGGAGATAGTTAGAATAGAAAAAAGGTTAATGCAATGTAATCCTTCAAAAAAGTTTATTTTTTATATATTTATGTGTGATAAATGTATAATAAAATACAAAAAGAGTGTATTTTTATTTTTTATATTCAAATAATATATTTTATACAACAATGATACATCTACATATTTTATATAACAATGATACAATTTCTATACACATTCATTTTATATAACAATGATACAATTTATATATATATATATATATATATATATATATATTCTACACAAAAATAATACAAATTATATACACATCATAACAATAATTATACAATTTCTATACACCCTATAAAATCTTTAGCTACAATAATTATTTAGATACATATTCTATACAATAATGATACAATTTCTATACACATGATATACAGATACATACTCTATATAATAATTATACAGTTTCTATACGTATTATATACATATAAATATTTTATATAATAATTATACAGTTTCTATACAAATTCTATACAATCTTTAGCTGCAATTATTATTTAAATACGAATTTTATACAACAATTATATAGTTTCTATACACACTCTATATAGTTTCTATACATATTTTATAGAACAATTATACAGTTTCTATACAATTGTATTTAATTAATTTTTTTTTTAAAAAAAGTATAATTTTTTTTGCCCCCCCCAAAAAAAAAAACTGAACTACCTCCTTTAAAAAATGGACCGAAATGGCCCAAAATTAAAAATAGTCATTACATGGAATTAAAAGGCCGATTGGCCATTTCATGAGATAAGTTTCAAATGACTATTTTTTGTGGCATTTCTTTGGCCCAATGGCCAGCCCATGTCTTTTTTCCCAAAAATAAATAAGTTTTTTCAACCCAACAATAGAAATTGATAAAAACTCTAAAACAATTATAATAAAATAGTTGGCTTTGAAACACGAATTCAATGAACTAATGAAGATTTCACACCCAAAAAAGAAAGTCTAGAGGTTTAAGAGAAAATATTGAACAATTTTAATTGAAACTATTAGGAGAGAGAGGATATTATGATTTTTTTTATATTTTTAAGAAAAATAGTTTTGATTATATAATGACCCTCCAGGTCATTTTCTTAATTTCCATGCATTTTTGACATTTTGAGCCTTTCTATAGCGGCTATGCTTGAACTGTCGGTTTGGTTTTCGGACAGTTCGTTTGGGTTTTAGGCTCATTTCCCTATTTTGGAGTTTTCGCTGTTAAGAAATTGGTCTCGGATCAAAACACCTAATAAAAAGCCTTGGATGTAAATTTCAATAGTGTAGCTAGCTCCATAATGTGGATTTTAGGCTAGGTTGACCCTTGGTCCGGGTCCCAAGCCTTTCGTACTCATTTTGTGCTATTGGTCGGAAATTGGTAAAAATGGTTCATTGGGTGTGGGGCGTACTTTTTATTGAAGCGACCTTGAATGGAAATTTCAATGACTCCGTTGAGTTTGGAATATCGATTTCGGGTTAGTAGCATAGTTAGTTTGGGTCCCGAGCCTTTATATTTCATTTTGAGTGTTTAGACAAAAATTAGTTAAAATAGCCTAAAAAGGGTCCCAGGGGTTAATTTATTGTAAACGATATCTTTTTGTAAATTTTATGATTTCATTAGATCCAGAACGTGTTTTATGATCAATTTACACTATTGGTTCATGTTTGTAGGGTTTCAGATGAGTTTCGAGGGTCAAAAATAAGTTTTTAAAATTGTTGGTTTTCTGGTGAGGAGGTTCTTCGTCGCGAACGCGGTCGGGTTCCCGCGAATGCGAAGAAGGACCATTTTTTGACTGGTTAACAATAAAATTTGTTCTTCGCGAACGCGCTGGGGGTCCCGCGAACGTGAAGAACAAAAATTTCACCTGGGCAATTCTTAAATCGGCAGATCGTGAGGTTTTAGTGTTTTTGACATTCCAGGAGCTAAGAAGCTTCGTTTTAGGCGATTGTCAATGCGTTGTTCTTATATGATCATTTGCGATGTGATTTCACCTTCAGTTCTCCTATTTTTCAAGAATACCCATTTCGTTTTTCATGATTTCCGACTTAAATTGTGATTCAAAACCCTATTTTTCCGCCATTGTTGGAGCTTGGAGCGTGGAAAATTGTGGGAAATCATCCATTGAGGCTAAGGTAAGCTAATTAATTCATCATTTTCCATTATTTTTCCCCGTCAAATTCCGCTCTTTCCTTGTAAATTCCTAGAAATTAGTTTTTGAATTTCTTAACTTTTTGGGCTGATTTGGGCCTCGATTCGAGCTCCATTTGTGCTAAAATTTTGAGCATACATTCCTTGTCCTTCGAGGGACCTCGTGAATGATTCAATTTTGGAATCTCATTTGCGGGCCCTATGGGCTAGTTCTTGACCCGATTTTTGGCCCAAAAATTTATATTGCAATATGGATATCGTTTCACTCCTATTAATGCGTAGATCATGTTTTGATAGCATGGAGATATTTTGAGATCGTAGAGCAAAGACGAGTGGTGTGCGGATGGTTCGGGGTTGAGGTTCGGCATCGAGGTAGGCATTGATCTACTTTTCTCTATGAGATTATGTATTGTATAGATTGCACGCTAGGTAGGAATTATAGAATAGGTTTATATCTAGAAATATCACGACTTGACCTATCTAGGGGATTTAGAATACAAATGTGATCCGAACCTTAGTCTAGAATACTTGTTATGGTTGTAGGATCCTATTACACCGGATTATGGACTTGTTTGACCATAGATTGACATGAATGACCCTTTAGTATAAGAATCACCATATTACTTAGTGAATTGAGCGGTATTTCTCCGAGTAGATCCTTCTAGTAGCTTTATGACTTATTTACCATAGTTTCTCGGATTATGGTACTGATATTATATTAATTTATATATATTATTGGGCCCGAGGCCGTGGTTACGATACCAGTCGGATACCAGGTTAGTATTCTATCCTTAGACAGGACGTGGTTATAGTTATGGATGCATAGGTACTTACGATTTTATTGTTTGGATACTGGTGATGGCATGCATACATTTAGACGCATTTATACTTATTTAGTGGTATGATTCCGGTTACAACATTGGTTTTACTACTATTTTCTAAAAAGGGATTTATTCCCCACCTTTCTTAACTTTAAAATCGATTCTTTGAAAATGAAAGTCGTACTACCCTTATCATTGATTTATGACATCTTAAACTAAACATGTTACTTTAAAAATTTGACCGAGGTTGATTTCGATCCATTATTGATCCTCTCTCTTTTACCATTATTTATTCACTTCAGTCGAGGTAGATTTCAACCCTTTCTAAATTACTATACTATTTTAGTCCTAAATTCGATCTCGGGCATTGGATTTACAAATATACACTTATTCAGTTCCGATTCAAGTTCGGTATTTCTTACTATACTTTATATATCTCTACTGTACTGGACGGAGTAGATTGGTTATGGTGGTTACTGGAAGTCTTGATTCGGGACCAAGCAGTGTATACAAATATCCTAAGTCCCCTATGGGCTCCTTTGTCCGATGAGCCATAATACAGGAGAAGGATGGTCACCGTAGGTCCTGCCTTTACGATCTACTGAGATGGAGGAGGTGTATACACTTGGTACAGTCTGAAATTCAGTTGATTTGGTATTATTGGTTTATGTTGTATTCATTCGTTCATATACATTGCCTATCACCAGTATAATTATTTGGCACTTGTATCTATCGGTCTTATGGGGGTCGTATGGGTATATGTTATGATTTTTGTTTCCTGAGTGTTTGCTTGTGCCCTCTTTGGGCTTATGGGGGCCCGGTTGGAGTGGTTTTTCGGGCTAGCCGGTTACATTATTGCTAGTTGTTATGGTGGTAGGCTGGTTATAGACTGGTACCCAAGATTGTCGGTACGTTTCTGATCCCTTGTCTCATTATTATGGTAAGATTTGTCGTTGGTAGATCACCTTATGGTTATGCATATTTTGGCTAGAGGCCCTGACTATGCTAATGTTAGATCCCTTATTACTTATGATCCGATGATGCTAGATTAGCTCCCTCAGAGTTGTACCTTCGTATTTGGTTACCCGTATAGCGCGATATTATATATATCTCCTTCTTTGGCTACTCTTTGTATATTATTTTCTTCCTTCCTACTACTATTGTATATTGTATATCTCTTTCTTCACTATACTATCGTTTATGAATTACTTGTGGAGCTGTGCTTCGTCCTTAATTACTAGAAATATCTGCTAGTTTACCTTTACTTTCCCATTAGCATTATTATGTTACATTGCCTAAATAGTTGCCTGTAGCTTATATTCCTGCTTTACATGTTATTTATACTTGCATTATCTTTAGAGCTCAGTCGACCGATACCTACTGGCCGATACCTACTGAGTACCACATTTTTGGTACTCATACTACGCTCCTACAGCCTGCAGATCATAGTACGAGTTCTTACCTTTGATGTGTGCATTGTGCGGAGCAGCCATAGATCAGAGATTAGTAGTGATCTCCTGACGTCTGGAGTATTCCTGCTCTCCCTCTTATTGTTGGACTGATCTTTATCTTGTATTTTGGAGACAGCTTTGTATACATTTATTATGTACTTTTCTTTGTACTCCTATTGTATTAGAAGCTCTTGTGCTGACTTCACCAGGTTTTGGGGATATATTTACTTTCTTCTTGCCTTCTTTCTCATTGTTATCTAGTTTTGCTTCCACCTTTCTTATTAGTCAGTTACCAGTTATTCCAGACTATGGGTTGGCTTACCTACTGGTGGTTTATGGTAGGTGCCATCATGATCTGAGAAATCGGGTCATAACAGATTATTATGTGTTAATTCTTGTAGCTAAATATTAAATTTAGGCTATTGGGTTTCATATGTCAAGAAATGAACTCTTTTATATTAATTGTTAGACACACTTACCATACAATGCCATCTGTTGTTGATATTATATTTGGATATTGAGATGTATATACCACTCTTAATATCTATTGACAGGATTTTAGCTAAAGATTAGATTTAGCAATTAAATTCCAATAAAATTGATAATGAATAGACAAATCCTACCAAATGACTAAAACATAGGAGATTCTAAATGTTCAACTCCTAATTTCATGTTTGTCTCCTTCCAGTTTTATCAGATCCAACTTTAACCGTAAAACTAGATCTTTGTTACTCAAAAAAATTGAAGAGGGTGAATTAACTACAAATCAACATAACTTCAATAAAAAGATCATACACATTCACCAAACATTCAACCTTATGAATTCAAATGATTCGACAATATATATATATATATATATATATATATATATATATATATTATTGTTAATTGTTAAGGATATCACATATGTATCCATGTATATCTCTGTATATAAAAATATATATTCTTTTATATTGTTATTACACTTAGAAGTTGGCCGGATGAGTTCAAATGGCTCAACTTCTGGGTAAAGAGGAGAGCTGGGCAAGTAGCAATTCTACAAATTATAATTTTTCTATGTTGATTGCACCTATTTGGAGAGAGAGAGAGAGAGAGAGAGAGAGAGAGAGAGAGAGAGAGAGAGATGAATTCAAAATGGAAGGTTTCAGGCAGATATAGTGTGTAGAGAGAGAGTTTTTCACATAAACATCAGAGTGGCAACCACTACTGGCTAAGCTACTATCCATTCCTTGAGGAGAAGGCTGAAGCAGTCCTAATCTATAACAAGCTGCCTTTTGTGTTCTTTTATCTCTATTTAGATGATGAGAATAGTCAGGTTTAAGCTTGTTATAGATGAGTCTTGATCTTTAAAATTCTGAGACACAAGTGGTCTGCCCTATTTGGTGATGTAAATTTCACCTTGATATTTGTAAAGTCTATTTATCAAAAAAAAAACAAAACTTATGTGCACTTAAATAAAGGTTTTTGAGAAATACTTTTATTAAAGAAAAAATTTCAAAAATATACCTATTAAAAAATATTTATATTTACATAGCCTATAAAATTAGGTTAAATTACATAATACCACACCTTAACTTATCATAATTACTTAAAATCACAATCCCTTTAAATAATTACATAAATCCCTGATTTTACCTTCTCTCTCCAAAACATGCATGATACATCACCACAATTCCACCACCGCATACTCCTCCTAAAATCTCACCTAATATGGCATTCAATCGTGTTCCTCCAACTTCATCTTCAACTTACAACTTTCAACACCAACTTATTATCTTAATTCCTCTTGTTTTCTTCAATTTGAGAGAGGTTAGTTTGTGTTCTGATACTTTTTCCAAGTACGATGTAAACAAGAAGCTGTTCATTTACAAGTTCGATTTTTTCTTTTTAGTTCAATTTTAAGTACATTAATGGAGTCTGGACCATCATTTGATCTTGGTGTTTCTAAATTAGACCAAGATCAAACTGTGGTGGTATTTAACTTTGTTCCTGGTGCTTTTTATATGGATTCTGATGATTTTCATGAAAATAGATCCAAACACCACAACGATTCGGCTATGATGAAAAAATTACGCGAGAATGTGAGATTAACTACTGAGTTAGGGTCTATTTGGTGTCTCGCCGGTAAGGTTTTATTAGCGACGGTGGTCTGAGACAGAGACAAAGGGAGTTGGAGGTAGAGTACGGAGGGAGTTCGCAGACTCATCAATGAAGGTTGAAGATGATGATGTTACTGGAGATACATAAGAATGATGTATCTGTTAAGGTAGTTTGGAGATACATAAGAATGATGTATCTGTTAAGGTAGTTTGGAGATACATAAGAATGATGTATCTGGTTGAAAAAGACAAGAAGATACATCATGCGATCCTCCACCATATATACAAAAGCTATGTATTTTACTGAATATTAGGTTACAGATACATAAGAAAAGATGTCTTTGGTTGAAATCTGACAAAAATCATGTATCAGAATGCTTTTTGTGTTACTGATACATAAAACTTATGTATCTGAATGTATCTTTGTGATATTAATACATAAGAGTTATGTATCGGTACTTATGTATCAAGAAAGTTATGTATCCGAGCATCAGTAATGTATCGCAAAAATTAAAATTTGGGATTTTAAATTATCAAAAAAGTGGAGATAGGGTGTAATTAGGTACTAAACAGTTGGGGTTTATGAAAGTTGCCCTAAAATTAATTATACCCCCATAGCCCCATTTTTACATGATATACAAATTTATACTACTTTATACTATTTTATACAACTTTATACACTTACTGTATACAAATATATAAACGTGCATAATCATGTATTTGAGGTATTTATAACACTTTTACATTGTTATACACGAAATAAAAAGAGGACACATTTGTGTGATTTTTCAAACTCCCAAATACACTCACAAAACTTTTCAAACCCTATGAAATTGAAATCTGGCAACAGTTGATTCTCGAGCAATAGCCATCAATTATGTCCTCTTTTTCAGAACACAATGGAGTTTTACAATATAATTATTGGAGTTTTCAAGCATTTAAGAACTCCAACAATGGAGTTTTATACATATCCATATAATCATGAATAAAAGAAAAAGAAGATGAAGAAAATGGCGTTAGAACGTCCACTAGAAAATAGAGAGAGTGTGAAAGGATTTAATGGGCAAAATCAATTTGATAACAAAGCCCAACAAAAATGACATTTGGTGCTTCTCTTTTGATATTAGTATCAAAATTTCATCTCAAAAATAATTTGTCCACCATTAGAGAGGTCAACAGTTTCCCAATTTCAAATTCCTTGATTTGGATCTATTTTTTTGTTCCAGATTATTGATCTTTGCATGAAATTTCAATAGAGCTGAGTTGATTTGTAAAAAGGAGAAAAATCCATCACAGAAATGAGAAGAAGCTAGCAGAAATGACTCCTTTGATAATGATTAAGAAGAAGAAGAAGAAGAAGAAGAAGGCAGATTTGAAAGAAGAAGAAAAAAAGACGCGACAAATATGAACTCAAAGGAAAAAGTACGTTATTTGATGTAAAATTTAAAAGTTGGGCCAATATTTGTAATAATTTTAGCCTAATGACTATACATGGTAATTATCCCTTTATTAAATATCTCAATTATTTTTGTATGAATCAAGAGTAAAATAAAGAAAAGGACTCTTGAAGTCTGAAGAGAGTAATGAATGAAACTATAACACCCCATACATTTTCGAACCCATGAGACTATCTTAACATTTATGGAATTATTTAAACATGAGATGGTTGGTGAATTATGCATTAATTTATAGGACTGAATTAACATGTGCTAATGGGCTCAATTTAAGGCCCAAAATTAAGTCATAAGACATGGCCCAAATGGAAAAAATGATCCATTCTACCTTTGACCAAGTAAACATAGCATTTATGACCAAAGTGTGGCTAAGGATGAGACTTAAAGGGACTATAAAAGGGCACAAAAATCAGATTTTTAATAACAAAAGCACACATGCAATTCCTAGATTTTTCCAAAATATTTCTCCTCCCGCAAACCCTAAGCCATCACTCCCTTGAACAAGATCATCCTCTTGAAAGCTTTGGTAAGTGTTTAATCTCATGGTTTAGTATATTATATGCTTAATATGGTGTATAAATCATGTTGGTTATGTTGGCAAAGTGTTGGACAGTTCACTATGTGTAAAACAGTCTACTTTTGCTTAATCGGTGAAGGGTTTTGCCTTCTAAACTTGAAAGTGGACTTGTAGTCTTGAAGGAAGTGAATTTTATGGATTAAATATCAACATGTATGATATGGTTATGTCCCTAACTTACTTTTTCTATGTGTATGACTTGTGGGATTGTTGTTATGAAATTGGGTATGGAATTGGTGGTGTATTGAAAGGAGAATGTAGTTTTGGTGATGTTCATGTGTGTTGTGAAACCATGGTTGTTAGTTGGCATCCGAGTTGACCTAAAACATGTAAAGAGAAGCTTAATTATGGCCATAGACCATTTATTACAAAAAAAGACTCTAAAATGACCCCTGGAGGCTGAAACGGGCACCCACCCTCGCGTTTGGAGCACCTGTGGGTGCAGATGCCAACGCAGGTGGCTCTGGACAAGGCCAGAGGGGCACCTTCAGCCGCATTTCATCCACCTATGGGCGCATGTGGCTCCACATCCCAGTCCAGAATTTTGTTTTGCATGTTTTGGTCTCTCTTTGACCCCTCCCCCTCCCCCCCAAGGCCCCTATACGCTTCTTGGATGCAATTATCAACTTATGATATCTTTTGAATGACTTTAAGGGGTCGTTCGGAGGTATGTTGGGTTATATCAATAATGTATTGTTGTTAATATGTTATGGTGATAGGTATTGAGGTGACTGGATGGAGTAAATGTGACGTGGCGTTAATAAGAAAGTGTAAAGTATAAACTTGGTGTGAAATGCTATTGGTTTATGTTGTCATAGTTGATGTGTGACATGTTGTGGTGTTGTTGGTATGGTAATGCGGTGAAATGTATTGTGAAGGGTGAAATGACGTTATATGGCAGTCATGTAGCTCATTGTCGTCTTATGCACTTGTAATGTAGTTAGTTGTTAACGTAAGCTCCGTTATGTACTTGTGTTGTAGAGTAACACGTAAGAAAGGAGCTGCACTGTTGTATTCACATATAGGCTTGTGTATTCATATTGGGCAGATAAGGTATGTAAGGTTACTTCTTTTGTACTTCTTCGGCAGTTGCTATTGTTCTCATTGTCACCGAACCGATTTCTATTCCAAAATGTTCTAAAGTATCTCATTACAGGTTGGTTATGAATCATTATTCATATGTCTTTTATTCATTGATCATTGTTCCAAAGTCCCAGTAATGTTATGACCACCGAATGAACTATCTCAAAGATTAAAGAAGTGATGTAATGAAAGTCTTTATTCTTGGGTGGTATCCCAGGGGTGACAAGAACACCTAGCATGGGTCAATCCCAATATCTCGGGTGGTATCCCAGGGGTGAAAAGAACACCTAGCATGGGTCGATCCCACAACCACGGGTGGTATCCCAGGGGTAAAAGCCTAGCATGAGTCGATCCCGATTGATTATTATTATTTTCCCACTGATCAGCTTGGGGCCCGGGCATTATATGAATGAACGATGAATGAATGAATGAATGAACATAAAAGTAAAGAAAGTAATGCATGTAACGTACATGGTTCCACACATACAGAATGGTCGTTTATCCATATTGATTACTCACTTGTTTTGATTCTATTAAAGTACTTATGTATCATGGAGTCTCTTATAGCCTTACAAACTCAGTACATTCTTCGTACTGACGTCCCTTGGGGGACTTACCTTACTTGTTGTAGGCACAGGTGCTAGTAGACCTCTATAGTAGGTTGCGGGTCATCTACTGATCATTGGTGAGCTCTAGTTCGGTTCGGGGCTTTCCGAGTCACATGTGTACATGTTGGTTTTGGTACTGTATGGATGTTGTACAAAGCGGGGACTTGTCCCGATTTTAGGATGGTTATGTAAATGTATCTGTTAGAGGCTTTGTAGACATTGTCAGACAATGAGGTTATGTATGTCCGTGTTGACTTGATGGCCCTAACGTCCAAGTTTCATATATAGCATATGTTCTCCATGACTTCCGCCATTGGTATCGTATAATTATATGAGATAGACTGTTGTTCATACAGAGACATGCATACGAATGTACATGCTCGGGCCTTAACGGCTTCGGGTGCCAGTCCGCCCCGTTGGGATTTGAGGCGTGACAGAAACATAACTAACATACTTTTTAATAAAGAAATATACACGTACACTCTTTTTCAACAATTGAATACCTAGCTCTAGTTTTCGTATGTTCAAAAAGATCGATTGGATGCATATTTTTACAAAAGAATTATCTCTTGTCCAAAAAGATAAATTTTAAATCACTCAAAATAAAACCAACACAAAGAATCTAAGATCTAAAAAGAAACAGGTCTTGACAAAGATATATAATAAGCTCTAAAATAGATTCATCTGTAATTTTCTACGTCCCAATTAATTAGGACCTAGGAATTGCTTACACAAAGCTTACTGCATTCCAATTAGTACCTAAGAATCTTTGTTTGTCCTTATGCATGGAATTAATAAGAAAAGAGTTTAGCATAATAAATTCAAAAATGAGTTAAATTGTCTTTATTGACCAACGCCAAAAGCTTTCTCTTGAACTTTGAAGAACAAGATCACTAGTTTGGCAATGTTATCATCATGTTTTTCAACACTCAAAACCTTCAAAGATAAGATCTCTATCCTCCAAGCTTAAATTAACCACCCTCAAGCCTCAAATCAATTCGAATGTAACTCAATGACAATCAATTGTTCAAGTGTTATTTTTGAGTGTGAAAAGTCAATTGTTGTCAACCAATTTAGAGGAATGAGAGATGGTGGTTGAGACAAAAGATGGTCAAGAATTTTGCAAAATTTAGGAACAAATCTAGACCATTTCCCATGACTCTTTTTCTTAATTTGTACAAGAGGCCACATGTTGAAAAGCATATATTGTGAGTCAATAATAATAAAGTTAGATTTGACCCCAACTATTAAGGTAGTATAAATCATTTTGTAATCTTATAATATTGTGGCTCCAACTATACCATCAACAGCAGCTCAGTAATTGTGAATAATCGTTGTAATCCAATGGCTGATTATAACTCAGCTCAACATTTCGTGCTTAAAAGTGGGTGATAGCATGCAACAATATCCAAATAAACAGTAAATTAGTAGTGGTAGTTAGTTAACTTTATGGTTTCAAAGATTCAAATTTTAGCTTATTGATATATGATTGTACTTGAAAACGAATACAGAATTCAGAGTGTACTTGAAAGTTTAGTTCGAATAAAAATAATTGGTTTAGTTAAAATTATAGAAATGGTCTTAAACCCATCTCTTGGGATACTCCCTCTTAAAAATCGGTGCTATGAAAAAGTAACTGACAAGTTTCTACTACTTTCATCCATATTAGTTTATCTTGAACTAAATTACAATTGAAATTCCATTATATACCAAGAGATCATTTAAAATTTGAGAAAATTAGTTGATGTAAAGGTTTGAGCCTTCTTATTACTCTTTTTTTAAAAAAAAAAAATTACTATACATTCTGGCAGTATGTACGTTTATAAGATATATAAGATATACATTTCTCTATATCTAAAAAAAAATCCTAGAAGTGAGCACTCTTTCAATCTGGCATACACATATGACATACATACAACACATATTTTCAGATGTTTATTCCCCCATACATATAACATACACTTCGTATGTAGTTGATCTTCTCTCATACAATTTAAAAACACACACATATATATTAGAGCCAATTGGTCACATATATAATTGATGTCTTCACATACATATACATACTTTCATTGTTTGCTTTGAAAATATATATATATTGTATTCACGCGATTTTAATTAGTCTTCGATATTTTCCTCGTCGATTTTTACTTTGAATAATAGCAATGAACTTAATTACATCTATTAAATGAGACTTTAAGAAAAATATATATATATTTGGGAAGGTGGGGGGAGGCAGGTGGGGGTGGGGGTGGGGAGGTAACTAAACACAGAAAGGTAGGTGTGGTTGAGCAATTTGATTCTACTCAGCTCACCATCAATACCTATATTTATTATCTCCATTGTTTTGGCTAACTTTTAAACTTTCTAGTGTTGTAAATATTACGAAAAATACTTCATCACAAATACTTGTATGGAATTCACATAGCTTGAGACATGTTAGACATTATCCTTAAGGATATTTCACCCGGTATAGATGTGTTCCTCAGGATTCAACAAGCGCTTCTAGTATAAACTAAGAGCCAGAATCTAGCAAGGATTAAATCCAAAATCTAACAAAGATTAAATAATATAAACCCAGTAAAAGAATATAAGGAGAAGGAATTTTTCATCTCATCTCTACTACCCAAAGGAAAGAATGGACTAACATATATATAGTTGTAAAGTACTCAAATAATCACCAGGAATTTTCAAGAGTGATGGCTGTAACGATAAAGAAGGATTAATGGATAAGTATTAATATTCATTAAGAAGGATAAATGACAATAAGAGAAAAAGATACTTTATAGTCAACAATAAGGTATGGAAAATAATTTTTCATCATAATAATTGTCTTAATGACAATTTAAAGAATTAAAAATTAATGTGTGTCACAATAATAATTATAGATAATAGAAAATTATTATTATTTTTGAGATATCAGATCATATTTCCAACAATCCCCTACATATATCAAAAGAATAATATTAAGGAATAGTATAAGATAAGAAGTATTGTTGGGTTTTCACATATGAGTATAATGCATTGAATCTGGTATCTCGTAGACTATGAACCAGACCTAGATAAAATAAGATTAAACTTACAAAACAATTGGTGAAGTTTAGAACTTCTATGAATCAAAAATTCATTTGAAAGCTCATGGTCTTATTCTATCACATTTTACTCACACAATATTTGTCGTGAGCTAAGAGGCCATATGCATATCCTGATATTCATGAGTGCGCTAAGAGGCCATGAAGCGACACCACTGCACACTCATATAGGTCCAATCATGAAATGTATTGTGCAGAGCAATACACCACCTATAAGGGATATGATTTGGACTAAAAGTATAACTCAACCCTCACTTTGCCTTGCAGCACTGCACTGTATTCACACATCATAGGAGGGACAGAATTTAACAGTGCATACTTTGATCAACCAATGACTTGTTATTACCCATATGAACCTAATTTATGGGATCTCCAATTAAATAGGTTGGGTACCACCATTGTTAATCTTCTCAAATGACTAAAGTCACACTTCCCTCGATGTTTCTTTTAGTTTGTGAATTGATCAGATTTACCCCGAACTACACATAGTTTTCGTACGTAAATAATTTCATCTCACAGCAGTTGTTTCATCACATTATGTCTCAAACACATATGTCTTATTACTACTGAAAAGTTTATTTTCCACTACCACTAATGCTACTTGACAACCACAACATTATCTCAACCTCAATACTTGCTAAGAAGTTTCTTAGCCTCATTAGTAGGTAACTCCAAAACCATACATAATTGATCTAGTAATTATGTTATTACAATCCCACCAAGGAAAACACATTATCACTTATGGATTTTGAGATCCAATACCATTTTACCACTTAAGTACAACATAAATTTACTTTATTTATTATCATAATTGTGGTGCCTTTCATATATCATTAGAAACTTCATTTCAAAATAATGCATCAAGAAACAACATCATTCTAATATAATGTCAAAGATTTTAGATCCTATTATCATGTAGCACAATGTTAGAAAATACCCTTACACTTTTAAATATTTCAAGGTAGTGAATAGTTTATCCAAAATTTATAATAGGTTTTCCCTTCTCTTTTTATAGATAGTTGGAATAGGAGTTCCTCAATCGTTTCTATAGCACAAGACGTATTGTTAGTATGATTGAACTTACTATAATGACCCTTTTCGTCATTACGGATAAGTCTAGCATGCCAAAATTTGGGCTAAGGTTTTTCCCAAATTAGGAGTTAGAAATTTCAAGCTAGTCTAGTCTTGGATGAAATTCAAGTATGGTATGATCTAGGGTAATATGGGAATATATTAGTCAACGGTTAAATAATTTGAGTTGATTTTATGATAGCTAAGATGATAAGAAATCCGTAGGACTTTTCAGAAGTAAATTCGGGTGAGTATAACCCCCGATATTAAATTTAACGTAAAAGGATTGGTTTGAGATGTCAAAATCTGAAGTTGTGTTGCAAAAATAGCAAAATTGGGTGAAATCCTGAGTTTTTGTGTCACGATCTAAAAACTAGGTCATGATGGCACTTGTCGCGGCCTAGTCTTGACAAGTAAGCCGATCACCCAAACTAATAAAGTAAAAAAGAATTCAACACTTATACAATTAAGGCGAGACTTCTAGAACGAAGTCAGACCAACACAAGTACAATAATAACGGAAGTCTGAGATAAATGTCATAATGAATCCCAAGAAATGGTGTCAAAGGGCAAGAGCATCTAATACAATCTGAATACTAAAATATAACTCTGTCTCAGAAAGTAAGTAAAGACATAAAAGGACAAGACGAGGTCCAAAAGTCAGCCCCGAACTCTGGAGCATATCAGTACCTCAAAGATCTACTCCACCTCGTATGAACTCAACTGCCATGTGTCGTACTCAGACCTGGATCTACACTAAAAGGGCACAGTTGGGATGAGTACGGGTCCACTTATACTCAGTAGGTATCATAGGCCGACTGAGCAAAGTAGAAAATAACATAGATAAAGATAGACTATGAGCACGCAATCCTGCAAGCAGAAAAATTTCCAAACGGTAGCTCACACCGTCTCCACTAACAGTTCTAATATAATAATGAGATAAACAACACGAGTAAACATATAAATACAAGAAAACAAGTCAAGAACAAAGAAACCACAGAATATGCGAATGGAATACAATGCGATGCAATGGTAATGATGGGGTGGAATGGTGAAAGTCCTCGCATGACTTTCAGTACATACCTACAGAGTTCGCAACTTCGTAATAGGACCTATGGGAGGTTCGCAACCCATATACTTTATCTCATATCTCAATTTCAATCTTAATCTCAACACAACTTACCTCTCCGGCTCGTGTTCATAGAGAGGGTTTTCATGAAAATGTCTCATTTTCTTTCAAAAATAGTATTCCTCAATAGTACCAGTATCTCATGAATGTATATGTATGGAATGAGGATATAATGCTCACAATCAGATCAGTATGAAGATATTCAATCAATTCAATACGATGTATATATGTAGGTGAGCTCAAAAATCAACTCAATATGTCCATAATTCATGATTCATCAACTATAAATGGGCACCATTGGAATAAATATACATGTAAGACATCATAAATATCATATCAACCCCTAACTCGGGTATTTCAATCATGATAAAGCAATCAATGCTTAATAAGGCATATAGTAACAATTTGAACCCCCGCACAAGCATCATATCTAAAAATAAGACATCTAAATGCACAGATAAGGCCAGATGATGTCAAATAAGGCCCCCACCTGGGCTACACACAATATCAAATATCTCAAGTCAATATCCACACCTTCACGCGGACACACAACAATAAATATAATCTTGAAATATAACCCCATAGACAGTCTCCCCAACCCATAGCATGATTTACCTATATATTAATTACCCATCTCAATATGAAAGAAGTTAAGCCATAGCCTACCTCGAAACGATGAAATTTGAGCCTAAAGTGCTTCAACACGGAGCCTTCCCATTTCGAACAGCCTCGGAATCAAATAAAACATACAAATATAGCATTTATGCATTAAAAGAAAGCCAACAATACTCATATTGTCCATATCTAGACCGAATCCAAAACGAACTTCAAAAATAGATTTTGAAAACGAAGGGGTAAAATCAAAATTTTTGTTTAGAAAACCATTATCCATGATCAAAGGAACTCATAGAAGAAAATCCAAGTGAAATTGGGTTAAAAATGAGTGACTAATTGATGAAAACCCCTTTTTAAATTTTCTGGACAAAAATTCCAAAAATCCATTTCAAAATCACAATTTAAAGGAAGTTTAGAAGATATAATCAAAGTAAAATGATGGAAAAAGGATTATGGAGATTATCTAAGCTTAAGAAGAGAATAAATCGCCCAAAAACTCTCAAACTCTAAGCTCCAATACTCAAAAATGGAAGAAAAATCATGAAAATGAGTTTATATATATCAGCCCAGCAGTCACCGCTAAAGCGACTCTTGACCACTAAAGCGGCCTGGGTTGACCGGCTGGAATCACTCTCATTCCGCTAAAGTGGTAGAGTACCCACTTTAATGGTAGGCCACGCACCTAGGGTCTACTAAAGCGATACTTGGGCCTTAGGATTCATTTGGAATCCTATGAATGCAAACGAACTATGCTACTAGGCTAATTTTGATGTTTCAAATTCAATGGCGACGTAAATTGTTTGAAAAAAGATTGTTTTCAATAAATTAATCCCCGGGACCCTAATTCACAATTTTCCAAAGCGAGGGTCGAAATGAGATATAAAAGCCACAAAACTGAACCAACCCTGCTAATAACACAATATTGATGCTACGGATCTACTAGACCAGTCCATTTTACCATCCGGCACTCAAATCAAGATATGTTGACCGAAGTCATTTATGAGGCTTTTCAAACCTCTAAAACCCACAAATTTGCACAATACTTTCTCGATCGCATTGGAAACCATGCCAACTATCCCTGAACCCCAAAATCAACATGAAGCAACAACAGAGAAGGGCAAAATGATCAAAATACATAAAAATGAAAAATCACAAAATAGGTTTTTACATTCTGCCTCGCCTACCACGCTATAGCGGGTGGCCGGCCGCTACCACTGTTAAGGTACGTTAATCCTTTTCATTAACTATTTTTTTATTATTAATCCTTAGAATCACCAGTTTTTGGGTTTTGAAAAGGATTTAACATGACCTAGGTAATTTTTCTGGTGTAATTAGGTAAAGCGATTAGAAAATCCTTGGGTTTTGGTTAAAAATTATTAATTTATAATTGCATGCTTAGAATTTGCCATTAAATTTATGAAAATAGGAGAGTTAAGGTGGAATGATGATAGAAAATCCTATAATGGGAGGAGTGATCATGAATTTGACCTTGGGGTTATGTGATTAGGTTGTAATCCTCGAATATACTAGGTCATTGTCTGAATTGTGATCATGTCATCGTTTTTAGACCACAACCAAGTAGAAATTGCATGGAAAGGAAAGGCTCAAGCTCATTATACTGGTGCAAGCTTTAAAATTGCATGGAAATGCAAGGTTCAAGCTTATTATACTGGTGCAAGCTTTGATTAAAGTAAGTGATGGTTTAATGTAGTTGAAACACAACTTGATTTATGTGTGCATGTTAACTGTTCTTTTATATACTTGTTACAATGCATGTCAAAGAAAGTAAATGGTTAAATAATATCCTAAGTGTTAATCACATGCAATGAGGTCATATTGAAAGCTTGTTGACTGTACAAGTGTCGTTATTATTTTCATTGTAGTTGTGATTATTATGATATCTGTTTATTATTATGGGATGTACTGGTATTTGGACATCTTCACGAGATTGAGTGATATAAGATTGACATGCACTAGATAGCTGGGATTTTTGGTACATGGCCAAGAGCTCGTCTCATGCAGATCATGACTAGTGGGCGATCATAAGACCCTTAGCATGTGTGCACAAGGTATAGTGTGACGGTTCCTTCAGTGAGTCAAATTTATTTGTTAAGTTGTTATATTTGGTTCCTTGAGTGGATCGGGATTTATAATTATTGTCATTGTTGTTGTTGAAATGATCCTTGAGTGGTCCAAGCTAAGTTGCAATTGATTATCATATCTCTTTTATGGTCTATTTACTTATGCATTTGAGATAAGGTGTAACCTATTATTGTTGAATCATGGTTTGTTGACTTGGATTTATGTTGATAGTCATGGTCTTGACTTGAGTTGTTGTCTATTTTGACTTGTACTTGACTAAATTCTGTGGTGTTGTTGAACAAGGCTAAGTGTCAAATACTTAATGTAAAGTTATATGGTAGGTTTTCATGGTTGTTCTTGTTTTACTAAGTTATGGTTGCTTGTTCACATTTCTTATTTTGGGTTGGCCGATGACCTTACAAGTACACCGTTATTTCTTATGTACTGATACTGCACGTGCTCTTCTTTATTGAGTGTGGAGCATTTTTTGGTAACTGCATCAAGATCTAAGCTTTAGAGCAGACTGCATTCCGACTCAAGGTAGAGCTACATTTTCTGGGCTGATATAAGTCATCTACTTAGTTTCTGGTCCATTATTTCGAACTTGAATATTTTCAATTATTTTTAGGTTGATCCCTTTTATTGACATTTGTAGAGGTTTTGGTATAATGACTTTCAGATTCTAGGGGTTGTTTAGACATTCATTTTATTTTCCACATCTATTAGTATTAGAACACTTTGAGACATGGGATTATTTAATGCAGTGATTAGCTTATTGTGATTTTTGATTAAGTGTAGGGTTGAGTAGTTTGAGTTAAATAGTTCTCCCACTGAGGGCTAGTGTGGGTGCCACTCACGACGGGTTAGGTTTGTGTAACACCCCATACCTCCCAACCCTATTTGAGGATGTTGAATAATGTGTACTTAGGTGTCGAGATGCCATGAATATGTGTTATAGTTTCATTGGTGAAACTGTAATACCCCGTACATTTTAGACCCTATTTGACACCTTGGAGTCATGTTTACTTAGTGTTGAGAGCAATAAGTAAGTATTTGGTAGTGCTTTGATGGGATATTGGAAGGTATGCTAGTGTTTGCAGAAAGGAAAAAAAAAAATTCAGTGCCATAGGAAGGGCCAGGCACTTGTTTTGGCACCCAAACCAGCAAGATTCTAAAGCTCAGTGCCCTGGGAAGGGCCAGACGCTTGCTGGAACGGCCAAACTAGTAAGCTTCCAAAATTTGTTCTAAGTGTCCAAGGGTGCCCGGGGACGTACCGGGCCGATTTTTGCCACATTTATTCTACAACCACGAGCATATGCATGGAATGATTGAAATATTATATTGGTATGGTCAAATTTCTCGTGAACGAATTTGGCATCAAAATGATGGTTTTACCCTTGTAGTCAAAATAAACCATACGTGGCTAGAATCGCTTGTTTTTGGGATTGAGGCTACGAATATAAATCCCGTGAGTGGGAATATCATCGTAACATGTATGAAATGATTTAAACATGAGAAATTATTGATTTTGTTGGATCAAGTGAATTGGGTTCAAAAGAGGCCCAAAATGAGAAGAAGACATGGGCCAAGAATGGGTCAAATGACCCATTCTTCCCTTGACCTTCTAGATATAGTATTTAATACTATAAAGAGTGGATAATGATGAGTTGGTGGCACTATAAAATGGGCACAAAATCAGATTTTATTTCATAAAGACACACATCACATTTTCTCATTTTCTAGAATTTTCAAGAGAACACCCATTTGGGCTCTTCAAACCCTAAGTCATCTTTGGAGAAAGATCATCATTTTACAAGCCTAGGTAAGTGATTATTATTATGGATTAATATATTATATGCATAGAAGAGTATTTAGATCATGTTGGTTATGCTTGGAAGTGTTGAACATGGCACTTTGTGTTTATGTAAAAGATGTGCCATCTATGGAATTTAAACTTGAAATATGACTTGTGATTTTGATGAAAGAACATGGTATGGATGAAATATCAACATGTATGATGTGACTATGTTATTAAACTTGTTATTTTGTTATAAGTGTAAATTATGGGATTTTGGCCGATTTGTTGTTGTGAGGTGTATTGAAGTGAATTGGTGGTATAATTGTGATGTTGTGATGATGGAGAGTGGAAAGTATGAAGTTGGTGTGACATGCTATTGGTTATCATGTATTGGTCAATGTTGGGAATATTTTGGGATTATTGGTATGATAATTTCATAAATGGTATTGTTGGTGTGATAGTTTCACACATGGTATTGTTAAGAGGGAAATGATGTGTTAAAGCCAAACATGTAACTCATTATCGTTGTATGCATTTGTAAGGTAGTTGGTGGTTAATGTAAACTCCGTTATGTACTTGTGTTGTAGAGTGAAACATAAGGAAGGAGCGGGACTATTGTATTCACGTAGAGAATTGTATATTCGTATTGAAGAGATAAGGTATGTAAGGTTACTCTTTTTATATCCTTTTGCAGCATATAGTATTCACCTCATTATGGTACTTACTCCTTTCCAAAATGTCCTAAGGCATCTTATTTCACATTATCATCTATTGCTAATTATATATACCTTATTCTTGATCTATGGTCATTCATGTATCACATAATTATGGACATGGTTTCAAGTTCCAATAATGTTATGTTCCAAAGCTTCCAATAATGTTACAACTTCCAAAGTATCAATCTCATGAACATAAAAGAATGAAGTAATGCATCTATGTATTTCCAATAAGGTTACGATCCCCAATGTACCAATCTCATAAAAGTAAAATAGAGAAGTAATGCAATGAAGTAATGGAAGAAGTAATTCTCTCATGGTTACTTTATAATTTTCCTTATGGTTACTTTATATTTTCTTTATACTTATTAAGTACGGGTGATAGCTTTATGGGGGCGCAAGCCTAACTCAAGCCGATCCCGATATTGTTGGATCAGGGGGAAAGCTCAGTGAAGCAAAAGTCAAACTTGATGCCGAACCTGCTTCACTGATTTTCGAGTGATAGTAGGGGGGAAGCTCAGTGGGGAAAAATCCTAGCTTGATGCCAAGCCTGACAGGGGGTAGCCCTAAGGGTCGAACCTGCTTTATTTGTATGTTGACGGTTGCATATTGACGATTGCATATTAACGGTTGCATATTAACGGTTATACATTATTGAAAATTATCTATTGATGGTTATGACTATTGATGGTAATGGACATAAAGGAAAAAGAAAGGTAATGAACGTAAGTTACATAATCCCACACATTCAGAACGATGACTTATCCTCATTGACTATTCTCTTATCTTGGTTTCATTGAAGTTCGTATCTTGTATGAAGTTTTTTATAGCCTTGCATACCAGTACATTCTTCGTACTGACCCCTTTGGGGGACTTACTTTATTTGCATCAGGCACAGGTGTTAGTAGACCTCCACAATAGGCTACGAGTCATCCGCGGATCATTGGTGAACTCCAGTTGGTTCGGGGCTTTCCTAGTCATAGGTGTATATTGTTTTGGTACTGTAATTATTGTATAAAGCGAGTACTTGCCCCGAATATAGGTTGTTGTGTTCATGTATCGGTTAGAGGCTTTGTAGACATATGTGGGAAAGTGAATGTAAGAGATGTGTGTTCTGTTTGACTTGATGGCCCTAACGGCCAAGTTTCATATATTGTATAAGTTTTCCATGACTTCCGCCTAGTAGCATGAGGTATAATAATACTCATACGAAAATAGGCTTGCGAATGAACATGAGCAAAGATTGGTTCTCTCGGGCCATATCGGCTTCCGGTGCCAGTCCGCCTCGTTGGGATACGGGGCATGACAGTTTGTGACACTTACAAAGGCACGCCAACGTAAAAATGAACCAGTTGTTAACTTTATCTATCGCTGGAGAAGCTTGAGCCTCAACTGCCAAGATCACCTTAGTGAAACTTCTAGTATTGAACTATCTATTCAGGGCATGAATGGAGTCTTCACTACATTTTGCAAGGTTTTAAGCCCAATACATTTGAATATTTAGCAACCCGTGTGCATGACATAGAATTAAGCATGGCTACAAGAGGAGATCAATGGATGTATGTCTAATGAACCTCGCAAAGATGAAACTATAGAAGTACTTCATAGTGGGGGTAAGTTTGCATCTGAAGATGAATTCGAAGAGTCTATGTATGTCTCAACACTCCTCAATGCATGAGCCTAAACTGCAAGTTATAAAGCTCATTATCGTATGGGTTTAAACTGTACACTCCTCGATGCATGAGCCTAAACTGCAAGTTATAGTGCTCCTTAACGCATGAGCCTAAACTGCAAGTTACAAAGCTCTTCAAATTTGAGCTAAATCTTCAAGTTACAAATCTCCTTAGACGTACGAGCCTAAACTGCATGTCACAAAGCTCTTAAAATTTGAGCCAATTCTCCAAGTTTGAAAACTCTTAAAATTTGTAAATTTCCAAGTTGTAAAACTCTTTAAAATTTGAGCTAAATCTCCAAATTATAAAGCTCTTCAAATCTGAGTCAAACCTTCAAATCAAGAAGCTCAAATTTGAGCTAAATCTACATGTCACAAATCTCACCAAATTACGAGCTAAATTTTTAAGTCGTGAAGCTCGATAAATTCGAGCAAAATCTTTAAGTTGAAATACTCATTGAAACATGATCCTAAACTGTATGTCACAATGCCCCTCAAATTCGAGCTAAATCTTCAAGTTGTGAAACTTGTCAAAATTAGGTTAACCTTTAAAGTTCAAAGCTCTTTAAATTTGATCCAAATCTTAAAGTTATAAAGCTCATCAAATTTGAGCTAAATCTTCAGAACTATGTTATGACTTGACCCTCTTCACTGAGGTATGTAGGCGCTTAGATTTTCATTCTAAGTTCAGTCGCATGAGTGCCAAAAAATACATGTCCTCCCTTGATCTAACATATGAAAGTTAGGTCTACATGTACTCTTTCATCAAACTTCAGAATTCACCAAATGTTAATGGCTCGATGGCGGTAAACCTCTAAGGAAAATGAGTTCTTCAATAGGATTTAAAGTCAATGTATTTGGTGCTTTGAATCACCAAGCCTACAGGTTGAAGTTAAAACTCTACCAAGCTTGTAAGGTGGGGGCTTTAAATTCACAAAGTTTGTAAGTTGAAGTCTCAAATCTGCCATGTCTTCAAATTAAAGTTTCAAATCCACCATATATGCAAGTTGAAATCTTTAAAATCACTGATTTTGCAAGTTGAAGTTTTCAAATCTACCAAGTTTGGAAGTTTAAGTTTTTAAATTTGCCAAGGCTACATGTTGAAGTATCCAAATAGCTTCAGTTTGTAAGTTGAAGCCTTCAAATTCAGCAACTGTACAAGATAAAGTCTCAAATCTACTAAGTCTGTAAGTTGATGTCATTAAATTTGCCAAGTCTAGAAGTTGAAGTCGTCAAATTTGCTAAGTTTGCAAGTTGAAGTTTCTAAATCCGCCTAGTTTGTAAGTTGAAGTAGTCAAAACATTTAAGTCTTCAAGTTGAGGCCTTCTAAATTTCCATTCCTTAAGGTGGGTAAAATTTATCTCTTTGCACCTTTAGCTGGCCTTTTATAACCCTTTTAGTCATTATGGGTAAGTCTAGTGTGCTGAAATTCGGGTTAAGATTTTCGCCAGATTGAAAGTTAGAAATTTCAGGCTAGGCTAGTCTTGGAAGAAATTTGAGCATAGTATGGTCTAGGGTACGGAAATGGATTAGCTAAAGGTTAGATGTTTTGAGTTGATTCTATGATAGTTAAGACAATAAGAAATCTGTAGGATTTTTTGGAAGTGATTTCGGGTGAGTAAAACTCCTAATATCAAATTTGACGTAAAGGGGTTGGTTCAGAATGTCAAAATCTGAGGGTGTGTTGCAAAAATGACAAAATTGGAAGAAATCCTGAGTTTTTACCTCACCTACCCCACAACAGCGGGTGGCAGGACGCTACCACTGTGCCGCTATAGCGGGAGTCAACTTTGGTCAGTATCGTCATAGAGAACGATTCCGCGATAGCGAGGTCACTATAGCGGGATAGGGCCTCTGTAGAATAATAATAATAATAATAATAATAATAATAATAATAATAATAATAATAATAATAATAATAATAATAATAATAATAATAATAGTGAAATAATAATTATAGTAATAAAATATACCTTGTATACTGTAGCATAAGAACACATATATACCTTGCGTTTTGGATACTTTTAAAATCTGAAAACATGAAATAATGTTAAGAAATGAATGTAGATTATAAAAAATATTTGAACCATATTTTTAAATGAGTATCAAGTTTTGATGGATGAGCTATTTGCAAAATTAGAAGGGTTTAACTAATTAAAAATCATTTAGTGATTTGTTCGAAAACTCCAATTAAGACGATTAAAATCATTAATTAATATTTGTGAAAACAAAGACTTTGCTAACCATTTGAACCAATTCTAAAGAAAAAGCTTCCGTTTATGCTTGCACTTAAAAATCATAATTTGCTCTTTTATTCTAAAAGGGTTGATTCATGATTATAAAGTGTAAAAATAATAATTAAATGATATGTTGTTACTACATCTATAAGCATGAGTGGATAAAAGATTAGCCGAAGAAAACCAATTCTAGATACTTTTAAGACTAAACAAAACTAAATAAAAATAAAGCTAATCAATTTCAATCAAACCACACAAATGCATATTCAATGTAATACAAGGTTAGTAGACGATATGAATGATAAGGTAAAGAAGGAAAGGTGAAGAACTAGATACTATAAGTTCCTATCGAAGAAACTGGCTCCTAGCGATTTAGACCCCCGAAAGTAGACGGTCCTAGTAGTCGCAGACCCAATATTTGGGTCAAAACAAGTTTCGATTGAAACACCAACATTGAGTTGTACCATGGAACAAAAGAAAAATATAAAGATTAGAGGCAGAATGATACAAGTCAAGGTAAAAATGCGTACTAAGAGAAAAGTACACCAAGTTGTAGTAAAGCATAGATCAAGTCAGATTGTTTCAAAAATCACATAAAAGCATACAAGAATGATATATCACTATCATTTTTATTTTTTTTTATTTTTTACAATGGTCGAATTCATTTTATAGACTTAGTGACAGCCCACTAAAATATCAAATTCCTTGAAGTTATAACAAGCTTATTAAAACTCGAATAAACCATAAACTTAAATAGCTTGAACACCCAAAGATGAATAATAATGAGTCAATCAGAGCATACTTAAAGAGATACATGGAGTTATAATCCTAATTTGTAATGTCAACAAAACAAGCCTCCCTTCTCTGTCCATGATTACAGGAAAATAAAGATAGAACAAATAATTGATGGAAACCTTTGTTTAGAAATACATAACCAAACATTTATAGAATAAAAGGAGGAGCATAGTTTCACTTAATAGGTCTCCCACAATCATACATCGAAGACAAAACCACCCTTTTGACTCTTAAAGAACATGAAAATGTCTTCCAAAATCATACATCGAAGATAAAACCACCCTTTTGACTCTTAAAGAACATGAAAATGCAGACATGAGAAGGACGTACTACTTCAACAACACTTACAAAACAGATGGACAACTTGATTTAAATGAAAAGGTTCAACAAACTTAATCAAAAGACTCTTGATTGAGAAAAAAACTAGTTCAAGACCTCTTTAAGTCACTATTACATCCAAATGATGAACATATAATAACCTTTCAAGACTCGAACTAATTGGAACAAAAAAGAACATGGGATGAGATTCACATTGAAGACAAATTCCACAATTTCGACTCTCATATTTATAAGGACTTCCAATACTTTAAAATATATGCACAATCATATAACAAACAACCTTACCTTGTTTGGTACCAAGACAAAAATATAGAGAAGTACAAGGAGAAACACGATGGCTCATAATCAGCTCCATAAACAAAGTTACAACAAATTTATCATAGTCGATATTCAAACAAAGTTATACATATGATTATGTTCATATTGCAAATAATAAGGGAGGGGATGAACATTTTGATTTAATACTGCAGCATACCATCAATATACTAAGTAAGCACTATACTTCGCAAAATAAAATTCAAATGTTTAACAACCCTTTCCATCTTTTTGGGTAAGTCTAGTATGCCAAAATATGGAATAATATTTTCTCCGAATTAAAAGAGTTAGACATTTTAGGCTAGGCTAATCTTGGATAAAATTTGAGTATGGTATAGTCTAGGGTAATTCAGTAATGGATTAGTTTAAGGTTAAGTAATTTTGGGTGATTTTACAATAGATAAGACGATAGAAAGTTTATAGAAACACTCATAAGTGAATTCGTGTGAGTAGAACTCTCGATATCGAATTTGACGTAAAGGGGTTAATCTGGAATGTCGAAATCTGGGGGGGTGTTGTAAAAATGATAAAATTGGAAAAAAATTCAAGTTTTTTCCTTGCCTACCCTGCTATTGTGGGTGGAAGGGCGCTACCATTGTACCACTATAGCGGGAGTCAGCTTTGGCCAATCCCACCATAGCGGAAAGATACCACAATAGCGATGCTGCTATAGAGGGATATATGCTGATTAATGCATAAAATACTCCAAAAATGTTATTTTTATTCCACATTTGTCTAAGGGCTGGTAAATTAATTTTGGGCAATTTCAACCCATTTTTCATCAATTTCCCTCGTTAAGCTAAGATAATCCCGTTTATTAACTAGTTTTTTGATTATTAATCCTTCGAATCACTAGTTTTTGAGTTTTGGGAAGGATTTAACTTGACCTAGGTGAATTTTTTAGTGCAATTAGGTGAATTAGGTGAAAAACCCTTGGATTTTGGTTAAAAGTTATTAATTTATGATTGCATGCTTAGAATTCACCATTATAATTAAGAAATTGGTATAATTAAGATTGAATGATGGTAGAAAACCCTAGAATTGAAGGAATGATCATGAATTAGACCTTGGGGTATGGGGTTAGGTTGTGTTCCTTGAATGTGTTAGGTCATTGTATGAATTCTGTATCATATTATTGTTTTTAGACCATAACCAAATAGAAATTGCACGGAAAGAAAAGGCTTAGGCTTATTAGAGTGGTGCAAGCTTGGATTGAGGTAGGTGATGGTTTAACATAGTTGAAACCTAATTTTAGTTATGTGTGCATGTTAACTATTTCTTTGTATACTTGTTACAATGCATGTTGAAGAAGTAACTCGTTAAATGATATCCTAAATGGTAATTGCATCTAATGAGATTGCATTAAAAACTTGTTGATTGTACAAGTATGGTTGTTATTTTCTCATTATGATTGTGGTTGTTGTGATATCTGTTATTTTTGTGGGATGTACCAGTATTTGGGCATCTTCATGGGATTTATATTATTATTATGGGATGTATTGGTATTTGGAAATCTTCACGGGATTAGTTGATATAAGGTTGGCAGACACTAGATGTATGGGATTTTTGTACATGAACAAGAGCTCGTCACCTATAGGTCATGGCTAGTAGGCATCCATAAGACCCTTAGCATGTGTGTACAAGGTATTGGTGAGTGTGATGGTTCCTTGAGTGAATTAGATTTATTGTTGACTTGTTATATTTGGTTCTTTGAGTGAACTGAGATTTATAATTATTGTCATGGTTATTGTTGGATTAGATCCTTGAGTGATACGGGCTAAATTGCAAATAATTTACATGTCTCTTTTACTGTCTATTTACTTATGTGTAGCGTATTTTTGTTGAGTCATGGTTTGTTAACTTGGATTGATGCTGGTAGTCACGGTCTTGACTTGAGTTGTTACCTATATTGACTTGTGTTTGACTGAATTTTGTGGTGCTATTTGAAAAGCTAAGTGTCAAATAATTGAGGTAAGAGTTAATTGGTAGGTATTCATGGTTGTTCCTTGTTTACTAAGCTATGTTTAAGTATTCACATTCTTTATTTTGGGTTGGCCAATGACCCTACCAGTACACTATTTTTTCTTGTGTATTGATACTCGTATGCTCTTCTTTTTGTTAAGTGTAGAGCATTTTTTGGTGACTGCATCGAGACCTCAACTTTAGAGCAGACTGCATTCCAGCTTAAGGGTGAGCTACATCTTTCAGGCAGCCATGAGTCCTCCATTTAGTGATTTCCATTTGTTTCGAACTTGGATATTTTTTTATTATTTTGGGTTGAACCCTTTTGCCGACAATTGTAGTGTTTTGTTACAATAACTTTCAAGTTCTTGGGGTTGCTTAGACATTCATTTTATTTCCGCATTTGATATTATTTATAGATCATTATGAGCTATTGGATTATTTAATGAAGTGATTGGTTTATCTAAAATTTGGTTATGTATTGAGGTTGAGTAGTTGGGTTAAATGGTTCTCCCATCGGAGGGTTAGTATGGGTGCCACTCGCGATGGGTTTGGGTTGTGATAAAGTTGGTATCAAAGTCCTAGGTTCGTTGATCTTGTTGTACCAAAGTGGGTCAATAGAGTCTTGTAGAATGGTGCAGAGATATCTGTACTTTTCTTCAAAAGGTTATAAGACTTTAGAAAATTTTCACTTTCTTCTTTTGTGCTATAACTTGATTCCAATTTGTATCTAGCTATCCAAATTAGTATCTAACCTCTTTATTTTTTTGTCCACAGATGGAGAACACCAGAGCTTATGGAGCCAGAGCAGCATCCCCCGCCCCAGTAGCTCCTGTTGTGGAACCAGCTATTTGGGGTGTAGGAAATGGTAAGGGAAGAGAGAGGTAGAGCAATAGCTGCCAGAGGTGGAGCTTGGGTGGCATCTAATCTGTCCCATCAGAGATCTGAGACACCTCCCATACCTCAGGATTAGTTCGAGGAGTTTGTGATTGGTTGTTATAGACCAGAAGAAGGCGGCCCCAATTAGGGGTGCAGCTCTTCCTCCAATGTCTTTTGAGAAGATTTAGTAGGTGCTTTCTTTTCTGAGTAGATTGACAAGTATTAGGTCCACTTCTGCTATGCCTGCTTATTAGTTTCCAGGTGTTCAGCTGACTACTATTATTACTCCTAGGATGGGTGTGGCCTTGGGGACTGAGATTTTTCCTCGCCCGGCGTTAGGTCCTGTCATGACTGAGATTGAATATGACATGCTGACTAAATTCCTAAAAATGAAACCTCCTACTTTTGTTGGTTTTGAAACTGAGGATGCATTTGAGTTCATTGTTGATTGTTACGAGAGGCTGCATAAAATAGGTATCATGGAATAGCATGCTTTTGAGTTTGTAACCTTCAAACTGCAAAGTGATGCAAAGCAGTGGTGGAAGGCTTATGTGGAATGATGGTCTCTATCTTTACCTCTATTGGCATGGGCTCAGTTTCATACCTTATTTTTGGGGAAGTATGTACCCTGTACTTTTTTTGTTTTCCAAAAGGATGAGTTTCTGGCCCTTGAGTAGTGCAATATGTCTATTGCAGCCTATGAGGCTAAGTTTCATGCCTTTTCCCGTTATTCTACTCAACTACTTTGTATAGAAAATGAGAGGATTTGGTTGTCTGTAAAGGGTATGAACACTGACTTGCAGGTTTTGTCTGTGCATATGACTTCTGCTGGAAAGACATTCAATGATGTTGTTGATTATGTAAAGAAGGTAGAAGGAATCAAACAGGGTTGTTAGGCTAAAGTATTAGCAAATAAATCCCAAAATACGGGAAAATTTAGTGGTTCTTACTCCAAGGGTCATAGCAATTAGGCCTATCCAGCTCGCCCTATTCAGTTAGCACTGCCAGCTTCTATAGTGGGCCAGTCAGGGTCCACTCAGCATTCCTTAGTTGCGAGAAATCAAGGGGCTTCATATTCATCGGCTAACAGGCCTTCCTTAGATCGAGAGTGCTATACTTGTGGTGCTATGGGGCACTTTAAGAGAGATTGTCCTCAGAGACAAGCTAGTTTTTAGGGGCAGCACCAGGCTAGAGCTGTGGTTTCTGCTGGTAGAGGTGGCAAAGGTAATGGTAGAGGTTGTCCATAAGGTGGGCGGGGTAATCATCATGGAGGCCGTGGTGTAAATCAAGGTGGTGGTAATGCAGGCAGAAGTGATGTGCAGCCTACTAAGAAAGTTGCCTAGATTGATGATAGAGCTTATTGTTATGCCTTTCCAGGAAAGACCGAGGTCGAGGCTTTTGATGTTGTCATTATAGGTACTATTCTTATCTGTAACCAAGTGACTACTATTTTGTTTGATTCGGGTTCCACTTATTCTTATGTATCTATTTAATTTACGTTGGGATTGGACATGGTTAGTGATATGCTTGACTCTCCTGTATATGCATCTACTTTGGTTGGAGATTGTGTGGTAGTGAACATGTGTATCATAATTTTTCAGTCTTGTCTATGGGTTTTGAGATTTGGGTAGATTTGATAATCTTGGATATGCTTGATTTTGACATCATCCTGGGTATGACTTGGTTATCTCTGTATCATGTTGTTTTGAATTATAATGCTAAGACTATGATTTTAGAGATGCCTGGGATTGATAAGTTAGAATTGGAAGGTGTGAATAAGTCTGGACCTGTGAAAATAATATATTTTATTTAGGCTAAGAAGTTAGTCGGGAAGGGGTGTTCGACCTTTCTAGCACATCTTCGGGATGTTAGTGTAGAGTCCCCTTCTATTGAGTCAGTTTCCATGGTGTCAGATTTTTAGGAGGTATCTCTCATAGACTTGTTTGGTATGCCTCCGGATTGGGACATTGACTTTTACATTGATTTGGAGTTAGAAACTCACCCAATTTCTATTACTCCCTATCGAATGGCTCCGACTGAGTTGAGAGAACTCAAGAATTAGTGTAGGAGTTGCTTGATAAGGGATTCATTCGTCCTTATGCTTTGCATTGGGGCGCTTCAGTGCTATTTGTTAAGAGAAAAGATAGTAGCATAAGAATATGTATTGACTACAGATAGTTGAATAAGGTTACCAATAGTCTTATAAGTATGAGGAGAGCTTTCAAAGGCTCAAGACTCTTTTGACCACAACTCCTTTTCTTACCTTGACAATTGAAGGTAAGGATTTTATTGTGTTTTATGTTGCTTCATGCTCTAGTTTAGGTGATGTGTTAATGCAGGACAGAAATGTGATTGCCTACACTTCAATACAATTGAAGCCTCATGAAAAGACTTACCCAACCCACGATTTTGAGTTGGCAGCGGTGGTTTTTGCACTTAAGATTTGGAGGAACTACCTCTATGATGTCAAGTGTGAAGTTGTTTACAGACCATCGCAACTTGCAACATGTTTTCACCCAAAGGATTTTAACTTGAGGTAGAGAAGGTGGATGGAATTGTTGAAGGATTATGATGTGACTATCCAATACCATCCAGGCAAGGCCAATGTGGTAGCAGACACATTGAGCCAAAAATTAGTAAGTATGGGTAGTTTGGCTTGTTTGAGGGTGTCAAGGTGACCCTTGGCTAGAGAGATTCAAACTCTAGCATCGCAATTCATGTAGTTTAGTGTTTCTAAAAGGGGTAGAGTATTGGCTAGTGTTTAGGTAAGTCCAACATCCCTTGATCAAATCAAGGCTAGAAGGTTTGAAGATGTGAAACAGAATAAAATTCAGAACAAAAAGGTATGCGGTGAAGCTTTCGATGCCACGCTTGATGTTTGTGCGGAGTTGATGGTAAGAGGATGGATGTACATGCCTCTAATTGGTGATATGATTCGAGGTTTGCTTGCAGAAGCTTATGGTTCTTGATACTCTATTAATCCGGGTGCAATCAAGATGTACCGTGACTTCAGACAACATTATTGGTGTCCTGATGTGTCATGATTTCATGGAACTTTCGATGCTTAAAACAAGGAAAATATGAAATAACTTAGGTATGTTTGGTAGGTATGATTTGTTTTCTATTCTATCTTGCAGAAAAATAGGTTTTGAAGGCAAAATTGACAAAAGGGATGAAGCATGCACTAGAATGAAGTTTTTGAAGACAAAAGAGCAGAGCTGGAATTTCATCATATGACCCACGAAAGTGACCTACGGTCCATAGGTCATGACCGTGGGTCAATTTCTACAAATGTGTAGTGAGGCCTGATTCCTATGGTCTGGACCTACGTACCGTGGGTTCAACCCACGACCTCAAGTCACAGTCCGTGGAAAGTTGCTGGCTTTTTTCTCCTACTTTGTTTAGGATAGGATTTACTTTGTATCTATAAATACCCTTGGGTTGTCCTATGTTTAGAAGTGAGTTATTACATTTTTTGAGGATTCTATTACATTATTTTGAGGTTTATAAACACATTGATCTTGTTATCTCAAACATCGATTCTAGGGTTTTGATTTATATTAAGATTTTAGAGATTTATTCTTATTGTGAGTTCATAATTATGTTTTCATCATTGAATTCTTCTTGTATTCTTGCAATCATGAGTAGCTAAACCCCATAACTAAGGTTGTGTGAACCATGAGGAATTAACAAAATGGGTAAAGTGTGAAGCAATTCTAAACTGGTGTGACTGCATGTATTGGTATTTCCTTCATTATAATTGAACTTCTAACGGTTGCAAATGTTGGAAACTCGCATGTATTCTAAACTTGCTCGAGAGAGAAGTGGAGATTGGAAAAAGGTAATAACAATAGAGATTTGAAGCTATCAACCTTCATCTAATAAATTGAGCCGTAATAGGGATAGTTAATCTGAGATTAAGAACAAGGGTTAGTAGTGCGACACTCGGAGACCAAGAGAAGAAGAGTGAAATTCATCTAACCAAGGTCGAGAGACGTTTAGATGAACCTATCTTGTTAGATTTTGCATGTAATGTAGCGGGACAGTTTGCCAGCACCAGTAACCAGTGGAGTTAAGGAATCTTGGGGATCACAGTCCTAGTGCCTTTCTCATATTGATCACAAATCCAACAATCAACAATTGCTACTATTGCTGTTTTATTTACAAAACCCCCCTTTTTTACTTATGTACCAATTACTTAAACAAACACTCGATAGAATTTTGTCCTATTCCCTATGAGATCAACCCCAACCTAGTTGGGTTCTATATTTGATTCAACAACGGCGTTATACTTTTTTGGAGGTATAGTTTTGGTGACATCAAATTTTGGCGCCATTATCGAGGAATACGATTATGGAGGTTGTTGACTTTAAATTATTGGAGTTGATTGGTCTTACTTTTCTGTCTTTTTAAGTGTCGGTGTATACCCAACACTAGGAGTCAAGGCAATCCCCTGATTCTACTTGACACGGAAATAGAAAGAACCCTAAGGAATAATCAAAGAATGGTGAATACCGACGAGTTCAGGACCCCACAGCCATTGCGAATATTCATAACCAGCCACCAATTCATCTGGCTGGTCATAAAATTGCTGAGCAAATCACTGCTCGATTAACGGCTGAGGAGAATGTGAGACAAATAGCTCTTAGACAGGCAGATAGAGATCATCGAGGAATGCAAGAGGCAGCACAATGTCTTGCTGCACTTGAAGAGAGACAAATAAGACTGAGGGTACAACCACCACCACAAAGGCCATATGTTCCGATTTATGATGATCCTGAAGAAGAGGATATGGCCTATTTTGAGCTAGTTGAGACTGGTGCCATTATTCCACCAGAGTTACCTCAAGGCATTAAGTTCGGCATTGCAAGTGCCATGATCCACCTGCTAAACTCGAAAGGTGTATTCGTCGGTCTTCCTTCAGATGATCTGAACATATATTTGATGAAATTTGTAGGGGTTTACACTTTATATAATTTGCCTGGAGTTGACCAAGAGGCTATTTGGTCAAGATTATTTCCATTCTCCCTAACAGGAGAAGCGACTTTGTGGTTGGTCGAGTTACCATAAGGTTCTATCACTACTTGGCAAGAGTTAAGAAATCAGTTTCTGGAGAGATTTTTCCCACCTTCTAAGATGCTACAGTTGAAGGATGAAATTTACACTTTCAGACAGTTACATTCTGAAGCACTTTACGAGACTTGGCTATGGTTCAAGACGAAGTTGCAAAATATTCCAAACCATATGATGAATGGTCGAAATTTACTTGAGATCTTCTATAGAGCATTAAACGCCAATACCAAAGTTGTAGCAGATACTATCACTGGCGGAGCATTTATGAGTCTGAGATGGGAACGAGCTTCAAAGATTTTAGATCGTATCACTAAGACCAACCGACGATGTCATACTCGGGAGGCAGATACACCTGCTAGGACGTATACTATTGGAGCCTTGGCAGCAAAATGGGCTTTGGATGAATCTGTAGCTTAAGAGGTCGCACAGTTGAGGACAAAAATTGGCTTGATAGCTAAAAAGATTGCTGCTGGAGGTGCTGAGAAGGTGCATGTCGTAGGTGCACAAGGCAAAACATTTAGACATGACGATTATGAATCTGATAAGGAGGCTAAGTACTTGGATCGAGAGGTGGCGGATTTCCGAACCAAGGGTCAATGGTCTAATCAAGACTCTTAGAACTCGAGGCAAGGAAATCAAGGTCGAAACTACTATGGAAACAATTATAACAAGTCAAGATACAGAGATAGAGAAAGGGATTATGACAGTGATTGGAGGCTAAAGAATAATTACAAAGAGAAGAGTGGTGCATATGTTCCATCAGGGAACTGTGACGCTGATTCCAGAAATTCACAAATGGAAGCCCTTTTTAATAAATTGGTTAAAGGGTCAGAGATCCAGGAGAGTTGCTTGAAGGAGATTAGGGCAGACATTTCGAGAATAAGTCAGAAGGTAGAATCTCACTTGACTGCCAAAAAATAGTTAGAGCAACAGTTCAGCAAATATCGGTGGCATTGAACCAGCGTCAACTAGGCACTCTTCCAAGCAACACCATCCAGAATTCGAAGAATGATGGTCGTTGCTTGGCCATTAATACTAGAAGTGGGAAGAGCACGACTGACCCATCTATGCTTGTGGATAGTGGTAAGAAAGATAAGCTGGTGGTAGTTAATGAAAAGGCTGAGATAGAATCGGCGAATTCAGAGGTTGATGGCGAAGCAGCTCAAGAGCCCTAAAATGTTGATAAGAAAGCTAAGTCTGAAAAGAAGAAGGAGAAGGAGGTTACTCAAGTTCTAAAACCCTTTCCAAGACCTCCTCCTCCCTTTCCTCAAAGGTTGAAAAATAAAGCTGAAGAGGGTAAATACCAGAAATTTATTTCAATGTTAAAGGAGTAATCGGTAAATATCCCTCTTGTCGAGGCTTTGGATCAGATGCCAAGTTAGGTAAAATTCATGAAAGATTTGGTGAAGAAGAAGAGAATTGTTAGTTTTGAGCCGACAGATAGTTTGCACCATTGTAGTGCAATTGCTTCTCGTTCACTTATCAAAAAAAAGAAAGATCTGGGAGCCTTCACAATTCCTTGTACTATCGGGTCTTACAACTTTGCAAAGGCACTGTGTGATTTGGGTTCTAGCATTAACTTGATGCCACTAGCCGTGTTTAAATAGTTAGGATTGGGAGCACCAAAACCGACTTCGATGAGACTTTTTATGGCGGATAGAACTGTGAAAAAGGTGGTTGGCATTTTATATGATGTTTTGGTAAATATGGCATCTTTCATCTTTTTGGGCTAACTTTGTAATTCTAGAATGTGAGGTTGATTTTGAGGTTCCCATAATCTTGGAGAGACCATTCCTTGCACCCGGCAGTGTATTAGTTGACATAGAAACTGGCAAATGAAGTTCAAGTTGAATGATGAGTAGGTTACCTTTAATGTTTATTGTTCCATGAAGCAACCAAAAGACATGTGTGTAATTTTGGTGATTTACACAGCCGAAAAGACAGATTTGGTTGTTCCTATCGAAGAAAGGCTGGGGGTTGAAGCCCTTGCTGCCATGATTATAAACTTTGATAGCGATGGTATTGATGAGTACGATGAGAGGGTTGGTGCACTTGCTGGTAGGGGATCATACATTTATGCTCTGACGAAACTTGATCTTAATTTAAATAATAGGGTGACCCTACCGGCTCGTCCTTCTATTGAGGAGCCTCCAGTTTTGGAGCTTAAGGATCTCCCATCTCACCTTCACTCTTGGAAGAAAATTGTGAAAAAAGATGTCAAAAATAGTCACATTTTAGGATAAGTTTTGTTTATAATTTTTAAAAGAAAATAAAATTTTCAAAAATAATAATAATAATAAAATATATATATATATATATATATATATATATATATATTTCTTTAATTTAGATTTTAATAAATAAGCTAGTAATCTTAATATTCTTAGGAGCTAAAAACACCTTGCCCGTGATTATATCTGCTGAGTTGGTGAAATGGCAAGTAGAGGCTTTTGTTTTGTGTTAAAAAAGTTTAAGAAAACCATTGGTTGGTCCATTGCTGACATTATCGGGATTCCATCCAGTATTTGCACTCACAAAATTCAGCTTGATCCTGAGTGCATACCAAGCATTGAGCATCAACATTGTCTGAACCCGCCAATGCAAGAAGTTGTGAAGAAATAAATTATCAAGTGATTAAATACAGGTGTTGTTTACCCCATTACTGATAGTAACTAGGTGACCCAGGTTTAGTGTGTTCCAAAAAAGGGTGGAATCAAGGTGGTTCTAAATGAGAAGAATGAGTTGATCCCAATGAGGCCAGTAACAGGATGGAGAGTTTGCATAGATTATCGAAATCTAAATTCTTGGACCGAAAAGGATCACCTTCATATGCCCTTCATAGACCAGATGTTAGTCCATCTTGCTGGCAGAGGATAGTATTGTTTTCTTGATGGTAATTCGGGGTATAATTAGATTTTCATTGCCCTCGAGGACCAAGAAAAGACCACTTTCACTTATCCATATGGGACGTTCGCATTCAAAAGAATGCCTTTTGATTTATGTAATGCACCAGCCACTTTTCAGCACTGCATGATGTCCATTTTCTCCGACATCGTGGAAGATAATATTAAGGTTTATATGGATGATTTTTTTGTAGTGGGAGACTCTTTCAATGACTGCTTGGCCTACCTCACTAATGTGTTGTAAAGATGTGAAGAGTGCAACTTAGTACTGAATTGGGAAAAGTGTCACATTATGGTGAAAGAGCGTATCGTATTGGTTCATTAGATTTTAAAAGAGGGCATTGAAGTCTACAAATCAAAGATTGAGGTGATTGAAAAGTTACCTCCACCTATTTATGTGAGAGGGATTCGAAGTTTCTTAGGTCATGCAGGTTTCTATAGAAGATTCATCAAGGATTTCTCTAAGATTACACATCCATTATGCAAGCTTTTAGAGAAGCAGGTGAAGTTTGTGTTTGATGAGGTGTGCCAAAAGGCGTTCGAGTGTCTGAAAGAGAAGTTAGTTTTAGCCGCGATCATTGTCTCGCCAGATTGGACAATGCCATTTGAAGTTATGTGTGATGCTAGCAGAATGGACTTGGGTGCAGTCTTTGGCCAAAGGCGTGAGAAGATTCTAAATCTGATTTATTACGCTAGCAAAGCACTTAACCCAGCCCAGAAGAACTATAATGTAATCGAAAAAGAGTTGTTAGCGGTGGTCTTTGCTTTCGAGAAATTTTGATCTTACTTAATTGTCACAAAGGTGATTGTGCACACAGACCACACAACACTTAGATATCTTATGTCAAAAAGGGACGTCAAGCCACGACTGATTCGGTGGGTCCTTCCATTGCAAGAATTTGACTTTCAGGTCAAGGATCGAAAAGGGACTGAGAATCAGGTTGCAGACCATCTATCACGCCTTGAGGAAGAGGCCATGCTTAAATTCAGGGATGATCTTGATATTGATGATACTTTTCCAGACAAGCAAGTATTGGCAGCATCACAAGATTTAATCTCTTGGTTTGCAGATTTTGCCAACTTTTTGGCAAGTGATCTAGTCCCAAAAGATATATCATATCAGTAGAGGAAGAGATTTATTCATGAGGTGAGAAAATTCTTCTGGGATGCGCCTTATTTACTTAGGGTGTGTGCGGATGGTATAATTCGAAGGTGTATTCCGAAAGTTGAGATGATGAGTATTTTGGAAGCATGTCATTCATCTCCAGTTGGGGCTCATCATGGAGGTGCACAGATTGCTCATAAAATCTTACAATGTGGGTATTATTGGCCCACCATCTATAAATATGCTCATGACTATGCTCGGCCTTGTGACCAATATCAAAGACAAGAAAACATCTCGCGCAAACACGAACTTCCAATGATAATTATTCTTGAGCTCGAGCTATTTGATGTGTGGGGTATTGACATTATGGGCCTATTTGTGAGCTCGCATGAGATGAAATACATTTTGGTAGCTGTTGACTATGTTTCTAAATAGGTGGAGGTAATTAAGCTTCCCAATAATGAAGGAAGGAGTGTCACGACGTTTCTAAAAAAGAATATATTTTCACGGTTTGGAACACCTTGAGTTATCATTAGTGATGGAGGATCCCAATTCTATAATCGGTTGTTCAAAGCCCTGCTTGAAAAATATGGTGGCGACACTTTATCATCTTCAGATGAGCGGGCAAGTTGAGGTGTCAAATAGTGAGATTAAGTCTATTTTGGTGAAGACTGTAAATGCCAATATGACTGATTGGGCTAGAAGATTGGATGATGCATTATGGGCATATCGAACTGCATTTAAGACTCTGATTGGTGCATCTCCATATCAATTAGTGTTTGGTAAATCGTGCCATTTGCCTATCGAACTTGAACATAAGGCATTATGGGCATTGAAGAAGTTAAATCTGGAATGAAGCGAAGCAGCTAAACTGAGATTAGAGTAGATGAATGAGATGGATGACTTTCATCTCTGGGCTTACGAAAGTTCAACACTATATAAAGAGAAGATGAAGTTATATCATGATCGAAAGATTGAACGAAGAGAATTTCACCTGGGAGACCTGGTTTTGCTCTATAACTCTAAACTTTGCTTGTTTCCAAGAAAAATAAAGTCCAAATAGTCTGGACCATTCACTGCTGTTAGGGTGTTCCTACATGGTGCAATTGAGCTAAAAGGTGATGATGATGTCCTATTCAAGGTCAATGGTTAGTGTGTGAAGCACTATGTGGGAACTACGGAAGAAATAAGGTCGTGTGAGAAACTTAGCCTAGATGAAGTCTGAGTAGTCAAGGGTTTTCGATCGACCCGTGACGTTAAATCAGGCGCTTCATGGGAGGTAACCCATGGGCTGGTTGGTGAAGTTTGGTTAACCAACTTAGCCACGTCATGCCGCGACGTTAAATTAAGCGTTGCTTGGGAGAAAACCCAAGGACTGATAGTATTTTGGATCTGATCATTATAGGGTGCAGAGGACAGTTGAGTTGAGAATAAAAATGTGATCTAAAGTGCACAGCTCCACCCACGGTGGTGACCTATGGACCGTGGGTCTATTTCATGGAAATCAGAAGGAATTTTAATGTTGCGGATTCCAACCCACGCCTGAAACCTACGAACCATAGGTCGACCTATGAACCGTGGGTAGGTTTCATGGAAATTAGACCTAAATTTTCAAGTTTTGGATTTCAACTCACGCCCGACACCTATGGACCATAGGTCGACCTACGGACAGTAGGTAGGTTTTGTGGAACTCAGACGGGCCAAACTCGACCCACCCATAAAAAACCCTAACCCAACCCACTATTTAACATCCTATTAAACCGAATCCAAATCCATCAATACCCCTAAAACCCTAATCACATTTAAATCAAATACCCTATTTTGAAATACCAAATACCACAAACAATCCAAATTCCATAATCTTCATCCTATGCCACCCTAAATTTTGAAATTCCTTCTCTTTAAAACAAATATTAGGAAGCAATTTTCAACAAAATACCCAAATATCCAAAACTACCCACTACCCCAAACCCAAAATCCGCCTGTACCCATTATCTCAAAACCCAAAATCCGACTCAACCCCCTTACCCAAACCTGAATCCAAACTAAACCATTTTCCCCAAAGACCCACACCAGTCAAAAAATGCCACCAAATGGGAATCCCAAGGATGGGGATATGGGTTCTTCTTTGAGAATCCAAACTGAAAACCCAGACATCACATGAGGTTTACGAGCTTGCGAGGGATGATTCTGCTATTGTGGATCGCACCATGAGGCAAAAATATAGGGCACAAACTACCACCCAGGCCATACATTGGCCTACTACACATTCTTCACCATATGCCATACCTGTGACTCCTACTCAGTTATCTGATTCTTTCCCCAGTTTGAAGAGGGGGAGAATGTTTTAGCGACCGGTGAGATAGGCAGTGGGGAGGATGCACCTAAGACCAATGAAATGGTAAAGGTAAGGATGCTTCAGAGTTGGAGGATAGTGGTAAGTACACTGATACAGCTTCTATTTCAGGTACTGGTGTCTAGGATTCGACGACCTCCTCACAAAGGAAGTTGGATGTGCAGCGGGCCAGATCGGTAGTATGATGGGAGAAGATGAGGTGGTGTGTGCATGATATAAATTCCATATATGATAAGGATATGGAGCCTACTGAGCGGGGTTCGTTTCTGTGAAATATCACAGAGGAGCCCCAGTTTAGGATAGATGATTTGAATGCGATGCCCGAGATTAAGAAACTATTTGATAGATATAGCTTTCGGTGGGTGACAGAGCCTTGTGGTAGTTATAGTCCAGAGTTGGTATGCAAGTTCTATGCCTCGTATGCTGCTTTGATTGATTTGATTGCACTTTCAGAGGAGCAAGCTCGGGACCAACCACCGTTGACTCACACTTTGGTTTGTGGTACACGAGTTTATATATTGGAGTAGATGACACAGAGGTTCTTGTTTGGTGCAAAAAGTGAGGTTCTGGCGAATACAGCTGAGTTTTATCACCGTATGGAGACGGTGAAAAATAGGAACAAAATGAAGGATGTGGATCAGTGGTTAGAGCTATTACGGTGGATTGCGAGTTATATAGATAAGGATGGGGTAGATGCTAGATGGATAGCTGATAGGTCGGACATTAAGAATTCATCACACTACTTTGTGGCTAAGTTTTGGTGGTCGATTGTATAAAACCATCTCGGTCCCACAGGTGCTGATAATTCTCTTATGCTTGATTGAGCAGTTCTAGTGGCAAACATCATGGAAGGTTATGACATCAACTTCACCCGTTACATTATTAAGGAGATTCACGGGTGAGATTTTTGATATTTCACCAGCATTTCTTTCCCATGTATGATTCAGGTTTTATGTAATAGTACTGGTGTGGTTACGTTACCTGGAGTTGATCACTATATTGAGGTGACCCGAGTGGCTGATATGGGGTTGATGCAACATTGAGACAACCCAATTTCCCAGAGGTCTCAGCCCTCTACTTCATCAGGAGTGGCCCTTTTGAAGGGCATGTGGATCTAGAGGAGCCTGTTAGCACCCCAACACCAGTTAGTGAGCCCGAGGCTATGAGATAGACTACTGAGGTCATAGACCCCATGATTTATGAGGGGGTGGTATCTAACACTGCACCCCCCTCCCGTATGGTATGGTTTCAGTCTCAAAAGACTTTCTGCAGCAGCTGGTAGATAGACAGACATAGTTAATTGAGCGGCAAACTCACACAGCAGCCCAGATGGCTAAATTAATGACTCAACTTAAGCCATGGGTTAGGACTTCGATACAGGCTTCTAAGGCAAGAGTTGAGGCCCGCAAGACTGCTTTCATGGATAGATTTATGCGAGATTTGCATGGGCGTATTGACAACTTTGAGAAACAGATGGGTTACCCACTGTAGGAGGCCCATATTCCAGATTTAACAAGTTTGAAACAGGAAGTAGATTCTTTCAGGGCAGAGGTTGGAGCTTTATCATTCAACCATAATCCAATCATTCCGCCTGTGACGACACCAGTCCCGATATTACCAGCATTTGTGGTTGATTTGTTTGCGGATGAGGAGATTCCTATTGCTAGAGGCAAGAGGCCCGGAGTCCCGAGGTCCAGGGTGAAAGTGAACATGAATTTGAAAGTAATCTACGGAGGGCTACTAAGGCCTCCTGGGTAGGGTACCATGCCAGTCAGATTGCCCATGAGCAGAGAGCCCTGGGTGCGTCCTCTAGTCAGCCACCAGTTCTATTGTCAGCACCCAACGTGGAGCCCAGCGAGCATACAGATGATCCAGTTGCAGAAGGGCCCATATCCTGCGCTGATGGTGCCACAGGTATATCCTTCACTAACTTGAGCTTATCATATTTATAAGTTATGCACTGAGGGTAGTGCACCATTATTTAGTTGAGGGTGGGGGTATACCACCACTTGGGATTTTTTGTTGTTGTGTTTCTTTTTTCCTAAGTGTGCTATCATAGTAGAACTGGCATGTTTATGTTTTATTATGTGTTTTTGTGTTTAGTTAGAATAAAACTAGGGGAACCTTAGTGCAGTCAATTTTGAACAAACTTTCAATGATAATGATGCTTTTTGATTATTTAAAGACACCCCTACTAAAAATTTTGTTTTGGGATGTGTGTGTAGTTATGTTAGTTTATGACAGCTATTAGATCTTGTTATGGCATTAGTATTATAGGCAGAATAATTGTAGCTTAGCAATGCATGAACTGGATAGGTAGTAGTTGATAGTGCAACCCTGTGATCTGTGTGTGTGAGGTCATTACCTAGTTCACTTTGTGTGTGCAATTCAGAACTTGCCTAGGTTAGAGGATAGTGGTTAGGAAAGGATCATAGGCCATTTTTTAATAAGTCCACTTTTAGCCTAAATGACTGACCAAATGAAGTAAATATCCCTTGATCTGGAGGTTGAGCCTTAATTAACCTTTTTCTTTCATTAGCCTATTCACCTTCCCATTTCAAATTATAATGAACCTGTCATGGACCTGGTCCCTCTTTGGACATTCTGTATCTCAACTCAGGCAACTCGTCTAAGTTGAGGGTGGCTATCACAGAGGTACGTAGCTTGATATGTGTATTAAGAAGGGGCTACTAAAAGAAAAAAGAACAGATTTGGGTGTGAAAAAATAGAGTTTGCAAAAAGAAAAAAAAAAGAAGAAAAAAAAGAATATTGAAATCATAAAGAAAATTACACCCAAAATCTGAAAACAAATGAAGGAGAATAAGGGAGAATAAAATGAGTATGGTTAGGAAGTGGAGACAAAAATAGTGTAGGGTTAAGGAGGGTTAAGTCACCATATCCGTATGTACCACATCCGCCCCCAAGCCTACATTACAAGCCGATGAAAGTCCTATAGTGATCCTAGTCTAACTGTCCGAAAAACTAAGGCATAGAAAATAAGGGCAAGCCTATGGTATTTCATGCACATTGTTTGAATTTCTTTATGAGAGAGAGTGTTTTGATCCAGTCTCTATGTTGATATTCATTAGTATACTGTGAGTGTATGGGACTTCTTTGTTGTGAGAGTACATGGGTTGCATTTTTAGATATTATTTGTTCGGATAATGTCATTTACATATATGCTTAGTTGTTTGTTCATAATCTGATGCCATCACTTAATCCCTTCTGTGTCATGATAATATGTTGCATATATATGCACAGTGGCCTTGACTTGTGAATAGGAGGGGGTCAAAATTTTTGGTACCGAAAGCAATGAGTCGACTGCCATAGGTCTCTTAGGTTTCTCTTAGTTAAGCATTGAGTGTGTTTGTTTTGTTTTGTTCGCCTGAGGACATACAAACTTTCTAAGTTGAGGGTGTTGACGTTCCATGATATCATGTCACTTTAGATACTTAAAACAAGGAAAATATGCAATAACTTGGGCATGTTTGGTAGGTATGATGTGTTTTCTATTCTATCTTGCAGGAAAATATGTTCTGAAGGCAAAATGGACAAAAGGGATGAAGCATGCACTGGAATGAAGTTTTTGAAGAAAAAAGAGCAGAGTTGGAATTTCATCATGTGACCCATGGAAGTGACCTATGATTCGTAGGACCACCTACGGTCCGTGAGTCATGACCGTGGGTTAACTTCTGCAAATGTGAAGTGAGGCCTGATTCCTACGGTTCATGGGTTGAACCCACGACCTCAAGTCACGGTTCGTGGAAATCTGTCGACTTTTTTTCTCCTACTTTGTTTAGGATAGGATTCACTTTATATCTATAAATACCCTTAGGTTTAGAAGTGAGTTATTACATATTTTGAGGATTCTATTACATTGTTTTGAGGTTCATAAACACATTGATCTTGTAATCTCAAACATCGATTCTAGGGTTTTGATTTATATTGAGATTTCAGAGTTTATTCTTATTGTGAGTTGATAATTATGTTTTCATCATTGAATTCTTCTTGTGTTCTTGCAATCATGAGTAGCTAAACCCCATAACTAGGGTTATGCGAACCATGAGGAATTAACAAAATAGGTTTAGGTGTAAAGCAATTCTGAAATGGTGTGACTGCATGTATTGGTATTTACTTCATTTTAATTGACCTTCTAACGATTATACACGTTGGAAACTCGCCTGTATTCTAAAGTTACTCAAGAGAGAAGTAGAGATTGGGAAAAGGGAATACCAATAAAGATTTAAAGCAATCAACCTTCATCTAATAACTTGAGCCATAACATGGATAATTAATCTGAGATCAAGAATAAGGGTTCGCAGTACGGCACTCAGAGACTAAGAGGAAAAGAGTGAAACTCATCTAACCAAGGTCGAGAGATGTTTAGATGAACCTATCTGATTAGATCTTTCAAGAAATGCAGCGGGACAGTTTGCCAGCAAAAGTAACCGATGGAGTTAAGAAATCTTGGGGATCACAGTCCTAGTGACTTTCTCATATTGATCACAAATTCGATAATCAACAACTGCTACTATTGTTGTTTTATTTACAACTCCCCCCCCCCACCCCATCTTTTTACTTACGTACCAATTACTCAGACAAACACTCGATAGACTTTTGTCATATTCCCTGTGGAATCTACCCCAACCTAGTTGGGTTCTATATTTGATTCAACGACTGCGTTATAATTTTCCGGAGGTATATTTTGGGCAACATCACGGCTCAGAATAAAGAGAGAGATAGCGTAGTATGTGTCTAAATGCTATAACTGTCAGCAGGTGAAATATGAACACCAAAGGCATGCGCGCTTACTTCAGAGGATGTCCATTCCTGAGTGAAAGAGGGAGAGGATAGCCATTGATTTTGTAGTGGGTCTTCCTAAGACCTTGGGGAAGCATGACTCGATTTAGGTCATAATGGATAGGCTAACCAATTATACTCATTTCATTCTAGCTAGAGTGGATTACAGCTCGAAGCAGTTAGCCAAGATTTATATCAAGGAGGTATTGAAGCTACATAGGGTGCCAATTTCCATTATTTCTAATAGAGGTATGTAATTCACCTCTAAATTCTGGGACAGGTTGCATGAGGAGTCAGGCACCAAGCTTGACTTTAGCACTGCATTTCATTCTCAGACTAATGGGTAATTTAAGAGGACTATTAAGGTGTTGGAAGATATGTTAAGGGCCTGTGTGATTTATTCTGGTGGCCACTGGGATAAGTTCTTGTCATTGTATGAGTTTTCATACAATAATAGTTACCATTCTAGCATCGGCATGGCTCCATTCAAAGTACTCTATAGGAGAAGGTTTAGATCACAAATAGGATGGTCCGAAGTTAGTGATATAAAGCCTTTGGGCACCAAGTTGGTGAAGAAATCTCAGGAGAAGGTGAGGTTCATTCAAAACAAGCTATTGGCAGCCCAAAGTAGAAAAAAGGAGTATACAGATCACAAAATAAGGGACATGTCATTCAAAATTGGTGAGCAGGTATTGTTAAAGGTATCTACTATGAAGGGAGTTATGCGGTTTGGCAAGAAGGGTAGGCTTATCCCTCAGTATATTGGTCTATTTAAGGTTTTTAATGATGTAGGCCTAGTAGTTTACAGGTTGGCTTTACCACAAATCCTGTCAGGGATCCACTCGGTATTCCATGTGTCAATGCTTAAGAAATAACATGGGAATGGTGATTATATTATTAAATGGGATTCAATTTTACTGGATAAAAATATTTCATACGAAGAGGAACCAGTTAAAATTCTTGATCGGGATCTTCAAAAATTGAGGAAAAAGGAAATTCAGTCCGTGAAGGTTCAGTGAAAACATCATTTGATTGAGGAGGCTAATTAGGAAACCGAGAGGGCCATTCGGGAAAAGTACCCTCACTTTTTTAAGGATGCAGGTACTCTCTTACTTCTTACTTGCCTCATTTTCCTTGTTTGATCATTCAGAGATGAATGATGGGTAAATTGGTATTCGTTGTAATGACCTTTTCCGTCATAGCGGGTAAGTCTAGTATGCCGAATTTTGGATTAAGATTTTTCCTGAATTAAGAGTTAGACATTTCAGGCTAGGCTAGTTTTGGACAAAATCTGAGCATGTGATGTGTCATGGTTACATGGCACTGTTGATGCTTAAAACAAGGAAAATATGTAATAACTTAGGTGTGTTTTGTTGGTATGATGTGATTTCTATCCTACTTTGCAGGAAAACAGGTTTTAAAGGCAAAATGATTAAAAGAGGAAGAATCAAGCCCGAGAACGAAGTGTCGGAAGAAGAAAGAACAAGAGGCTGCACCAGAGGAGGAGTCACGCCACCACCTACGTGGCGTGTAAGCTACTCACGCCACGTGAGTGGTTGTCGTGACTCAAGTCCAGAGAATGAATAAAAAGCCTGATTTCCATGGCAGGGGTCACGTACACCAGAGGAGGAGTCACGCCACCACCTACGTGGCGTGTAAGCCACTCACGCCACGTGAGTGGTTGTCGTGACTCAAGTCCAGAGAATAAATAAAAAGCCTGATTTCCATGGCAGGGGTCACGTGGCATGACTACCACCCACGTGACGTGGAAGCCTGCCGTGATCCAACTTCTAAAGATTGCCAATTGAGCCTGATTCCCATGACATCAACCTACGTGGCGTGACTTGGTTCCACGACACCAAGTCACGATACCGTGGAAGTTGCCGGCTCTGCTCTCCTATTTGGTTTTGGATAGGACTAGTTTTGTATCTATAAATACCCATGTATAGTCCTAGGTGCGAGAGTTGGTCAATATACTACTTTGAGAGTTATTTCATACTGTTTCAAACATATTCTTGGTTTTGTATTCACAAATCCTAATTTGATTTTTATTGATAATTGAAATTTTGGTTTTTCTTCAGTATAGGGAGTTCATAATTATGCTTTCATCTTTGAATTCTTCTTGCGTTCTTCCAATTATGAGCAGCTAAACCCATCAACTAGGGTTGTGTGATCCATGAGGAATTAACGAAACCGGTTAAGTGCAAAGCAACTTTGTACTGTTGTGTGTGCATGTATTGTTGTTTCCTTCGTTGTGATTGCCTTTCTAACGGTTGCAAACGTTAGAAACTCGCCTGTATTCTAGACTTGCTCGAGAGAGAGGTAGAGATTGGGAAAAGGAGATAACAACAGAGATTTGAAGCTATCAACCCTCATCTAATAACCGGAGCCTTAGCGGGAATGGTTATCTGAGATCCAGGACAAGGGTTAGTAGTGCGACACTCGGAGTCCGAGAGGAAAAGAGTGAAATTCGTCTAATGAAGGTCAAGAGACAGTTAGATGAACCTAACTTGTTAGATTTTGCATGCAGCGCAGTGGGGCAATCTTGTTAGCACAAGTAACCGGTGGAGTTAAGAAATCATTGGGGATCACAGTCCTAGTGTATTTCTCTTATTGTCTACGAACTCAATACAAACAGCAATCGTCATTGTTACTATTCATTAGTAAAAAACCCCAGTTTTATTTACTTTCCAATTGTTCTATCTGGTATTCTACTCATACTTCGACCTATTCCCTGTGGGATCGACCCCAACCTAGTTGGGTTCTATAGTTGATTCAGCGACCGCATTGTACTTTTTTGGAGGTATGTTTTGGGCGACATCAAATTTTGGCGCCGTTGCCGGGGAATACGGTTACGGAGTTGAACATTACTGGTTGGAGCTAATTGGGTGTGTTTTTACATACTTTTGAGGGAATACGGCGGTGTATGCCAAATACTAGGAGTCAAGGCAATCCCTTGATTCCACTTAATCTTGAAATCGAAAGGACTCTGAAAGTTAATCGGAGAATGGTGAATACTGAAGGAGTTCAGAATTCCGCAGCTGTGGGAGACATTCACAACCAGCCAATGCATCCGGCTGGTCAGGAAACAGCGGATCAAACTACTGCTCGATTGACGCAAGAAGAGCATGCTAGACAAGCTGCTCTTAGACAAGCAGAAAGAGATAATTGAGTTATGCAGGAAGCAGTACAACGTCTGGCTGATGCTAAAGAGCGACAAAGACGACTGAGAGAACAACTGAGACCACATGTGCCTGTTCATGATGATCCTGAAGAAGAATATGTGGCATATTTTGAGCCAATAGAGAATGGTGCCATCATTCCACCAGAGTTACCTCCGGGCACTAAGTTTGACATTACTAGTGCCATGATCCTTCTGCTAAACTAGAAGGGTGTGTTTGCGGGTCTTCCTATTGATGATCCAAACATGCATGTAATGAATTTTGTGGGGGTCTGCACGTCGTACAATTTTCCTGGAATTGACCAAGAGGCGATTCGGTTGAGGTTGTTCGCCTTCTCTCTTACAGGAGAAGCCACTTTGTGGTTGGCTGAGCTGCCATGAGGTTCCATCACTACTTGGCAAGAATTGAGAAATTAATTTTTGGAAAGATTTTTCCCACCATCCAAGATGCTACAGTTGAAAGACAAGATCTACAATTTCAGACAGCTTCATTCTGAGGCACTCTACGAGACTTGGCTGGGGTTTAAAAAGAAGCTGCAGAATGTGCCAAATCACAGGATGAGTGGCAGGAACTTACTTGAAATCTTCTATAGGGCTTTGAATGTCAACACGAAGGCGGTAGCAGATACTATCACTGGTGGAGCATTCATGAGTCTGAGATGGGACCAAGCTTCTGAGATATTAGATCGTGTCACTAAGACCAACCGAGGATGGCATACTCGGGAGGCAGATACGCCGGCTGGCACATATGCTATTGGAGCTTCAGCTCAAAGGGCATTGGATGAAATGGTGTCTCAGTTGAAGACAGAAATTGGTCTTCTGTTTAGGCTAAACAGATAGCTGCCAGAGATGCAGAAAAGGTGCATGCTGTTGGTGCACAAAGTAAATCGGCTAAACATGATGATAGTGAGTCTGATGAAGAGGAGAGATATCTAGATCGCAAAGTGGAGGGTTTTCGAGCCAAGGGCCAAGGGTCTAATCAAGACTCTTGGAACTCAAGGCAAGGGAATCAAGGTCGGAACTATTATGGAGACAACTACGACAAATTGGGATACAAAGATTGAGAACGGGACCGTGATGGTGATTGGAAGTGGAAAGATGATAATCGAGAAAAGAATGACATATATGTACCACCTGGGAGGTGTGATGAGGAGTCTGGAAATTCAAGGATGGAGGCACTTCTCAATAAATTGGTCAAAGGAGCAGAAATTCAAGAGAATTGCTTGAAGGAGATTAGGACTGACATTTTGGGCATAAGTCAGAAAGTGGAGTCTCATTCAACTGCCATTAAATAGTTGGAGCAATAGTTTGGGCAGATTTCATTGGCACTGAATCAACATTAGCCAGGCACCCTCCTAAGCAATACCGTCCAGAATCTGAAAAATGATAGTCATTGTCTTGTCATTACTATTAGAAGTGGGAAGTGCACGAAAGATCCACCCCTACCTACCGACAATGGTGTGACTAATGAACCAGTTGTTATCGATATAGAAGCTAAGTTAGAGTCAGATAATGCAAAGGGTGACATGGCTCCAAATCAGCGTGATGGTAGCGACAATGCAAAGTCTGAGAAGAGGAAGGAAACAGAGGTATCAAAAGTGCTCAAAACTATCCCACGACCTCCTTCTCCCTATCCTCAAAGATTGAAGAAGAAGGCGGAGAAAGGAAAGTATCAGAAGTTTATCACCATGTTGAAGGAGATGTCAGTAAACATCCCTCTTGTAGAGGCATTGGAGCAGATGCCAGGTTATGCAAAATTCATGAAAGACTTGGTGACAAATAAGAGAACGGTCAGTTTTGAGCCATCAGATAACATACATTATTGTAGTGCAGTTGCTTCACGTTCATTAGTTGAAAAGAAGAAGGATCTAGGAGCTTTCACCATTCCTTGCACTATTGGGTCCTACGACTTTGCTAAGGCACTGTGCGATTTGGGTGCTAGCATCAACCTAATGCCATTAGCTGTGTTCAAACAATTAGGGTTGGGAGCACCAAAACCAACCTCCATGAGACTTCTCATGGTCGATAGAACTATGAAAAAGCCGGTTGGCATTCTGTACGATGTTTTGGTGAAGGTTGCCTCTTTCATATTTCTGACTAATTTTTTGATTCTCGATTGTGAAGTTGACTTTGAGATTCCCATCATATTGGGAAGACCATTCCTTCCCACGGGTCGTGCATTGGTTGATATGAAAATAGGGCAGCTGAAATTTAGATTAAATGACGAACAGGTTACTTTCAACGTCTGTCGGTCAATGAAGCAGCCAAGAGATAAGCGGGTGATTTCAGTGATAGATATTGTTGAAGATAGTGAGGTTGTTGTGTCCATTGAATAAAGGTTGGGAGTAGAACCTCTGGTTGCCGTGATCATAAATTTTGAAGACAATGGTATTGAAGACTATGATGAGATGGTGGGTGCACTCACGGGTAAAGGAGCGTACGTTTATGCTCCCAAGAAACTAGATCTTGATTTGAAGAATAGGGTAACTCCACCAGCTCCTCCATCTATTGAGGAGCCTCCAGTTTTAGAGCTTAAGGCTCTTCCGGCCCACCTTCGCTACACATTCTTGGGAGCCAACAATACCTTGCCAGTGATTATTTCTGCTAAATTGGTGGATTGGCAAGTAGAGGCTTTGGTTTCAGTTTTGAGAAGATTTAAGAGGGCCATTGGTTGGTCCATTGCGGATATCATAGGTATTCCATCCGGCGTTTGCACTCATAAGATCCAGCTTATTCCTGAGTGCATACCTAGCATTGAGCACCAGCGTCGTTTGAACCCACCGATGCAAGAGGTTGTGAAGAAAGAGATCATCAAGTGGTTAGATGCAGGAGTGGTTTATCCTATTATTGATAGCAAGTGGGTGAGCCCAGTTCAGTGTGTACCGAAAAAGGGAGGAATTACTGTGGTTCAACGACAAAATGATTTGATTCCAATAAGGCCGGTGACTGGATGGAGAGTTTGCATGGACTATCGGAAGCTGAATTTGTGGACTGAAAAGGATCATTTTCCTATGCCCTTCATGGAACAGATGTTAGACCGTCTTGCTGGTAGAGGATGGTATTGTTTTTGTGATGGCTATTCGGGGTATAATCAGATTTTTATTTCCCCCAAAGACCAAGAGAAGACCACTTTCACTTGTCCATACGGGACGTTCGAATTCAAGAGGATGCCTTTCGGTTTGTGTAATGCATCGGCCACCTTCCAACGTTGTATGATGTCTATTTTCTCTGACATGGTTGAAGATACTATCGAGGTTTTTATGGATGATTTTTATGTTGTGGGAGACTCGTTTGATGGTTGTTTGGCACACCTTGCCAATGTGCTGCAAAGATGTGAGGAGTGCAACCTAGTGTTGAATTGGGAAAAATATCACTTTATGGTTAATGAGGGTATCGTATTGGGGAATCAGATTTTGAGGAACGACATCGAGGTGGATAAGGCGAAGATTGAAGTAATTGAGAAGCTGCCCCCACCTATCTCTGTGAAAGGTATTCGAAGTTTCTTAGGTCATGCTGGTTTTTATAGAAGATTCATCAAGGATTTCTCCAAGATTGCACATCCCTTGTGCAAAATTTTAGAGAAAGAGGAAAAGTTTGTGTTTGATGAAGCATGTCTTAAAGCATTTGAGTGTCTTAAGGAGAAGTTGGTTTCAGCCCCTATTATTGTGTCATCGGATTGGACTAAGCCTTTTGAGGTTATGTGCGATGTTAGTGGAGTGGCTTTGGGTGCAGTCCTTGGCCAAAGACGTGAAAAGATATTACATCCAATTTACTACGCTAGTAAAGTGCTTAATCCAGCTCAAAAGAATTAAACTGTGACTGAGCAGGAGTTGTTGGCCGTAGTATTCGCTTTTGAGAAATTCAGATCATAATTGATTTGTACGAAGGTGATTGTACATACAGATCATGCAGCTCTTCGGTATCTTATGTTGAAAAAGGATGCTAAGCCAAGACTAATTTGGTGGGTACTTCTGTTGCAAGAATTTGACTTTGAAGTCAAGGATCGTAAGGGGACCAAAAATCAAGTGGCTGACCATCTTTCACGCCTTGAGGAGGAGGCCATGCTTAAATTGAAGGATGATATTGAGATTGATGATTGTTTTCTGGATGAGCAAGTACTGGCAGCATCCCAGGACTTAATCCCTTGGTTTGCTGATTTTGCCAACTTTTTCGCAAGTGATCTAGTTCCGAAGGATATGACATATCAGCAGAGAAAGAAATTCATGCATGAGGTAAGAAAATTCTTCTGGGATGAGCCGTATTTGTTTAGGGTGTGTGCTGATGGCATAATTCAAAGATGTGTCCCAGATTCCGAGATGATGAGTATTTTGGAGGCATGTCACTCATCTCCAGTTGGGGGTCATCATCGAGGTTCACGCACCGCCCATAAAATCTTGCAATGTGGGTACTACTGGCCCAGTATTTACAAAGATGCTCATGACTATGCCCGCTCTTGCGATCGATGTCAAAGCCAAGGTAATATTTCACGCAGACACGAACTTCCCATGACAACCATACTTGAGCTTGAATTGTTCGATGTATGGGGAGTTGACTTTATGGGTCCTTTTGTGAGCTCACATGGAATGAAATACATCTTGGTAGCCGTTGACTACCTTTCTAAGTGGGTGGAGGCAATTGTACTTCCTAATAACGAAGGGAGAAGTGTCACAGCATTCTTAAAAAAGAACATATTCTCACATTTTGGGACACCCCGAGTTATTATTAGTGATGGAGGATCCCATTTTTGCAACTTTTTTCTCAAAGCTCTGCTTGAAAAATATGGTGTAAAACATAAGGTGGCAACACCTTACCATTCTTAGACAAGCGGGCAGGTGGAGGTGTCAAATAGCGAGATTAAGTCCATTCTGGCGAAAACAGTTAATGCAAGTAGGACTGATTGGGCTCGATGATTGGATGATGCGTTATGGGCATATCGAACTACTTTCAAAACACCAATTGGTGCATCACCATATCAGTTGGTTTTTGGAAAGTCTTGCCATTTGCCTGTTGAACTGGAACATAAAGCTTTGTGGGCGTTGAAAAGGGTAAATTTGGACTGGAGTGAAACGGTTCAATTGAGACTTGAGCAGATAAATGAGATGGATGAATTTCGTCTCCGGGATTATGAAAGTTCAGCATTGTATAAAGAGAAGATGAAATTATATCATGATCGTCGGATTGAGAACCGCGAGTTTCACCCGGGAGACTTGGTTTTACTGTATAAATCTAAGCTTCGCCTGTTTGCTGGAAAACTAAAATCCAAATGGTCAGGCCCATTCACGGTCGTTCGGGTATTCTCACATGGTGCTATTGAGCTAAAAGGAGTAGATAATGTTCTATTCAAAGTCAATGGACAGCGTGTTAAGCATTATGTGGGAGTTTCGAAAGAGGTAAGGACTATTGAAGAACTTGAACTTGATGAAGTCTGAGTAATCAAGCTAGCTATGTCGTGCCGCGACGTTAAATCAGGCGCTTCATAGGAGGCAACCGATGGGCTGGTTGGTGAAGTCTGAGTATACAAGTTAGCGATGTCGTGCCGCGACGTTAAATCAGGCGCTTCATGGGAGGCAACCCATGGGCTAGTTGGTGAATTCTGAGTATCCAAGTTAGCTATGTCGTGCCGCGACATTAAATCAGGCGCTGATTGGGAGGCAACACAAGATTTTGTTATGCGGAGATCTGATTATTAAGGAACAGTTAGCTGAAAATCAAAAAATTTACCTGAATGGGTTAAATATCATCCACGACATGACTCACGTCACGTGAGGGTATTCTACGCCACGTGGTTGGTATCATCAAAATCAGAGGAAAATTTCCAGGTTTTGAATCCCCTCCACGGAAGGCATCCACGTGACGTGGATGTGATCCACGCCACGTGAGTGGTATTGTCAAAGTCAGAGGCCAAAAAGTCAGGGTCAGAACCTCACTCACGAAAAACGTCACACCACGTAGGTCACACCCACGTGACGTGGGTCGTATCATGAAACATAAAATCTGCAGAAACCCGAATTTGACCCGACCCAGGCCCATTTTTCCAAAACAAAACCGGATCCTTTCTTCTCCACCCGATACAAAACCCGAACCACACTCCCTTACCTCCCCACTTTCAATTCATCGTTTCAAACCCTAAAATTCTAATTTTCTCTTATTCTCCACATCAAATCCGAATCCCCACCTTCTCCAACTCCAAAAATCCGAAAACCCCTTCTTAAAACTCACCAAATCCGACCCACCTATTCGAAAATCCGACCCATCCACCTCCGAATCCATTAAATCCGAATCCACTACCACAAACCCGACCCAAATACCCATATATTCGATCCTTCACCCGTTACCATGCCTCCAAAATCCAACCCCAAGAGTGACCACCTTGATGCCTCATCCCGGATTCGCACCAAAAATCCAGATTTACCGACCCGTCTGCGGGATGAACCAACTGAGTCTGAGCAAAATGGTTCTGTGGAGGAATTTGATATTAGCCATGACGATACTGCTCTAGTTCCTCGGGCTACGAGGTTATAGACACGAGCCCGAACTGTTGCCCGGGCAGCACTTCAGCCCGCCACACCACCTGTTGAGCCAATTGTTCCAGCTGAGTCTTCTGAGTCTGCCCCCCAGTCTGAAGAGGGGGAGGATGGTTCTTCGTCAGGCTATGCTGATGATGCTACGGGTCAGGGTACTTCTGCGGCAAAGGCTACGGCTTCTGTTTCAGGTTCTGGTGCCCAGAGTGCTCCGACTCCCTCACAAAGTACGGAGGTTCAGCATTGGTGTGTGCAGGGCATGCGTTCCTTCTATGATAGAGATGCTGAATTGACTAAGAGGGGGGGTCGGAGGAGCATTATGGAGAAGCCACGGTATCGAGTGGATGAGTTGAGGACCTTGCCTGATATATGGCCTATCTTTGAGAGATACGATTTGGGTTGGATGGTGCAGCCTTCTGGTCGATATAACTCGGAGTTAGTCCAAGATTTTTATGCCTCGTATGTTGCGTAAGTGGATTTAGGCACTCCTGTTGGGCAGAAATTTATTTTGCAGCCATTTTTGACTCATGTCATGGTTTGTGGTACCCGAGTGGATATTTCGGAGCAGACCATTCACCGCTTCTTATTTGGGGCTGACCGTCCACTTTTGACATCGACTACTGAATTTGACCATCGAATGGACACTGTCAGAGATAGAGCTAAGATGAGAGATGCGGAGCAAAAATTGGAATTGCTTAAATGGATTGCAGGGTACATAGCCGAAGATAGCGTGGCGGCTAGTTGGGTGACTGGGAAGCTGGACATCAAAAAGTCCACGCTTCATTTTGATGGTAGATTCTGGTAGTCCGTGGTTCGGCATCTTAGCTGGGTATGAGATTCCTTTTGCAAGGTACATAGTACGGGAGATCCATGAGCGGGCTTTCAGAGATCACACGAGTATACCCTTTCCGTACTTGATCTAGGGGTTGTGTGATAGGGCAGGGGTGGCCAGGATACCTGCCCTGGACCATTATATCGAGGTGACCCGCATTGCAGACATTGGGTTGATACAGCAAAGGGGTTCACACCCCATTCTTCCACGAGGGTCACAGCCATCTAAGTCGTCGGGTGTAGCCCTGGATAAGCCGAGTAGTGCACCTTTGCCTGTTCCTGCACCAGTTAGGGTACCTATGCAGACTGAGGGCGCTGGCCCTATTAATGATGGGGTGCCTAGTACTAGTGTTCCACCGTCTCCTGCTGAGATGGTTTCGGTGTCGAGAGATTTTCTGCAGCAGTTGATTGACAGGCAGATGGATATGTTTAAGCGCCAGGCTGACACTGAGACTCAGATAGCTAAGTTGGTATCCCATCTTAAGCCTTGGGTTCGATCTATAGTAGAGGTTGCAGAGACTAGGGTGGAGGCTCGGATGAATGCAGCTATGGACCAGTTTATGAGGGGATTGCATGGGCGGATTGATAGTTTTGAGGAACGTATGGCCTCTCGCTTGAGTGCTGCACCGAGCCCTAATATGGCCGGCTTGACCCAGGAGGTAGCTGCTTTGAGAGAGGAGGTTCGGTCATTGGAATTGAGTAGCACTCCCCATCATACCACCTATGCCTGCCCATACCTCCGTTCGACCAGCATTTAAGGTTGATTTGTTCGTTGATGAGGAGCCTCCGATTGATAGAGGCAAGAAACCCCACAGTCCAAAAGATGGGGGTGAGAGTGATGCTGAGTACGAGAGTGATTTGCGAAGGGCGGTCAAAGCCTCCCAGGTAGAGTACCATGCAAGCCAGATTGAGGCAGAGCAGAGGGCGCAAGTTGCATCTGCCAGTCAGGTTGTCCCTCCACCGGATGCACCTACTGCTGCACAGTTTGATGATCCCACTACTAGCGGGCCCACTTTTGATGCTTAGGGCGCCACAGGTATGTCTTCACTCCCTTGTATTTGATTGATATCGGTGCATTGGGGGCATTGCACCATGTTTAGTTGGGGGTGGAGGTGTACCACCACTTGGGGGTTTTTGTTGCCGTGTTTCTTTTCCCCCGAGTGTGCTATCATAGTAGAACTGGCATGTTTAGGATGTTATTGATGATGTTTTTGTGTTTCTTGCTAAATTAGGAGAAAAATGAGGGAACTATAGTGCAGTCCAGTTTTGAAAGATTTTTATGTGTTTTGAATGTTAATGATACCCCTCCAAAATTTTGGTTTTTAAATTGTATGAATAGCATGCTTGTGTGTGACAGCTGTTGGATCTTGTTATGGCACTAGGATTATAGGCAAATAATTGTAGACTAGCATTGCATGAACCGGATAGGTAGTAGTTGGTAATACAACCCTGTGCTATGTGTGTGTGAGGTCACTACTTAGTTAACTGTGTGTGTGCAATCCAGAACTTGCCCGGTTAGTCTTGCCTGAGTTAAAGGATAGGGATTAGGAAAGGATCATAGGTCATTTTTGAATAAAGTCCACTTTTAGCCTAAATGCCAAACCAAAGAAAGAAGTATCCCTTGATCCCGACTTTGAGCCATAATTGTCCTAGTTCTTTCATTAGCCTATTCACCTTCCCATTTTAATCACAATGAACCTGTCTTGGCCCTGGTCCCTCCATGGATACTGTGTACCTCAACTCAGGCAAATCGCCTAAGTTGAGGGTGGCTATTATAGGGGTGCGTAGGTTGAGTTGGGTATGAAGAAGAGGTTAATAAATGAAAAAAAGGGAAAACAGATTTGGGTGTGAAGAAAAAAATAATAATAATAATAAAGTGAAAAGAAGAAAAAAAAAATATGTGTTTAAAGGTTTGAGAAAAATCACACCCAAAATCTGAAAATGGAGAATAAGGGAGAAATCAAAATGAAAAAAGGTTGAAAGTTGGAACCAAAAATAAGTGTAGTGTCAAGGAGGGTTGATTCACTATACCCATATGCACCATACCCGTCCCTAAGCCTACATTACAAGTCGAGTAAAGTCCTATGGTGATCCTAGTCCAACTGTCCGAAAATGAAGGCGTAGAAAATAAGGGCAAGCCTATGGTATTCCATGCACACTGTTTTGACTTCTTTGTGAGCGTGAGTGTTTTGACCTCGTCCCTACAATGATATTCATTAGTATACTATGAGTGCATGGGACTTCTTTGATTATGAGAGCACATGGGTTGCATAATTAGCTACTAGTTGTCTGAGAAATGCCAATTGCATATACGCTTAGTTGTTTGTGCGTAATTTGGTGCCATCACTTGATCCCTTCTGTGTCATGATCCTATGTTGCTTATATTCACACTTTGGTTTTGCTTTGAAAATAGGAGGGGTCGAAAAGGTTTTGTACTAAAAGCAATGAGTAGACTGCCATAAGTCCCTTAGGTTTCTCTTAGTTAAGCATTGTGTTTGTGTACTTTTATTTTGTTCACCTGAGGACATGCAAACGTTCTAAGTTGAGGGTGTTCATGTGTCATGGTTACATGGCACTGTTGATGCTTAAAACAAGGAAAATATGCAATAACTTAGGTGTGTTTTGTTGGTATGATGTGGTTTCTGTCCTACTTTGCAGGAAAACAGGTTTTAAAGGCAAAATGATCAAAAGAGGAAGAATCAAGCCCGAGAACGAAGTGTCGGAAGAAGAAAGAACAAGAGGTTGCACCAGAGGAGGAGTCACGCCACCACCTGCATGGCATGGAAGCCACTCACGCCATGTGACTGGCTGTCGTGACTCAAGTCCAGAGAATGAATAAAAAGCCTGATTTCCACGGAAGGGGTCACATGGCGTGACTACCACCCACGTGACGTGGAAGCCTGCCATGATCCAACTTCTGAAGATTGCCAATTGAGCCTGATTCCCACGACATCAACCTACGTGGCGTGACTTGGTTCCACGACACCAAGTCACGATACCGTGGAAGTTGCCGACTCTGTTCTCCTATTTGGTTTTGGATAGGACTAGTTTTGTATCTATAAATACCAATGTATAGTCCTAGGTGCGAGAGTTGGTCAATATACTACTTTGAGAGTTATTTCATACTGTTTCAGACATATTCATGGTTTTGTATTCACAAATCCTAATTTTATTTTTATTGATAATTGAAATTTTGATTTTTCTTCATTATTGTGAGTTCGTAATTATGCTTTCATCTTTGAATTCTTCTTGCGTTCTTACAGTTATGAGCAGCCAAACCCCTCAACTAGGGTTGCGTGAACCATGAGGAATTAACAAAATCGGTTAAGTGCAAAGCAACTTTGTACTACTGTGTGTGCATGTATTATTGTTTCCTTCGTTGTGATTGCCTTTCTAACGGTTGCAAACGTTAGAAACTCACCTGTATTCTAGACTTGCTCGAGAGAGAGGTAGAGATTGGGAAAAGGAGATAACAGCAGAGATTTGAAGCTATCAACCTTCATCTAATAATCGGAGCCTTAGCGGAAATGGTTATCTAAGATCCAGGACAAGGGTTAGTAGTGCGACACTCGGAGTCTGAGAGGAAAAGAGTGAAATTCGTCTAATGAAGGTCGAGAGACAGTTAGATGAACCTAACTTGTTAGATTTTTCTTGCAGCGCAGTGGGGCAATCTTGTTAGCACAAGTAACCGGTGGAGTTAAGGAATCATTGGGGATCATAGTCCTAGTGTATTTCTTTTATTGTCTACGAACTCAATACAACCAGCAATCGTCATTGTTACTATTCATTAGCAAAACACCCCAGTTTTATTTACTTTCCAATTGTTCCATCTGGTATTCTACTCATACTTCGACCTAGTTCCTGTGGGATCGACCCCAACCTAGTTGGGTTCTATATTAGATTCAGCAACTGCATTGTACTTTTCGGAGGTATATTTTGGGCGACATCAGCATGGTATAGTCTTAGTTAATTCAAGAATGGATTAGTTTAAGGTTAAGTGATTCAGGATGATTTTATGATAGCTAAGACTATAAGGGGTTCATAGAAACTCTTGAAAGTGAATTCGGGTGAGTAAAATTTTTGATATTGAATTTGACATAAAAGGGTTAATTCGAGATGTCAAAATCTGCGGATGTGTTGTAAAAAAAGGCAAAACTAGAGAAAATCCCAAGTTTCTGCCTCACCTACACCGCTATAGCGGGTGGTAGGTTGCTACCACTGCACCGCTACAGCGGGAAAATTCCCACTTATAGCGGGAGTCAACTTTGGTCAATCCCATCAAAGAGGGTGGATCCCACTATAACGATGCTGCTCTAGCAGAATAAGGCCGCTATAGGTGGATATGCACTTATTAATACATAAAATACCCCAAAAATATTATTTTTATTCCACAATCATCTAAGGGATAGGAGAGGCAATTTTGGGTGATTTCAACCTATTTTTCATCAATTTCCCTCGTTAAGGTGAGTTAATCCCTTCAGTACAGGAGAAGGCCCGGTGGATGCCCACTAGTACTGAAAAGCTCTCTGTAAAAAGTGCATGGGAGCAACTTAGACATAGAAGTTCACCTTTTGAGTTGATTATGAATATATGGGACAAAGGAATCCCTTTCAAACTTTCTTTCCTTACTTGGAGGCTTTGGAAGAAAAGAATTCCTATTGGAGAGGTTCTAGTGAAGATCAAAGTGGTTGATAATGTTGTTTGTTGTTGTTGCAACAATAATGATCAATAGACTTTTGACCACTTATTCATCAATTATCCTGATTCTAACTATTTGTGAAGTATGTTTGCAGGAGCTGCAGGGGTATCTGGTCCTTTTATATAGGTTAAGGACACTTTTGTGAAGTGGTGGACTACAAAAAGTGTAGCAAAACTGAAGCCTTTATACAAGGGCTTTCCATCTTTTATTGTCTGGCAGGTGTGGAAAAGAAGGAACAAGATTAGGAATGGAGGTAGGATGTCAAAACATGTCACAGTCATGGAAATTAATAGGAATCTATATATGTTAGCAAAACTCAGATATCCTTGGATTCAGGAAATTCCTGATTCATGTCCAATGATAGTTAAAATTTTTAAAGAGTACATCCCCACTATTTCTGGCATAATTGTTAGATGAAAGTATCCAAAAAGGGGTTACAAATGTAATTCTGATGGTGCATGTAAAGGAAATCTTGGTTCTTGTGCTAGTATGTAACACCCCGTACCTTCCCAACCCTACTTGATGACGTTGAAAAATGTATACTTAGGTGTCAAGAGCTATAAGTATGCATTTGGTAATGTTAATGTTGAGGAAATTGAAATTTGGCCTCGTACATGTGGTTAACCCTTCGTAGGAGGTGTTTTGGGATTTTCGTGGAGCATTTGTGGGGTTCAAAATGAGGCTAAGAGGACCTCTAAACAAATTATATTAAAGGTAATAAGTAAGTTAAAGAATAGGACTTGAAGTATCTAACCAAACCCGCGAAGAAAAGTCGAAAAATGGAATTTTTAAAAAATTCAAGGCTGGGGCGCGCTAGGGGGCGTGCCAGGACGCTATGGGCTAAATTTTTTAGCCCATAGGTAGCAAGCTGGCGCGCCCAAGGGCGTGCCAGGGTGGTTTTGCCCATTTTTCAAAATTGGAAATTTTCTTAAGTCCCAAGGGTGCCCGGGGAAGTATCGAGCCGATCTTTGCCACGTTTCTTCTACAACCATGAGCATATACATGGAATGATTGAAATATTATATTGGTGTGGTAAAATTACTCATGAACGAATTTGGCATCAAAATGACGATTTTGCCCTTATGGTCAAAATAAGCCATACATGACTAGAATTGCTTGGTTTTGGGATTGGGGCTACGAATATAAATCCCGTGAGTGGTAATATCTTCATAACACGTATGAAATGATTTAAACATGAGAAATTCTTGATTTTATTGGGTTAAGTGATTTGGGCTCAATAAAGCCCAAAAATGAAGAAGAAAAACATGGGTCAAGAATGGGTCAAATGACCCATTCTTCTTTTGACCAAGCAATAATTGAGAAAAGGACTTCATGGGTCTATAAAAGGGAGGAAAAATCAGATTTTTAACCCACAAAAACACACATGCTTTTCTTGCATTTTCTAGAATTTTCAAGAGAACACCTCTTTTGGGCTCTCAAACCCTAAGTCATCTTTGGAGCAAGATCATCATTTTCCAAGCTTAGGTAAGTGATTATTCTTATGGATTAATATATTATATGCATGGGAGAGTATTTAGATCATGTTGGTTATGCTTGGAAGTGCTGAACATGGCACTTTGTATTTTTGTAAAAGATGTGTCATCTATGGAATTTAAACTTGATAAATGACTTGTGATTTTGATAAAAGAGCATGGTATGGATGAAATATCAACATGTATGGTGTTATTATGTTATTAAGCTTTTTATTTTGTGATAAGTGTAAATTATGGAATTTTGGCCGATTTGTTATTGTGAGGTGTATTGAAGTGAATTGATGGAATCATTGTGATGTTGTGATGATGGAGAGTGGAAAGTATGAACTAGGGGTAACATGCTATTGGTTATCATGTATTGGTCAATTTATGGAATATTGTGGGATTATTGGTATAATAAATTCATAAATTATATTGTGGTCAATGTTGGGAATATTATGGTATTGTTGGTGTGATAGTTTCATACATGGTATTGTCAAGGGGGAAATGACATTTTGAGGCCATGGTGTAACTCATTGTCGTTGTACGCATTTGTAAGATAGTTGGTGGTTAATGTAAACTCCGTTGTATATTTGTGTTGTAGAGTGAAACATAAGGAAGGAGCGGGACTATTGTGTTCACGTATAGAATTGAGTGTTCATATTGAGACGATAAGGTATGTAAGGTTACTCTGTCCGTATCTTTCTGCAGCACATATTGTTCATGTGGTCATTGTCCTTGTTCCATTCTGAAATGTTAAAAGGTATCTCATTTCAAGTTGCCATATGTTATTATTCTCATGTATCACATAATTATGGATATGATTCTAAGTTCCAATAATATTATGCTCCAAAGCTTCCAATAATGTTACCACTTCAAAAGTATCAATCTCATGAACATAAAAGACCGAAGTAATGCATGTATGTGTTCCAATAAGGTTATGATCCCCCAATGTATCAATCTCATAAAAGTAAAAGAGAGAAGTAATCCAATGAGGTAATAAAAGAAGTAATTCCCGTATGGTTACTTTATATTTTCCTTATGGATACTTTATATTTTCCTTATGGATACTTTATATTTTTCCTTATGGTTACTTTATACTTCTTTATACCTATTGAGAATGGGTGATAGCTTTGTGGGGGCGCAAGCCTAACTCAAGCCGATCACGATATTGTTGGATCAGGGGGAAAGCTCAGTGAAGCAAAAGACAAACTTGATGCCGAACCTGCTTCACTGATTTTCGAGTGATGGCAGGGGGAAAGCTCAGTGGGGTAAAAGTCTAACTTGATGCCGAACCTGACAGGGGGTAGCCCTAAAGGCCGAACCTGCTATATATATATTGACGGTTGCATTACATATTGACGGTTGCATTGCATGTTAACGGTTGCATACTAACGGTTATACATTATTGACAATTATCTATTGATGGTTCTAACTACTAACGGTAACGGACATAAAGACGAATTGAATAATGGACGTAAGGTACCTATTTCCACACATACTGAACAACGATGTATCCACATTGACTATTCTCTTGAAATCAAGTTCATTGAGGTGTTAGGTTTCATGAAGTTTCTTATAACCTTGCATACTCAGTACATTCTTCGTACTGACCCCTTTTGGGGAACTTACTTTATTTGTTGCAGGCACAGGTGTTAGTAGACCTCCACAATAGGCTACCGGTTATCCGCGGATCATTGGTGAGCTCCAGTTGGCTCGGGGCTTTCCTAGTCACATGTGTACATTGTTTTGGTATTGTAATTATTGTGTAAAGCGGGGACTTATCCCGACTATGGGTTATTGTATTTATGGATCGGTTAGAGGCTTTGTAGACATATATGGGTCATGGATGTAAGAGACAATGTCCGTTTTGACTTGATGGCCCCAACGGCCAAGTTTCCTAAATATATATATATAGCATATGTTTTCATGTTTATGTCTCCCGCGTAGTTGCATGAAGTATAATAAGATTCATACGAGGGTATGCATACGAATGTACATGAGCAAAGATTGGTTCTCTCGGGCCATATCGGCTTCGGGTGACAGTCCGGCCCAAATGGGATTTCGGGTCATGACATAGTAGTTTTTGCATCAGGAATAAAGATAGAGGCATTGTTTATGCTGCAACAAAGAGAATTAATGAGGGTTCTATTCTAGAAGCTGAGGTGATAGCTATGAGGTTGGGTCTGGATTTTATATGGGGCATTTTCTGTTACCTCTGACTATAGAAATAGACTCCCTTATACTCAAGAAGATTCTTGATGGTATATGGGAGGTGCCCTGGACAATCACGTTAGAGATTACAAGGATTAAACACCTAATGGAGAATAATTTGGTGAAAGTGGAGCATATATTTTGGGAAGGCAATCAATTGGAAAAATTTTTTTGCTAACCTTATTTTTAGTTTTGCAGGTACAAATAACATTCATTTTAGCTCAATACAGGAAGTGCCAGAATCAGCAAGAAAAATCATAAATTTGGAAAAAAAGCAAAACTCCATATTTAAGGATTAGGAAATGTCATAACAGGAGGTTCAATCAACCATAGAGACAGACGTAATCACAAAGACAAATTGAATAACACACACAATTAACTAACTAGAGAGGGCTTCATAACGGATGAACTAATTCAGCAGGAAGAAAGGACTTACCATTTAGATATGAACCTTCTACAGTGGCATTAGCTTTGAGGATCTCATTCTGCAAAGGGTAAGGAAATAAGTGGGAAATCCATCAAAGAGAGTTTCATACCAAATCGAGGAGTCAAGAATTGATCTTACCTTATCGTGGATAGCTGGAATACTGGTAGTGAGCTGAAAAAGTCTTCAACGAGTTTGAATTCATAGCTCTTGTGAGAGTTTTTGGGTGTCAAAGTGAATTTCACTCAAGCTCACTTGTGATGTAAACCCTATGCTATGAGAATATAAGATCAGCTAGATCTATTATTGCTGAAGAGAACGCAGGTCACCGGCAATAGAAAGTCAAACAACCATGGATTTAGTGCTCTTTGAGCTTCTAGAGATTTCTTTTTTTGGTTGTAAATAATGCCTTAGATTATTGTTGTCTGAATTTGTTGTTATTTCGGGTGTAGGCTTTGGTCACCTTTGGGCCATTGCCCACTACCCATCATATATTTTTGGGGGGTTTCTAATAAATGGGTGTTGACCCGTATTTATTTTTAAAAAAGGTGAGTTAATCCCTTCCATTAACTAGTTTTTCAATTATTAATCCTTAGAATCACTAATTTTTGGATTTTGGAAAGGATTTAATTGAACTAGGTAAATTTTCTGGTGCAATTAGGTGAATTAGGTGGAAAACCCTTGAATTTTGGTTAAAAGTTATTAATTTACGATTGCATGCTTATAATTCACCATTATATTCATGAATTTAGTAGAATTAAGGTTGAATGATGGTAGAAAACCCTAGAATGGGAAGAATGATCATGAATTTGACCTTGCGATATGGGATTAGGTTGTAATCCTTGAATGTATTAGGTCATTGTCTAAATTGTGATCATATTATTATTTTTAGACCACAACCAAATAGAAAATGCATGGAAAGGTAAGGCTCAAACTCATTAGAGTGGTGCAAGCTTGGATTGAGGTAGGTGATGGTTTAACGTAGTTGAAACCCAACTTGAGTTATGTGTGCATGTTCACTATTTCTTCGTATACTTGTTACAATACATGTTCAAGAAGTAATTCATTGAATGATATCCTATATGTTAATCACATCTAATGAGGTTGTATTAGACACTTGTTGATTGTATAAATGTGGTTGTTATTTTCTCATTATGATTGTGGTTGTTATGATATCCATTATTTTTGTGGGATACATTGGTATTTGGGCATCTTCACAGGATTTATATTATTATTATGGGATGTATCGGTATTTGAACATCTTCATGGGATTGATTGATATAAGGTTAGCAAGCACTAGATGTCTCAAATTTTAATACATGGACAAGAGCTAGTCCTCTGCAGGTCATGGCTAGTGGACATTCATAAGACCCTTAACATGTGTGTACAAGGTATTGGTGAGTCAGAAGGTTCCTTGAGTGATCTGGGTTTATTGTTGACTTGTTATATTTGGTTCCTTGAGTGAACCAGGATTTATGATTATTGTTATAGTTATTGTTGGATTGGATCCTTGAGTGGTCCAGGATAAATTGCAAATGATTGATATGTCTCTTTTATTGTCTATTTACTTATATATTTGAGACAAGGCGTAGCATATTGTTGTTGAGTCATGGTTTGTTGACTTGGATTGATGCTGATAGTCATGGTCTTGACTTGAGTTGTTGCTTATATTGACTTGTGTTTGACTGAATTTTATGGTTCTATTTGAAAAGCTAAGTGTCACATAATTAAGGTAAGATTTAATTGGTAGGTGTTCATGTCTTGACTTGAGTTGTTGCTTATATTGACTTGTGTTTGACTGAATTATGTGGTGCTATTTGAAAAGCTAAGTGTCACATAATTGAGGTAAGATTAAATTGGTAGGTGTTCATGGTTGTTCCTTGTTTACTAAGTTATGGTTATGTGTTCGCATTCTTTATTTTGGGTTGGCTGATGACCCTACCAGTATAATGTTATTTCTTGTGTACTGATAATACACATGCTCTTCTTTTTATTGAGTGTAGAGCATTTTTCGGTGACTGCATCGAGACCTCAGCTTTAGAGCAGACTGCATTCCGGCTCAAGGGTGAGCTACATCTTCCGGGCAGCCATGAGTCCTCCATTTAGTTCTAGTCCATTTGTTTCGGACTTGGATATTCTTTAATTATTTTGGGTTGAACCCTTTTATTGACAAATGTAGTATTTTGGTACGATAACTTAAGGTTCTTGGAATTGTTTATACATTCGTTTTATTTTCGTATTTGATATTATTACTAGACCATTCTGAGATATTGGATTATTTAATAAATTGATTGGTTTATCTAAAATTTGGTTAAGTGTTGGGTTAGAGTAATTGGATTAAATGGTTCTTCCAGCAGAGAGTTAGTGTGGGTGTCACTCGCGATAGGTTTGGGTCGTGACAAAATAAAAGTTGAGAAAAGAGAAATACATGACTATAGGATCAATTTTAGTGATTTACCATTCATATTTATATTACCTTACTATTATAAAGAGTGTTAAAAATTGCATATGATTCAAACTATACCTTGTCCAAATTATGGTCCATATATTGTACAAAACCGAAGAAAAATACAGAAAAATGGGTTTCAAATATCCTTATATCTAGACACTAAAACAACCGCATAGCAATATTAATAAAAGATGGAAACAAGGTATTATGGCAAAGTTTTTGCGGGGAAACAACAATAACATCAAGACGGGATGGAAAATCACTTATACAATTTATTCAAGAATACATCAGGGACACATTAAAATTAAAAAAATGATGTAAAAAAAAGGATAAAGGCTCACCTTGTATTGAGCAGCAATTGAGGACGTCCAGTGTCGAGTTTCAAACTAATGAGTCTGACATCAATTCAAACTCCAAGAGTTCAAAGAAGAGCACGGAAAAGAAACAAATTAGAGAATAAGGGAGCAGTGAATATAAAGCAATTGAAAAAGCCAATATCTCTGTATTTGTCTTGTGTTTTTTGAGTGTCTCTCTATTTTTTTCCTCAAGTGAGAACCGAAGCTCCCTTTTTATAGTCAAAACTGAGGGTTCAAGTGACTCTAATGGAAGGTTCAAGAAGTCAAAATTTGAATTTTCGGGAAGCTATAATACAGGAAAATAATGATGAATTGAAAGAAAGTGCTGGTTGGGTTTGACTTATTAGGATGACTTGAAGGGAGATGGAACGGTTTGAAGATGGAGTGTTCAAACCCATCAAATTTCTCCTATTAACCACTGAGTTACATTGAAAAATATCTTGAAATCTGAAGGTGTTTGCGCTCCCCTCTATACAGCAATTTACAATGACGGTGAGGTGCTTTTGAGGTTTGATTTGATTCAGAAAAAAGTGATGAAAGGAATGTAAAGTTGATGGGGGAGGCGATGTTGATGGGAAGGTGAAAAAGGTGAAGGAGGGAGGTTGAAGACCACCAGAAATTGTCATTGTCCGGTGGTCTGTGAGCTTCGCCATTTGGCAAAGAGGAAAGAGGAGAGACCGATGTTATCTAGTTTGGTTTCATCGTGAGGGAGAAAGATAAAAGGTTAGGGGTGCTTGGTTAGCTGATTAGGATAGTTAGAGGGGGTTTTGGCTGAGTCGGGGGGGGGGGATAATTGGGTTGGGCTGATATTTTTTCACTTAATTAATTTAACGATGCTTGTTTCGTCCTAAGTAATTCCCTGAAAAGTGTACGTACATATACATATGCATATTCACACATATACATGCTTCATGTGTATACATACATAAATTATTCATACATACATGTATGTATACACATATGTAGTATATATATACGCATATTTATATATTTTATTAAATAATTCGATACACGTAGCTATAGTTTAGAGAAAACAAATAGCAAAAATATTATTTAGAGTTTGAAATTAAAGTTAATATACTAATATCATTTTTTAGTGAAATAATAAGTTAAAAATATATTATTATTATTATTATTTCATTTTATTTTTTTTGAGTAATTTTATACAATACAATATTAGTAGTTTAATAGCAAAAATAAGAAATATTATTTTCAAAACTGTTATTGGGGCTAGTTTTATTGAAATTAATATTAAAAATAAGAAAAATATTTTGGCAAAATATTCAAGACTTCTAAGCATCGAAAAATTAATTTTAGAAAAAAGGAGAGGCAAAATTGAGTGTCAACAACGACCTGCAGGGGATGAGCTCAGTCCATGTACCAGTACTGTCGTGGTACCCGATCCAAATATTATTATCGGCATGACACCCGATCCCAGAAAACTAGTGCATGTTGTCCTTATCCCAAACCAAGTGTTATACCACCCTTATTCCAATGTCCCCATCCTTATTCTCCCTAAAATCCACCAATTCCGTGAGGATCAACCTTTACCGGTTCATCTCGCAATAACAAACAGCACCACAAATAGTACAATCACATAATGAGATAAATCAACCTCACTTGCATATCAAACAAGGTCCTTTTTACCAACCTCACTATAGGTTATCAATTTCTAAACTTGCATTCAATAATTAACAAGTTCAACATTCCGGGTAAACAACGAATATCCACCAACACATGAAATCACAAGTATGTCCGAAGGTCAATTCACCACTTATTCAAATGAGCATTATCAAATCCAATCATCAATCACAAATATGTCCGAAGACCAATCAATCAAGTATCTATTTTAGGAGTGCTCATTCCACCAAAATCAATATTGGGACTCTAATTCAACAAACCTATTTCATTCACCAATCTAACCCTCTTTTATTCCTATCAAAATTGATAAATTCAGTTACTAACTAGTAAACCTTGCACTCAACTTGTATCTAAGTTCAAGACACTATTTCATTAGCCGATTATTCAACCACTCCGCTCTATTGAACTTACAATTCTAGCTTGAGTCACACACCTTTACACATCTTATTTCCTAGCACTTATCCAAACTTGACTTTAGGCTCTTAAGTTATGACACCATATCCTCTTATCATGATCAATCCTCCTAACTATCTTTCAACGATAATATCTCATATTTCAAACACATATAATATCGAATTCACCCTTTTTAAGATATTAAAGACGAGTTTTATAGATTACAAGCTCACCTAATTTCTCTATTGTTACCCACATTCACATATTTAACTTGTAAATCATTCAAGTAAGTCATACAAATACAAACACCCATCAAGGGATCAATACAAAGCACAACAACACGCAATTATATCTTTATTACATTAATTTCATATTTTATCCATCCCAACTCCGTGTTCGTAGGCCTAGACATGAAGTCTCTCGTCAAACTATAGTAATTACATGTATCTAACCCAAGTTTACTACACATTAAAACATAATCTACCTCAACCAAAGATCTTGGAATAAGCATGTCACGTCAAGGTTGCTCTTTCCTTTTCTTCATGCCTCCATTAGTCCAATCATCTATAAATCAAACAATTATAGGAGTAATTAATCAATTCCTCTTCAAATAACTACTTTAGAAATTCAATCCGCCAATTCTATCCTTATTTGTGGTCTAAAACATTATTCAAGGGTCAATTAGCCATTAACTAGTTCTATCATACTCAATACATCTCCATTAATGAAGTTTCAAAGCTAAAGATTTCATTTTTATTGAATTCAAGGTCCCCAACCACCAATTTCATGTTTTAGAACCACTAATTCATGCTAGGAATTGTTAGTTAACAATCTATAAGTAATTCTAGGTGATATTATCCCGACCTATGGGTTTTTCCCTAAGATCTCATGAACTTAGGGTTATAATCCCCAAGAATTTTACCATTAAAGATCATTCTAATGATTCTAAGATGTTATTGGATTGAAAGATGAAGAACATGATGGAAGAACTTACCTAACAAAGAATTTCCACCCTAGAACTTGGAAAATCGCCCCTCTAGGGATTTGGGACAAAGTTTTTGAGTTAAAAACCCAAAACCTATTAAAAAAAAAGGTTATATACTGTCTGATTATCGCTGCAGCTGATCTTTGGCGTATTTATACTCCTAAGTGTCATTATCTATGTGCATTTAGCTTAGTTTTGAGGATGACTTGATGTGATTATTGAGTATAAAGTGTGTATATGTGTATTTTTACATTAAATTACATCTTTATGGTGTTTAAGGTGCATTTTAAAATAAGTCTAGAGTCAAAAGGATCAAATAGAACTTAGAAAAGAAAACTAGTATTGCTAGCTTGAGCTATGCTTGTTCTAGTGTACTTTGATGAGTTCTATTGAGTTGTATGGAATTATGTTTGTTATGATATATTGTAGGATACCTATGGAGTAGATATTAAATCTAAATGAAGCCTATAAACAAGCCAACAAAAGCACGAAAAGGAACGGACGCAACCCCCACACCTTGGAGGGGGTCATGCGCCGCACCTCTCAAAGCGTGTGGGAGGGTGTGCGCCGCACCCCCAATTCATGTGGGAGGGTGTACGCCACACCATGTAGCACACCATGCTACTGGTTTGGGCGTGCGATGAGCCACGCGGCGCACCACCCCCAAATTCGACCCAAAGTTGGTTTTTAATTTGTTTTTTAAGTAGGGGCAAAGTTGTAGATGCATAGGATTCGTTTGGGGTACCTTATGGACGACCTAAGGTAAACACACGAATTGGAGAGGAGGAGAAGGCAAGGAAGGCTCTACACTAGGGTTTTTCTTCTACTTTTCATTCCTGTAGTTTAAAGTTATGAACTCTTTTATGGAGATTGTTTGTATGAATATAAGTGGATAAACACCCTCATTCTAGTGTTGATGCTATGAACATGATTGCTTAATTATGGTTTCATTGTTGGTTTATTTGTTTATCAAGTCATGTGATTGTTCTTGCATTCTTGTTTTACTATTCTAAAGCCTCATAAACTTTAGAATAAATCTTAGTCTCGAAACGAATTGACCATAGGAGTAGAGAGATGGAATGAAGAACGTAAGGAGTGTGGATCATGTATTTAATGGTTATATATTGATTGTTGAAGAATGATTTGCGGTTAAGATAGAAATATACCTAAACACCCCACTTGATTAATGAAACGAGAAGATAGTTTAATGCATCCGAATTAAAGACTCATATCACCCCTCAACGATGTAGTTACGAGATTAATTTGGGTAGAATACTTAGAGGATGACCATTCTCAAGTTGAATATCAACCCCGTAGATCAACAATCAGGATAAACACTACACCGGCTAGAAACCATAGTTAGGCGTGAATGCAAAGTAAATGCCTCAATCTTGGAACTCTCCATATATTGTTTAACATCCAATTTACTTATCATTGTTATTTCTATTTTGTAGTTATAAAAACAAATTAAATCTCTCTTGGTTACAACTCGCACTGGTTTAACTTGAATTAGATCGCTTGTTAAACAGAAGTCCCTGAAGGATCGATATTCGGCTCACGAAGAGCCACTATATTACTTGCACGACCACGTACACTTGCGTGTGCGCTTAGGAGCAACAGAAGAGACAGATCCATCGCTATAGCAACGACACTGCAGCGGCCAACTTTTCAGCATAGACATTCTTTAGTAAAATGATCATAACTTTTTACTCCAGAAGTGGGTTAATGAACTATTGGAGGCGTTGGAAAGAAGACTCAAAGATATTTCATTTGGTGGGTATTAGGATTCGTAAATCTTTATATTCTAAGAGGAGTACTTGTTTGAAGTTGACTATACTTTAAACTTAGCTCGAAACTCAATCGGTAAAAATACTTCCAACTAAACTTTGTGCTAAGGGTATTGTATGATCTTAGTTCATATCTAATGCACTCTCATACTAAAGGGTTGATCCTATAAACTATGATGAATGAGGTTCTTATGCCTTTACCATAAATATTTTTAGTAATGACGGAACGGGTCGTTACAGACAAAAAATATGATAATTAGTTAAAATACAAATTAAATTTCTACATTTCTAGTTTTTTTTTGCTACAAAAATAATGCTTTATAAATATTGATCAAATTATTATAGAGTTTGAATCTCCAAAAAAATAAAAAAATTGCTACATCAATTGCAACGCGAGCAAATGTTAAATCATAACAATTTGTATTTTATTTTCTTTTTGGGAAAAAAAGGAGAAGGTGAGAATTAAAAAGGAGGGGAATTAGGTGAGGTGGAAGGAGTGGGAGGTAATGAAGGAAGCGAAGGTGATGGAGGGTGAAAAGAAGGTGATGTAGGATGAAGGGAAGATGGGGAGGAGGAAGAAAAGGTGATGGGGGAGGAGAAGGCGAGGGTGGATCGGATGGGAAAGTGTGGAGAAGGAAGGGAAGGTGATGGAGGAGGGGTAGGTGAATGTGGGAGGAGTAACAGAATGTGTGGGAAGAGTGGCTATATAAGAACTTTGAGTTGAGTTGAATTACACATCCAAACTTCCTCATTTCCTAGTTTATTATTAGCCACTTTAAAAATTTCCAAAGAGAAAAAAATCTCTATGCTTATGATTTTAGCAACTTTTTCTTATTCATTTATTTCATATTGTATTAGCTTCTAAAATTTCTACGAGAGATTTCAATAAGGATTTCGAAATAGTATGGTCTCCAAGTCAAGTAAATACATCGGCACACAGTTTTACAAGAAGTATGATATTGGACAAAGAATTTGGTAAACGCAAATTAAGTTTTTATATTTTCAGCTTCTTCTTTTTTTTTCCTACGAAAATATGTTTGTTTAATATTTTCTTATGATTTTTCTTATTAACTTGTTCAGATTCAGCGATGGGTTCAAAAGAAAAGTAGTTGTTCGGACAATTTTATATGAAGATTAAATTGATACCAGGAAATTCAGCAGGCATCGTTGTGGTATTTTATATACGTTACAAAATTATAATTTTGTGTGCATCTCATGCGCTTCATGTGCATTCTGTGCATCACACGTGCATCTTGTGCGCATCATGTGCATTCTGTGAATCATACTTTGGCCCAATTGTTGGCTCTAGTGGCCTAACTATTCATGTAAATTGTTGGAATAAAAATGACTTCCTTAGCATTATTTTTTTTTTTGGAAAATCGTTAACACGTAAAGATTTCTATATTCTTTTTTTTGTTGTTGAAAATCGTTTAGAGCTAAACAATTTGCTCTTTTTTTAAATTTGTGTTTTAACTAATTATCAGTTGTTTTCGTATTGACAAGAATAATGCAGTTGTTTTTGTATCAACGAAATCATGATGAGATTGATTTTGAATTCATGGGAAACCAATTATCGTTCAGACAAATGTCTTCGTTGGTGGATTTGGTTTTAGAGAATAAAAAATCAATTTGTGGTTTGATCCAACACAGGACTTCCACACTTATTCTATTCGATGGAGCCTTCACCAAATAGTGTAAGTATTTTATTTTCTTTTACGTTGATATGAATTTACAATCAGACAATATAAGGTAGTATTTAACTATATTCTTTTTTGGACAGATTCATGGTTGACTGGATACCTATTAGAACATACAGAAACCACACAGATAAAGGAGCTATGTATCCTCTTAGTCGATCATTGGAACTTATTATGAGCATATGGAATGGAGAAGCTTGGGCAACGAATGGTGGAAAAAACAAAATTGATTGGTCCAAACCACCATTTGTGACCACATTTAGTGAGCATACAACTGATGCTTGCGTTTGTAAAGGCAACACAAGATGTTGCGGAACACTAAGTAAAACAAATTGGTGGAATTAAGCGGAGGTTCTCTAACATGGAGTCAAAGAATATGGCTGAAATGGGTTAGAAAGTACTATTTGGTGTGTGATTATTGCACAGATATAAATAGATTTCACAATAATATTCCTGTTGTGTGTTCTTTTCCAATGTATTAATATGGTGTATTACTTCTGAAGTTGATATTTTTAAAAAAAAAAATTGTAACATTATGCTTCTATGAAAGTTCGTACTATTATCTCACAATATTGATATTTTATAATATTTGATAAGCTTGCGAAAATTTTGACGGGCATCCTCTCTCTAGTAAATACAATAAGAAATAAATTATCAAAAAATGTCTCCACATTAAATTTTCTGTCCCATAACTTTTGGAAAAGGAAACAAGCCATCTCTAATACTCTAACACATCCAAACTTTCTTATTTCCATTGTTTATTATTAGCCACTAATAAAATTTTCAAAGAGAAAAAATATCTAAGCTTATGTTTTTAGCCACTGTATTTATTTCCTTATTTTATAGTATATTAGCGTCTAAAGTTTCGACCGGAGATTTCAATAAAGATTTCATAATAAGATGGTTTTCGAGTCACGTACATACATCTACAGACGGCCTTACAAGAACTATGCCGTTGGACAAAGAATCCTGTAAATGCAAATTAGTTTTTTTTTTTATTCTCAGCTTCTTCTTTCTTTTCTTGTTTCTACGAAAATATGTTTGACTGATATTTTCTTATGTTTTTTCGTGTTAACTTTTTCAGGTTCAGCTATGAGCCCGAAAGATAAATACTTGTTCGATCAGTTTGACATGAAAATTAAATAATACGGGGAAATTCAGAAGGCACCGTTGTGGATAGGTTTTCATAGTTATACTATGGGCATATATCAGAGTAATGTCATGTTCTCTAGATACAACAAAATACTCGATCATAAATTTTCTTATATGCACTTAAATAAAGGTTCTTGAGAAATACTTTTATTAAATATCTCAATTATTTTTGTTTGAATTAAGAGTAAAATAAAGAAAAGGGCTTTTGAAGAGAGTGATGAGTGAAACATAATTAACATACCCTTTAATAACATACTTCCTTCATCTCAAAATAGTTGGCATGTTTGCTAAAAAAAGTTATCTCAAAATAGTTGGCATGTTTAAAAGATCAAGAGATAATTAACTTTTTTTTTTGGGGAAAAGTACACTAAATAAACTAAAATATTTACACCACAATGCCCCTTCCCATAGTAAATCTAAAAATACCCCGTCGGCGTAAAAATATTATTCGCGTACCCCAAATTCTTTCAACCCTTAAATTGAGTAGTTAACCAATTATAACACTCCTTTCCTTTAGTTTAGTCAAACATTGCAGTTGGACTTTTCTTTTCTTTTTTTCTTTTTGCTTTTTTCTTTTTAATTTTTTGTTTGACTTTCTTTTTCTTATAATTGGGTTAATATTTCAATTTCTATGTAGAACAAAATAACTAGTGTTTGCAGGTGTTCCAGCATTAAGTTGCTAATAGTAGCTAATTTCAACATTAGCTTACTACTTTTACATTAGAAAAACTAAATAATTAGATTATAATAAGAAATAATTAATAAAAATACTAATTCATTAGAAATATCATTTGGTAACATTTTTATTATTTGTTTCTTTCTTTTTTGGTCTTTTTTTTTTGATAATATTATTTATTCTTTCATTTGTATTTCTTCTACATGTTAAAACTAGTTTTACACACATATCAAGTCATGTAGAATATAACGTTGGAAACTAAAACATATAACAGACACTTAACACATAAAAATCGTAAAGATAAATATAATCATCACACTGTCAAACCAAGACCCTTAGCAAAAAATCATCAATATGTATTATAAGAACCAAAAAATATATTACTTAAGCTAAATTAATTGCTTATTTAAGATCTTTCTTTCTTATTTTAAAAAAATATTTTAGTATTTTCTTTTTCTTGTTGCCTTGTTTTTTTAAAATATAAAAATAAATAAGTAGCTAAATATTTTGAAAATAAGAAAATATTTAGTCTAGCAAAAGAAGTAACTAAAAATATATAAATAATAAATTTACTAGTTTATTTATTAAAATTAAAATTTATAGAAATATGTATTTTTATTTAATTAATATTCATCTCGTTTTTATTAAAATATATAGATAAAGATATTATCTAGCTATTTTTTAGACTAATAAAAATAGAACTCAATGATACTATGACAATAGATAGATAGATATACTGTGATGGTATCATTACGGATTGAAGCAAACCCAATGATACTATATCAGTATATATATACTGTAATGGTATCATAGAGGACTGAAGGATCGAAGCGGACATCAATGATACCATGTCAGTATATAGATATACTATGATGGTATCATTACGGACTGAAGCAAACTGAATGATACCATGTCAGTATATATATATATATATATATATATTATGATGGTATCATAGAGGTCTCACTGAATGATGAAACATACATCAATGATACTATGACGGTATATAGATATATTGTGAAGGTATCATTACGGACTAAAAAAAACCCACTGATACCATGTCAGTAGATATATACTGTAATAGTATCATGGAAGTCTGATTAAAGGATTGAAGCAGCCATCAATGATATCATGACAATATATAGATATACTGTGATGGTATCATTACGAACTAAAGCAAACTCAATGATAGCATGTCAGTATCTATATATTGTGATGGTATCATGGAGGCCTGACTGAAGGATTAAAGCAGACATCAATGATACCATGACAATATATAGATATACTGTGATGGTATCATAAAGGTCTCACAAAATGATGAAGCATACATCAATGATACCATGGAGGTATATAGATATACTGTGATGGTATCATTACGGACTGAATAAAACTCAGTGATACCATGTCAGTGTATGTATACTGTAATGGTATCATAGAGATCTGATTGAAGGATTGAAGCAGACATCAATGATACCATGTCAATATATAGATATACTATGATGGCATCATTACAGACCAAAACAAACCGAATGATACCATGTCAGTATATATATATACTGTGATGGTATCATGAAGGTCTCACTGAATGATGAAGTATACATCAATGATACCATGACGGTATATAGATATAATGTGATGGTATCATTATGAACTAAAGAAAACCCACAGATACCATGTCAGTATATATATACTGTAATAGTATCATGGAGGTCTGATTGAAGGATTGAAACAGACATCAATGATATCATGGCAATATATCGATATACTGTGATGGTATCATTACGAACTTAAGCAAACCCAATGATACCCTGTCAGTATATATACTGTGATGGTATCATGGAGGTCTGACTGAAGGATTAAAGCAGAAATCAATGATATCATGACAATATATAGATATACTGTGATGGCATCATAGAGGTCTCACAAAATGATAAACCCTACATCAATGATACCATGAAGGTATATAGATATACTGTGATGGTATCATTACGGACTGAAGAAAACTCAATGATACCATGTCAGTGTATGTATACTGTGATGGTATCAAAGAGATCTGATTGAAGGATTGAAGCAAATATCAATGATAACATGATAGTATATACACATACTGTGATGGTATCATGGAGGTCTCACCGAATGATGAAGCATACATCAATCATACCAAGATGGTAAATAGATATACTGTGATAATATCATTACGGACTAAAGCAAATCCAATAATACCATGTCAGTATATATATACTGTGATGGTATCATGGAGGTCTGATTGAAGGATTGAAACAGACATCAGTGATATCATGATAGTATATAGATATATTGTGATGATATCATTACAGACTGAAGCAAATGAAAAAACAAAAAGAAAAAAGAAAAGAGAATCAAATAAAATTACAAAAGAAAAGAAATAAATTTTAAAAAATAAAATATAAAAAAGGACCGAAAATATGAAATTAGTTTGTGGTGAAAAAATAAAGAATATTATGATTTGAGAAAAAAATGAATGAAAAAAGGAGAAAAAAATAAAGAATAAAGAAATAAATGGAAAAAAAAAAAAGAAAATAAAAGGAACAAGAACTAAAGAAATTGAAAAACAAAGAGAAAATAAAAAACAAAACTAAAGAAATTGAAAAACAAAGAGAAAATAAAAAACAAAAAAGACAAAAATAAAAGAAAAAAAAGAGAAAAATAAAAGCAAGAAAAAAGAAGAAGTAGAGAAAAAAATTAAAGAATAAAGAAATAAACGAAAAAGAAAAGAAAAGGAACAAGAAATAAAAAAATTGAAAAATAAAAAATAAAAACGCAAAAATAAAAGGAACCAATAAAGGAAAAAAACACAGAAAAAAAAAGTAGAGAAAAAAATAAATGAATAAAGAAATAAACGAGAAAAAAGAAAAAAAAGTATAAAAGGGCAGCCCGGTGCACTAAAGTTACCGCTATGCGCGGTGTCCGGGGAAGGACCGCACTACAAGGGTGTATTGTACGCAGCCTTACCTTGCATATCTGTCAGAAACTATTTCCAAGGTTTGAACCCATGACCTCCCAGGTCACATGACAGTAACTTTACTAGTTACTCCAAGGTACCCCTTCAGAAAAAAGGAAAAAAAAAAAGAAGAGTATATGAAAAAAAAAAATGGGTGTGGATTAGATTATGGTGTAAAAAGAAAATAAAGAATAAAATAATTTTACAAAAAAAAAAAAAATGAACAAAGAACCATAAAAAGAAAAGAGAAAATGAGAAAAAAAAAAACAGGAAAAAAAAAACGAAGTAGAGAAATAGAGAAATAAAAAGGAAAAGAATTAAAATGAAGATAAATAACTAAAGGTACAAGGGAATAGGGCATTTATGTAATTAGTTAGGGGGATATTTTATGTAAGGGGACATTTAGTTGTAAATAGTTTACTCCTATAGGGCATATGTACTTTCCCTCTCTCTTTTTTTCAATTCTACCCTTAGTAATAATTATTCTAGAATTAAGAGGCACATAAATAGATGAAGATTAAAGAATTAATAAGGGATATATTACACATAAATAGATGAAGATTAAAGAATTAATAAGGGATATATTAGTCAAATTTTACTCCTAATTAATTTTTTCTTAAAAGTTGTATAAAATCTATACACGCTAACTATTTTGAGACGGAGGGAGTACCCTTTACTATCAAAAAAAAAAATCCTTTAATAAAGAAATTCTCCTTCCGTTCCTAAATACTTGTCAGTTTTTTTTATACATCCTTTAAGAAAAACATTATCTCAAGGATAATTTGACTAAATTGTCCTTATTTATTACTCTTTTCAATTAAATATATCCCTCTTTTGCACCACATTCTTATCTCTCCATATTTATGACTAAGTGTAAAGGTGAAAACAAACAACTAATTGTATCTTGGTTTTGTAAAATAACAAGTATTGTGATTCATCTATTTCTTTTAGTAAAAATCACAAGTGTTTAGGAATGAAGAGAGTATACACGTAGACTCTTTTACAACATTTGAATACATCTAAAAAAAAATTTATGTCCAAAAGTATTGATTTGGATGCATCTTTTCACAAAAGAATTATCTTTTGTCAAAAAAATAATAATAATAATAATTAAACTTTAAATCACTCAAAATAAAACCAACAAGAAAAATCCAAGATCTAAAAAGAGACCCGTCTTGAAATAGATATACAATATAAGCTCTAAAATAGATTCATCCTTAATTTTCTGCATCCCAATTATTTAGGACCTAGAATTCCTTAAGCAAGGTTATTGCATGCCAATTAGTACCTTAGAATCTCTATTTGTCCTGATGCATGAAATTAATAAGAAAAGAGCTTAGCATACTAAATTCAAAAATGAGTTAAATTTGTCTTTATTGCCAACGTCAAAAGCTTTCAAACATAACACATGCATCTTCTTTAATTTTATAACAAAAAAAAATTAAATTTGTTCTTGAACTATATAAATGGTTGAAATTTTCTCCTGGACTTTGAAGAACAAAATCATTATTTTGGCAAAAGCCGCCATCTTATTTTTCAAAACTTAAAACTTTTAAAGATAATATCTCTATCCTCCAAGTTCAAGTTGACCACCCTCAAGCATCAAGTTAATTTAAATAAACTCAACAAAACTCAATTATAAAAGTGGTATTAAGTGGTATTTTTGAGAGTGAAGATAGTCAATTGTTGTCAATTAAGAGATGGTGGTTGAGACAAATGATGGTCAAATCATTTTGCAAAGTTTAGGAGCAAATCTATACATATCCCATGATTCATTTTCTTAATTTGTAAAAGAGGCCATGCGAGTCAATAATAATAAAGGTAGATTTGACTTCAACTATTAAAGTAGTAATAAAATCATTTTGTGAAGTTTATACTGTGGCTCCAACTATACCATCAAAAGGCGCAACTCAAAAATTATGGATAATCGTTGCAATATTTTCAATGACTGAATTATATGGTGAGATAAGATATTAATTATAACTCAGCTCATCTAGTGCTTAGAAGTGGGTAATAGTATGCAACAATATCCAAATGAATAGAAAATTAGTCGTGGTTAGTTAATTTTATGGTCTCAAAGATTCAAATTTTAGCTTATTGATATATTATTATATTCGGAAGTGAATTTAGAATTCAGAGTGTACTCAACAGCTTAATTCGAATAAATAATAATTGATTAAGTTAAAATTATTTAAATCCTTCTTTTTAAATGCTCTGTCTTAAAAATTGGTTCTATAAAAAAGTAATTGACAGGTTTCTACAACTTCCATCCATAGTTAGTTTAAGAACATTTAGTAATTGAAACATTGCAAAAGAACATTTAAAATTTGAGTAAGTTACATGATGTAGAGGTTTCAGCCTCCTTATTACTCTTTATGGTAGTACTTTTAAAAAATTATAAAACATTGCAACATCATGTAATAAGTTTACAGCAGATATACAAGATATACATATTTGTGTATCTAATAACTCTAGCAATGAGCACTCTCTCAATAGACATGACAACAAATATGTGACATATACATGTGATATACATACAACATATATTTTTAGGTGTTGGTTCCCATACATACAACATACACTTTACATATCCTTCACATAAAATTGATCTCTCATACAGTTGGCTTGCACATACGGTTGAAATACATATATTGGAGCCAATTGGCCACACATATAGCTGATATGTCTTCACATCATCCAACTTATGTTTTGAAAACACATACATTTACAATCAGATATTGTATTCGTCCAATTTCAGTTAGGATTAAATCATTTTGAAAGAAAAATGTTTCTACGCTAATAAAGTTGCTTATGAATTTTTTCCTTCAAATTTCCCTTTACCCCTTATCCCTTTGAACAAAAATCTACAGTAAGCCCAATTTTTTAAGTGAGGGATTTGGTCTTTTTGGGGTCCAATGCTAGTCTGTTGGATTCGCAAGTTCAAGTTGTACATTATGACTACTGTTTTATGTACATGATCCCTAGACACTACTTTGCTTTGACAAAGTCTTTTTTAATGCTTTTTAGCCAACAAAAGTAAAAGTAGTGTGTGTATATCAGCAATCAATTGTGCCTTTTAAAGTTATATAATAGTCCTTGAAATTCTCTTTTCTTGCCCTCCAATTATTTAACAACGACTAGTTGAATAAAGCAGTTAGAATTACTGCAATAAAATAATAATACTGCTTTGAAAAAGTTTGGCCATGATGAATAATGGAATCAATTTCACAAAATATTCCCCAAAGTTGGCTTCTCTTTTTTTTCTTTTTTTAAAAAAAAATTGTAAAGGCGTTTATTGTTCTTTAGAGAAAGTTTATAATACAGGGCACCAAAAATATTGCAACAACGATTTTCTTCTTTCATGAAAATGTACATCTTAACGTGTTCTTAAAAATAACAAATCTTTAGTACCAAATCAGAATGTTGCAGGAGTGACGTGTCAATTTAGCATGGGCAAGTTTATAATAATAGAGGAAATAGAAAAACTCAATAAATCATTATAAATTAATAAATCAAGTTCACATGGTTTTTTTTTTCTAGCTCTTTATTGCATTTGGATTGGGATTAATTTCGGTTTTTGGTTATATATTTCTTCATTTTAAAATGATGTATATATATTTAAGTCATTTCTAATATGTTATGAGTATTTTTGATTCAATGAACGAAAGGAAGGACAAATTTGATCCAATAAATGGACGGAGCACATTTTTAAGTCATTTCTAATACATCAAATATATTTTTGATCCTCTTACAATTAAGAAAAAACTTTTTTTCTTTTTTGATGCTATTCGCTTTTCCTCAACGGATACATAAAATTAAAAAAATAAAAAGCGCCCAAGACATATGCATCAGATTTAGGTGAAATGTAAATTGGAAGCATTAGTAGGTACGTAGATAATAAACACCACTAAATATTATGGTCGAATATGATTTTTCCACATTTAATTAGGTATTTCAGGTTTGGTCTATCGAAACAATCTCTCTATTCCACAATGATAGTAGTAAGATTTGCGTATACTCTATTCATTTCAGATATTATTTGTGAAATTATGCTGGATATACTAAAATAAGATATTTCAGGTTCAAGTCCTTAGAATGAAAAATAGTAAGTGTTATCTTTTAAAGGCTCTTACAAGGCGCGGAATCTGAATTACTCGAGGGCTCAAAACAAAAATTGAATACCGAATGAAAAATAAACAAAAACATACTTAGTTAATAACGGAAATTTAATTATTTTTTTTTAAAAAAAAAAAAAAAGGAAGAAAGAAGGAGCTACAATTTTCAACATGGAATCTTGTTATAATTGTAAACCTGAGTATGACTTGAGGAATTGCTTTTGAACCTAACTCCTTTTGGTGATAGGACTTAGGACTTGCTATTTTCAAAGTAAACAATATCTTATCCGTTGCCAAGGCAAAATGCTTGCACATATGACATGCATTTTAGAACCTTGTTTAGTATTTATTTATGTATATAATATTAATATATTATCATCATTTCTTGTCCCCAAGTTAAAATTCTTTATTAAATGGACACCTTTTTTGATTTGGTTAAATCATGTACCTATGCTCCTTCCTGGCCTAAGGAATATTGTTGCTTGAGGTGGTGTTTAATATAATAGTTATATATATATATAATATTTGAATTATTAGTTTGTTGCTACTAGAAAAAATTGTAGTAAAGAAATTCTGGGGTTTTATTTCTTTATGTAAGAAAGAGGTTGACTTCACATATGGGGTTGACTTCACAAATGTTTTTATTTATGCAGTAAAGAAAGCAAGTGAGGCGGATTACCTTTTTGAAATAATTATTATTATTTCTTTTTATCAAAATGAAATTAGGAGGGTGTGTTATTTAAAGAGCTAAATAGTCAGATGATCTAAACGTGATGATCTTGAATCTTATACAGGTTAATAATGCAATCTCTTGCCCATTTAACAACTCTTCGAGATATTTGTGTTGATGACACTGAGCTTAGCTTGTATTGTAGTAGAAATAACCTCAATTGCCGTTGATCTCTATAAGCTTTTGTAATATTGATAAATTTGTTTGATTGTTATAACACTTCTTTTTTAAAACGCTTTTTCACATAACCAATCAGTGCTCATCGTAAATATTTTTAATTTCAATGTAAAAATTTCTTAGTATGATCAAATTAAAGGAGATCAAAACAAAACAAATATTCTTTCAAAGTGAGTTTGGAATCATAATTTTGGATTTGATATTAATAACTTGAGCAAATATACCTTCAATCGAAGGAAATACAGCAGCTAATTCTCTATAAATTTAGCTATTTGTAAGGTATATTTTGGAGAAAGAGGAAAGTGTTAGCAACTTTTCGATTTTGAATGATTCAACAAATTTTTGTATGCGATACAAATATAAGAGCTTATTTGGATTGACTTTTGACTTTTGGCTATTTGTATGCGAAACAAATATAAAGTCTGAGCCATTTGTTTAAGATAGGAGAGAGTAGATTATTTCCATAAATTAATGCATGAGTTGAGGTTGTCATTCTTACCATGATTGGATTTTCCTTTTAGGAAAAGGAAAACATGAATTCTTCATATTTGGCTAATCCTTGTTCTTGTAGGAAAAGGCTATAGACTCTATAAATAGAGTCTCCTTTCTTCTAATTTGGTAGCATCCACAATGTAGTCCTCGGGGTTTGAGAGTATTGTTTGGGGGGAGACTTTGTAAGACACAAGTGTTGTGGTGTCACTTGTGTGAACCTCTTTTTATTCTGAGTGAATTGTGTGAGGTTGTCTCTCTTGACATTTTATACTCTCGTTTATATAGTGGATTGCTCATCTCTTTTTGTGGACGTAGGTCGATTGACCGAACCACATTAAATTATTGTGTCTCTTTGGTGTATTTCTCTCGCATGTCTTCTTATTTGGGTCTTTCGAGGTTTGCTTTGCTAGCTTCCGCATGACACTGATTATTTCGATCCTAACACCACAACCCTCCGGACAAGTTAGTATTAGTAGTGTATGTAGTTGTCTAGTAATTATAAAATAAATTACCTTGCAAGTCTAACAAAAAAGGTATAATAAGTTGTTTCAAAACAAACTCGAATTCGTTTTTCTTTTAATGAATGGTTTTGCGAGAACAATATCAACCCAACAGTCATACTATATACTCATTTTGAAGTTGATACGGTAAGTTACAATATGTAGCAGCTCTATGGGTGTGTTCCGTGTTCGGTATGAAAGAAAATATATTTTAGAAATATTTTATTGATTGATCAAAATATTTTAAAATTTAATATTTTTTTAGGAAAATAAAATCTTTAAAAATGAGGAAAGTGACTTCCCCAATGAAAATAGAAAAAATAAGTGACATTTCAAGTTCATTAATGTCTCCCTCCCAAGTTCCAACCGCCTAACAGCCCCACCCTTCGACCACCTGACCCCAGAATCTCCACTCCACGCTCCATTCTATCCCCATAATATTTTTTAGATTACATATAAATACTTTAGAAATAATATCATTAGTAGATTGTATATAAATACTTTAGAAATAATATCATTAGTAGTTTGTCTGTAGTGACAAAAAAGAATGTACTACCAAAAAATAAAATGTTCTTTTTTTCTTCCAACGGCTAGTTTCGAGGATGCTCTGGGTGGTCGCTTTGTAACGAGAGCGAGGGAAAATTCTTCAAAGCAAAGACTTGAGAGGAAAAAGAAAAGGAGGCTGAAAAAGTCCAATATGTTACTACTACAATTTAGCTATGTATGGATGTGTCAACCTCATTTTCAAATTTACTTTCAAACACCTTTGGACAAATGTGACTGTGGAGCCTTTGGGCAATGGATCCTACACTACTTACACTCTGTTTGGATGATTATTTCATAATGTATGTATATAATATTGTATTGTATCATAGTGTATTGTTTTAATGAATATAATGTTTGGATAGGATCGTAATCATTTTATGTCGTTACATAATCTCACAAATCGACAATTTGAAGATAAATATACAAAAAAAAGTAGGACATGAGGTAAGACTACTATAGAAAGATAGTATAATTCTTCCATCCAATCCTCCTTAAGGGGTTGTTTGGTTGTTAGGATTAAAAAGTAGGACATGAGGTAAGACTACTATAGAAAGATAGTATAATTCTTCCATCCAATCCTCCTTAAGGGGTTGTTTGGTTGTTAGGATTAAAGATTATAAGCTTGAAATAAAATACGCAGTAAATTTATGTTATGGTTGCTAAATTTTTAAATTTTGACATTTTTTATAATATAATTCTTGATTTTCTAATTTCGGATGAAATAACAAAATGACATACTAATCTTTTTCTCAATTTTTTTGTAGAAAGCCAAGACTAAAAAAAAAAAAAAAACTTCATTCAAAATTATCTAGTTTAAATGAAAATGTAGTATCTAATTATAACTTGTATATCTCGTCAAATGAATCAAATATCTGTCAATAAAAATGTATTCACGAAATAATCATTTTATTATTTAATTCTCATGCTATAATTCCTAATTTATAATCTCATTGTCAATATGACTCGTTCACAAACCAAACGATTACTAAATATTTATCCCTATAATGAATCTCAATATCCGTAAGACTGTGTCTGTAATATTGCTGCGATATTGAGAATCTTGTTTGATTAGGTGAAATTAATAAGTGATTGTTTGGTCAATACTCAATACTTACTAAATTCAACTTTGTTAAGTGAAATTTATTTCCAAATACAATACTTTCAAAACCCCTTTTTAATCTTCAACTTCAAATAATTTCAATATGGTTTTGTACCAATAGTAGAGTGGCTTGCTACGTTCAATCAGAAAAGAAGATTGATGAGCAACTCAAAGGAGAAAGGAGTTGTCTCATCTTCTCTAGTAATCCGCCGCCGCATATGTAGAAAAAGGAGCAGAGAAGGGCGAACAACCGTTTGACTTTGACGCATGAGGTGGTAGGTTTTGCTAGGGTTGATCAACTGGTTAATCCCGAAATGAGTTGATCGACCAGTTACCCCTGTAAATGACCCCTCATTAAGCTTGGGGGAATCTGAAACTATTGTATCTTTTCTAAAACGACACTCTCCCTTGATTTCCATAATACCTTCAATTCAACCAAATACAGATGCTTATACAACATATTTATGAAATACAACTGAAATTGTAAAGAATGAACTTTTTAATCATCTCATTTTGGATTATAGATCAGAGTATTACTTTCTTTATATCATTTTATATGATTCTGTTACCATTTAGCAGTCAAATGATTATTGTAATTTTTTATCTTATAGTGATTTTGTGTAAATTTTAAATATGTAAATATTTTTCAAAAGATTTTATGAATCAATCTTCTAATTCACATGAAAAAAATAATGTTTTGACTTTTTGTACGATGAACAACGTACGTAAGTCTTTTTGCAACAGGAGGACCCAATATTTTTGTTACAGTACATTAAAAAAAATTCACAGCTGATTTTCTTAATGTGTTAAAACGTACAAGTTGAATTTATGAATCAATGGACAAGGGAGAAAATCCAACTAGGTTAGCGTGATTCTATCTACAATATTTTGGTTCATGATTAAATCGAAAGGCAATCTCTTGATTATTATGTTATTCTTATACTAAAATAGTTGATTAAAATAGAAGAAAAAAACAATTAAATGATCATCAAAAACTTTAAAGGAAAGAATACAAGGCAAGCACAAAATCGGGAGTCCGGTGCCTAAAGGGCAACTTTTTTCATCTAAAATCTCGAAGGGACATATAGAAAAATTCCAAATGGGACAAGGCAGATGAAGGCTCACGCCTTGTCCTTAAAAGGTTAACGACGTTAGCTAATGGTAAAGTGCAAGGCGGAGAAACTGTTTTACCTTATAAGGTAAAAAAAGTCCTACCCTTACCCTTTGACTGATACCAACCCATGATGCCACACCTTATAAGGTACACATGGACTCACGCCTTTTTTTTTTTTTTTCATAATCAGAAACCCTAGCTTCTTTACCTTTTTTATTTTAATTCATTAACATTATTAGTAAAATAATTCTTTTATGAATTAATCACAAAATCTAATTTATACAAAAATTTTATAGTATATGTATTCAACAGTGTTTTAAAAGGTGGGAGCCTGAGGTGGGGCGATTTAAGTAGCACGGGGCGAGGCATAAACCCCGGAGCATGGAGCATAAGCCCCGGGGCATGGGGTGGATCTTTAATTTTTAATTTATAATATAGTAAAAATAATACAATAGCACAAATATTATACAAAAAAAATACATTAATATTTTTTTTAAAATTAAGTATAATTAAAAAACTCATAGAAAACGAAACTTTTAACATCATTTTACAAGTAGAAATAATGCAATGATATAAAAACTATAATGTAATGTAAATCAACTCTAACATCTTAACTTTCAATCAATAAGAGAATCACAATTTCTTAAAATATATGATTATCATACTATGCAATTTACCTCCCCAAAAGAAATAATCAATAAATTGTTAATTGTTATAAACTAATATAATAAAGAACAAAAAGAATAAGAGAGAGAAGAGAGGAGACTTCTTTATTTCTCTTGAGGAATAGGGAATGGATTCAGGATGATTTACAATGAATAAAACCCCTCTATTTATAGGGGAAATTCCTCCTAATTTCTCTCCAAAAGATAACATTCCATATCTTAATAGATACTCAATATATCTTGATAGATACTCTCTATATTCTTGATAGACATTCACTATATCTTGATAGACATTCACTATAATGTAAATACATTTATAACACTCCCCCTTGAATGTCTAATTGATAGATAATGTGCCTCGTTAAAACCTTACTAGAAAAAACCCATTGGGAAAAAAAATCTAGTGAAGGGAAAAGAGTACACATCTCTAATAATACGCATATTGGTTGCCTCATTAAAAACCTTACAAGGAAAACCCAGTGGGACAAAACCTTGAAAGGGAAAAAGAGTACAACGCGTATTGGCTCCCCCTGATGAGAACATCAATTCCGAATCTTGAATCTTCACATTCCAATCTTGTGCGTCATCTTATCAAAAGTTGTATTTGATAGAGACTTTGTGAATAAATTAATCATATGATCACTCGAACAAATTTACTGCATGTTGATATCACCATTCATTTGGAGCTCATGTATGTAGAAAAGCTTTGGCGAAATGTGTTTCATTCTATCTCCTTTCATGAATCCTTCCTTGAGTTGTGCTATGCATGTCGCATTCTCTTTATGTAAATCGTGGGTACTTTGTCATATTTCAAACCACATTTTTCTTGAATGAGATGTATCATTGACCTCAGCCACATACATTCTCGACTTGCTTTATGAATAGCTATCATAGCATAATATGAATGTCATGCATACATGGTATGACAGTAACCCTTCATGAAAATAGGTAATATGTATGTATCAACCATTATGTCGATCATTTGAATATCATATATATTCAAAAACTTGACAATATATGTTAGTATAAACACATTCATACAAGGGCTTTCAATTGCAATATGCAAGTGATCTACTTCACTATCTCCATGTAGGAGTAAAACTCTATTATGCTCATAGTTGTAGCAAGATGTAGAAATGCATCAATTGCACAAGATATGGTACTTCATGATCCAATCCAATTCTGCATGTTTCTTATTTAAGCAAATAATCTATTGCTTTTGAAAACTCTTCAAGAGTTTCAATAATATTCAAATCATCAATTTATCCCTTATAAGGATTATAAATAAGTTTCCCAGAAACTGTTATATGCTTCAGGCATTTTGAATCCTTTGGGGATTTTCATATCGATTTTGTCAAGTAACAATATTCAATATTTCATATGTGACATCTTCTAATGTATGGACTGCAAATCAAATAGGTTTTATGCCTACCAAGATGCATCCTCTCATGTCACTTGATAAATACTTCTACGTCAGCATGCTTAAATAAACATAGAATTTAGATCCTCATAATCTTTTACAATATTGCACCATATTGTATTAAAGATATCGTCGACAAGATATCATTTATATCGGTTCGTAATGTGACATAACATTTTGAGATCTCATCACTTCAATTATTTAGGTACCTAAACCTCTCATGAGGTTTCATGAAGTGTTATGTCGTATGCTCTTCAAGAGCACATTGCCTCTTTATTATGATCATTTGTTCCTTATCCTTTTCAAGGATTATTTCATTTGGAACCTATTAATCTACCATGCTTCATGCAATGGTAGACTTTGTCCTTCAGAGACATCCAATTGGAGCATTTACAGCTAACTATAAGATTAATTTTGGGTCAGCAAATGCTTCTAACATTTGAACTTGAATTATCTTTTGAATGAGGATCATACTATTGACAATTCACAATATTTTTCTTAGCTTCTTATTATCTCCCCCTTATGTTAGGAAAACTAACATACATCTCAATTTACTTTAGAGAATACATCTTTGTGCATCATAGTATATCCATTAATCATATACCGCACATCAAAAATTTCTACATGGAATATTTGGTTCCTGACCTTGAACCAATTGAGAGGGAGGAATTAATCATAATTTATTGATCCAATGCATACAAGTGCTATTGTATGTAATATTTCATATTTCAGATCAATACATAAAGTTTTGTTCTCATAAGCAATGGTTCAGCTGTTTATCGGAGGCATTCATCGCCAAACCAACATTTATCAAGATGAATTGTCTTGATTACATAATCTGAAAATTATGCTCTCAACTCAATTTAGATTGAGCAAGCAACTTTATGAATGTCAAACTGCAGGTTGACAATAAACGAGCATGTGATCATTTTATATCGATGCATCTTAATAGATCACATGACAAGTGAACGGGCCCTTATTCACCTTTAATACTTTCCAGAATTTAGGAGATTCAATCCCCAACATTAGTTGGTCCAACTAACTTATCATGAGAACAAGTAACATTAAAAGTTCATGAAGAATTTTCTAGTTCTTCAATATATGTTTAATACTCAATATGTACATCTTTGGGATGTCGCTTCGTTCATGTCAACTTATGAACTTTTATACTAGTAAACTCCAAGTTTACCATGACATGTGCATTTTACTTGAGTAAACTGCTTGTTTACTATGACATGGATTTTATATCAATAAACAATAAACTCTTAGTTTATTATGGCATGTGATCTCATCATGCTTGGGTAACTTTTCACATTCGTGTTTCGTACCATAGTAACTTGGAGATATTCAATCTTCCAATTATTCTACCTCTTCTGGAGGTGGATTGTGATAGCTTCACAACGAAGAACACGTTCGAATGTATATACAATCACATTCACCCCAGGGTATAGATCTGTATTTATAATGATCGAAATTCTCATTCCCCAGGAATGAAATATAATCATGCCTTAAGTGTATCAAATTATAATAGCTTATAGCCTCTTTTAAGATATTACAACTTCAGGAGCAAATCGAGGCATACATATGGTAGTAGAGAGATTTTCTCTAACATCTTTCAGAGTTACCATACTTCAAAGTAATTGCTACTTCATGAAATTATGAAGTACTATGAAGTTTATCAATTTGTCTTCTTTTAGACATATAATGCACTGCTATCACATTCACTTCAGGGAATGGAGCATATTCAATGGGATAAGTTTCATGACTTTTCATCAAAAAACTCATTATTTTGCCTTAGCCATCATTATATCATTAATATGGTGCATTGAGATTCAAACTCAACGTCTTATCCACATAAAGGCGTCTTAGGCATAAATCAATGAGACTTGAACCCAACATCTTATCATCATGGTGCATCGGGACTCTAACCCGATGTCTTACCCTTAACCAATGTCATATATTTGTTGCATATAATTAGCAAGTATAAGATAAATGAGAGACATACTGATTTAACAAATAGATGATAGATGTTATTTGACAATATTAAATAACACACACGATAATTATCAGACTTAGTTGGGACTAGAATTGTTCAACACGTATGTTTATCCAAATCTAATATGATGGAAAAGGCTTAAGGCAAGCATAAAAGTAATCAAAATAATAAGGTGGTCACGAAGGACATAACAGTCAAGCAAAAGTATTTTTAACATAGTCAGAGTTCAAAATATGCTTAAAATCTCAAATTGAAGTTATGTAATACTGCATACTGACATAATACCTTTCATGCACATCACTTGCCCAATTCAAAAATCTTTGTCAAAAGAACAATACCTGCTACTTGCATCGTACATATTAACTCAACTCTTTACGAAGCAAAATAAACCCGATTGAAAGTACTTGGTTAGAGACTCGTGCTGATAACGTGTTATGAATTAATATAAAATAACAAGAATAATAAGGGAGAGGAGAGAGGATACCTCTTTATTTCTCTTGAGAGAGAGGATACTTCTTTATTTTTCTAGTAAGGTTTTAACGAGGCACATTATCTATCAATTAGACATTCAAGGGGGAGTGTTATAAATGTATTTACATTATAGTGAATGTCTATCAAGATATAGTGAATGTCTATCAAGAATATAGAGAGTATCTATCAAGATATATTGAGTATCTATTAAGATATGGAATGTTATCTTTTGGAGAGAAATTAGGAGGAATTTCCCCTATAAATAGAGGGGTTTTATTCATTGTAAATCATCCTGAATCCATTCCCTATTCCTCAAGAGAAATAAAGAAGTCTCCTCTCTTCTCTCTCTTATTCTTTTTGTTCTTTATTATATTAGTTTATAACATTAATATTATAATTAAAACATCATTCTTTCATGAATAAAAATAAAATACTTTCAAATGATAAAATATAGTAATAATTTTGAGATATAGGATAAAAACAAAAAGACCAATGACAAGCGAAGAAGTAAAATCGGATATGTATTTTAAACAAAAAATATTAAGTGATATTCATCCCCATAGCGTTCTCCAATAGTAAATAAGCTAGTTACTCTCAATTTAAAAAATATTAAGTGATATTCATCCCCATAGCGTTCTCCAATAGTAAATAAGCTAGTTACTCTCAATTTTTTTTCATTTTTATAGATGAAAAAAGCTACTAAGCATCATTCATTTAGTAAAGAATTATGAGGATCAACAATATCGGCTAAGGAATTTGAACAATTTATGTAAGAACTATTAGGCGAGTCTCGAGCGTTAGGCGTGTTTAGGGCGTATAGTCGGATACTTAAGGCGTAAGCCTCACAGAACTAAGTCTCACACATGAGCCCCGAGACGTTTTACTAGTGCTTTGCCCCAGGGCGAGTCCCAAAACTGCCTTTTAAAACACTGATATTAAGTATGTATGTGTGTATGTAATTATGTATATAGATGTATGTTTTAATTCTATCTTGTTCTCTAATGTCTATATAGATAAACAAGTTTTGGTTGTCAATAATGAAGCTAATTATGTATATAGATGTATGTTTTAATTCTCTCTTATTCTCTAATGTCTATATAGATAAACGAGTTTTAGTTGTCAATAATGAAACATCCAATTATATATTTTATTGATTACGTATTTTGAATTTGAACAAGTATACAGTTACCAGAATAATAATAGGATGTGTATACGTTTGTGGCGTTAGTGTCATAATGTAACACCCCGTACCTTCCCAACCCTATGTGACGGCGTTGAATAATGTTTACTTAGGTGTCGAGAGTCATAAGTATGCATTTGGTAATGTTAAGAATGAGAAAAATTGAAATTTGGCTTTATACATGTGATTAACCTTTTATAGGAGATGTTTTATGAATTTCGTGGAACATTTGTGGGGTTCAACATGAGGCTAAGAGGACCTCTAAACAAAGCATATTAAGTCTAAGAAGTAAGTTAAAGGATAGGACTTGAAGTAGCTAACCAAACCCGCGAAGAAAAGTCGAAAACAAAAATTTTGGAAAAAAAATAAGGAGGGGCGCGCCCAGGAGCGTGCCATGCCGCTCTGGGCTGAAATTTTCAGTTAGGCAGCAAAGGGGCACGCCAGGCAGCGTGCCACGCCGTCCCTGCGCACCTTTCAAAAGTTGGAAATTTTGTTTAAGTCCCAAGGGTGCCCGGGGACGTATCAAGCCGATTTTTGTCACGTTTCTTCTACAATCACGAGTATATACACGAAATGAATGAAATATTATATTGGTATGATAAAATTACTCGAGAACGAATTTGGTGTCAAAATGACGATTTTACCCTTTTGGTCAAAATAGGCCATACGGGGCTAGAATTGCTTGTTCTTGGGATTGAGGCTATGGATATGAATTCCGTGAGTGGAAATATTGTAGTAAAGTGTATGAAATGCATTAAACATGAGGAATTATTGATTTTATTGGGTCAAGTAAATTGGGCTCAATTTAAAGCCCAAATTGGGATAAAAGACATGGCCCATATGGGAAATTTGACCCATTCATCTTGGCCAAGTAGAGACTTATTATTGGACCAAGTGTGTGAGTAAAAAGGATCATTAAGGGGCTATAAAAGGTGGGAAAAAAAATCAGATTTCTATCATTTTACCATTCTCATGCTATTCTAGAAATTTCCCAAAGATATTTCTCTCATTTCTCAAGAACCCTAAGCCAACTCTTTGGACAAGATCATCATTTGAAAAGTCTTGGTAAGTGTATATTCTTATGATTTAATATCTTATATGCATGAGAGACTATGTAGATCATATTGGTTATGCTAGAAAGTGTTGGATATGACACTTGGGGTTTTTACAAAAAGATGTGTAATCCTTGTGAATTAAACTTGAAAAAGGACTTGATGTTTTGATGAAAGTGAATGGTGTTGATGATATCTCAACTTATATGGTGTTGTTATGTCCATAACTTTCTATTTTTCTACATGTGTAAATTATGGGATTTTGACCGATTTGTGCTATGAAGTGTATTAAGGTGACTTGATGGATTATTTGTGATATGGTGGGAATAAGAAAGTGTAAAGGAGAAGCTTTGTGGTGAAATGTTGTTGGGTTATCATGTGTTGGTCAATGTATGAAATATTGTGGTATTTTTGGTATGATAATGCCATGAATGGTATTGTAAAGGGTGAAATAATATTATAAGGGACTCATGTAATTCATGGTCATCTTAAATGCTTGGAATGTAACTTGTGGTCAATGTATGGCATGAATGGGGTATTGTTGGTATAACAATGCTGTAAATGGTATTGTAGAAAAGGAAATGACATTTTAAAGATAAACATGTAACTCATTGTTGTCGTATGCATGTGTAAGGTAGTTGGTGGTTAATGTTGGTTCCATTGTGTACTTGTGATGTAGAGTAAGAAAGGAGCGGGATTGTTGTGCTCACATATTGGATTGTGTATTTACATTTGGGAAGATAAGGTATGTAAGGTTTTCCCTTTTCATATCCTTCTACAACGTATTGTTCACATTGACTTTGGGCTTGTTCTATTCCGAAATGTTCAAAGGTATTCCATTCCCGGTTATTGAATTGTATTACTCATACGTCCCTTATGCATTGGTCAATGATGATTCACCTAACTCATATTCATTGAATAGGAATCCTAAGTTCCAATCATGAGATAAGTTCCAATAATGTATCTATCTCAAGGGAAGTATCCATGCATAGAGAATCTATTTATTTTGAATAGCATTTCTTTCCAATCATGTCATATTCCGAAATCCAATAATATTATGACTACCAATCTCTCACAAGTCGGAGTACCAATCTCATAAGATCTCATAAGAGTAAAGAAGAGGTAATGTGTGAACTCCTATATATATCCCTCAATTAGAGATATCAATCTCAAGAAGTAAAGAAGCGAAGTAAGTTTTGTGTGTTTCAAATAGTGTCTTGATCCTCAATGTATGAATCTCTCATAAGTGAGTATATCAATCTCTCCCCAAGTAAGAAATCAGAAAGTGTGTAAGCAGTCTGTTAACCTATCAATTGAGTGGATGCGCGTTATATTGATAACCCAAATCTCTTGAATAGACGAATTCCGTGGAAGCAAGTCTCTTGAATAAAGATCTTATAATTACCAATGTATCAATCTTAAAAGTAAAGAGAAGAAGTAATGAACCATGGTCCCACATCATATTATTTTTCATACTATACGATATTAGGGTGATATTATGGCTCTTTGATAAGGTGGATGTTTGTTGATATATGCATCACATTACATTTGCATTATGGCTCACTGATCAGCTGGATGTCCGGTTTGTATTATGCTCACTGATCAGCTGGATGTCCGGTATCATATGCATGACATTATAGTTTCATTATGGTCCACTGATCAGCTGGATGTCCAATTTGTATTATGCCCACTGATCAACTGGATGTCCGGTATCATATGCATGACATTATATTTTCATTATGGCCCACTGATCAGCTGGATGTCCGGCATTATACGCATGTTATTTTGTGTGCATGTAAGTGTTAGTATTATTTGACGGATGATGATATGGACGAAGGGTCAGAAATGAAAGTAATAAATGCGATGAACATAATTCCTCATATATAGAATGGAGACTTATCCATAATAATTATTTCTCTCGTTATGGTTTCCGTACAGTACGTATTTTATCATGCAGTTTCTTACAGCCTTACATACTCAGTACATTCTTTGTACTGACCCCCCTCGGGGGACCTACCTTACATGTTGCAGGTGCAGTAACTAGTAGGCCTCCCCAGTAGATTGACAGTATTTGCAGATCTTTGGTGAGCTCTAGTTACTTCGGGGCTTTCCGAGTCATTATGCGCTTTTGTTTGGCATTGTGTATGAGTATAGAGCGGGGTGTTGTCCCGACTCTAGGTTTACCCTAGTTATGTATCTGTAGAGGCTTTGTAGACTTATGTGGGAACAATATGTAGATATGTATGTTCATTTTGACAAAATGGCCCTAACGGCCAAGTTTCATATTGTACATATTTTCCATGACTTTTGCTCAGTTGCACGAGGTATAGTATGATTCACACGAAGGTATGCATATGAGAGTACATGAGCATAGATTGGTTCTCTCGGGTCATATCGGCTTCGGGTGCCAGTCCGTCCCGAACGGGGTTCGGGGCGTGACACATAATTAATTTTAAGCTTAACTATTGTATTATAATGTTATAATTTGTAATGTTTAATGAGAGATCTCTTCCAAAATAAACTTACGTAAATACAAAAGACGTAAAACTAGTATAAGCTTTCATGTATAAGGCGTGTAGAAATAAATATGTATAAGGTTTGTACTTTTGACGGATGGGAAAAAAAAGACAGGAACCCTAATGTATAAGGCGTGTAGACATAATTACCTTGTAAGTTATGAATGACGTCACGCCTTTTAAGGCACACATGCACTTTACCATGTAAGGTGTGAGACTCTTTTTACATTGTAAGATAAAACAGTCTTTCCGTCTTGTACTTTACCATTAGCTGAAGTTTTTAACTTTTTAAGGACAAGGCGTGAGCCTTCATCCGCTTTATTCCATTTGGAATTTTTCGATTTTTATATGCCCCTTCGAAATTTTGAACGAAAAAAGTTTTTCTATAGGCTCCGAACTCCAAAATCGATGACTTATTTGTTGGGATCCAAAATTACTAGTGTCAATAGCTTTTTATTAATAGCTTATTAATATTTAAAATTTACTAGTTTAACTAAGTTCCCTAAATTTGTGGTGTTTGAGGACCATTAAAAAGGAAAATGCTCTTACTAATTTTTTTTTCTCTATTTCCATCATACCCGAAATATATAACTAAATTTTTTTTTTTTTAATTCATCCCATCACAATCCTAACAACAAAGTGTCATGAGTTGGCTAAATGCACGAGATTTGAATCTCTATCTATTACAAATTGAAACTTTTCTCAGTTATTAACCTACATCACACACACGACCACCAATCTCTACTCATATCTCCTAATTATATATTTTTGATTGCAGGTTCTTGATGACAGCTCTGCACAAGATGAAAATTAAATATTTCTCGGGAGATCAATCATAGAGCTGATGCACTAGCAAATTTAACAAAAACTTAGCTCCTTTGGACTAATACCAAATTTAGTATCGCTATACGATATATCGTATTCCCAAAATATGTATTTACTACTTTTCATAATAATTGTTCTGGAATAGCTTCGATAAAAATAGTCACTTCTCATAATAGAACTTTTTATTCTCAATTCACATAAATAATTTTTTTTAAAAATCAGAAAAAAAGAGCAAAAATATGTATTGACATATTAACATCATTGTTTCATCTTCTATTGACGAAAGGTTAGGGGGATGATAGAGGAGATCTTGAAGGTTCCAACCTTCACATGATAAATAAGACAAGATAAATGACTATATGGACAGGAAATTTGGTATGTTTCTCTGCTGGGTTCCTATTCTCTTCATCTTTTGGCCATACTATATACTATATTATTTTCACCATTTCAATTTATTTTTTGATTGACTTAAAATTTAAGAAAGTAAAGAAAATAAATAAATTAAAACCCGTGGTTTTGAATTTAAAATATGTAAAATGTATTAAAATATCTTTTAATTTCTTGATCTTAAACATGTCATGTCTAAAAAAAGTTTTTTTTTCAAAACGAACTATTACAAAAAGTAAAATAAGCGAATCGAACCGGAAGAAGCATTTGTAACTGCAAACATAAATTATTAGTAGCAATCAAAATTTTTGCACTTTATAACAACATAATATGAATTATCACACCGAGTTATTTTCATCGTCACATAGTTTATGTGTCATAACTTATTTAAAAGATAAATCGATCACTCCTTAAATTTATCAGTAAATTTTATTCGGATATTTGAATTATAATTTATTTTAATTGAATATCTGAATACATAATAAAATGATCCTATTAGCCACCTGCAATTTAAATTTCATAACATTTGAACATATAATAAAGTGATCTTATTAGACACTTGCAATTTAAATTTCAAAATTTTTGCGTGTGTCGTCAAGGGTCATTAAGTGATAAGTTTACCACAACTTAAATTATAGTAATATATTTTATGTGATTAACTTATCTACGTAATAGACACTTGACACACATATATAGAAGCTTTTCAAAAATTTGAATTGTAAAATTTTTTAAAGGAACATTTTGTCATGTTTTCAAGTGTTTAATTGAAACGAGTCATAATTTTAATATCTAAATAAAATTTACTGATAAGGTTTAAGAGGTTGTCGATGTATGCTGTCTTCCTTTTCTTATAACAAACCTCTACAACTTTTTATTGCTTTCTCTATTTCAATTTATTTGTCCTACTTTCTTTTTTAATCCGTTTAAAAAATATATTTTTCTTTTTTAATAACTTTAACTTTCCACATGACATATTTGATATTATAAAATTAAAGAATATTTTAATATATTTTACATATTTTTAATTTAAAATCACAATTATTTTTTTTAAAATTCTCTTTAAATTTCATCAAACAAATGGAAATAGGGAGAGTATCATTTGTCAAAAATAAGGCTGTATAGATTATTGTTTTGTTTTAATATTCAAAACTTGTTTCATTTGAGTAAAGGATAGTTTGGCACATTAAAATATTTTTGTTATATGTGAAATCTGGAAAAAAAATTCACAAGAGACTATCACACGCATATTTACCTTTCACTTGTTTCATGTGGGTAATTCAGATAAAACAATAGGAATTAAGAAAAGAATGAGGGATTAAAAGTTTGAAGAGTGATGGAACACGAGAAGTTGTGACCCAATTTTTGTTTGTATTAAAATGAGAATGGATGGCAATAAGTCAATAAGATGCTGTGTTTGTAGGGAAATTGGGAAAAGGACAATATGCTAGCCACGTTGGAAGTCGTAAAAGAGCAGTGGGAGAGGTCATAGAAAACCAAGAAAAAGATGTGAGAATAACAAGGTCCTATATTGCGAGGGACCCAACCTTTGAAATCTGTGACTGGGACCCCAGTTTCCCTTCAAAGTGAACAAACAAACACTCCCACTTTGTTTTACTTTTTCATTCTTTATTACAACAACAACAAAAAAAAAAATTACACCAAACAAAATAAAAATAATACTCCCAGTATCATGTGATACTTTTTAAATTTTGAGATTTATATAAAGTTTTTATAATAAGTTTTTAATATATTCTAAATTATTAAAGTACTTCCTTCATTTTATTTTATGTGATATTATTTAATTTGATACAATATTTAAGAAAAAAAGATTTTTGAAACTTATTATTTACTCTCTTCATTTCATATTAAATGAATTATTGAGACTTTTTTTATAGTTCAAAATAAGTGAATTTTTCAGAATTCAAGAGAATTATTTAAACCTTTTTTTTCATATTTATCCTTTCTTTTAATGATGTTCTTAACTACTTTATATTTTTCTAGTAGAATAGTTTAGATAATCAAAAAAATAATAGTGGAAAGTAGCCTTAAATTTATGTCCTTAAATATTTTTTTTAATAGGTGTACATTACCTCAATGATTCAATTATTTTGAATTAAAGGGAGTAAAATAATCATTAGATATTTTTGTAGTTGTAAATCATTTATTTAAGGATAAAATAAAAACTTTAAAATTAAATTATTTCCAATTAAAATAAAATGATATTTTTTTTGAAATGAATTAAAAAGAAAAAAATGCTATTAAAATGAGACAAAGGAATATGAGTTATAGTACGTTTTATGTAATTTTTTAATATATAAATTTTATTTTAAAAAATTTAAATATTATATATTCTAATTCATAATTAAAAGTTAATTATTTAATTGTTAAAAGTTAAAATATACTACATAAATTAGGATAAGTGAAGTATTACCAAGTAAAAATGGATGGAGTGAGTACTGCTGTCAAAATCCTTTCTCTCCCTCTTTCTTTGTCAGAGGGTTGAAGAAATGTTGATTACTCACTTTATTTAATACTACTACTTCACAACTGATTGTCTGTTTCTCTCTCTAATCTAATCTCTTTCTCATATGGACTAGCACTAAAATACAAAAGTATATTGAAAAATAAAGATTGCAGCTTTTTTTTTTTTTTTTTTTTTTTTGGGTATGTAAATTCTCTACTAGCTAAACAAAGTCTCCTCTTTCACACCTCCCAAGCTCCTCCCCACCCCCACTCCCTCTCCATCACCACAGCCCTATGGAGATTGGAGAATCTAGGATTTGACACCACAATCCCATAAGTTCCATAAGTTCAACTAGAGGTCTATTCTTTGTTTTCTTTCTTGCTCATTGATTACCTTCAGGCTATGTCTTGTTTTTTTGCTTGATTTCTTGAGTTGAGTTTCTCAAGAACCTCCTCCCCCCCCTCCTTTTTTTTTTTTTTTAGTTTTTCTTGTGTTGCATCATTTGGTTGGAATCTCTTCTACTTTAGGAACTAGGACTTCCCCTTTGTACTTTGTTTTACTTGGTGCGAGATGGAGGAGATTGAGGAAGCTAACAGGGTGGCAGTTGAGAGTTGTCATAGAGTTATAAGTATGTTATCACAACCCCATGATCAAAAACAGTTTGGAAATTTAGCACGAGAGACTGGAGTGGCTGTACACAAGTTCAAGAAAGTGGTGACACTCCTGAAGTCCAATTTAGGTCATGCAAGAGTAAGAAAAGCCAAGAAAATCTTAACCCCTATACCTCAAAACCTCTTGTTAGAGAACCCAGGTTGCAAAACTTATGATCAGCCTAAACCCCTACAGTTACTGCCTATCACAGAAATTGGTTCTAATGTGAAAAGCACTCTTACTTTAGGCAGCCCTTCACTTGAATTAAGTTCACATAGTAAAAATCCTCTTCAGTTAGCACAACAAACACCTTTGTCAAGCTATCACTTTGTCCAACAGCAACAACAGAGGAGGTATCAACTTCAGCAGCAGCAGCAACAATTGAAGCAACAGGCAGATATGATGTACCGGCGTAGCAATAGTGGGATTAGTCTAAATTTTGATAGTTCTACATGTACACCAACTATGTCATCCACTAGGTCGTTTATTTCCTCTTTGAGTATTGATGGAAGTGTTGCTAACATGGATGGTAATGCAAATGCTTTCCATTTTATTGGGGCATCTCGGTCTGCGGATCAGAGCTCATTTCAACACAAGAAAAGGTGCTCGGGGAGGGGAGAGGAAGGAAGTGTGAAATGTGGAAGCGGCGGGAGATGTCACTGTTCCAAGAAGAGGTTTGTGATTTTAGGCATCATATTGTTGATATCTCTTTGATACTGTACATTTTATGTTTTACATGTACTTAAAGACTTACTGGATTATCTTTTAACAGGAAGCACAGGATAAAGAGGTCAATCAAGGTGCCTGCTATAAGTAACAAGCTAGCTGATATTCCCCCGGATGAGTATTCTTGGAGAAAGTATGGTCAGAAGCCGATCAAAGGTTCTCCGCACCCTAGGTATTATTCTGGCTGAATAACATAATTGTCTGCAAATTTGAACTAAAGTATTACTCATTTGAATTACTATAGGTTTTGCTGTGATTTTTTCTCAATATATTACCGTCTTCTTGTTTATTACTTCCTCCGTTTAAAAAAGAATGACCTATTTTGACTTAACATGGAGTTTAAACTTTTGAATCTTGTGGTCATAAAATTAAAGTTGTATCAAATGTACCAAAATGTCCTTTAATCATGTGGTCTTAAACATGTCACAAGGAAAGTTGAAATTAAAGTACTGCCAAAAAGGAAAGGGGTATTTTTTTTTTAAACAGACTAAAAAGAAAATTAGTTCATTCTTTTTGAATCGGAGGGAGTATGTCTGTTTCTGCTGCTGTTTTCTGTCGCATAGATTACCTTATCATGTAAATCTTTCACACGCCAACGTGCTCATGTTTCCCCCTTTGTTTTGCTTGAATTTGTGTCATGTTTTATCTTACTTGCTTGGTGGAGATTGCAATTTCCTGGATATTTAATAGCTTGGAAGATTTATTAGGATCAACTTAACTGATAAGTTGTTGCCATGTGAGGTCACAAGTTCCAGCTGTGGGAACATCCTCTTGCAGAAATGCAGGGTAAGTCTGTATACAATAGATTCCTCTGGTCCAGCCCTTTCCCGTACCCTGTGCATTGAGGGAACTTAGTGCAACGGGCTGCCCTTTTTCTAAAAAAAAATTGGTTTCCTTAGCATCTTTGCCAACTGAAAAGGGCTAATGGTTGATTTGTTGTAAGTTACCAGTTTCAAAAAATGGTTGATTTGTTGTTAAAAATTTGCTAAACTAGAGAATGTGAACTTGCTGCTTTGTGTAGTAGAAACTTACTTTCTAGGATTTTTTGTTCGCTGGTAGCTCATCCAGCTGTGCAATTTCTATTCTTCAAGCAAAACACAGTGTGATACTACAAATTTTGGAGTAGAAGGTTAGCTAAAGCGTTCCTTGGCTTGTGCAGGGGATACTACAAGTGTAGCAGCATGAGAGGCTGTCCTGCAAGGAAACACGTTGAGAGATGCTTGGAAGAACCTTCGATGCTTATTGTCACTTACGAAGGAGAGCATAACCATTCTAGGTTGCCATCTCAATCGGCAAATGCATGAGATCTTCAGAGAAATGCTAGCAAAGATCATCGATCACAAACCTAAGGAAATTTCTCATACTCTATTTTTGACCGGCTTCAATTGTTCCTGTACATATTTTGCTGTGAAGTGCAAATGGGGCCAAATACTAGTTCAATTTGGAGGTCTGTTAGGTATATGGAAAGGCAAATGCGAAGCCAGGTTCATGTAGAATGATGCAGTGAGACTTTGAGGCTTCCTAATTGTAAGAATATCAAAGTTAGGAATTTTGCAAATTATTTGTTGTGCTGATTTAATAATAGGATGCAGGTTTTCGATTGAAGTTAAGATTTGTTTTGTTGACACTTTTCAAAAATATTAATGAGTGCGGGTCGAATGTATTTTGGGAGTATCCGACACGGGTCTCATGTGAAGAGTCTGTAGGTTGCCAATGCAATTTATATCTGCTAAACGTCTGATTCCCCGAACCCCTAGGCCCTATTCCCCTCCTGCCCCAAAAACATGCCCTGCTAGGAAAGCGGGATGGATGGTCACAGAAAAAGAATAATAGCCGTTTGCAGAGGAAGTTTAAACTACCTCCTATAGAATCAATGCTCTATTAAGAAGCTATTTCCTGGGCATAGGGAGCTAGGTATTGCATGTTGGTATGTCAAAATCAAGAGAGTAAAAAGAGTTGGGAGCCTGTTTGGATTTGCTTATTTTAAGCCAAAACAACTTTTAAACACTTTTAGGGGTCGTTTGGTAGTGTATTGAAAAAATAATGCATGCATTATTTTTGGTGTACTATTAATACTTTATTTGATTTACTTTTTTAGTCTATGTATAACTAATATTTACACTTTATTATGTATTAAGGTATGTATTACTAATACCATTCTTTTTCATGTATTAGTAATACAAATGGTCTCAACACATGCATTAAAGTGATTAAAGACATAAATACCCCTCATATTCCTCTTCTCCAACCCCTCAATATTTGATCTCTCCATACGAATTGACCGACTCCATTAGTACTCACCGGTCTTTGTGTACAGTGGCTCCCCATACTTTTTTCAAAAACTTTAACTTTATCACTTGCTTTCACTACAACTTGAAATGACGTTTTATAGTGTGGACGGTATTTTTATAAGCTAATATTTTTTTAATAAAAATTTTACAAGATATTTTATTTCTTTTACATCAAATCAAATAGTGTATAAGAAATAATATCAACATAACTAATGCAAGCATAACTAATATCAATATTATTAATGTAAGCATTACTAATATACTTTATTCAACATTATTTTTATTCACTGTACCAAATGACCCCTTAAAGTGTTTGGATAAAACAAAAAAGTGCTTTTAAGCACTTATGTTCAAGCTAAGATCATAGAAATTAAATCAAAAGCCGTAAGTAAGAATTTTTAAATTTTAACATATAAGTCAAAAACTATAAGCCTATCAATTTGACTTTTAGTGCCGGTTTGGATGGGCTTTTGGCTTTTGGCTTATTTTTTAATATTTTAAGCCAAAAATCATAAATTAGGAATTCCTAACTTATGGCTTTTAGCTTATTTTTTAGCATTTTAAGCCAAAAGTCATAAGTTAGAATCTAACTTATGACTTTTGACTTATTTTAAGCATTTTAGCCAAAAAACAAGTGCTTATAAGCATTTTTTAAATTTATTCAAATACTTTAAAAGTATTTAAAAATTATTTTTAATTTAAAAATACCTAAAATAAGTCAATCCAAATGGGCCCTTAGTTTTTAGACCAACAATTGGATACGCTTTGTTTCCTGTGAAAGGGGATGTGGCACGTGATGTCTCATTGTAGTGGAATATGTCCAGCAAAGCACTAGCTAGCTAGGAAAAGAGTGCAAGTTAGTGCTCGAAGAACTTGCTTCTCTCTATCTTGTTTCGAACTGCTGCACTTGGATTTGCAAGCTGAAAAGACCATTTGCTATCTTATGTCAAAATTGGGTCGATAAGTCACTACGATTGCTGCTTTTATTTTCATATATTCTTATTATGGAGTCCGTACAACATGTCAGCCTTTCAGCATGTATATTTTTCCCACCTGGTGGGGTGTTTTCATTATTTATATTAAAGCTCCGATTAATTTATTTATGCCGCGTAAGATTCAATTTAGGAGAAAACTGTCTTTATAGATTTTTTTTTTTAATATTCATGACTCAAACTTATATTCAATAATTTTTATTAGGAGTGGATGAATTTTATCCGTCCTACCACAATTCTTATTTGTCTTTCAGCGTGTATGTTGCTTCCTCTTATAAGTTGGTTAAAGGATTAAACTCCCTCCGTTGCATGAAAGAACTAGAAGTTAATACTTCAAATGATTACTTAACGAAACGAAATTATTTATTTTTATTTTGTTCTAAAAAGGTCACTGAAGTTGATATAGTATTATCTTGCAAAGTAACAGTGGATGAAAGGTCACTTTAAAAATAGAGTAATTTATAAATTTTTTGGGGGTAATTTGCACAACAAAATAATATAATAACCGAAGTACAAAATATAATATATAATAAATAGTAATAGAAGTCGATGGACATAAACTACAATAGCAATATACGACTACTATTATGGGTATTGTTACTTTGTCAGATATAAATATATTAACTGGAGTGATCTTATTGGAAAAAACAAAGACAAATAAACTTACTCCCTCTGTTCTATATTAATTGGTCATCTTACTCAAAATAGTTGTCGCAAATTAGTTGACCATTTTACTAAATCAAGAAAGCATTAATTAAATTTTTCCCAAATTTCCTTTATAATTAATTCTTTCTGAAAGTGTTCACACTTATTTGTAAAATTTTTAATTTTTTTTTAAGAGGTGAATTAATAAAATTACCTTCTTATTTATAATTTCTTGACATGCGTGTAAAAAAAAAAATGATCAACTAACATAGGAGTACCAAATAATTTCACTAAGTTGAGTGACCGAGGAATTAACTCCCTTTTTAAGTAACGACCATTCTCATTAAAAATTGTGACTAAAGGGTGCATTTTGATTTAGATAAATAATTGCTAAAAAGCATACCACATTATACTTAATACAATTGTCCTTCTATTCTTTATTTCCTAGAAAATCTCTCCAGTGGGGAACTTTTTTACATTTTCCCATACTAATCCGCAGCTTGTCGATATTAAGTATTTGTATTAGTCATAATTAAGCCATTGGAATTTATAGTTCATTCGACTTTCATTGCTAGTGTTTCCATGAAGATTACTCAATCGGGGAGTTTTTGGCGAAAATGCCTTGCATCTCTTCTTGAACCCTTTTTGAAGTACTTTTGGTAAGAAATCCTTGTAGGAGTTCAACTTTTCCCCTCTTGATTGAATTGTAATAGTTTTATGCCAATTAATATGTCTGAGTTTGCTTTCTTAGGTGGATTTATTGCATTTTCTATTAGGTTCTACCCTTTCTTACTTCATTTTATATCTCTCTTTCTCTAATTCTAATCTCTATTTCTTGTTAGTTGATAAATTCTTGCTTAATTCCATGCCCACATCATAGAGACACAATACTAGCCAACCTAGTAAACCAGCAAAACTTGGTGCGTCAGTCGTTGAGTCGTGCGAAGCTACATATCTAAGGAATAAAAATAATAATTTTGGAATAAAATTTGAAAATTAACTTTATTTTATATTTGATTTGAGGTATTAGCTAATCTCGGAATTATTTTATTTCACTATTTGTGCTAAGGTAGTGGATTACTATCTCATTTACAAGGTGAAATAAAATAATCTCATAAAATATCTTGCTTAAAATATCACATACTACTGCACAATCTAGTAAACCAAGTCCAATATTATAATCGATTAACCATCCAATCCTCAGTGGCTCATGTAGATCATAGTTTATGGGTTCATGGAAAGTTAGTAGCTATTACGTAAATTTTGTATTTCTTAAACAAGATATAACTGGTTATGAATCCAGTTATTATATTTATTGAAAGTATAGCTGGAATAAATAATAGTCATGCTTGAATGTGTTGTACTTAGTTATGCAATATATGAGTTGTACATTGTTAGTTAGGATACAACTGTAGTTAATTATGAATTAGTTGGCGTGGTCGGTTAGCAAAGTATAAATAGAAGTAGTGTCAGCTTGTACAGTACACTTTGATAATGAGAAAGAATCCTTTCTCTCAATTCCCTTCTCAATAGCTGCTACTACATTTCTCGTCTTCTAGATTTAGATTCTTAGTTTTAAAATGGTATTAGAGCTCGGCGTTAACGGCGATCCGATGCTGAGATCATAGTGGATTCAGTAGCTCATCGAAATTTTCCCTTTTCTCTGTTTTTTCATCTTTTGACCTAAATGGAGTGCAGATTTAGGAAATTGAGGTACGAATTGGTGTATTTCTTGTCAGAAATCTTCAATATTGAAGAAATTCTTTACATGCAATGGAAGATCTCGACCAATACATAGCAATTATCGTGGAAAAACCATCAGATATTCATCCTCGACATCCATTGTATCTTCATGCAGCTGATACTCAAGGTAGTGTGCTGATTTCTCAGCAATTGACTGGCATTAAGAACTATGTTATTTGGAGTAAATTCATGATCTGCATTGTTAGCTAAGAATAAGATTGGTTTTATTACCGGTAAATGTGAAAAATCCCAATTTAAGGGTGATATGGGATATGAATGAGAAAGGAGTAATGCTTTTGTGCTTTCATGGTTGCTAAACACTATGTCATATTCGACCAATGCTGCAGTTGTTTGGAAGGATCTCAAGGAGACATTTGCGAAGAAGGACCTGACTAGGATATATCACGTCCATCATGAGATTTGCATTATAACACAGGGAAACTCTTCTATTTTAGAGTATTTCTCAAAATTGAAGTCAGCTTGGGAGAGTTATTCTGTCCTGTTACCAGTACCACAGTGTTGTGACAAGTCCAAAGTCTATGCTGAACATATAGAGCAACAGAGGCTTATGCAGCTCCTAATTGGCCTAAATGAAACATCCAGTCAAGCTCATAGTCAAATCATAATGACTACACCTGCACCTTTCCTAAACCAGGCTTACAACATACTTCAAGATGATAGTCAAAGGATTCAGTCTAACATGATCTCTCAAGTTCCAAGTTTCATGGAACACTTGAACTTGAATGACACTACTGCACTGGCGTTATCTCAATATACCAAATTTAAGAAGCAGTGATGGATATTGCACTTTTTGTCACAGGAAAGGTCACACTTATGGTATATGTTACATGAGAGTAGGATATCCATCAGGTCATAAACTCTATCAAAAGAAGCCTGATGAAGGGGATGAGAACTCTAAAACAAAGTTTCATAGAGGAAACAAAATTTTTGGTGGAAATAAAGGGCATACAACTGACAATGCTAACTTTGGGGAATGCAACTACAAACCAACATTTAAGAGCTGACATGGTAGTATGGACTATAGTTATTCATATCCTAGACATACACATGGACTATAGTTATTCATATCCTAGACATACACCTTATGTTGTATATGTTGACAATCATGTAGGAAGATATATCTCACCTAATCAGGGATACAATCAACATGCATATCAGGTGCCTGCCAATCTAATAACAATATTTTCTCCACAGCAGTACAATCAGATCATAAAAATGATAGATAAAGAATCAGGTCAGGGTGAAGCTACAGTAAACATTGCAGTTATATCAGCACCTTCTTCTAGTTGGTTATGATCTTACACTTGTAGTTGTTTTACTGCACGTAGTGCTGCTAAATCATGGGTTGTTGACATAGGAGCTACAAATCACATGGTTTCTAGCTTGGATCTCATTAACCATCCTAAAATTGTTGATCCCTCTAAGTCCGATAAAGTTCATCTACCTGATGGTACCTCTACCTATGTCTCTCATGTTGGTTCCACTAGATTATTAGATGTTTTGCACTTAGATAATGTTCTGTACATTCCCAATTTTAAATGCAACTTATTGTCAATTTCCAAATTAACCAAAGATCTTCATTGTTGTGCTTTCTTTTATCCTGAATCTGTCTATTTCAGGACTTCTACACTAGCAAGGTGAAGAGGATTGGTAAGTTGTAGGGTTGTCACAACCCAACCCATCGAATCGTGCCGGGCACCTACCTACACCTATTTCAGATAGGAGAATCCTGAAATCCATGATTCAACTACTGTGGAAGTTTTAATCCATATATAAATCTAGTCAACTTACTGTTTATTATACCAAAAATCTAATCAGGTTGAAATACGGTTACTCTTTTCTTTCTTTCCCAACGTGTTTTAATACATCAAAAATAAAAAGTAAATGTAAAAAATAACTACAAGTGACTCCCCAGAACCTAGCCTAAATTGGTACAAGAGCATTAGACAAGGAGCAAGGACGTTCATGATGCAGCATCCGTGCAGAATAGAGAGGGCATGAGCTGCTGCTGAAGGATCGGCATCGCTGCTATAGAAACTCCAACTAACCTGCACCAAGGCTATACCCCCGATTGGAGATATAGTAAGTGTAGCATCATTACAACCACACGTGCTGGTAAGCCTCATCGGCTGACCAGGGTTAGAAACAAATAACATCAATAATAAATAGGGAGAAATCACAATATCAAGTAAGGGTTGCGTTTTAAATCCCCAAATTAAACCACTCCTATTACCCTACATTTAACATCTCTGTGACCTGCACTTAGCATCTCTATGACCTACACTGAGCATCTCGGTGACCTACACTTAGCATTTCTATGACTTTCACTTAACATCTTTGTGACCTACACTTAGCATCTTTATGACCTGCACTTAGCATCTCTGCGACCTATTTATCATTTAATATTTTTGTATATTTTTGTTCTTTGACCGCCTATTCCAACCTACACTCCTCCCTTCAATATTGACTTATTCTTATAATACCTACGATCCTTTAATCCTCGTCCACCCAAAATTTCAAATCCTACCAACAATATAATATCACACCCGATCCCCTTAGGAAACCACAAAATCTCATTCTCAACTCATCCCACCTAGGGACCTAACGTACCTTAGTACCACATTTCACCTCTTATCACAACAATCATATATATGAAAGCAAAATAAATAATAAAACATTCAAATAGGTGCAAGAATGCATGTATGCAATATGTGCGCATCATCTCTTGCCCTTTTCATCCTTCTCATCAATATCATAATGTACCTGAGTGGTACCCGACCCATATCATATCTGTATCGGTGTGGTACCCGACCCATGACACATCATAACAATCTATATTGGCGTGGTACTCTATCCATATCATAACATATCATCCCAATGCATATGAATGAGTACATGAAATAAACGAACCATAAATCATGCAAAGATGATAACAATGTCAACTTACAACCCAACACGGGTCAATTCAGTATACAGTCACATCAACCCTCTAATTTCTCATTTACGGTGACTACATTCTTCACTCATATATAACATACTCATGACTTACAAAGCACCCTTATGGAGTGTCGTCACCGATTCCCATTCATACACACTTTCTCTCTAACCGAATCCTAACCTTGATAATTTCATATTACCTTCTAAACTTGGGAAAACATTGATTAAGACAATACGACAAGCAAAGCTATCACCACTAATCGGTTAACCTCAATACCTTTTTACTCACTATCTCGTCTCGATACCTTTTTTCTCACTATCTCGTCTCAAAACTTTTTTACTCACTATCTCATCTCATTACCTTTTTACTCACTATCTCATCTTTTAAATTCTGGAAGGAATCAAATAAGACTATCAGAGTATTAGAATAGTACAAGTCTACACAACATAATTCAGGCATCTTAAGCATTCATAAATTAGGTGAGTTACCTCAACATTTCCATTTTACCCTTCCACATTTCCTCATTCAACTTCCCACCATACTCAACCTTGAAGGATGGTAAACTATGCACACCCACTCCATTTTCCTATCCATCTCTCACCCCAATCAATATTAACATATCATTAAGTGATTATATATAATCAAGCCTATCCAGATTTTAAACGTGTTCATCCATCCAACTCCATGCCCGAAAGCCTAATGTATGATAAATTCTGACATCATTATTAACATTAAATGCCTATAGCCTAAGTTTAGTTGCTATAAAGTAAACCTTAGCTTACCTCTTAGGTGAAACATATTGCTGCGGAGAGGAGTGAGTTGTCCCATGCGTGCTAATCGTATCCCCATATTGGGTTCCCTCTGGGTGTACCTCAAAACCGCCCTCATGAACCTTGGCCTTTGAAATCTCATGGTTGGGAAAGTAGGTTTTCTCAGGGTATTTTTGGAGGAAGGGGGCGACTTAGGGAAATAAAAAGAAAGAGAGTTTTTAAAATTTCCTCGGCTGACACACTGTTTTTTACCGCTGTAGCAGTACTGCCATAACAGTTAATTAACCATTACAGCGATTACCAGAAGTCCAACCTAGTCCCTTTTTGGGCCTCTTGGCCCAATCCCCTTAGCCTTCTATTTTCTTTCCGATTTAATTTTTCTCGGGTCCATTTGGAGTTTATTGATCATCATAAATTATTTTTGGGGTATTTCACACGTAATGATAGTTTGGGTTGTTACAAGGGTGGTCTCTACATCCTTGACTGTGCAGCCACCCCACCAGCTCTTACCAATACATCTACTCAGTCCATCAATTCTTCAGTTTCTACTGCCCCTCATATTCAATCTACCAATGTCTCAGCTTCACAACAGTCCACAGTCATATCATCTGTTGAAATTTTACATCAAAGACTTGGACATGGTCCTTATCTAGTTCTACATCAAATAGTCTTTTTAAAGCAATTATTAATCAACAAAGACACTTCTTCATGTATTGCTTGTTCTTTATCAAGACAAACTAGACTCTCTTTTCCTCATAGTCATAAGAAAACAGTTTCTGTTTTTAATGTTTGTTCACATGGATGTATGGGGTCCATATAGACAATGTACTTACAATGGTTGCAAGTACTTTCTTTTTATCATTGATGACTTTTCTTGTATGACTTGGGTCTATTTGATGAAATTCAAGAGTGATATCATTACACACATTAAAACATTTATTGCTTTAATCAAGACATAATTTTCAGCATCTATTAAGATCCTATGAATAGATAATGGTCTTGAATTCTTCAACACTCAATGTAATGAATTGTTCAAATCATTAGGCATTATTGGCCAAAGTTCTTGTGTCCATACTCCTTAACAAAATGGTGTTGTTGAACGTTAACACATACATGTTCTTGAAATGGCAAAAACTCTTAGATTCCAAGTTAATACACCTTTAAAATTTTGAGGGGAATTTGTCTTTACTGCAGTTTGTCTCATTAATAGACTATCCTCTCATGTTTTGTCTGAAAATCTCCTTATGAGTTGTTTTATGGTAAAACACCCTCATTTCATCATCTGAAAGTTTTTGGTTGCCTTTGTTATACAACTAAACCCTTCTATTCTGATAAATTTTCTTCCAAAGTAGTTCTTGAAGTTTTCTAAGGTTACTCTCCTACTCAAAAGGGTTACAAGATCTATGATATTGCCATTGGCTCTCTATTTGACAATAAAAATGCCACTTTTAGAGAGGTTGTTTTCCCTTTCTATTTCTTAAATCTATTTTTCTTCCTTCTTCTATTCAACCTACTCCACCTGATCCCTTTTTTTTTTTTCACTCTGATTCTCCCTCTATTCCAGCTATATGTGATCCTAATATTCCAACTACCATAATACTAGACATTGAACCTCTCATTGGTCCTACTCCTTCTATCCCTACTTTATAACCTTCTACCACTACTGTTCTACCCAGGAGGTCCTCTAGAATATTAAAACCACCAATTTGGCTTATTGATTTCCAGCACAAGTCCACTACTCCTTATCTCATCTCCAACTCTGTCACTTATGATTTTTTATCCCCTAGTTATAGAGCTTTTCGCACATTCACATACTCCATTCTTGAGCCTACCTCTTTTGATCAAGTAGCTAAGGATAATCTCTAAATTCAAGCTATGCAACTTGAAATACAAGCTCTTTGTGACAATAATACCTGGGAAATAGTTGACCTATCAGCAGGTAAGACTCCTGTAGTTTGTAAGTGGGTGTATAAGGTGAAATATAAGGTTGATGGCTCTGTATAAAGGTACAAGGAAAGATTAGTGGCTAAGGGTTTTACACAGTAGGAGGGGTTGGATTTTCATGGAATTTTTTCCCCTGCTGTAAAGATGGTTACTGTTAGAAGTGTCATAACTTTAGCTGCACAAAATTCTTGGTTTATTTCCCAAATGAATGTCTATAATGTTTTCCTTCAAGGTGATCTTTTGGAAGAGGTTTACATGACATCGCCTCCAGGTTTTGGTAGCCAAGGGGAGTCTAAGGTGTGCAGGCTACACAAATAACTTTATGGTCTCAAACAGTCTAGTAGGCAATTGAACCTCAAGCTTGCTTTTGCTCTTATTAAATCTGGTTATTATCAAAGTAAACTAGACTACTCTTTGTTCACAAAAAAGTGTGAAAATGGGATTGTCATTATATTAGCCTATGTAGATGACCTTTTGATCACAGGTAGCAATGCAATTCTAATACAAAAAGCAAAGGACACACTCAACCACAATTTCAAGATAAAGGACTTGGGTGATCTAAGATACTTCCTAGGAATAGAATTTGCAAGATCTACAGAGGGAATACCGATGAATCAAAGATGTTATAGTTTGATACTAATTGCTAAATGTGGTTTGGGGGAAGCAAAACCCTCTTCAACCCCACTAGAGCAGAATCACAAACTTACAAGTGCTGAACTTGACAAGTATTTGGACAGAAGGATGACAAAGTATTTCCAGACAGAAATAGATATCAAAGAATAATAGGAAGACACTTTTATGTCTAGCAATTACAAGACCAAATATTTTCTTTGCAGTTTTGTGCTTAAGAAAATTTATGCATGAATTGAAAGAGTCACACTAGCAGGTAAAACTACATGTTGTGAGATACATTAAAGGGCAGCTAGGCCTTGGGTTGTTGATGAGTAGAAAGAAGTCTGACGTAGTAACTACATATTGTGATACTGATTGGGCTGCATTCTCTATGACAAGAAGGTCAGCTATAGGTTATTTTGTTAAGCTGGGTGATTCTTTGGTGTCTTGGAAATCCAATAAGTAATCAATAGTTTTAAGAAATACCGCTGAAGCTGAGTATAAAATTATGGCAATCACAGTTGCAGAATTGGTATGGATACATGGTTTGATGAAGGAATTGGGAGTAAGAAGTGAAGAACCTATGAGTCTGTTTTGTGATAATAAAGCAACAATTCAGATAGCATCAAATTTCATAAATCATGAGAGAACAAATCACATAAAAATTGACTGTCATTTTATCAGGGGAGAAGGTTTGATTGAAACAAGTCTTGTGGGAAGCAAGGAACATGCAACAGACATTCTGACCAAAGGTCTTAGAAGGCAACAACATGACTACTTACTTTGCAAGTTGGGCATGTTTAACATGTTCCACCACCCAACTTGAGGAGGAGTATTGAAAGTATAGCTGGAATAAATCATAATCATGCTTGAAAGTGTTGTACTTAATTAGTTATGCAATATATGAGTTGTACATTGTTAATTAGGAGACAACTGTAGTAGTTGGTGTAGTCGGTTAGCACAGTATAAATAGAAGTAGTATCAGCTTGTACAGTACACTTTGATAATGAGAAAGAATATTTACTCTCAATTTCCTTCTCAATAACTGCTACTACATTCCTCGTCTTCTACACTTAGATTCTCAATTTTAACAATATTATATGCTATAAAAATTTATAAATTTCAAATTTTGAATCTGTCTCAATCTCTGCCTATCCTTTCTATCTCGATTAACTACTACTAGCACTGCTGCAATAATGATGATATCTATTGAAGCCGAAAATGTTGATTCGTGTGTAATAAATTGAATGATAGCGACCTCTAGGCCATGTCCATGCAAATAGATCCATCTTTGCTTGTTCAATATATTAAAAATAAATTTCTAACAATATTTGTTTAATTTAATAATTTAATGGATAAATTTATAATTTTGTGTCTATTTTATTCTTGCTATTATCATTAACTTATATTTTCCAAAACATTCAATTTATTATATTCAATAGATGATTTAATAAAGGAAAAATTATAAAAGAGTGCAACTACTAATGTTACATTACAAAATATAGCGCAATGTATATTACATTACCAAAAATGGCCCAATTGTATCGACCCAAAATATTACTTTTCAATCTGTAGCCCATTTAATCTTCTTACCTTGGTGTCTTTTTACTGCAACACGAAGCATATCCCCCACCCAATACCTTTGTAGTCCATTAGGGAACATGACTGAATAACTAGCCAGGAAAACTTAATCTTTCATTTTAAATTGACATTTAAAAATTACCAACATATATGGTGATAATAAGCTACAATAATCAATAGTGGGTATGTACAGTGTGACATAGTTCCGGTCACAGTGACCCAAATGGATTGCTTGCTGATTAGAATGAGTCTGCTTGGATACATTATTGAGTGTTGTTTCAATTGATTGGAAACATTAATAAGAGTTCAAAACTTGTAATTTGAAGTGATTTAAAGCAGATTTGAGTTAGATTTCAAAAAGGATTCAAAGGTAAAGTTTCACCGATTCCATAAATAAGCTTTGTTTTGGGTGTGTATTGCTACAAAAGAACAAGTAAGTATTGAGAAAATTAAATCTGAAATTTTGGTGATTTGGTGTAGTTTTTGAGGTGTTTTTGAATAAATGTGATGCTTGAATTCAAGGAAGAAGATGATGAAGTCAATTTTTTGTATAATAGTGTATAATATTCTATAGTATTGTAGATGAGTGTATTATACACCTCTTTTCATTTTGCATAATGTTATATATATATATATATATAATTATTCAATAATATACATAATTATACAACTATGTACATATTTATTTATAATGTTTAAACAATGTATCTACATTGTATAAGTCTGTATAAAATTGATAGGAAGAAGAAAATCACTTCAAAAAAACAACTATATTGTATATACAACAATATACAATACAGTATACAAATGTATACAAAAAAATGTACTTCGTCTTCTTCCTCGAATCCAAGCACCAATTATCCAAAAATACCTCAAAACTACACCTAATCATCCAAAATTTCAGATTTGGGCTCCTCAATACATAACCGATCTTTTGTAACCATACCCAGTCAAAACATAACTTATTTACGGAAATTTGGTTCTCAAATTTTGAAGCTTCTAGCTTCAACAATGGTTGAACCAATTCTGCCCTATTTAATGTAAGATGGAGTAATTAAAAAAAGCGATCAATTAAAATTGAATGACGAAGAAGCAAACTGACCTAGATATTATAGATTCAAAGCTTACGATTTTCAGTTGCCACCGACAACGAAAGTTTTGCCCATTTTTTTTTTGTCTGGAAAAATGTCAATGAAGAAAGAAAAGAAAAGGAGCAACTGGGAAGAAGAAGGAGGAATCGCCAGAAAATGATAGTTTTCGCTTATAAGTCAAATCGTTTTGGACTATGAAATTATAATGTAAGTTTTGGACTATTTTTTTGCAATGTAAATTTGCTACATTTACTTTTATGTAATTATTCCTTTAATAAAATTATCCTTATTATTATTTTTTTTTAAAAGTGTATACCACATTAATAGTGGATAAATAAAATGAACGGCGAGTAACTAATTGTCATCTTTCATTTCTTTTGGCTTTGACTCGCTGGTCCCCATCAATTTTGACTGCTTAAAGATTTGTTTAGACTATTTCCACAATTATTAATAAGGATAATCTTAATTTTGCAAAATGTTGTAGACGTATTACAAGGTCAAGCCAAAATTTGATGGACGTGCGTTGCTATTTAGAAAATTAGTCTATAAAACGTGTGTTGCACGTTTATTCCGAAATATTTGACACTGATTGTTGCAATATATTTTCAAAAAATTAGTAAAATCAACTGTACTGACAAAATAAAATCACAAATCTACCTTCTTCTTAGTGGTGGTGTGAAACAAAAAGGATCTCATACTATCTAATAATAATTCATACGTAAGATCCCACTTTATATGATATTTTTTGATAATAATACATATAATTTGTTAATATAAACAAAAATGGTCCCATACTATCTAATAATAATACATATTTTTGTATATATGATAACAACTAAGATAACCATGAAAACTTTATTATCAAGAGTTAGAGATCACAGTAAATAAAATACATCATTAATTAAGATTTTTGCATGATAGGAAATCCAACAGCTACTTCATTTGGGTATGAGTCTTTGAAGAATAATAACAAAGATCGCATCTCAACTGGGCAAATTGAAAGAAAATCAATAATCTACTCACCTCAAAAAATTACTTTTGTTATATAACCAGGTGTTATTGCTATTCTAACGTATCACGGGCAACACAAACATCAAGGGGCAACGTTTTTTTAATAATCTTTGTCATAGTTGCTGCAAAGAGAAATTAATAGAAGTACTTATGTATTATTCAGCAAATCAAGCAAGTAGCAAACTCGTGAGCCAAAAAAAGAAAAAAATTCCAAGTATAAGGTTCATATGTTTAATCACGGAACCTATAAGCAAAAAAAATTAGCAAGGAAAATTTACCAATGGTCAGATACTATCAAGATTTCACAAAAAACTTCCCAATTAGCAATTGTCTATCAAGAATAGATGATAATTTAATATTTTGAACTTCAAGAACATAATAAAATTTTAGAAATTTACATCAGATCACAATTAAATTTATCTCTTTAATCATAGATACCATCAAGATTTCAATTTGTAAGAAAATTCTATACCTAAACATGTTTTACACTAAAACTTCTCAATTAGCATAAGCTTGTGATCATCATGGTGTTAGCCTACTTAGATTAGCATAAGCTTGTGGGTTCTAAGATGTGATTATCATGGTATTATACCTAAGTGGTTTCTGTTGGGTTCTAAGTTTATTGTGAATGGAAAATGGAGGGAAAGTGAAATGTGTAGTTCACTTTTAAGAAGTAATATTCTCCCACATTGGTGGGAGAAAGAAACATTCTTATGCATATAATGAAATGCATTCCTTCATGTGGATAGTGAGGCAAGAACAAGACAAGCCTAGCGCCGTCGTCGCTCGCTTGCTCGGCTTGGCTTTGGCTTCAGCTTCGGCTTCGGATTTGGATTTGTCAAATGATTGAGAGACTATCTTTTTGGACAAAATTCATTTGAAACTTGAGAGTTAATAATCCAAAAATTCAATCTGAAATTTCTCCATTTACGGACGCACATAAGGAAGTGAGGACGCATGTCACAATGCACCTAGAAGGGACGTGACCCTTTGAGGCACTGTTTGAAAGAACGAAGAGTGACCTGCCCTCACAGGTCAGTGTCTGCGAACACAGATGACCCAACGCAGGTCACCGAAAACTCTCTGTTTGTATCAAAATTGCAACCTGCGGTCGCAGGTGGGCTACCTGCCGGCGCAAGTGGTCCCGACGGTCTGAAATAGTGCATTTTTTCTGGAACCATTGCTTCCTTTCTGAAACACCACCTTTTGGCTATAAATATCTGAATTTTTCCTCAGGTATAGTGACAAATTTAGTGAAAGAAAAAACACTCTCTTCTTCTTGAAAAACTCAAGTGTGATCATCAAATCATTGAGTGAGTTCGTTGTTCGGTAGAATTTGAGGTACCACTATTCTACTGAATTGAATCATTTTATCCTGGGAGATAAGATTTCATAACCTCGGGTACTTGAGGGGAATAAATTCCTTAAGGACACACCATAAATTCGGTGGACTTGATTCTCCATTTCTGTCTTCATCTTTTTCTTACGGTTTTGCTATTTTCCAGAAAATAGTAGAAACTTCATTTTGATAGTTTATAGTTGTTGAACTTGTGTTTGAAGTTGTTGAACTTCTTTGTTGTTCTTGAACTTAAAGTTGAAGTTCTTGTTGTTTAAATACAGATAGTTGTACCCGAAAAATAACAGTTTCTATGAAAAGGCTAGAGCTATTTTCAATTAGCCTACTAAAATCACACACACACAAAAAACCCTTCTCAATTAGTAATTATCTATTTGGAATATATGACAATTTGTAAACATCAAGAATATACTAAAATTTTAAAAAACTTACCTCAATCACAAGCAAATTTATCTCTTCATTTAATCTACCATCAACGATAAACGCTTGCATGAAATTGTTTATGGCATCACTGTAAGGGATGGATCGTTTCTCATCATGATCATGGTATTAAAAACAGCTCTAGCCTTTTCATAGAAACCACTAGGGGGTCGTTTGGTAGAGTGTATTAAAAATAATAATGCATGCATTAGCTTTGTGTATTACCAATACTTTATTTGGTTAACTTTTTCATCCTATGTATTACTAATGCTTGCATTAGTTATACACTCTATTTGATATTAATGAGTGTATTACTAATGCATGGAAATCCATGGTATTAGTAATGCTATGGATCTAATGCATGCATTAGTATGGTTAAAGTCACAATTGTCCCTCAAAATCTTTTCCACATCCTTTCCATCATATTTATGGAGGATACTTTTATAATTTTTTATTTTTTTTTAGAAATTATGCAATTAATGTTATTTTTAATACACCAAATCAAACACTGCATAAAAAAAATACAAGCATAACAAACGCAAGCATTACTAATACACTATATTTTGTATTATATTTATACACTCTACCAAACGACCCCTAAGGACCCCATAAGCTTGTATTAATGCATACCAAACCGTCCTACCCACAACATTAGGACGTGCAGAAATTATAGGGAAAAATAAAAACAAAAACGTGTAGAAATGGGTAGGAGGACCTACCATATATTTAGGAGTCACAAAAGTAAAGGTATTTTTCATTTTTGGTCCAAGCCAATTTTAGTTGGAAAAAGTTTTTTTGATTTAATTTTTAATTTATTTGTTATAGTCAATATTTAATATCATAAAAATAATAGACTAAACGTGAAAAGACGATTTTGCTTAAAGTAGAGTCTTTTAATGAATAACAAAAAGTTCAAATAACTTTTGTAAGACCTTTCACACTTTTAATATAGTATAGATAGATATAGATATTTGCATAACAATTGCCAGCTGCGGAGCTACAGTATAATGTGGGGGTTCGGCTGAACCCAATAGCTTTTGCACAAATCTTGTATTTGTATTGAAAATTGAAAAATTCAGTAAATATATAAAATTTAATATTGCGAGGCCCCTTTTTAGCATAAATCTTCTACCTTTTCCAAGGAAACACATAAACCTGCGCATTTGTTGAGTCTTTATTCTTCGTTTTTTTTCCTCAATTTATTTATCTATTATAATATGTAATAATAAAATTAAAAATTAATTTTTAATGTTTGATTCTAGGATTGTTTCATATTGTCGATATTTATCAATTTTGCTTCGCAAAGCTTCAACACCAGAACTCCCAAAAAATCGACAAGTATATGGCCTCTTTCTTATTTCTGATCTTTTTTATAGTGTATTTTTCCTCTTTTTCATAACTTGCAATTTTTATTTGGTTGAAATGAGAAATAGACACAAAATTTGCATTTTATGATTTTAATTAGGATTTTTAAAGCGAGAGTCAATAAGATCACAAACTTTTTCATGACTCAAACTTGTTCAAACACTACTCTTACTTCTCGAGCGCAATTATAATGATAATGTTTATATTTATATAATATTAAGTTTTCATTGTTTTTTTTTAAAATATACATTATGTATCGGTTTGACAGTTATTATATATTAGCTTGAAGTCGTTGTTCTGTCTAAAAGTTTAGAACCCCCAAACCTCAAATCCTGACTCCGCCTCTGACAGTAGAAGTATTAGCTAGTTATCATTTCATTACAATTAACGATTAACACATAAAGCAACTTCAAAATAAAAATTCAGTTGAATTCCATAATATATCATCATTATATCAGGGAATTTAAATTCATTCCTAGTTTTTCACATAAAGATTATAGCTTCATAAACAAATTATACCTCTCATCAATTTCCTTAAATAGGTCTACGATCAAACAAATAGAAAAAAAAGTTCTAGTTTATTTGGCTAAATTTCTAAAATCAGTTTATTTTTAAAAATATTTTTTTGAAAGTGTTTACTAAAAATTACTTTTAGTGAAAAACGGTTTGTGTTTAACTAATAAATTTAAGAACAATATTTGAATAACAATTAACATTTGATCAAGCTTTTGAAAAGTATTCTTAAGGATATTTTTCTCAAAAGTGCTTTTCAAAAAAGAATAATTTCAAAAAAGTACAATTAACTAACTTACAATGAAAAATATAGCCCAAAACTTACATTGTAAATCTTTAGCCGTACATGCCTTTTTTACTTTGATTTCTTTTCAGTTTTTTTTCTTCTAGCTTTGGCTCCAAAAAGCAGAGAGTTCAGACCATCTTATTGTATAGCAATATTAATGCACCAATATTGCAACACCTCAGGTGTTTATGGTTATATTTTGTTTTGTGTGGAAGGCTTACGTGTCTTAATATGAGAATTTTATTAACACCATTTGTGTTCAGGAATATCGTATTTAATTAGTATTTGATTTTTTTTTATTGCTTTCCAAAAATGTCTTATATATTTATGAAAAATTATTTAGTTATCATATATTTATGTATGTATTTATTTTATAAGAATTTTGTAATTTATTAATAATTTAACGAAGATATTAAAACTAGCTATATAGAGGAAATATTATCATAATTGCATAAAAATGTTTCACCATTTACTTTTTGGACATAAGCAGCACTTAGTGATTTTATACATACTGGTTTAGGGGACGTGCTTTGCACGTATGCATGAATCATGTCAGTTGTATATAAAAATTATTAAAAAATAGTAGATTTTTTTTTTTGGTTTCCCACTCGATGTCCAGTATCCGCATTGGAGCTCCGACTAATCTGGATCGCGCAATACATGGCCTATTCTGGGGGTGGTGCTCCCAACATGATTTTCTCCATATCCCGGGCTCGAACCTGAGACATCTGGTTAGGGTGGAGCAGTCCTACTACTACACCACAACCCTTGTTGGTAAAGAATAGTAGTTGACGTTAAAATATATGTGACATTTGTTTAAATGATGAAAAATAAATATTATTATATCGACACAATAATTAAATTCAAGAACCCGATAACAAATAAAAATGATTTAAAAGGTTAAAGTAATTTATCTAGAACTCATAAACTAAATTTTTTTTGCTCTATCATAAATGAACATACAATGATGATAGAAACAATTAAAAGAAAAAAGAAATTCTCATAATCTTTACCATGATTGAAGTAGAATTATTAAAATTTTCTAGCATAGTTCAAATTAATAAGTAAAAATATTTTCCAAAAAATTATAACTTTCTAAAGTATTATGTCACGACCCAAAATAGGCACGTGATGACACTTGTCACACCCTCCTGACAAGTAAGCCAATCCAAACCCAAACTCAATAATCAAGTAAATTAGAAGCGGAAGAAAGAGAATAATCACCAAAATATATATAAAGAAGAAGCAATTATTTAAGATATATCTCAAGTCTAGTTGTCACTAGTACAAACCTCTAATATAGAATAGGAATAATAAGCTTCTAGAATATCTTAGATGCAAATAAAGCATAAGACATAAATAGAGAGATCTGAGAAATCCTGAAGTCCCTCAGCTACTACCTCGATCTCGGCAATGCTAATATTGGAAGAAGACAATCTATAACTGCTACTCGGCCCAATACCTACAGGGGTGCAGAAAAACAAGAAAAAGGAAAAGGAAGCAAGAGTGAGTACGAAACCACATGTACTCAGGAAGTATCGACGATAACCGACCCTAATCCAAAGTGATGGCGAGAACCACCACCCCAACTACACAAGGTTTCCCCAATCATTCTATAACCCGCCAAAATCATAGTACTTTATCCTATCAGGGTAACCCAAGACAATGGTCAACAGGTAAACCAAATGCAGGGTAGGTACACTAATCCAGGTGAGTCAATCATCATTAACCAATACTATGGGATAGCAACAAGGAGAGTGTGTGTATATATATATAAGGATGCATCTCATGCTACCAAAAAGGGTGCTATCCATCTATATTTCGATCAAGTGACCATCATACCTAAGTATTATCACACCTCTCCCTTTCGACCAACATATGATGAAATAGGCTAATGAAATAAAGTGAAATGAATGCTCAAACACAGTATCACAAACAAGGTCCTAACACAGAAATACGGTACACGAGTAGACACTAACACAATATGAAAACACACCAAGGATGATAATGCAATGCAAATGATGCAATGCAATGAAGTGATGATGATGAATCTTTGAAAGTTATCGCATAGCTTTCTGTATACACCCACCGAGCTCGCAGCTACCAAGTAGGACCCATGGGGGGTTTGCAACCCATATACTACTCAGTCTCAATCTCAATACCATTCTCAATCTCAATATCTCCTCTCCGCCTCGTAGATCACGGTAGAGGGTTTGGTAAAATATCTCATCAATATCGCCTCTCCGCCTCGTGGATCACGGTAGAGGGTTTTACAAAATATCTCGGTGATACCAATGTCTCATAAATATGCATGTGTGATATGAGGATGCAATGCTCACAGTAATCTTAACACAAGGATCTCAAATCCATCAATATGCATGATATATGCACAAGTGAGCTCAGAATCAACTCAATGTATCAATAACTCATGATATCAGTCTCCACTTGGTACCAATCGAATATACGGTCATGTAATTATCAAAATTATAATTCTCAAGCCCACTCCCGGGCATCACTATGATGAATATGCAATCACATGCTCAGATAAGGCCTACAATGTCAAGTCGAGCCCCCACTCGGGCAACACAATAATAAATATGGCCTTAATGAAAAATCATGACCAACGATCATCAAGTCAAGCCCTAACTCGGCGACATAGTACATAATATGACAATTAAATGCACGCTCATAGCCAATTAACATAATTCAAGCCCCCGTTCGGGCATAACCACAAAATATACACTCAAGATGGGTAATAATAATACGCACATAAACCCCTAATCGGGCACGCAATGATAGATATCAACAATCTCAACAATAATAAAATGTGAGACCACCCAAACTTTGCTTGATCATAACTTAAGCTTCCTTAACTATTACAAGCCAATCTCGCTCTAAGTATCTTCTAACCCCAGTTATTCCATCAAATCACGATGATCACATAATTATCCCTTAAGAGGTCACTAAAGCCCCAATCATTATTAATAAGTCCACTAAACATGAATCTAGCTCCAAAACAGGCATTAATACTAACATTATAGAAACACTAAGTTAGTTATCTATAATCTACTTCTAAGGATAAGCACAAGCAATAATACTAACGAAGGAAAACAATAATCTAATGATGATCCACCAAAGACTCCGGTACCCGCAGAGATACCCGCCATTTTACCTAAGCAGGACCCCCAATCCTAAACGAATTATCAAAATACCACAACCAAGCATACAAACATATAAACACTTTGGAAAAAGTCAAGATACAGCTCCCGCAAGCTCCAACGCAGTCCAAGACCTCAATCGGAAGCCCAACTCTTCTGAATCAACACCAAATGCACCCAATAACATCAAATATGAAATCTACAAGTCAAAAGGAAGCTATTGATACCCATATTGACCATATTTGAAACGGGTCAAAAATGGACCTCGAAAATGAGTTTTGAAAATGAAGGGGTAAAACTGGAATTTTATTTTAAAAACACATTTTCCAAGGTTAAAGGAACCTACAGATGAAAACCCACGCGAAAATGAGTTAAAAACAAGGTCCAAATCTAAGAAAAACCATTTTCAAGATTTACCGGCAAAAACCCAAAAATCCATTGAAAATCGAAAAGGGTAAAAATAGAATTTTTATTTGAAAATCATAATCCTCAAGTGAAAAGGACTCTATGGGTGAAAACCCAAGCAAAAACGAGGAAGAATCGAAGCTCAAATCAAAGAAATATCAAAATTTTAATTTGGGGAAAAACTTCAAAAAACCCTCTTTTGAAATCTTTGATTTAGAAGAATATAGATGATAAAGTTGGTAAGAAATGATTTAGAATTGAGTTAGGAACTTACTCGCACAAACTTACGCAAGAAATCTCCCCCAAATTCTTCCTCCCAAGCTCCCAATATGATAAAAATGAGCAAAAATAGGGTAAATCCCGAATTTGGGCAATTTTCAGCAAAGAAGGTTGATTTGTTGACCGTTGACCACATGTTGACCGTGGTCAACTGTTGACCAACCATCAGCCATTTTAAAAACTTATTTTTAACCCTCGAAACTCATCTGGAACCCTATGAGCATGAATCAATAGTGCAAATTGATCATAAAATACGTTTTGGATCCAATGGAATTATCGAATTTACAAAAAAAGGTCTTTTACAATAAATTAACCCCCGAAACTCCTTTAGGCCAAAATACACTATTTTTCAAATGGAGGGTTGAAATACAATTAAAGGTTCCGAACCCAAACTAATAATGCTACCAACCTAAAATCGACGCTCCTGATCTAATGGGATAGTCAAAAACCTCATCCGAGACTCGAATCACAAAATATTGATCAAAGTCCAACCTATCGTTATAAGGATACTCAAAACCATAAACTCAAATAAAACACTCCCAAATGCATCGGGGACCACGCCAACTATCCCCATAACTCTTAAACAAGATAAGGCAACCACGGGGAGGGGCAAAATAGTCAAAACACAGAAAATTCTGAATATTAATATGAGGATCATTACAGTATCCACCACTAAGATTCACGTTCGTCCTCGAACGTAAAAGCAAAAAACCCCAGCACAAGTAAAGATAGAAGATGCCCTCGAGAGACATCAAACAAACACCCCAAATGAACTATCGGTCTCATTATAGGACCAAAATCTATCACATAAGACCTCACCAGGTCACAACACAAGCCACAAAAGACCAGAATTCTCGATGAAACCGAATTTCTATATCAATGAACTTCCTCTAAACTCATAAATTGAGTCAAACACAATAGAGTTACTGAGCATGCTCGGCTAATCTAAATCTAAACAAGGCACCACAAGGCACAGACCACAACCATAAGACCATAAATCACCCTCGGACCCACAAAACCTAGGGACTCACCAATCACATACCCACCTACCAAAACACTGAATCCACCTGCCTAAGGCCGATACTATCCAATCACATAACCACCTACCAAAACACTGAATCCACCTGCCTAAGGCCAATACTATCACTATCAAAACAACTCACACTAAATTCCTAGGCTAAAGCTACTAGGCCAGAAACCGGTATCAAACCTACACAAAACTCCTAAAAGCCACACTCAGCACACTAAAACTCTACTCTACCATCACACTCTCATACTCCGCCCCTTTGAAGCAATCAACGAGCACCATCAGACCCTATGTACCCTAGACATGAACATAGAAATGGCATCAAACCCTCACGTGACCCACCACAATGACCCAGCAAGCCTCGATACCCAAAAGCCATCACACAACCTGAAATCCTCAACAACCTGGTATAACAAAGAGTCTTTCCGATCCCGCATACATAAGCAACCTGTCATATCAGAAACAATCAATCGATGGAAGAAGCGCAACCATCATGATATCTCACTAACTGACGCCTAAGTCACAAATCAAATATCGGGAGAGACACTGCTAGACTCTACACAAACTACCAATGAACCACACTATCAAGACTTCAAATCTCTAACTCAACCCATAGATCAATTTCGAATGAATCAAATATCCTTATGCACACGAAGAAATCCTTATCTCTTTTTCTTAACTCTATTTCCATTCAAAATTCTTTAACACATGAGTCTTGGATTAATAAGGTACAACTAGGACTAGCTCAATCCTCATTTGACATTCCCTAACAAAAGGTCCACGAAGAGTAACACATACTCAAATCGAAGCTTATGAGCTGAATGTTCCACCAAGCCACTTAGCAACAAAAGTAACAATGCCACAACTACGCACCACTTTCCATTTGAACTCTTTCCAAATCGAAAGCAAACATCCTCATGAGCTGAAATCTTGATTCTGATCGAGGAGTGTCTCTATACCAAGTAGTGTATTCACGCAAGTAAAAACCAAATACTAAGGAAGTAACGAATCCCGAGGCCCGAATGCCTGAAGTCTTTCCTTATTCAACTAGAATTTCTTACTCGCAATCCCTTTCGAATCAATCATACCACAAGTCTAGGCTATCATAGGGTCTACCATTAAGGAGTACCACTAGGCATGCTATAACCCGAAATGCCAAACCACGAGACCAATCCATTTAATCAATCGACAGACGCTGAAACCTAGAATTGATCCACCACTATTCCACAACATAACCATCAAGAGAACCATACTCAGAACACCAAAATCCATAATGCTCAAAAGAGATCAAAGTAAATCCAGTGACATACTATGAACGAGTCTCAACATAGGATCGACACACCCGATCCACCACTAAAGAAACATCTAGGGGGTAGCAAATAACAACGGTTCAGGCAAAACTCACAAAATCATATCGTCTCAATGCTAAATAAATGACCACATAGGAGAATGTAGAATCATAGTCGAACACTGCTAAGGCATAAAAAAGACGTACCAAGGATCATACCTATGGCTACAGTACCAGAAGCTCCTGCCTCGAGTCCATCCTGTGAGACATGATACTGAAATATGTCATAGCCTAGAGTAACTATTGAAGCATCTCCCTGTCCAACATGTGGGCAAATCCTCCTATAGTGCCCAAATCTCCACATAAGAAGCAACCCAACAAAGTCAGAGTCCACAGAACTGGGCCTGAGAAACCTGGATGACTACCATGATTTAACCCCCTCCAAGCATAACTACGAAGATCCTGACCTCCATCATGCATATAGCTATGAGCATCAAAACCTCGGGCCCCTCTGAACCGTGAGCCGGTCATGTCTCCACACAAACTCCTCTAGAAACACTTGAACAAACTGATCCCACGAAAGAGGAGGTTATCCAACTGGTCTACTCTCTACAAAGGTCCTCCACCACTGTCTAGCTGGCCCAAAGAACTGAAATGAAGTGAAGTCTACTCCATTAGAATCCACCAAGACCAACCTGTGCAACCTCTCACGACAACTAAGCAAGAACATGTAAGCATCAACCATAGGATCTCCATTGAATCGGGAAGGATATGTGCTCATGAACTCTACGAATCTGATTTGTCCTTCTATAGACATAAGAGGTAAAGTCACTGGATGTGGAGCAATCCCCAACAATATCTCATCAACACTAAAGGAATCAGTAGGAGTCGCAGATACATCTAGAGTATGAAGCCCAGAAGTAGCATGCTGAATCAAAATAGGATCCACCCTGTGAAAGAAACCCAACACTCGAACCAAACAATGCTCAATCATAGATGCGGTTATGGGTGGTGTCTGAACTGGCCTCAACCCTTCTAACTCACCAGACCTACCACTACTAGAAACTCCAGAACATGAAGAGGCAACTCTAACCTGACCCCTAGGTGGTCTAGACATCCCGATCCAACCTCTACCTCAAACTCTACTCATATCGCGCATCAAAAGCACGACCTCTGAATCTTTAACCACGAAAGAACGTGTGCTCACTAACTGTGAGAGAGTGAATAAGAGATTTTTGAATGATACAAAGCTACGAAGGCATGAGAAGAATGAAGAAATGAAAATTTCCTAAAGTCATGTAGCCTCTCGAAGACAGATAACGGACGTCTCCGCACCGATCCACAAGACTCTACTAAACTCGGCCTGTACTAATGAGACCAATGAACCTGGGCTCTGATACCAATTTGTAACAACCCAAAATAGGCACGTGATGACACTTGTCACACCCTTCTGACAAGTAAACCTATCCAAGCCCAAACACAATAATCAGGTAAATTAGATGCAGAAGAAAGAGAATAATCACCATTATATATATAAAAAAGAAGCAATTATTTAAGATATATCCCAAGTCTGGTTGTCACTAGTACAAGCCTCTAATATAGAATAGGAATAATAAGCTTCTAGAATATCTTAGATGCAAATAAAGCATAAGACATAAATAGAGAGATCTGAGAAGTCCTGAAGTCCCTCAGCTACTACCTCGATCTCGGCAATGCTAATATTGGAAGAAGACAATCTATAACTGCTACTCGGCCCAATACCTACAGGGGTGCAGAAAAACAAGAAAAAGGAAAAGGAAGCAAGAGTGAGTACGAAACCACATGTACTCAGGAAGTATCGACGATAACCGACCCTAATCCAAAGTGATGGCGAGAACCACCACCCCAACTACACAAGGTTTCCCCAATCATTCTATAACCCGCCAAAATCATAGTACTTTATCCTATCAGGGTAACCCAAGACAATGGTCAACAGGTAAACCAAATGCAGGGTAGGTACACTAATCCAGGTGAGTCAATCATCATTAACCAATACTATGGGATAGCAACAAGGAGAGTGTGTGTATATATATATAAGGATGCATCTCATGCTACCAAAAAGGGTGCTATCCATCTATCTTTCGATCAAGTGACCATCATACCTAAGTATTATCACACCTCTTCCTTTCGACCAACATATGATGAAATAGGCTAATGAAATAAAGTGAAATGAATGCTCAAACACAGTATCACAAACAAGGTCCTAACACAGAAATACGGTACACGAGTAGACACTAACACAATATGAAAACACACCAAGGATGATAATGCAATGCAAATGATGCAATGCAATGAAGTGATGATGATGAATCTTTGAAAGTTATCGCATAGCTTTCTGTATACACCCACCGAGCTCGCAGCTACCAAGTAGGACCCATGGGGGGTTTGCAACCCATATACTACTCAGTCTCAATCTCAATACCAATCTCAATCTCAATATCTCCTCTCCGCCTCGTAGATCACAGGAATAATAATCTTCTAGAATATATTAGATGCGAATAAAGCATAAGACATAAATAAAGAGATCTGAGAAGTCCTGAAGTCCCTCAGCTACTACCTCGATCTCGGCAATGCTAATGCTAGAAGAAGACAATCTACAACTGCTACTCGACCCAATACCTGCACGGGGTGCAGAAAAATAAGAAAAAGGAAAATGAAGCAAGAGTGAGTATGAAACCACATGTACTTAGCAAGCATTATCGATAATCGACCCTAATCCAAAGTGATAATGAGAACCACCACCCCAACTACCCAAGGTTTCCCCAATCATTCTATAACCCGCCAAAATCACAGTACTTTATCCTATTAGGGTAACCCAAGACAATGGTCAACAGGTAAACCAAATACTGGGTAGGCACACTAATCCAGATGAGTCAATCACCATTAACCAATACTATAGGATAGCAACAGAGAGAGAGTGTATATATATAAGGATGCATCTTATGCTACCAAAAAGGGTACTATCCATCTATCTTTCAATCAAGTCACCATCATATCCAAGTCTTATCACACCTATCCCTTTCGACCAACATACGATGGAATAGGATAATGAAATAAAGTGAAATGAATTCTCAAACACAGTGTCACAAAAAAGGTCCTAACACAGAAATACGGTACAAGAGTAGACACTAACATAATATGAAAACATACCAAGGATGATAATGCAATGCAATAAAGTGATGATGATGAATCTTTAAAAGTTATCGCATAACTTTCTGTATACACCCACCCAGCTCGCAGCTACCAAGTAGGACCCATGGAGGGTTCTAAACCCATATACTACTCAGTCTCAATCTCAATACCAATCTCAATCTCAATATCTCCTCTCTGCCTCGTAGATCACGATAGAGGGTTTGGTAAAATGTTTTATCAATATCGCCTCTCCGCCTCGTGGATCACGGTAGAGGGTTTTACAAAATGTCTCGGTGATACCAATGTCTCATGAATATGCATGTGTGATATGAGGATGCAATGCTCACAGTAATGTTAACACAAGGATCTCAAATCTATTAATACGCATGATATATGCACAAGTGAGCTCAGAATCAACTCAATGTATCAATAACTCATGATATCAATTTCCACTTGGTACCAACCGAATATATGGTCATGTAATTATCAAAATTATAATTCTCAAGCCCACTCCCGGGCATCACTATGATGAATATACAATCACATGCTCAGATAAGGCCTACAATGTCAAGTCAAGCCCCCACTCGGGCAACACAATAATAAATATGGCCTTAATGCAAAATCATGACCAACAATCATCAAGTCAAGCCCTTACTCGGCGACATAGTACATAACATGACAATTAAATGCACGCTCATAGCCAATTAACATAATTCAATGCCCCATTTGGGCATCACCACAAAATATACACTCAAGACCGGTCATAATAATATGCACATAAACCCCTACTCGGGCACGCAATGATAGATATCAACAATCTCTACAATAATAGAACGTGAGACTACCCAAACTTTGCTTGATCATAACTTAAGCTTCCTTAACTATTATAAGCCAATCTCACTCTAACTATCTTCTAACCCCAGTTATTCCATCAAATCACGATGATTACACAGTTATTCCTTAAGAGGTCACTAAAGCCCTAATCATTATGACAAAGTTCACTAAACATGAATCTATCTCCAAAACAGACATTAATACTAACATTACAGAAACACTAAGTTAGTTATCTATAATCTACTTCTAAGGATAAGCACAAGCAATATTACTAACTAAGGAAAACAATAATCTAATTATGATCTACCAAAGACTCTGGTACCCGCGGAGATGCTCGCCATTTCACCTAAGTGGGACCCCCAATCCTAAAAGAATCATCAAAATACCACAACCAAGCATACAAACACATAAACACTTTGGAAAAAATCAAGGTACAACTCAACTTGCCTTAAATAAAGACCCGCAAGCTCAAACACAGACCAAGACCTCAATCGAAAGCCCAACTCTTCTGAATCAACACCAAATGCATCCAATCACATCAAATATGACATCTACAAGTCAAAAAGAAGCTATTAATACCCATATTGACCATATTTGAAACAGGTCAAAAACGGACCTCGAAAATGGGTTTTGAAAATGAAAGGGTAAAACTAGAATTTTATTTTAAAAACACATTTTCCAAGGTTAAAGGAGCCTACATCTGAAAACCCACGCGAAAATGAGTTGAAAACAAGGTCCAAATCTAAGAAAAACCATTTTCAAGCATTATCGGCAAAACCCCAAAAATCCATCGAAAGTCGAAAAGGGTAAAAACAGAATTTTTATTTGAAAATCATAATCCTCAAGTGAAAAAGACTCTATGGGTGAAAACCCAAGCAAAAACGAGGAAGAATCGAAGCTCAAATCAAAGAAATACCAAATTTTCAATTTGGAGAAAAACTCCAAAAGCTCTCTTTTGAAATATTTGATTTAGAAGAATATAGATGATAAAGTTGGTAGGAAATGATTTAGAATTGAGTTAGGAACTTACTCGTACGAACTTATGCAAGAAATCTTCCCCAAATTCTTCCTCCCAAGCTCCTAATATGATAAAAATAATGAAAATGAGCAAAAATGGGGTAAATCCCGAATTTGGGCAATTTTCAGCAAAGAAGGTTGACTTGTGGATCGTTGACCGCATGTTGACCATGGTCAACTATTGACCAACTATCAGCAATTTTAAAAACTTATTTTTGACCCTCGAAACTCAACCGAAACCCTATGAGCATGAATCAATACTGCAAATTGATCATAAAATACTTTTCGGATCCAACGGAATGATCGGATTTACGAATAAAGGTAATTTACAATAAATTAACCCCCGGAACCCCTTTAGGCTAAAATACACTATTTTTCAAATGGAGGGTTGAAATACAATTAAAGGTTCCGAGCCCAAACCAACCATGCTACCAACCTAAAATTGATGCTCCGGATCTAATGGGACAGTCAGAAACCTCATCCGAGACTCGAACAACAAAATATTGACCAAAGTCAAACCTATCGTTATAAGGATACTCAAAACCACAAACTTAAATAAAACACTTCCGAATGCATCGGGGACCACGCCAACTATCCCCATAACTCTTAAACAAGATAAGGCAACCACGGGGAGGGACAAAATAGTCAAAACACAGAAAATTCTGAATATCAATATGAGGGTCATTACATATTAACCATATTTAATTCATGAATAAAATTTATATTCTTTTCCATGATAAAAGTTTGCTCGATATCAAAGAATTATCATAGAGATTTTTTAAAACTTCTACAAAAGCTGAACTGCAAATAATTAAAATTACTCATATTTTGTCATTGTCTTTTTATAATTTTTACAAAACTAAACATGAAAAAATAACATTACTTATTAAAGTCCTAAATATTTGGACTTTTTTCCTAATTTAAATAAGGAAGCATTTAACAATTATAATTTAGTTGATTTGAAAGTTCTAGTTATTAGAAAATTAATTAATAATTTTATCTAATGTGAAATTTATTTTTAAAGGCTAAAAAGACGAATGTCATATCACTAAGGACACTCGACATGATTTCAAATCATAAGGTTAATTTGAACCTGTTATTTTTTTTGGACATCTAATTTGGATTTCTTAACTAAGAGTTCATATTTTGTTTTGGTATTACATATTTTTTCTTTTCCTAATTTTAATTTAAAATTTTGTCATGTTTGGATTTAATAACTAAGAGTTCAACTATAATAAATTTTCATGAACATTAGTCATACTTAGGAGTCACTAATAAACGTATAGGTCCATAGGACATTAAATAATTATAATAAAATTTATATAAGGTAGAATTTTAATTACTTTTAATTCCTAAATAGTAGGACTTTCTACCTATATTAAATTAGGAGATCTTTTAGTTAATTTTAAATTTATAAATATTAGAAAAATAGTGAAAAGAAGATTTTGTCTATTGCAGAGTGTTTTAATGAAGAATAAAAGTTTCAATCAACTTTTCTAAGGACCTTCACATTTTTAATATAGTATCGATAGAAAGGACCAATTAATGGTTATTAATATCATTTTTATGCATATCCTTATAACTTTTCTTCACTTTGAAGTAATTTATACACACGTTCAAATTATTGTTGTTCAACTTTATCATTAAAGATAAGATTAAATATTTCTCTCTCGACTTTTCTTGTTTTCTCTATATATCACTATTCAATACTTGAGCATTTGAGATAATAAAGCAGTAACGTTCTTGAGCTTTCTCTTTATACACACATACGTATTATCAAGAAATAGCAAGAAAATGGATTGACGGAGTAGTGGAAGCTTTGGGATGCGGACATTAAGGTATGTAAAGGCTATTCTCTTATTTTTATGGCATGATTCTTGATTTCAAGAGTTTTGAATCTAGTGTACTATTGAGGGATATCTCGTGGAGCTTCCTGATTGTATTGTTCTCACCCATTTGAAATTGTATAAGGCATAGTAAACATGTCATATCTCGTTGTGTAGAACTCCATTTTAGGTACAAAAGTATATTTTCGAAAGCTAACACATAGCTCTAAAACTTTTATTATTATGGAAAACGATTGTTTTTCTATCATGGACTCGAAATAGGGGACGCAAGAGAGGAGAAATTTTGTTCAGTTTCCAATTTAGAAACCCCTTTGTAGACAATAAAATTCGCGACCGAGAAAATAATAATCAGGACAGAAAAATATTGCAACAATCATTTATTGATTTCAATATGTGAGTGTTACAATCTCTATGAATCCTCTGATTCGCCTTTCTAAATATAAATTCAAGGGCTTCGAGCTTGATCTTGAATTTGATGAACTTGAACTTGATTTGTGGATTTAATGAACTTGATCTTGACTTGTGAATTTGGATTCAAGGACTTTTGAGCTTGATCTTGAATCTTCGTCTTGATCTTCAGGTGTTTATGAACTTGAATGCTTGAACTTGTAGCTTATAGAGAAATTTGTGGTGTTTGATCCACGAGCTTTCTCTTGCTTATTGTTAGAATTGTTCCTCTTTTCTTGAATTATGAGACCCCTATTTATAGTTGTGGAAAGGAAAGAGTCATGGTGAAGATGAGCTTCTTTTGGCCAATCAGATTTAAGTGACATGACGCATTTTTATGGGCCTTTATTTCACTAGGCTTGCTGCATCATTTTGACATGTGGCACGGTCCTATTGGCTCCTTTACTTGACTTGGCATGCCACATCATTTGACACTTGGCGCCAAATTGGGCCTCTAGACTAAGATGATCTATTGGGCTTAACCAAGTGGGCTCATTATTTGTAGCCCAAATTAATGGACTAGCCTGATGAATTTTGGACTTTAATTAAATCCATATTTATTGGACTTAAATAATTAATCCAATTATATTAATCCACCATATTTATTTGGACTAATATATGTAAAATGCATATGATCACAAATGCCCTCACTTCGAGACTTGTCGGAGATATTTAATCTTTCGAAGACTAGGCTCGAAGTATTGACTTGACTTTTTTCTTGTTTGCGCGTCTTCAGGATACTACTTTCCATTTCGGGAATGAAATTCTTCTACTCCATAACCAATCATTCTCCAATTAGAATTAGGATGTCTATATTCCTACAAACTTGAACTGTCCCAATTCCACTCCAATTAGGAGTATGCCACCTCCTTTAGGACTTGAAAACTTCTCCTAGTTTTATTTCAACAAGGAGACTATTAATGCCTTGCTGCATCTATAAATAGATGGATGCTCTCTATTATTTTGATATTGCAGCATCGGGAGTCACACAAAAGAGAACAATGCCAGGTAATATATTCTTCTCTTTTAATTTTCGTCACTTTTTTTTCAGCCCAGCATGTTAGTGGTATAAAATTCATATCTCATTGTAGAAATATAGAAATCCTGAACGGTTTAACATTCCAGAAACTAGACTTCGAGATATACAACATATCCAAAATTCAGAATTAAACTCATTCAATTTCGTTCTATACAATTTCTTGAAACTTAGGTTTAAATTCTGTCATGCTGAGAATTTCAGATCTGCATAGCTTCACCAAAACTTGCATATCTTGATGTAGGAATGAAGAAATCACAAGACGCTTGATTCTTCCGAAACTAGACATCCAGATCTATAATATATATGAAATTCATAATTTAATACATTCTTTATCTTTTCAGATGTTATCCCGAATTCAACTTTAGATTTTGGCACACCGGCAGTTTCAGATTTGCGCGACGACACCAAAAAATTTGTTTATCAATGTGGGAGTACCGAAATCATGATACTCTTAATTCTATAGATACCATAAACATGAATCTATAACATATCCAAAATTTAGAATTTAAAACCTCCCGGATCGTTCTAGACAAAGTTTTGAAGTTAACCCTAAATTCTGTCTCGCAGAATTTCAGATTTGCATTGTCTCACTAAATAATTTATATCATGATGTCGGACCGTCACCATCAAAAAGGTGTTTTGATTGATGGAAACCAGACTTCAAGGGATTCATTCTCACCAAAACATCCTGTCTCAAGCCTATCCGCGTTGGTGATGTATGGCTTCCGAGTTTAAAATGTCTTGACAGGTAACAATCTCTCTTCTTCTTGTGCCTTTTTTTCTGTGTTGTCTTTTCCTTTCTTCTTTTGCGGGATTGAAACAAATAGCATTCATGAAAGGTCAGCTTACGGTGCGAGAGTTTAACTTCGCATCCGTCACCTTGAGACCTGACTAGTTCGGCTTCAAGTTTGGTCCCTTTCACCGATGTACTTATGCAATGGTCAGCTTAAGGTGCGAGAGTTTAACTTCGCCTCCGTCACCTTGAGACCTGACAAGTTCGGCTTCAAGTTTGGATGCTTTACATAACAAATCCGTGAAAAGACCAGCTTAAGGTGCAAAGGGGGAAATATTGTCCACCTTAAGGCATGGAAGTTTAGAGATCCTTTTAAAGATAAACTCGTGAAAAAGCCAGCTTAAGGTGCAAAGGGATAAATTTTTGTCCACCTTAAGGCATGGAGATTTATAGATCCTTTTAAGGATAAACCCATGAAAAGCCAGCTTAAGGTGCAAAGGGACAAATTTTTGTCCACCTTAAGGCATGGAGATTTATAGATCCTTTTAAGGATAAACCCATGAAAAGCCAGCTTAAGGTGCAAAGGGATAAATTTTTGTCCACCTTAAGGCATGAAGATTTATATATCCTTTCAGGGATAAACCTGTGAAAAGGCTAGCTTAAGGTGCAAAGGGACAAATGTTTTGATTGATGGAAACCGGACTTCAAGGGCTTCATTCTCACCAAAACAGCTTGTCTCAAGCCTATCCACGTTGGTGATGTATGGCTTCCGAGTTTAAAACGTCTTGACAGGTAACAATCTCTCTTCTTCTTGTGCCTTTTTTTTTTTTTTTTTTGCAGGCGATGGTATTGAAAACTTTATATTGCTTGAGCCAAAGACGTCATATGGTCTAGGCCAAAGAATTTACATCGTCTGAGGCAAAGACCTTACATGATCCGTGGTAAATACTTTTACACCATCTGAGCCAAAGTGTTGCCTTGTTCGAGCTGAAGACTTTACACAGTTCGCGGCAAAGACTTTTACATGGTCTGAGCTAAAGACTTTATGTTGTCCGAGACAAAGACTTTACACTGTCTGAGCCAAAGTGTTGCCTTGTCTGAGTTGAAGACTTTACATCATCTAAGACAAAGACTTTACATAGTCCACGACAAAGACTTTTACACCGTCTGAGCTAAAGACCTTATGTTTCCCGAGGCAAAGACTTTACATCGTCTGAGCCAAAGTGTTGACTTGTCCGAGTCGAAGACTTTACACTGTCTAAGGGAAAGACTTTACATAGTCCGCGGCAAAGACTTTTACACCGTCTAAGCTAAAGACCTTATATTGCCCGAGGCAAAGACTTTACATCGTCTGAGCCAAAGTGTTGACTTGTCCGAGTCGAAGACTTTATACCGTCTAAGGCAAAGACTTTACATAGTACCTTACATGATCCGCGGTAAAGACTTTTACACCATCTGAGCCAAAGTGTTGCCTTATTCGAGCTGAAGACTTTACACCGTCTAAGGCAAAGACTTTACATAGTCCGCGGCAAAGACTTTTACACCGTCTAAGCTAAAGACCTTCTGTTGCCCGAGGCAAAGACTTTACATAGTCTGCGGCAAAGACTTTTACACCGTCTAAGCTAAAGACCTTATGTTACCCGAGGCAAAGACTTTACATCGTCTGAACAAAAGTGTTGACTTGTCCGAGTCGAAGACTTTATACCGTCTAAGGCAAAGACTTTACATAGTACCTTACATGATCCGCGGTAAAGAATTTTACACCATCTGAGCCAAAGTGTTTCCTTGTTCGAGCTGAAGACTTTACACCGTCTAAGGCAAAGACTTTACATAGTCCGCGGCAAAGACTTTTACATCGTCTGAGTTAAAGACTTTATGTTGCCCGAGGCAAAGACTTTACATAGTCTGAGCCAAAGTGTTGACTTTTCCGAGTCGAAGACTTTACACCGTCTAAGGCAAAGACTTTACATAGTCCGCGGCAAAGACTTTTACACCGTCTAAGCTAAAGACCTTATGTTGCCCGAGGCAAAGACTTTACATCGTCTGAGCCAAAGTGTTGACTTGTCCGATTCGAAGACTTTACACCGTCTAAGGCAAAGACTTTACATGATACATACTCAAAAGAAGTCGATCACGTAATAGTTGAACTCAGAGCCACGATTGCTGAACTATCGTATTTAGTGCTAACAAAACTCTTTTTTTATTTTTATTTTTATTTTTTTGCAGTTTGAATCATCGTTTACTTCTTCGATTCAATATCTTCTTCCTCCAAGTCTCGATACCTTATAATATCGGATCACAAGGATAGCAAAGTGGAGACAAAATTGGATGTTGGTTTGGAGAACATGAGTATTCTAATTCCCATTGAATAACCTCATTTTTCTTTTGAAGGGTTGCCCCCATTGAGCCATGAATATTTGACATAAGTCCAAAATTCGGTGATGAGAATACTTGGAGACTTAACTTTCATGTGACGGATCTAGAGGGAACACGTGTATTTTGATACTCATGCAACTGAACTTAGAATTTGAAGCTCTAAGCGCCTACGTACATCGGTGAAGAGGATCAAGTCACAACGTAGTTCTGGAAGAGTTTTTTTTTTTTTTTTTTTAAGTCCTAACTTTTGCCTAGGCCGCCTCTTTCGAGATTTTCAACCTAGCGGACATTTTTTTTTTGAGCCGTACACAGTTTATACTCTTGCTGGCAGGAGTGGACATGCAGTTTATGCTCGTGCCTTAAGGAGCGTCATCTTCCCTCAAGGATAGTACTTCTTCAAGAATTTGGCGTTGATAGGACCAATTTTCACGCCATCTGCATCGACACGCTTGTAAGCGCCACTTGAATATGCCTCTTGTATGACATATGGTCCATCCCATTTAGAGGTGAATTTGCCCCCAGATTTATGATAAGTAATAATGGGCCTCCTTACTGCTAGGACTTGATCTCCAACTTGGAAGCACCTCAGGCGAACCCTTTTGTTGAAAGAACGAGATAGACGGGCTTGATAACATTCAAGATTTTGTTGAGCCTCTAGCCTCTTCTCATCAAGAGCTTCTAACTCCGCAAGGCGTAACTTAGCATTTTCTTCTTCGGTGAGTCCTTCTTAAATAGCAAGTCTTAAAGAAGGAATTTGACGCTCAAGTGGTAGGACTGCTTCAACTCCAAAAGCAAGTGAATATGGGGTTGCTTGCGTCGGTGTGCGGTGAGTCGTCCTATATGCCCACAAAGCTTCTTCCATTCGTTCATGCCAGTCTCGTTTGGATTTGGAGACGACTTTCTTCAATAGGTTGCATAAGGTCTTATTGAATGCTTCGGCTAGACCATTGGCGGCAGCATGGTACATAGAAGATTTACGCTGCTTGAAACCAAAGAGATCACAAATCTTGTTCATCAGCTTGTTATCAAATGGCTTGCCATTGTCAGTTATTATGTAATGGGGAATTCCAAAGTGGTAGATGATATTTACTCGGATAAAGTTTGCAACATTCTCCTTCTTCACTTCCTTGAGTGCAACAGCTTCAGCCTATTTTGAGAAGTAATCTGTTGCAGCCAAGATGTATAAGTGTCCACCAGAAGATTTTGGTAGTGGTCCAACAACATCCAATCCCCAAGCATTGAATGGCCAAGATGCGATAGTGGGGTGTAATATTTTAGGAGGTTGATGTATGAAATTCGCATGAAATTGACAGGCCTTGCATCTTCTAGCATAGTCCAAGCAATCTTTCACCATCGTTGGCCAATAATATCCCATCCTTTTTATGTGAAAGTGGAGCTTCGGGCCAGACTGATGAGATCCACATACTCCCGAGTGTGCTTCCTTCAAAGCTTGAACTGTTTCTTCCTCTCCTAAACATCGCAAGAGTACTCCTTCAAATGACCTTCTATATAGCGTGTCCTTGTAGTAAAGGAAACGAGGTGTACGACGATGGATGTCAGTCTTTTTTCTTGGATCTTCAGGAAGTATTCCATAACACAAGTAGTCAATAATTGGTTGTCGCCAATATACCTTTACGGCTTCAGACACAGCGACGAGATGCTCAAGTTTGTTTTCTGTATATTCCTCCTCATCTGGTGGTGGTACTACCCATTCTTGGCGAATAGTAACTCGTTTTTGATTCGAAAGAGTAAGGGTTGAAGATAAAGAAGCCAATGCATCGGCCTACTTATTTTCCTTTCTTAGCACGTGTTGGAGGGTAATTTCTCCAAGCCATCCTATCAACTTCTGAGCATAACTATGATATGGGCGTAGCTCGGGCTTTTTGACTTCATAGTCTCCCAAGAGCTGCTTGATCACCAATTGGGAGTCACCAAAGACTTGCAATTGTAGTTTTTTTATGTCGACGGCCATTTCAAGTTCGAGTATCAACGCTTGATATTCAGTGATATTGTTGGAGCAACATTGTGTCAAAGTAAAGGAGTATGGGATAACCTCTTCCTGCGGAGTGACAAATACTACGCCAGCACCAGGTCCACCACGATGTGCCGCACCATCAAAGTACATCTTCCATGGAGGTCGAACTTCAATAACCATTGCATCCTCATCAGGAAGTTCATCAGTTAGCTCCCAATTATCTGGTATTGGGTGCTCTGCCAAAAAGTCTGCTAATGCCTGTCCCTTTACGACCTTCTGAGGGATGTATATGATCTCAAACTGTTGAAACTGAAGGTACCACCTTACAAGTCGATCACTGATGACTGGTTTCGACATTACAAACTTGATGGGATTTGCTTTAGACACGAGATGAACAACATGAGCTTGAAAGTATTGCTTCATCTTTTGGATTGAGAAGACCAATGCCAAACACAACTTTTCAATAGGTGAATAATTCAGCTCATTTGGCGTCATCATTCTGCTCAGGTAATAAAGAGAGTTCTCTTTACCTTCACTATTTTCTTGGGCCAATAATGCTCCAACTGACCTTTTTTGTGCAGCGATGTAGAGAATCAGCGATTTCCCAGGTATAGGTGCCGCAAGAACTGGAGGCTTCATCAAGTAAGATTTGATATTTTCAAAGGCCTTACTACAAGTTTTGTCCCATTTGAAAGGGGCACCCTTCTTCATGAGATGGCTAAATGGTTGACATTTTCCCGCCAAATTTGAGATGAACCTCCTTAAATATGCTAGCTTCCCTTGAAGACTTTTTAATTCATGAATGTTTCGAGGCTCGGGCATCTTCAAAATTTCATCAACCTTGTGTTGATCAATTTCAATTCCTCGGTGTCGTACAATAAAGCCAAGGAACTTTTCGAAAGTAACTCCAAAGGCGCATTTCAACGGATTCATCCTAAGCTGATATCTTCAGAGCAACTCAAATACCATTCTCAAGTCTTTCAAGTGGTCGTTCTTCTTTCTTGATTTTACCACTAAGTCATCCACATAGCATTCAACATTTTTATGGAGTAGATCATCAAAGATGTTTTGCATAGCCCTTTGATAAGTGGCACCAGCGTTCTTCAAACCAAAAGGCATCACCTTTCAGCAATAAATACCTTTAGGCGTACGAAATGCAGTGAGCTCTTCATCCTTTGGTGCCATGCGGATTTGGTTATAGCCGGATGATCCGTCCATAAAAGACATCGCCTCAAAACCAGCAGTAGCATCAATCATCAACTCTGGAATAGGAATTAGAAACTCATCCTTAGGGCATGCGTTGTTGAGATCCCTAAAGTCGACACAAACTCGAATTTGGCCATTCTTCTTCCGTACTGGAACAATGCTTGATATCCATGTGGGGTACTTAACTTCACGAATAAAGCCTGCTTCAATGAGTTTGTTAACCTCATTTTCAATCAATGGAACCAAGTCGGGTCTGAAACGTCTTTGGGCCTGCTTAACAGGACGAGCTCCATTCTTGACTGCTAACTGATGAACTGCTACTTTTGGATATAAGCTAGGCATCTCCTTATAACTCCAAGCGAAAACATCCCTATATTCTTTGAGTAAGTCCATGTAAGCGATTTCTTTATCCATTTCTAGAAAAGCGCTTAGGAAAGTTGGTCTTGGGTCTTCATCAGTGCCAATATTAACTTCCTTTAGGGAATCTATTGTCGCCTTTACTCCTTCTTCAAGTTCTGACGGAGCATCGCCAGCATCTTCCTCCTCTTGAGGATCATTGTCATTGACAGATATATGGCAACACCAGGAAATATCTTCCAACTCTTCAACCTTTATTAGAGATGATGTATCGTACTCACTTTGGGTTGTAATATGATATGAGGAGCCTACACTTTCTTTTTCATCCTCATGTTCCTTGGTATAAACCACAGTATGAGTCTTTGCCTTTAACACCTCTTTGCACGAAATCACAAGCTCCGTCTGTCGCCTCATTCTAAAAGGAATCAAACTTTGAAAATCCTTTTGGATTCTAGGTGAAGAGTGTGTCATAGTGCCTTGATGACTTCTCCGAGGTTTGTTACTTTTCTTTTTCTTCAGTGGACCCAACCTCTCAAACACAGAAGTTCTTGTAGTTGATTCTCCAAGTCGATCAAAGATAGAAGGCCTTTTGCTGGAAGTAGTAGACTCCTCTTCCACAGTGATGTAGTCGCTAGCCACGCTTCTAATAGAGATACGCACCGGCGGTGGTGGCATGTACCCTAAGCCTTCACGTGCTTTCCTGGTAGTTGCTTCTGATGGGATTTTCCCCAAATTTGGTGGCTCATTAGGGTTATATCCAGCCTTTACAAATAACTTGTAAGTGTTTGGATCAAAACCCTCTTTCGTACGCTTTGAAGGGAGTGTCATATCTCGCGATGAATTTTGAGCCACAAATTCCCCAAGTGGCTTTGAGGGTAAATTTATTGCATCTATTCCTTTTACCGGAAGAGTTAGCCCCCCTAGTACATTATATTGGACATCAGATGAGTGTCCTTCTTTTTTCCCCACCTTTGGTACATAGCAGAGCACAGGAGCTGTCTTTTTCTTAAAGTACGTGACATTTCCTTTATTTGAAGTGGAGGGAGGCTTTTTAATGACCACGTTTTCAACAACCACCTCAACCTTCTTAGCTGCAAGATCATCACCCTTGGTTGATGTGACATCATCCACCCTTTTCTCCTTCACGACATAATTCTTCAAGTAGAATTTTGCATCTGCGAAGTGTGATTCAGCTTCAGTGAATGGCTTATCATCGGCCACTATCTTTCTCTCCGCTCCATTTTCAAGATACTTCAAGCATTGATAGTAGGAGGATGAAACAATTTTGTTCTCGTGTACCCAAGGCCTACCAAGCAATATATTATATGAAGTCTTGGCATCGATCACATGCATCAATACATTTGATCGTAAATCGTCCACATGGATTTCTAACTTGATGGATCCTATGGCTCTCCGACCTTCTTGATTGAACCCTTGGATCATCAAATGGCTTTCAGTAAGTTCATCAGTTGTGATGCCCAGTTCCTTCAATGTGCGAATAGGCAGGATGTTCACTCCAGACCCTTCATCTATCAGGATTCTATTTATCTTCTTCACTAGAACATAACCTACCATATACAAAGGACGATTGTGTAGTGTTTCACCAAACAGGAGATCATCGTCTGTAAATATGATTTTTGCATTACATACATGTGCTTCTTGGTGAAGAGATTTAGTAGGATTTTCAGGAGAAGGAGGGTCCACCAATAGGCTTTCGCCCTTTGCTTCTTCTTTGTCAGTACAGAAACAAGATGCCTCAATGTTGTCTTGAGTAGTCTTGGCGCAGAACCAACTTGGAAAGAATTCTTCCAAGGTCACAGGACACCGTGGTTTTTGGTGGTGATGCTCCACTACACTCGCCCTCTTTGGCAGCTCAACCAGCCTCTGTTTCCTCGGTTTCTTCACCATTCTCCTTCTGGTTGGCTTCTTGGATGAGTCTTTTCGTAGACTCGTCATCTTGTTGCGTCTTTGCCGAGTCACCAAAGTTCAACCTTCATCATCACCTTCATCAATTAGAGACTTGTCATGCTTTAATGGCTCCTCATTATGCTTTTTGAAGTTGCATATTTGGACCAGATCGAGTGAGCCAAAAGTGATGGAGATTTGATGAGAACTGGCCTTCTCATCATCAAGCACGATCTTCTTCTCATTAACCAGTTGCATGATTTTATCCTTGAAGACAAAACATTTCTCCAAAGGGTGACCCACAAGCCTGTGATACTTGCAATAGTTTGGGTCATTAGTTTTTCCAGCTTCGTCGGGCCGCTTCATTTCTGGTAGATCAATGAGCTTCAGCTTAAGAAGTTCATCAAAAATTTTGGAAACGTCAGAATCAAGGAATGCGTATTCTTTTTCTTGCATCTCCTTGAAAGTCAACTTCTGGTTTGGACGCGCTTGAGAAGTTGTCTTTACGCTTTGCTTCTTGCTCACCTTTGTGGTGAGCTTCACAGGAGACACGTTGACATTCATGGATTCTTTGTTGTCGCTTTTGGGGACAAACTTGGTCCATCTCCTGGGTTCCTGTTTGTCCTTTCCCTTTCGAGGGTCATGGATGGGTGCTACTCCTTTTCCGACAGAAGACATGCTCAACTCGATGTCGTGAGCATGAGTAGCTAACTCTTCAAAGGATTTTGGTTTAATTCCTTGCAAAATATAGAGAAGCTCCTAGTGCATTCCTTGGATACACATCTCTATTGCGGAAGTTTCACTGAGCCTATCTTTACAGTTTAGGCTAGCATTCCTCCATCGATTGATGAAGTCAATAACTGGCTCATCCTTTCTTTGATGAGTATTTGTGAGTTCTACCATGCTCACTGTACGCCTCGTGCTATAAAATCGATTTAGGAACTCATGCTCCAGTTGCTCCCAGCTATCAATTGAATTGGGTTCGAGGTCCGTATACCAATCAAAGGCATTTCCCTTTAGGGAGCAGATAAATTGCTTGACGAGATAATCACCATATGTTCCGGCATTGTTACATGTCTCAACAAAGTGGGCGACATGTTGCTTTGGATTCCCTTTGCCCTCAAATTGTTGAAATTTGGGGGGTTGATAGCCTGCAGGCATCTTGAAGCTATCAATCCTAGCAGTGTAAGGCTTGGCATACGTCAGGGAAGACTTGGTAGTAATGTCGTACTTGTCCTTAAGGGTCCCTTCAATGAACTCTTTCAATAGATCAATTGGGATCATTCCGCCAGAAGCGACTGGCACCTCCTTAGTAGGCGGTGTCTGTTTGGTAAGAGGATCTATCTCTTGAACTTCTGGAGCCTTTCCGGGTGCATGGCTAGAATCTCCATCTATTAAGCCTTCCATTTGATCCATCAACTTATCAATCCAAGTGTCTTGAGTTTGCACATACTTGGTCAAACCTTCAATCGCTTTCGCCATATTCGCAAGTTGCTCCTCTATGGATGAGACATCAGTTACCATTGTTTGCATGATTATTGGAGACATCGGAGAGTAGTACGGATTGTCACATAAGTTGATCTCTGAAGTCCTTGGCTCGCGTGGAGTAAGTGGAGATGACATGTTGGTTGAATGACCATCATTCTTTGTCCCAGAGTTTTTTGAACCAGAGAGATCAAGTAGAGCCAGAGTTTTCTTGATTTTCTCTGCCACACTGCTTCCTTCTTCTGAAGCACTTGTAGAGTACCTTGTTCTTTTTGTGGTTGAAGACCCAAAAACTGGAGTTGATGTCGTCGACACTCGATGTGTTTGTTGCTCCATCATGTTGGCCTTGCTCCTTGTGACAACCCCAAAGCTTCCAAAAGTAACATCAAGGATGCTTTCTACCTCGGCGGATAACTTGGAATTAGCAGCCTTAGAGGTAGTGGATTGAGAGTTGACCTTCTTGGAAGTCATTTCGGTATTCTTGAGCTTTGAAGTTGGAAAGTTGAGATGAGAGGTAGAGATTGTCCCACTGGGCGTGCCAGAATTTGTAGACAATAAAATTTGCGACCGAGAAAATAATAATCGGGACAGAAAAATATTGCAACAATCATTTATTGATTTCAATATGTGAGTGTTACAATCTCTATGAATCCTCTGATTCGCCTTTCGAAATATAAATTCAAGGGCTTCGAGCTTGATCTTGAATTTGATGAACTTGAACTTGATTTGTGGATTTAATGAACTTGATCTTGACTTGTGAATTTAGATTCAAGGGCTTTTGAGCTTGATCTTGAATCTTCGTCTTGATCTTCAGGTGTTTATGAACTTGAATACTTGAACTTGTAGCTTATAGAGAAATTTGTGGTGTTTGATCCACGAGCTTTCTCTTGCTTATTGTTAGAATTGTTCCTCTTTTCTTGAATTATGAGACCCCTATTTATAGTTGTGGAAAGGAAAGAGTCATGGTGAAGATGAGCTTCTTTTGGCCAATCAGATTTAAGTGACATGACGCATTTTTATGGGCCTTTATTTCACTAGGCTTGCTGCATCATTTTGACATGTGGCACGGTCCTATTGGCTCCTTTACTTGACTTGGCATGCCACATCATTTGACACTTGGCGCCAAATTGGGCCTCTAGACTAAGATGATCTATTGGGCTTAACCAAGTGGACTCATTATTTGTAGCCCAAATTAATGGACTAGCCCGATGAATTTTGGACTTTAATTAAATCCATATTTATTAGACTTAAATAATTAATCCAATTATATTAATCCACCATATTTATTTGGACTAATATATGTAAAATGCATATGATCACACCCTTATGTTCTACTGTTAGTATTTTAATAATATCTTTTTGTACAAAATGTATCTTATGGTGATTCTGAACTCTTTGCAGCCCCAAAACATATACCTACAACTTTTATGAAGTCTCTAAAGTTCAATTTCGCCGTTTACCTATTCAAAACTAAGATACAACACAAGACAGTGGGGCTGTCCAGGTTTATTATTTTGAGGATTTAATGAAATTTGTACAAACTAGGTTTACTGTTGATGTTAATTTTGATTCGTTTCAACATGGTGGAGTTATTGGAAATTTAAAAGGTATTCAATTGTGTATTCAAGGTTGTATATACTCGTGTATAAGCTGAGGAACTTGAAATAATTGTTTGGGTGACAATTTGAACTCTTCAAGCTATGATTGGACTGTTTATGTGTTAAAAGACTAAGGCTTGTGTATAAACTTAAACTTGTATTCTTGTTACCTGCTGGTGCTATTTGAAATGTTGTCTTGGTAACTTGGTTACCTTCTCGTTACTTTATACCGTCGTATCGGTATTCTTAAAGTCTTGCAAGACACTTGTTTAACTCGCCCACTTGTACGGATTGCTTGATCACTTGACATTCTTGTTGGGACTTTGTTCTTCTTATGGTTATGACCTTATCACTATTGGCATACCCCTTGATTCAGATCTTTTTCCATCTTGACTATGAATTTGTGGTTTGTCTTAACTATGAAAGTTATCCATTTATGTATGAACTAGAAAACCATTTTTAATATGGTTCTTGATTCTCTTGATTATTGGGTTTCGACCCTACTTGATATAGGATTTTGACCCTTCTTGATACAGGACTTCGGTCCTTCTTGATATATGATTATGCTTGGTGTGACGACTTGATATATATATTGGGTGATACTGGTTACTTGACCTCTTTTGAGTAGTTGTTGGAGCTTTCTCTACACTTGAGTCTTTAAATTAAAATTTGATACTTTTACTAATGAGAAAGCCAATTTTAATATGATTCTTGATTCTCTTGATTATTGGGTTTCATCCCTACTTGATCCATGATTTTGACCCTTCTTGATACTGGGCTTTGGTCCTTCTCGATATTTGATAATGCTTGGTGTGACGACATGATGTGCATATTAGGTGAAACTTGTTATTTGTCATCTTGTAAAATGATCCTATGAGCCTTATTGAAACTTAAGCCATTAAGTATCGAATTTGATACCTTTGATATATTCGTTTACTTGATTTATGTTGAGCTTATGGGGGCTTGAATAGGCTGTTGTTTGATTATTATTGTAGAATTTGGGTCAGGAGCCATTAGATGGTATTGTGACCATTCCCGACTCTCCTTCGTGAGTACGTTCAGATCTTGATAATAAATATCATTTCGCTTGTTTAAATTAAGTATTAATTAATTATGATTTAAGGTCTAAGTCATGAGAAAGTAAGTGCTTTAAGCTATTCGTAAATTCAAGAGTCGATAAGCACACTCATTTATCTTTATCCTTTATCTGTATGTACAGTCATTACTTCATGATACCTTCTCAGTTATTATTCGCCTTACATATCTGGTACATTATTTCGTACTGATGTCTACATTGCCTAGGGGACACTGCATTCATGCCTGCAGGTTATCAGGTGCACAGTGATTCTTATTACGTGTGGTTGAGTTCAACTGATGATTGATATGCTCCGTTCTTTCTAGAGTTGTTGAGTCTGAAGTCCTCTTCTACTTTATAGAACTAATAGGTATGTCGGGGCCTTGCCCCGACTAGTTGTTAGTGGTTCTTCATCTTAAAGTCTTGTAGACGTTTGTTATAGGTATGTGAGTCAGTGTGTCCTTGTTGCCAATTATATTCTTGGTTTTTGGGCTTGCCGGTCTCATGTATATATTTGTTAATGGGTTGACTTCCGTACAATTTCCAGTTTAAAACAACCTTATTGGTCAGTTATATTATTCTCTTGCTTTTATATTATGAATGATTGGCGTTGTTCGGGCTTCGTTGGACCCAACTTGTCGCAAGTTATGCTATTTGGTTGGGTGTTTGTTGGTTTGCTCAGTCAAATAACGCATTGGGTGCCAGTTGTGCCCTCTGAGTTTGGGGCATGACAAATATGTAACATTATACACTTGTTATAGTTTTATATATTATTATCTTATATTGTATATATACAATTACACAATAATATATATAATTATGCAAATTTATACACATGTATAATGTATCTACATTGTATTAGTGTGTATAAACATGTACTATATGCATTTACACTACAAAACACTTTTCATCCGCCATTAAATCTCCATTTGAATATCAAAAATCATCACAACAATAAAAGAAAAAGAAAAATTTTCATAAATTCGCAAATGCATTTCTTAAATCGTAAATGTATTCCAATCAACTAGATCTCTGATCTGTAAATTTAACAGAGAATTACTGATGAATGTTATAAAAAATATTTGATGAGGTACCTCTCTTTTCTTTGTTGGCTCACAATGAATCTAGTTGCCGGAGTTCGTGGAAATGATAACCCGAGCATGCTCTTTCCCATTTAACAGTCATGGGTTCAGCATGAATTCCAATTTTAATTTTCTCCATGTGAAGAAGATTCTATTAGTTTCATCATAGTCATAATGTTCAAATTCACTCCTCAAGGAAAAAGAATACATGAACGTCGTAATATAATTTACTCCGTTTCCCCTTCCTTACTTTTCTTTCAAGCAAAGTAAATAATTAAGGCACAATCAATGTTTGCAACCACCAATTAACACTAAATAATGAAGAAATAAATAGATTCCATGGAAGATCTCACATAAAGAAGTAAATATACAAAAACCCAACACTAAGCTAACCCCATGATCACTCAACCCTAGATATAGATCGAGCTACTCATAAATAGGGTGAAAATGAATACCCAAAAATTCTTCTTCTTCATGCTCCATTTAATAAATAAACTTCAATTTAATCCTCAAAAGTACAATATAAGACTGAATCTATCAAGAAAAAGGCAAGACTTATTGAGTTCTCAAGCTTTTCTCTCAAAAAGCTACTGAATAATAAAGTATAAAATCCTAAAAATAGTATTTTTACCTTAAAAACTCTGTAAAAAAAAAGTTGATAAAAATAGCCCCAAGGTTGGTTTACGAGCCGTATATCTACCACATATAGGGATATGCGATATGCATGTGCAAAGCATATGACCGACTGATTTTTCATTGTTCTGCTTGGGGTTTGAGATGGCATTTGCGGACCGCATATGCTGACATGCTGGCTGCATATCCTCCGCAGATGCCTAGATTTCAGGCTGTCTCAAAACTCATTTACGCTCTGTAGAAGTGATTATGTGGTCGCATGTCATGACATGCCGCCCACATATCCTTTTTTCTTCAGTATTCGTGCAATCCAACTCTTAACTTCTCTAGGATGATTTTTTTCATTCTTTTGGCCTTGTTTTGGCTTGATTTTCTTGATTCACTTTCCAACTCATAAAGCCTACAAAAAGGAAGAATGTAACTTTAAAAACACTTTTATTTACAAGAATCGGGTAATAATTTAATCTTGAGAACTCAATAAATTGGTCAAATACCAACTTATCAAGGGATCACCATGATTTAAGCAGAAATTGACTTGATGGAGAGCGGTTCACAATGGAACCAATTCTGTCCGTATATATGATTGAGAAATAAAAGAATAAGAGATGAATTTGAGAAAAAAAAGGAGAGAGGATATAAAATATAGATCAAGATGATAAGTGTGTCTACGAATGAAAAGGAGTGGGTGTGTTGGGAAGAGATGGAGAAGTGGGCTACTTCGGGCCAAAAGATGAATGGTGTCCTAAATATTGAAAGAAAACACTCAAAGTGGATTTTTTTGCTTGTAATTATATTTTTCAAAAAAATGCTTTTGGAGAAAAGCTTTTTTTTAGCTTTTGAAAAATAGGTTCTGCTACTCTCGAAAAAAACTTATATCTTTCCAAAAACTTGTTCAAACACCTCAGTTTTTAAAAATAAACACTTTTATTAATTGAGATGTAAATTAATTGCTTAATTAATGGTTCTTTATTAATATATATATATATATATATATATATATATATAGCTGGATATAAGCTAGGTGATGTGTGTATATATATATATAGCTGGATATAAGCTAGGTGATGTGGCACCTCTCAAAAGCTAGGATTCTTATTTATCTTTTTCTCAAGTTTTTGAGCTTTTTCTTATTCTTTAATTTGTATAATATGTTAAAAAATCCAAAAATCATATCATTTAGTAATAAAAAATGAAACTGCCTTTTTAAGTGAATTTAACTTAATTAAACTTGGCAACTACAATTACTATTATTGGCATTGCCCATTCCTATCCTAGGGTGTGTTAGGTAATGGAAAAGGTTTTCCTAGAAAATATTTTCTTGGGAAATAAGTGGTTTTCTTACTTATTTTCTAGTGTTTGGTTGGTAAAAAGAAAATATTATTCAAGAACATTTAGGTATAGCCTGGCAAATGCTAATGACATCGAACCCGCCCCTAAACTCATATCCCGAATACCGATCCGACTCCTGACCTGACCAGAGATCCAAGTCTAAACATCGACACCTGACGACCGATTCTCGACCCTCGATTTTGATCTGAGAATTAATTCTTTATCCCGACTAGAGATCCGATTCCCAACCTGAGTCTTGAGACCCAGGATATATCCTTGACCCCAAACCCTTCTTTTGTTCCTGGCTCCGACACCAACTCGTGATCTAACTACCGATCCCAACCCTGGTTTTATAAGTCCCACTTCGAACCCAACTTTGACTCCTAGACAAGACTTGACTCCAACTCTAGACCTAATACTTACCTCAAAATTCAACCCCGACTTAAGACCTGACCCCAACTCTCGACTTGGGATCCAAATCCAAACTTTAAACCTGTATTTGACTCTCAAATCGAAAACTAAACTTGACCCAAGACCTAGCACTTAGCCTAAGACTCAACATCGAATCTCAACTCTAGATATGAGACCAGGGACCCGACCTCGACTCTCGACTCAGGACCCAACTTTGACTTCTGATCCAGGACCTGACTCTTGACCCAACCTCGATGCCTGACCCGACCCCCACTACCAACTTGGGACTCAACTATGACTTACAAAATGGGACCTTATGTAACACCCTGTACCTTCCCGACCCTACTTGATGACATTGAACAATGTTTACTTAGGTGTCGAGAGCTACACGTATGTATTTTGTAATGTTATTGATGAGATAGTTGACATTAGTGTGATTAGGCTTTCGTAGGAAGTGTTTTGTGACTTCGTGGAGCATTTGTGGGGTTAAAAACGAGGCTTGAAGGACCTCCAAACAAAGGATATTAAAGGTAAGAAGTAAGTTAAAGAATATAACTTGAAGTATCTAACCAAATCCGCGAAGAAAAGTTGAAGAAACGAAAATTTTAAAAAAATAGGAGTGGGGCGTTCCCAGGGGTGTACCAGGCCGCTATGGGATAAAATCTTTAGCCCACAGCCATCAAGGTGGCGCGTCCAAGGGCGTTCCAGACTGCTTGTGCTCACCTTTCAAAAGTTGAAAATATTTCTAAGTCCTAAGGGTACCCGGGGACGTACCGGACAACTTTTTGCCACATTTATTCTATAACCACAAGAATATACATGGAATAATTGAAGTATTATATTAGCATTCCATTTTTATAAGATTATTCGTGGACGATCCAAATGACGGTTTTACCCTTTCGGTCAAAATAAGCCATACGTGGCTAGAATCGCTTGTTTTTGGGATTGACGCTACAAATATGAATCGCGTGAGTGGGAATATTGTTGTGACACGTATGAAATGATTTAAACATGAGAAATTATTGATTTTATGGGGTTAAGTGATTTGGGCTCAATAAAGTCCAAAATGAGGAAGAAAACATGGGCCAAGCCAAACATAGCATTAAATGCCAAGAGTGGCTAAGGATGACCCCAAGGGCTTATATAAAGGGTCAAAAATCAGATTCTTATCACAAAAAAAGTCTCATGCCAAATCTAGAAATTTTCCAAAACTTTTTCTCTCAACTTCAAACCCTAAGTCATCTTTTGGACAAGATCATCATTTTTCAAGCTTGGGTAAGTGTCTATTCTTATGGATTAATATATTATATGCATGGGAGATTATGTATACTATGTTGGTTATGCTTGGAAGTATTGAACATGGCACTTTGTGTTTTTGTAAAAGATGTGTCATTTATGGAATTTAAACTTAAAAGATGACTTGTGGTTTTGATGAAAGAACATGGTATGGATGAAATATCAACATGTATGGTGTGATTATGATCCTAAACTTTTTATTTTTCTATAAGTGTAAATTATGGGATTTTGGCCGATTTGTTGTTGTGAGGTGTATTGAAGTGAATTGGTGGAATCATTGTGATGTTGTGGTGATGGAGAAGTGTAAAGTATGAATTTGGTGTGACATGCTAGTGGTTTATGATATTGTAGTAAATGTTGGGAATATTGTGGAATTGTTGGTGTGATAGTTTCATACATGGTATTGTCAAGGGGGAAATGACATGTTAAAGCCAAACATGTAACTCATTGTCGTTATATGCCATTGTAAGGTATTGGTGGTTAATGTAAACTTCGCTATGTATTTGTGTTGTAGAGTGAAACATAAGGAATGAGCTGGACTATTGTATTCACGTATAGGATTGTATATTCGTATTGGAAGAATAAGGTATGTAAGGTTATTCTTTCCGTATCCTTCTGCAGCATATTGTTCCTATTGACATTGGGCTTGTTTCAATTCCGAGGGGTTTGACGTATATCAATTCAGGTTGACATATATTGTTATTCACATGTGTCCTATTCTTAGATGAATTATGATACACTTATCTCTTATTCATTTACTGAAGTTCCAAAGATGTCATAACGTTGTAATTTTTAAAAGAACTATCTCAACGAGAGTAATGAGGTAAAGAGAGCTTGTTTAGTTTGAATAGCCTTCTTTCCAATCTTGTCATGTTCCAAAGTCTAATAATATTATGATTATGTTTGTACCAATCTCTCACAAGTGTAAAGGTACCAATCTCATAAGATCTCATAAGAATAATGAAGAGGTAATGTACGAGTTAATATATCTATCCCTCACTAGTAAAGGTGTCAATCTCTTAAAAGTAAAGAAATGAGGTAAAACATATATGTGTGTTTTCGATAGTATCACGATCCTCAATGTATCAATCTCACACAAGTAAAAGTATCAATCTCTCCCAAGTAAGAAATGAAGAAAGGTGTGTTTATGCTATATTATTCACCCACCAATAGAGTGGATGTATGCTATATTATTAACCCACCAATAGAGTGGATGTATGTTAACCCACCAATAGAGTGGATGTATGTTAACCCACCAATAGAGTAGATGTATGTTAACCCACCAATAGAGTGGATGTATGTTATATTATTAACCCACCACTAGAGTGGATGTATGTGGATGAATGTTATTTTACAACCTACTAACCACGTAGATGAATAATAACAGTGATGAGCATGGAAGCAAGAAATAATCTCTTGCATATAAAGAACCTCTTGACTAGAAGAATCTCCGGGAGGCAAGTCTCTTGAGTGAAGGTAATTCTCTGGAATAAAGGGGTATGTGGAGGATAGTATATGAATAATAAGGATATGAAAGAATAATCATAAATGACAGAAGAAGTATATACATGGTTCCGCACATATAGAAAGAGAGTTTATTCACATTGACTATTTCTCTTATATTGACTCCATTGTTGTTGTTTTTAATTATGTATGATATAGTTCTTATGAGCCTTACATACTCAGTACATTCTTCGTACTGACCCCCTTGGGGGACTTACCTTACATGTTGCAGGTGCAGGCACTAGTAGACCTCTACAGTAGGTTGACAGTATTTGTAGATCTTTGGTGAGCCCCAGTTGGTTCTGGACTTTTCGAGTCACAGTTGTACAATTCTTTTGATGTTGTAAATGTTGTTTAAAGTGGGGACTTGTCCCTACTTTAGTTGGTCTTGTAAATGCATCTGTTAGAGGCTTTTGTAGACGTATGTGGGTATGTGAATGTAAGAGACGTATGATCCTTTTGACTTGTTGGCCCTAATGGCTAAGTTTCATATATATATATATATATATATATATATAATATATATAGATATGCCATATGTTTTCATGTTCATGACTTCCGCATAGTTGCATGAGGTCTAATAAGATTCATACGAGGTTATGCATACGAATGTACATGAGCGAAGATTGGTTCTCTCGGGCCATATTGGCTTCGGGTGCCAGTCCGCATCAATGGGATTTGGGGCGTGACACCTTACCCTAATTCCCAACTCAAGATTGAACCCTAACTTCCGACCAGAGACCCGTTCCCAACTCTCGACCCAGCACCCGGCCCCGACCTCAATTCCCAATTCGAGATACGACCTTAACTCTCAGTAGTAGACCTAACCTCAACCTAAGACCCAACCTTAATTCCTAATTTAGGATCGGACCCCAACTCTCTACTCTAGACCCAATTGTAACCCTGAGTATTGACTCGAAAGCTCGATCGCGACTCCTGAAAAAGAATCTGACCTTGATTTCCAACTTTTGACCCAGGACGTTAATCAACCCTAACTCCCAACTAAGTATCTAAATCCCGACATAGGACCCAACCCCGACTCCTATCCTAGGACCCGACACTATCTTTAAACTTAGGATTCGACCCCAACTTCAAACTCGAACCTGACCTTGATTCCAAACCCTGACTCCCGATTCAGGACCTAGATCTGAATCTGACATATTTTTTGACCCTGCTTTTGACCCGAGACTCGAGTCTCGACCGAAGACATGATATCGACTCTCGATCGAGGTTGGGCCTCAATTTTGGGTCAAGAATTAAGATTTGAAGTTAAGGTCGGGAGTTAGGTGCCAGGGCGGGGTCAAGTTCAATGGTAGGGTATAGGGTCGAGATAGGTCCCCGATTTCTATGTTGAGGTTGGATCCCGAGTTGATGTTGGGGGGTTTCTCTAGAATTAGTGTTGTGGCTGGATTAGATTGTGTCAAGTCTCGGGTCCTGAGTAAGGATTCAGGTCAGGTTTGTGATTCAATTCTCAAGTCAAAGTCAGATCAGGGTCGAGAGTCTAGTCTTGGGTCAGAGTCGGGTGTCGGGTGTCGAGTTGGGAGTTGGATCTTAGGTCGAGGTCAGAAGTCGGATCCCAGGTCGGGAGTTTGTTCTCGAAACTCGAATCGAGGTGAGAAGTTGTAGTCTGAGGTTGAAAGAGTATTTTAAAAAAAAGTTTTCCTTACTTTATGGTGGAAAGTCTTTTGCCTTAAATTAAGGAAAATGAGTCTATTGTGGAAAACATTTTCTAAAATATTTAAGACAACCAAACACGAGAAAATTAGAAAATGTTTTCCTTCATACCAAGCACACACCTAATGTTACTTTCCTTTCTCATGCCTTCTGATATTCCATGTATGAATGTGTCTCTATATAAATTTGGTCATAATTGGGTAAGTATTTTCTATTACAATTTTCAGAATTTTACATTTTTTAGAAGAGTTGTGTGAATATTGAGTTTTAATTTTCTTCTAATATTATATTTTGGTTACAGATTTATGCTTCGAACACTTTTGGCACTCTGACAAGCAATTCTCAGTTAACAAAATGCCTCATGAGCAATATAGCAATGAAGCTCAAGTTGTAGTAATAAAAGATGACGATAGAACAATAAAGGCATAAATGCACTTCCCCTAAAATTAATTACTCCCTCCGTCCCATTTTAGTTGATCATCTTACTAAAAATAAATATCCCATATTAGTTGATAACTTACCAAATTAAGATAGAATTAATTAATTTTTTCTCAATTTACCCCTACAATTAATTACAATTCCAATATCTATTCATATGCCAATGAATATCATTAATATGAGTAAAGGGTAAAATAGTAAATTTTATTATTTCATTTATGATTTCTTAATCACTGTGTAAAATGGAATGTTCCCAACTAAAATGGAATGGAGGGAGTACATTAATTCCTATCATTATTATTTTTGGTGCACCTAAACAACTATAACATCCGGAATACATATAAATGCTAATTTTATTACAAAAATGAAAATTCTGATATAACAACCCAACTAAGTGGATCGTGTGGGCACCTACTTTAATCCACCTAGATAGGAGAACCCTTACCACCCATTTAAAAGACAAGCTAAAGTTATAAAACAAAATCTTTATTCTTTTCATAATCATAAAACTTATTACAAAACTCCTTTCAATATAATAGGAGAACTTTTTCCCCCGAGGACCTAGTCTAGACATGTACAAGAGCTGCTAAAGTAAAGAATGAATATGTAAGACCTAGCTTCCACCATGGAATGAAAAGACAGAAGTTGTTGTACATCTCTAACCGCATCAGGTAAGAAACATCAATTGATCCTGCATCCAGACTATACCCCGAAAAGAGAATAGCAAGAGTTGTATCAGTACAATCCTACATATTAGTAAGCATCATCGATCGACTAGAGTTAAATTACATAAACATAATATAAAAATCTAGAATCCATCATGAACATATAATATACTAAATTAATTACTTAATCTCCTATCGCCAATTGCCACTTTTCTTACCATATTCTCACTACAAGTCCTTTTTCGATTCTTATCACTTCTTACTAATGACCACTACATTCTAATATGACACTTATTAGCAATTGATTACTTTCTCTGGTGGTGCAATAATAAGATGCTTCTGAGGTAATGATGAGCTGAATTGTTTTGAAAACTCTTGGGACTTTGGATTTAGTATTAGTATGCATAAATGTGATCTTATTTGCTTCCTGATTTGGATGATGTGAAAAGGGATCGTTGTGGGGTGTTTTGACTTAATTACGTTGTTGATTATCATGTCTGTGATGTCGGTTATAATTATCGATTGTAGTGTTATTGGTGTAATAGTTATACGATGTGTAGTTGGTGGTGGGGAGTGATGGTCAAGGACAATATCAATAATCAGTTGTCTGCACAAGGAACCCAAAATATGAACAACGAAGTATAACTCGGTTCACTCAGGAAAACGTCAAACTCTCTGAATTACTGTGTACACACATTCTAAGGGTCTTATGATTTTCCACTAGCCTTGAACTGTAAGGGATGACCTCAATCCATGTACCAAATATACCAGACAACTAGTGTCTTGCCACCCTTATCCCCAAAAAAGTGTTATGCCACCCTTATTCCAACGTTCCTACCTTTACCCCCCTTAAATTCACCAATTCAATTATAATTTTTTTTTTAACAAATCCACTCACAACAAATAAACAGTACTACTTACAAGTAAACAATACTATTGTGTGTAATATGGAAGTGAAACACTAAGAGTGTGTTTGGTATGAAGGAAAACTATCTTCCAGAAAAAGTTTTCCAATTTTCTCATGTTTGGTTTGCTTAAATATTTTGAAAAATATTTTCCAAATGAACTTATTTAAGAAAAATGACTTCCCTTCAAAAAGCAAAGAAAATATTTTTCAAAACTCTCTTTCAACCACACACCCCAACTTTCCATCCTAACTCGAGTCTCGCGTACCGATTCCCGTCACTAACCCGAGATCCAACTCTCGACCTTGACTCCTTATTCTCTGCTGAGGATATGACTCTTAACCTCGATATGAAAACCAACTTCCATCCCAGATACCAGACTCCGACCTGAAACCCGACACTCAATCCTGATCCAAGGCACAAGAGACTCCGACCCCAACATCCAACTTCGACTCCCGATCTAGAACCTGACCCTGACACCCAAAACCAACTCCCACTCCGATACTTGAACCAAGACCTTACCTCAAAACGCAACCCCAATCTCGGTACTCGATCCTGACCTCGACTCCCAACCCCAATTCGAGTGTTGGGTCTCGAGTTAGGAGTCGAGGTTGGGTCCCAAGTCAGGAGTCTGGGTTGAGGTCAGGTTTTGAGGTACGATCTCGGGTCAGGAGTCGGGGTTGGGGGTCGAGAGTTGGGGTAAGGTCCACGATCTGGGTCGGTGTCGTGCCTCGAGCCAAGAGTCAGAGTCGGGTGTCGAGGTCAGTTCCCAGGTCAGGAGTCAGGGTCGAGTCCCTAGTCAAGAGTTGGCATTGGGGTTGGGTGTTGGGTTTGAGTCTCGAGTCGAGAGTTGGGATCTGATCCAGTGTCGGGTGTTAGGGTCGGGTCTTGGGTCAGGAATCAAGGTCGGGGTAGGGGTCAGGTTTCAGGGTCAAGTTTTGAGTCACGAGTAAAGGTCGTGTCCCGGGTCGGTGTTAGGATCAGGTCTAGGGTTGGGAGTCGGGTGTCGAGGTCAGGTTCTAGGTCGGTTTTTAAGGTTGGGTCCTTGATCCCGTATTAGTAGTCAGGGTCTAAGGGCATGGTCGGGTCTGATGTGATTTGTATTTGCCTATATTATACTTATATTATTTATCTAAGGGAATGGTCGGGTCTGATGTATTTGTCTAAGGGCATGGTCGGTTCGGTTGGTGCTAATTTTTCTTTTCCTTTTTGATTGATATAATTAAGGAAAAATTATGCAAAATGTCCATCGGGTTAAATTCTTACACAAAAATAACCCTTTTTTTACTTAAATGGCCAGTTGGCCATTGTTTTTGCCAAATATAGTCACTCGGCTAAATTGTTTACATCAAAAATGGTAGGTCGCCTATTCCCATCGCTGTTAGGCCATTTGCTTTCTAATTTCTTAAAAAAAACTTTTTAATTAATTTTTTTTGCTGTGCTATTTTAAAATAACTTTTTCATTTTTTAAAATTGTTTGTTTCTCTTTTTTTAAAATATTTTTTGCTCTTTTAATTATTTCATTTCTTTTGTGGGAAAATATAAATATTTATGTTATTTTAATATTTTTTTTGTTTATACTTATATTTATTAAGGTGGGAACACATTATATTCAAATATATATCGATATTGATATATTACATATACATTACTTAATCGTTTATATAATATTGGTCTATATCGATACATTTTATATATCATTTATACAGTATTGATACACTTTTATACACCATTTATACATTATTGATACACTACATAACTTTTATACAATATTGATACACATTTATATACCATTTATATAATATGATACATGTTTATACATCATTTATATAATATCAATATGTTAGATAAATAGTTATACAATATCGATAAACATTTATACACATATATACAATATTGATACATTATATATATATATATACACTACATAACTATTTATGCAATGTCGATACAACATATTCATTGCATATACAAGTTTGAGAAGTTATATATGAATTTTTCTTGGTGATTAATAAAATTATTAGCTACCAAAAAAACAAAACAAAACTGGGCATTTAGCCATAAAACAAATAACAAAAATTATTTAAAAAAATCAAAGAAATGAAATGGGAAGAGGTCTGGAAAAATCAAAAAGAAATTAGAGAGTGGGCCAGATATTTTTTTGCTGGATATATCTTGGATCAGTTAGAATGTTAGTTTGTATTGGGCCTATACGGTGAACAGGAACAAGTTGGCTATTTTTTTTATGTCAATAAAAACATGGTTATGTTTGTTGTAAACTAATTAGTTTATTGTATATATTTGAAATTATCCCTATAATTAACTAGGAACCAAATTTTGGGTGATAAGAGTTAATGAAAATAAACTAACCTATAAATAAGAAAATGTATTAAAACTTGAAACCTAACCTTTTACAAATTAGAAAATTAAGAAGAATATTTTTTAAAAATATTTATAACTTTGAATATCATATAAATAATAATTCATAAATTTAATAAGGTCAATCAGGATCGCTCGAAGAGTGGCTAAGTTTACTAGTGATGACATACTGGAGGTCAATGAACAAGGGCCATGGTGGTTCAATTATACTTTGCAGTAACCCTTTTTTTCTTAACATATACTTTCCATTTTCACGTGACAAAGAGATAATTTTTAGCAAATCTCTCCATTGTTATATTCATTCACATATTTCTACTTGTACCATCTTATACAATGTGTGTACTTTGGGTTTGAATGGAAAAATAAGTCAGTTTGTAAATTCTCCATACATATTGTTTTTATTGGGGTCGGTTTTGTGCCTCCTTAATCTTTATATTTCTTTATCCTTTTTCTTAGTTTTCGTGAATGCACTTATACGTATTGTGAGCCCATTTGTAATGACCTGATTTGTGAAATCTTATTTTTTATCTGTTTTAACTATTTTTTTCTTTTCCGTAGTTGCTACATGTTGATTTTGAGGTGTGGGATGACTGACACGGTTCTCAATGCGATCGGGAATGATTTGGGTGAGTTGTGGTTTTTAGTGGTTTTGAAAGCTCTATAGTTGACTTTGGTCAATATTTAATGCTTGAAGTGTCGGTTGGTGATTTTGACAGTTCCATTAGATCTGAATGTCGAATTTAGATTAGTAGAAGGGTCGGGTCAGGTTCAGAACCTTTATATTGCATTTCGACCCTTCGCTTGAAACTTAAGCTTTAAAAGGTCCTGGGGTTAAATTGTTGAAAACGATCCTTTTTTAAAATCCGACTTAGCCTTTGATTTCGGAACGTCGAAAATAGCCTAGTAGCATATAGGGTTTGTTTCTGTGCGGTGTCCGTTCGAAGACATTTCAACTTGTCAAAAACTCAGTAATTGATGATATCTGGTGCAAATGAAATCCTTCTTTACGAATGTGGGCCCCAGGACTTAATGTTGACAAGGGATTAATCCTTCATCGCAATCGCGATAGTGGTGGACGCGATCGCGAAGGGTAGTTGAGTCGGGTCGGGTAATTCCCTTCTTCGCGAATGCGATAGGGCTGCCGCGAATGCGATGGTCTGAGTCGTGGACCTTTACAAATGCGAAGCCTTCGCTGCGAACACGAAATCTAATTTAGGGGCCTGGTAAACATTGTCTCTCACGATCGTGAGGTATTGTTCACAAAACAGAATAAATAGCTCAAAAGCGCGATTTTACTCTATTTTTGGAGCTACAAGTTTCGAAAAAGACAATTTTTGAGGGTTTCTTCATCGTTTTTTGTGTGGATAGCCTCTAAAATCTTATTCCCATTATTTCCCCTTGATTATAACATCAAAAACACTATTTAATTTTCATTTCAAAATAGATTTTTGAGAGATTTTACGGTAAAGCTTAAAAATGGATTTTCTTCGATTTGGACCTCATTTTTAACTCATTTTTGCATGGATTTTCGATTGTAGACTCCTATAACCTTGAGAAATGAGTTTCAAAAATTAAATTTTGAATTTACTCCTCTTATTTTCAAACTCATTTTTCGAGTCCGTTTTGGACCCGTCTTAAATGTGGGTATTGTTGGCTTTATTTTAATGCTTAAATGCTATATTTATTTGTTTTAGTTGATTCTGACACTGTTAGAAGGGGAAAAGCATTATGTTGATGGAATTTAGGCTCAGATTTCATCGCTTTGAGGTAGGTTATGACTTAACTTCCTTTAAATTGAGCTGAGTGGTTAGTAAATATGTAAAGCATGCTATGGGTTTGGGAGAGCAACTATGGGAATGATATTTCAAGATTATTATTACTATTGTGTGCTCGTGTGTGGGGCTTATATTCTTGTTGTTGCTGATTGGTGATATTATATATAATGTGTGTTGCCCGAGTGGGGGCTTTATTTGACATCAGTGGCCTTATTTATGCATTTAAATGCCTTTATTCTAGATATGATGCCCATGTGTGAGCTTGAATTGTTATTATAGGCCTTATTGAGCATTGGTTGCCTTTATCATGATAAAAACGCCCGAGTTAGGGGTTGATATGATATTAATGATGTCTTATATGCATATTTATTTCGATGGTTCCTAACTAGAGTTGATATCATGAATTGTGGATGTATTGAATTGATTTTTGGGCTCACTTATATATATATTGAACGAATTGAAGATATTGATTTCTGGGCTCACTTATATATATATTGAACGAATTGAAGATATTGATTTGATTGTGAGCATTACATTTTCATTCCATACATATATATTTATGAGATACCAGTACCATTGAGGAACTCTATTTTTTTAAAGAAAATAAGACATTGTTATAAAAACAGTCTCTATGAACACGAGCCAGAGAGGTGGGTTGTGATTTGAGATTTAAGATATAGTATATGGATTGTGAATCCCCCACGGATCCTATCTTGGGAGCTGCGAGCTAGGTAGGTGTATACAAAAAGTCATGCGATGAATTATACTATTCATCCCATTATCATTGCATTGAATTGCATATGCATCTTTCATGGTTCTTTTGCTTGTCTTGATGTGCATTTAGTTTCCGTATATTTTTCATGTATATCTGTATTGTTTTGTTTCATTATTTTTATTAGAAATTTTAGTGGAGACGGTGTGAGTTACCGTTTGGGAACTTTTCTGTTTGCAAGTGTCGTGCTTATAGTGTTATTTTACTTGTACTATTTTCTAGTTTGTTCAGTCGTCCTATGATCCTACTGAGTACAAGTGAACTGTACTCACCCCTACTATGCCCTTTCGGTGCAGATCCCAGTTCGAGTACTACATATGTAGGGTTGAGGTTTCAAGTAGAGTTGATTAGATTAGAGGTATTGGATTGCACTAGTGTCTGAAGCGGATTCCAGATCTCATCCTATCTTTTGTTATGTCTTTATTTTAGTTTCAGAGACAGACTTTGTATCTCCAGATTTGATTATGTATTAGATGCTCTTATACTTATGACATCAGGTTTTGGGGTGCTTTTGTAGTAAGTTTAGACTTTCACATTCTTATATATTATGGTTTGACTTCATTCTAGAAGTCTCTCCTTGTTTTATTTTACCGTTGTTTTTAGTTTTTGTTATCTTCAAGTGATTGGCTTACTTATCAAGGCTGGGCCGTGATAAGTGCCATCATGACCTTGTTTTTGGGTCGTGTAAATTGGTATTAGGGCTCCAAGTTTACCGATCTCATAAGTATAATAGCAGGATGTCTAGTAGAGTCTTATGGATTGGTACGTAGAAGTCCGTATCTATCTTTGATAGGCTATAAGATATCTTTAGGAAAAACTTCTCTAATTTGATTCATTTTTGTGAGGGTTGTTCAAACCCAATGTTCTAAACTTAAACTCCATTTTCTTCTATGCAGATAGTGAGGACTAGGTCCAGAGATGCCTGGGATGCTGAGCCGACACCCGATATAAAAGCTCCGGTCCAAGGACGAGGTAGGGGTCATGGACAACCTAGTGGTAGAGGATGAGCACGAGGAGCTTCCCCAGTTAGAGGATGCACTAGGGAGGCCTCTCCTGAGCCTGAGGTTGAGTATGCTACTGATGATTATCAGACAGGGTGTGTGGGGCCACCTCAGGTTCACAGAGTTCAGTTAACACTCCAAAGCTTCAGGATTTGTTGGTTCTCTTTTTGAGTTGCTTGGATGGTGTTCCTTTGAGTGTATCAGGTGTTCCTCAGACTTAGAGTGGTGTTTCGCCATCTATTCCGACACCTACTTATGGTATTCCTACTTTAGGGGTGCAACCATCATCTGTATCTCTCCTACATATGGACTCCTTGCCTACCAGACTTACTATTTCTCTGGTTACTTTGTGTAACACCCCGTACCTTCCCAACCCTACTTGATGATGCTGAATAATGTTTGCTTAGGTGTCGAGAGATATAAGTATGTATTTGGCAATGCTAATGACGAGAAAATTTAAATTTGGCCACGCACATGCGAGTAGACCTTCGTAGGAGGTGTTTTGTGCTTTCGTGGAGCATTTGGGTAATACCCCGTACACATACTAACCTCATTTGGTGACTTGAAGTCATGTTTATTTGATGATAAAGCTCACTAAGTAAGTATTTTGTAGTGTTTTGATAGGGTATTGGACGATATGCAAGTGTTGGAAAAAGTGGCCGAAAAATTCAGCAAAGTACCAAGACTTGCGCCACTCCCTGTTTCAGGGTGTGTGGCGCAAGCCACCTGATTCAGAGGGCAGCAGGATCTCGCGCCACTGCTTGCTTTGCAGCAAGTGGCGCAAGGCACAACATATTGTGCCCTTCCGCGCTCATTTTGTAACGCGATTCTACGTCGATTCTTAGATGGTTTCTTTTGGTTCTTTGGAGTTCTTTGAGCATTGTTAAAGCTTCAAATACTTCAATACACTCCTACATACTCCTACATGATCAAAGCATGAAAGATAAATAGTTATTCAAGATGTTCAATAAAGCCATGGGCGACTAGAATTCCTATTTTTGCGAATGAGACTACGAATGAGAAACTCGTAAGAGAATATTGTCGTGAGATTATGGAATTATTGAAACATGCTATATATATGATTGATTATACATGGAATTTGGTGGGCTAAGTTGAGATAAGTATTGGGCCCAATTTGAGGCCCAAAGTGAGCCAAAATGAGAAGAAAAGCATGGGCCAAAATGGGTCAAAAGACCCATTCTTCCATTGACCTTCTAGACAAAGTATTAAATGCATTATTAGTGGCTAAGGATGGCCAAGAGGGTCTATATAAAGTCCCCAAAAATCAGATTTTTAATACACACAACACACATGCTTTTCTATCTTTTTTTTCTAGAATTCTCAAGAAAGCTTCTTTTGGACTCTCAAACCCTAAGTCCACTTCTTGGGCAAGAGCATCATCCTACAAGTATTGGTAAGTGTTTATTCTTGTAATTTAATATATTATGTACATGAGAGGTTATGTATATCATGGTAGTTATGGTGGCAAGGTGTTGAATAGTGCACTTTTGGTTTTTGATAAAAGATGTGCATTCTTGTGAATTAAACTTGAAATATGACTTGTGGGTTTGATGAAAAGGCATGGTATGGATGAAATACCAACATATATGGTGTGATTACATTAAGAAACTTGTTATTTCCATAAAAGTGTAAATTATGGGATTTTGGCCGATTTGTTGTTGTGAGGTGTATTGAAGTAATTTGATGGCATAATTGTGATGTTGTGGTGATGGAGAAGTGTAAAATATGAACTTGGTGTGACATGATCTTGGCTATCATGTATTGGTCAATGTATGGAATATTGTGGGATTATTGGAATAATAAATTCATAAATGATATTTTGGTCAATGTTGGGCATGTTGTGGTATTATTGATATGACCATGCCGAAAAGGATATTATCAAGGGGAAATGACATGTTAAAGCCAAACATGTGACTTGTTGTTATTGTATGCATTTGTAAGGTAGTTGGTGGTTAATGTTGGTTCCATTATGTATTTGTGATGTAGAGTGAAACGTAAAGAAGGAGCGGAATTGTTGCTCTCACATATTTGATTGTGTACTTACATTGGGAAGACAAGGTATGTAAGGTTACTTGTCCGTATTTTTCTACACGGCAAATGGTATTCACATTGACATTTCACTAGTCTTATCCCGAAATGTGCTAAGGTATCCGATATCCGTTTATCACTAGTCATTGTCATATATTTTCTACTCATGGATCATTTGTGAATCTCATGTCTCATATTCATGGTTAATGTTCCGAAAGCTCAAATAAAGTTACGTACCAATATTCCAATAGTGCCTATACTTGTGTCTCTTGTTCATGGATTATTATCCAATGGTTCCAATGGTATCATGGTGCTAGTAATGTGATATTTCTCATTGATATTTATTCACATGTCCTTCACTCATTGGTCAATGATTCAAAGTTTCCAACAATGTTATGTTCCAAAGTTCCAAAGTTCCAAAGTGATGTTATGACTATCAAAGTATCACTCTCAAAGTAATGAACAAAGTAATGCAAATGTGGTCAATGATCAAGTACGGGTGGCAAGTCTAGGGGCGTAAGCCTAGCTCGACTCGATCCCGAGGTTTGGATTTATGGGTGGCAAGTCTAGGGGCGTAAGCCTAGCTCGACTCGATCCCGATGCATTGATGTATGGGTGGCAAGTCTAGGGGCATAAGCCTAGCTCGACTCGATCCCTACACAATGATATGATATGAAAGACCCACTGATCAGTAGGGGCCCGGGTACATTGTTATCAGTGAGCATTGAGATAAAGAAAGTAATGAAAGTAATGAAAGCAATCCACATGGTTTCCAAAATGCAACATGGTGACTTACCCACATTGATTATTCATATGTTTTGAGTTCATTGACATATTCTTGTATTGTACAGTTTCATCTGAGCCTTGCATACGCAGTACTTATTTCGTACTGACCCCTCTCGGGGAATTTACCTTACTTGCTGCAGGCGCAGGTACTAGTAGGCCGCCACAGTAGGTTGCCAGCTGTTTGCGGTTTATTGGTGAGCTCCAGTTAGTTCGGGGCTTCTCCGAGTCACAGTGGTTCATATGCTTTGATATTGTACATTGTGTATAAAGCGGGAACTTGTCCCGACTTTCAGTTGGTTTTGGTCAATGCATCTGTTAGAGGCTTTTGTAGACGTATGTGGGTGTATGTGTATAAGATTATAGATGAAATCTTGACTTGATGGCCTCAACGGCCAAGTTTCTCATATGTATATACGTCATATGTTCTATGCTTTTCGATTTTAGCCCCTCATGTTTCTATGTGATAGTAGTGTTTCCTATGACATGTATATGAATGAATAGAAGCAAAGATTGGTTCTCTCGGGCCTTGTCGGCTTCGGGTGCCAATCACGCCTCGTGGGAGTTCGGGGCGTGACACTTTGGGTAAAGTGATGTCTTTTGATAATCAGAAGAGGCTTGAGAGGTTTATTTGCTTGGGTTCGCTTAAGTTTGGCGAGTGCGCCTATGAGTTTCTGACTGATAGCCAGGAGAATTTACATAATCTTGGATCCCTTTAGTCTCATGTAGTTGCTTATATGACCTATCAGTTGACAAATGTGGCTAGGGATTGGTGGAGGTCGCTTGCCAGTTGTAGGCTTTTGGGTTCGCCTACTATGATTTGACTCAGTTTTTTGAGGCCTTCTTGGAGATATTTGTACCGTATAACTTGAGAGATTAGATGAGGGATGAGTTTGATTATTTGGAGTAGGGCTCCATGTCTATTGCCGAGTATGAGGCACGTTTCCACGCTCTATCCTGATATTCAGCTGCTAGCATCTCCACCAAGTGTGAGAGGATTCATATGTTTATGAAGGGTTTAGATGTTTTGTATCAGTTGGCTACAACCCAGATAGTAGTTTTAGGGGAATGTTTGTAGAGTATTCTTGAGCACGCCAGGATGATTGAGTTTATTATCCAGGCTACTCAAGGAGGCACCAAGAAGGCGCGTCATTAGGGAGAGTTTAGTGGACACGTCTCTCGAGGTAGAGACTTCTCTAGTAGAGGTTCCTGTAGTTGTCATGGTAGGCCGATTCAGTTTACATTACATGGATCAGGTGGTAGGCTTTCAGGTGGCTAGGTATCAGGTTATGCCAGTGAAAGTTCCAGGTTTGATTCTTCAGGCCAAGGTGGTCATTCTAATTCATTCATACCTCCTCAGATTGAGTTAGGCCATAGATGATGTATTGTATGAGACGATTTTGTCCATGTGGATAAGGATTTCCCTCGATATGTGTTTGGACCTACTCAGAAGAATTCTCAACTTTAGCTCTGCCCTACTCCAATTTCTGCAGTGAGAGGTGGTTCACAAAGTGGTAGAGGTGGTGCTAAAGGTGCTCGAGGGAGAGGTAGAGGAGCTCATGGTAGTGGATGCAGGATTTGTCAGTCTAGGTGACCTAAGACAAAAACCTATGATGCAATTATTACAGGTATCGTCTTGATTTACTACAAATTTGCTTTCGTGTTATTTGACCCTGGGTTTACATTCTCCTATGCGCCTAGATATTTTGCTTCTAGTTTTGATGCTGCATGTGAGCCCCTTGCTATTCCTCTTCATGTATCTACCCCTGTAGTAGATTCTTTAATGGTGGATCTGGTGTACCGATCCTGTGTGGTTACCTTTGGGGGGAATGAGACTTGGGTAGACTTGATTCTCCTAGATATGGTAGACTTTGATGTTATTTTGGGTATAGATCAGTTAGCTCCCTATCATACTATTTTGGATTGTTATGCCAAGACCATGACCTTAGCTACACTAGGTGTGCTGATAATATCTTGGATGGTTATGCTTAATTGGGTCCAAAGAAAGTTATGTCTTTTCTACGTGCTCATCACATGGCAGAAAGAGGGTGTTTGTCTTATTTTGCTCATGTTCGTGATACAAGTGTTGCCTTACCGCCTTCTATGGGTTCTATTTGGGTTATTTACGAGTTCACAGATGTGTTTCCTATAGATTTACCTGGTATGTCTTCGGACCATGATATTGATTTTGCTATTAATGTGGATGATGTCGCCCAAACTACACCTCTAAGAAAGTATAAAGAGGTTGCTAAATCAAATATAGAACCCAACTAGGTTGGGGTCGATCCCACAGGGAATAGGATGAAATTATATCGAGTGCTTGTCTGAGTAATAGGAAAGTAAGTAAAAATAGGGGTTTTTGTAAGCAAGTTGTTACATTAACGATTGTTGATTTTTGGATTTGTAATCAATATGAGAAATAAATTAGGACTGTGATCCCCAATGATTCCTTAACTCCAGCGGTTGCTTGTGCAGACAAACTGTCCCGCTGCGTTGTATGCAAAATGTAACAAGTTAGGTTTATCTAAACTTCTGTCGACCTTTGGTTAGACGAATTTCACTCTTCTCCTCTTGGTCTCTGAGTGTCGTACTACTAACCCTTGTCCTGGATCTCAGATAACTATCCCTGTTACGATTCAAGTTATTAGATGAAGGGTGATAGCTTCAAATCTTTGATGTTATTCCCTTTTCCCAATATCTCTCTCTCTCTCCAGAAAGTCTAGAATTCAGGCGAGTTTCTAGCATTTGCAACAGTTAGAAGATCAATCACAATGAAAGAAATAACAATACATGCATTCACACCGATTCAGAATTGCTTTGCACTTAATCCGTTTCGTTAATTCCTCATGGTTCACACAACCCTAGTTGATTTGTTTAGTTACTCATGATTGCAAGAACACAAGAAGAATTCAATGATGAAAACATAATTGTAAACTCACAATAAGAAGAAAACTCTGAAATCTCAATATGAATGAACAGCCTAGAATCGATGTTCCAAGATTACAAAATCAATAATGTGTTTATGAACTCAAAATATTGAAAATATAATACAAAATAATGTAATTTACTAACTCTAAACATAGGACAACATAGGAGTATTTATATATACAAGGTGAATCCTATCCTAAACAAAGTAGGAGAAAAAAGTCGGCAACTTTCCATGGTTCCGTGACTTGGTATGGTGGAACCAACCCACGTCATGTGGGTCCATCTCGTAGAAATCAGGCCACTTTACAACCTTCAGGAGTTGACCCACAGTACCAACCTATGTGACGTAGGTCGACTCACAGTCCCTGCCGTGGGTCACTCCCCGAGTTTCGACTTGGCTCTTTAATCTTCAAATGTTTCATTCTAGTGCATGCTTCTTCCTTTCTTCTCCATTTTGCTTCCATAACCTATTTCCCTGCAAGATAGGACATAAAACACATCATACCAACCAAACATACACAAGTTATTGCATATTTTCCTTGTTTTAAGCATCGAAAGTCCCATAAAACCATGGCACATCAACACCCTCAACTTAGAACGTTTGCATGTCCTCAGGCGAACAACACAAAATAAACACATTCAATGCTTAACTAAGAGAAATGTAAGATACCTACGACAGTCGACTCATTGCTTTTGGTACCAAAACTTTTTTGACCTCTCCTATTTGCAAATCAAAACCACGGTGTGCATATATGCAACATATTATCATGACACAAAAGGTATCAAATGATGGCATCAGATTATGAACAAACAACAAAGCATATATTGCAAATGAGATTATCTGAACAAATAACAGCTAACAATGTAACCCATGTACTCTCATAACAAATAAGTGCCATACACTCACAGTATACTAATAAATATCAAAGTCGGGACTGGGTCAAAACACTCTTTCTCAAAAAGAAGTTCAAACAATGTACGTGAAATACTACCTACCAGTTCATGCATTTCTGTCTATAGTCATTCTGCCTATAATACTAATGCCATAACAAGATCCAACAACTGTCACAAACTAACACACTACACACAGTCTAAAATAAAATTTTTAGGAGAGGTGTCCTTTAACAATCAAAAAGCATCATTATCATTCAAAGTTCGTTCAAAATTGGACTGCACTAAGGTTTCCCTATTTTTCTCCTAATTAAACATGAAAACACATAAATAATATAAATAACAACCTAAATATGCCAATTCTATTATGATAGCACACTCGGGGGAAAAGAAACACGGCAATAAACCCCCCCAAATGGTGGTATACCCCCACCCCCAACTAAATAATAGTGCACTGCCCTCAGTGCACAACTATCAATATAATAAGTGTAAGGGAGTGAAGATATACCTGCGGCACCCTAGGCACTGGATGTGGGCCTGTACACAGTAGAATCATCAATGTGTTCTCTGGGCTCCACGCTGGGTGCTGACGGTGGAGCGAGTGGCTGACTAGAAGACGCACCTAGGGCACGCTGCTCATGGTCAATACGGCTAGCATGGTACTCAGACCGAGAGGCCTTAGTCTCCCTCTTCATATCTCTCTCAAACTCATCATCACTCTCACCTTGGCCCTAGAGACTCCGTGGCCTCTTGCCCCTATAAGTAGGTGGCTCTTTATCATCAAACAAATCCACTTAAAAAAATGGCGCTGTGGGTACCAATGTCGGTATGGGTGGAATGATAAGAGTATGGCTAACTACTAAATCTTGAACCTCTTCCCTCAATGTAGCCACCTCCTTTGTCAAACCTATCAAATTCGGGATATGGGCCTCTCTCAATCGGCTACCCATTCGGTGCTCAAAACTGTCAATCTGCCCATTTAGCTCATGCATAAACCTCTCCATATTAGTAGTGATGCAAGCCTCAACTCTCACCTCTGAAACATCTATCGGAGTCCAAACCCATGGCTTAAGTTGAGATACCAACTTAGCCATCTGGGCCTTTGTGTGAGCCTGTCGCTCAATAGTCTGAGTCTTTCTATCCATTAACTGCTGTAAAAACTCGCGTAAGACTGCCACCATACTAGATAGGGGTGGTGGTGCGGTAGTACCTACTACCCCCCATCAATCACTGGGCTTGTGCCCTTAGTAGGCAACCTCCTAACCTCGGGCCCACTAACTGATGCTGAAGTGCTAATTGGTTTCTCTTGATCCTCCTGCCCTTCAAAAAGGGCTGCGCCTGATGAAGTAGAGGGCTGAGACCTCTTCTGGGAAACCGAGTTAGCACCTTGCTGCTGTATCAACCATATATTAGCTATGCGGGTCACCTTAATGTCGTGATCTACTATCGGCATCGTGACCACACCAACAATATTACACAGACCTTGAATCAGACAGGGGAAAGGGATGCTAGTAAAATCTCTAAAGGAGCGCTCATGAATCTCCTCAATAATGTAGCGGACGATGTTGATGTCATATCCAGCCATGATGCTCGCTATTAGAATAGCTCGGTCAAGTGTAAGAGAATTATCCGCACCTGTAGGACTGAGGCGGTTCCGTACAACTGACCACCAAAACTTGCCCGCAAAGTGAAGTGAGGACTTCTTAATAACCAATTTCTCTGCTACCCATATATCATCTACCCCATTCTCAGTGATATACTTTGCAACCCACTGTAGTAGCTCTAAGAACTGATCGACATCCTTCATTTTGTTTCTATTTATCACCGTCTCCATGCGGTAATCAAACTCAGCAGTACTAGCTGGAATCTCATGTTCGGCACCAAACAAGAACCTGTGGATAGTCTGCTCGGATATGTCTACTCTGGTACCACGAACTAACGTGTGAGTCAATGGTGGTTGGTCCCAATATCACTGCTCATTTGGTGTGATCAATTCAATAGAAGCAGCATATGAAGCATAAAACTCGCGGACCAACTCTAGGCTATAGCTACCAGAAGACCTCATCATCCATCTGAATCCATAGCGGTCAAACAATGACTTAATCACAGGTAGAGCCTTCAACTCATCTATCTGATATTGGGGCTCCTCAGTGATACTTCTTTTACACGTACCCCACTCAGTCGGCTCTGCATCCCAATCATAAATGGTTTTCATACCCTAAACACACCACTTCCTATTTTTCCTTCATACTGCAGCTGCAGCCCGCTGTGCAACTAACTGTCTCTGTGAGGAAGTCGTCGAATCCTGGACACTAGTACCTGACACAGAAGCTATCTCAGCAGCCTCACAACTATCACCTGACTCAGAATCATCCGTACCCTCGGCATTCTCATCAGTCCCAGGTGCATCATCCCTGTTTCTAATATCGCCAGTTGCAGACACAGCCATCCCCACATCAGACTTGGGGGAGGAATCAGATGACTGAATAGGAATCAACGGTGTGGTAGGTGGCAGGGACTATGAAGTAGGCTGAGGTATGGCGTGGGTTGCAGCTTGCTCCCGAGCTCGTTGCCTCGTGGTGTGAGGCACAATGGCAGAATCATCCCTAGCAATCTCATAAACCTCTTCGAACTCACTTTTCTCAGGATCCGAAGGCTCATCTCGCAGCCTTGTTGTGAATTTTGGGTTCTTAGTGCTGATTCACAAAGAGGAACCTATATCTCTGCGTATGGGGTTTCCTTTTGGTGGTATTTGGTTCGAATGGATCTGGTTTATGTTGGTTGAGGTCGGTTCGAGTTCGTGGGTCTAGGGTAAGGGTTGAATTTAGGGTTTTCAAAATTTGGGTGTTTGCGGATTTAGGATTTTCGGGTATTAGTAAGTTAATATGGATGAATTGACGTGTTTGTACTTGGGAAAGTTAGTGAATTTAGGATTGGAGGTGTAGAGTTGGATGAATTTGGGCAAAGGGATCGGTGTTTTTGTTGTGTTGAGGATCAGATTTTAGGGGGTTTTATTGGGTGAGGCTCAATTTTTATAAAAGTTTAAGGAAATATTTTTGGTTGGGTCGGGTTGAATCTTGGGTTTAGCGTATTTATGAATTTCACGGTACCGGCCCATGTCACGTGGGTTGACCTATGGGACGTGGGTCACCAGCGTGGATTGAATTCCTGAAACATAAAAATTTCCACCTCATTTCTATGGTACCAACCCACGTCACGTGGGTTGACCTGCGAGACGTGGGTTGAATTCCTGAAACATAAAAATTTTACTTGAATTCCACGGTACCTACCCACGTCATATGGGTTAACCTATGTCACGTGGGTCCCTGGCGTGGGTTGGATTTCGTAACTTGAACATTTAGTCTGATTTTCACGATACCAACCCAAGTTATGTGGGTTGACCTGTGCCACGTGGGTCACCGCCATGGTTTACGCTACACACTTTTTAGTTCACAACTTTATTTTCAACTCATCTGTTCTGCATCATCATCTGCACCTGACAAGGAACAAATCACAACTTGTATCAATCCTTGGTTTGCCTCCCAAGCAACTCTTGATTTAACGTCGCAGAATGATGTAGCTAGGTTGGTTAATCAGACTTCACCAACCAACCCATGGGTTGCCTCCCATGAAGCCCCTGATTTAACATCAGGACACGAACCAACTCCCTTTACTACTCATACTTCATCAAGACTAAACTCCTCACACGTCCTTATGTCTTCTGTGGTTCGTACATAGTGCTTTACACACTGACCATTGACCTTGAAAAGGACATCATTATCACCTTTTAGCTCAATTGCCCCATGCGGGAGCTCCCTAACCACAGTGAATGGTCCAGACCATTTAGACCTCAGTTTTCCAGGAAATAAGCAAAGTCGGGAGTTATAGAGAAATACCAAATCTCCCGGGTGAAATTCTCTTCGTTCAATCTTCTGATCATGATATAACTTCATCTTTTCTTTATAGAGTGCTGAACTTTCATAAGTTCGGAGACGAAATTCATCCATCTCATTCATTTGATCTAATCTTAATTTAGCTGCTTCACTTCATTCCAGATTTAACCCCTTTAATGCCCATAATGCCTTATGTTCAGGCTCGACATGTACATGGCACAATTTTCCAAACGTCAGCTGATATGGAGATGCTCCAATTGATGTTTTGAATGCAGTTTGATATGCCCATAATGCATCATCTAATTTTTTGTCCCAATTAGTCCTGTTGGCATTTACTGTCTTCGCCAAGATAGATTTAATCTCACGACTAGACACCTCAACCTGCCCGCTTGTCTGAGGATGATAAGGTGTTGCCACCATATTTTTCAAGTAGGGCTTTGAACAGCCGATGCAGTTCGAGGTGTTTCGAATCGTGAGAATATGTTCTTTTTTAGAAACGCTGTGACACTCCTTCCTTCATTAATGGGAAGTGTAATTTCTTCCATCCACTTAGAAACACAGTCAACAACTACCATGATGTACTTCATCCCATGCAAACTCACTAACGGGCCCATAAAGTCATTACCTCATACATCGAACAAGTCGAGCTCAAGAATAGACGTCATTGGCAGTTCGTCTTTGCACGAGATATTCCCCTGCCTCTGACATTGGTCACAAGCCCAAGCATAGTCATGAGAATATTCATAAATGGTGGGCCAATAGTACCCACATTGCAAGATTTTATGGGCAGACTGCTGTCACGACCCAAATTTCCATGAGTGGCACCCACACTAATCTTTCTGTGGGAGAACCATCTAACACGAACCATTACCCAATTATTTATTCAATATTAAGAAGGGGTTATCATAAAAACCAACTTAATGGTAATAATTTCAAAACTAATCATTAATGATGCTGAAGATCAACAAACTATCTACTATAATCCCCAAGCCCTGAAAATCATCGTACAAGAACTTCTAAAATAAAAACCATGACTAAAAGAAATATCCAAAATAATGAAAAATAAAGAGTGTCTCATTGTCCGAAAGAAGTACAAGAACTAATATGATGATCCATGGCAGCCTGGAGATGGAATGCTTACCCTTGTATTGAAATTAACTATCAAACGCTAGAGATATGGTCGTGTCTGAGCCTCCGAAACACGTTCTGCACTCAACAAAAGAATAGTACAGGGTAGTATCAGCACAAGCCACTATGTACTGGTAGGTATCATAGGCCAACTTAATTTAATGGCATGTATACAACATAAATCAAATAACAAGTAAACAAGCATCAACGCATAGTAAATAATTCAATGAATCAAAAAATACATCAATGAAGGGCCAAACAATGCCCACAAACAAGCTATGTAACCATCAAGAGTATCAACTATAAAATCAACAATAATACTATAAGTAAAACTACGTCCATCTCAACCTCACCATTAGAACACCATTAGATCGTTATCAACTTATTAACCACCTGATCTCTCAAAACCAATACTAGCTTGTACACACATGCTAGGTAATGTGACCCCTGGGATGTACTGTGATAACCCATGCTAGGCTTTTGTGTCGCCCCTGGGATATTATTAACCCATGCTAGGTGCTTTGACCCCTGGGATGTTCTGATGATAACCCGAGCTAGGATTTTTTGTATCCCCTGGGATGTTCTTATGTTATATTGGGATCGACCCATGCTAGGTATTTCAACCCCTGGGATACCACCCAAGATTACTCATCGATTATACATTACTTCTTTCTCTTATTACTCTTCCTTTCATTACTTAGCTATACCTTGTGACTGAAACATTTTGTGACACTTAAAACACATACATACATTACTTCACATCTTTACTCTTGTAAGATTGATATCTTTGCATGTGAGGGATAGATACATTAGCTTACACATTACTTCCTTCATTACTTCTACGAGATTGGTGCTATTACTTGTGAGAGATTAGTACAAACATAATAATAATCTTATTGGACTTTTGGAACATGACATACTTGGAAATGCTATTCAAGAATAAATAGATTCTCTTTACATCTTACTCTTGTTGAGATAGTTCTTTTAGAAAGTAAACATTATAACAACTTTGGAACTTCAATCAATGATTATGAGATAAGTGAATCATAATTCTGCTAAGAACAGGACACATGTGAATAATCATATACCTCAACCTAAACTGGGATACTCTAGAACACTTCGGACATGAGTAAGTACCATAACAAGGTGAATACTTTATGCTGCAGAAAGATACGGAGAAAGTAACATTATATACCTTGTCGTCTCACTACGTATACACAAGCCTATATGTGGTTACACTAGTCCAGCTCCTTCCTTATGTTTTACTCTACAACACAAGTACATAACAAAGTTCATGTTAACAAACAACTCCCTTACAGACGTATAAGTGTCACAATGAGTTACGTGACTACTATATAGCATCGTTTCTTCCTTCACATTACAATCCATTGTATTATCATACCAACAACACCATAACCTTCCACACATTGACCAAAATATCACACATCAATAGCATTTCACATCACACTTACCCTTTATGCTTTCTCATTCGTATTCCGTCATAATTACTCCTATCAACTTGCCTCATAACAACTTATGAACAACAATAAATACTTAAAATATTCCAATATACTTCCATACGCCCCTTTAAAGTCATTAAAACGGCATCACAAGTTGCTAATTATATCCATAAAGGGTATAGGGGCCTTCGGGGGTCAAAGGAGGACAAAAACATGCAAAACGGTGTTTTGGAAGGGACCTGCACCCGCAGGTGGCTGACCTGTGGCCGAAGATGGCCCTTGGAAGTGTCCAGGGGCATCTGCGTTGCAGGTGCCTCACCTGCGAGGGCGGATGCCCATTTTTGGCCAAATTGGTCTCTTTTGGGTCTTTTTATGCAATGAATGGTCCATGATCATAACTAAACTTCTTTTAACATATTTTTGATCATCTTATATGCCAAAAATCAGCCATGGTCTCACAACACACATAAGCATCACCAAAACCTCACTTTCTTTTCAATCCGTCACCAAATCCATAACCAAATTTACAACAACAATTACAAACATTATACACAAGGATAAAACAAGGTAAGACTATAGTCATATCTCACATGTCAATATTAACTCCATCAAGTTCAATTCCTTCAAGACCACAAGTCTATGTTCAAGTTTACAAGACAAACCATCCTCCGATTTAGCAAACACAAATTATTTTACACATAGTGAACTTCTCACACTTCACCAACATAACCAACATGATATAAACCATCTTCAATGCATAAAATATATTAAAACATGTGTAGACACGTGATTTTTGACCCTCCCCGAGCTTTAACCTATTTTTTGCATTAAATATTTATTCTATGTTTAATTATTATTTTTAGCTTTTATCTCATTCTTATAGGTTTATTTGTAGAATTTTTTTTATAAAATAGAGTCACATTTTAGGATAAGTTTTGTTTTTACTTTTCGTATTAAAAAGAATTTTTTTTTTTTTTAAAAATAAAATAAAATATATTTTTCTTAATTTAATTTTTAATAAATAATCTAGTGGTTTAAATATTTTCTTCAACAAGATATTAGGACTAGCTATTTAACTTTTCTATATTTTTATTAATTAGCTAATACTACTTTAGTTATTTATTTATTTTTATAAATTTATTTATTTATTTATTTTTATAAATTTATTTATTTATTAAAAAAAAAAAAAAAAAATATTAAAAATCCTAAACTACCCCACTCCCTCACATCCCCCCACAATCTGCACACACACGTCCCCCCCTCCCTGCACTACACACACATGCACTACACTTTACTACTACAACACACACACACCATTCCTATATAAAAAAAACATGCACACACATGCACAGGGGAAAAAAAAAAAACGTACACAAACAGAAAAAGTAGGCAAAGAAAGAGAGAACAGAAAGAGGAAAAGAGAGAAAAAAGATAAGAAAAGAGGAGAAGAAAAGTCAGGAGGAAAAACAAAAAAAAAAACAAAAGAGAAAACAATACAATTAGAAGGAAAAGGAACAGAGAACGGACAGAGATTAGGAGAAGAAACAACGAAAGGAAACAAAAAAAAAAAAAAGAGTAAGAGAGAGAGAGGGAGAGAGGAAGAACCTTGTTAGCCAAAGATAAAGGCACAATTCTTTCCTTCCTAAACGTCACCATTGTCCAAATACCATAAACTTTGGAGAACAAACAGTTGGGGTAGAGTCGAGGTCTCCGTTCATAGCTGTGATCTTGATGAACACAGTTTGAAATAAGAAGCTTCGATTAAAATTCTTAAAGGTCCAATGCTTTATCCTCCCTATTCTTAATTTTGTTTTATTATATATGTTAATCCTTGTTTCTAGAATGTTTTTTTTTCATTTACTTGATTTAATTGTTTGATTTGAACAAAGTTTTATTGAAATATTGAAATGGGTTTGCCTACTGTTGGTGTTGTGCATGGAAACAAATAGAAACGTTTTTTTTTGGTTTTTCATAAAATTAAAAGTGAAAGTGGGTTAGGCTAATGAAAATTGACGACATGGGTTTGGCCACTGGTTGGTTGGGGTAAATATTTGATTTAGTGACTTTATTTGTATAGGGGTTGAGAATTGAATAATTAATTAGCTCAGGAATAATAGGCAAATATTAGGATCTGTTAAATGTTAGACTAGTATAAAAATGATTAAATTTTGCTTCGATTGAGAATGAAGTTACACATCTTTTTTTCGAGACACTTAATATGAAACTCGAGGACGCAATTATGCACCTTGGCAAAGATCGTCCTAAAATTGATTTCACTAGCTTAATATAAGAAATATAGACATGTATTATTAGACATTAAAAATGAGCGAACTAAGGCTTACCAACACGTTTATCCAAAATAGTTCAAGTTAAGTATAAGTTGATAAAAGCGACCGTGCTAGAACCACGGGACTCGAGGGATGCCTAACACCTTCCCCTCGGTCAACAGAATTCCTTACCTGGATTTCTAGTTCGCAGACCAATATAAAAGAGTCAACTTCCTTTGATTAGGGATTCAAAAAGGTGACTTGGAACACCATAACTCAATTCCAAGTGGCGACTCTGTAAAATAATAAAAATAATCCCTATTCAAAACCGTCACTTTAATTGGAAAAACCCTCCGACTCATCGAGCGAAAAAGGGGTGTGACATCTCTGGCGACTCCGCTGGGGAATAACCAGAATTCGAGCTTTTGATATTGACTTATACTTGCTTTAATTATTTGGATATTGTATTTGTTGGCCTAATGTGCTACGTGTTGCTCATTTATCGCTTTGATATTGTTGAATTGTACTATAAATTATCTTCTCTTGCGCACCCCTTCTGAGTCTCTGAAATATAGGGTAGAAGGAATGCAAAGTATGCATCCTACTTTCTTTTTTGAGATAAAGCCAGAGTGTCCAGGCACCTGGTGAAGGATTATTAGTCACACATGTTAGGTGGGGTTTGGATCAGCAACGAAGGCGGAATAGCTCTGCTACCGAACAAGTTGCCCCTCCCTGGCTCGAGTGTCCGCTCGGGTAAGCCAGTCTAGACACTTATCTCCATCAGGTTAAACCTAGTAGAACTGAAACTCAGATGTGACTATCCCTAGAGGCTCCGTTTGATCTGCGTAATGTGCATTTGACTTAGTGGGACTCGACACAGGAGTCGGGTCTGTCTAGGACAGGGGTTCCTCCTTATATGACCAACATGTGCATCTTATGTGCTCTTTGACATTTATTTGGAAGGCCTGTTGGATTGTTGACCGGCTTTAGGCAGCTTAATGAAATAGAAAAGAGCAATTTTTCCTCTAACTTTTATAACCTTTTTCTTAAAATATGTATATTTTTGAGGAATGAAACGGAAAAAAGATCACCCATCGATTGAGGGTCATTTTAAGAATATGACTGCTATTTTCTTATCCTCAGATTTATTATTTATACATATATTTTAATAGCCCTGAACTTTTAGGGGTCGCGAGGCTAAGTGTTTATAAAAAACTATATACATATATCCTAATAGCCCTGAACCTTTAGAGGTCGTGAGGTTGAGTTTTAAATAAAATTTTCATATGTATGTATCTTAATAACTTTGAACCTTTAGGGGTCATGAAGTTGAGTTTTGCAAAAAATATATAAAATAATTGTATTTTTTTTCTAAGTTACTATTATTATTATTATTTTGTAAAAAATAAAATAAAATAATAATAATAATAATAATAATAATGATAATAAATAAAAAATATATATGTCTATAGAAAAAGAAAATGCGCCTAGATAAGCCGGGATGAAACATAAGGCCTCCCACATTAAGATAAATGCATTTAGAGGCATAACATACATTGTATTACATAATTTTAAGTGTGCAACACTTACCCATTTATCACTTGTTACAGAAGAGGTTAAAATTTTATAAGGTGGTTGGTTTGTGGTTACACTGGCATCTCATCCGTACAATACCAGATCCAAAGGAAAGGGCAAAATGACACGCAAAGAGGGGATAGAGTCTGATAGCGAAGATGACCAAAATCAATTGATTCAACAAGAATTTGCATCAATAGAAGAGAATAAGTTATTGAAACAGCAGATGGCAGAAATGTATCAAGCCTGGATAAATGGGCAAGCACCACCTTCCTCAATTCCTGGACTTTTGAACATGACTGTCCCAATTTCCACTCGGGCCCAAACTGATGATCCACTTTACCCACCAGGATTCGGTCCATATACTAACGTGCCTAGCACGGCTGGGACCTCTATCGTGCGCCCTCCAAATCCAGCTCTCACTAATAACCCACTTTTCATTCCCGCAGTACAAACTTCTGTAGATCCTCGACCAAAGCTGATACAGAAGTCTGTCGGTGAGCTACCCCATGATCAATTTTACTCCCATGGAGTAACTTTTAAGGTCCCAGAATCCTCTAATCCTACTCATCTTCATAGTTCCCCTATTGTGATCGAAAAGACGACCAAGAACGAGGAACAAGAGGAGATGGCCAAAAAAATGAGAAGTTTGGAGCAAAGCATGAGAAACATGCAAGGACTAGGAGGGAACAAGAGTGTTTCTTACAAAGATTTGTGCATGTTCCCTGATGTCCACTTGCCTCTAGGTTTCAAAACCCCAAAGTTTGACAAGTACGATGGCCATGGTGATCCATTGGCTCATTTGAAAAGGTTTTGTAATCAACTAAGAGGAGCAGGGGGAAAAGAAGAGCTACTTATGGCTTACTTTGGAGAGAGTCTGGCAGGAATAGCTTCAGAATGGTTTATCCATCAAGATATCTCTCGTTGGCATATTTGGGATGACATGGCTCGAGATTTTATCCAGCAATTTCAATATAATATTGACATAGTTCCAGATCGTACCACACTTGCCAACATGAGGAAAAAGACCACTGAAAATTTTCGTGAATATGCTATTAGGTGGAGAGAGCAAGCTACTAGGGTCAAGCCACCAATGAAAGAGATAGAGATGATTGATGTTTTCCTTCAAGCACAAGAGTCTGATTACTTTAACCACCTACTTTCTGCAGTAGGTAAAACATTTGCCGAAGTAATAAAAATTGGAGAAATGGTTGAAAATGGCATCAAGTCTGGAAAAATTGTAAGTCAAGTAGCCCTTAAGGCTACAACTCAAGCAATTCAGAATGGCTCAGGACACTTTGTGGTCAAGAAGAACAATGCTGATGTAGGAATGATCGCACAAGACCTTCAATACTCTGTCGTCCCATCTCAATATCCAGTCTATAGTGCACAACCATATGTCCAGCCATCAATCTATCCTCAATGGCGTGCACCAACACTTCAAAATCCTCGTCCTTATTCTCCAAATGTTCGATCTCCCTACAAGCCTGGTTCAAGGCAGGCATATGGAGGGAATAACGGGCCTAGGGATAATTTCACACCAATTGGAGAGTCTTATGAAAGCTTGTTTCAGAAATTGAAAAGTTTGAACATGATAGAAGCTATCCCTCAGAACCATGCAGATCCACATTCAAAAGGTTTCAATCCTGCTGTACGTTGTGAATACCATTCTGATGCTCCAGGGCACAGTACTGAAGAATGTCGATCTTTGAAAAGAAAAGTGGAAGGGATGATTCAAGCAAAAATGATTGTAGTTCAAGACAGTGACTCACCAAACATTACTAAGAATCCTCTGCGAGCAAATAATGACGTACACTTCATTGAGATGATATGTGATGACAAAGAATGTAGCAATCCTCTCAATTCCCAAGAAAAGGCAACTAAAATTGATGGAGGCTCCACTAAGGCTAATGTGCAAACTAGTGGCTAAGATGGCATGCTTGGTAGTTAGAAAGTCACTCTTTTCTTCTCTAGGAAGGAGTGTATTGGTAGTTTATTTTGTCGTCGTTGCTATTATCAAATTTAGGTTTTGTTTTGTTCGTTTGTTGAGTCAAACCCTCCTTCCTTTTATTTTATTGGTTTAGTAAGTCTTGTCGTAATTGATTGTTTGGGTTATTTCAAGGTCATAGCCTAGAGTCCAGTTTGGTTATCTTGTTGTCATACCTTTCTATCTTTACACAATGAAATGCAATTTTATATTTCATTTAGCGCTCTTTGTATGTATTTCTTTTCATCTTAGCTTTAGTGACGTGACAGGCATGCAAAATTTTTGGCCAAATCTTAAGATTCTATCTATTCATGGAATGAATACACTAAGAGAGTTAAAAATGAAAAGAAAACATTTGAGAAAGTTGGAGAACTGAAACATCTTTGACAATAGCAATTTGAATTGATTCAATAAAACAAAACAAATCTTGGGACAAGTTCGATCCAAATCGACACACGTCATCTGGTATAAGAAGATGTTGCCAAAATGAAGATTTCTAATGGATGACCATGAAAGGAAAGTGGCATACATGTCCATCAATATAGATGTTGTGATTTTCACTTCTAATTTCTTAAATGCATGCTTGAACGCGTCATTGTTAAGAATTGAGATGACGAAGGCATTTTATTCTGCTATCCAAACATTGTGTCATCCTTTGCTATCCCTTTTGAGCCTTGATTGTATTTTTCTTTCTTCATATCCCTCTTTTGGAATCTATAGAGTCAAAAGAAGGAGAAAAAATGTCAAGAGAAAAAAGGAAATCAAAAAGTCCAAAAGAAGAAAAAGAGTCAAAGGATACAAAAAAAAAAAAAGAAAAAAAAGGAAGTCAAAGTTAAAGTAAAAAAAAAAAAAAAAAAAAAAAAAATCAACCAAAAGAATAAACGTCTTGAACTACGTTTGACCTGATTCTCGCTCTGAAGAGATACGTAGGCAGCCCTATCTTGGGGCTCGGTCCAACCAAGAAAATTCCTGAAAATTTCCAGTCACAGAAACTGGGGCAAAAAAAAAAAAAAAAAAAAAGTTTTATTTTGTCAAAAGAGTCGATTCCAAAAGTTGTAAGTTTTAACCCTGTTATATGTGTTATCTTCGATCCTTCATGCCATCCCTTTCTTTCTAACCCTTTCCAAAAGCCATGTTACAGTCCAAATAAAGACCTTCTGATCAATTTTTAAGAATGACAAGTCAAGTATGCTTCCAGTATTGATTATCATGAGGAGCAATGTCAGGTTCCTTGCATAAAAGAGCATTATCAGAAGGGGTCCCACAGATCCATAAGGCCTCATTGAATTGAGAGAAAGTGAAAATGAGAGAGTCTTATTGGTGAAAACCCTCGCGGGCACCATAAGGCAATGGTGAGTAAGAGATATAAAAAAAAAAATAAAAAAAAAAAAATAAAAAAAATGAGAGAGACTTGTTGGTGAAAACTCTTTGGGGCACCACCAGTCATTTGAATGTTGATCGTCTAATGCAAAGGTCACAACTTAGAAGCATGACTTCAAAGTCTGAATGTTCAAAAAGAATAAAGTTCAGATTGGATTGATAGATCAGGTCATTTAATTCAAAATGCATGTCACGATCATTAGAGGTAACTATCACGTTTAAAGGAGTCTTTTCTTTCTTTCTCCCTGTTTTCTAAAGGGATATTTTTTGTCAAATACTCTTTCTTTTGATCGCTTTATTCTTTTTCATTTTTCTTTGAGTCAGTCTTTGTCGAAACAAGCAAGAAATAATTTCAAAATTCGCTATCAGTTTCTCAATTGCCAAAGCAAAGTCTGGCCCGCACATCAAATGTAATATGATTGGAGAAGAAATGATATGCACCATAATTTGTGGTGGTTGACAAGTTTGAGAATGAATACAAGATTCAGTGTTCGTAGAACGAGGACAATATGACAGATATTGGGGTCTGAAATCTTCAGTTAGAGGTTCTTCAATGAGGTTGTTTAAGCAACAAGCACAATCTGCCTAAGTTGAAGTCAAGGTCAAACACAACAAAAAGAAAAAGGTTGTTGCGCTCAAGGCCAAGACCACAAACCGACCACCATTTTGAAACTCACAATTTTTCTTTCTATTTCTAAAATAGGGGCAATTTGTTGATATAGAGGCAATTTCAGAGGTTCGAACTTGCAAACAGGATTACAGTAAAAACTCTCACTCTTTCTTTGTTACATGCATATATCAGTTTATTTTTTCATTCGTCTCCTAGGATAAACATTTCCTGGTAGTAGACATTTATCTTCTTTCGTCTCCTAGGATGAGCATTTCCTAGTAGTAGACAATTATTTTTCATTCGTCTCCTAGGATAAACATTTCCTAGTAGTAGGCATTATTTTTCATTCGTCTCCTAGGATAAACATTTCCTAGTAGTAGACATTTATTTTTTCATTCGTCTCCTAGGATAAACATTTCCTAGTAGGAGGCATTATTTTTCATTCGTCTCCTAGGATAAACATTTCCTAGTAGTAGACATTTATTTTTTCATTCGTCTCCTAGGATAAACATTTTCTAGTAGTAGACATTTATTTTTTCATTCGTCTCCTAGGATAAGCATTTCCTAGTAGTAGACATTTATTTTTTCATTCGTCTCCTAGGATAAGCATTAAGCATTTCCTAGTAGTAGACATTTATTATTCATTCGTCTCCTAGGATAAACATTTTCTAGTAGTAGACATTTATTTTTTCATTCGTCTCCTAGGATAAACATTTCCTAGTAGTAGACATTTATTTTTTCATTCGTCTCCTAGGATAAATATTTTCTAGTAGTAGACATTTATTTTTCATTCGTCTCCTAGGATAAACATTTCCTAGTAGTAGACATTTATTTTTTCATTCGTCTCCTGGGATAAACATTTCCTAGTAGCAGACAATTATTTCGCATTCATCTCCTAGGATAGATATTTTCTAGTCGAAGACACTTATTTTCATTTTCTCCTAGGATATATAGTTCGTGGTCTGAGTTTATTTATAAAGTTTACAATTGCTAATAACTCACAAAAATTTTCAGTGAAAACTGGGGCAAAATTTTTGTTCGTGTTATTTGGGAGTTATTTTTTGCTCAGGACCCTCCTGGAAAATGGGACTTTATTTTCTGTTCAGGACCCTCCTGGAAAATGGGACTTTAATTTTTAACTCAGGGCCCTCCTGAAAAATGGGACTTTACTCTTCAACTCAGGACCCTCCTGGATAATGGGACTTTATATTTCATTTCAGGACCCTCCTGGAAAATGGGACTTTATTTTCTGTTCAGGACCCTCCTGGAAAATGGGACTTTAATTTTCAACTCAGGGCCCTCCTGAAAAATGGGACTCTATATTTCAGCTCAGGACCCTCCTGGAAAAGGGGTTTTTACTTTTCTATTCAGGACCCTCCTGGAAAATAGACTTTAATTTTCAACTCAGGACCCTCCTGGAAAATGGGATCAACAGGACCCTCCTGAAAAATGGGATCAACAGGACCCTCCTGGATAATGGGACTTTACTCTTCAGCTCAGGACCCTCCTGAATAATGGGATCAACAGGACCCTCCTGAATAATGGGACTTAATTTTAGCTCAGGACCCTCCTGAAAAATGGGATCAACAGGACCCTCCTGAAAAATGGGATTGTACTTTTCAGCTCAGGACCCTCCTGAAAAATGGGATCAACAGGACCCTCCTGAAAAATGGGATTTTACTTTTCAGCTCAGGACCCTCCTGAAAAATGGGATTTACTTTTCTAGTTCACTATTTATTTTGAAGCTCAGGAGCCCGCCTGGAGAATAGGGTGAATTTTCAATTCAATCTCAGGAGCCCGCCTGGAGAATAGGGTAAATTTTCAATTCAAGCTCAAGAGCCAGCCTGGAGAGCATGATGATTTTTGAATTCAAAGTCAGAAGGAGCAAGTGTCCGCTCGAAGAATAGGACTGATTTTCAAATTCATCTCCAATAACCGAAGTTGACATGAAGAAAAGTTCAATGTCGAGTTCAACCCAAGAGGAGAGCAGACATATCATCACTTGAGGAAGCATGAAGATCCAAGTCAAGATTCAACAAAAATGGAATAGATAGGATCTTGTACTTGAAGGATCATTTTTATTCTAGTGTTTTATTTTGATGTAAAAATAGGAGCCGTGAACCGGAGACTCGAAGGGACCTCACTCGACCTCTAACTCATCATCTTACCATTCCACCTCATTGAACTACACATGACCTGATTCCCTTATAACCCGGGATATGTAGGCTGTCCAAAACCAGGACTCGGTCACATCTTTTCCTTCTTTTCTTTTTCAATTTCAAATAATAGTAGGGTCAAAACTTGTCTCGTTGTCTACTTCTTTGTCTGAAAACTCTTCGTGTTCACAGACAAAGAGGGGCAAATGTAGACACGTGATTTTTGACCCTCCCCGAGCTTTAACCTATTTTTTGCATTAAATATTTATTCTATGTTTAATTATTATTTTTAGCTTTTATCTCATTCTTATAGGTTTATTTGTAGAATTTTTTTTTATAAAATAGAGTCACATTTTAGGATAAGTTTTGTTTTTACTTTTCGTATTAAAAAGAATTTTTTTTTTTTTTTTAAAAAAATAAAATATATTTTTCTTAATTTAATTTTTAATAAATAATCTAGTGGTTTAAATATTTTCTTCAACAAGATATTAGGACTAGCTATTTAACTTTTCTATATTTTTATTAATTAGCTAATACTACTTTAGTTACTTATTTATTTTTATAAATTTATTTATTTATTAAAAAAAAAAAAAAAAAAAAATATTAAAAATCCTAAACTACCCCACTCCCTCACATCCCCCCACAATCTGCACACACACGTCCCCCCCTCCCTGCACTACACACACATGCACTACACTTTACTACTACAACACACACACACCATTCCTATATAAAAAAAACATGCACACACATGCACAGGGGGAAAAAAAAAAAACGTACACAAACAGAAAAAGTAGGCAAAGAAAGAGAGAACAGAAAGAGGAAAAGAGAGAAAAAAGATAAGAAAAGAGGAGAAGAAAAGTCAGGAGGAAAAACAAAAAAAAAAACAAAAGAGAAAACAATACAATTAGAAGGAAAAGGAACAGAGAACGGACAGAGATTAGGAGAAGAAACAACGAAAGGAAACAAAAAAAAAAAAAAGAGTAAGAGAGAGAGAGGGAGAGAGGAAGAACCTTGTTAGCCAAAGATAAAGGCACAATTCTTTCCTTCCTAAACGTCACCATTGTCCAAATACCATAAACTTTGGAGAACAAACAGTTGGGGTAGAGTCGAGGTCTCCGTTCATAGCTGCGATCTTGATGAACACAGTTTGAAATAAGAAGCTTCGATTAAAATTCTTAAAGGTCCAATGCTTTATCCTCCCTATTCTTAATTTTGTTTTATTATATATGTTAATCCTTGTTTCTAGAATGTTTTTTTTTCATTTACTTGATTTAATTGTTTGATTTGAACAAAGTTTTATTGAAATATTGAAATGGGTTTGCCTACTGTTGGTGTTGTGCATGGAAACAAATAGAAACGTTTTTTTTTGGTTTTTCATAAAATTAAAAGTGAAAGTGGGTTAGGCTAATGAAAATTGACGACATGGGTTTGGCCACTGGTTGGTTGGGGTAAATATTTGATTTAGTGACTTTATTTGTATAGGGGTTGAGAATTGAATAATTAATTAGCTCAGGAATAATAGGCAAATATTAGGATCTGTTAAATGTTAGACTAGTATAAAAATGATTAAATTTTGCTTCGATTGAGAATGAAGTTACACATCTTTTTTTCGAGACACTTAATATGAAACTCGAGGACGCAATTATGCACCTTGGCAAAGATCGTCCTAAAATTGATTTCACTAGCTTAATATAAGAAATATAGACATGTATTATTAGACATTAAAAATGAGCGAACTAAGGCTTACCAACACGTTTATCCAAAATAGTTCAAGTTAAGTATAAGTTGATAAAAGCGACCGTGCTAGAACCACGGGACTCGAGGGATGCCTAACACCTTCCCCTCGGTCAACAGAATTCCTTACCTGGATTTCTAGTTCGCAGACCAATATAAAAGAGTCAACTTCCTTTGATTAGGGATTCAAAAAGATGACTTGGAACACCATAACTCAATTCCAAGTGGCGATTCTGTAAAATAATAAAAATAATCCCTATTCAAAACCGTCACTTTAATTGGAAAAACCCTCCGACTCATCGAACGAAAAAGGGGTGTGACAACATGATAATAAACACTTACCAAGTCTTGCAAGATGAGGATTTTGGCCAAAGGAATGAAGAGTTAAGGTTTGTGTGAGATAAGGAAAAGTTAGAGAAAATTCTAGAAAAGGCATGGGTGTCACAAATGAATAAAAATCTGATTTTATTGCCCTTTTTATAGTCCCTTTAAGTCTCTCTTATCCCATTCTTGACATTAAATGCATGGTTGATTTGGTCAAATGGAAGATTGGATCATTTTGCCCTATTGGGCCAAGTCTTTTGATGATCTTTAGGCCTTATTTGGCCCAATGGCACAAGACTCATGTAAGGCCCAACAATTTAATGACTAATTCATCAATTCTCTCATGTTTAACTAATTCCATAAATGTACACGTAGTCGTATAGATTCGACAACATACGAGTGTTACACCTCCTACAAAGGTCTAATCCCATGTACTAGGCCCAATATCAATTATCTGATCAATAACATTACAAAATACATACTTTTGACTCTCGATACTTGAGTAACCATTGTTCAACGTCGTCATGTAGGGTTTAGTAGGTACGGGGTGTTACAATATACTATCTTAAAATCTCAACTTACCTCTCCGACTTATATTCACATATTAAGGTTTTTATGACAATATCTTGTTTTCTTTAAAAATAGTGTTCCTCAGTGATACAGATATCTCATAAATGTATATGTATAAAATAAGGAGATAATGCTCATAATCAAATTAGTATGAAGATAACAAATCCATTCAATATGTGTATAAGTGAGCCCAAAATCAACTCAATACGTCAATAATTCATGACATCAGTTCTAGTTGGACACCATTGGAATAAACATGTATGTAAGACATCATTAATATCATACCAACCAATAAATCTGACATTTCTATCATGATAAAGGCAAACAATGCTCAATAAGGCCTACAATATCTATTCAAGCCCCCGAACGGCATCATATTAAGAATAAATGCATTTAAATACACAAATAAGGCCAATGATGTCAAATAAAGCCCCCACTTGGGCAACACGCAATATATGATGTCACAAGTGAACAACAACAAGAATATAAGCCCCCACACAAGCACAAAACAGTAATAATAATCTTAAAATACAATTACCATAGTTATTTTCCCAAACCAATAGCATGCTTTACTTATTTATTAACTACCCAGCCTAGTCTGAAGAAAGTTAAGCCATAACCCACCTCGAAGCATCAAAATCCAAGCCTAGTCTTTCAATATGGAGTCTTTCTCTTTCGAACGATTTCGAAATCAACTAAGACATACAAATATAAAATCTACACATTAAAAAAATAATAATGATACCCATATTGACCATATATAATTTGGGTCCAAAACAGTTTTGAAAATGAAAGGGGTAAAATTGGAATTTTTATTTTAGAAAAACATTCTCCAAGGTTGTTCGTGTTGTTTTGTTGATGTTTGTAATTTTGAATAAATAGTCTATAGTATTACTCTGTGGGTGTGTTGCTTCTTTTATTATCTAGCGATGTGTTATCTCTTTTTGTTGTTTGTTTTTATCATTTTTATTTGTTATTGTTATTTATTCTGAGCTGGGGTTCTATTGGAAACAATCTCTCTACTTCATCTGTGGTAGTGGTATGGACTGTGTATACTTTACCCTCCCCAGACCCCACTTGGTGGGAATACACTGGGTATGTTGTTGTTGTTGTTATAAACATATTCTCCAAGGTTATAGGAGTCTACAGTTGAAAACCCACGTAAAAATGAGTTTAAAACGAGGTATAAATCGAATAAAAACTATTTTTTTAGCTTTACCGATAAAACCCCAAAAATCCGTTTCAAAATCGAGGTTAGAAGGTGTTTTCAAAGGCATAATCACTAGGAAATATTGTGTCACGACCCAATCGATCATGATTGGCACCCCCTAACCTATGGCGGGAGAACCATACTAATTTCACTATTACTCACTTAAATGTTATTCTCTCATTCACATTATTCAATTCCCCAGTATTAAATCAGTTTCAAAGGGTTTTCGTTTAAATAAACAGCGTAGTCAAAATGTCATCATCCATAAAAAAATAGAGTGCGAAAACCTCTATTTATTACAATCTCCGGGGACCTGAATTCACCATACAAGAACATCTAAAAAGAACAACTAACTCTAAAACTAATATGAATATCCGTAACATAATAAAAGAGGAAATTGTCTTAGTCCCAGATCAAAGGACATAACATCATATAAGATCTGAAGGTGGTTTGGACATGGAGCTCACCTACAAATCAGGACTAAATCACTATCTAGAGCCTAGGTCGCTTGTCAACCGTTGGAAGATTTTCTACACTCAACCAAAAAAAGAGAGTACAGGTAGCATCAGTACATCAACAAGTAATGGTAAGCATCATAGGTCGACTAACTTAACAATGTATAAGTAAGAAAGTCAAACAAGTATAAAAGCGATCATAACAAGATTCATAATCAATGATATCAATCAAACAACACATCATGGATCACCATATAATTACACTCACAAATTCAGTTTTACAGGCTTTCACACTTAATAATTTTTCATCAACCATTCGTCATCACATGTATTCATCAAATAATACTCAATGCATGTAAATGAGTGTATGAATGCAAGATATGCACATCATCTCTTACCCTTCTCATCAACATCATATCATACTGGCATGGTACTCGACCCATTATAATAATATATCATATTATACCGGCGTGTTACCTGACCCATTATCATAACATATCATATTACACCGGTGTGGTACCTGACCCATTGACACATCTCCTCATCACAATGCAATGCAGTCATCAAATAACAAATCATGCTAGAAGACAATCATAGATGTTTAAATCACAAACAAACACAAAGCCAAGAAAGTCTAAGTGCTACACAAACCATAGTCTACCTCAACTTCTTGGCTCAAAATCAGCTTTAAACCACACTTTTACCCTTTTGTTCTAGTTCAATTCATTCTTGATATATACACACACAAGAACACACATACATTTCAACAAGTAATCCTTTTTTAACTACTAGGGATCAAAATCACTGATTTTAACCATAAATTTTCCCTATTTCATTATCTTAGGTTTTTTTTTATCATTTAATATTCATGAATACTACTCAACTTAGCATAATTAGTCATAATTATAGTCCCACTAGTGTTTTATAATACCCTAGGATCATTATATGCTGAATTTATCCCTATTCCCACTACTTTTCATCAATTTCCCATGAACTAGGGTTAAACCCCAATTTCTACCATTAATCCATTTTCTAGTATTTTTAAGGTTAAACGAAGTAAATTCAAGTCTAGAACGTAATTACTTACCTCCAAGGATGAAAAACTTTGAATTCCCGTTGAAAATTGCCTCTCTCTAGAGCTATAGTACGTTTTTCAAAAAGTGGGAAATAAAAAAAAATTCTGGGTTTTAAGACTGAATATTTTTTACTGCCCGTTACCACTGCAGTGGATAATTACCACTTTAGTGTCACCACTGCAGAGGTATCACTGCAGCTGTTAAATTTCCACTATAGTGGTTCTCACCCGTTTTACTGGATGTTGCCACTGCGGTTTCCCTGACCAATGCAACGATTAATTTTCACACTGCAGTGGTTCGGTTAATTTTCCCACTGCAATGATTCAAGGTAGAAAATTGGTACCCCCCTTTAGTGTCCCATATTTTACAACACAAACTATGAATCTCGACAACGTGAACCCACCCATTTACGATGAATGCTATAACTAGAGTTCTATAACTCCATTTTAGGTGCCAGAAGTTGCTACGACTTTCTATGCTCGTTGTCTATTCAACTATCACATCAAACCCAACTATTACCAATCATATGAATAACATATTTCACTCAACAACCACACCCTTTAATTTGAGCTAAAACTAGACTAGCCCTGCATTTCTCAAATTTTATCTAAGGGGAGTCTAGGTGAAACTTTTACCTCCTAATTCAGCGTAACGAAAGTTTGGGTCATTACATTAGATACCGATTTACCACTTTTTCATCCCCGAATGACCATTGGCCTGAAAAAAGACATAACAATGAGGATAGAGCATACCTGAGTCAAGTAATAAGTGTGAATATCTCTTACGCATGTCCGCTTTTGTTTTCTATGTAGATTTCTCTGTTGTTCGGTTCCACCACTGAACCTTCACATAAGGTATAACTCGTGTCCTCAATTTCCTTATATCTCTAGCTAGAATAGTAATGGCTCCTCTTCATAGGATAGTTCCTTATCAAACAATTTTGGGTCCGGATGGATAATGTAGTCACCATATCCATGGTATTTCTTTAACATAGACACATGGAATACGGGGTGAACCTCGGACGTACTAGAGGGTAAGGTCAGCCTGTATGAAACTGTCCCTACTTTCTTCAACACCTTAAAAGGTCCTATGTACCTTGGGCTCAACTTGCCCTTCTTGTCAAATTACATCAGACCCTTCATAGATGACACCTTTAAAAGTACTTTCTCTCCCTTCTCAAACATCATGTCTCTTACCTTTTTATCTGCATATTCCTTCTGTCAGGTTTGAGCCGCTATGAGTTTCTCTTTTATGAATCTTACTTTTTCGATAGAGTCCTTGGGCATATCTGTGCCTTAAAATCTCACCTCGAATACGTCAATCCACCCAATTGGAGACCTACATCGTCTACCATATAAGGTCTCAAAAGGAGCCATGTCAATACTACAGTGGTAGCTATTATTGTAGGAAAATTCACACAATGGCAATTATTGGTCCTATTGACCCCTGAAGTCTATAACACAAGCCCGAAGCATATCCTCAAGCACTTGGATAGTCTGCTCAGATTGACCATCGGTTATGAGTGGAAAGCTATGCTCAGGTTCAAACCCAATGGACTGAAACCTCTCCCAGAAAATAGAAGTGAACTGAGTACCCCTGTCGAAGACAATGGACACCGGTACCCCATGTAGTCTTACAATCTCTTTCACATAGATCTTGGCCAATGTAGCCACGTTATAATCAACTCTTATCGGAATGAAATGATCCGAATTAGTCAATCGATCCATAATAACCCAAATAGAGTCGTATTTTCACAAGATTTCCGAAAGACCAACCATGAAATCCATCGTTATTTGTTCCCATTTCCACTTCAAAATGGGCATCCACTGGAAAGTACCACCAGGCTTCTAATGTTCATATTTGACTTGGTGGTAGTTTTGACACTTAACCACAAAATCTACAATGTCATGCTTTATTCTTAGCCACCAATAGTGTTGTCTCAAGTCTCTATACATCTTTTTGGCACCCATATGATTGGAGTACTTTGAATTATGAGCCTCTTACAGAATGGGGAATCAAATTACCCACCCGAGGGACACATAACCGACCTCAAATTCTCAAATCCCCTTCGTCATCAAGAATGGCCTCCTTCACATTTCTTTGTAACACCTTTTCTCTGAGGTTGTTTAATTTCTTATCTTCAAACTATCTACTCTTCATCTGATCATAGAATGTGGACCTAGCCTCCACGTGTGCCAATACCTTCCCTTCACTAGTTTCCTATAATCTCCAAAAAATGTTAGCCAAAGACTGTACCTCTCCTGCCAATGGGCGCCTAGACACCTTCAGAAATGCTAGACTTCCCATGCTCACTGGTTTCTGACTTAGTCCATCTGCCACCACATTGGCCTTACCTGGGTTATACAGAATTGAGATGTCATAATCTTTAATCAACTCCATCCATCTCCTCTGTCTTAAATTCAAATCCTTCTGGGTGAACACGTGTTGCAAGTTGCGGTGGTCTGTGAACACCTCATACTTCACCCTGTAGAGATAGTGCCTATAAATTTTTAAAGTGAACACCACAGCTACCAATTCCAAATCATATGTAGGGTAAATTTTCTCATAGGGCTTTAGTTGTCTCAAACCATAAGCAATCACATTTCGTTCCTAAATCAGCACAACACCTAACCAGAACTTGAGGCATCATAAAATATAATAAAATCTTTACACTCGATAAGTAAAGTTATTACTAGAGACAAAGTCAACACAGTCTTGAGCTTTTGAAAGCTCTCCTCACACTTGTCATCCCATTCAAATGGAACTTCTTTCTGAGTCAAACAGGTCAGGTGCGAAGCAATGACAACAAATTCTTTAACGAACCGATGGTAGTAACTGGAAAACTCCACAAAACTATGGATTTTTGTCACATTCGTCGGTATGGCTCAATTCTTAACCACATCAACCTTTTGTGGGTCCTCCATAAACCCTTTTTTGGAAACTATGTGCCCCAAAAAAGACATCTAAGAAAGCCAAAATTTGCACTTAGAGTACTTTGTATCCAATTGCTTCTCATTCAATAACTTTAACACAGAACGTAAATGAGCTTCATGCTCTTCCTCACTTTTAGAATAAACAAGTATATCATTAATAAACACAATAATGAATGAATCCAAGAAGGACTTAAACACTCCATTCATCAAACTCATGAAATCAGTTAGGGCATTGGTCAAACCAAAAGACATAACCATACACTCGTGCTGTCCATAATAAGTTTGAAAGGCAGTCTTCGGGATGTACTCAACCCTGACTTTTAGCTGATGATAACCCAACCTCAAATCAATCTTAGAGAATACTGCAGCTTCTTATAACTGGTCAAATAGATCATCTAGTCTAGGCGAAGGATATTTGTTATGGATGGTCAACTTATTCAACTGGCAGTAATCTATACACATCCTCATACTACTATCCTCCTTCTTCACAAACAACACTGGTGCACCCCAAGGAGAGACACTTGGGTGAATAAAGCCCTTTTCCAATAATTCTTACAATTGAGATTTTAACTCTCTTAACTCAGCAGGTGTCATACGATATGGAGGAATAGAAATGGGTCTAGTTCCCGACTCTAAGTCTATACAAAAGTCAACTTCCAGATCTGTTGGCATACCTAGAAGATCAACTAGAAATATTTCTAAGAATTCACATACCACTGGAATGGACGCTATAGGAGGGACTATAGATTTATCTTCCCAAAGATGGGCTAAAAATGCCCTACACCCTCTCTTTACTAATTTCTGAGTATAAATTACGGACATAATCCTCACAGGATTAGGCTTAAAAGTACCCTCCCACTCTAACTTCTCTCTCTCGGGTGTTGCTATAGTAATAGTTTTGGGAAAACAATCAAGATAGCATGATAAGGAGACAACCAACTCATCCATCAAACTCGTCTATGTCTAAAATAACCAAGTCTGCCAGGGTCTTAAACCCCATTAACATCATTGGACACACACAATATACCTGATCAACACATACAAATACCCCAACCGGTGTAGACACATGCATAGGAGTATCAATATATTCACAATCTAAGCACCAACTATAAGCAAATTTCACAGACACATAAGAAAGAGTGGAATAAGGATCAAACAATACAAAAGACATACACTAACAAATGAGAATAGTACTTAGATCACCGCATCGGAAGTGTCCACCTCAGGACAAGCCAAAACTACATTAAGATGTGCCTATCACCATACTAGCCACCACCTCTACCACCATCCGCTCTATTTCTACCAGCTTGTCCTCCACCTCGATTGTCCTGGTTGCCACCCCTAGCCTGGACACCACGCCCATCTTGTTGACAACCTCTACTATTTCCTCTTCCACCACGACCTGCCAAAACTAGAGCAGTAGAAGCTGGTTGCTGTGTTAACTAACCTACAAATAAGAAGTTAGGATAATACCTTCTGACATGTCCCAGACCTCCACACTCAAAATATTTGGGTCCCAAAGTAGGCCTCAAAACTTAAGAAGAAGAAGAAGGCATGTAGCTGTCGGCTCGGGAGGGCTGATAACTGACCTTGGATAGGCCCCCTGCTAATACTGGCATAGTTAAATAGTAGGGGTTAGAAGAACCACGCCCCTTAGAGAAAGTACTACTAAATTGGCTCGAGGTCTGAGCCTTCTTCTCTTCTTCCATCACCTCTCCTTATTTCTCAAGTGCTTTAGCCTTCTTGGTAAATTCAACAATATCCTGAAATGACTTACTAGACATAGCCACAGATAAACTAGCCAACTGAATCCTCGAGTTCAGACCCTACACAAAATATTTGATCCGCTCCTTTTTTGAGGTAATCAACTGTAGTGCATAATGAGATAAGACATGAAACTTGGCCCCATAGGCCTCCACGGACATGTTACCCTGCTCTAACCTCAGAAACTCATCCTTCTTCTGGTCATGATAAGTGCAAAGAACATATTTCTCAAGGAATACATTCTGAAACTGAGCCCAAGTAAGTGGAGGTAAGGCATCCCTGCACTCCACAAATGACCTACACCATTGCTTGGCTTCATTCTACAGCTGAATAGAAACAAACTCCACACCATACCTTTCAACAATACCCATATTGTATAGACGTTTATGACAATCTATCAAAAACTCAAATACATCCTCAGACATTGTATCTTGGAATACCGGGGTTTTATTTTCATGAATTTATAAAATAGCCCATTCTCATCATCAGTCATCACCGATCTAAGTACCTGTTGGGGATACACCTTAGTTTCAGAGTTTGCATCTATGCTTAGTGCTGAAACAGTGACATGTTGTAAGGCTATGGGTATGACGGTCAGAATAACTGGAGTGTAGTTAGTGCCAGCCAAGCCGTCCAAAACCCCCAACACTTGTTGAATCACCTCTGTAGATAAAGGCACTTGTGCTGCCCCATTTGGTACTAGCACCATATTCTCGGGAGCTATCATATCTTCTTTCTCAACCACCTCATTTTTATTTTGAGCATGGATTGAAGCATCCTACGGTGGGGGAAGGGTCGGTGATCTCTGTCTTTCCAGTCTCCCAGCTGCCTGTGCTTCACCCCTAGTGGGCGTTGCTCTTCATCCTCCCCTTCTTGCTCTGCCCATAACTCGAGGCCTGCCCCAGACAACAATCTCAGTTGTTGGTATGGACGCTGCTACAGGTGCTACCGCAGTTACTGCTATTGCTACTCTGGTGGAATAAGTATTCACTATCTATGAACAAGAGTGGAAGGATTAGATCCCAATTTGGATCGCCAAATAACAATTAGAATTAAGTAATAGCACAATAGGAAGAAAGAAAGGAAATTGTTTTCCTAAAACCCTGTAGCCTCCTAAAGAAAAGTACAGATGTCTCCATATCATTCTGCAGGACTCTACAAGACCTGTTCTTGTATGATGAGATCCACGAACCCAGTTCTCTAATACCATCTTTGTCATGACCCAACAGATCATGATTGGTACCCACCCTAATCTATGGAGGGAGAACATACTAATCTTACCATTACTCACTTAAATGTTACTCACTTATTCACATTATTCAATTCCCCATGTGTAAAATCAGTTTCAAAGGGTTTTTATTTAAATAAACATCTTAGCCAACAATGTTATCATCCATAAAAAGAATAGAGTGAAGAAACCTTTATTTATTACAATCCTCGATACCTGAAGTCATCGTACACGAACATCTAAAAAGAACAACTAAGTCTAAAACCAAAACAAATATCTGAAACATAATAAAAGAGGAAATTGTCTTAGTCCTGGATCAAAGGACATAACATCATAGAAGATCTGAAGGTTGCGCGAACATGGTGCTCAACCTCAAAATTAGGACTGAATCACTATCTAGAGTCGAGGTCACGTGTCAACCACTGGAAGATGTTCTATACTCAACAAAAAAAAAAGAGTACAAGAGGCGTCAGTATATCAACAAGTACTGATAAGCATCATAGGTTGACTAACTTAATAATGTACAAGTAAGGAAGTCAAACAAGTATAAAAGCTCTCATCATAAGATTCATAATCAATGATATTAATCAAACAACATATCATGTATCACCATATAATTACACTCACAAATTCACTTTTACAAGCTTTCACACTTAATAATTTTTCATCAACCATTCATCGTCTCATGTATTCATCAAAAATCACTCAATGAATGTGTAAGTGCATGAATGCAAGATGTGCGCATCATCTCTTACACTTCTCATCAACATCATATCGTACCAGTGTGGTACTCGACCCATTATCATAACATATTGTATTGTACCAGCATGGTAGCCGACCCATTATCATAACATATCATATTGTACCGGCATGGTACCTGACCCATTGCCTCATATCCTCATCACAATGCAATGAACATCCAATGCAGTCATCAAATCACAAATCATGCTAGAAGGCAATCATAGATGTTTAAAGCACAAACAAGCACAAATCCAAGAAAGTCTAAGTGATACACAAAACCATAGCCTACCTCAACTCCTTTGCTCAATGTCACCTTTAAGCCACACTTTTCCCCTTTTATTCTCGTTCAATTCATTTTTGATCTATACAACCATAAAAACATTCTCACATTTTAATAAGTAATCCCTTTTTAACTGCTAGGAATCAAAATCACTGATTTTAGCTATAAATTTTTCTTATTTCATCTTCTTAGTTTTTTTTTATTATTTAAACTTCATGAACACTACTCAAATTAGCATAATCAGTCATAATTCTAGTCCCATTAGTGTTTTCTAACACCCTAGGATCATTATATGCTGAATTTATTCACATTCGCACTACTTTTCATCAATTTCCCATGAACCAGAGTTAAATCCCAATTTCCACTATTAATCCATTTTCTAGTGATTTTTTAAGGTTAAACGAAGTAAATTCAAGTCTAGAACGTAATTACTTACCTTCAAGGATGAAAAAATTTGAATTCCTGCTGAAAATAGCCTTTCCCAGAGCTATAGTTCTTTTTTCAAAAAGAGGAGAATGAAAATATTTTTTGGGTTTTAAAACTGAATTTGTTTTACTGCGCATTACCGTTGCAGCAGATAATTACCGATGCAATGGTGAAATGATTAAATTTCTACTGCAGTGGTTCGCACCTATTTTATTGAAGGTCAACGCTGCGGTTTCTTTGACCTCTGCATCGTTCCGAGGGAGAAACTTCGGGCCTCTATTTAAGTTTTCTCATTTTACAACACACGCTATGAATCTCGACAACGCAAACCATGATGAATGCTACAATCGGAGTTCTATAACTCCATTTCAGGTTTCGAAAGTTACTATGACTTCCTATGCTTGTTGGCTATCCAACTATCACATCAAACCTAGATATTACCAATCATATCAATACAAGATTTTACTCATCCACCACACCCTCAAATTTGAGCCAAAAGAAGACTAGCCCTGTATTTCTTAAATTTTAGCTAAGGGGAATCTAGGTGCAACTTTTACCTCCTAATTTAGTGTAACGATATTTTTGGTCGTTACATAATGGAATATGAGTTTTACATGTCACCCACACTAAATGATGAAGAAACCCTAGTGACATAGCCTTTCCCGAAGTTTGGAGGTCAAAAAATGGAGGAAAAATTATGAAATGGGATATTTATACTATTCTATAAATAGTACCTCATGATCGCAGACCCTCATCTGGAAATATCGAGGGTTAATGTTGATCAACAAATAAGTTGGTCATTGCGGTTGCGTAGCTGGGCCTCGCTATTACAATGAGTCAACCCGATCTAGTCCATCAATTAATCAATCGCGATTGTTATACCACCACCATGAGATTGTGATGTAGACTATCATCGAGGCCCATGATTGCAACATATGATCATGCAATCATGATGAAAGGCCTGATGCACTAGAAAATATTGCACCAACAGATTTTCCAAGTGAAGAAATGTCTTCGAATGAAGCCTCAGAATTCGTTCGGGACCCTACTGGAACAAATCATATATGCTATTAAGATATTTTCAACATTCCAAAATTAATAGCGATGTTGGTTTTTTGGAAAAGGATCATTGTCAACAAATTAACTCTCGGGATCCTTCTTAGGCAAATTTCACTAGTTTTTAAATGGAGGGTCAAAATGCAAAATAAAGGTTTCAAACCCAAAAAAACCCCTCTACTAACCCGAATTTAACATTATAGATCTAATGGAACTATCTAAATCATCATCCAACACTCGAAACACAAAATATTGACAAAAGTCAAACTAGTGGCTTTTTAAGTCTCTAAGAGCCTCAAACTCTCCCAAATTATTCCCGAAAGCATTGAGAATCATTCCAACCACCCCCACACCCCAAACTCAACATGTAACAACTATGGGGAAGATCAAAATGGTCAAATCACATAAAAAGGAGATTTTTCACATATCAGGTCATTACATAAACACTGATTGGTTTATATCCAGAAGCAAGTCCAGAAACCTTTCATTAATGTTAGTGAGCACTTTGGAGATTAACTTATTTATAAATGTAAACTAGAATATTGGTCTATATTTAGTGATTCTTGAAGGGTTACTAACTTTTGGAATCATAGTCACTGTAGTACAATTAATGTCTTTACACATATCAGCTCCTGTGAAGAACTTTATAACATCTTCTTCAACTTCATCTCCTATTTTCCCAAACTCTCTTTAGAAAAGTGTATTATATCCATCCAATCCTGGTACTTTCATGTCATTAATACCTTGTAATATTGCCCACACTTCTTGTTTAGTAACTGCAACTATTAACTATATATGTTGTTCTATATTAAGAACTGGTTCACCCCTCATAACAAATAGATTAACCACTGTAAGTTGGTATGCACTTGATCCCAGTAAGACTTTGTAGAATCTCAATATCTCCCTCTCAATCCCTTGTTGAGAGTTGAGTATATCTCCATTGACATTGGATAATCTAGCAATCTTATTCTGAGCATTTCTCTATTTCAAGATAGTTAAGAAGTAGGCAGTATTGGCATCTCCAAGTTTTAACCATTGTACTCTTGATTTTTGCATAACAATGATCTCCTCTATGTTCATCCACTTTTCTAGTACTTACTTGATTTCTCTTTATTCTCTCACTATAATGTCACTGTGTCCTGATTGCCTCATATTTTCCTGAAGTTTATACAGTTGTTGTTTGTAATATTTCACCTTCTCCTCCACTCAATTATACTTTACAGTGTTCAGCTTCTTTAAAGCTTCTTTGGCAATTTTCAGCTTCATCCATACCCTTTCAATCTTTGGTACTACTAACTCTACCTCTCCAAGTCTCCTTAACTATTTGCTGAAAATCTGCAAGATTATTAAGAAATTTGAATGGTTTAGGATTTATGTCAGCTCCTCACTAAAAGTGATACTTAATGGTGAATGATCAGAGTAACCACGATCCATGAGTAGAACTTCTAGTTGTGACGTAGTTAACATCCGAGTAGCATTAACTAATGCCCAATCGATTCTATTGTAGGTATGACCAGTGGTCCGAGTAAACTTTCTCCCTTGGGATCTCATTATCATTCAGAAAATCATTGAAGTCATGTATTTCCCCTTGTACCACTGGTACACCAATAGGTCTGTCATCATCATATCTTATAGTATTGTAATCACCCATGGCAAACCAAGGCTCATGTTTGTCCTATGAATGTTTCTGAGATCTTTCAATAATGTTCTCCTATCTTCCACTACATGTAATTCATATATAGTTGTATAGTCCAATTTCATATATAATGGCTTAAATATCAAAGTAGTAAGTATTAGTTGCTCAGTCATATATAGAGCATGACAGTCCACTAATTGCAGATCCCAATTAATCAAAATGCTCCCTCTAGCACTTTAAACAAGATTTTCCACCTATTTCCACACTGAATAATCTATATAATCACTTTTATTGTATTTTGTTCCTTTATTTTATGCTCTAATATAGCTAATATACTAATTTTGTTTTCATAATAAAGCTTCTAACCTCCTTCTGTGTGCATTTTTGTAATGAACCATTCTATCGTTATTTGAAAATAATCGTGATAAAATATCCAAATTAAAAATGTTATATCTAGTCAAGGTTGAGTCAGGATAAGCCATTGTGCGCATAGCATAAATTTATGGGATAGGACGAAAAGGGGCCAGGTAGACTACCTACGGAACATTATAAAGGTCCCATGGCTGCTACAACAAAATTGTTTCATGGATATATATTTCATGGATTCTCCAACAAAATTGCTAGAATGGAAGCATGGAGCGGGCATTCATGCACTCTGTAGTAACAGTTTGGCATCCATGTAGGCTATAATTTATAAGTAGTAGACTATAGTTAGAAAATGTCTTCGTAATATATATTTGAGGGGAGAAATCATGGTTAGGCCTGCAGACATGATGTTTGAGATGGATAAATATGAAATTTATGTGAAAAAAGTTATTTGTGTGTTGCTATGAATAAAGTATGAATTCTTTGATGTGTGTTAGGTGTTTGTATGATCTCCATGTTGAATTGTAATGTATTATGTGATTGTATATGAATATAACAAAATCATGTGAGTATGTAATCAGGAGATTCAGCTTAATTTCCTTAGAAAGGATGACGCTTATGTTGTACTTGTATTGAATATATGATTATGTTGAGGTATTGTGTATGAGAGGTGATTACAGTAGAAGAATTTGGTGTATTGTAATTTAAGGAGTCTAAGAATGGTATGGCTAAGGGTGAATGATAATCGTGTAAAGGAATATAACTAGAGTTAGGGCTGTAAAGATTGAATAGGACCGAATGGTTGACATAAATAAATTAATAAAGTGGAATTTTAAAACCTAATAATGTATTTAAATGTGAGGGTTATTAGTTAGAAACATAACACATCGATTTTGTGGGAGTAGAATAAAGCATTTTTGAGTCAATAAAAGTAGATTATGATTTAATTGGAGTTTAGACTCAATTTGACTATATGCATATTCCTGAATTAGATACTTGTTGACTGGTCTTTGGACGTACATGTAGGTTGATGATAGTTGGGCTTTTGATACTTGATTGAATAAATTATTGAATATTGAACTGGATCAGAATATCTTTATTTTGAGTGTATTGGCAGATCTAGTATACCTTGTTGTATCCTTAGAGGTAGGTAAAGGGAATAAATGCATATATACACACACACACACACACACACATATATATATATATATATGGTTATGGAGGATCCGGTACCACATCGTACATGTATAAATATATATATTATTACTTTTATGGAGGATCGGGTACCACATCGGTACAAGTAGTTATATTACTACCTTTATTATTATATTAAGGAGGGTTGAGTACCACGTCGATATGGTACATGGACGAAGGTGTTCCTATTACATCCAAACACACACTAAAGAATACGCAGTTGTACAAGTAATATAGTGGCTCTTATGAGCTGGATGTCAAACCCACAGGGACTTGCGACTTAGCAAACTATCCAATTCAAGTAATACCAAAACATTCAACAAGTGTGGTTGTAACCAAGAATAAGTTGGTTTTTTTAATGTAATTTTAAATGAATAATAAAATTAAGTACGTATTGAAATAGGTTGTATACAATATTAAGGATAAATCCAGCGTCAAGGCATAATTCACAATCATGTATAGAAATACTATCTCGTTAGTTAAGTTATCTATCTTGGTTGTTGATTTATGGTGTTGATTTTATGATTTGGAAATGGTCATCCTCTAATCGTCTATTCAAACTAGCCTCACAACTACATCATTGAGAGGGGATGTGAGAATCTAATTCAAACACATTTATATGTCTTCTCGTTCTATAACCAAGTAAGTCGTATAAGGTATATTCCTATCCTAAATGCAAATCTAATCCTTAATTATCAAAGATAAGATCTTACTCCTCACATTCTTCATTCTATCCCTCAGTTTCCTTGGCCCGTTCACTTTAGAATTATAGATTTACCTTAATGGTCACGAGTTATTGAAGTAGTAAGAGCAAGAATGTAAGAACAACTAAATATGATAAATAAAATAAACCAACTCAAAATTAAGCTATGCAATTATGTTTGTAGCCTCAACCCTAGAATTAGGATATTTAGCCACTCATAGTCTTACACAATATCACAAAGTTGTAATGGTTCATGTAAAAATAAAAAGTGGTAAAGTAAAGGAATAAGAACCCTAATTTAAGCCTCCTTGATGTTTTTTTTCTCCCCAAGTCGTGATTCCACCTTTAGAATAAAAGCCAGATGTCCTATTTATAGTGTAAAAGAACTTGTAGCCAAAAAAACTACAAAGGAGTGGCACTCCTTGAAAACTCCTGAGGTGTAGGAGTGCTACACTTCCAAATGGAACCCTATTGTTTTGGCCTCTTCCACTTTCAAATTTAGCACTTTTACTCTGTGGCACAGTCTTGGACACCCCAAATCTCATCTATGACATGGATTTGACCTTCAAACATATTTTTTAGCTCATCTAATATCCCGTGATCCGTCCCTTAGCATTTATATTTAAGATTAGGACATTCGTCTTCACGTTTAGTTCAATCCATAAGCAATTCAAACCTACAAAATGTCTAATCACATACGTTAGTTCATGGAAATAGTTTAATCAAAACATATGAGAATATAATTAAAATTATTCTAAAACTAAGCTCGAATATGGGTAGAAAATGGCACTTGACATACGGCTAAGATCAGGTCCCCTACAGGTCATGACTATTGGGCAGAAATAAGACCCTTAGCATCTGTGTACAAACTAGAGAGTTATATACGGTAATTGTATACTATATATATGTACATATAAGCTTACAGTTGAGGTACTTATATTAACGTGGGTCCGTATTGTAACGAGTGACTATGATTGTATGGTTTATGATAACCCATGATGATTGATTATAAGTGTTATATTCCTAATTGATATTATGAAGTAAGTATCATGATGGTGGGGTTATAATTATTATGATGTTTGGTGTGCCTTGCATGCCCTTATTGTGCTTATTGTGTAAATAGATAGTTGGATTACTTATCTGTTAGTTGGAATATCTCTTAGTTGTGTAATTTATGCATCTTATTTATTGTGGAGGTGTCTCTATTAAATTCTGATAGAATATAAGGACTGTGGTTATGTGTGTGTGAACATAGTATCTACTATCTATTTATTAGGTTAATTTTGGTGTTAGTGTTCACTGTATATGCGTGGTGTAGAAATTGAGAATTGTTGGATTATCCTAGAATGGAAAATTATGAGAAGTTGTCCTGTTAGGTAATATTCACGAAGTTAGTAGTCAGTAGAACCACTTATTGGAAATTGGATTATTTCCTTGTAACTAAATTGGTTAACTAAGCTAATAAATCATAATTGAAAGCTACCAGGATATTGAAAAGGTGTAGTGTGGAATATGAACTTTGGTGTGAAACTTTTATATGGACTTGTCATGCTTTCCTCTTGTGATTTCCGTATGATATTATGTGATTTAACCCTAGTCGACCGATGATACTTACCAGCATGTGTGTTGTACTGATACTACTCTCGCTACATCTTTTTTAGAATGTAGGTGTGTTGCAGGTTGATTAGAATTCGCTTCTGTGGAGTGGCAGTTATTTATCATTAATTTCTGCACCTCTCCTTCCGGTGGAAGTTGTTTCTTTTATTGTCTTGTCTCTAGTAGAAGCACTTGTAGATGTCTTGACTGGGTCTTAGGTATTGTTTTGTTGTAAGTATTACTATAGAGGATATCAGTTATTTAAATTAATTTTGGCATTGAGATTTAACTGTTTATTATTTAAAGGTTGTTTAATTGAATTTCGTATAAAATTGATTAGGTGGTAATGGTTGTCCTATCTAGTTAGAATAGAGTAGTTGCGCACATGATACCTAGTTTGGGCTATGACAATTGGTATCAGTGCCCTATGTTACCGATCTCACAAGTATAAGAGCAATGTCGAATAAAGTCCTACGGATTGGTGTGTTGACGTCTATATCAAATCCTCAAAGGGATATGAGGCATCTAGGAGTCATTCTCTTTCTTCTTTCCTATTGTGCTACCTCTGCTTGTTGTCTACCTAGGTTGAGACCAATTGGTATGCAGTCGATTCCAATTGGTATTTCTATAAACAAAATTGGAACCTAGTCATTCCCAATTGGAAGTTTGATGAAGTTCAAAAATTAGAACCTAGTTATTTTTAATTATTATCTGTTAATGAGAGTCAGTACTTACGATTGTAGTGAGAAGTATGGTTAAGTTATTTGATTTACTGTGTATACAGATCGTGAATGATAAAGTTGAAATACTTGATAATTGTGATGATGTTAGTCCAATGATTGTACGTTAATGTTAGAATGTTGATGAATTAATAAGGAGCATTGAACTTGAATTATTGGTTGAAATAATTCTTTATTAATGGCTGCCATGGTGAAATTCTCTATGTTAGTAGTCTAAAAACAACAGTTGGTGGTTATATCCGTTGTGGGTGAGATTAGAGCCACAAAATCGTGTTGATGATTATTGTGTTGCATTAAGGGGGAAGAGACCAGAATTTCCCCCATGTTACTGGTTAAGGGCCGTTGTAGCGTGACTGCTATTTTGGTCTACAACATATTGTAGCGGCAATGCTTAAAGTCTAGGAATACTACAGTGGACCCCTAGGTCGCCACAGTGGGATCGATGTAACGGTTGGGGTGGCACTGTAGTGACCATGACACAGTAAGCTGCCAACACAATTTCAAACTTCCATCTTTTCTAACTCCCCAATTCTGGGCCAATTTTTGATATCAAAAGGCTATTTATAGGAAGTACGGGCCTGCAAGCAAGGCCATGGATCCAAGATGCCACCAACAACATCAAAAATACCCAAAAATAATAATTAATATCTGAATGTGAGTACTAAAATGATGTCTAAAATGTGCCCATCCAGGGGCAAAAACCAGCATAACAACTGAAATATAAGGGAATATGGAGTGCCAACTAGGGTCTAACTGGTCGCCTTATCTCTGAGTCTTGATACATCGGAGCCTTCCTCCTCCAGCCCACTCAGAACAAGAACTCCTGGGCATCCATCATCTTCACCTTGGGAAGATTCTTACCCGAGGGGATGAGTTTCTAGATTCAGGTAAACAGCCAATCTCGGGAGCACCTTTTGTTCTTCTCTGCTTCCAAATATTATTGGGGATTCACATGGGCCTTGTCTAAGCTAGTGTAAGCACTATGGAGGTCTGAAGGGCCCAAAGTATTTGAAGAAGTGGACTTACGAGGAGGGATTGGCATTTTAATCAGCATATCTTTCACAGCTGCTTCTCCAATCGGTCGACAAGCCCCGACGATCTTAGGGGAATAGTACCTGATCCTTTTCCCTCCTATACCCCACAACTCTCTCTATTAACACTCATCTTCCTCTTATTCTTGCTTATTCCCTGATATCTTTTCACTTTTAATGGGTCGAAGTTTGGGTCACATAGAGTCCAATCATCCTCCGCCTCCTCTAGCACGTGCACCCACTGACATAGCTTCGTGATCAATATAGGAGAAAAAGATCCTTTCAGTTGTTAAAAAAGGCATTCCACTCCTCAGCGATCTTCTTTCCCATATTTTAACTCACCCAAACCATGACACAAGCAATCACCAGAGCCTACTGGAAGGTCACATTAGTCACATTCGAAAAAGGATGGATCCTCCGAGTGACCAAGTTCAACCACTGTTTAGCCTTGTCATTGAAATTTGTGCTTGTGATGGCCTTTTTGGTATGGACCCAAGAAGTTGAAGCTATCTTGTTTGGAACCAGCAGTATCCAATCCAATCGATCATTATTTCTCTAGATATCTTTTGCCCGATATACACTGTTCAGGTGACTTGGTACCCCCAGAGTTTAGTTTATTACCTCAACCCCTATTAGGACATCCACTCTCTGTAAGCAAATAAAGGGTTCAGGAGTATCCCAACTCACAGATGGAAGCATAACATAGAACACCCTTACCTAGCCTTCATTGCAGAGGCCAAATGGCTGCACTAACGGTCCCCACCCGATCTCTTGTAAAAATAAATAGAACTTAGGCGAATCCTCCTCCACCTTATCTATTAAAAATACACGTTCATGTGTGAGACCCTTAATCTGTAAGTCCAAAAAGTATTTCATGCAGTTATTGTTGATGAATTTATCATAAAAAAGGAGAATGTTTCCACCCGCATCCATGATCATAGTAGTACCTGAGTAATGAAAGAAATAGTTATTTAGCTGATGTCCCTGTAAAAATAATAGATAAAAAATTTGGCTTAAAAGCAAGGGAACAGTAGAGGGCGAGATTTAAAAAAAAAATCCCAAAATTTAGGTGTGGTCACTGCCTAAGGACCATTATAGCGATACCCAGATTACTATAGCAGTGCCAGTATATTGAATGAGCCTACTACAACAATACAACAACAACAGGCTATGGACCACTATAGTGGGGCCTTCATGCCCAATAGCAACCTTAGCTTCAAACAACCTAATTTCTAATTTTGGCTTCATTTTTGCAATTTCTAACATGGATCGAGCATGGGGTAGTAGTGTATGGCTATCCTATACTATTTTTATGATTAACACCCAAATCAAGCCTGTATGGCTTGAAATCATTCGAAAAGTAAATGTTCCTCTACCAACTCCATTTTTGAGTTCAAAACTCCCATGAACTCCATAAATCTTATGCCTTGAATGCTATAGGAGTATCAAAAATGTAATAGAAACAAGCATGCTTTGGAAATTCATTCCAAATAGGGAAAAAATAAATCTTGCCCAAAACACCCTATTTTAACCCATCTAGTGATTCTACCTTGAGCACGTAAGCTAAAAGTTACAAAACAATGTAAGCAAGAATCAAGAGATTTACCTTAGAAATTGATGACAAGGGAAGAGTATCATAGAGAGAGAGTTTGGTTGAAAGTGTAAGGACCAATTTTTAGTGATTTTCTATTTTTATGTGTTTTAACCATTTTTCCTTTCCCCATAATTATTATGTGTTGATTTTAGGGTATGTGGATGGTTGGCACAGTTCTCGAGGTCTTTGAGAAGGCCTTGGATGGTTTGAGCTCATTTTGAGGCTTCAAGAGCCAAAAGTTGACTTCGGTCAACATTTGTTATTTTGAATGTTGAATGGACAAATGTACTACGCCAATAGATTTGGAACGTCGATTTTGGAATAGTAACGTGATTGGTTCAATTTCATGGCTTGTATATATCATTTCGACCCTTACGATTGGAAAATTGTGAAATAGGGTCCTAGGGGTCAATTCTGTGAAAACAATCCTTTTTCAAAAATTCAATGTCGCCATTGAGTTTGGTACATCAAAATTATCCTAGTAGCATAGTTCATTTGCAATCACGGGATTTTAAATGAATCACGTCAGGTCGACCGACAATATTACAACTTAGCAAAGTTGATGATGCAGCTGAAGCTGGTGCAACAGCTTTAACGATAGCCGCTTAAGTGGTGAGGCACCACTTTAGAAGTCAGATTTGACCAAGTCATCTACCGCTAAAGCGGGCACTTGACCTCTTTAGCGGGTACCGCTTTAGCGGTCAATGCTGGGTTGATATAAATATCCTTTTCCCCTATTCTTCTTCCATTTTTGAGTATCGAAGCTTAGGGTTTGAGAATTTTTGGGGTGATTCTTCACTTCTCAAGTTTGGGTAAGCTCCATAATCCTTTTTCCATTATTTTACTTCAATTATATCTTTTAAACATCCTTTAAATCATGATTTTTAAATGAATTTTGAAGGTTTTGACCGGAAAGTTTAAAAAGGCTTTTTCATTAATTAAACACTCATTTTTTGTTTTCTCCTGTGAGTTCCTTTAATCATGGGTAATGGTTTTATAGACAAAGATTTTGGTTTTACCCCTTTGTTTTCAAAACCCGTTTTCAAGGTCAGTTTTGGTCCCGATTTAGATATAGGCAATATGGGTATTACTGACTATCTTGTAATTCATAGGTGCCATATTTATGTGTTTTAGTTGATTCTGACGCTGTTTGAAAGGTGAAGGCTCCATGTTGAAGCACTTTAGGTCCAAATTTCATCATTTCTAGGTAGGTTATGGCTTAACTTCCTTTAGATTGAGCTGGATAGTTAAAATATAGGTAAAGCATGCTATGGGTTGGGGAAATTGGCTATGGGGTTCATATTTTGAGATTACAATTATTGTTGTATTCCCGAGTGGGGGATTATTTGGTGTGAATATTGACATGAGATATTTGATTTTGCATGTAGCCCGAGTAGGGGCCTTATTTGACATCATTTGGCCTTATCTGTGCATTTAGATGCTTTATTATTTAGATGTAATGCCCGTGCGGGGGTGCAAACTATTATTATAGGCCTTATTGAGCATTGGTTGCTTTATCATGATTGAACATACTCGAGTTAGGGGTTGATATGATATTTATGATGTCTTGCATGTATATTTATTCTAATGGTGCCCAATCATGGTTGATGAATCATGAATTACGGATATATTGAGTTGACTTTTGAGCTCACCCATAATTACATCATATTGAATTGCTTGGATATCTTCATATTGAGCATTATATCCTCACTCTATGCATATACATTCATGAGATACTAGTACCATTGAGCAACGCTATTTTTTTGAAAGAAAAATGTGACATTTTCATGAAAAACCATCTCCTTGAACACGAGCTGGAGAGGTGAGATGTGTTGAGATTGAGATTAAGAATTAGATATGAGATGAAGTATATGGGTTGCGAACCCCCATAGGTCCTATTGCTGAGTTACGAACTTAGGAGGTGTATACTGAAAGTCATGCGATGACTTTCACTGTTCCACCCCATCATCATCATCATTGTATTGTATTCACATATTCAGTGATTTGTGCTTGACTTATTTTTTTTCTTGCATTTATGTTTTTCCCAGGGGTTGTTTACTTTGATATTATTTAAGAACTGTTAGAGGAGACGGTGTGAGTTATCGTTTGGAAACTTTTTTGCTTGTAGGTTACGCGCTCATAGTCAGTTTTACCCTTATTATTATCTACTTTGCTTAGTCGGCCTATGATACCTATTGAGTAAAAGTGGACCCGTACTCATCCCTACTGTACCTTTTTGGTATAGATCCAGGTCTGAGTACGACACGCAGCTGCTGAGTTCGTGCTGATTGAGAGAAAGTTTGCGGTATCGGTTGTTCCATGCCACAGGAGTTGATCTCGAGCCTCATCTACCCTTTATTATATCTTTATTTCATGATTAAAGACTATATGTATTTTGGATTCGGTATTATATTAGATGCTCTATATTTATGACACCAGGTTTTAGGATTTGGTTTTGTATTTTTTGGATTCCATATTTATGATGTTCAAGACTTGACTGGGCCACGATAAGTGCCATTACAACCCAGTTTTTGGGTCATGACAAATTAGTATCAGAGCATCAGGTTACACTAGCCTAATAAGTTTCAGAGCAGGATGTCTAGTAGAGTCTCATGGATCGGTAAATAGACGTTCGTATCTATCTTCGAGAGTCTATAATATATATTTAGGAGAAACTTCTCTCATTTGATTCCTTATCATGGGGGTTATTCCTACGCAATGTTCTAAGCCATGTTCCATTCTCTTCTGCACAGATGGTGAGGACTAGATCTCAAGAGGCTATGGATGCTGAGCTAGTACCCAAGGATGGAGCCCAGACTAGGGGCGAGGTAGGGATTGTGGATGACCTCTAGATACAGGAAGGGCACGAGAAGTTGCCCTAGTCAAAGGTAGTGCTAAGGGGAACTCCTCTAACCCTGAGGTTGGTCGTGCAGAGAGTATAGGGCTGGCTCAGGTTCCACAGGGTACTGCTACCCCAGTATTGAAGGGTTTGTTGATTTATTTGCTGAACTATTTGGAGGGTATTCCTTTGAGTCCATCTGGTGTTCCTCTAGTTTTGAGTTTTATACAGCCATCAGTGCCAGCGTCTGTTTATGGTATTCCTCCAACTCCAAGTGTAACTCCTCCATCGGTGTCGACATTTATTTATGGTATTCTGCAAACTTTAAGTGGTTTTCCACCTTCTGTGCCAGTATATGATTATGGTATTTTAAGTTCTGGAGTACAACCATCTTCATTGGTACCCCCACAAATTGATTTTCAGTCAACCAGGCTTACTATTCCTCCAGTTACTTCAGGTACCAATATGTCTTCTGAGGATCAGAAGAGGTTTATGAGTTTTGTTCGCTTGGGTTTGCCCAAGTTTAGTGTAGCTATAGGGGAGAATGCCTATGATTTCTTGATCGACTGTCATAAGAAGTTGCATAATTTGGAAATGAGTTTAATCATTTAAAGCAGGGCTCTATAACTATTATTGAATATGAGGCACATTTCAATACCTTGTCCAGATATTCTTTCGCTAGCATCTCCACCTAGTCTGAGAGGATTCAGAAGTTCATGAAAGGGTTAGATGGTTCATATCAGTTAGCTACAGCCCAGATGGTTATTTCAGGGGCTTCTTTTTAGAGTATTATTGAGCATGCCAAGATGACTGAGTCTATCATTTAGGCTACCCAGGGAGGCATAAAGAAGGTGCATCACTATAGTGAGTTTTATGTACACTCATAATAAGGTAGAGATTTCTCCAGTAGAGGTACTCATGGTTATCATGGTAGGCCAGTTCAGGCCGTGTTGCGGGGATCGGGTGGTAGACCTTTAGGTACTGTGACTACGGGTAGCCAGACAGTGAGTCAAGATGGTCGTTCTAGTTTAGCCGCACCTTCTCAGATTGAGTCAGGCCAAAAGGGTGTTTTGTATGTGATAAGTTTAGGCATGTGCCCAAGTATTATCCATGATATGTGTTCAGACCTACTCTTCTATCTACAGTGAGAGGTGGTTCTCAGAGTGGTAGAGGTGTTCGAGATAGAGGTAGATGTGCTCGTGGTGGTGGCCGTAGGGTTACTCAGTTAAGGAGTGTACGTGGATAGTGCTATGCTATACCTTCAAGACCCGAGGCAGAGGTTTTTGATGTAGTTATTACAGGTATTGTCCCAGTTTGATACAGATTTGCTTCCATGTTATTTGACCCTTGATCTATATTTTCCTATATGTCTACCTATTTTGCTTCTGGATTTGTTGTTTCATGTGAGCCTCTTGCTATGCCTCTTCATATTTATACCCCCATAGGAGATTTTTTAGCTGTAGATCGGGTGTACCGATCTTGTGTGGTAACCTTTATAGGTCGTGAGACTTGGGTAGACTTGATTATCCTAGATATGGTTGACTTTGATGTTATCTTAGGTATGGATTGATTATCTTCTTATCATGCTATTTTAGACTATTATGCCAATATCGTGACCTCAGCTATGCTGGGTGTGCCAAGATTAGCTTGGAAGGGTAAGCTTAATTCCGTTCTGAAGGGTGTCATATCTTTTCTAAGTGCTCGTCGCATGGTAAAAAAGGGTTGTTTGTCTTATTTGTCTCATATTCATGATATGAGTGTTGCTTCACCACCTTTTATGGATTCTATCCCATTAGTCCACAAGTTCATGGATGTGTTCCCTATAGATTTTCCTAGTGTGCCACCGGACCTTGATATTGACTTTGCTATTGATGTTGAGCCTGGTACCAAGCACATTTTGATTCCCCTTTATAGGATGGCCTCAGCTGAGTTGAAGGAGTTGAAGGATTAGTTGTAGAATTTTCTAAGTAAGGGCTTCATTAGACCTAGTGTTTCTCCTTAGGGTGCGCCTGTCTTGTTTGTGAAGAAGAAGGATGGTTCCATGCATATGTGTATTGACTATAAGCAGTTGAACATGGTGACGGTTAAGAATAAGTATCCTCTTCCTCACATTGATGACTTGTTTGACCAACTTCAGGGTGCTTTGGTGTTTTTAAGATAAATTTGAGATTCGGGTATCACCAGTTGAGGATTAGGGCTTTGGATGTTCCAAAGATGACTTTTTGGACTTGGTACGGTCATTATGAGTTCTTGGTCATGTCCTTTGGGTTGACCAATACCCCAGCAGCGTTCATGGAGTTGATGAACCGGGTATTTTGATTGTATCTCGACTCTTTTGTGATTGTATTTATAGATGATATCTTAATCTATTCCAAGAATGAGGCCGATCATGTGAGACACTTGAGAATTGTACTTTAGAGGCTACGTGATGAGAAGTTGTATGCTAAGTTCTCTATTTGTGAGTTTTGGTTAGATTCTATCTCTTTCTTGGGTCATGTGGTGACCAAGGATGGTATCATGGTCGATCCGTCCAAGATTATGGTGATTCGTGATTGGGATAGGCCCACTAGTTCTATCGAGATTCAAAGTTTTATTGGGTTGGTAGGTTATTATTGGTATTTTGTAGAGGGTTTCTGCTTGATTGCAGCTCCTTTAACCAAGTTGACTCAAAGAAGATTTTCTTTCAGTGGTCAAAAGCATGTGAGAAGATCTTCTAAAAGCTCAAGGAGTTGTTAACTTCGGCTCCTATCTTGATCTTGCCTAAGGAGGGCACGAGTTTTACCATGTTCTGTGATGCTTTAGATGTTGGTTTGGCTGCAGTGTTGAGGTAGGAGGGTAAGGTAATTGCTTATGCATCTCATCAGTTGAAGCCTCATGACAAGAATTACCCTACCCATGACTTAGAGTTTGCAATCATAGTGTTTGCTTTAAAGTTGTGGCATCACTACTTGTATGGATTCCATTGTGAGATCTTCTCGGATCATCATATTCTTCAGTACTTCTTCACCAGAGAGAGCTTAATATGAGAAAGCGTTGTTGGCTTGAGTGGCTTAAGGATTATGACATCACCATTTTGTATTAGCTAGGCAAGGCTAATATGATAGTGGATACCTTGAGGCGAAAGTCAACTAGTATAGGGAGTTTGGCTCATCTTTTGACTCAGGAGCGACCTTTGGCCTTGGAGGTTAAGTTTTTAGCTAATCGGATGGTTAGTCTTGATATTTTGACACCTAGATGTGCTTTAGCCTTCATTAGTGCTAGATCTTCCTTGATGGAGCAGATTCGTGCTCACCAATTTGATGGTAATAACTTGAGGGAGATTCGAGATAAGGTGTTGAGTGGTGAGTCTAAGGAAGCCTCTCTTGATTTGGATGGTGTGTTAAGGATTGGTGGCCGATTTTGTGTGTCAAGAGTTGGTAGTTGGGTGAAATTGATTTTGAAAAAAGCACATTGTTTTAGATATTCTATTCATCCTAGTGTGAATAAGATGTATCGTGATTTAAGACATCTTTACTGGTGGACGGGCATGAAGAAATACGTGGCGAATTTTATAGCTCGTTGCTTGTGTTGTCACCAGGTGAAAGTTGAGCATCAGAGACTGGGTGGTTTACTTCAGAGATTGCCCATTCCAGAGTGGAAGTGGGAGCGGATCACCATGAACTTCATGAGTGGACTGCCTTGTTCTTCCCATGGTTCTGACAGTATTGGGGTCATCGTTGATCGATTGACCACATCAGCCCATTTCATCCCTACTCAAACTTTCTTCAGTGCCAAGAGGTTAGTTTGGATCTATGTGAGTGAGATTGTTCGTCTTCACAGGGTGCACATGTTTATTATTTCAGATAGAGGTTTTATGTTCACTTCAGATAGAGGATCTATTTGGCTTTTTGAGTTAGTTTGGACTTTCAGCTTACTTGCTTTGATTCAGACATGTTAATATGTGTTCGTGATTTTATTTTGTTTCTTGTGTTAGTTAGATTTTTGTTTTGTTATAGTTGTTACTATGGCCTCGTGGAATGAAAATGAGTTTGGTGGTTGCAAATCTTATGTTAATGACCCATGTCCTTATTGTGGAGGGCCCCACTTTTGGCAAAATTGTGAAAAAGCGCTCGGGAGAGAGGTGTGTGCACCATCTCAATCTTATGTGAAATCTAATTTTTGTGAATGTGGTTTTCAAAGTAGACATAGTGATGCTTGTAAAAATGTCCCTTCCCACTCCCCAAGTTCTATTGAATTTTCTAGTTATGCTTTTGAGTTTGATAGGAGCAATAACATGGATTTGGGAGCACAAAGAGTCGGTCATGAAGGAATTCAAGTAATGCTTCAAACTAACTTGGACCGGGTACCTAAAATGGGTGAGGAGGTGACTCTTATTCATCAATACATGGTGGCATCGAAAGTAGGTAGTGAAGGAGAAGAAGACCCTTGTGAAGATGCTTTTCAAAATAAAGAAACACATGACAAATTGGAAATTATGAGCCAAGAGTGGCTCTTGAACCAATCTCAACATCTTGAAGCCTATGGAAAACTACGTGAGGGAATCTTATGAATAAAGGATAATTTCTTCCAAATGCATATTGAGCGATGTAACGAAATAATCCAACTTGAACTTGCCATTTATGAGTTGAAGTCCAATGTGAAAACAAAACTTGCGGCATATGATGCTCCTCTTCAAATGGCCAAGGATAATAAGTTCAAGTTGAGTTCCAATGAAGATGTGGTCAAGATTGGTGTTGAAGAATTCATGGTGATTTGTCAACCGACCAAGCCAAAAATAATGCAAGATGCCAAAATTGATGGAATGACATTAGAGTTGCAAAATAAATCCAATCAAATCCTTTGTGAAGAATCTAGTTCATTTCGGGGTGAGAATGTCAAGAAAGATGTAAATTCGAGAATGAAGATGCTTAAATCTCATTCCAACCATTTTTCAACGTTGTGCTTGGTGGATGTGATGGAAACCAAAATAACTGGACAGATGGAGAATTTTGGAGATGAGGGACAAAGTCTCTACATTTTGGAGATTTTAATTCCAAGAGGGAAAAATGGCGTCCCTCAATTAAAGACCAAGAATTGTAAAATGTAGTGTCTAACAAGTGGCCTAATGATCTTCTCACCAATGCCCAGTAATCCTAAACGAAATTTTGATGTGAAGTTAGGTAAAAGATTTAAGTCTTCAAAATGGTGAGATAGAGTTGGGCTCGTCGCTTCCTTACATTTGCCCCATAAGATTCATCAAAATCTTGATGTGAAGTTGGGACGAAGATTCAAAGCCTCAAAGTAGAGAGATAAATGGTAAGATTGCTTGCGTCGTGACGCGAAGTTAAATCAAGCGCATAATGGGAGGCAACCCATCGTTGTAAAAAAAAATAAATTTACATTTACTTTTGAAATTTTAATTTTTAGAATAGCTTAGGAATTTATTTTTGACTTAGCCACAAAATTTTAGCATTTTTGGAAGTGATTTCAACAGTTTTGGATGCAAAAATTGGATGGGAATGAAACATGAGCCCAGTCTAAGGAGGCTCCTAGTATTCCAATTATTACACTACTACTGGCCACTCTTATGTCGATCATCGTACCTAGTGCACTTCAGGGAGCCCATTACCTCCTTCTCTACTTTATTTTGTTTGCATTGGGGACAATGCAATATATTTTAGTTGGGAGTGGAATAGCTTAGTTTTCATGTGAGTGTTTACTATTGATATATTTTGATGCATTTGTGCCCTTGTCGGGTGTTGTTGGAGACTGTTGTGCCTTGTTGGGCTTGAAATGAATTATGTGGAATCAAAAAATTATGGTCTTTGTGAATGGTTTAGTATGGGTATCACATTTGACATGAATTTTGGGGAATTCTTGAGTACCCACTTTAACACCCACCATATGTTTGATAAAAGTCCTAAGTGAAACATCCACCTTGTTCTTTGTTACTCCATGTTCCAATTGCAAATGTGTAGTGTTCTTGTTATTGTGTAGAGCTAATATCAAGATGTGGGATGTGTTGTTAGTTGTTTGAAGTTGAGTTATGTCATTTTTTGTAATTCTTGAGTACCCACACTACTTTTAATCATGTTTACTTTATGATGCCCACTATGTGTTCGATGAAATTCCTAAGTGTAGTTTTCTCTACTTTCTTCCATTGTTCGTGTGCTAATTGCTATTAGGAAGTATTCTTGCTGCTATTTGAACTCAATTACAAGTTGTCAAGTCTTCTAAAGAGTGTTTTGTTGGTAGCTCAAGTTGAATGATGTTTTTTGTGGTTATGAATGTTGTGTGCACTTGTCGGGTTTGAGCTTAATGTTGATTTTGTTGGATTAGTCGTTTCACTTGTTTTTAATTCTAGATTAGTTTCTTTATCTTGTTAGCTTCTTATAGTTTTTCTTTTTGGTAGTTATTTTTTGGAGACCTTTTCCCAAATGATGGATTGAGTGATGACATTTTTAAGAAAAAATCATCGTTATTGTTGTTTTTGGGTGTTGGTGTCATTTGTGCAGGGGAAGTCTGAGTACCCATGGCATTATTGCCCTTGTTGGAATTGAAATATGGGATTGTGACGTGCTTGGTACTAATAGATTTAGTCTGCATGGTGAAATATTGGAATGAGCATACCCCCTCCAAAATTCTTTGTGAAAAACAAGTGCATGGAAGTGAATTGTGCTTGTGACAACACTTTGACTCTTTTTGTGACTCTGTACTCATTAGGTGGTGATAATGTGGAAAATGACTCTTTTGTTCTTGTTTAGGAAGTGAAACCGATCCTTCTAGAATAGTTTGCATGCCATGTGTGGTGGGTTTTGTGGAATAATTCTTGTGCTTACTTGTGTCTCTAGAACTTGCCTCATTGGTCCTTCAATGCTATTCTTGATTGTTTTTGGTTGGAGGAATGATCTTAGGCCTTCTTTGTGATTTTTGAAAACCTCTTTATCCTTAAAAGCCTACCCATGCATAAATGTTATCACTAGTTACCCCATTTGAGACTAATAACCTTTCTTTGGCAACCAAATGACAAGCCTTGTACCTTTTGAAAATTTTCCCTCTCTTGAACCCTACCCTCATTGGACTTGAAATTGCCAACTTGAGGCAAAAGGCCTAAGTTTGGGGTGTGGTGGAACTTGAAAGAGGTGATCATGCACAATGGTTTTGTAAGTGAGTGCCTTAAGAAAAAATTGAATGAATAAAAGGAGAGAAAATTAGAAAAGAAAAGGAAAAGATAAAGTTGTCAATAAGGTGGTGAACTAGAATGAAAGAGATAGGCACTTGTGTTGTACGAAAATGAAGACACAAATGATCAAAGTTTGAATTATATTGTGTTTTGTAGAGTTCAAGAAGGGTGTAGTCACTTTTATCCTAAATGTTTATCCTACCCTTCCCCAAGCCTACATTACAACCTAAAAACGTCCTTCAAAATCTCCAATTGATACTCTTGAGTTAGTGGCGATTGAAAATAAGGGCAAGCCTATGGCATGATACTTGTTTGCATTGGAAATTCTTTGTTAAGTGTGAGTGTTTGTGCATTTGTCCCTTGTCTAAGTGTTGTAAATATTGTGAAGTTTGGGACTTTCTTTCTTGTGAGGGCATGTAAACTAAGATAGATTGGTGAAGTTGATAAATTCCTAAAATAAGGCAAAGTAGCGTGTTCGATTGACTATTGATTGGGACTCACTTCTTGAGAATTGGTTTTTATTACTTGATCATTCCTGAAACTCCGTTGTATTCTTGAAGGTGTGTTTGATCTTGAGGGAGTTGTTCGAGTAAGACTCACATGCATGTTGACTAATTGTTAGTACCAACCAAAGTCATAATCATGGTGCCTAATTGAAAAATATAATGTGAAAATATTGATGTTGGCATTTGAGCTTAAATAGATACCCTCATTAAGTTTTTATTTTGTGTTGCTTGAGGACAAGCAAAGTCATTAAGTTGGGGTGTTGATAAGTGGCAGTTTTGCCACTTATTTGTATCTCTTTTGTTATGATTTTGTGTCGTTAATGTATAATATGAGGCTAATTATCCTTATTCTCCATTGATTCGAGGTGATTCTTATGTTATATTGCTCGTTAATGCAGGTAATAGATGAATATGAGGTCGAGCTAACAATACGAGTCAATCGAAATGCGAGAAGTGAAGAAAAGGAGCTCAAACTAACACATGGGAGGATTAGAGGCCACCTGTGCATGCATGTCATGAGCTGCGCACGTAGGTGGCTAATGAAGATGGGAGGCAGTGGCACCTGCGTTGAGCACCTGCACGCGCAGGTCCTTCACCTGCGTTGGCACCTGTGCCAGCAGGTGACAAGTGCGGTGGCATTTTTATAATTTCTAAGAACGTAATTTTTTGATCTATAAAAGGGATTTTTCAGATCTGAAACTCTATCTTTGGCATATTTCTCAACCTTGGAGGCTAGGATTCTTGACCCAACACCCTTGGAGTGAAGATTTGGAAGCTTTGTAGTGAATATTACTTAATCTTTTCTTCATTCTATTGCTTTGTGTTGAATATTTGGGTGTAGTTAGATTCATTCTTGCATGTTGTTGTTGGACACAATGCAATGTTTATGTTCTGAATTTGTTTTTTTTTAATCTCATGCTTTTCTGTTAATTGATTACTCTTGATTTATAAATGAGTTTTGTTTGTTTATATTAATCTCATGCTTTATCAATTTCTACTCTAGTTGAGCTTGAAAGGGGAGATTCGAGTGAGAATAGCCCATCTACTTCGATTAATGCTTGAAAGATCTAATTGAGGTTGGAAAAGATTAATTTAGCGTGATTTGGGACATATGACCCATCTAATGAATTTGTTGCTAGACATAGTCAAATTCTAGTGTAGCCATAGATTGGAACTACTTGTGTTGACACTTGGCTAATGTTCGACGGAATTTAGCCAAGGAATATCCGTCAAACGATCGAAAGATGTGGCGGATACTTGAGGTTTCAAGGCTAATTTATTAATCCATGAGTAATTAGTTAAATACAATAGATCGTTGGTAGAATTGGTTCCCCGGTATCATTTCCCTTGTTTTCCATCATTTGTGAAAGCCATTGATCAACTTGTTCATATTAAAATAGGTTCTATCCTTGTTTCACTTTTACATATCAAAAATCCCCAAAACACTTGTATCTTTATTTGGATTTTAGTGAGTTGCTTTAGTTCTGTACTCTCTCGATCTCTAATCACATTGTTCCCCGTGGATTCGACCCCGACTCTTGTTGGGTAAATATATTACTAACGACCGCATACACTCATTTCTACGGTGTATTTAAGAGTTATCAATAATATAGAAGGATTGTGGTTAAGTGCATGGGAACATCGTATCTACTATCTATTTATTGGGTTAATTTTAGTGTTAGTGTTCACTATATATGTGTGGTGTATAAGTTGAGAACTGTTGGATTATCATTGAATGGTAAATTATGAGAAGTCGGTTTGTTAGGTAATATTCACGAAGTTAGTGGTCAGTAAAACCACTTAATGAAAGTTAGATTGTTTTGTTGTAATTAAATTGGTTAACTAAGCTAATAAAATATAATTGGAAGCTTCTAGGATATTGAAAAATTGAAGTGTGGAATGTGAACTTCACTGTGAAACTATTATATTGACTTGTCATGTTTTCCTCATGTGATTTTTGTATGATGTTGCGTGATCTAATCCTGATCGACTGATGATGTTTACCAGTAAGTGCGGTATACTGATACTACTCTTGTTATAACCTCTTTTAGATGTAGGTGTGTTGCAGGTTGATTAAGAGTCTCTTATGTAGAGTGGCGGTTATTCATCCTCAATTTCTGCACTTTCTCTTCTGGCGAAAGTTGTGTCTTTTATTATCTTATCCCTTATAGAAGCTCTTGTACATGTCTAGCCTAGGTCTTTGGTATTGTTTTGTTGTAAGTATTATTGTAGAGGATATCGATTATTTAAAGTAAATTTGGCGTTGAGATTTAACTGCTTATTATTTAAAAATTATTTAATTGAATTTTACATAATAATTAATTAGGTGTTAAGGGTTCTCCTATCTAGTTAGAATAGAGTAGGTGTCGCACGATCCTGTAATTTGGGTCGTGACAACTTTATTTATACCTCTAATGATCCATTTGACTAACTTTATAATTAGGTTGATGGGAGGAGAGGCTCATCCCTTTTACAACAAGTTTGTCCACTGCCCTGTGCATCCTGATAACCAAAAAAAGTCATCACTGGTATGTTCCCTTGTCCAGTCCCTAGTACCCGATTTTTACTTCCTCTCTCCACTATATTCTCCATACTGTCTATTTCTATTTGAGTGATTAGTCATATCACTCCTCCTTCTATTTTTGTGGTGGCCTCCTTTGTATCATGTATATTAGTCTCCCTATCCACCTTGGGTGTAGGCAATGGGATGACAATATTACTAGTTTTCTCAGAATTCTAGTTAGCTATTGGATGCAGTTCTGCATCACTTGGACCCTGCTTAGAGCTTTCTCCATTGTCTTTGTCACTAGGTCGAGATTGTCATTCCTTTTTCTATTGATGAGGTGCCCTAGGGGTTCCCATGGTTTATGAGATGGTTGTTCCATAGGCTTAGATTTGTGTCAAATATGAGGCCAAATTGTCAAAGGACAAAGATACACGAAAATATTAAAGGATGGGTTAGTCACAAAGATGCTTAAGGCAACATGCCAATTACCGTATTGATAAGAGACTTAGTAACTGAAACCTTACTTAATGTCATGATTTCCTTCCTATTTGCTATTATTATTATTTGTTTCTAACCCTGCTCGACTGATGATACCCATTAGTACTTATGGTTGTGTTGATACTACACTTACTATACTCCCTTTTGGGGGTATATCTATATTACAGGTTGTTTGGGGTTTCTATAGAAGCGATGGTGATCACTCTCCAACAACGCCTGTCCTTTCACTCTTACATGGAAGTTGAGTCTTGGATTTTCCGATTTCTTGCTTAGGGCCCTTGTACTGGTTTAGATTAGGTTCTGGGCATTCTTTGCTTATTATTTTTCGAATTGTTCTTACTTATCAAATGTACTGAACAAAAGTTGATTTTAGAATTAAAAGGGTCTCCTAGTTTTTCTTTAAAAGAGTTTTATTTAATTTCTGCGGGGTATTAATGTAGTAAGTGTGTTTTAAACAAAAGGTTTACTTAATTATGTATACTTGAGGTTGTCTTAAATGTCTTCCGCATTATTTGAATTGTTGGGTGGTAAGAGTTCTCGTATCTAGGGTAGATTTGAGTAGGTACCCGCACAATCTGCGACTTGGGTCATGATAAGATGGTATCAGAGCCCAGGTTACCGGTCTCCCATACAAGAGCAAATATCTAGTAGAGTTCTACGGATTAGTGTGTTGATGTCCACACCAAATCTGTAAGAAGCTACAAGGCACCTAGGAAGTCAGTTTCATCTTTTTCTCTTCTAATTGTGCTAATTCAATATTGTCTTCCAGAGTTGAGTCCAATTGGTAGCTGGCAGGTTCCAATTAGTATCTCAACCATCACAATTGGAATTAGTTGGTCCCAATCGTTATCTCAAAGGTGTTCGGAGGACTGGAATGGTAGCATTCTAGCCGATAGAGCTCAATAGGAGGCATAGGATTTAAAATTTTAGGTAGTGAAGACATGTTTGATGTAATGAATGTTGAAAATGTGGGTATAGTTGGGATGAGTAACTCTTCCATTAATCTATCACAGATGCTTATTTGAAATATGTTCCTTAAAACATTTGTTGTATTATGATAGCCTACTACATGCATTTCTTGAGTGAATTTTTCTGAATGGATTATTATTATTGCTTAATTGTGTGATGTCTGAACTCCTTAAGTGAAAGTACCTAGTATGTTAGAGTTGGAATGAATTGTTGCAAGGGACTCGGGAATCATAAGGGCTGGGTGTGATCTCAGTGTGTATCTTCATTTTTGCGATATAAGACACTTCTTATTTCTCCATGATTTGAAGTATTTCTTAATTTCCATTTGAATCCCGACAAATTATCGAGGTACCTTGCAGTTTATGGAGAAGAGTTGTGTGGGTTGGTTACTTGGGATAAGTAGAAAGGAGGATTGTTGGTGTATTTAATCGAGTTGAGGGATTAGTACCGCGTTAACAATAGCTTAGATTTACAAATTTAAGTGTTATGATCATGAATGTTCTGAGATGTGAGGGGTGATAGCTGTAAAATTATTCATGGGATAGCATCGTGTGAGAAAGGACCTAGGATTGGATAAAAAATCGAAGCAACTGGAAGGTACCGCTGCAGTGGCACGGCTACAATGGTAGTTTTACCGCTACAACGGTACTTTTGCCGTTGCAACGGTAAACCTACCACTGCAGCATCTCCTAGGCAGTAAACTGTTAGGGAACTCCCATGTTCGGTGATTTTGCATCTGTTGAAAAATGACCCTGTGTTCACAATATTTTAAAAATAGAAATCACTTTCGACACACATAGTAAGCTAATTTATTATTAATAAAGGTGCAGTAACGATAGAGGTCCTAAGAATGCGAGAAATAAAATAGATATTGTTTGATACATACCCCAAATTGGGGCAACCCAAATCAAGTCAATAGAATAAAAAGAGGGGGAAAGGTCTAGCTAGAGGCCCCGTCATCTTCCAAGCTTGAGGCACCGGAGTCCTCCTCCATTCTTCTAAGGAAAGAGAACTCCTCGACGTCATTCTTCTTTAACTTTGGGAGTTTCCTGGTGAGGGAGAGATACTTGAATATCTCCTGCACAACCTTCCACATCCTCACCAATATGCGGTCTAGGGAGTGGCTCTTCTTCTTCTCTTTATCTAGTTCCCTTCGGAGCTCTGCATAGACTCAGGCTGGGTCAATTGGGGTAGTCAAGCTCGAAGGAACCAACTTTGGTGGAGGCAATTGAGTCCTCTCAAAACCTCACACAACAATAAGTTCATCCTCCCAACCACCGAGAGATGCGGGAGCCTGAGTGGAAGGGGTGCTAGACTCGTCATCCCCTTCGGCCCTGCTACTCCCGCTCTCTTCCCCTACCTTTCTATTCTTCTTGCTTCCTCCCCGCCCACCCCTACCACTCAGTGGGTTGAACGCCACATCACACTTCTCTAAGGTATCATGATTCTACTTGGACAAGTCCACCCTCTTGCACAACTCGGCAATCAGAGAGGGAAAGAAAAAAACCCTCGCAAACCTACCCCTAGTGTAGAAATACCGCCACTTATTTATGAACTGCATCTCCATATTCAACTCAATCTCTACAAGAGCGCAAGCCACCACCATATCCTGGTGAAAGGTTACATCAGTCAAATTTTTAAAAAGACGAATCCTCTGAGATACCAACTGCAGCCATACCCAAGCCTCCACCAAAAAGTAAGTACTCTTAGTCCCCTTGAGGCTGGAACACTTCACCTTACCCTTTTGACCCTCAGGCGCAACAACATTAGCCGCACATTTCAAGTCCGACTCCCGGACCTTAGCTTCGAAAGAGACATTAGAGGGGTCTAGAACCCCCAAGGTGTTATTGATAGTGGCAGCATCCACCGGTACGTTCTTTCCCCAAATGTGAATTGTGGAGAGGGGTACAGACCAATCCACAGTCGAGAGTATGGTACAGAACTCTCAAACTATGTCCAGGTTGCACTTAGGGACAGGCTCTGTTAGTATCTTCTATCTGAAGGCCTTCAATCGGTTAAAAAAATCTGGTGCCTCATCTTCTATGTACCTCATCATGAAACTCTCTCATGAAGGAAGCCCCTTGTGCACAACCCCTCCTCATAATGATCATGTCTCACGGAGTTGGGGATCCTTCAGTATTGGAGTTAGTGATTCATGATAGACCTACAAACATTGCAAATACAGTGTTAGAGACCAAGTCGAGATAGTATGGGAAGCAAGGAATTTCAAGAACTCAGTAAAAAAATAAAAATCCTGGAACTACTGCCAGGTATCGGTGCAGCAACAACCTACTACTGCTGCAGTACCATCGTCCCCAACCAGCCAACCTCCCTTCCATAAAGAATTTTTTGACTTTTCTCTATATTTTTGAATTCTAACATAGATCAGGCTTGGTAAAGTTCGTATGAACTTTTATACACTAAAATGGGGGTGATTAACACCCAAAACTCACCATGAGCTACGTTAATATTATGTCTGGAACATTGGAGGAGTGTTGGGGACGTAAGAGAATGCTTATCATTTTGTGCAAAAACACCACCAAAAAAATTCAAAATTCAAAATTCAAGTTGCACCAAGAAAATATATGAGAAATCTCTTTTCTAATCTAAATTCTATGATTCTAGGATGATAAATGCATAAATGAAGTAGTAGAAATGAGAATTTTCCTTGAATTATGAATGGAAAATATTGCACGGGAGTAAATTGAGAGAGTTTTCAGAGTGTGGAAGTGAAAATGGGGGAAATGAAGCATTTCCCCCTATTTGAAATGTCGCGAACTGTTGTAGCAGTAGTTCTACCGCTGCAGTGGTAAATTCCACAAGGGTCGCATCGATTTTAACTTTTCATGCATTATGGTATTTTGCAATGTTCGGGGTATTTTAAAATACCCACTCCATAGAATATGGTTGGTAATTCCTTCCGAGATTTATAATAGTATTTGTGTGTCAGGTTAAAAAATTAAGAGGCCTTCTAATGAGCACGTTGGACATTATTGAGTCTAAAATGAAAATAATTAGGGATCGATGAGATGTTGCTTAGTTAATGAGAAGTAAGAATTTTTCTCTTTTTACACATCAGGTACATGAATTGCAAGTCATGCCTAGAATCCTATTATCTCCTTTCCATAGACATTCGAAGACGAATGGTGGGTAAATTGGGATTTAATGTAATGATACAAAATGTTGTTATGTCAAAATCCATCCCAGAAAAACTTTGCCACGAAAGAAATACTATTTTTGGACTTGATAGAAATTATTTCATGGGAAAAAGTGAGGTCCAACACAATTAGGCTAAAAAATTAAAAGAAGCGGGTCAAGCCTGCTGCCCACCGCTGCAGCGGTATAGCCAGCCCGAGTTTTTAATAAAACCCTCCTTTCAAATGAGCCTCCTTAGGTAATCTTTTTTCTCCAAAAACACCCAAAATAAGCCTAACACCTAGAACAATGAGGTTTTGAAGTCCATACTTCATAATAGCAATTTTGAGGCATACCCGGTAAAATTTTTACACAGGAAGAGGACATTGCATGTGGGACAACTCTCCACCCTCCGTAGCAGCGTAATTCATCTACGAGGTAGTTTATGGTTAATTATAGTAGATTGGGGCTAGATGCATGTAATGATAGTAGTAATGTTGGGAGATTTCATACCTTAGGTCTTCGGACACAGAGTTTGGGTGGATGGAATGATAATAACTAATTTAAGCGAAATTGAACGCCTTGAATAAATATGTTATCTGATTGGTTTGCTTTTTACATTGTCCAAGAGTATACTTTCGTATGAATTAGAGCTAGTGGAGAGTTATAAGTATGTTAGTAGCTTAGAAATAGGGTAAGTGTGACCGACTAGTGAGATGAGTGTAAGGGGGGATTTGAGTAGGTGTTTTTGAGCTCTTAGGAATTCGGGTGGAGTTGTTTCGGGAATGGAAATAAGGACAATACGAAACTTGCGTGTAATGGCATGTATTAGTTGGTTGAAAGGGGCGCGGGGGCATGCTTACGTGGTTACGATTGGTTGGAAGATAGTGTGATGGTTAGGTCGGGATAAGTGAGAATAAGAGATATAGTGAGAGAAACTAGAGTCCAAAATAGTGAACGTTAAGTAAGAAAGGTGTAAGAGTTAGGGTTACGCACCACAATTGAGCTGTGGATCTAGGTGAGGTCTTAAGAGATGTCCAGAGGGTATGAGTTGTTGGGTGTCGTTTAGAAGTGTGTTTGATGTGGCCTCGTATATGATTATAGGTGTTTCGGGCATATGAATGTATAGATAGAGGTCTGAATAACCTTCGGTCTTAGGGGATTATGAGGGTAGTAAAGTTTTGATTGACTTTGTACTTATATGTTAATTGAGTATTCGTGATTGTTTTTCGAATACTAGTTGAGATATTCAACATGCATACTGCATATACATCTGTATATGACATTAAGCATAGCATGGAGGTGATATTGTGATGTAGATGATGGTGATAAGGTGATGACATGATGATATTGAGATCTTGGTGATATTGATGATGATATCGAATGATGATGAGATGATACATACATATTGCATGTATGCATTTATCATACTTATGGGGTGTTTATATATGAATGTTGTGGTGAACCTGATTATGGAACTTGCTTGATATAATGGCTCTGTTAGTATTGATTATATATGAGAGTGAAGAGTGTAGGTTAGACTTGGTTGTATTTTGGGTCATAGGGTTATGAAGGATAATGGGGTCACTTAGTCCAGTACTTTAGTATGCTAGAATAGAAAGTCTGTAAGATTGTCAGTAATGTGTTAGAAGTGAATGTCTAGGATTAATTGAAAAGAGATAAGATAAGACTTAGGAAAAATATCGGTAGAGGCCAAATTGTCAAAGGAACAAAGATACACAAAAATGTTAAAAGACAGATAGGTCATAGAGATGCTAAAGGCAACATGCCAATAACCATATGGATAAGAGACTTGTAACCGAAACCTTACTTAATGTCATGACTTCCTTTCTATTTGCTTTTATTGTTATTTGTTTCTAAACCTGATCGGCCGATGATACCTACCAGTACTTGTGGTTATGCTGATACTGCACTTGCTATACTTTCTTTCGGGGGTATAGCCATGTTGTAGGTCAGTAGGTTTCTATAGAAGAGACGGTGATTACGCTCCAACAACTCATGCCCTTCCTTTCACTCTTACATGAAAGTTGTGTCCTGGATTTTCCTGTTCCTTACTTAGTGCTCTTGAACCGGTTTAGATTATGGTCTGGGGATTTATTGCTTATTATTTTCTGCATTGTTCTTACTTATCAAATGTACTAAACAGAAGTTGATTTTAGAATTAAAAGAGTTTCCTTGTTTTCCTTTAAAAGAGTTGTATTTATTTTCCGCAACATATTAATGTACTAAGTGTGTTTTAAACAAAAGGTTTACTTAATTATGTATCATTGAGGCTTTCTTAAATGTCTTCTACATTAATTGAATGGTTGGGTGGTAAGGGCTATCCTATCTAGGGTAGAGTTAGGCAGGTGCCCGCACGATCCGTGACTTGGGACGTGACACCGTTGTATATAAAAATTTTTCCACTTGTGTGGTACTCATCTCCATACACAAGAACCCCCAAAGCATTGCTGATTCTACTCAGAGTCTGCCTCCTCAACAACTCAATGGCAGATTCGAATATTTTACCCAAATTGGTAGTGTAGCATCACTTTCTTGCTCAAATCAAACTCCAACGATGATGGTTTAACAATAATTGGCTTTGTATTAAGCATTCCAGCATAAAACATTTCATCTCTAACTTCAAATGTATTAAATTTCACTAGGAAATAACCATCATTATGATAATATACTTTAGGTTTATTAATATAACTCCAGTTTGCTGCAATATAACTTTCTAAAGCTCCAATGGTAGGTGATTCCCCAATAACATGTAAAATTCGTGCATGTTTCAACTTCACGATCTCCAGTTCAATCTCTTCTTTGCATAATTCGACCAGTTTTTCTGCATTTTTAATCACAGGGGCGACAAATTGTTGGTTCAGTCTTTTTGGCGCTAGTCGATTACCAGTAAATAACTTCACCATGGCTTCTTCGTATCTTCAGTAGCTTGAGTATTCCCCTGAGGTAGATCCATCTTTGGGGGGTCTACTTCTTGTGAGTTTTCCACTACTAAGATTGGGGTTCCTTCCTGCTGGTCTGGGCATCCTTTCCTAAACTTCTAGTTCCCACAGATAACGACGTTCTAGTCCCAATTTGTATTCTCTTTTGTATCGGCAACGAGGGTCACTGCTCCATTGGTGGGGAACTAGTGATCTGTGTTTGTATCATCTTATTTTTGCTGCCAATGGTTTCTCCTTGGCTTGCCTCTCACCATTACAGACGATGCGCATATTAGTAGCACCTATCATGCGCCGAGAGGGGAGTAAAAAACTCTAAAGAGGAATTATTTTTTTTTGATGTTGTACAAACCATACTTTGAAGTTACAATTTTTGTAAGGGTTAAGGACACAAATGAAAGTGTTGGCCAAACTTATTCCTACAAATGAACAATGTCACACCCCTTTTTCGTTTGAGGTCGAAGGGTTTTTCAATTAAAGTGACGATATTGAATAGGGATTATATTTATTTATAGAGTCGCCACTTGGAAATGAGTTATGGTGTTCCAAGTCACCTTTTTGAATCCCTAACCAAAAGGAAATGACTCTTTATTGGTCTGCAAAAATAGAAGATCGGGTAAGGAATTTTGTTGACCGAGGGAAAGGTATGAGGCATCCCTCGAGTCCCGTGGTTCTAGTACGGTCGCTTTTATCAACTTATACTTAACTTAAACTATTTTGGATAAATTGTGTTCTTAGGCCTTTATTTACTCATTTTTAATATCTAATTTTCATTAGTCTCGACTTAGATGCATAATTGCATTCAAAGTCATAACAGACAATCTTCTACACTCAAATGCACCATATCTATGAGGTTTCGTCTACAAATCTCAGTTTTAATTAATTAATAAGACAATCTTTTCCAAGGTAAAATTTTACATCCTCAAATTTTATAGTTAAGTATCTCAAAAAAAGATATGTGTAACTGCTGACGTCGCCCAAAATATGCCTCCTAAGAAGTATAAAGCGGTCGTTGTCAAATCTAGAATCCAACTAGGTTGGGGTCGATCCTACAGGGAATAGGTAGAAGTCTGTTTAGAATGCTAAATGGAATAATTGGAAAGTAAATAAAACAGGGGGGTTTTGTGAATAAAAAGTGACAGTAACAATCGTTGGTTATATCGAGTTTGTAGACAATGAGAAAAAAATACACTAGGACTGTGATCCCCAATGATTCCTTAACTCCACCGATTACTTGTTCTAACAAAATCGTCCCGCTATGTGGCATGCAAAATCTGACAAGATATGTTCATCTAAACGTCTCTCGACCTTGATTAGACAAATTTCACTCTTCTCCTCTCGGTCTCCGAGTGTCGCACTACTAACCCTTGTCCTGGATCTCAGATAACTGTTCCCGCTAAGGCTCAAGTTATTAGATGAAGGTTGATAGCTTCAAATCTCTGTTGTTATCTCCTTTTCCCAATCTCTACCTCTCTCTCGAGCAAGTCTAGAATACAGGCGAGTCTCTAACGTTTGCAACCATTAGAAGAGCAATCACAATGAAGGAAACAACAATACATGCATACACAGCGGTACATAATTGCTTTCCACTTAACCGATTTTGTTAATTCCTCATAGTTCACACAACCCTAGTTGATGAGTTTAGCTACTCATAATTGTAAGAACACAAGAAGAATTCGGAGATGAAAACATAATTTCACACTCACAATAATGAAGAAGAACGAAAATCTCAATTATCAATAAAACTCGAATTAGGGTTTGTGACTACAAAACCAAGAATATGTTTATAAGCTCAAAAACCATATGAAATAGCTCTCAAAATAATGTAATGACTAACTCCCGCACATAGGACTATACAGGGCTATTTATAGATACAAAGCTAATCCTATCCAAATCAAAATAGGAGAACAGAGTCGGCAACTTCCACGGTATCGTGACTTAGTGTCGTGGAACCAAGTCACGCCACATAGGTTGGTGTCTTGGAAATCAGGCTCAATTATACGTCTTCAGAAGTTGAGTCGTGACTGACAGTCATGCCACGTGACTGCTGGCGTGGAAATCAGAACCTGTCTTTGATCATTTGAATTGGACTCACGCCAGCCACTCAAGTCAGGTGAGTGGCAGTCACGCCACGTGAGTGGTGTCATGAATCCATCTCTGGTGCAAATTCTTGTTCTTTCTTCTTTCGACACTTCGTTCTTGGGCTTGGTTCTTCCTTTTTCATCATTTTGCCTTTAAAACCCGTTTTCCTGCAAAGTCGGACAGAAACCACATCATACCAACAAAATACACCCAAGTTATTGCATATTTTCCTTGTTTTAAGCATCGAAAGTGCCATGTAACCATGGCGCATCAACACCTTCAACGTAGAACATTTGCATGTCCTCAGGCGAACAAAACAAAAACACACATATATGATGCTTGATTAAGAGAAACCTAAGGGACCTATGGCAGTCGACTCATTGCCTTTGGCACAAAACTTTTCCAACCCCTCCTAATTGCAAATCAAAACCAAAGTGTGTATACAGGCAACATAGTATAATGATACAGAAGGGATCAAGTGATGGCACCAGATTATGCACAAACAACTAAGCATATATACAAACGACATTTTTCGAACAACTAGCAGCTAATAATGCAACCCATGTACTCTCACAATCAAATAAGTACATCCACTCACAGTATACTTATGAATATCAAAGTAGGGAAGAGGTCAAAACACTCACTCTCACAAAGAAGTTAAAATAGTGTGCATGAAATACCATAGGCTTGCCCTTGTTTTCTATGCCTTAGCTTTTGGATAGTTGGACTAGGATCACTATAGGACTTTACTCGGCTTGTAATGTAGGTTTGGGGACGGGTATGGTATATATGGATATGGTGACTCAACCCTCCTTGGCACTACACTATTTTTGGCTCCAACTTTAACCTTTCTCATTTTTATTCTCCCATATTCTCCTTTCTTTTATTTTCAGATTTTGGGTGTGATTTTTCTCAAACTTCACAACACAACTCTTTTTTTTTCTTTTTCTTTGCAATTTCTCTTCTTTTCACTTTATTTTTTTCTTCACACCTAAACATGTTTTCCCTTTTTTGTTTTATTTACCTCTTCTTCATACCCAACTCAATCTACGCACCCCTATAATAGCCACCCTCAACTTAGGCGATTTGCCTGAGTTGAGGTACACAGTGTCCAAGGAGGGACCAGGGTCAAGACAGGTTCATTGTAATTAAAATAGGAAGGTGAATAGGCTTAATAAAAGAAATAGGTCAATTACGGCTCAAAGTAGGGATCAAGGGATACTTATTCATTTGGTTTGGTATTTAGGCTAAAAAGTGGTATTCAAAAACGGCCTATGATCCTTTCCTAATCCCCTATCCTCAAATCTTAGGCAAGACTAACCGGGCAAGTTCTGGATCGCACACACACAGTTAACTAAGTAGTGACCTCACACACACATAGCACAGGGTTGTATTATCAACTTCTACCTATCTGATTCATACAATGCTAGCTACAGTTATTTTCCTATAATCCTAGTGCCATAACAAGATCCAACAGCTGTCACACATAAACATGCTACTCACACAATTCAAAAACAAAAATTTTCAGGAGGGTATCCTTAACCTTCAAAAAGCATAAAAAAAATTTCTAAACTAGACTGCACTACAGTTCCCTTATTTTTCTCCTAATTGAGCAAGAAACACATAATAATGTAAATATAAACCTAAACATGCTGGTTCTACTATGATATCACACTCGGGGGAAAAGAAACACGACAACAAAAACCCCCAAGTGGTGGTACACCCCCACCCCTAACTAACAATGGTGTACTGCCCTCAATACACCGCTATCAATAAAAGTACAAGGGAGTGAAGACATAACTGTGGAGCCTTAAGCACTGGAAGTGGGCCCGACCACAGCGGGATCATCAATCTGCTCAGTAGTAGGTGCACCCGATGGAGGGGCAGCCTGACTAGCGGATGCACCACGCGCCCTCTGCTCCCCTTAATTTGGCTTGCATAGTACTCCACCTGGGAGGCTTTAACCTCCCTCCGAATATCACTCTCATACTCAGCATTACTATCAAACCGATACTTCGGACTGCGGGGTCTCTTGCCTCTATCCATCGGAGGCTCCTCGTTAGAGAACAAATCTACCTCAAATGCTAGTCGTACGGAGGCCTGGGCAGGCATAGGTGGTATAATAGGAGTGCTACTCGATGCCAACACCCAAACCTCCTCTCTCAATGCGGCTACCTCCTGGGTTAATCCGGTCACATCAAGACCTGGTGCAGCCCTCAATCGAAAGGCCATCCGTACCTCAAAACTGTCAATCCTCCCATCCAACCCCCGCATAAACTGATCCATCGCCGCAGTCATTCGGGCCTCCACCCTGGCCTCCGCAGCCTCTACAGTGGTCCTAACCCAAGGCTTAAGCTGGGATACCAACCTAGCCATCTGGGTCTCAGTGTGAGCCTGTCGCTCAAACATCTCCGTCTGCCAATCAACCAACTCCTACACGAAGTCCCTAGAAACAGAAACTATACCAGAGGGAGGCGGTGGAGCGGTAGTACTGGGTACCTCATTATCAATAGGGCCAGCGCCCTCAGTCTGTACAGAAATAGTCTCAGGTACCCTAACCGGTACCAAAATTGATATAGGAGTACTACTCGTCTTATCTAGGGCTACACCTGACGACTCTGACGGTTGTGACCCGCTAGGAAGAATGGGGTGAGAACCCTGCTACTGCATCAGGCTAATATCCGCAATGTGGTTCACCTTTATGTAATGGTCGAGGCTAGGTATCCTAGCCACAACCGCCCTGTCGCATAGGCTCTGGATCAAGCATGGGAATGGTATACTCGTATGATTTTGGAAAGCCCGCTCATAGATCTCCCAGATGATGTATCTAGCAAAGTGAATCTCATAGCCAGCCAAGATGCTGGATACCACCACAACCCGATCCAATGTAAGTGAGTTGTCAGCATTAGTTGGACCCAATCGATGCCGAACAACGGACCACCAGAATCTGCCAGCAAAATAAAGTGTGGACTTTTGATGTCCAGCTTCCCAATCACCCAACTAGCCGTCACACCATCCTCGGCTATGTACCCCGCAATCCATTTAAGTAACTCCAACTTCTGATCTGCATCTCGCATCCTAACTCTATCTTTGACAGTGTCCATCCGATGATCAAATTCAGCAGTCGAAGCCGAAGGTGGATGGTCTGCCCCAAATAAGAAGCGGTGGATGGTCTGCTCTGAAATATCCATGTAGGTACCGCGAACCAAGATGTATGTCAATAAGGGCTTATCCCTAAACCGCTGCCCCACAGGAGTACTCAAGTCAACGGACGCAGCATAAGAGGTATAAAATTCTCGGACTAACTCCGAGCTATAACGACTAGAAGGCTGCGCCATCCAACCTAATCCATATCGCTAAAAAATAGGCCAAATATCAGGCAGTGTCCTCAACTCCTCCACCTGATATAGGGGATCCTCTATAATGCTCCTCCGACATGCACCACTCTCCGTCAGCTCAGCATCTCTGTCATAAAAAGCACGCATGCCTGCACACACCACCGCTGAACCTCCCTACTCTGTGCGGGAGTCGGAGCACTCTGGGCACCAGTACTGGAAATAAAGATTGTAGCCTCCGCCGCAGATGTACCCTGACCCATAGCATCATCCACAGAACCTGACTTAGAAGCATCCTCCCCCTCTTCAGACTGGCGAGAGGACTCATCCGGAATAACCGGTGCTACCGGTGGTGGGTCTGGATGAAGTGCAGCTCGGGCAGCAGCTTGGGCTAGAGTCTATAACCTCGTGGTACGAGGTACCAAAGTAGTATCATCATGGCCAATGGAAAACTCCTCCACGAACCCACTATTATCAGATTTCGTTGTTTCATCACGCAGTCGGGTTGGGTTTTCAGGATTTTTTATGCGAATACGGGATGATGAATCAATATGGTCTCTTTTGGGGTTTGATTTGGGAGGCATGGTAACGGGTTTAGGTTGGAATTTGGGTATTCGGGTCGGGTTTAGATTAAATTTTGGTGTGGGGGTCGGGTTTTTAAAATTTATGGGTAATAGGGTTGGATCTGGATCAGATTTTGTGATTAGGGGTTGGGTTAGGGTCGATTTCTGGTTATTTGGATCGGGTAAGGGTAATTTTTGGAATAGGGGGTTGGATTTGGTGGGTTTTGAGAAGGGGTTTTTGGATTTTTGGAGTTGGAGAAGGTTAGGATTCGGATTTAAGGTGGAGATGGAAGGGAAAGTTGGAAATTTAGGTTTTAATTAGAAGGGTTGAAAGTCATGATTTAATGGAGTGGTTTCGTATTTATATCGGGTAAATAAGAAGGGAACCGATTTTATTTTAGAAAAATAAGGTCGGGTCGAGTCGGGTTTGGGTCATCTGCAGAGTTCACATTTCACGGAACCACCCACGTGACTTGGGTTAGACTCATGTCACGTAGGCCCTGGCGTAGATGAGATCCTGAGCCTGAAAATTTCTTCTGATTTTCACGGCACCATCCACAAGTCGTGAGTTGACTCATGTGACGTGAGTAGTGGCGTGAATGGTACTGAACCAATTCAGGTAAATTTTATGACTTTCAGCTAACTGCGCCTTCAATAATTAGATCTTCGCATAACAAAATCTTGGGTTGCCTCCCAATCAGCGCTTGATTTAATGTCGCGGCATGACATAGCTAACTTGGATACTCAGACTTCACCAACTAGCCCATGGGTTGCCTCCCATGAAGCTCCTGATTTAACGTCGTGGCAAGACATGGCTAGCTTGACTACTTAGACTTCATCAAGCTCAAGTTCCTTAACTGTCTTTATTTTTTCCGTAATTCCCACATAATGCTTGACACGCTGTCCATTGGCTTTGAATAGAACATTATCTGCTCCTTTTAGCTCAATAGCACCATGTGGGAATACCCTAACTACCGTGAATGGGCCAGACCATTTGGACTTTAATTTTCCAGCAAACAAGTGAAGCTTGGAATTATACAGTAACACCAAATCTTCCGGGTGAAACTCGCGGTTCTCAATACGACGATCATGATACAATTTCATCTTCTCTTTATATAATGCTAAACTTTCATAAGCCCGGAGATGAAATTCATCCATCTCATTCATCTGCTCAAGTCTCAATTTGGCCTCTTCACTCTAGTCTAAATTCAACCTTTTCAACGCCCACAAAGCCTTATGTTCCAGTTCGACGAGCAAATGGCAAGATTTTCCAAAAACCAACCGATATGGTGATGCACCAATTGGTGTTTTGAAAGCAGTTCGATATGTCCATAGCACATCAACCAATCTTCGAGCCCAATCAATCCTATTGGCATTAACTGTTTTTGCAAAAATAGACTTGATCTCACCATTTGACACCTCAACCTGCCCGCTTGTTTGAGGATGGTAAGGTGTTGCCACCTTATGTTTAACACCATATTTTCAAGCAGGGCCTTGAACAGACGATTGCAGAAGTGGGATCCTCCATCACTAATAATAACTCGAGTTGTACCGACTCGTGAGAATATGTTCTTTTTCAAGAATGCTGAGACACTTCTCTCTTCGTTATTCGGAAGCGCAATTGCCTCCACCCACTTAGAAACATAGTCAACAGCTACCAAGATGTATTTCATTCCATGCGAGCTCACAAAAGGACCCATAAAGTCAATTCCCCACACATTAAACAATTCAAGCTCAAGTATAGTTGTCATGGGAAGTTCGTGTCTGCATGAAATGTTCCCTTGCCTTTGACATTGGTCACAAGCGCGAGCATAATCATGAGCATCTTTGTAAATACTGGGCCAGTAGTACCCACATTACAAGATTTTATGGGCAGTCCGCGCACCTCGATGATGACCCCCAACTGGAGATGAGTGACATGCTTCCAAAATACTCATCATCTCGACCTCTGGAACACATCTTCGAATTATGCCATCAGCACACACCCTAAACAAATACGGCTCATCCCAGAAGAATTTTACTACCTCATGCATGAATTTCTTTCTCTGCTGATACGACATATCCTCTGGAACTAGATCACTTGCCAAGAAGTTGGCAAAATCAACAAACCAAGGGATTAAGTCTTGGGATGCTGCCAGTACTTGCTCATCTAGAAAAGTATCATCAATCACAAGATCATCCTTCAATTTAAGCATGGCCTCCTCTTCAAGGCTTGATAGATGGTCAGCAACTTGATTTTTGGTTCCCTTACGATCCTTGACTTCAAAGTCAAATTCTTCCAATAGAAGTACCCACCGAATCAGTCTTGGCTTAGCATCCTTTTTTGACATAATATACCGAAGGGCTGCATGGTCTGTATGCATAATCACCTTCGTACCTATCAAGTAAGATCTGAATTTCTCAAAAGCAAATACTACGACCAACAATTCATGCTCAGTCACAGTATAATTCTTTTGAGCTGGATTAAGCACTTTGCTAGCGTAGTAAATCGGATGTAACATCTTCTCACGTCTTTGGCCGAGGATTGCACCTAAAGCCACTCCACTAGCATCGCACATAACCTCAAAAGGCATAGTCCAATCTGGTGACACAATAATAGGGGCTGAAACCAACTTCTCCTTAAGACACTCGAATGCTTTTAAACATGCTTCATCGAACACGAACTTCACCTCTTTCTCCAAAAGTTTGCATAAAGGATGTCCAATCTTGGAGAAATCCTTGATGAATCTTCTATAAAAGCCAGCATGACCTAAGAAACTTCGAATACCTTTTACGGAGATAGGTGGAGGTAGGTTCTCAATTACCTCAATCTTCACCTTATCCACCTCAATGCCATTCTTTGAAATCTGATGCCCCAATACGATACCCTCGTTGACCATGAAGTGACATTTTTTCCAATTCAGCACTAAGTTGCACTCCTCGCATCTTTGTAGCACATTAGAAAGGTGTAACAAAAAACCATCAAACGAGTCTCCCACAACAGAAAAATCATCCATAAAAACCTCGATAGTGTCTTCCACCATGTCGGAGAAAATAGACATCATGCAACGCTGAAAAGTGACTGGTGCATTACATAGATCGAAAGGCATCCTTTTAAATGCTAATGTCCTATATGGACAAGTGAAAGTGGTCTTCTCTTGGTCTTCGGGGGAAATAAAAATCTAATTACACCCTGAATTGCCATCAAGAAAACAATACCATCCTTTACCAGCAAGACGGTCTAATATCTGATCCATGAAAGGCATAGGAAAATGATCTTTCTCAGTCCAAGAGTTCATATTTTGATAATCCATGTAAACTCTCCGTCCAGTCATCGGCCTCATTGGAATCAACTCATTTTTGTTGTTTGGAACCACAGTTATTCCTCCCTTTTTTGGCACACACTGAACTGGGCTCACCCACTTGCTATAAGCAATAGGGTACACCACTCCTGCATCTAACCACTTGATTATCTCTTTCTTCACAACCTCTTGCATTGGTGGGTTCAAACGATGCTGGTGCTCAATGCTAGGTATACATTCAGGAACAAGCTGGATCTTATGAGTGCAAATGCAGGGTGGAATACTTATGATATCAGCAATGGACCAACCAATGGCCCTCTTAAATCTTCTCAATACTGAAACCAAAGCCTCACCTTTCCAATCCACTAATTTAGTAGAAATAATCACAGACAAAGTATTGTTGGTTCCCAAGAATATATAGCGAAGGTGGGACGGAAGAGCCTTAAGCTCTAAAACTCGAGGCTCCTCAATAGACGGACGAGCTGGTGGGGTTACCCTATTCTTCAAATCTAGATCCAGTTTCTTTGGAGCATAAGTATATGCTCCCTTACCAGCGAGTGCACCTACCATCTCATCATATTCCTCAATACCATTATTATTAAAATTTATAATCACAGCCGCAAAAGGGTTGACCCCCAACCTTTCTTCCAGAGATACAACAACATCAAAATCATCAACCACATCTATCACTGAAATCACCCGCTTATCTCTTGGCTGCTTCATGAAACGACAAACATTGAAAGTGACCTATTCATCATTCAGTCTGAATTTTAGCTGACCTGTTTCCATGTCAACCAATGCACGAACAGTGGCAAGGAATGGTCTTCCCAATATGATGGGAACCTCAAAGTCAACTTCACAATCAAGAATCACAAAGTCCGCTGGAAAGATGAAAGATGCAACCTTTACCAAAACATCATACAGAATGCCCACCGGCTTTTTCACAGTCCTATCAGCCATGAGAAATCTCATAGAGGTTGGTTTTGGTGCTCCCAACCCCAACTGTTTGAAAATGGCTAATGGCATTAAGTTGATGCTAGCACTCAAATCACAAAGTGCTTTAGCAAAGTCGTAGGACCCGATAGTACAAGGAATTGTGAAAGCTCTTGGATCCTCTTTCTTTTCAACGAGGGAATACGAAACAACTGCACTACAATGATGTATGTTATCTTCTTGTTCAAAACTGACAGTTCTCTTCTTTGTCACCAATTCTTTCATGAACTTCGCATAGCCTGGCATCTGCTCCAATGCCTCCACAAAAGGGATGTTTACTCACAGCTCCTTCAACATTATGATGAACTTCTGATATTTGCCTTCCTCAACCTTCTTTTTCAACCTTTGAGAAAAGGGTGGAGGAGGTCGTGGGATAGTTTTGAGCACTTGTGGTACCTCCTTTTCCTGCCTCTTTTCAAATTTTGCCTTTTCACTGTCATCAGGATGATTTGGAACCATGTCGCCCTTTGAATTATTCGGCTCTAACTCAGCTTCTACATCAACAACCATTGGCTCAGTAGTCCTACCACTACCGGCAGGTATAGGTGGATCTGTCGTGCACTTCCCGCTTCTAGTAGTAATGGATAGACAATGACTATCATTCTTTAGATTTTGGACGGTATTGCTTGGAAGGGTGCCTGGCTGACGTTGATTCAGTGGCAATGATATCTGCCCGAATTATTGCTCCAACTGTTTAATGGCAGTTGAATGAGACTCCACTTTCAGACTTATTCCCGAAATGCCAGTCCTAATCTCCTTCAAGTAATTTTCCTGACTCTCTGCCCCTTTGACCAGTTTATTAAGAAGGGCCTCCATCTTTGAATTTCCATACTCCTCATCACGTCTTCCTGGTGGTACATAAAGGGCATTCTTCTCTCTATAATCATCTTTCCACCTCCAATCACCATCACAGTCTTGTTCTCGATCTCTGTATCTCAATTTGTTGTAGTTGTCTTCATAATAGTTCCGACCTTGATTCCCTGGCCTTGAGTTCCAAGAGTCTTGATTAGACCCTTGGCCCTTGGCTCAAAAACTCGCCACTTCTCAATCTAGGTATTTTGCCTCTTCATCAGACTCACTATCATCATGTCTAGACGATTTACCTTGTGTACCTACAACATACACCTTTTCAGGATCTCTGGCAGCTATCTGTTTAGCTAGAAGACCAATTTTTGTCCTTAACTGAGCGACCTCTTGAGCCATAGATTCATCCAAAGCTCATTGTGCTGTTGAGGCTCTAATAGCATATGTGCCAGCTGGCATATCTGCCTCTCGAGTATGCCAACCTCGGTTGGTCTTTGTGATACGATCTAATATTTCTGAACCTTGATCCCACCTCATTCTCATAAATGCTCCACAAGTTATAGTAGCTGCGACAGCCTTAGTATTTACGTTTAACGCCCTGTAGAAGATTTCAAGTAAGTTTCTACCACTCATCCTATGATTTGACACATTCTGAAGCTTCTTCTTGTACCTTATCCATGTCTCATAAAGTGCTTCAGAATGTAGTTGTCTAAAGTTGTAGATCTCATCCTTCAACTGTAGCATCTTGGAAGGTGGGAAAAACCTCTCCAGAAATTGATTTCTCAATTCTTGCCAATTAGTGATGTATCCTCATGGTAATTCTGCCAACCACAAAGTCGTTTCTTCTGTTAGAGAGAATGGAAATAACCTTAGTCGATAGCCTCTTGGTCAACTCCAGGCAAATTATGTGATGTGCAGACTCCTATAAAATTCATTACGTGCATGTTTGGATCATCCGTAGGCAAACCGACAAACACACCCTTTAAGTTTAGTAGGTGAATCATGGCATTGGTAATGTCGAACTTAGTACCCAGAGGTAACTCAGGTGGAATGATGGCACCAATCTCGATTGGCTCGAAATAAGCCATATCTTCATCTTCAGGATCATCATAAACAAGAACATATGGTCTCGGTTGAGCTCTCAGTTGTCTTTGTCACTCTTCAGCCTCAGCCAATCGTTGTGCTGCTTCTTGCATTGCTCGATTATCTCTTTCTGCTTTCCTAAGAGAAACTTGCCTAGCCTGCTCTTCACGTGTCACTCGAGCGGTAGTTTGATCCGTTGTTTCATGACCAACTGGCTGAATTGGTTGGTGATGAATATCTCCCACAGCTGCGGGATCCTGAACTCCTTCAGTATTCACCATCTTTCGATTAGCTCTCAGAGTTCTTTCAATTTCAAGATCAAGTGGAATCAGGGGATTGCCTTGACTCCTAGTATTTGGCATACACCGGTGTATGCCCTCAAAAGTATGTAAAAACAAAATCAATCAACTCTAACCAGTAATAATCAACTCCGTAACCATATTCCCCGACAACGACGCCAAAATTTGATGTTGCCCAAAATATGCCTCCTAAGAAGTATAAAGCGGTCATTGTCAAATCTAGAACCCAACTAGGTTGGGGTCGATCCCACAGGGAATAGGTAGAAGTTTGTTTAGAATACTAGATGGAATAATTGGAAAGTAAGTGAAACAGGGGGGTTTTGTGAATAAAAGTGACAGTAACAATCGTTGGTTATATCGAGTTTGTAGACAATGAGAAAAAATACACTAGGACTGTGATCCCCAATGATTCCTTAACTCCACCGATTACTTGTGCTAAAAAAACCATCCCGCTATGTGGCATGCCAAATCTGACAAGATATGTTCATCCAAACGTTTCTCGACCTTGATTAGGCAAATTTCACTCTTCTCCTCTCGGTCTTCGAGTGTCGCACTACTAACCTTTGTCCTGGATCTCAGATAACTATTCCCGCTAAGGCTCAAGTTATTAGATGAAGTTTGATAGCTTCAAATCTCTGTTGTTATCTCCTTTTCCCAATCTCTACCTCTCTCTTGAGCAAGTCTAGAATACAGTCGAGTCTCTAACGTTTGCAACCATTAAAAGAGCAATCACAACGAAGGAAGCAACAATACATGCATACACAGCGGTACAAAATTGCTTTCCACTTAACGGATTTCGTTAATTCCTAATGGTTCACACAACCCTAGTTGATGAGTTTAGCTACTCATAATTGTAAGAACACAAGAAGTATTCAGAGATGAAAACATAATTGCACACTCACAATAATGAAGAAGAATGGAAATCTCAATTATCAATAAAACTCGAATTAGGGTTTGTGACTACAAAACCAAGAATATGTTTATAAGCTCAAAAACCATATGAAATAGCTCTCAAAACAATATAATGACTAACTCCCGCATATAGGACTATACAGGGGTATTTATAGATACAAAACTAATCCTATCCAAATCAAAATAGGAGAATAGAGTCGGCAACTTCCACAGTATCGTGACTTGGTGTCGTGGAACCAAGTCATGCCACGTAGGTTGGTGTCGTGGAAATCAGACGCAATTATACATCTTCAGAAGTTGAGTCACGCCACGCTTCCACATCACGTGACTGACAGTCACACCACGTGACTGCTGCCGTAGAAATCAGAACCTATCTTTGATCTTCTGAATTGGACTCACGCCAGCCACTCACGGCATATGAGTGGCAGTCACGCCACGTGAGTGGTGTTGTGAGTCCATCTCTGGTGCAGATTCTTGTTCTTTCTTCTTCCGACACTTCGTTCGTGGGCTTGATTCTTCATTTTTGATCACTTTGCCTTTAAAACCCGTTTTCCTGCAAAGTCGGACAGAAACCACATCATACCAACAAAATACACCCAAGTAATTGCATATTTTCCTTGTTTTAAGCATCGAAAGTGCCATGTAACCATGGCGCATCAACCGGATTCTTAATCGAGACAAATATTTAAAACGTGCATGAATTCATCTAAATGTTCAAAGAGCCCTAATGTTCACCTGTTACTATGATTAAAGGTTGAATCGTGCTCCTAATAGTCTCATTATTAAATAACAAAGTAATAGAATCCTTAAGAGCAAAAATACCACTTAACTCAACTTGAATTTCATATGTTCGTCACCAAATTCACACGACAAAAGTATTATCAAAATGACTCAAAACTTTTAACAAATACATTAAACAACATATCAAAGAAAAATTGAATAAAACATTGAAAAGTAGCAACACATAGAATTAAAGGCCATGAAACAGAGACCAATCTTATCTAACAAAAATATTCATAACCCACTTAATATTGAATTAAACTAACTCACCAAAAGAAAACTTAACCAATAAATTAAGAAAATGATAACCAAATAAACTAATATATTCATTCTCTTCAAGAACTAATATTTGATTCAATCAACACTTAAACAACATTCAAATAAACAATTTCCTTATTAATCCCATTAAGTCTCCACTACCACGTCAATGTTTTTTTTTTATACTAATTTTTAAAGGGAAAAAAATAATAATCAATATACCAACGACAATAGACATAGAACATATACTAACACCAACAATCTTAAATTCAATACTAAGTATTAACAATGCCAAACACTTTACAAAAAAAAAAGCAAGTCAATAATAAACACTTTATGTTCAGTAATTTAAATTAGCAAAGTTCCATAACAAATACATAAACTTATCTTAATATCAGCTTAACGCAAAGTAAAATTATACACAGTCAGTAGCATAAAATAATGGAGCAATAACCACATAAGGCATAGATAAACTAGTAATGAAAATCAAAGAGAAAAGGTAAAATTTGGACCATATATGGATAAATATTCAACTTCGTTGCAATTACAGTAACATGATATTCACGAGTATTTATTAGAATCAAGTCTTGCATAATTGTTATATCAAATTACAAGAAAAATAGAGTGTTACCTTTTGAGAAGATTAACTCACAACAATAAAACCACGACGCTCTGTTGATTTCGAAAGTTAACAAATAGCTAACTTTCAAGAGCGACGAACTCGAAACCATAAACAAACCCTCGAACTCCGACTTGTTTTTTTCTTTTCTAACCTTTCTTCTCTTCGGTTTTCTATCCGTTTTCTAATTGTTTTTTTTTGTTGCTGTTCTTTCTCAATCTTTTTGCTATTTTTTTTCTTAAGTGTTATTGTGTGTTATGGTGTTGTGTGCGGGTGTGTTGAATTATTTTTTACTTTCTGTTTGTGTGTATACTATATATATAGGCTGAGGGTTATGGGAGTTGTGAGAGAGTTGGAGTATAGTAGTGAGAGACGTGTGTATTGTGAGAGATGTGAGGGAGGTTGAAGATATGGGACATGGGTGTAGCTACACGAGGGATTATATATATATATATATATATATATATATATATATATATAAATATAAATTAACTAATTATTTTGAACTAATGAAATATAGAAAAAGTTAAATAGCTAGTCCTAAAAATATGACTAAGAAAAATATTAAAATTCACTAAATTATTTATTAAAATTTAAATTAAATAACTATATATATTTTGTAAATTTCTTTTCATCACATGAAAAATAGAATAAAATAAACATACAAAGCAAAACTTATCTTACTCAACTTTTGAAATCCTTTTTTTTCACAATTTTTTAAATTAAAACCAACTATTCATGAAATAAAACTAATGTAAAGACTAGACTAACATTAAATATTTAAAACTAAAATGGATTAAAACTCGGGAAGGGTGAAAAATCACATGTCTACATTTGCCGCTCTTTGTCGGAGAACATGAAGAGTTTTCAGACAAAGAAATAGACAACGAGAGATTTTGGACCCGACCATTATTCAAATAGAGAAGAAAAGAAGGAAAATGATGCGACCGAGTCCTGGTTTTGGACAACCTACATATCCCGGGTTAAAAGTGAATCAGGTCACGTGTAGTTCAATAAGGTGGAATGGTGAGACGATGAGTTAGAGGTTGAGTGAGGTCCGGTCGAGTCTCCGATTCGCAGTTCCTGTTTTTACATCAAAATAAAAGACAAGAATAAAAACGATCCTTCAAGTACAAGATCCTATCTATCTATTTAGATTTTGTTGGATCTTGACTTGAATCTTCATGCCTCCTCAAGTGATTGTAACACCCCGTATGTTTTCGAACCTAACCTAGTTAATTTTCGTAACATACATGGAAATATTGAAACATGAGAGATTGGATGAATTATACATTAATTTGTTGGACCTTAATGAGTCTTGTGCCATTGAGCCAAATGAGGCTCAAAAATCATAAGAAGGCATGGCCCAGTAATGGAAATTTGACCCATTCTTCCATTACTCTTTCATTGACCAAGTAAACACACCAAATGTGTGGATAAGGATCATTATAAAGTGGCTATATAAGTCAATAAATCATATTTTTATTTCATAAAAGCACACATGCCTTTTCTAACATTTTTCTCAAACATTATCTCTCACACAAAACCCTAAGGCAACTACTTATTGGGACAAGATCACTCTTTGGTAAGATTTGGTAAGTGTTTATATTTATGGTTTAAAATATTATATGCATGTAATATTGTGTGTATCATGTTGGTTATGTTGGAAAAGTGTTGGACAGTGTACTATGTGTAAAACTGTCTATTTTTGCAATCGAAAAAAGGTTTTGCCTTGTAAACTTGAAAATAGACCTGTGGTATTGAAAGAAATGAAATTGGTGAATTCAATATTGATGTGTGAGATGTGATTATAGCCTTAACTTGTTTTGATCTTGTACATAACGTTTTGGAATGGTTATTGTAAATTTGCTTAATGATTTGGTGGTGTATTGAAAGGAAAGTGTGATTTTTGTGTTGTTTATGTGTGTTATGGAACCATGAGTGTTTGTTGGCATCCAAGTGACCAAATATATGTAAATAAAGTCTTAATTATGTCTTTGGATCATGTATTACACAAAATACCCAAAAGAGACCAATTTGGACCAAAACGGGCATCCACCCCCGCAGACGAGGGCACCTGCGGGCGCAGATGCCAATGCAGGTGCCTATGGCATCTGCCAAAGTCCACCTGCAGGCGCCTGTGGAATGTTATGGTGTATTTGGTATGATAATGCATTGAATTGTCTTCTAAAGGGTGAAATGACGTTATACGGCAGTCATATAGCTCGTTTTCTTCTTGTACACTTGTACGATAACTAGTGGTTAACGTAAGCTTCGTTGTGTACTTGTATTGTAGAGTGAAACATAAGGAAGGAGCTGGACTATTGTGTTCATATATAGGATTGTGTATTCATACTTGGAAGTAAAGGTATGTAAGGTTAATTTTTTCGTATCCTTCTGCAGCTCCTAGTATTCACATTGATGTTGTACTAGTTCATTCCGATATGTTCTAAGGTAGCCTATTCTCGGGTATCCATTATTGTTTATCACATGTTTCCTACTCATTGAGCAATGGTAATTCACATGTTTGATAAAAGTTCCAAAAGTCCCATGTCTCCAATAATGTTATATTTTTCAATAATGTTTATTCACATGTCTCTCACTCATTGATTATTGATCCAAAGCTTCCAAAAAGGTTGTGACTATCATTGTATCAATCTCAAAAGTAATGAATGAAGTAATGCACATGTGGTTAATGATTGAGTATGGGTGGTAGCTTTGGGGGTGAACGCCTAGCTCAAGCCGATCCCGAGATTGTTGGATCAGGGGGTAGTCCTAGAGGCATAAGCCTAGCTCGGACCAAACCTGACAGGGGGTAGCTCTAAAGGTAAGAACCTAGCTCGAGACAAACCTGATATGTTGGTTTATGGGTGGCAGCTCTAGAGGTGATAACCTAGCTCGATTCGAGCCCGATATATTGATTCATGGGTGGTAGCTCTAGAGGCATAAGCCTAGCTCGAGTCGATCCCAACATAACATTATGTTATGTAAAGATCCACTGATCAGTCGGGGCCCAGGTACATAGTGACACAAGTGATGAGAAGTAAAGAAGCAAAGAAGTAATGAAAGCAATGTACATGGTTTCCAACATACAGAATGTTAACTTATCTATACTAAGTATTCACTTGTATTTGAGTTCATTGACGTATTTACATATCTTACAGTTTCTTATGAGCCTTACATACTCAGTACATTCTTCGTACTGACGTCCCTTGTGGGAATTACCTTACTTGCTGCAGGCGCAGGTGCTAATAGGCCTCCCCAGTAGGTTGCCAGTTGTTTGCGGATCATTGGTGAGCTCCAGTTAGTTCAGGGCTTCTCTGAGTCACAGTTGTACATGTATTTTGGTATTGTACATGTTGTATAAAGTGGGGACTAGTCCCTACTTTCAGTTGATATTGTAAATGCATCTGTTAGAGGCTTTTGTAGACGTATGTGGGTGTATGAATGTAAGGAGATACATGTTGTTTTTGACTTGATGGCCTCAACGGCCAAGTTTCACATATGTATATATATCACATGTTCCATGATTTCCGTTATTAGCCTTTTATGTTCTTACGTAATAGTGGTGTTTCCTATGGCATGCATATGAATGAATAGAAGCAAAGCTTGGTTCTCTTAGGCCTTATCGGCTACGGGTGCCAATATGCCCCGTTGGGATGTGGGGTATGACAAAAGTGGTATCAGAGAAGGTCGTTCTAAGGGTTTCTACAAAGTCGTGTCTGAGTAGAGTCTTACTTATCGATGTGTTGTGCACCACATTTATAAGTAGCAGGCTACAGGGCATTTAGGAGTCGTTTATTTCCTTCACTTCTAGATCGTGCAATAGAGCCAGTGTTGTAAGTTGAATTGTATCTGACCATGGTAATTGATTTTCTTTGATATAGTAATAATGCCGATCACAAGAAGAGGTAGAGGTAAAGGTAAGCAGGTAGATATGCCTGATGGAGAAGGAATGAGTAGATTACCACCTGACCAAGCTAGTCAAGGTGGAGCAAATGCTGAAATTTCAGAGCGGTCCTCTTCTACTTTTCCAGCTCCGGAAGAACCAGTCGGTAGGGAAGTACCCACAGAACCACCAATGAATTCCACGGATCAGGATTTAAGAAATGCAGTACATATGTTAACTCAATTAGTGGCGGCACAAAGTCAAGGACGAGCTGGTCCGATGACAAATGAGGATGATGCGGCTAGAGTGGCGAGTCACAGAACACAGGATTTTCTAAAATTGGACCCTCCTATATTCACTGGGTCAGATCCAAAAGCAGATCCACAGGACTTTGTGGATCAAATTCAGAGGGCTCTGGAAGTTATGCACGTGACGGGGGGTGAAACAGTCGAACTTGCAGCATATAGATTGAAAGGTGAAGCGATATTGTGGTATGAAGATTGGAAGAAGTCTCGTGGTATCGGTGCGATGACACCAAATTGGGAAGAATTTAAAGCAACATTCCTTGATCATTACCTCCCATATGAGATTTAGGAGGCACGTGCAGATCAGTTTCTAAATCTCCATCAGGGAAATTTGAGTGTTAGAGAATATGGTTTGCAATTTAATTCCTTGGTTCGATATGCTCCAAATGTGGTGGCTACACTGACAGATAGAGTCCATCAATATTTGGACAGATTAGAGCCATATTTGGTAAGGGAATGCACCATTGCTGCCTTGAACAAAGATATGGACATAGCTAGAATACAGTCCTTCGCCCAGAAAATAGAAAATCAAAGACAGAGAAGAAGGGCACATGAATCTGACAGAGGACAGTCCAAAAGGGCTAGACCTATGGGACCATCTGCGATGTCCCAAGGAGGATCTAGGCCTCGAATGTTTCCCAGACTGCCTAGACCATCATTCTGTTATTCCACAGCAGGTGCTCACTCTTAATTTCGAGGGTCTAGAGGTGGTCCATCTAGGCAGAGTAGTGGGGTTCAAGGATCACAAGCAGAAGGTTTTCCCCATTAGCAGTGTCAGCACTGTGGACATATTCATGAAGGTACATGCCGATTAGGTACAAATGCTTTCTTTTGGTGTGGTGTGATGGGGCACATGATGAAAGAGTCTCCCCAGAGGAGTATGGGTGGTATAGCACGACCGAAAGGATCGGCTGTTGCGTCATCATCATCGGGTCCTTCTTTAGGCCGAGGTGTCCAGTCTGTTGGTCATGGTAGAGGTGCCAGAGGAGCAGCTAGTACTAGTAGGGTCCAGAATCGCACTTATGCTTTAGTAGACCGACAAAATTTAGAGGCTTCTCCTGATGTCGTCACAGGTACATTATCCATATTTTCATATAATGTATATGCATTAATTGACCCGGGTTCTACATTTTCCTATGTTACTCTATTGGTTGCTGCGAAATTTGCAAAGGCACCAGAATTATTAATTAAATCAATTGAAGTGTCTACACCGGTTGGTGAATATATTGTTGCAAAAAGAGTATATCAAAATTGTGTAGTGACTGTGTGTGGTCATGATACACTTGTTGATCTCATCGAACTAGATATGGTCAATTTTGATGTAATAATGGGGATGAATTGGTTGGCTTCTTGTTATGCCACAGTAGATTGTCGGGCCAAGAGGGTGAATTTTTGTTTTCCGTAAGAAAATATTCTTGAATGGCAGGGTAATGTGGGGGCACTAAGAGGAAAATTTATTTCCTATTTGAAAGCAAGGAAAATGATTGCCAAGAGGTACATATGTCACTTAGTACGAGTGAAAGATATTAATGTGGAACCATTAACTCCGCAGTCGATTCCAGTGGTCAATGAATTTCTTGATGTATTTTCGGAGGATCTCCCAGGCTTACCCCCAGAACGGGAAGTAGAGTTTGGTATTGATGTGATTCCAGGCACTCAGCCTATCTCTATTCCCCCATATAGAATGGCTCCAGCAGAACTGCATAAATTGAAGGAGTAATTGAAAGATTTGCTGGACAAAGGCTTCATTAGGCCTAGTATGTCCCCGTGGGGTGCACTGGTATTATTTGTACGGAAGAAAGATGTCACATTGAGAATGTGCATCAACTATCGGCAATTGAATAAGGTAATGATCAAGAACAAATATTCCCTCCCTCGAATTGATGATTTGTTTGAGCAGTTATAGGGTGCCAAGTGTTTTTCAACGGTTGACTTGAGGTCAGGTTACCATCAAATCAGAGTTAGAAAAGAAGATGTACCCAAGACAGCTTTCCAAACACGGTATGACCATTATGAATTTTTAGTTATGTCATTTGGACTAACAAATGCACCAGCTGTGTTCATGGATTTGATGAATAGGGTGTTTAAGCCATTTCTAGACGTGTTCGTGATGGTATTTATAGATGACATCCTGGTTTATTCAAGATAACCAGAGGACCATGCTAATCACTTATGGTAGGTGTTACAGATTCTCCGCGAACATAAGTTGTATGCAAAGTTCTCCAAATGTGAGTTTTGGTTAAAATCAGTCGCATTCTTGGGTCACATTATGTTAGATGAAGGGATACAGGTTGATACACAGAAGATTGAAGCAGTGAAAAATTGGCCAAGACCTACGATACCTACAGAGATTCGTAGTTTCCTTGGATTGGTAGGTTATTACAGAAGATTTGTGGAATGTTTTTCCTCCATTGCTGCACCATTAACAAAGCTTACACAGAAAGCAGTTAAATTTCAGTGTAATGATGCGTGTGAGAGAAGCTTCCAAGAGTTGAAAGATAAATTAACCTCCACACCAGTGTTAGTACTTCCCGAAGGTACCAAAGGCTATGCTGTGTATTGTGATGCTTCTGGGGTTGGCCTCGAATGTGTATTGATGCAGCACGGTAATGTCATAGCATATGCCTCCCGACAGTTGCGGCCACATGAAATAAACTATCCCACACATGATCTTGAATTAGCAGCGGTGGTATTTGCTTTAAAGATATGGCGTCATTATTTGTATTGGGTTCATGTTGACATCTATGTTGATCATAAAAGTTTACAGTATATCTTTAAGCAAAAATAACTCAATTTGAGGCAACGAAGATGGCTTGAGCTATTGAAAGATTATGATATTGATATTCTATACCATCCAGGGAAAGCAAATGTGGTAGATGATGCATTGAGGCGCAAGGAAACAGGAGTCATTAGTGGTCAATTGACGTAAAATAAAGAGATAATCGAAGACGTATATCAATTAGCCAGCTTGGGGGTTCGTCTTCTTGAATCCTCAGATGAAGGGGTTATTGTACAAAATGTGACTGAATCTTTATTAATAGCTAAAGTGAAAGAGAAGCAGTTTGCAGATCCTATGTTATCACAGCTAAAGGAAAATGTACAACAGAATTTAACAAAGGAATTTGATCTTACACAAGAAGGGGTGCTTCAATGCCAAGGTAGATTATGTGTACCGGATGTAGATGAGCTGAGAAAATGAATTATGACAGAGGTGCATCATTCGCGCTATTCTATTAATTCGGGTGCTACTAAAATGTACCATGATTTAAAAGAAGTATATTGGTGGGGAAATATGAAGAAGAACATTGCAGAATTTGTCACTCAATGCCCGAATTGTCAACAAGTGAAAGTAGAGCATCAGAAACCAGGAGGTTACATGCAATGTATTAATCTTCCAGTCTGGAAATGGGATATAATTAATATGGACTTCATCACAGGTTTGCCTCGTACACTGCAGAAATTTGATTCTATATGGGTTATAGTGGACTGGCTTACCAAGTCAGCGCATTTTCTACCAGTCAAGACCACCTATACAGCAGAAGATTATGTAAGATTATATGTGAAAGAGATAGTACGGTTACATGGGATTCCGATCTCCATTATATCAGATAGAGGAGCACAATTTACTGCGCATTTTTGGAGATCTTTTCAGCAGAGTTTGGGTACATAGGTGAATCTGAGTACGGCTTTCCATCCTCAGACAGATAGACAAGCAGAACGTACTATTCAAACACTTGAAGATATGCTACAAGCTTGCACATAAGATTTTCAAGGCAGTTGGGATGACCATTTACCTCTTATTAAATTTGCTTATAACAATAGCTGTCATTCAAGTATTAAAATGGCACCTTATTAAGCTTTGTATGGAAAAAAATGTAGATCACCAATCGGATGGTTTGAAGCAGGTGAAACTGCTTTACTTGGGACAGATCTTGTTCATCAGGCTATGGATAAAGTTAAAGTGATTCAACAGCGCTTACAAACGGCCCAGAGTCGACACAAGTCCTATGCTGATGTTAGAAGAAGAGGTCTTGAATTCGCCATAGGTGATTGGGTATTTTTAAAGGTGTCACCGATGTTGCGGCTCGAAAAGAAAGGGAAATTGAGTCCACGTTATATAGGCCCATATAAAATTATTAGAAGATTTGGGCAGGTTGCGTATGAGTTGGCGCTACCCCAAGAACTCTCCACAGTTCATCCAGTATTTCATGTTTCGATGCTTCGAAAGTGCATAGGGGATCCATCTCGTTTTACTCCTATGATGATGTACAGGTTACAGATGATCTTACCTATGAGGAGATACCTATTTCCATTCTGGATAGACAAGTGAAGAGGTTGAGGAATAAAGATGGCGTTTCCATAAAGGTAATTTGGAGAAATCAGCAAAAAGAAGAGGTCACATGGGAAGCTGAAGAAATGATGAAGTCAAAGTACCCTCATTTGTTTCAAATGGAAGAACAAGTTAAAGATGCGAGATCGGAACAGTGACAAGTAAGTATTTATAAGCATTGAGTATATATATGTATGATAACATGAGAAAAGGCCTTAGACTTGCCATTGTGTGTGCATTGAATAATGTCACTAACATTCGAGGACGAATGTTTCTAAAAGGGGAAGAATGTAACACCCCGTATGTTTCCGAACCTAACCTACTTAATTTCCATAACATACATGAAAATATTGAAATATGAGAGATTGGATGAATTATACATTAATTTGTTGGACCTTAATGAGTCTTGTGCCATTGGGTCAAATGAGGCCCAAAAATCATAAGAAGCCCCATTCTTCCATTACTCTTTCATTGACCAAGTAAACACACAAAATGTGTGGATAAGGATCATTATAAAGTGGCTATATAAGTCAATAAATCATATTTTTATTTCATAAAAGCACACATGCCTTTTCTAACATTTTTCTCAAACATTATCTCTCACACAAAACCCTAAGGCAACTACTTGTTGGGCCAAGATCACTCTTTGGTAAGCTTTGGTAAGTGTTTATATTTATGGTTTAAAATATTATATGCATGTAATATGGTGTGGATCATGTTGGTTATGTTGGCAAAGTGTTGGACAATGTACTATGTGTAAAACTGTCTATTTTTGCAATCGAAAAAAGGTTTTGCCTTGTAAACTTGAAAATAGACTTGTGGTATTAAAAGAAGTGAAATTGGTGGATTCAATATTGACATGTGAGATGTGATTATAGCCTTAACTTGTTTTGATCTTGTAAATAACGTTTTGGAATGGTTATTATAAATTTGCTTATGGATTTGGTGACGTATTGAAAGGAAAGTGTGATTTTGGTGTTGTTTATGTGTGTTATGGAACCATGAGTGTTTTTTGGCATACAAGTGACCAAATATATGTAAATAAAGGCTTACTTATGGCTTTGGACCATGTATTACACAAAAAGACCCAAAAGAGACCAATTTGGACCAAAACGGGCATCCGCCCCCGCAGACGAGGGTACCTGCGGGCGCAGATGCCAATGCAGGTGCCTATGGCATATGATAAAGTCCACATGTAGGCATACCTCAGCCACCTGTGGGCTCAGGTGTCAACGCAGGTCAGCCCCATGTTCGCTTTTGTATGTTTTCGTATCTAGTTGACCCCGAAGGCTCCTATACCCTTTTTGGATGTAATTATCAACTTGTGATGCCATTTTAATGACTTTAAAGGGGTTGTATGGAGGTATGTTAGACTATATTAAGTATGTATTGTTGTTCATAAGTCGTTGTGAGGCAAGTTGATAGAGTAAGTGTGACGGAATGATAACGAGGCGGCATAAAGGGTAAGTGTGGTGTGAAATGTTATTGATGTATGATATCTTGGTCAATGTGTGGAATGTTATGGTGTAGTTGGTATGATAATGCATTGGATTGTCTTCTAAAGGGTGAAATGACATTATACGGTAGTCATATAGTTTGTTTTCTTCTTGTACACTTGTATGATAACTAGTGGTTAACGTGAGCTTCGTTGTGTACTTGTATTGTAGAGTGAAACGTAAGGAAGGAGCTGGAATATTGTGTTCATATATAGGCTTGTGTATTCATACTTGGAAGTAAAGGTATGTAAGGTTAATTTTTTCGTATCCTTCTGCAGCTCCTAGTATTCACATTGATGTTGTACTAGTTCATTCCGATATGTTCTAAGGTAGCCTATTCTCGGGTATCCATTATTGTTTATCACATGTTTCCTACTCATTGAGAAATGGTAATTCACATGTGTCATATGCATTGATAAAAGTTCCAAAAGTCCCATGTCTCCAATAATGTTATGTTTTTCAATAATGTTTATTCACATGTCTCTCACTCATTGATTATTGATCCAAAGCTTCCAAAAAAGTTGTGACTATCATTGTATCAATCTCAAAAGTAATGAATGAAGTAATGCACATATGGTTAATGATTGAGTATGGGTGGTAGCTTTGGGGGCGAATGCCTAGCTCAAGCCGATCCCGAGATTGTTGGATCAGAGGGTAGTCCTAAAGGCATAAGCCTAGCTCGGACCGAACCTGATAGGGGGTAGCTCTAGAGGTAAGAAGCTAGCTCAAGCCAAACCTGATATGTTGGTTTATGGGTGGCAGCTCTAGAGGTGATAACCTAGCTCGATTCGAGCCCGATATATTGATTCATGGGTGGTAGCTCTAGAGGCATAAGCCTAGCTCGAGCCGATCTCAACATAACATTATGTTATGTAAAGATCCACTGATCAGTCGGGGCCCAGGTACATAGTGACACAAGTGATGAGAAGTAAAGAAGCAAAGAAGTAATGAAAGCAATGTACATGGTTTCCAACATACAGAATGTTAACTTATCCATATTAAGTATTCACTTGTATTTGAGTTCATTGATGTATTTACATATCTTACAGTTTCTTATGAGCCTTATATACTCAGTACATTCTTCGTACTGACGTCCCTTGTGGGACTTACCTTACTTGCTGCAGGCACAGGTGCTAATAGGCCTCCACAGTAGGTTGCCAGTTGTTTGCGGATCATTGGTGAGCTCCAGTTAGTTCGGGGCTTCTCCGAGTCACAGTTGTACATGTATTTTGGTATTGTACATGTTGTATAAAGCGGGGACTAGTTCACACTTTCAGTTGATATTGTAAATGAATCTGTTAGAGGCTTTTGTAGACGTATGTGGGTGTATGAATATAAGGAGATACATGTTGTTTTTGACTTGATGGCCTCAACGGCCAAGTTTCACATATGTATATATATCACATGTTCCATGATTTCCGTTATTAGCCTTTTATGTTCTTACGTGATAGTGGTGTTTCCTATGGCATGCATATGAATGAATAGAAGCAAAGCTTGGTTCTCTCGGGCCTTATCGGCTACGGGTACCAATCCGCCCCATTGGGATGCGGGGCGTGACAGTGATGATATGTATGCTCTCCTCTTGAGTTGAACTCGACAGTGAACTTTTCTTCATGTCAATTTTGGTTATTGGAGATGAACTTGAAAATCGGCCCTATTCTTCAAGCGGACACTTGCTCCTTCTGACTGTGAATTTAAAAATCGCCATGTCCTCCAGACGGGCTCTTGGGCTTGAATTGAAAGTTGACCCTATTCTTCAGGCGGGCTCCTGAACTTGAAATGAAAATTGACCCTATTTTCCAGGCGGGCTTCTGAGCTTCAAAACTGAAAGTAATCCCTGTTCTCCAAATGTGTTCCTAAACTCGAAATAAATAGTGAACTAGAAAAGTAAATTCTATTTTTCAGGAAGGTCCTGTTAATCCCATTTTTCAGGAGGGTCCTGCTAAACTAAATCCCATTTTCAGGAGTGTTTTGAACAGAAAACAAAGTCACATTATTTAGGAGGGTCCTGAACAGAAAGGTAAAGTTCCATTAGTCTAGAGGGTCCTGAGCAGAAAGGTAAAGTCCCATTATTCAGGAGGGTCCTGCTAAACTAAATCCCATTTTCCAGGAGGGTCCTGAATAGAAAATAAAGTCTCAATATTCAGGAGGGTCCTGCTGATCCCATTTTTTAGGAGGTTCCGGAACAAAAAATAAAGTCCCATTTTCTAGGACGGTCCTGAGTAGAAAGTAAAGTCCCATTATTCAGGAGGGTCCTGAACAGAAAGGTAAAGTCCTATTTTCCAGGAGGGTCCTGAAAAAAAGATTAAAGTCCCATTTTCCAGGAGGGTCCTGAGCAGAAAGGTAAAGTCCCATTATCTAGGAGGGTCCTGCTGATCCCATTTTTCAGAGGGTCCTGAACAAAAAAAAGTCTCATTATTCAGAAGGGTCCTGTTGATCCCATTTTCCAGGAGGGTCCTGAGCAGAAAATAAAGTCCCATTATCCAGGAGGGTCCTGTTGATCCCATTTTTCAGGAGGGTCCTGAGCAGAAAGGTAAAAGTCCCATTATCAAAGAAGGTCCTGCTAAACTAAATCCCATTTTCCAGGATGGTCCTGCTAAACTAAATCCCATTTTCCAGGAGGGTCCTGAACAGAAAATAAAGTCCCATTATTCAGGAAGGTCTTGATGATCCCATTTTTCAGGAGGGTCCTGAACAGAAAATAAAGTCCCATTTTCCAGGAGGGTCCTGAGAAGAAAGTAAACTCCCAGATAACACAAACAAAATTTTTTCCCCAGTTTGTACCAAAATTTTTAGTGAGTGTTCGAAAAATCATAACTATTTGAAAAACGAAGAGGGTGAATCCAAGCCCTACCCCATTCCAGAAAGTGCATCTCTTAAAGGTAATATATAATAAACTTTTACCATGACTGTAATCTAGCAAGCTTATGTCGCAACATTGTTTCTTGCATTCACAGAAGTGAAGAATTGTCCCTTTCTAATACCCAGGCTTTGAAGCCTTTGATTTGCAGGCAACACCTATCTCTATTTCAGACAAAGAAAAATTGTGAGTTTAACAACATGGTGGTTGATTCGTGGCATTTGACTTTTGAGGTAATTTCTCCTGCACTTGTCATGTTCAGCTCTATTTCGAGACACTGATGACTATCATTAACTTGTTGTACTATTGACCCTAAAAAATCTGGTTACCCAATGACTGTAACTCAAACCATATTTTCATTTCATAACCCCTTTGAATTTTAACTTTCGTCGCACCTTCGTATTCCTATGAATCCAGAAACTGTCAAATGATGACTATTCTTAGGTATTTGGTTTCACTTTGAATCATGTTACTTTTATGTGCTAGCCTTTTCCCTGCTTTGCACCATTGAAGGAGTTGGTAGCAAATTTTGAAGTCCTTTCTCACTTGTTTTGCCATGGACTTGACTCATAGACAACAGAAAAATGAGGACGGCGATTTTCCATTTTAATAACAAAGACAAGAAAAGAAAAATAGAAATATTGAATGGAAAGAAAGGCAACAGGCGTCCCTATTTCCAAAAGAATGAAGGAAAGAAAATTTATCTAAATATTATAGCCTCTCTAGTGATTATGACATGCATTTGGGATCAAACAACCCGATCTTATAGTCTCAACCATTTATAAACTTTTGACAAACTATTGAATTTAAAAATGGGTTTTACTTTTGAGCTTGTTGTCTCTAGATCACAGACCTCACCCGGTTAGTGAAGCCCCAAAGAGTGTTACCAGCGAGCCTCTCTTATTTTCATTTTCTCTCAACTCCCCATAGCCTTATGATGCCTATGAGGGTTTTCGCCAACATGACTCTCTTATTTTTATTTCTCTCATCTCACCATCGCCTTATGGTGCCTGTGAGGGTTTTCACCAATAAGACTCTCATTTTTGTTTCTCTCATCTCGCCATCACCTTATGGAGCCCGTGAGGGTTTTCACCAATAAGACTCTCTTATTTTCATTTCTCTCATCTCTTCATCGCCTTATGGTGCCCGTGAGGGTTTTCACCAATAAGACTCTCTCATTTTTCATTTGTCATATTTCTTTTATGCTGATGAATACAAGTGCAACCCAAAATATGAACATCATATCGCCATACCATGTTTAGTCTTGACATTTTTAAAGATTGATCTGAAGGTCTTTCTTTGGTTGTGACAAGGCTTTTGGATAGGGCGAGAAAGAAAAGGCGACATGAGGGTTGAAATACACTTAAAATAGGGCGAGACTTACAACTTTTGAAATCAAATCACAAAGAAAATAACTTTTCCCCAATTTTTTTTAAACTGGGTAACTTGAATTTTTTATTTGGTTGGACCAAACCCCAGAGTAGGGTTGCCTACGTATCTTATCATAGCAAGAATCAGGTAAAATGTAGTTCAGGCAACTAGTTCTGATGATTTTTTTATTTTATTTTATTTTATTTGGACTTTTGATTCTATTGAAATTCCAAAAGAGGGACATGAAAGAAATTAAAATTAAGGCTCAAAAGGGATAGCAAAGGATGACATGATATTTGGATAGCAGAATAAAATGTCTTCGTCATATCAATCTTTTTAATATGCCAGTACCAAACATATGAATAGCAATAACGATAAATAAAGATCATACATAATATCTCTTAACTGCATCGGCATTGATAGCCACTTCTACCATGTTGCCTTCTACATCGGTCAAATATAATGCACCATTGGGCAACACTTTCTTCACCATGAATGGGCCTTGCCAGTTGGGGGAGAACTTGCCTTTCGCTTCAACCTGATGGGGGAGGATGTGCCTTAATACTAACTGACCGACTTCAAAATATCTGGGACGTACTTTTATATTATATGCTCGTGCCATTCTCTTCTGGTATAGTTGGCCATGACATACTGATGTTAATCTTTTTTCATCAATCAAACTCAATTGCTCCAATCGGATCTTGACCCACTGGTCATCATCAATCTCAACATCCACAATGACTCAAAAAGATGGAATCTCAATTTCTGCAGGTATAACTGCTTCGGTCCCATATACCAATGAGTAGGGAGTCGCACCTATTGAAGTACGAACTGTAGTACGATAACCCAATAAAGCAAAAAGTAACTTTTCATGCCATTGTCAGAAATGTTGCACCATCTTGCGGAGTATCTTCTTTAGGTTCTTATTGGCAGCTTCTACAACCCCGTTTGCCTTGGGGGCGATATGGAGTTGAATTTCGATGCGTAATCTTAAATTGTTGGCATACCTCTTGCATCAGATGACTATTGAGATTCACAGCATTTTTTGTGATAATTACCTTTGGGATACCAAATCGACAAATAATATTGAAGTGAACAAAATTTACCACAGCTTTTTTGGTCACCGACTTGAAAGTTACTACTTCCATCCACTTTGTAAAATAATCAATTGCTACCAAGATGAACCTGTGCCCATTTGATGCTCTTGGTTCAATAGGTCCAATCACATCCATTCCCCAAGCCACGAAGGGCCATGGAGCATACATTGTATGTAACTCAGAAGGAGGGGAATGTATCAAATTCCCATGCATTTCAGATTCATGACATTTACGGACGAATCGAATGGAATCTCGCTCCATGGTGAGCGAATAATAACCTGACCGAAGTATTTTCTTTGCCAATACATACCCATTCATATGCGGCCCACAAACTCTAGAATGTATTTCTGTCATGATAGTGGAAGCTTCTCTGGCATCTACACACCTTAAAAGTCCTAAATTTGGAGTCCTTTTGTACAATATCCCCCACTTAAGAAAAATCCGCTAGCCAGTCGTTGAATAGTTCTCTTTTGGTTACCATCGACATGTATTGGATATTCTCCAGATTAAATGTATTTTTTGATATCATAGAACCAAGGTTCACCATCGAGCTCTTCTTCGACCACATTGCAAGAAGCATGCTGATCATGAATTTGTATATGCAAGGGGTCAATTTGAGTCTTATCGGGATATTGGAGCATCAAAGATAAGGTTGCCAAGGCATCAGTAATCTCGTTATGAACTCTGGGAATGTGTAGAAACTTCACCAATACGAATCATCGACAAAGGTTTTGCAAACAATCTCGCTATGGTATAAGCTTCGAGTCACGAGTTTCCCAATCTCCTTGGATCTGTTGGACCAATAAGTCTGAGTCACCTAACACCAATAATTCTATAGCCAGTCGCAAACTCAAGATGCAAGCTTCATATTCTGTCATATTATTGGTACAATAGAATCAAAGTTGGGCTATTACGAGATAATATTGTTCTGATTTCAAAATAAGAACTGCTCCTATCCCAACTTCTTTCACATTAGCAGCTCCATCAAAAAATAACTTCCAACCTAGATGGCTATCATCAGCAACAGCTTCGTCGACACATGATACCTCTTCGTCAGGAAAATGGGTCTTTAATGGCTCACATCCTTCATCAATGGGGTTTTTAGCCAAATGATCCGCTAACGCTTGGGTTTTTATTGCAATCCGCATCACATAGACAATATCAAACCCTGTGAGCAATAGCTGCCATTTTGTGAGTCTGCCTATGGCCATAGGCTTCTAAAAAATATTCTTTAAGGGATCCATGCGGGAGATGAGGTATGTGGTGTAGGATGAAAGATAATGTTTCAACTTTTGTGCTACCCAAATCAGGGAACAACATGTACTTTCGAGAAGCGTGTACTTAGCCTCATATGTGGTAAACTTCTTGCTGAGGTAGTAAATGCCTGCTCCTTTTTTCCTGTGATATCATGTTGACCCAATACACAGCCAAAAGAATTTTCCAAAACAGACATATATAATATCAATGGTATGCCTAGCTCAGGTGGAACCAACATAGGTGGATATGCCTAGCTCAGGTGAAACCAACACAGGTGGATATGCCCAGCTCAGGTGGAACCAACACAGGTGGATTCGATAAGTACCTTTTGATTCTATCGAATGCCTCTTGACATTCTTCTGTCCATTCCACTGCAGAATTCTTCTTTAATAATTTAAAAATGGGCTCGCATGTTGTTGTGAGGTGGGCAATGAATCTACTGATATAACTCAACCTTCCCAGTAAGCTCATCACCTCGGTTTTGTTCTTTAGTGGAGGCAATTCTTGAGTGGATTTTATTTTTGAAGGATGTAATTCGATACCACGCCGACTGACTATAAACCCCAAAAGCTTTCCAGACGGGACCCCAAATACGCATTTTGCAGGGTTAAGTTTGAGATTATACCTGTGAAGCCTGTCAAAGAATTTCCTCAGATCTTTGACATGGTTTAACTGCTTTCTTGACTTAATTATCACATCATCCACATAAACTTTGATCTCTTTATGCATCACGTCATGAAACATAGTGGTCATCACCCTCATGTAAGTTGCTCCTGCATTCTTTAGCTCAAATGGCATGACTCGATAACAATATATCCCCCATGATGTAATAAAGGATGTCTTTTCTGCATTTTCATGGTCCATGATGATCTGATGGTACCCTGCGTAACAATCCACAAAAGATGCAAGTTCATGCTTGGCACAATTGTCCAGCAAAATATGGATGTTGGGCAGCGGAAAGTCATCTTTTGGACTCGCTTTATTTAGATCACGATAATCAACACACATTCGAACTTTGCCATCTTTCTTTGGGACGGGGACGATATTGGCTAACCAAGTAGGATATTGTGCAACTCGAATGACTTTAGCCTCAAGTTACTTTGTGATTTGCTCTTTAACTATTACACTCATGCCAGTTTTAAGTTTTCCTCAACTTTTGTTTGACTGGAGGAAAGGCGGGATCTGTTGGCAATTTATGAACTACTAGATCAGTGCTCAAACCAGGCATATCATCATAAGACCAAGCAAATATGTCCTTATAATCGAGCAAGGCCTATATTATTTCATGATCTCCTAGATTTATTGAGCAACAATTGAACGGGTTGCGCATGTACACTTATCTTAGTCTCCCTAATATTTTCATGATCTCCTAGATTGATTGAGTCCATTTCATTCATATTGGGGTTAGACTTATTCTCAAACTGTTCGAAATCCTTGCTTACTTCCTCTAATACTTCATATTGATCATATTCAACTTCTTCATTCATTATTGCATGATTAGTTTGAGTTTTAAGATCTAGCTAAAAATTCTGCATGCATGTCATATCACTAGAATCAGCATAGAAGGAACTGTACAGTAGAAAATAAATAAGTAAATATTAGACTCAAAATAGAAGAGAGGGAAACTGTATTTCATTGAAATGAAAGATAGGAGGGTTTGAACATAAAACAAACAAGATAAAGATCTGAATTAAAACCCTAAAATAATTCAAATTACAAAAAGAAAAACAAAATAGACTACCAAGACTCCTTCTTAGTGGGGAGAGGAGTGGCCTCCCAATTGTTGAGTTTTACATCAGGGCCAATAAACTGCACATCTGCATTGTTGGTGCCTTCCCCAATTTCAACCATATTAACCTCGAAAAACATCTTTTGAAAAAGGCCAACCAACTCTGTATCATCATCAAACATTGGCTCTGAGTCTGGTAACATGGAGGACCCAATAGCACTAGTTCTGATGAAAGACTGGTTGAGTGGTGGTATCGGCTTGGCAAGTGACCATAACTCTTTTTTCCGCTTCTTCGCTTTCTTTCTATCTTTAAAAGTGGGTTTATACCCCAAACCAAAGGTACCAAGATTCTCACATGGGCATATTGGATGAGTTTGGCCCTGAAAAGACATTCCTAAACCTTTTCCTGGTTCAAAACCATACCTTAACATTTCATTCACCACCATGATAGATGCAGAGGGCAATTGTGGTGTTGGAATGAGATTCCCCTCGAGGATATGCTCAACAACCACTACCTTAAAATTCTAATAGATTAGCGCTCCATGGGCATTTCCTACCTCAATGAAGGAAATGGATGATTTTTTGTACATGGACAAGTTCGATTCGCCGTGAACGACTATTTCTTTTCTGTCATTTTTGAACTTGATCATTTGATGCAATGTAGATGGGACTGCCCCAGCCCTGTGAACCCATGGCCTTCCCAATAACAAATTGTAGGAAGCGTCGATGTTCAAAACTTGGAAATCTATGGTAAAATCAATAGGCCCTATTGTCAATACAAGCTCTATATCACCAATGGCATTCATTTTTTCTCCATCAAAAGCTCTGACACAAACATTATTAGGTCGGATCCTTTCTGTACTAACATTTAATTTTTGCAAAGTTGATAGAGGACAAATATTAGCCCCAGATCCTCCATCAATCAAGACTCGAGTGACATAAGAATGCTCACATTTTACGGTAATATAGAGGCCAAGATTATGTCCAGTACCTTCCATGGGTAGTTTATCTTCTGAGAAGGTGACCCTATTTACCTCAAATATTTTTCCAATAATTTTCTCCAATTTATTCACTGCAATCTCACTAGGTACATGTGCGTCATTCAAAATCTTTATTATAGCTTTACGATACTCTTCTGAGTGGATCAGTAAAGACAACAAAGAGATTTGGGCTGGCATTTTACTCAATTGTTCCACGAGAGAATATTCTGGCAACTTCATCTTTTTTAAGAACTCCTCAGCCTCCTCCTCAGTAACTGGCTTCTTTACTAGCCTCTGGCCGTCTCTGTCTTTTCTTAGCTCTTCTAGGGTAAAACATCTCCCTGAACGGGTTAACCCTCCTACTCCATCCACTTCTTCAATGACTTTCTTTCCCTTATATATCACTGTCGTACGATTATAGTTCCAAGGGACTGTCTTGGTGTTAACCACAGGAAGTTACGACACTGGCTTAATAATAATAGGAGTTGTGAGAGCTCATTTCACAATTAACAGGGGCTTAGCGGGCATTCTTGAAGCAATCAACTTTGGGATCATCTGACTTGACCCTGCGCTTTCTGAGGCTCCTTTCATAATAACCACATGAGTATTCGATGGTTTGGGCTTTATGGGCATCTCGTTCACTCCTGGAGATACTACTTTCGTCAAATCCACCACATTTGTTGTCTTTTCCTCATCACTTTTGATCTTAATGATAGGCATGTAGGAAATTGTGGATTCTTCGTCACCGTGTATTAACTCAAGCATGTATGTTTCAGTATGAATTGGTAGAGGGTTTTGATTAATGTTTGGAGCATCTGACTTTTGCACCATAATTTGTTGTGTATCAATCAGCTTTTGGATGGCTTTTTTCAAGATTCCCAATGATTCCTTAACTCTATCGGTTATTGGTGCTGGCAAAACTGTCCAGTTGCGTTGCATGCGAAATCTGACAAGTTATATTCATTTAAACGTCTCTCGACCTTGGTTAGATGAATTTCACTATTCTCCTCTCGGTTTTCCAACGTCGCACTACTAACCCTTGTCCTGGATCTCAGATAACTATTCCCGCTAAGGCTCAAGTTATTAGATGAAGGTTAATAGCTTCAAATCTCTGTTGGTATTTCCTTTTTCCAATCTCTACCTCTCTCTCGAGCAAGTCTAGAATACAGGCGAGTTTCTAATGTTTGCAACCGTTAGAAGATCAATCACAACAAAGGAAATAACAATACATGCATTCACACCGGTTCAGTATTGCTTTGCACTTAACCCATTTTGTTAATTCCTCATGGTTCACATAATCCTAGTTAATGAGTTTATCTACTCATGTTCGCAAGAGCACAATAAGAATTCGAAGATGAAGACATAATTGTAAACTCACAATGATGAAGAAACTCTGAAATCTCAATTATGAATAAAAACCCTAGAATCAGTGTTCCAAGATTACAAAATAATAATGTGTTTCTGAACTCAAAATAATGAAAAAACTATCTCAAAACAATGTACTGACTAACTTCGAAACATAGGACAATACAAGGGTATTTATAGATACAAGACTAATCCCATCCTAATCAAAATAGGAGAACAGAGTCGGCAATTTCCCACGGTATCGTGGCTTGGTGTCGTGGAACCAAGTCACGCCACGTAGGTGAGTGTCGTGGAAATCAGGCACAAATAGACATCTTTGGAAGTTGACTCATGCCAGCCAGTCACGCCAAATAGGTGGGCTCACGTGGCGTGAATCCTATTGTGGAACTCAGACATCATTGCATCATCTCTGAAGTTGACTCATGACCGCCACTCACGTCATGTGAGTGGACTCACGTCACGTGAGTGGACTCACGGCACGCGAGTGGACTCACGGCACGTGAGTGGACTCACGGCACGTGAGTGCTATCGTGAGTCACCTATTTGGTGCAGATCTCATCTCTCATCTTTCGACACTCTATTTTCAAGCAGTATTCTTCACTTTGTCTCCATTTTGCCTCCATAACCTATTACCCTGCAAAATAGGATAGAACGCACATTATACCCACAAAACATACCCAAGTTATTGCATATTATCCCTGTTTTAAGCATCGAAAGTGCCATATTCATCGGCTTGTAATGTAGGCTTGGGGACGAGTATGGTACATATGGGTATGATGACTCAACCCTCCTTGACACTACACTATTTTTGACTCCAATTTCCAACCATTCTTATTTTTATTCTCCCTTATTCTCCTTCATTTATTTTCAGATTTTGGGTGTGATTTTCTTCATATTTTCACAATTTCTTTCTTTTTTTTCTTTTTCTTTTTTTTTCTTTACACCCCAAAATCTGTTCTCTTTTTTTTTTTTTTACTAACCTCTTTTTCATACCCAAATCAAACTACGCACCCCTATAATAGCCACCCTCAACTTAGGCAATTTGCCTGAGTTGAAGTACACAATGTCCAAGGAGGAAAAAGGGCCAAGACAGGTTTACTGTAATCAAAATGGGAAGGTGAATAGGCTAATGAAAGAAACAGGTCAATTAAGGCTCAAAATCGGGATCAAGGGATATTTATTTCATTTGGTCGGGCATTTAGGCCAAAAGTGGACTTAATCAAAGAATGGCCTATGATCTTTTCCTAACCACTATCCTCTAACCTAGGTAAGGCTAATCGGGCAAGTTCTGTATCGCACACACAAAGTGAACTAAGTAATGACCTCACACACACAGCACAGGGTTACATTATCAACTACTACCTATCCAGTTCATGCAATGCTAGCTACAGTTATTTTGCTTATAATACCATAACATGATCCAACAACTGTCACAAACTAACATGTTATACACACAATTTAAATCAAATTTTTAGGAGGTCCTTTAAAAAATCAAAAAACATTATTACTTGTTCAAAAATGGAATGCACTAAGGCTCCCCTATTTTTCTCCTAATTAATCATGCAAAACACAGAAATACTATAAATAACAATCTAAACATGCCGGTTCTGCTATGATATCACACTTGGGGGAAAAGAAACACGGCAACAAAAACCCCCAAGTGGTGGTACACCCCCACCCCAAACTAACAATAGTGCACTGCTCTCAGTGCACAGCCAATAATATAATAAATGCAAGGGAGCAAAGACATACCTGTAAGGCCCTAAGCACCGAAAGTGGGCCCGCCCGTAGTGGGATTATCAGTATGCCCTGTGGGCTCTTTGCTAGGCGCATTCAGTGGAGGGGGTGCCTGGCTAGAGGATGCACCCCGTGCCCTCTGCTCCTCTGCGATCTGGCTAGTATGGTACTCCACCCTGGAGGCCTTAATCGCTCTCCGGAGACCACCCTCAAACTCATCACTACTATCCACTGGCTCCTCCAGACTGTGCGGACGTTTGCCTCTATCAATAGGAGGCTCCTCATCGACAAACAAATCCACCTCAAAAACTAGCCGCATCGGGGCCTGAACAGGCATAGGCAGAATAATAGGAGCACTGCTCGGTGCCAAAGCTCGGACCTCCTTTCGCAAAAAAGCTACCTCCTATGTCAGTGTTGCTATCCCATGAGGCTGTGCCAAACCCAATCGTGTAGCCATCCGCACCTCAAAGCTATCAATCAGCCCATGCAGCTCTCGCATAAATCGATCCATAGAAGCATACACCCGAGCCTCCACTCTAGCCTCTGCAGCCTCAACTGTGGTCCTAACCCATGGCTTAAGATGGGATACCAACTTAGCCATCTGTACCTTTGAGTGGTTCTACCGCTCAAACATCTGTGTCTTCCTATCAACCAGCTGCTGCAGAAAATCCCTCGAAATCTTGACCACACCAGAAGAAGGCGGTGATGCAGTAATGTTGGGTACCTCATCGTCAATCGAGCCAGTGCCCTCAGTAGGTACATGAACAGTATCAGGAATGCACACCGGTACAGGAATAGGCATAGGTGTACTCACCGGCTCGTCTCTATCTACAGACCCTTCAAAAAGGGTTGCTCCTGATGACCCGAAAGGCTGATACCTTCGTGGAACACTGGGGATAGATCCTCACTACTGCATCAACCCAATATCTGTGATGCGAGTCACCTCGATATAGCGATCAATGGTAGGTAGCCTAACCATACCCGCCCGATCACATAGGCTCTGAATCAAACAGGGAAAAGGGATACTGGTATGATCTCAAAAGGCACGCTCATGAATCTCCTTAAGAATGTACTTGGCGATATGAATATCATACACTATAATGATGCTAGAAACCACAACAGCTCGATCCAAGGTGAGTGAATTATTCACATTAGTGGGCCCCAAACGATGCCTAACAACCGACCACCAGAATCTGCCAACAAAATAGAGCGTGGATTTCTTTATATCCAGCTTTCCAGTCACCCAACTAGCCTCAACACCGTCCTTTGCAATATAACCAACAATCCACTTCAGCAACTCCAACTTCTGATCAGTATCCTGTATTTTAATTTGATTTTTGACAGTCTCCATATGGTGATCAAACTCAACAGTCGTAGTTGGTAAAGGACGGTCTGCACCAAACAAGAATCGTTGGATAGTCTGCTCAGATGTATCAACTCGGGTCCCTCAAACAAGGTATGAGTCAATAAAGGTTGGTCCCGGTACCGCTGCCCAACAGGTGTACTCAAATCAATGGGTGCAGCATAGGACACATAAAATTCTCGAACCAATTTTAAGCTGTAGCGACCAAGAGGCTCCGCCATCCATCCAAACCCATACTGCTCAAACACCGACCAAATATCAGGCAATGCCTTTAGCTCCTCAAGACGATATGGGGGATTCTCCATAATACTTCTTCTACACACGCCCCGCTCATTCAGCTTAGCATCCCTGTCATAAAATATCAGCATGCCCTGAACACACCAACGTTGGATATCCCGTCTCTGTGAGAGAGTCTGGGCACTCTGTTCACCAGTGTTCAAAATAGAGGTTGTAGCCTCTGCCGCAGAGGTACCCTGTCCAGTAGCATCATCCACAAAGCCTAATACCAACTCATCCTCCCCCTCTTTAGACTGGAGGGTGGACTCGAAAGATTGATCCGGAACAACCGGCTCGACAAGTTGTGGAATGGGCTGAACTGCAGCCCGAGCAGCAGCTTGGGATCGAGTCTGTAATCTTGTGGTATGAGGCACTAGTGCAGTATCATCAGTACCAATATCAAAAACCTCCTTAGACCCACTTTTTTCTGATTTAGTCGGTTCATCACGTAAATGGGTCAAAAATTTCAGATTTTTATTTCGAATTCTTGACGAAGAATCAAGGTGGTCACATTTAGGGTTAGATTTGGGAGGCATAATGGTGGGTTTGGGTCAAAATTTAGGTATGTGGGTTGGGTTTGGGTCGAATTGTAGGTATGTGGGTCGGGTTTGGGTCGGATTTATAGGTAGTGTTCTAATTTGGGTAAGATTTGTGAGTAGGGTTTGGATTTTGTAGGGTGGGGGTTTTTGGACTTTGGGTTTGGGAGAAGGTGATGATTTGTATGTGGTGAATCTTAGAATGTAGGATTTATGGGATTATTGTAGAGAAGGATGAATTAGAAATAAAGTGGGATCGGGTTTTTGTTTGGGGCGTACCGATATAAGGTTCAATTTGGATCGGGTCGGGTTGGGTCATGGGTTACCTGGGATTTTTGCATTCATGGTACAACCCACATGATGTGGGTTGACCTACATCATGTGGGTCCTCTGTCGTAGGTAAGATTCTGACACCTAAATTTTGCTTCTGATTTTCACAGCACCACCCACGTGATGTGGATTGACCTACGTCACGTGGGTCACCTGTTGTGGGTGTGAATCTACAACATGAAATTTTTGCTCTAATTTTCACGGCACCACTCACGTGACGTGGTTGTTCCTACGTCACGTAGGTACCTGGCATGGATAATACTGAACTTATTCAGGTAAATCTTGTGGATTTCAGCTAACTGCTCCTCCAATGCTCAGATCACACCATCCTCAGATAGTGGGTTGCCTCCCAAGTAGCGCCTGATTTAATGTCACGGCATGACACGGCTAACTTGGATACTCATACTTCACCAACTAGCCCATGGGTTGCCTCCCATAAAGCACCTGATTTAACGTCACGGAACGACATGGCTAACTTGACTACTTAGACTTCATCAAGATCAAGCTCCTCACATGTCCTTATTTTTTTCGTGATTCCCACATAATTCTTGACACGCTGCCCATTGACCTTGAATAGAACATTATCAGCTCCTTTTAGCTCAATTTCTCCATGTAGGAATACCCTGACCACCGTGAATGGTCCGGACCATTTGGACTTTAACTTTCCAGCAAACAAGCGAAGCTTGGAGTTATAAAGCAGCACCAAATCTCCTGGGTGAAACTCTCGTTTCTCAATGTGTTGATCATGATATAATTTCATCCTCTATTTATATATTGTTGAACTTTCATAAGCCCGGAGATGAAATTCATCCATCTCATTCATCTGCTCAAGTCTCAATTTAGCCTCTTCACTCCAGTCCAAATTCAACCTTTTCAAAGCCCATAAAGCCTTAAGTTAAAGTTCGACAGGCAAATGGCAAGATTTTCCAAAAACTAACTGATATGGTGATGCACCAATTGGCGTCTTGAATGCATTTCAATATGCCCATAATGTATCATCTAATCTTCGAGCCCAATCAGTCCTATTGGCATTCACCATTTTTGCCAAAAAAGACTTGATCTCACGATTTGACACCTCAACTGCCCGCTTTTCTGAGGATGGTAAAGTTTTACCACCTTATGTTTAACACCATATTTTTCCAGCAGGGCCTTGAATAGCCAATTACAAAAGTGGGAACCTCCATCGCTAATGATTACTCGGAGTGTACCAAACCATGAAAATATGTTCTTCTTTAAGAATGTTGTGACACTTCTTCCTTCGTTATTAGGAAGCGCAATTGCCTTCACCCACTTAGAAACATAGTCGACAGCTACCAAAATGTATTTCATCCCATGTGAGCTCACAAAAGGGCCCATAAAGTCAAGTCCCCACACGTCAAATAATTCAAGCTCAAGTATAGTTGTCATGGGAAGTTCGTGTCTGCATGAGATATTCCCTTGCCCTTGACATTGGTCACAAGCGAGAGCATAATCATGAGCATCTTTGTAAATACTAGGTCAGTAGTACCCATATTGCAAGATTGTATGGGCAGTCCCCGCACCTTCATGATGACCCCCAACTGGAGATGAATGACATGCTTCCAAAATACTCATCATCTCGGCCTCTGGAATGCATCTCCAAATCATGCCATCTGCACATACCCAAAATAAATACGGCTCATCCCAGAAGAATTTTCTCACCTTATGTATGAATTTCTTTCACTGCTGATACAACATCTCTTTCGAAACTAGATCACTTGCCAAAAAATTGGCAAAATCAGCAAACCAAGGGATTAAGTCTTGCGATGCTGCCAATACTTGCTCATCTGGAAAAGCATCATCACTCTCAAGATCATCCCTTAATTTAAGCATGGCCTCCTCCTCAAGGCGTGATATATGGTCAGCGACCTAATTCTCAGTTCCCTTATGATCCGTGACTTCAAAGTCAAACTCCTATAATAGAAGTACCCACCGAATCAACCTTGGCTTAGCATCCTTTTTCAACATAAGATATCAAAGTGCTGCATGATCTGTATGTACAATGACCTTTGTGCCAATCAAATGAGAGCGAAATTTCTCAAAAGCGAAGACCATTGCCAATAACTCTTGCTCAGTCACAGTATAATTCTTTTGAGCTGGATTAAGCACTTTGCCAGCATAGTAAATCGAATGTAAGATCTTCTCACGTCTTTGGCTAAGGACTGCACCCAAAGCCACTCCGCTAGCATCACACATAACCTCAAAAGGCATCGTCCAATCTGGTGAGACAATGATAGGGGTTGAAATCAACTTTTCTTTCAGACACTCAAATGATTTAAGACATGCCTTATCGAACACGAACTTCACCTCTTTCTCCAAAAGTTTACATAAAGGATGTGCAATCTTAGAGAAATCCTTGATGAATCTTCTATAAAAGCCAGCATACCCTAAGAAACTTCGAATTCCTTTCACGGAGATAGGTCGAGGTAACTTTCCAATCACCTCAATCTTTGCCTTATCAACTTCAATACATTTTTTTGAAATCTGATGCCCCAATACGATACCCTCGTTGACCATAAAGTGACATTTTTCCCAATTTAGCACTAAGTTGCACTCCTCGTATCTTTGCAGCACATTAGCAAGGTGTTCCAAGCAATCATCAAATGAGTCTCCCACAACAGAAAAATCATCCATAAAAACCTCAATAGTGTCTTCCACCATGTCGAAGAAAATAGACATCATGCAACGTTGGAAAGTGGTCGGTGCATTACATAGACCGAAGGACATCCTTTTAAATGTGAATGTCCCGTATGGACAAGTGAAAGTGGTCTTCTCTTGGTCTTCAGGAGAAATGAAAATCTGGTTATACCCTGGATAGCCATCGAGAAAATAATATAATCCTCTTTGGTACACACTCATTGGGATAATCCATACAAACTCTCCATCCAGTAATCGGCCTCATTGGGATTAACTCATTTTTGTCGTTTGGAACCACAGTGATTCCTCCCTTTTTTGGTACACACTGAACTGGGTTCACCCACTAGCTATCAGCAATAGGGTAAACCACTCCTGCATCTAACCACTTGATGATCTCTTTATTGACAACCTCTTGCATATGTGGGTTTAGACGACATTGATGCTTAATGATCGGTATGCACTCAGGAGTAAGTTGAATTTTGTGAGTGCAAATATCGGGTTGAATTCCTATAATATCCGCAATGGACTAACCAATAGCCCTCTTAAATCTTCTCAATACTGAAACCAGAGCCTCTACTTTCCACTCCACCAATTTAGCAGAAATAATCACAGGCAAGGTGTTGTTGGCTCCCAAAAATGTGTAGCGAAGGTGAGCCGGAAGAGCCTTAAGCTCTAAAACTGGAGGCTTCTCAATAGATGGACGAGCTGGTAGGGTCACCCTATTCTTTAAATCGAGATCAAGTTTCTTTATAGCTTAAGTGTATGCTCCCTTACCAGTGGGTACACCAACCATCTCATCGTATTCCTTAATACCATTGCTATCAAAATTTATAATCACGAATGCGAGAGCTTCTACCCCAAATCTTTCTTCAAGAGGTACAACAACCTCACTATCTTCAACCGCATCTAGTATCGAAATCACCCACATATCTTTCGGTTGCTTTATGGAACGACAAACTTTGAAAGTGACTTATTCATCATTTAGCCTGAATTCATCTGCCCTGTTTCCATGTTGACCAATGCACGACCAGTGGAAAGGAATTGTCTTCCCAATATGATGGGAACCTCAAAATCAACTTCACAATCGAGGATCACAAAGTCAGCCAAAAAAATGAAAGATGCAACTTTTACCAAAACATCATACAAAATGCCCAATGGCTTTTTCACAGTCCTATCCGTCATGAGAAGTCTCATAGAGGTTGGTTTTGGTGCTCCCAACCACAACTGTTTGAAAACGGCTAACGTCATTAAGTTAATGCTAGCACCCAAATCACAAAGTGCTCTAGCAAAGTTGTAGAACCTGATAGTACAAGGAATTGTGAAAGCTCCTGGATCCTCCTTCTTTTCAACTAGGGAACGCAAATCAACTGTACTACAATGATGTAAGTTATCTTTCGGCTCAAAAATGACGGTTCTCTTCTTTGTCACCAGGTCTTTCATGAACTTCGCATAACCTGGCATCTGCTCTAATGCATCAACAAGAGGGATGTTTACCGATAGCTCTTTCAACATTGTAATAAACTTCTGATATTTGTCTTCCTCAACCTTTTTTTTCAATCATTGAGGAAAGGGAGGAGAAGGTCGTGGGATAGTCTTCAACTTTTGTGGGACCTCCTTTTCCTTCCTCTTTTCAGATTTTGCCCTTTCGCTAGTATCATAAGGATTTGGAACTGTTTCAACCTTTGAATTATCCGGATCTATCTCAGTTTCTACATCAACAACCATCGGCTTATTGGTCTTACCACTATCTATAGGTATAAATGGATCTGTGGTGCATTTCCCGCTTCTATTAGTAATGGCCAAACAATGGGTATCATTCTTTGGATTTTGGATGGTGTTACTTGGAAGGGTACCTAGCTAACGTTGGTTCAATGACACTGATATTTTCCTGAACTGTTTTTCCAACTGTTTGATAGCAGTCGAACGGGATTCTACTTTCTGACTTATTCCCGAGATGTCTGACCTAATCTCCTTCAGGCACTGTTCTTGACTCTCTGACCCTTTCACTGATTTATTTAGAATGGATTCCATTCTTAAATTTCCAGAGTCAGCATCGCGGTTTCCCGGTGGAACATATACGCTACTCTTTTCTCGATAATTATCCTTCCTCTTCCAATCACCATTACGATCTTGTTATCTATCTCTATATCCTGGCTTGTTGTAGTTATCAACATAGTAGTTCTGACCTTGATTCCCTTGCCTCGAGTTTCAGGAGTCTTGGTTAGACCCTTTTCCCTTGGCTTGGAAACCCGCCACTTCTTGATCTAGATACTTAGCCTCTTTATCAGATTCATAATCTTCATGTCTAGGCGTTTTACCTTGTGCACCTACAGCATGCATCTTCTCAGCATATCTGGCCACTATCTATTTATCCAAGAGACCAATTTCTGTCCTCAGCTGAGCGACCTCTTGAGCTACAGATTCGTCCAAAGCCTGTTGTGTTGTTGAGGCTCCAATAACATATGTGCCAGTAGGTGTATCTTCTTCCCGAGTATGTCATCCTCGGTTGGTCTTAGTGATACGATCTAATATTTTTGAATCTTGTTCCCACCTCATACTCATAAATAATCCACTAGTGATAGTATCTGCTACAGCCTTAGTATTGATGTTCAAAGCCCTGTAGAAGATTTCAAGTAAGTTTCTACCACTCATCCTATGATTTGGCACATTCTGCAGCTTCTTATTGAACCTTATCCATGTCTCATAAAGTGCTTTAGAATGTAGTTGTCTGAAGTTATAGATCTCATCCTTCAACTGTAGCATCTTGGAAGGTGGGAAAAACCTCTCTAGAAATTAATTTCTCAATTCTTGCCAAGTAGTGATAGATCCTCGTGGTAATTCTGCCAATTACAAAGTCGCCTCTCCTGTTAGAGAGAATGGAAACAATCTCAATCGAATAGCCTCTTGGTCAACTCCAGGTAAATTATATGAGGTGCATACCCCCACAAAATTCATCACGTGCATATTTGGATCATCAGTATGAAGACCGACGAACACACCCTTCAGGTTTAGCAGGTGAATCATGGCACTTGTAATGTCAAACTTAGTGCCTGGAGGTAACTCTGGTGGAATAATGGCACCAGTCTCTATTAGCTCAAATTAGGCCACATCTTCTTCCTCAGGATCATCACAAACTGGCACGTGCGGTCTTTGAAGTGGTTGTTGAGCTCTCAATCTTCTTTATCTCTCTTCAGCCTCAGCCAGTCGCTGAGCTGCCTCTTGCATAGCTCGATTATCCCTTTTTTCATGCCTAAGAGCAGATTTTCTAGCATGCTCTTCTCGAGTCAATCGAGCAGTAGTTTGATCCGCTGTTTCATGACTAACCGACTGAATTGGTTAATTATGAATGTCTCCCATGGTGGCAGGATCCTGAACTTCGTCGGTATTCACCATTCTTCGATTAGCTCTCAGAGTCCTTTTTATTTTAAGATCAAGTAGAATCAGGGGATTGCCTTGACTCCTAGTATTTGGCATACACTGGTGTGTGCCCTTAAAAGTATAGAAAAACAAGACCAATCAACTCCAACCAGTACTAATCAACTCTGTAACCGTATTCACCGGCAACGACGCCAAAATTTAGTGTAGCCCAAAATAAGCCTCCTGAGAAGTATAAAGCGGTCTCTGTATCAAATATAGAACCCAAATAGGTTGGGGTCTATCCCACAGGGAATAGGACGAAAGTAGGTTGAGTTCTTGCTCGAGTAGTTAGTAAATAAGTAAAAAAGGGGAAATATTTGTAACAAGTAGTGATAGTAACAAGTGTTGATTCTTTGAAGTTGTTTTCAATATGAGAAATACACTAGGACTGTGATCCCCAATGATTCCTTAACTCTACCGGTTATTGGTGCTGGCAAAACTGTCCTGCTGCGTTACATGCAAAATCTGACAAGTTATGTTAATCTAAACGTCTTTAGACCTTTATTAGACGAATTTCATTCTTCTCCTCTCGGTTTTCGAGCATTGCACTACTAAACCTTGTCCTGGATCTTAGATAACTATTCCCGATAAGGCTCAAGTTATTAGATGAAGGTTGATAGCTTCAAATCTTTGTTGGTATTTCCTTTTCCCAATTTCTACCTCTCTCTCGAGCAAGTCTAGAATATGGGCGAGTTTCTAACGTTTGCAACCGTTAGAAGATCAATCACAATGAAGGAAATAACAATACATGCATTCACACCGGTTCAGAATTGCTTTGCACTTAACCCATTTCGTTAATTCCTCATGGTTCACACAACCCTAGTTAATGAGTTTAGCTACTCATGTTCGCAAGAGCACAATAAGAATTCGAAGATGAAGACATAATTGTAAACTCACAATGATGAAGAAACTCTGAAATCTCAATTATGAATAAAAACCCTAGAATCGGTGTTCCAAGATTACAAAATAATAATGTGTTTCTGAACTCAAAATAATGAAAAAACTATCTCAAAACAATGTACTGACTTACTCCTGAATGTAGGACAATACAGGGGTATTTATAGATACAAGACTAATCCCATCCTAATCAAAATAGGAGAACAGGGTCGGCAATTTTCCACGGTATCGTGACTTGGTGTCATGGAACCAAGTCACGCCACGTAGGTGAGTGTCGTGGGAATTAGGCACAAATAGACATCTTCGGATGTTGACTCACACCACTCAGTCATGCCACGTAGGTGGACTTACATGGCGTGAATCCTATCTTGGAACTCAGACATCATTGCATCATCTCTGAAGTTGAATCACGGCAGCCACTCACGTCACGTAAGTGGACTCACAGCACGTGAGTGTTGTCGTGAGTCACCTATCTGGTATAGATCTCATCTCTCATCTTCCGACACTCCATTTTCAAGAATTATTCTTCACTTTATCTTCATTTTGCCTCTAATTACCCTGCAAAATAGGACAGAACGCACATCATACCCACAAAACATACCCAAGTTATTTCATATTATCCCTATTTTAAGCATCGGAAGTGCCATAAAACCATGGCACATCACATGTTCCTCATGCTTTGCTCTAAACTTCTCATTTTTTTGGGCATCTCCTCTTGTTCCTCATTCTTCATCGTCTTTTCGATCACAATAGGGGAGTTGTGCAGATAAGTAGGATTGGAGGATTCTGGGACCTTAAAAGTAACTCCAGTGGAATAGAATTGATCACGAGGTAGCTCACCCGCAGAATTCGGTATCAACTTTGGTTAAGGATCTATAGTAGTTGGTACTGCGGGATAAAGAGCGGGTTATTTGTGAAAGATGGATTTGGGGGACGCACAGTGGAGGTCCCAACTGTTCTAGGCACATTAGTATATGGGCCGAATCCTAGTGGGTAAAACGGATCATCAGTTTGGCCTGAGTAGAAATTGGGGCAGTCGTGTTCAAAAGTCCAGGAATTGAGGAAGGTGGCGCTTGCCCATTTATCCAGACTTGATACATTTCTGTCATCTGCTGTTTCAATAACTTATTCTCTTCTATCGATGCAAATTCTTGTTGAATCAACTGATATTGGTCATCTTCGCTGCCAGACTCTATACCCTTTTGTGTGTCATTTTGCCTCCTTTTCCTTTGGATCTGGTATTGTACAGATGAGATGTCAGTGTAACCACAAACCAACCACCTTACAAAATTTTAACCTTTTCTGTAACAAGTGGAAAATGGGTGAGTGTTGCACATTTAAAATTATATAACACATCATATGTTATGCCTCTACATGCATCTCTCATCTTAATATGAGAGGCCTTATGTTTCATCCCGGCTTACCTAGGAGCATTTTATTTTCTATATATATTATTTTATTATTTTTATTATTATTATCATTTATTTATTATTATTTTTATTATTATTATTATTTATTTATTATTATTATTATTATTATTATTTTATTTTAGTTTTTTAAAAGCTTTGATCGAACCCGTTGTTGGGCTGCCTACGTATCATGTTGGGACATGAATCAGATCATTGCATAGTTCGAAGAAAACTAATAATAATAAATTTTATTTATTTATTTATTAATATTATTATTATTCAAGACTAAAAAGTAAATATATATATATATATATATATATATATATAAAAACAGAGATAAGTAGAAAGCTTCCAACACATTCACCCTTCATTAAATATTTCTTTTTTCAAACACAAATGCGAAAGAAAAAGTGAAAAGACACCTAACAACAAGCCCTACGAACTGACACTTGAAAATGAAACTAAACTTAAATAGACAAGATTAACTAAGAGAGATAAATTTGGAGAAAGATTCAAAGACTAAAACTGAAATAACGCAACAGAAAGAAATAAATGTCCATCACTACGAGTAGGCTCTAAATGTTTCAAAATCTGTTGGTGATCTTCTTGGCCTCAAACTGTCTGCTCATAGAGATTTTGGGCTTAGATGACCTCCCAAACCCAAGTATATATCTTGCAATGTAGTAGTGAGACGTTGAGCAAACGCTGGTACTTGCACCAGAAACTGTTCGTGAGTCAACTCTTGATAATCCAGGCCCATTTGAGCAATGTTCCCCGCCACACGACAGACCTTCCCACGAAGAGAACTAAAAGCTTGATCCTATTGCTATATCTGCTGATTACGGGAGGCAATTGTCTCCTTTGCGCACTGCTCTTGAGTGGAAGCTACCTCTAGCTTTTCTCGTAATATTCCCCTTTCATGCATCCACTGGGACCTTTCTTGTTCAAACTCTGATTGCATTTTCTTTTCATATTCCTGCAATTGTTGGCGGTGGGATGCAGCGAGTTCTGCGACATGTGACCCCCTGGTTGTTGCCAGCTTGATTTGTCCCTGGAGTGCAACCTCAATCTGAGCCAACTTAGCCTTTTCTTCAGTAAATTCTCTTTGTTGTTCCTCGATCCTTTACCTAACTCGCTCCAAATCGGCATTCAATACCTGAATAGTAGACTGATAATCTCTCTCCATATCTAATCGAGCTTTCTTGACTCTTGCCTCATTCACTGCATCACTCTCTGCTTGTTGTTGAGTCAACATTGCCCTAGCACGTTCCAACTCTGCTCTCAAAGCCTGATCGGCAGCATAATGATCTTGCATAGCCATCTCAATTCCTATCCTTATAGCAGCCTCTTGATCAATGGATCCTTTTACCGATCTTTCTGGTCTGACTGGCGGAGGTAGTTATTTCTTGAACCATTCAGAGTAACCCGGGTGTACTTCGCCATCCTCGCTTTCTACAACCATCGTTTCAATTCCCATAAGACGACAACCATCCCAAATCTGCTAGGCCAACCCCTCTGGCAGGGGAATCTCTGGTCTGACCTCGAACATAAATCTTATCATGTATTCAGTTATAGGTAATATTTGACGCCTGCCTAACTGACGCAGAACCCCCAATGGTACATATGGTTGAACACCTCCAATACCCATCAACAGTAAGAAAGGGCGACTAGTAGAACTATGTATGACCTGTCTCCAAGGGAACCAAGGGAGGTTCCATGTGACCTTATCTGCTGTCAGCGAGCGAAAACACTTATCCCAAACACTAACCCCTTCTGGGCATTGATATCCTTTCATCTCTCTTCATAGTCCGTGATGTGATCATTTTGTTCAGGAACAAACCTTGCTACCACAGGACGTTGGTAAAGATGTTTCGCAATCCATATTTGCAGTAAGATGTTACACCCTTCAAAGAAACCTTTCCCTTTCTGACAGACAGTTAGAGAGCGATATATGTCTGCCAAGATCATCGGCACCAGGGTGTGATCCTCTTTCTTAATCAAGACATATACCACTCCGGCTAAACGAATGTTAATCTTTTTCTCCCTTCTTGGAAAAACCATCGTTCCCAAAAAGGCTACCATGAATGCAAATCGCCTATGCTCTTTCCAGGTTTCAAAATTTCCCTTGTTAACTAGTTGTTTTTCGAACTGCTCAAACCCCTCTTGCCTTCCATACCTTTCATATAAAAACTGCAAGGAAACCCAGCCTTTTTCCAGTGATTTCTCTTTTGGAACATGCATGTTCAGGAGCGCACAAAATCTGTTCACTGAAATGATTCTTGGGGCTATAAGTTTTTTACGATGCATTTTTCCATATTAGATATAACCCTCTATCTCTTCTAAAGTTGGAGTCAGCTCAAAATTTGAGAAACGAAACACATTGTTCAACGGGTCCCAAAAAGATAACAGGGCTTCAATTACATCCCTCCTAAGGTTGATTGTTATGATTTTTGTCAGAAAACCCAAATATTTGAATATCTCATCATGATCCGATGAATCCATCTCATTCCACCATGTCCAAAGTTGCCAGGGGGCACAATCCACAACCTGCAGTGGTACATTCCCATCCCTTTTTCTCTTTTGATACTCCTCACGAACTGGATGAGACATGTTGCACCTATGGACAGAGACATGGGATAAGGAAACGTCTAAGCTCCTGACGCAACTCAATTCTCAAATTTTGACTTAACTCGTGAATGTTAGTGCCAAAATGGGACTCCAAAAAAAACAATTTTATTCAAAATGGGAGGTAGGGGAAATATAGATGTCAACCAAGTATTTTAAAAAATAAAAAATAATAACAATAGTAACTTAGAATAAAAACACAATTATTTTATATATTTTTTGCAAAACTCAACTTCATGACCCCTAAAGGTTCAGGGTTATTAAGATACACGCATATGAAAATTTCTTTAAAACTCAACCTCACGACCTCTAAAGGTTCAGGGCTATCAGGATATAAGTATATATTTTTTATAAAAACTTAGCCTCACGACCCCTAAAGGTTCAGGGCTATTAAGATGTATGTATAAATAATAAATTTGAAGATAAGAAAATAGTAGTCATATTTTCAAAATGACCCTCAATCGATGGGTGATCTTTTTCCGTTTTATTCCTCAAAATGTATATATTTTAAGAAGACGGTTATAAAAGTTTAGAGGAAAAATTACTTTTTCTATTTCATTAAGTAGCCTAAAACCGGTCAACAATCAAACAGGCCTTCCAAATAAATGTCAAAGAGCACATAGGATGTATATGTTGGTCATATAAGAGGGACACCTATCCTAGAAGCACCCGGCCCCTGCGCCGAAAGTCAAATGCACATGATACAGATAAAGTGAAGCCTAATAGGGATAGCCACGTCTACGTTTTAGTTCTACTAGGTTTAACCTAATGGAGATAGGTGTCTAGACTGGGTTACCCAAGCGGACACTCGAGTCGGGGAGGGTCAACTTGTTCGGTAGCAGTGCTACTCCACCTTCGTTGCTGGTCCAAACCCCGCCTAACATGTGTGACTACTAATCCTTCACTAGGTTCCTTGGCACTCTGGCTTTATCTCAAAAAGAAAGTAGGATGCATGCTTTGCATTTCTTCTATCCTATAATTTAGAGACTCAGAGGGGTGCATGAGAGAAGACAGTTTATAATACAATTCAACAATATCAAAGCGGTAAAGGAGCGACAAGTAAAACATTAGGACAAAAAAAACACAATATTCAAACAATTAAAGCAAGTATAAGTCAATATCATAAAGCTCGAATTCTAGTTAGGGTCCCCAGCGGAGTCGCCAGAGATGTCACACCCCTTTTTCGTTTGAGGTCGAAGGGTTTTTCCAATTAAAGTGACGATATTGAATAGGGATTATCTTTATTTACAGAATCGCCACTTGGAATTGAGTTATGGTGTTCCAAGTCACCTTTTTGAATCCCTAATCAAAAGGAAATGACTCTTTATTGGTCTGCAAAAATAGAAGATCGGGTAAGAAATTTTGTTGACCGAGGGGAAGTTACTAGGCATCTCTTGAGTCCCGTGGTTCTAGTACGATCACTTTTATCAACTTATGCTTAACTTAAACTATTTTGGATAAATTGTGTTCGTAGGCCTTGATTCGCTCATTTTTAATGTCTAATTTTCATTGGTCTCGACTTAGATGCATAATTGCATTCAAAGTCTTGACAAACAATCTTCTTCATTCAAATGCACCATATCTATGAGGTTTTGTCTACAAATCTCAGTTTTAATTAATTAATAAGACAATCTTTTCCAAGGTGCAATTTTGCATCCTTGAATTTTATACTTAAGTATCTCGAAAAAAGAGATGTGTAACCATTTTCTTAATCGAGACAAATATTTAAAACGTACATGACTGAGGATCTCACAGCTAGTCCATATGTTCTCACACAAAATAAGCACCACAAAACTGAGCATCTCACACAGACAATTCCTATATCTACATTTAGGAGGTGAAAGAGTGACTATTTGAAATCACTGCCAGAATTTTGAAGCAAAAGAATACAAATCTTATATCTTACACTTACCTGATAACTAGGACAAACAAAATGAGGACTATAATTTGAATTTGAGGCAACTATCAAAAACAGAACAGCCAAGCAACCATACTTCAAAGTTCAAAAACAGCAAAACAGTAACTCAAGTCTCAAGCAAGTAACCATACTTCAAATAGAAAAAGTAGCAACTATGTGATCGAGCATTTCATAGTGAATCCAACTATGTGATCGAGCTTTAGGTCTACGAAGCGGAGGCATGGTGAAACCTAATTATTAGAGAAACAAAGTATTAGTATTAATCTAAACATTATTGAATTAGACGAATTACATTGAGAAATAAAAGATTATATGCTAATGGTGTCCATCATCATCCACCTTACAAAAAGAAGACGAAAACATGTATGCTAAAACTCCAATAGTCCAACAATGTTACAAACAAGTCAAATATACCAAAGCACATAGAATCATAATAATGAACTCTTTTGACTGTACATAAGATGAACAAGTTCTCCATATTAAAAAGTCATAAGAGGTATATGCTATGATGCACCCAACTACAGCATCTGCTGAAAACATGTCTGCAGGCCGCTACAGTATTATGCATACAGATTCAACAACTCCTGAATTCAAGGATTCTTTATACTACCAGTTTCGTAAAGATTCAACTACTCCTCAATGTCAGTTTCTTCATACTGTCAATTTCATTAATAAACAGTGCATTTTTTTGTGTGTGAATGACATGGTATTAAACCATGTAATGGAGTGAAATATGTTGATAATCTAATACAAAACAGCCAAGCAGGGCTGATACCTACACCTATGATAGTATAATGTCCTTCAATTAAGCAGTTGTCTACTCCCTTAGTCCCAATTTATGTGGCACCGTTTGACTTGACACAAAGCTTAAAACAAGTCTAGACATTTGTGTGGCTTTCACTAAAGGTAAGAGGAAAATTTAAAGTTTTAAGGTATTACTAATTATAGAAATGTGACATTCTTTTTCGGATAAATTTTCACCATCATCTCATTGAGAATATAAAACCAACTGTAAATTTCACAAAACTTTAACCAATTTCCAAAATAGTACTAACATTTGAATATTCTGAGATATAGAGTTTTCACCATTTTTCAATGGTAATCAAACTAGCTGTCCATGTGATAATCACAGACAAAAACTGTAATTTTACATATATTGCACCAAAACTAAAGGGAAGGAGTAAAAGATTTGCAACATGCTCAGTCAATATGAGATCTATTTTCTGTCCAAAAACTCGACAAAACAAGCATAATTAACTTACCAAAGTTTCATTTCTTAACCATCGATAATTCTACATGTCATCAATGCTAGATTCTTTTCCAAGTTTGGCCAAATCTAAGAAATTACAAACAAATCTAAGAAATTACAAAAACAAGTCAAGACTCAAGCAATAAAATTATTAAATAAACAATTCACCAAATGCAAGATTTTTTTCTTACCTTGTTCAAGTTGCTCGAGAAAATCTAAATCTTCCTCGATACTTATAGGTTGTGATTCACTTCGAAGCCAATCTTGTAGACATACTAGAGCTTGTACCAATTTAGGAGTTAATGAACTCCTAAACGAGTCAAGAATACGCCCTCCGGTACTAAAAGCACATTCAGATGCCACGCTTGAAATAGGAATAGCTAAAATATGTCGAGCCATCTCAGAAAGAAAAGGAAATCTAGGTGAGTTCACTTTCCACCAAAGCAATATACTAAATTGGGCTTTCCAATTTCAATATCTTCTGCAAGATATTTATCCAATTTTGACTTAGAATTTGCAACCCCGTTTTCAGATGTATGTCTACTTAATTCCTCATAAAAGTCACCAAAATCTTCTAAAACTATAGGGCTTGAACTAGAAGCCTCCACTTCCGTTGAACAAACTTTACCACCTTTGTCTTTTGAACCAGGTTTTGAATACTCATCAAACAATGACTTCATGTACCCTCATACATCTTTTTCTATAGCTGGCCCTTTGTCTCCAAATATCTTTTTAAGTGCAAAATCAAGAGTGGCAAATTTGTGGCGTTGGATCCAAAACACAAGGTATGAAAAGTATCTTATTCATTTTTGTTGTATCACCCCAATATTTCTCAAATTTCTTGTTCATCTTTATTGCCATTTCAGCCAAAACACTATCTTCACTTGATATTAATTTTGTCGAGTAAACACTAACTTGACAGATTTCAAGAAAATGAAAATTTGATGTAACATATAGTGATCTAGATACCTTCAAAGTAAGCTTAAAAAACAATTCAAGAAATTTGGAAATTCTTTTCACACTCTCCCAATCACTACTCAAAAGTGTACCCGCAGGCTGTTCATCCACAATATCATCACCATCACACACACGGATATGACCAAACTCAAGATGATGTGTCAAACCAATATCACGATCGGCATAATTTAAAATTGCACCCTCATATTCAATAGCCCTGTTCAACATCAAGTAGGTGGAATTCCACCTTGTAGGAACATCTAAGCATAAAGACTTCTTAACAAGATTTTCATCTTCACAACATTCCTGAAAGTTCTTCCACCTAGCAGAAGATTGTCTAATGTATCTCACTGCTTGCCTAACTCGTTCAATAGACACAGTTGCTTCTTTTATACCATCCTAAACGACAAGATTTATTATATGAGCCATACACCTAACATGAAGGTGTCTACCACTCATAAGATTGGTCCCCCACTTAGTCAATTGCTTATACAACTCAGTCACACACACACTATTTGAACTAGCATTATCAAATGTAACAGTAAAAAGCCGATGCAATCCCCAATCGTGCAAACACTTAATAATACCCTTTGCCATGTCTTCACCTCTATGACTAAACATTGGACGAAAATTGATAATTCTTTTATGCAAAGTCCAATCTTTATCAATCCAATGAGCAGTAATACACATATAATTGATCCTTTGCACAGAAGTCCAAGTATCAGTGGTTATACACACTCTCTGTTGTGTTTGCTTAAAAATGGTCCTCATTTTATGTTTCTCTTCATCAAAGAGATCAAAACAATCACGAGTGACCGTGGTACGAGAAGGAATCTGAAAAAGAGGTTGTACCACTTTCATAAATTGTTTAAAACCTTCTTTTTCAACAAATCTAAAGGGAAGCTCATCAAGAATTATCATATGACACAAAGCTCTTCTATACTCTTCTTGATCAACTTGCCATGAAACAATTTCCAAATCACCCTTATTACCCCCTGTAACCGGTTGAAATGTTATCTTTGACTGTCTAGTGTCTATATTTAGGGGCATTTTTTTGCATTTTTTTTATATGACCAAGAATTGACGTCGTACCATGATCTTTTGTATCAGCAAAATACTCTTGTTTACAATAGTTTCAAACACTCTTTTCATTTTCTTCAGAATCAACTTTAGAAGTAAAATTATACCACGCAATAGATCTTTTTCTCCTTCCTTTCTTTACTTTAGACTCAACAGTTTGACTTTGATTCATTACATTCGAATCAGATGCTCCACTTTCACCAATCACTTTATTAATTATATTATTTTATGCCATCTAGTTGTGTCACTGTGACTGTGATTTAAAAAAAATAATAATCAAAAAACAAGCCAACAAACACACACAAAAAACTCAAATAACACAAACTTCCACCCTAACTGAACTGAGACAGAGTCGGCAAAATTTATTTCGAAGTACTATTTTAGAGTACCAAATTCATATGATAATTTATACAGACTTGAGTTTTGAAACAAATTAAGTTGCAACATATTTTAAAATTTATGACAAAAATTGAAAATGGGGCAGAAATCAAAGATGGAGAAGAAGATAAGAGTGAATACTGATAGTAGAAGTTACCTGTTGGGGCAATCTTCACTTTACACGGATCACGCTTGAGAAATCAAAGTTGCAGCTGCAGCAGCTTCGTGACTTCATCAGTTCATCTCTCTAATCTCTGTTACGGTGGTACCCTAATTTTGGTGAGTGACTACTGACTATTGAGTAGAGAGTATTGACTATTGAGAGTAAATTTTACCCTAGTGAAGACTTGGGCTTGGGCCATTGGTAATGGGCAATAGAAATGTGAAATGGTTGACATTGACAATAGGCCCTATACTAAATATATCTTATCGGCTTATCGGGTAGCCCGATAAGAAAAAGGACTAAACTGAGACCCGAACCGAAAACCCAATACCTGTAATAACAAAATCGAGACCCGACCCGACAAATAATAAACTGACCCATTAACCCGATAATTGAATTATCGGTTCGGGTTAATGGGTTGACCATAAAATTGCACAGCCCTAGTTGTGGTGTTGTGTGCGGGTGTGTTGAATTATTTTTTACTTTCTGTTTGTGTGTATATTATATATATAGGCTGAGGGTTATGGGAGTTGTGAGGGAGTTGGAGTGTAGTAGTGAGAGACGTGTGTGTTGTGAGAGATGTGAGGGAGTGGGGGTGTGGGGAGATTGAAGTTTTATGGGATATGGGTGTAGCTACGGGAGGGATTATATATATATATATATATATAAATATAAATCAGCTAATTATTTTGAACTAATGAAATATAGAAAAAGTTAAATAGCTAGTCCTAAAAATATGACTAAGAAAAATATTAAAATTCACTAGATTATTTATTAAAATTTAAATTAAATAACTATATATATTTTGTAAATTTCTTTTCATCAAACGAAAAATAGAATAAAATAAACATACAAAGCAAAACTTATCTTACTCAGTTTTTGAAATCCTTTTTTTTCATAATTTTTCAAATAAAAACCTACTAATCATGAAATAAAACTAATATAAAGACTAGACTAAAATTAAATATTTAAAAATAAAATGGATTAAAATTCGGGAAGGGTGAAAAATCACGCGTCTACAGCGAAGGGAATGGATATCTCATTTTCTAGCTAATTCTTTGCTTTCTTCTTCTTCTTTTTCTAATTTTGCTTCTCCAACTTTTTTTAAAAAAAAATATTCACTGCTCATTTTTTTTATTTTGTTGTTCCATATTTTTTAAAAAACTTCACTGCTTCACTTTTTTTTCAATTTCGTTGCTCTTTTATTTATTTTACTGCTTCTTTTTTTATACTCTTTTTTGCATCTCCCCTTTTTTTTAAAAAAATCTACTGTTTAATTGATGCACATTTTTTAACAATCAAAAATAATTTTGCAACATTGTAATTACTATTCTTCTTAATACACTATTGGATACCAAATATAAATACATATTTTATACAATAGTTATAAAGTTTCTATACTCATCTTATACGTATACATATTCTATACAAACAGTGATACAGTTTATATACACATCTTATACAGCTTTTAGCTTCAATAATTATTCAAATACACATTCTATACAACAACTATATAGTTTCTATACATATTTTATACATTTTTTCTATATAAATTATACAGATACATATTATATACAATAACTAAACAATTTATATACACATTATATACAATTTATATATATATATACACACACATACATACATATTTTATACAATAACTATACAGTTTCTATACATTTTCTATATGTATCTTATATAGATACATATTTTATACAATAGCTATACAGTTTCTATACATATTCTATACAGTTTCTATACATATTCTATACAGTTTCTTGAAACGGCTAGTGGATAGAATTAAAATGGCCTAATGACTACCCCATGTTATAACTTTGAAAATGGTCATTTAGGTGAAAATGGTGTTCTCTTCTCTCTCCTAAATATACAACCTAAACCCTAGCTTCACAAGCCCTCCATAAATTTGGTCAGCGGTCAACCACCTCCGATGGCTGGCAGGAAATTACATAGAATGTTCCCCATAGTGGGTGGCTTTGTATTTTTGTCCCCTATAAGAAAAGTCTTTAAAGACTAGTCTTCCTTCATTTTTATGTATACAATAAGTACATTTTTGCCCCTCTATATCTCAAATGTTTTTACTCTTTCCATACTCATTTGTCTCTGAACTTTTTTTTTTCTTTTTTACTGTTACTTGATTTTAATTTTTTCTTTTCTCTTTTTTTTTCTTGTTTTAATTCATTTATCTCAACCTTTATTATTTTTTTCTTTTATTTCTCAAACATTATTTGTTTTTTATTTCTATTTTTTTAATTCATTGTCTCAACCTTTATTTTTTTATTTTTTTTTTATTTTCTCATTTTTTTTTCTCAAAATTTATTTTTATTTTATTTTTTCTTCTCAACTTTTATTTTTTTTATTTTTCTCTTTTTTCTATTTTCTTAACATTTATTTTTTTCTTCTCTTTTTTTTCTTTTTTCTCAATCTTTTTTTTTTTCCTTCTCTTTTTTGTTTTTTCTCAGCTTCTATTATATTTTGCTAATGAACAGAAAGTTGGATAATTCGCAAAAAGGATCTTCTTTATTTGACATCAAAGTAAACGTAAGAGCCTGACTTGCCGTTTGGAAGTCCTTTGGAATAAGTCTTGCCTCTAAGGAAAGAGTTATAGAACATTAACTTGTTGTTTGTAAATCCTTGAACATTAACTTGTTGTTTGTAGTGCTAACTTTTGCCCATGAGGGTGTATAACTTATTTTTTGAAAGTCTTTGGGCTAAACTTGCCTCTAAGGGAAGAGTTATAGAACATCTCATAAATCAAGACACAATGTAGTAGTTTCAACTCTTGCTCGTGTGACGTAACTTGTTGTTTGAAAGTCCTTGGGCTAAGTCTTGCCTCTAAAGCTAGAGTTATAGAACATCTCATAAATCAAGACACAATGTGATAGTGTCAACTCTTTCCCATTCCCATGGGGCATAACTTGCTGTTTGAAAGTCTTTGGGTTAAGTCTTGCCTCTAAGGCAAGAGTTATAAAGCATCTCATAAATCAAGATAAATGTAGTAGTGTCAACTCTTACCCATGGGGCGTAACTTGATGTTTAAAAGTCCTTAGGCTAAGTTTTGCCTCTAAGGCAAGAGTTATAGAGCATCTCATAAATCAAGATACAACATGGTAGTGTCAACTTTTGCCCATGGGGCATAACTTATTGTTTGAAAGTCGTTGGGCTAAGTCGTGCCTCTATGGCAAAGTTATAGAGCATCTCATAAATCAATACTCAATGTGGTAGTGTCAACTCTTGCCCATGGGGCATAACTTGTTGTTTGAAAGTACTTGGGCTAAGTCTCGTTTCTAAGGCAAGAGTTATAGAACATCTCATAAATAAAAACATAATATGGTAGTGTCAACTCTTGTCCATAGGGAGTAACTTGTTGTTTGAAAGCCCTTGGTCTAAGTCTTGCCTCTAAGGCAAGAGTTATAGAGCATCTCATAAATCAAGACACAATATGATAGTGTCAACTCTTCCCATGGTGCGTAACTTGTTATTTGAAAGCCCTTGGTCTATGTCTTGCCTCTAAGGCAAGAGTTATAGAGCATCTCATAAATCAAAACATAATGTGGTAGTGTCAACTCTTGTCCATGGGACATAACTTGTTGTTTGAAAGTCATTGGGCTACGTCTTGCCTCTAAGGAAAGAGTTATAGCGCATTTCATAAGTCAAAACATAATGTGGTAGTATCAACTCTTGCCCATGAGACGTAACTTGTTGTTTGAATGTCCTTAGGTTAAATCTTGCCGCTAAGGCAAGAGTAATAAAACACCTTATAAATCAAGACACAATGTGGTAATGTCAACTCTTGCCTATGAGGCGTGACTTGTAATTTGAAAGGAATCGAAGAAAAGAAAAGAAAAAAAAAAGGTTACGAAAAAATATAAAAAATAAAAGAATAATAAAGGATGTTAAAATATAAAAATCAAAGAAAATGAAAAAGAGAAAAAGAAAAAAAAAATAGAAGTTGAGAGAAGAAAAAGAAAAAAAAAACGTAAAGGTTGAGAAAAATTTAAAAAAAAAGAAGAGAAAATAAAAATAAAAATAAAAGTAAAATAAAACAGAAAAAAAATTTAAGTTGAAAGATAAATGAGCATAGAGACTTCTTTGAAAATATTTGATATATAGAGGGGCAAATATGTATTTTTTTCATATATAAAAAAGAAAGAAGACTAATTTTGTAAGACTTTTGTTATGGGGGACAAAAAAGCAAAGCCACACACTATGGGGGCTATTTATGTAGTTTACCCGATAGCTGGACAGGTCCACCCCATAACTTCTACATCTCAATTTCCACCTTTGAACACTACGATGAACCCTTCTTAAAACCCCAATCAAAGCTCTACTGAAACCCCCAACCTCATTGACAACTACGCAGCTATTACTAATCCAAATGTAAGCACTTACAAAGCAATTAAGGCTAAGATAGAGGTGAAACCTATATCGATGAAAAAAGTAGCTTTTGTAGATGGTATCTCTGTGGTTAACTGGATAGAACAAGAAGTGAACAGGATGAATATAATTGAGAATTTACAATATTATATTGTTGGAAAATTCTCATACGGATGGCCTTAATTATCAAAACTTAGGGACTTAATCCCCAAGCAGTGTGAAGTTAAAGGTGATTGTAAGATTGGTTTCTTGATAAACATATTTTAATTAGATTTGAACTAGTAGAGGATTTCATTAACATTATGTCTAAAAATGCTTATTACATTTTTGCAAAATACGAATATTCTTAAAATGGCCCTGTTATATAAGATGCAAAGTTCAAAACAAGTAAAGAAACATCTTAGGCAACTGCTTGGATATCATTCCCCGATCTTCTCCACACATTCTTTGTCAAGGAAATCCTGTTTTCTTTGGCTTTAGCTGTTGGTAAGCCTTTGCATATAGATCTAGCAACTGTGAACAAAACATGCCCTAGTTGTACTAGGGTGAAAGCACAACTGGACCTGCTTGCAAAAAAACCACAATTTGTTCAAATAGAGATTGAAGATGAAGTTAATAATGCTAAAAGATCAGTAAAAGTCAAGATACAGTATGATTCCATTCCCTCTTACTGTAAGAAGTGAAAGCTACAGGGACATAGTGAAGATGATTGTAGAATGTTTCATCAGGAGTTGCAAAATGAGCCGCATACACCTGAAGAAACAGTAGCAATAGATCAGCAAAATCAGAAGAGATACGGTAAAAGGGCAATGGTTAGTAAATGGAATCCCATAAACAAATTTTTTACAAAGAATAAAGGTGAAAGCACAAGTGACAAAGTTGTAGATAAGGGTGGCATTCTCAACACTAGCAATCCTTTTGATGTTCTAGCATAGAACATGTAAGAAGCAGGGCAAGAATCAGGTAACAAATAGGATGCTACAATAAATTAGAGACACAATAAAGAAGCCACTATAAGGGATTGGTAGACAAGGCCTTCATAAGCAGTGCAAGATCACAAGGTTCAACTTCACCAAAGAAAGCTACCAATAGCAGCTCTCCAAAGAAAGCAGGTAATAATGTTTCACCTGGCAATAGCAAAAAGAATATTTCATCAGGACAGGGGGAAAAGAGTACAAAATGGAGTGATAGAGTAGATAATGAGAATGATATAGAGGTGGAAGAAGGTGAATCAGAGACAGAGGGATCAATTTCTCAGGTCTCTTCTACCAGCATTATTGGGAGATGGTACAACATGATGTGTATAATATGGTAAAGGATTTCTTTGAAGGTAATACTCTTCCAAAGAGTGTTACACTAATTTGATGCTTATTCAAAAGAAGGAAGTTATAGAAGGCTTTACAAATTTGAGGCCTATCAGTCTCAGCAATTTTATTAATAAAGTCATATCCAGAAAGTTGCATGAGAGTTTGGAAGGCATGTTACCTAGACTGGTATCCACAAATCAGTCAGGTTTCATCAAAGAAAGCAGCATTATTGAGAATGTTTTACTAACTCAGGAAATAGTCACTGATATTAGATTGAGGGGGAAGCCAACTAATGTTGTTATAAAGTTGGATATGTCAAAGGCTTATGACAGGGTTTCTTGGCTCTTTCTTACAAGGGTCATGAGGATAATGGGTTTCACAGAGTTGATTATTGATATGATCTGGAGATTGGTTGCTAATAATTAGTATTCCATTAATATTAATGGAAAATCATATAGTTTCTTTCACTCTACTAGAGGAATTAAGCAGGGTGACCCTCTATTACCTACTCTTTTCATTCTCACTGTAGAGGTTCTATCTAGAGCACTTAATGCTCTTCTTGAAGATGGTAGATATAAGTGATATGGACTGCCTAAATGGAGTAGAGACATAAATCATCTGGCATATGCAGATGATACTATCATATTTACTTCTGCTGATAAGTATTCTCTACATAAGGTGATGTCAGTGCTTAAAAGGTTACCACCACGTCTCAGGACAACTCATCGATGATCACAAAAGCAGCTTCTATTTGTACAAAAATTGGCTACTGACTTGCAGAATGAAGTGAAGGTAATTATAGGTTTTCAACATGAAGAATTTCCATTTATATATCTGGACTGCCCCATTACACATGCTATAAAGAGAAAGACATATTACAATGAGTTGATCAAGAAAGTGAAGGGAGACTTGAAAATTGGAAAGGTAAATTACTATCCTATAGTGGTAAGGCTGTATTAATTAAACGTGTGCTTCAGAGTATTCCCCTGTACTTACTGACTGCTGCAGTCCCTCCTAAGTTCATTCTATATGAATTGTATAAGAGTTTTACCATATTCCTTTGGAGTAATAAGGATAAAGACGAGCAAGCATTGGGTAACTTGGGACTAGATGTGTTACCCAAAGGATGAAGGGGGTTTGGGTTTTAGATCACTATTTGACATATCTAAAGCTATGTATTCTAAGCTTTGGTGTATTTTCAGAACCACAAGATCACTTTGGACAGACTATATGTGGAATAAATACTGTAAAAAAAATATTCCTAAATTAGTACAATAGAAAGGGGGTTCTCAAATATGGAAGAAAATGCTTGAGGCAAGAGATTTGGTGGGAGGCTACTGTTGGTTCATCTAGAATATATGGTTTGACAATTAGACAAAACTTGTGGCTAAGTAGATCCTGAATTTGAAATTGTAGAAGATGCATGTGATATAGACTCTCTAATAAATGATGAAGGATGGGATGGACAGAAGATGTTAGAGGCGTTGCCTCAAGAGATTACATAACATGCTCAGGAAAACATTACCAGCGGCAAGGATGCATCACCATAGGATATACCATGGTGGATGACTACAAAAAATGGTAAGTTTACAGTGGCAAGTGCATTTCAGTTGTTCAAGCAAAGAAATACTCTATTTGTAGATACGCAAATGTTATGGAGTAAGGGTGTGCCTTTTAAGATCAACTTCTTTCTTTGGAGACTGTGGAAGTTCAAGAAACCTATTGATGACATTTTGCAAAGATGTGGTATTAGTTTAGTTTCAAGGTACAGATGTTGTGTGAAACACCTCACCTAAAAAGTGTTCATCATGTGTTTGTCACGAGTGACTTTGCTCAAAGAATTTGGAGTTATTTTGCTATATGCTCTGGTGTGGATGAGCCTTTTGTGCAATGTCATCAAACAATATAGAAATGGTGGAATGTTAACTGTCATAGCAAATTAAAACCAATCATTCAAGCTGTTTCGAGAATGATATGTTGGTATATATGGAAAAGTAGGAATAAGGTGAATCATGGGGGTTCTGTGCATTGGAGGAGAGTGATTTATGAGATATCAAGAAGTTTGCACCTCCTCTCTATTATTTTGTATCCTTGGATGCAGGAAATACCACAGGATTGGCCTTTACTGGTGGATTTTTTTCAAAAGTATAAACCCTCTATGAGATCTGTACAAGTGTGCTGGAAATTACCTAACAATAGTTGGTTCAAATGTAACTCAGATGGGGCCTCTAGGGATAATCCTAGGCTAAGTTCCATAGCATTTTGTGTTAGGAATCATGAGAGTGACCTACAGTTTGCTTTATGTAAGCATATAGCAGTGAATACTAGTATATATGTTGAAGCTCTTTCATTAAAAGAAGGTTTTGATTACTGTGTGGAACATCAACTCTTACCCTTAATTCTAGAAACTGATTCTTTAGCATTAACAAAGAATTTATTTTTACACTTTGGTCCAACTTATAAAAACTCAAATTGTAACTAAAAAGAGAGGGAAAATAGTTGCCTCTTCTCCCATTTTCTCTCTCCTCCTCCTGCACGATTTTTTTTTCTCCATTGTCGTTGGTGTTGCTTCTTCTTCTTCTTTCTGTTCTACTTCTTTCTCTTCTTTTCTTCTTTTTGTTCTTGTTGTTGTTCTTTCTTTTCTTCTCGCCATTGTTGTGGTTGTTGTTGCTGCTACTAATGCTTCTTCTTCCTCTTCGCCACTGTTGCTATTATTGTGGCTACTACTACCTCTTCTTCTTGCTTGAAATTTTGGACCAAATTTTGTTCATATATCACTGGGCATTACTTCATAGGTGATTTTGGTTGGTAAAATCAATGATTTTTAATTCAATTTCTCATCTGGGAATATTTGATGTTTTTTCAACAATTTTCTGTAGCGTATCCAATAGCTGTTGTATTCATTTACAACAGCTGTTAGATTGTTTCCACTACTATTAAAGTAGTTCCAACAGGTTAGTCATCTGTTGCAACAGATTACCCATCTGTTGCACCAGATGACCTAGCTGTTGCAGCAGATGTCCTACCTGTTGGATTCACGTTACAACAGCTCAATCCAACAGGTAAGTCATCTGCCGCAATAGATGGGTAATATGTTGCAACAGATGACCTATCTGTTGTAGCAGATGACTTACCTGTTGGATTAAGCTGTTGTAACATGAATCCAATAGGTAGGACATCTGTTGCAACAGATTGGTCATCCATTGCAATATATCACTCATCTGTTGCAGCAAATGACCTATCTGTTGGGTTCATCTTACATCAGCTGGTAAAGTTGGTTCAAATTCAGAAGCTCAATCCAATAGATAGAGCATCTGCTGCAACAGATAACTCATTTGTTGCAGCAGATGACTTACTTGTTGGATTGAGATACTGGTTCTGAACATGCACCCAATAGATAGGTCATCTGCTGCGACAAATGCGTATCTATTGGGACAATGATAGTGCATTTAATTTTGTTGTTGTACATAGCCACTCAAATTACTATCATTATTAATTTTTTTAAACAAATTTCTTTAGGTACCATTAATGGAAGATTCAATAACAGTAGGCGTTGATTGTCATGGTGAGTGGATAGAGAAGAACAATCAATTTATTTGGCGTTGGAAGGATGGTGACATGTTAGAGACAATAGCGATAACAGTCCAAAGAGATGTATTATATGATGATTTTGTGAACTTAATCATCAAAAATTGTGGACTTAATTGCCAACCAAAAGATCTTGTCATCAGTTACATGCACAGTTCTTTTGAAAATCAGAAGGCCCTACCTTTTAAGATAAGTGATCAGGTTCGTTTGCGTGCTTATCTAAGTGATGCAACTAGGCCCATTTAAAGGGTGTACCTGGTTGAAAAATCGATAGAGAATCAGAATGTAGAACAAGACCAACATGATATGTTAAATGATTAATTGGATGGTGTGGACTTGAATATTTCAGATGATGAGAGTGGAGATGAAGAGGAGGAGGACCAAACACCTACACTCGTTGTTGCTAGCAATACAGTGGGTAGTTCTCAATCAACACAGTCGAGCAATCTTCAAGATAATGAAATAGGTTTTTACAAGGGAATGACATTCAAGAACAAGGAAGAACTAGTCACTTCATTGCATATTGCTTGCTTGAAAAAAGATTTCAGACTCAAGAAGGTGAGTAATTCGCGTAGTGTGTATTATTTCAGATGTGCACATCCGGAGTGCAAGTGGTGGTTGAGGGCTGTGAAATTCATAAGTTCTGATAGATTTTGTATTAGAACTTATGAAAAGTATCACATATGTGGTTCGGAGCATATTACGAGCCATAATTTGCACGCCACGGCAAAGGTCATTGGTAAATACTTCAAAAATAGCTTCCCCAATGGTAAAGGCCCGTCTACAAGAGATATGGCCAATCAGCTCCGTACAGAATTGGGTTGTAAGGTGAGTTATTGGAAGATTTATAAGGGCATGAAGATTGCAAAGTCTTTGGTTAGGGGAACACATGAGCACAGGTATGCAGTGTTTGATGTGTACCGTTATATGCTTGAGTCCTCAAATCCAGGAAGTAAGACGGCATTGCAGGTTGATGAAAATGGAAGGTTCAAGTACTTTTTTGTAGCCTATGCGGCTTGGATTTATGGTTTTCAACAAATGAGAAAAGTCATAGCCGTCGACGGGACATTCTTGAAGAGCAAGTATGAAGGAGTATTGCTATCGAAGGTGGCACAAGATACGGAGAATCATATCTTTCCGGTGGCTTTTTGTGTAGTGGATAAGGAATGTGATGCCTCATACCAATATTTTTTTGAACAAATGAGAAGCTATGTAGATGATACGGGTGAGTTATGCATAATTCTGATAGGCATCCAAGTATCGAAAAGATGGTTTCGATTGTCTACCCTTCAGCTCATTATGGTTGTTGCATGAGGCGCCTTGGGGAAAATATTCGAAACAGCTTTCACAATTCAAAGGTCGTATCTTATTTTTATAAAGCAGCGAAAGCATATGATAGAGGTGAGTTCTATGACCATTTCAATCAAATAAAGGATATGGTACCCAAGGCAGCCGAACATCTCGAACGTGTTGGATTCCACAAATGGAGCAGGGCATTCTGTCCGGGAAATAGGTACAACATTATAAATTGAGTGTAATTGTCTTGTTTGAGTTTATTGTAATTCTATGTCTTACTAAGTGGTTTATTTGTATAGGTATAATATTATGACATCAAACATTGTTGAGTCGGTGAATGCAATGTTTAAGGTTGAAAGAGAATTTCCCATTGTCGCTCTATTTTATGAAATAAACTTAAGGTTTGCAAAATTTTCCACGAGAGGCATATGGAGTTGGCCAACTCACCAAACAGACTTGTTCCTATAACGGAAAAACAAATATCAAAGTACATCAACTTGGGGAACAAGTTATTGGCTCATCAAATATCTAACTACAAGTTCACTATCACCGGTCATGGTGATGTTGCCACGGTCGATCTTCAAAGGAGAACTTGTACATGTAGAGTTTTTGACTTGGACAAAATACCTTGTCCACATGCTATGGCAGCGCTTCTAGTCCAATATGGTGTAGATTTTGGAAACAAGATTTATGAGTATGCATCTCCATATTATTCGGTGGAGAAGTACATAATTGCATATTGTGAGGAAATTAATCTGGTGCCTTTCGAAGATTCTTGGATTATTCCTTTGGAGATTTTACAGAGAGAAATACCTCCTCCATATCTTGACCCAAGCAAACCAGGAAGAAAGGCGAAGAAGAGGAGGCGTAGAGTCGACGAATCATTTCCAACGAGAAAAAATAAGTGCTCTATATGTAAAATGATTGGCCACAAAAGAACTACATGTTCGGATCAAAATGCTTCATAATTATTGTATAGTCTTGTTTAGTCTTGTTGTTGGTTTTGTGGACTTGATAATTTTAACTCATATTTTAGTTTAGTTGGTCATGTAATGTATGTTATTTTTTTGTATAAAATATATTTTTCTTTATGATCCAGTAACTATTGTATATGTGGGTTCTTATTTTGTTGCAACAGAAGGAAAATTAGCTTAAATAATGAAATCTGTTGCAACAGATGACACATCTGTCATCTGTTGCAACAAATGACCTATTTGTTGGACATAATCAAACAGATGTGACCATCTGTTGCAACTAATGTCTAATATGTTTGGTCCTCTCCAACAGATGACTCATTTGTTGGATATAATCAAATAGATGTGACCATCTGTTGCAACAGATGTCTCATATGTTTGATCTTCTCCAACAGACTCTACACCTGTTGCAACAGATGACCCATTTATTAGACATAATCAAACATATATGACCATCTGTTGCAATAGATAGACATATGTTTGATACTCTCCAACAGACTCTACACCTGTTGCAATAGATGACACATCTGTTGCAACAGATGACCCATTTGTTGGACATAATCAAACAGATGTGACCATCTGTTGCAACAGGTTTTTATATCTGTTGCAACTGATGTCTAATATGTTTGATACTCTCCAACAGACTCTACACCTGTTGTAACAGATGACCCATTTATTGGATATAATCAAACAGATGTGACCATCTGTTGCAATAGGTTTTGACATCTATTGCAACAGATATCTAATATGTTTGATCTTCTCCTATTGCAACAGACTTTACACCTGTTTCAATAGATTACCCATCTGTTACAACAAATGACCCATTTGTTGGACATTATCAAATAGATATGTCCATCTGTTGCAATAGGTGAATTATATATTTGATTAATTACATTATGCTCTACACATCTTTGATGTGAATTGCTTCATTTAACTATAATTAGCTTTCAATTAACAAGTTCAATTATAATCTCAATGATTAACTTTCAATTAACAAGTGCAATTACAATCAAAGTGAATTTCATAGCATTTACATGTTCAACTAATTGTATTCGTCCTAAATCGATTGATCAATCGACTAAACTGATGTGAATCGCTACATTGCATCATTATTGGTAATAAAAAAGGTTATTTAACTATAATTATTTAAGTAACAAGTTCAATTACAATCTCAATGAATTTCATAGAATTAATATATTCAACTAATTATTCGTCCAAAATAGAGTGATCAATCTACTAAATTGATGTGAATTGTTTCATTGCATTATGATTAGCTTTCAATTAACAAATTCAATTACAATCTCAATGAATTTTATATCATTTACATGTTCAACTAAATACATAACCTATTACAATAGATTATAGCTTGTTGCAACAGATGATCAGATCTGTTTGATTATGTCCAACAAATGGGTCATCTGTTGCAATAGATGACCCATCTGTTGCAACATATATGATGACTGTAGGAAATAATCAAGCATATTAGACATCTGCTGCAACAGATGACAAGCCTGCTGCAACAGATGTGATCATCTGTTGCAACATATGTGATGACTGTAGGAAATAATCAAATATATTAGACATCTGCTGTAATAAATGACAAACCTGCTGCAACAGATGATCACATCTGTTTGATTATGTCCAACAAATGGGTCATCTGTTGTAACAGATAACCCATCTATTGCAACATATGTGATGACTGTAGGAAATAATTAAACATATTAGACATCTGCTGCAACAGATGACAAACCTGCTGCAACAGATGATCACATCTATTTGATTATGTCCAACAAATGGGTCATCTATTGCAACATATGTGATGACTGTAGGAAATGATCAAACATATTAGATATCTGTTGCAACAGATGACAAACTTGCTACAACAGATGATCACATTTGTTTGATTATGTCCAACAAATGGGTCATCTGTTGCAACATATGTGATGACTGTAGAAAATAATCAAGCATATTAGACATCTGCTGCAACAGATGACAAACCTGTTGTAGCCCAATTAAAAGTATGACTCTAATTTGTTATATACTAACTAAAGATACCAATTAAAAGTATGGCTCTAATCTATTACAAATATTGTCATCACCAATTACATAATATAACTAACTAAAGATACCAAAGATAAAAAAATATTATGTTGTCTAGAAATTACACTGATATGATAGAAATTACAACCCACATCAGGGCTCCAAACTCTTATATGCCACCCCAACAGCCCAAACTTCTTGCATCCTCGAAACTGTGTTATCGTTCAATAGAGTCTTGGGAGTTGTAATACAAGTGCTGGTTATCAAAAGCTCAATAAATGCAAGCGAGTAAGACCCGCAAGTGGCACCAGTCTCATTCTTGTGAATGTTCTATTTTCGACCATCAAAAGCCCATCATTCGTTGAGCAACTTTTCTGGCAAGTGATTCATTATGCCACTTTACTTCAATAATTTTGGGAACAACTCCAACAAAGGATCCATGCAAATCCAAAATTGTCAATCTTCAATAACTGGTGTGTTGCAGTCATAAACATGCATGACTCCCTCATTCATGATGATCTCAACAGTCACAAAATGTTTTTTCTCCAAGTTCAGTACTGTGAGAATCCTCTTTGCCTCCGTCCAATCCATGACACCTGGATATGGCCTCTTCCCTCTACAGTAATCAATCATGTCCTCATCCCATTCAAACTCAGTAAGTAACTCCTCAATTTTTATGCCACCAGGAGTTGTCGCTTCTTCGCTGAGTTTGTTGTACCTACTTAAAAAGTTACTGTAGAAGTTGAGGTCCATGATCTTATCCCCAAGATCATAGTACCCAGTGAATTTGAGATGCCTCTCTCGCATGAGGTAAAGAATTTCATCAACATACTGATATAAGAATATAATTTAAATAAGTTAGTAACATATAATAATAACTGAAAAGATACAACAGATGAATAATTTGTTGCAACAAATTACCCATCTGTTGCATAAGTTCTCTAAACTTGTTAACAGATTACCCATCTACTGCAAACTTATGCAACAGATGGGTAATCTGTTGCAACAGATAACTTATCTATTGCAACAGATGTATAATCAGTTGTAACAGATTACCCATCTGTTGCATAAGTTCTCTGAACCTATTAACAGATTACCCATCTACTGCAAACTAATACAACAGATGGGTAATCTGTTGCAACAGATGTCTAATATGTTACAACAGATGGGTAATCTATTGTAATAGATGTCTAATATGTTGCAACAGATTATCCATCTGTTGCATAAGTTCTCTGAACCTGTTAACAGATTGCCCATCTATTGCAAACTAACGCAACAAATGGGTCATCTGTTGCATAAGTTCTCTAAACTAGTTAACAGATTACTCATCTACTGCAAACTAATGCAACAGATGGGTAATTTGTTGCAACAAATGAGTCATATGTTGCATAAGTTCTCTGAACCTGTTGACAGATTACCTATCTACTGCAATCTAATAAAATTTAAATAAATAAAAGGTTAGAAAAAGTAACTTACCCAGTCCTCGTACCACACGTTTATATTAGTCATGTTTTGGAAGTCTTTTGCACTAAATTGATGCATGGAGTACTCTTCTGGGGCATTTTTTTGATTTCATCAGGGTATTCAGCTTAGCCTTTCTTGGGGATTTCACCAACTTGTAAACATTCACCTTCTTCAGCTCTCTCTGTTCTCCTATGGCCCTTGAAAGTTGCTCAACAGTGCAAGGAAGAGGAGTTGCAATTTTTCTTGATTTAATATCTGATAGTACCTTGGAAATTGCTCTTTTCCTCCTCTTAACTTCCAATGGAGTGAATGGCTCTGTAATCTTCTTTGATGGAATGACACCCCTCTTAGATGTCAATTCCTTAACAACAACAGTCATAGCATCAATAGAACTAATCAAGTTGTCATGTCTGTTCTTGCATTCTTGGCATTTGCATACAGAACATGAGCTTGAAGAGAGGCCAAAAGAGGTGGTATGCCCACTGAAAGGGGTGAATCCACCATATCCACCACCAGTATGACCATCATCATGGTCAGCTCTTTTTTTAAAAAAAGGGGTGAATCCGCCATATCCACCACCAGTATGACCATCATCATGGTCAACTCTTTTTTCAAAAAAAAAAATCATGAGCATCATCAACATGCTCATTACCATCATCTCTGACACCAGCATCACCAACACCATCACCATTACCACCAACAACATTAACACCAACACCCAAATCTATTGCAGCATCACCAAAAACCTCAATAGCAGGCTCAGCAAGAACAATCTGACCTTCCTTAGGTGCTTCCCTTTTGATGGTTGTTGCTCCAGCTAATTCTTTTTTTATCAAATCCACCTTAGGGTCTAGTTTTGTTTGAACAATCCCTAGAGTAAGAAAAGCAGGCATCTCCAACTCTTGTTCAGTAGGGACTATCCAGGGATGCACAACCTATAAATAAAAGTAGATATATTAAAATCAACCCATAATTTACAACAGATGGGTAACCTGTTGCAACAGATAAGACATTTGCTTCACAGAACTACAACAGGTGACCCATCTATTGCAACAGATGACCCATCTATTACAACAGATGACCCATCTGTTGGAATAATTTTTATGATGTTTCAAACAGATGACTCATCTGTTGCAATAGATTACACATCTGTTGGAACAAATTAACCCAGTAGCAAAACTATTTTGATTTCTTCCAACAGATGATCCATATCTGTTGCAATGCTTGTTAAAATGAGTAAAGTTATTCTATTTAAAAAAAATACTTACTGCATCATCAGGAGGGTTGAGGAGATCAAGGGGATTCATCCTTGAGTTATTCTTGGCAAACAACCACCTAATGATCCTTGGATGAGAAACCTCTTCCGAATAGTCCTTAACTTGCTGTCGAAGGTGAGGAATGGCTTCAAATACCCACGCCTAAAAATGTAAACATGATGCAAATAAAAAATCAGAATAATTAGTCAATAATATAACTAAATGAAACACTAAGGAACTAGGAGTGAAGTTTACCATGAAAGCCCAACGAAAGCCATATAAGTTGACGGTCTTTAAAGATAACTTTGTCAACAAATATTTGACAGTCAAGAAATAGCTTTCATATCCCCATGGATAATTATTGAATGCCTCCAAATCCTGAGCAAGCACTAACAGTTCAGGTTCTATGACATTGTTGGTGTCTCTGGCCCATAAAATGGAATGCACAAACCAAACTAAGCACAATGGTTCCTTATGCTTCTTCAAAAACCTTTTGTTTTGGAGATCAACTTTTAATTGCTTGGCTTTATAGCTAGGTCTAACAATATCCAACAACTCATTTATTTTATCTTTGCCTTTATTGGTTTTGGTGGGTATCTTGGTGGGTGTCATTTCTTTCTTTCCTGCCTTGGCTGATTTAGATGGCTTGCTTGCCTTTGGATTTTTAAGGCTGTAACTGTGGGAAGAGGTTCAGATGGAGGATGGCATCTCAGTCCAGTCACTATGGCAAATTCTTTCATGCCAAAACAAACCGGCATGCCACAATAGTTTATCCAAATCTCATCCATCTTCTTTTCCTCATCCTTCAAAGTTGTATCATCACCCATATACTTGATCCTGCGCTTGAGAAGACCATACACCATGGTCATTTGAAAGCGTGTATTGTTATCCTCCGGTAGATCAAGAAAGTGTCCTAAACAACTGGACTTAAAGTAATCCTCCAATTTTTGATCCCACAATATCTTCCTAAATTCATCAAAACCTTTACCCATAATAGATTTAACTACAAAATCACCAGTCAAATCTGTAGGGTTATCTATAGGTATCTCAACTTCGAACTTGTCAATACTAAAAGTTTTGACAAGATCATGCTGGGCTTTAGATCTACGTTCATGAGAGATCAACGATAGCTCAGCATCATCGTCAACTCTTTCATTTTCCTCACTTTTCTTTCCATCTTCTTCCTCACTTTTTTTTTCCTCTTCATCATCACCTTCCAGCTCATCTCTTTTATCACTTTCTTTTTCTTCATCATCTCCATTCCCACCATCTCCATCTTCTTTCTCATTTTTATTTTCATCTTCCTCCTCTATAACTTCTTCCTCCCCTTTCTTTTCTACATCAGCTCTAGAACTTTCAACTGATTCTCCTTCAATATCTTCTTCATTATCTCTTTCCACATCTTCATTCTCTTTCTGTACATCTTCATTTGTTTGTGAAAGGGCTTGTTTAGCAAGTTCTTCTAATGGTGTTTGTAATTTAGCTTTTTTACTTGTGTTGTCATAAGTTGATCCACTCTCTTTTCTTTTGGGAGCCATTTTATCTACAAATAAGATAAAAACAAAAAATATTACAATTGATTTGTGCATCATTAAAAAAAGGGCAACAATAAATTTAATAAATACAACACAATACAAAATATTTCCAACAGATGACCCATCTGTTACAACAGATTATCCATCTGTTGCAACATATGGGTAATCTGTTGTAACATATGGGTCATCTATTGAAAGAAATCAAAACAATCTTGCTACTGGTTTTATTTCTTCAAGCAAATGACTCATCTATTGCAACAGATAGGTCATCTGTTGGATGAAATCAAAATAGTTATTCCAACAGATTACTCATCTGTTGCAACAGATGAGTCATCTGTTGGAAGGAATCAAACCAGTCTTGCTATTGGTTTCATTTCTTCCAACAGATGAATCATCTATTGCAACAGATAGGTCATCTGTTGGAAGAAATAAAACCAGTAGCAAGACTGTTTTGATTTCTTCCAACAGCTGACCCATCTATTGCAACAGATGAGTAATGTGTTGGAAGAAATCAAACCAGTAGAAAAACAAGTTTGATTTGTTGCAACAGATTACGAATTTGTTGCAACAGATGAGTAATCTGTTGGAAGAAATCAAACCGGTAGCAAGACTATTTTGATTTCTTCCAACAGATGACCCATCTATTGTAATAGATGAGTAATCTTGCAACACCCCGTACTTTTCCAACCCTACTTGATGACATTGAATAATGTTTACTTAAGTGTCTAAAGTTAGAATTATGTATTTGTAAATGTTAAAGATGAGAAAAATTAAAACTTTGGCCTTGTACATGTGACGAGCCTTTCATAGGAAGTGTTTAGTGGTTTCGTGAGCATTTGTGTAATACTCCGTACACATTATAACCTCATTTGGTGACTTGGAGTCATGCTTACTTGATGATTAAGGTCACTAAGTAAGTATTTTATAGTGTTTTGATAAGGTATTGGACGATACGCAAGTGTTGGAAAAATTGCCGAAAAATTCAGCAATACATGGAAACTTGCGCCACTGCCCTGTTTCAGGGGGTGTGGCGCAAGCCCCTGAGATCAGAGAGGGTGCATTTCTTGCGCCACTGGCTTGTTTTGCAGCAGTGGCGCAAAGAACAAATGTTTTACCTTTCCGGAGTCGTTTTGTAACGCAATTTGACGACGCTTCTTGGATGGTTTCTTTTGGTTCTTTGGGGTTATTTGAGCATTGTTAAAGATTCAAACACTTCAATATACTACTACATACTCCTACATGATCAAGTCATGAAATGTGAATAGTGATCCAAAATGTCCAATGAAACCAAGGGCGACTAGAATGTCTAGTTTTGCGATCGAAAGGACGAATGAGAATCTCGTAAGAGAATATTGTTGTGACCTTATGGAATGATGTGAACATGAGATATAGGGTGAATAATACATGAAAGTTGATGGTTCACATGGATATGTATAATTGGGCCCAAAATTAGGCCCAAAATGAAATCAAAGACTTGGCCCAAATGGGTCATTTGACCCATTCTTCCACTTTGACCTCATTTAATGCCAAGAAATGGCTAAGCTTGACTTGGGGTCTATATAAAGGCCCCAATATCAGATTTTTAATATCCCAAAAGCTCTCATGCCTTGTGATATTTTCTCAATTATTTCTTTAAGCCCCAAATCTCCAAACCCTAAAGCAAAATATCCTTTGGACTCTTTGGAAAAGATCATCCTATTCCAAGCTTTGGTAAGTGTTTATTTTCATGGATTAACATATTATATGCATGGGAGATTATGTATATTATGCTAGTTGTGTTGGCAAGGTGATGAATAGTGTATTTTTGCTTTGGTGAAAGATGTGTCATCTTGGTAATTTGAACTTGAATTAGGCCTTGTGCCTTTGATGAAAAGGCATGGTATGGACAAAATATGACCATGTATGGTTTTATTTTTGGTATTACACTTGTTCTTGTCTATAAGAGGAAATTGTGGGATTTTGGCCGATATGTGTTATGAGTTGTATTAAGGTCATTTGATGGGTTATTTGTGATGTGTGATGGATAAGAAAGTGTAAAGGAGAAGTGTTGTGGTAAAATGTATCAATTATCATGTATTGGTCAATGTTGGGAATATTATGGAATTTTTGAAATAATAGTAGGATCAATGGTTTTGTCAAGGGGAAATGGCATGTTTAAGGACAAATATGTGACTCATTGGTGTTACATGCATTTGAAGAGTAGTTGGTGGTTAATGTGAATTCCGTATTGTATTTGTGTTGTAGAGTGACACATAAAAAAGGAGCGGGACTATTGTATACACATCTACGATTGTGTATTCGTATTAAGAATACAAGGTATGTAAGGTTACTTTTATATCCTTCTGAAACATATGATATTCACACTGTCATAGCACTCACTTGATTGCGAAATACTCTAAGGTATTTCATATTCGATAGTTGGCTAGAGTTACTCATATGTTCCTTATTCATTGGTCAATGGTGAATCATATAACTCATGTTTATTGATTGACTCATGTTCATTGGTTGACTCGCGTTCATTGGCTAATATGTCAAAAGTTTCAAATGGTCTAAGGTATTGCATCACAGGGTGGTGAATAGTTACTTTTATTATGTATGTATGATTGGAGATGATAATAATGAAGGAAAGGTACATGATTCCACACATTGAGTTTCTCTTGTAATGATTTCCATTGAAGTTCTTATGCACTGACTCAGTTTTTCTTATGGCCTTACAAACTCAGTACATTCTTGCTACTGACCCCTTTTGGGGACTTACCTTACATGTTGCAGGGGCAGGCACTAGTAGGCCTCCACAGTAAATTGTCAGTGTTGCAGATCTTTGGTGAGCTCCAGTTAGTTCGGGGCTTCTCCGAGTCCCTGTTGTGCATGGGTTTGCTTTTGTATACGCTGTATAAAGCGGGGACTTGTCCCGACTTGTAGTTCATTTTGGTCAATGCATTTGTTAGAGGCTTTTGTAGACGGATGTGGGCGTATCAGTGTAAAAGACATATGTTGTTTTGACTAGATGGCCTCAACGGCCAAGTACCATATGTATGTATAAATATGTCCCATGTTTTCCTTTATGCGTCTTCCATGTTCTTACGCAATGGTGGTTATGATTATGATATACATATGATTGAACATAGGCAAAGGTTGGTTCTCTCGGGCCTTATCGGCTATGGGTGCCAATCATGTCTCGATGGGATTCGGGGCGTGACAAATCTGTTGGAAATATTTTTACAATAAATCAACAGATGGTATAGTTGTTTCCAACAGATGCTTAATATGTTCCAGCAGATTCTTATTCTGTTGCAACATATTACACATTTGTTGGGCAACATCCCATATACTATATACAAGAACACCACCATGTTTTGTTCAATTTTTTCATAACACCACCAACAAAACAAACAAAGCTACAACACCTTTTGAACAATAGCAATGTTTTTACCAATACAACTCCACCACCAACAACAACAACACCAGCAAAACCAACAAGAACACAAACAAAACAAAAACACTAGGGCACAAAGAACACCATCATCACCAACAACACAAATAACAAGACAAAATTATCGCAATAGATATCTCCAAAAAAAGTCAAAATTCAAGTTTCACTATCTTTACAGCAATGTTCGAGAACAAGAACAATAACAATATCAAAAAATCATATTTCACTCATAAAAGATTCCCAAGATACCACATTTACATCAACTACCATATTAAGAGAACAAATACCACAAATTAGGGTTCTCTTCTCGGATTTTTTTTTTTAAGCATCAGAAACTCAACAAGTACCACACTCTTGTTAACTATACTAGAAGAGAAGACAACTCAACTAAAAATTCCTAATTTTTTGAAAAAAAAAAAAAAAAAACTTACCTATGAAGAGAGAGAAATTGACGGTTGAAAGTAGAAAAGGAACGATGAAGAACTCGAATTTGGGATCGTCGGAGGTTGAAAGTCGCCAGAGGATGGCTGTTGCGTAGATCTGTTGTCGACGGAGGTGTCAGTTGTTGGGAGAGGAGAGATCGTCGTTTGAGAGGAGAGAGAAAGAAGAGAGAGGTTAGATTTTTTAAACTGGTTTTCAGTTTTTGATTTTTATTTTTATTAAATATGTTATGGGTTGATTTGTATTTTTAAAAGATTAAGAAGTTTTTAAAATATCAATTGAGTCCCCAATTAACTTAATTATTTTTGTAAGTGACTTTGACCCTTCAACTTGGTCAAGGGGCACCAATTTTTAAAATCAAACTTGGGGGACACCTTTCCTTCAATTTTCTCCACTTCACTTTCAAATTTTCTCTTTTGACTTTTAGGATTTGTCTTTTCATTTTTTCCTTAGATTTTTATTCCCTTTATTTTCAGTTGGGCTTGGATCGGCTGAGCCCAATGCTTTTTTGTACAGAGTTTGATTTTTAATAAAACGGGCCATTTGGCCTCTTTAATTTTTTTTAAAAAAAGTCTTCATGGAGCTAGGCAATGTATAAAATGTAAAATGGATAAGTCAAAAATAAAGCAGTAGATCTTAAATTTTATGTAAGACACTACAAAATACCACTATATGTACTACTACTATTTTTTTTCTTTTTTCTGATAGGTACGTAATAATATAAACATGTATTCTCGAATATTCTTGCACTAGATCCACCCTTAAAAGAGTAGCGCAGGGAGATTTAGATCTAAAATCAACTTATTTTGAAAAGTATTTTATAGAAAAGTATTTTTAGTGAGAAGCAACTTGTATTTGATCAATTAATTTAAAAAAATACTTTCGAGCAGTAATTAATATTTGTTCAAGCTTTTCAAAAGTGTTTTTAAGTGTATTGTTTTCTAAAATATTTTTTAAAAAAGTTTTTTTAGGATAAAACTACTATTTTGGCTTATAAAAATTATTTTTTCACTCCCCAAAAGCACTTATTTTCTTTCAAAAATTTAACTAAACACTTCACTTTTTTTAAAAAAAGTAAAACACTTTTAAAGAAAAATAAGTTTAGCTAAACAAGCTATACAGCAGAAAAGAGTAGTATTTACATAAAGAAATGGGAAAAAATCGTTTACACCCCCGAACTTTGCTTTAAAAATCAAACCCCCCCCCCTCCCCCCTCAACTTTGAAAAATAATCATTCTCCCCCTTTATCCTAATTGGCTTTTCAAAATGCCTATTTTATCCTTGTATTATCAACCTTTTTTATCTTTTTTTTTCCTAAAAACTTTTTTATAATCAAAATTTTTATTTTTTTAATCTATATAAACTATTTTCTATAAATTAAATTTTATTTTTTAGATGAAAAGATAAAAGTGAGAAATACTAATTAAGTATATAAGTTAATGAGGTTATATAACGAAATAAATGAACAAAATAAAAAAAATATTAATAATAATTAAAACTCTAATATCTATTGATACAGATGAAAATAATAGGTAGTTACAATTTAACAAATATATTTCAATGTAGGTAATACAAAATAATAATAAAAATAGAAGTATATTTATAACAAATTAAATTATTATTGCTAATGAATTTTAATTATGATTTAGAAAATATTTCGGGGCTCATAAACATTTGTATTTGGATACAAAGTGAATTTTGAGACTCATATGCAAATTCTAAATATTTGCATTTGTATATAAAATGAATTTTGGACTTATATACAAATTTCTAAAGCGAATTTGTATTAGTATATACAATCTATAATTTATTTTTTAGCTACTTAATTGTAGCTACGTTCTGTAATTAGGCAAATTTTAGTTATTGTGCCTCATTTATTACCTAAATGTTAGCTATTTTTGAACTTTTGCTTATAAAAGTACTAACCTTAAAAAATAACATTAGACTTTATGATAAATATGTAAAAAAACTATTTTACTAATAATGTTAATGAATTTAAATAAAAATAACACATATCCAAATTAAGAAAAATAAATATATAATATAAAAAAATATTATATAAATGAAATATTGAAAATGTCAAGGGTAAAATAGACATTACAAAGGATAAAAGGAGGAGAATGATTATTGTTCAAATTTGAGGGGGTGTTTGATTTTTAAAGCAAAGTTAGGGGGTGTAAATGATTTCACCCGGGCCGTTTGGTTGGAAACAAGTTATCTCAGGATTAATTATCCTGGGATTAAAATATCCCTAGATGAATTATCCCACCATGTATATGAAATAACTTATCTCATCGATATGATATTAATGGTGGGATAAACAATTTCAAGATTATCTAATACCTTCAACCAAACGCAGGACAAAATAATTCTACATTTTATCCCGAAATTATTATACCTTATACTCCCTTCGTTCGCTTTTACTTATCACTTTTTAATATGACACATCCATTAAGAAAACAATGATTGATAGAGTGAGTTTACCATATTACCCATATTAGGAAAATAGTGACAAATAAATTCAAACGGAGGGACTACCTCACACCAAACGACTGCTAAAAAAATAAATTGGAGTTGAAGGAAACGACGGCGGGATAGGTGTGGCAAGGAATTCAATGATAGAACCCATATAGATAGAGGAGTAGGGGGAGTAAATACAGTCAAAAAATAGCTCAATAAAAAGAGGGCACGTGGGCCTCTTGCGTCGGCGGTTTCAGTCTTCTCTAATGCTAGCTCACTACTGCCACTCTTTTTACAACACATGTTTGCTTTCCACCAATCTTATCAATTCATTTCTAATGGTGAACATCATTTCGCGTCTTATTTTTAATTGATTTTCCATACTTATATTGAGATATTATTAATTCAAATTTATATTATATAATACCTATTTTGAGAAAATACTTCCTACCAAAAATTTTTCATAATTAGATCTTGTATCTAGACCTTTGATTAAGTAGGCGTTTGACCATGAAAATCAGAAAAAAATTAAAGTTGAAGTTGGAGTAAGAGTTGTGTTTGGCCATAAATATAAATCAAAATTGTGTTTGAATTTTTGTGAGAAAAGTGAGAGTAAAAAAGAGAAAACAAGTTTCACTAATTTTCACTTTTACAAACAAGTTTCTCATTATCTTTGCTCACAATCACATAATACATTACTAAACACATAACACCTGTAGAGTAATTCTTATATTGTTCATATCAACACATAACTAACTTTTTCACGTAATTTTCGTATTTTATCCATCCAAACACCATGCCTGCAGGCCTAAGAATGATTTGTCCCATCACATCTATATTACGAATACGTTTCTAATCATAGTCTACTACTCATAAATCATAGCCTACCTGGACGTCAAGCTGTTACTACAGAGTGCATGAATTCTCGTTTCTTTCTTTCATTCTAGCAATTTTGATGGAGAATCCATGAGGAAAATTATTGGAATGCATTCTTTTAGAGCTATGCCTCTTCATTCTAGTCGTTTTTAACTTAGAATAGCCCCAGGGGCGCTTTTATGAGAAGACCACTTTGTTTTAGACAAACTGAGCGAAAAAAAGGGTTTAATACGCGGGCTTACTGTCTCATCACCGCTGCAGCGGCCAGGCCCGCTGTAGCGACCAAGCTCCAGCCACAACTGCCCTAAGGCAGTGAGCCCCGCTTTCAAACCCCTTTATCTTAACCGATCGTTAGACGAAATACAAGGTTACCTCAACTTGATTCACATTGATAATAAAAATTTTACATTCGGGCATTTTATAACGATATTTTTAATATTGACGGAATGAGTTTTTACAAGCATCAAACCAGAGCAAGTAATGAAGGATGATGCATTTTTACTTTGTAACTTGCATATTGATCATTTGTCTGCCTTACCCAATGAAAGACGAAGAGAAAGAATAAAATACAGGGGTATGAATAAATTATATTTAGATTTTTCAGATTTTTAACTTCTTAAAATTTAATAATAAGTTGAATTTTATGTTTTTGTATTAATTTGAGTATTTATTTACCAATTTTAATTTTAATTAGAAGAGATTTTATGGGCTTGCGCTTCAAAATTAGCCTTGGCTCTGGGTCCACGGAGACTCCGTGTGGCTTCATCGTTGGCTAACGTAGCCTCTTCCGTTGTGTCGAATGTGCCAAGCCAACACTGTGAATTCTTCCACAGATCGTGAATCTCCACCGCGTACGACCCCCATGGCCGCTTCCGAACGCCGCAAAAGTGAACAGTTAGAGTCTCTTTCTGAGAGCCGCCGCCGCACATGGTGGAACTTTGGAGAACCATCAGAGAGAGACAAAAAGGGGTTTGGTAACTTAGTGGGTATTAAGGGATATTTATAGCTGCCTCATTGAACACCGATAACACTTAAGAATTCAAAATTATTATTCTAATTTAAGAGGAAATAAGTATTTAATAATACCATATGATTTTTATTTTAAGTTATCTTTATTTTAATCTTTAAAAATTAATAAACTACTTTCTTCATTTTAATTTAAGATCTCAAAAATTAAAAAAAAAAATACTTTTAAAAATTTCATATCAAATTTAACTTAAGTTATGATACTATTTTTTAAAATAAACTATTTCATATCCAAATGCATACTAATATCATTGAAAATTCTATATTACTTGTTTTTATCTCCCATACAGTGTTCGGTACCTGCATTGGAGCCCCGACTAATCTGGATCGCGCACTGCAGGACCCATTCTGGGAGTGACGCTCCAACAAAATTTTCTCTATACCTAAGACCATCAGAGAGAGACAAAAAGGGGTTTCAGTAACTTAGTGGATACTAAGGGATATTTGTAGCTGCCTCGTTGAACGCCTACAACACTTGAGAATTCAAAATTATTATTTTAATTTAAGGGGAAATGAGAATTTAATAATACCATATGGTTTTTATTTTAAGTTATCTTGATTTTAATCTTTAAAAATTTAATAAACTACTTTCTTCATTTTAATTTAAGATCTCAGAATTTTAAAAAGAAAATTACTTTTTAAAATTTCACATCAAATAAAAACAAGACAAAATAAATTAAAACGAAGAAAGTAGAGAAAATTGAAGGAAAGGTATCCTTCAAGTTTCCATTTAACTATTGGTGACATCTTGACCAAGGCTAAGGTCAAACCCACTTAAAAAATAGGTTAAGTTAATTGGGGACTCAATTAACATTTATAAAACTTCATAATCTTTTTAAAAATATAAAAAAAAACTATGATTATTTAATATTTAATAAAAACAAAACATTCAAAGTGGGAAATCAGTTTTCAATCGATCCATTTCTCACTCAAACATTTCTCTCTCTTAAAACCGACCCCCAACAACTGTTGCCCTCCATCGACAACAGATCGACACGATAGCCATCCTCGAGCAACTTTCAACCTCCGATGATCCCAATTTTGAGTTCTTCATCGTTCCTTCTAGACTTTCAACCGTCAATTTCTCTCTCTTCATGTAATGACCTAATTTATGAAAACTTGATTTTTACATATTTTGACCATTTTTTCCTTCACTGTAGTTGCTACATGTTGGTTTTGGGGTATAGGGATAGTTGGCACAGTTCTCGATCCGATCGGGAGTGATTTGAGCGAGTTTGAGATTTCTAGAGGCTTTAAAAGCCATATAGTTGACTCCGGTCAACATTTGTTGTTTCGAGTCCCAGATGACGATTTGGAAAGTTCTGTTACATTCGTAATATAGAATTTGAATTAGTAGCGAGGTTGGTTCGGGTTTGGAACCTTTATTTTGCATTTTGATCCTTCGTTTGAAAAATTACCTAAAAAGGGTCTCAAACATTGAAAATAGCCTATATCATATATGGTTCATTTCTGTCGGATCTTGAACGAATCTCGAGGGTCCGTTTGGAAACTTGTCAAGTTACATTTTAGGTGGTTTTCTGAATTCTGGTACAACCCAAAATCCTTCTTTGCAAATGCGGGCCCCTGGTCGCAAATGCGGAGAAGAAATTATTCCTTCATGACGATTGCAAGGTAGTGGCCGCGATCGCGAAGGGCATTCAAGGTATTATCAGGTTACGCTTTCTTCACGAACGCGATGGTCTGGGTAGTGGACCTTAGCGAATGCAAATCCTCAGCCGCGAATGCGAAGGCCAATTTAATAGGCCATCAACATTGACCCTCGCGATCGCGAGATGGGGTCCGCGATCATGAGGTACTGTTCACAGAATAGTTGATAAAACCCACTTTTGCGTTTTCCCACCATTTTGGACCTTCAAGCTTCAGGAAGAGGTGATTTCTTAGAGTTTTATCACCATTCTTGCTTGGGTAAGCTCCTAAATCATCTTTCCATTTTCTTCAAAAATACCTTAAAATCATGATTTCAAAATGGAATTTTGGGGGTTTGCCGGTAAAGCTTGAAATAGTTTTCTTCGATTTGGACCTTATTTTAAAATTGTTTTCACATGGGTTTTCAACTGTAGGCTCCTATAACCTTGGAGAATGTGTTTCTAAAGAAAAAATTTGGTTTTACCCCTCTCATTTTTGAACTCATTTTTCGAGTCCATTTTGAACTCGTTTTAAATATGGTCGATATGGGTATCGATAGCTTCCTTTTAATGTGTAGATATATATTTGTATGTTTTAGTTAATTTTGAGGCCGTTAAAAAGGGAAAGCGCAGTTTTAAAGGACTTTAGGTTCATATTTTGTCATTTCGAGGTAGGTTATGGCTTAACTTCTTTCAGATTGAGTTGGGTAGTTAATAAATAAGTAAAGCATGCTATGGATTGGGGAAAATAACTATGGTTTTTATATTTTGAGATTATTATTACTGTTGTGTGCTCATATGGGGGCTATAATCTATTGTTGTTGACTTGTGGTATCTGATATTGCGTGTTACCCGAGTAGTGGCTTTATTTGACAATATTGGCCTTATCTGTGCATTTAAATGTCTTATTCTAGATATGATTCCTTTACGGGGGCTTGAATTGTTATGATAGCCCTTATTTGAGTATTAGTTGCCTTATCATGATAGAAATGCCCGAGTTAAGGGTTGATATGATATTAATAATGTCTTGCATGCATATTTATTCCGATGGTGCCTAATTAGAGTTGATATCATGAATTATGGACATGTTGAGTTGATTTCTGGGCTTACTTATATACGTACTGAATGGGTTAGATATCTTCATACTGATTTGATTGTGAGCATTACATCCTCATTCCATACATATACGTTCATGAGATATTGGTACCATTGAAGAACACTATTTTTGAAAGAAAATGAGACATTTTATAAAAACCCTCTCCGTGAACATAAGCCGGAGAGGTGGGTTGAGATTTGAGATATGAGTTATATTACACGGGTTGTGAACCCCCCATGGGTCCTATTGCGGGAGCTGCGAGCTCGATAGGTGTATACAGAAAGACATGCGATGAATTTCACCATTCATCCCATTATCATCATTGCATTGCATTGCATATGCATCTTTCATGATTCCCTTAGTTTTCCTTGACTTGTGTTTAGTTTCAGCATACTTTTAGTGTATATCTATATTGTTTCAATTCAGTATTATATTAGAACTATTAGTGGAGACAGTGTGAGCTACCGTTTGGGAACTTTTCCATTTGCAGGTGACGTACTCAGAGTTTTCTTTACTTACATTATTGCCTGCTTTGCTCAATCAACCTATGATTCCTACTGATTACAAGTGGACCATACTCACCCCTACTGTGCCCTTTTGATGCAGATCCTGGTTCGAGTACGACATATGGTGGCTTATCGTGCTTTTCAAGGACTGTGATCGAGGTACTGGTTACTCTAAGGACCAGAGTTGACTTCCAGACCTCCTCTTACTTTTACTATGTCCTTACTTATTTTTCGGAGACAGACATTGTACTTTTCTTGTATTCGGATGATGTATTAGAACCTCTACACTTTTGACACCAGATTTTTGGAGGTTGTATATTATTTCTTTCAGACTTATTTGTGTTATATCTTGAGCTAGTCTGACTTCATTTTAGAAGTTTTGCCTTGATCTGTTTTCCTTAATTATTCATATTTCTTTCCTTTTTGGGTGATTGGCTTACTTATCAAGGCTGGGCCGCGATAAGTGTCATCATGACCTCATTTTTGGGTCGTGACACTTCATAGGTAAATGTGTGTTTTTTTTCAAAAAATTAGGGCTTTTTAGTAATGAAGAAAAGAAGAACTTGAGTTGTCTTCTCTTCTAGTATGGGTAAACAATTTTGAGATTTGATGCTTAAAAAAGGAATAGGAACCCAAGAAAATTCTAATTTGTGGAATTTGTTCTCTTAATATGATGGTTTATGTAAATGTGGTATCTTATTGAGTGAAATGTGATTTTTATTGTTGTTGTTGTTGTTGTTCTCGAACATTGTTGTATGAATAGTGAAATTTATATTTTGATTTTTTTGGAGACATCTATTATGACCAAATCCAACAACTATTGAGATTGTACCATAGATTTTAGTGAACACTTACTTGTGATTATATTTTGTGTTCTTAAATGGGTTCAAAAAGTTTGAGTTTTCAATTGAATATTGTTTGTTCTTAAACAACTATTGGTTTTGTTGTATTGATAAATGTTGGTGTTATTGGTATTGTTGTATTGTAAATGTTGGTTGTTGGTGTCATTGGTGTTGTTGGTGTTTGCTGGTGTTTGTTTGTGTTCTTGGTTTTGTTGGTGTTGTTGGTGTTCTTGATTGTGTTGGTTTTGTTGATTTTGTTGGTGTTGTTGGTGGTGTTATATTGGTAAATATTGGTGTTGTTCTTAAAAATTGTTGTTCAAGTGGTGATATGGCTTGTTTTTGAAATTGGTGTTGGTGTTCTTGGTGATATATGTATATATGTGATAAAAATGTTATTAATATCCCAACAGATGTGTAATATGTTGCAACATAATAAGAATAGATTGGAACATGAACATATGAAGCATCTGTTGTGAACAACTATACCATCTGTTGGTTTACTATTTTTATTTTTTCCAATAGCAACAAATGGGTCATCTGTTGGAAGATATCAAAACAGTTTTTCTATTGTTTTTATTTGTTTCAACAAATGACTCATATGTTGCAATAGATGGGTTATCTGTTGGAAATGTCAAAACAGTAGCAAAATTATTTTATTTCTTCCAACAGATAACCCATCTGTTGCAACAAATGGGTCATCTATTGGAAATATTATTGTACTTTGTTTTATTTGTTAAATTCAATGCTACCCATTTTTTAATGATGCACAAATCAATTAAAATCTTTTTTGTTTTCCTCTTTTTAGTAGATAAAATGGCTCCCAAAAGAAAATAGTGTGAATCAACTCCAAAGAAGTAAAGTAGTTAGGCTACATTCACCACTAGATGAGCTTGTTGTACAAGCAATATCTCAATTAGAAGCAGAAGTCCCTTCTCAATCAGCTCTAGATATAGAAAAAGAAAAGAAAAAAGAGGATGAGAATGAAGTAGTAGATTTAAATAAAGATAAACAAGGAGATGAGGAAAGTGAGGGAGATGAGAAAGATGAAGAGGAAAGTGATGAAGATGAAAAAAGAAGTAGAAGAAGGAGATGTAGATAAAGAAGGGGATGAAGAAGATGATGAAGTAGAAGAAGATGATAAAAATGATAAAGGAGAAGAAGGAGAAGATGATAAAAATGAACATGAGGAAGAAGAAAGCTTCACAAGAGATCCTGAATTTAGATAAAAAAGTTAACATGATCTAAATGCTAATATTGATGCTAACAGCATTTATTGAGCATTTGATAATTGGCACTTGTATGACAACTCCCAAGACTTTACTGAGTGACAACTCAGTTTCAAGGATTCAAGAGGTTTGGGATGCTGGGGTGGCATGTAAGAGTTTGGAGCCCTGATGTGGATTGTAATTTGTATTGACTTATCTTTATAATTGATAATTTTAGACACCATAATATTTTTTTATTTTTAGTATCTTTAGTGAATTATTTTATGATCTTGGTGATGAAAATATTTTATGTTTAATAGATGTCCAGTTTTTTTTGTCATGAATTCTATTTAAATCCTTAGGTTTGGAAAATGTTGGATTATTACTAAAAATATTCAGTACTAAGTTCAACAAATATTGCAGCAGATGTGGATATTTGTTGCAGCAGATATTTATCTGTTGGAACTAATCAAACATATATAATCATCTGTTGCAATAGATATAAACATTTGTTGCAGCAGATGAATGATATGTTTGATTAGTTCCAACATACTCTACATATGTTGCAACAGATGAGTAATATGTTGCAATAGATGTATAATTTGTTGGAAATAATCAAATAGATATAGACATCTGTTTCAACAGATATGGACATCTGTTGCACCAGATGTTCAATATGTTTGATTAGCTCCAACATACTATACATATGTTGCAACAGATGAGTAATCTGTTGCAACAGATGTATAATATGTTGGAAATAATCAAACAGATATAGACATCTGTTGCAGCAGATGTTTAATATGTTTGATTATTTCCAACATACTCTACATATGTTTCAATAGATGTATAATCTATTGGAAATAATCAAACAGATATAGACATATGTTGCAACAGGTTATAACCTGTTGCAATAGATCATACACTTAGTTGAACATGTAATTATTATGTAATTCATTAACATTGTAATTGAACTTATTAATTGATAGCTAAATATAGTTAAATAACTTTGTTTATTATTAATCATGATTTAATGAAGTAATTCACATCAAATTAGTCAATTGATCAGTCTATTTAGGACGAATACACTTAGTTGAACATGTAATTACTATGTAATTCATTAAGATTGCAATTGAACTTATTAATTGACAGCTAATTATAGTTAAATAACTTTGTTTATTACTAATCATAGTTTAATGAAGCAATCACATCAAATTAGTAAATTGATCACTCTATTTAGGACGAATACACTTAGTTGAACATGTAATTACTATGTAATTCATTAAGATTGTAATTGAACTTATTAATTGATAGCTAAATATAGTTAAATAACTTTGTTTATTACTAATCATGATTTAATGAAGCAATTCACATCAAATTAGTCAATTGGTCACTCTATTTAGGACGAATACACTTAGTTGAACATTTAATTACTATGTAATTCATTAAGATTATAATTGAACTTATTAATTGAAATCTAAATATAATTAAATAACTTTATTTATTACTAATCATGATTTAATGAAATAATTCACATCAAATTAGTCAATTGATCACTCTATTCAGGACTAATACACTTAGTTAAACATGTAATTACTATGTAATTCATTAAGATTGTAATTGAACTTATTAATTGATAGCTAAATATTGTTAAATAACTTCATTTATTACTAATTATGGTTTAATGAAGTAATTCAGATCAAATTAGTCAATTGATCACTCTATTCAGGACTAATACACTTAGTTGAACATGTAATTATTATGTAATTCATTAAGATTGTAATTGAACTTATTAGTTGATAGCTAAATATAGTTAAATAACTTTGTTTATTACTAATCATGGTTCAATTAAGCAATTCACATCAAACATATGTAGAGTATGCTAGAAATAATCAAACATATCATTAGTCTATTGCAACAGATGTGTATGTCTGTTTGATTATTTCCAACAGATTATTCATTTGTCGCAACGGATTACTCATCTGTTGTAACATATGTAGAGTCTGTTGAAAATAATCAAACATATTAGACTACTGCTGCAACAGATGTCTGTATCTGTTGCAACAGATGTGTATATCTATTTGATTATTTCCAATAGATTATTCATCAGATGCAACAGATTACTCATCTGTTGCAACATATGTAGAGTCTGTTGGAAATAATCAAACATATTAGACATTTTCTACAATAGATGTTTGTATCTGTTGCAACAGATGTGTATATCTGTTTGATTATTTCTAATAAATTATTCATCTGCTGCAACAGATTACTCATCTGTTGCAACATATGTAGAGTCTGTTTGAAATAATCAAACATATTAGACATATGTTGCAACAGATGTCTTTATTTGTTTGATCATTTTCAACAGATTAATAATATGTTGTAATAGATAGACATCTGTTGTAACATAATTAATTATTCTAACTGATTTTACATTTGTTGCAACAGATATAATATATGTTGCAATAGAAGTTGTTCCCACACATACAACAGCTGCTGGACCATAAACAAAAATATATTTTACATAATAAATAAAATATATCAACAACTAAATTAATCAAGTTCATAATAAAATCAACAATACTACTAATTACTATTACAATAATAATGGAGCATTTAGATCCGGGCATGTAGTGCATGTAACTGATGACAAGATCTTTTGGTTGGCAATTTAGTCCACAATAACTAATAATTAAGTTCACAAAATCATCTTACAAAATATCTATTTGGACTGTCATCGCTATCGTCTCTAACATGTCACCATCCTTCTAACGCCAAATAAATTGATTGTTCTTCTTTATTTATTCACCATGAAAATCAACCCCTATTGTTATTGATTCCTCCATTAATGGTACCTAAAGAAATTTGTTAAAAAAATTAATAATGATAGTACAGTAAAGTTGAGCGGCTATATATAACAATAAAATTATATGCACTATCATTGTCCCAACATGTAACTCATCTGTTGCAACAGATCACTAATCTGTTGGATTCAGCTTCTGATTCTATCCCAGTATTGCCACCTGCTGTAACATGAATCCAATAGGTAAGTCATCTATTGCAACAAGTAGGTCATTTGTTGCAGCAGATGACTCATCTGTTGCAACAGATGACTCACTTGTTGGATACACATTCAGAAACAGAAGATGAATCCAATAGGTAAGTTATTTGTTGCAATAAATAACTCATCTATTACAGCAGATGACTTATTTGTTTGATTAAGCTCCTGGTTCTGTCCCATCTTGGCTAGCTACTGTAACATGTATCCAACAGGTAAATCATTTGTTGCAGCAGATGACTTACCTATTGGATTATGCTTCTGTTTTTGAACATGTATCCAATAGGTAAGTCATCTTCTGCAACAGATGAGTCATCTGCTACAACAGATGACCCATCTTTTGCAACATATGACTTATATGTTGGATTCATCTTCTGTTTTGTCTCAGATTTGATAAAAGTTATCCAACAGCTACGTGATCTGTTGCAAAAGATTACTAATCTGTTGGATTCACTTAAGACATATATTGCAACAGATTTCTTATCTGTTGCAACAAATCATTTACCTATTGGAACTACTTTAACAGTAGTGGAAACTATCCAACAACTGTTGTAAATGAATACAACAGTTGTTGGATACGCTATTGTAAATTATTGGAAAACACCAGATATACCCAGATAAAAAATTGAACTAAAAATCATTATTTTACTTACTAAAATCACCTATGAAGTAATGCCCAGTGATATACGAACAAAATTTGGTCCAGTAGCGGCAACAATAACAACAATGACGACAAGCATAAAAGAAGAAGAAAAAAAGCAGCAACAGCAGTGAATTTCAAAGCCAAGAAGAGAGCCCAAAACCCACGTTTTTTCCCTCCATTTTTAGCTATTAGGTCTTTATATAAGACGGGCTAAAGTGTAAAATAAAAAACTTAGGGATGTGAAATTCATCCCCTTAATCCTTAATCTAAAAGTTGTCACCCCTACTCAATAATTAAGACTTGAGTCACCTACACTTAATTTAAAAACTTTTCTACCACCCTTAATTCATTGTCCCAGTAAGTTATTATTATTATTTTTTTTTGTTCAACATCAATCAAACACTACAAGACCTAGGAAATAATAATATTTGACTGAACATATCTCAACTCGATTCGGCACTTGATTTTAATTTTGACCAAATATTTTAGTACATTGTTTCGCTCATAAGCTGGGCATCAGACTTTATATTAGAGGAGTTTTAAACCTTTTATTATTATTTTTATTAGTTAACTCTACTTTAAGCTAATCAATGGAATAATGAGGTTATTTATCCATTTTTCACATATCTTGTTTCAACAGTTTGTACTATTAATATTTAGAGATCATTTCAGATAATTGTCTGTTAAATAAATTGGCTCATTATTTGAAATCAAGTATAAAATATGAAAGTTGAAGTCTCAATAATAGCTTCGGTAGCTCCTTGTGTGAAATTTTTTATAAGTAGGTTAGAGCTTATAATTTATAAATTTAATTTTTATCATTGAACATGTTTATTATTCGAGAACCAGTTTGGATTCATGTCGGGGTGATCTACTACGGAAGCCATCCATCTGGTGAGGAGACCGATGGAGCAATACTGGGAAAAGAAGTGGGACTTACATATGATGTTCATTGACACTGAGAAGGCCTACGACAAAGTTCCGAGGGAAGTCCTTTGAAGATGCCTGGAGGCTAGAGGTGTACTGATGGCTTACATTAGGGAGATAAAGGATATGTATGATGGAGCTAAGACACGGGTTAGGACAGTAGGAGGAGACTCATAGCATTTATTTGTGTGAATGGGGTTGCACCAAAGATCAACTCTTAGTCCTTTCTTCTTTGCCATGGTGATGGATGTATTGACGCGGGACATCCAAGATGAAGTGCATTGGTGTATGTTATTTGCAGATGACATAGTGTTGATTGATGAGATGTGTAGCAGCGTAAATGATAGGTTGGAGGTGTGGAGACAAACTCAGCTAAAGAGTTTAAGTTGAGTAGCACTAAAACAGAGTATCTGGAGTGCAAATTCAGTGAGGGATTACATGAAGAAGGCGTGGAAGTGCATATGGACACACAGGCTCTCCCCAAGAACGATCGTTTCAAATATCTTGTCTCTATTATCCAGGGTAGTGGGGTCATAGACGGTGATGTCCCTCATCGTATTGGTGCGACGTGGATGAAGTGGGGGCTTGCCTCTAGAGTCTTGTGTGATAAAAAGATATCACCAAAACTTAAAGGCAAGTTTTATAAAGTGGTGGTTAGATAGATGTTGCTACATGGAATGGAGTGTTGGCCAGCCGAAAACTCCCATGTTCAGAAGATGCATGTCGTTGAAATGAGGATGTTGAGATGAATATGTCGACATACTAGGTGTGATAGAATCAGGAATGAGGTTATTCGAGATAAGGTGGGAGTGGCCTCCCTAGTGGACAAGAGAGGGAAATGAGATTGAGATGGTTTGAACATGTGATGAGGCGAGGTTCAGGCTCCCCAGTGAGGAGGTGCTAGAGGTTGGATATAGTAGGTGCGAAGAGGAGTAGAGGTAGGTCGAAGAAGTATTAGGGTGAGGTGATTAGATAGAACATGACGTATATTCAGGTTACCGAGGACATTACCTTACATAGGGGGATGTGGAGAACGCATATTAGAGGAGAAGGTTAGTCGGATAGGAGTGTTGTTGTGCACTGTAGTATGGTAACTTAGACTTTAGTCATAGATATCTATCATTGCTGGTGTTTATTGTGTTTCAATTACCACACTATTTTATTTGGTGGTTGATTAGTGTTTTTCTATAGCTGATTAAATGTCATATTTTCTTCGCTATTTTTCTCTTATTTGTACCTGAATTTGCTAGTGAGATTTTATTGGGTATTTTGTTATTGTTGTTGGACATTTTATTATAGAATGATAATAAAAAGTTATTTATAACTTTAATAGTATTTTAAAAGACCCTCTCATATGTCTTGAGGGTGTTCCTATCAAACGAATACTAACAATGACTCATTAGTAGAAATAACAATCGTTAGAAGTCTCATTTGATGGACTTCCTACAACCTTATATTTTGGTATCCACAGTGATCCAACCAACAATCATTCATAGAACCAACTATCGTTGGTTGCACCATTGAGTGTGCACAAACTTTAATCAGTTTAACTTCAACATAGTGACCCTGTTTGGACATTAAAGGGTTAATCAGACTTCACCCCTACCACACCCATTACTTACAACACTTAAAATAACAGTGCTACTCAGAATTCACCCCTGCTACACCCATTATTTTGGAAAATCAACTACTCTATGGATGCAAGTTAAACTTCCCCTAAACTCAGTTAGAGTAATGCAAAGAAAGCATAAGGTAAAGTAGACCCTATATCTAATTATTTCATTAATTATTAAGCAATATCAAGTTATATCAGTGAAGCAACTTACTTTATGTATGAATGCAGTGTGCGATGAGCTTGAGTTCTTGAAAAGGAGGGAGTTGATGTCGCCCAAAATATACCTCCGAGAAAATACAATGCGGTCGCTGAATCAAATATAGAACCCAACTAGGTTGGGGTCTATCCCACAGGGAATAGGTCAAAGTGTGAGTAGACTACCAGATGAAATAATTGGAAAGTAAATAAAACTGGGGGGTTTTGCTAGTGAATAGGTCGAAGGGTTTATGAATACAAACCCAAATATATGTCTGAAACAGTGTGAAATAACTCTTAAAGTAGTAAATTTTCCAACTCTCGCACTTAGGACTACATAGGAGTATTTATAGATACAAAACTAGTCCTATCCAAAACCAAATAGGAGAACAGAGTCGGCAACTTCCACGGTATCGTGACTTGATGTCGTGGAACCAAGTCACGCCACGTGGGTTGATGTCATGGGAATCAGGCTCAACTTGTGGTCTTCATAAGTTGGATCACGGTAGGCTTCCACATCACGTGGGTTTCAGTCACGCCACGTAACCCCTGCCGTGGAAATCAGGCCCTGTTTCTTCACTCTAATGTTGAGTCATGATAGCCACTCACGTGGCGTGAGTGGCTTTCATGCCACGTGACTTGTGGCGTGAGTGGCTCTCTTTTGTAGCCTCTTGTTCTTTCTTCGTCCGACACTTCGTTCTTGGGCTTGATTCTTCCTTTTTTGCTCATTTTGCCTTTAAAGCCTGTTTTCTTGCAAATTAGGACAGAAACCACATTATACCAACAAAACACACCCAAGTTATTGCATATGTTCCTTGTTTAAAGCATAAACAGTGCCATGTAACCATGATACATCAACACCCTCAACTTAGAACGTTTGCATGTCCTCAGGCGAACAAAATAAAAATACGCAAACACAAGGCTTCACTAAGAGAAACCTAAGGGACCTATGGCAGTCAACTTGTTGCTTTTGACACAAAACCTTTTCGACCCCTCCTATTTTCAAAGTAAAACCAAAGCGTGTATGTAAGCAGCATAGGATCATGATACAGAAGGGATCAAGTGATGGCCCTAAATTATGCACAAACAACTAAGCGTATATGCAATTGGCATTTCCCGAACAACTAGCAGCTAATTATGCAACCCATGTGCTCTCACAATCAAAGAAGTCCCTTGCACTCTCAGTATACTAATGAATATCAACATAGGGACGAGGTCAAAACACTCACGCTCACAAAGAAGTTAAGACAGTGTGCGTTAAATACCATAGGATTGCCCTTATTTTCTACGCCTTTGTTTTCGGATAGTCGTACTAGGATCACTATAGGACTTTACTCGGCTTGTAATGTAGGCTTAGGGACGGGTATGGTGCATATGGGTATAGTGACTCAACCCTCCTTGACACTATATCACTTTTTTGGCTCCAACTTCCAACCTTTTTCCATTTTTATTCTCCCCTATTCTCCATTCTTTTATTTTCAGATTTTGGATGTGATTTTTCTTCTCAAACTTTAAACACATTTATTTTATTTTATTTTTCTCTTCTCTTTTTTTTTTCTTTTCTTTCTTTTTTTTTTTCTTCACACCCAAATCTATTTTCTCTTTTTCCTTTATTAACCCTTCTTCATACCCAACTCAATCTACGCACCCCTATAATAGCCACCCTCAACTTAGGCGATTTGCCTGAGTTGAGGTACACAGTGTCCAAGGAGGGACCAGGGCCAAGACAGGTTCATTGTGATTAAAATGGGAAGGTGAATAGGCTAAATGAAAGAAATAGGACAATTATGGCTCAAAGTCGAGATCAAGGGATACTTCTTCCTTTGGTTTGGCATTTAGGCTAAAAGTGGACTTTATTCAAAAATGGCCTATGATCCTTTCCTAATCCCTATCCTTTAACTTAGGCAAGACTAACCGGGCAAGTTCTGGATCGCACACACACAGCTAACTAAGTAGTGACCTCACACACACATAGCACAGGGTTGTATTACCAACTACTACCTATCCATTCATGCAATGCTAGCTACGGTTATTTGCTTATAATTCTAGTGCCATAACAAGATCCAACAGCAGTCACACACAAAGCATGTTATTTACACAACCAAAATTTTAGGAGGGGTATCCTTAACAGTCAAAACACATAAAAAATCTTTCAAAACTGGACTTCACTAAAGTTCCCTCATTTTTCTCCTAATATAGCAAGAAACATAAAAACATCAACAATAACATCCTAAACATGTTGGTTCTACTATGATAGCACACTCGGGGGAAAAGAAACACGGCAACAAAACCTCCCAAGTGGTGGTACACCCCCACCCCCAACTAAACATGGTGCAATACCCTCAATACACTAATATCAACTAAATACAAGGGAGTGAAGACATACCTGTGGCGCTCTAAGCGTCGAAAGTGGGCCCGCCAGCAGCGGGATCATCAAACTGTACAGTAGTCGCATCCGGTGGGGGGATAGCTTGACCGACAGATGCACCATGAGCCCTCTGCTCTGCCTCAATATGGCTTGCATGGTACTCTACCCGGGAGGCTTTAACAGCCCTCCTCAGATCACTCTCGTACTCAGCATCACTCGCACCCCCATCCACCGAACTGCGGGGTCTCTTTCCTCTATCCATCGGAGGCTCCTCATCAGCAAACAAATCAACCTCAAAGGCTGGTCTCACGAAGGTCGGGGTAGGCATAGGTGGTATAATGGGAGTACTACTCGATGCCAGTGCCCGAACCTCCTCTCTAAATACAGCAACCTCCTGGGTCTGGCCGGCCATATCAAGGCTCAGTGCAGCACTCAATCGAGAGGCCATACGTGCCTCGAAACTATCAATCCGCCCATGCAAGCCCCGCATAAATTGGTCGATAGTTGTATTCATCCGAGCCTCCACCCTAATCTCCGCAGCCTCTACTATAGATCAAACCCACGGCTTAAGCTGGGATACCAACTTAGCCATCTGAGTCTCAGTGTGAGCCTGGTGCTCAAACATCTTTGTCTGCCTGTCAACCAGCTGCTGCAGAAAGTGTCGTGATACTGAAACCATCCCAGCAGGAGTCGGTGGGGAACTAGCACTGGGTACTCCCTCATCAATAGGGCCAGCGCCCTCAGTCTGTATAGGTACCCTAACTGGTGCAGGAACAGGCAAAGGGGCACTACACGGCTCATCCAGGGCTGCACCCACCGACTCAGACGGCTGTGACTCTCGTGGAAGCACGGGGTATGAAACCCTTTGCTGCATCAGTGCAATGTCTGCAATGCGGGTCACCTCGATATAGTGATCTCTGAACGCCCGCTCGTGAATCTCCCGCACTAGGTATCTAGCAAAAGAAATCTCATAACCAGCTAAGATGTTGGCTACCACTACTGCCCGCTCCAACGTGAGTGAATTTTCAGCATTGGTTGGACCCAACCGATGTCGAACCACGGACCACCAGAATTTACCAGCAAAATGAAGCGTGGACTTTTTGATGTCCAGCTTCCCAGTTACCCAACTAGCTGCCACACCATCTTCGGCTATGTACCCTGCAATCCATTTTAGCAAATCCAACTTCTGCTCCACATCTCTCATCTTCACCCTATCTCTGACAGTGTCCATCCTATGATCATATTCAGCAGTCGACGCAGGAAGTGGACGGTCAGCTCCAAATAAGAAGAGGTGAATGGTCTGCTCTGAAATATCCACACGGGTACCACGAACCATGACATGGGTCAAAAATGGCTGTAATATAAATTTCTGCCCAACAGGAGTGCCCAAATCTACTGACGCAGCGTACGAGGCATAAAACTCTCTAACTAACTCCGAGCTATATTGACCAGAAGGTTGCGCCATCCACCCCAGACCGTATCTCTCAAAAACAGGCCATATATCAGTCAAGGTCCTCAATTCATCCACCCGATACCGTGGCTCCTCCATAATTCTCCTCCGATACACCCCTCTTTCAGTCAATTCAGCGTCTCTATCATAAAAGTCATGCATGCCCTACACACACCAACGCTAAATCTCAGTACTCTGCGCGAGAGTCGGAGCACTCTGGGCACTAGAACCTAAAACAGAAGTCGTAGCCTCCGCTGCAGACGTACCCTGACCCGTAGCATCATCAGTTGAGCCTGACGCAGAACCATCCTCCCCCTCTTCAGACTGGGGGGACAAACTCAGAAGACTCAACCGGAACGACTGGCTCAACAGGTGGTGGGGTCGGCTGACGTGCTGCTCGGACAGCCGCTCGGGTTCGTGTTTGTAACCTCGTAGCTCGAGGAACTAAAGCAGTATCGTCATGGCTAATGTCGAAATCCTCCACAGAACCACTCGGCTCAGACTCAGTTGGCTCATCCCGCAGACAGGTCAGTAAATCCAGATTTTTGGTCCGAATTCGGGATGAGGCATCAAGGTGGTCACTCTTGGGGTTGGATTTTGGAGGCATGGAAACGGGTTTGGATTGAATTTTAGGGTATTTAGGTCGGATTTGGGTCAGGTTTGGTTCCTTGGATTTGGATTTTAGGACTTGGGAGTCGGATTTTCGGATTGATTTGGTAATGAGGGTCGGATTCTAGAGCTTTTGGGAGTCTAGGGTTCGGATTTGGTGAGTTTTTGGGAAAGGGTTTCGGATATTTGGTGTTTGAGAAGGAAGGTGTTCGGATTTAATGGGAAGATGAAGAGAAAATTGGAATTTTAGGGCTTTAGTTTAAGTATTTGAAAGTGGGGAAAGGAGAACAAGGATCGGACTTATATCGGGTAAGGAAGACAAGATCCGGATTTATTTTATAAAAATGGGCTTGGGTCGGGTCGAATTTGGGTTTTTGAATTTTTTTATGTTTCACGACACGACCCACGCCACCTGGGTGTGACCTACGTGACGTGAGGTCTGTCGTGGCTGATATTTTGAGACTTACCTGAGTTTCTGATTTCCACGACACCACTCACGTGGCATGGATCCCATCCACGTGACGTGGATGCATTACGTGGAATAGATTCCGAACTTGGAAATTTTCCTCTGATTTTGATGATACCAATCACGTGGCGTAGTATACCCTCACGTGACGTGAGTCATGTCATGGATGAGATTAACTGTTCCTCAATAATCCGATCTTCACATAACAAAACTTGGGTTGTCTCCCAATCAGCGCTTGATTTAACGTCGCGGCACGACATGGCTAACTTGGATACTCAGACTTCCCCAACTAGCCCATGGGTTGCCTCCCATAAAGCGCATGATTTAACGTCGCAGCACGACATGGCTGACTTGACTACTCAGACTTCATCAAGTTCAAGTTCTTCAATCGTCCTTATCTCTTTCGGAACTCCTACATAATGCTTAACACTCTGTCTATTGACTTTGAATAGGACATTATCTGCTCCTTTTAGCTCAATAGCACCATGTGAGAATACCCGAACGACAGTGAATGGGCCAGACCATTTGGATTTTAGTTTTCCAGCAAACAGGCGAAGCTTAGAATTATACAATAAAAATGAGTCGCCCGGGTGAAATTCGCAGTTCTCAATCCGACGATCATGGTACAATTTCATCTTCTCCTTATACAATGCTGAACTTTCATAAGCCCAGAGACGAAATTCATCCATCTCATTCATCTGCTCAAGTCGCAATTTGGCCGCTTCGCTCTAGTCTAAATTCACCCTTTTCAAGGCCCACAAAGCTTTATGTTCTAGTTCAATGGGCAAATGGCAAGACTTCCCAAATACCAACTGATATGGTGATGCACCAATTGGTGTTTTGAAAGCCGTCCGATATGCCCATAGCGTAACATCCAGTCGTCGACCCCAATCAGTCCTACTTGCATTAACTGTTTTTGCCAGAATGGACTTAATCTCGCGATTTGACACCTCCACCAGCCCGCTAGTCTGAGGATGGGAAGGTGTTTCCACCTTATGTTTGACACCATATTTTTCAAGCAAGGCTTTGAACAAACGGTTGCAAAAGTGGGATCCTCCATCACTAATAATAACTCGGGGTGTCCCAAAATGTGAGAATATGTTCTTTTTCAAGAAAGTTGTGACACTTCTCCCTTTGTTATTAGGAAGCGCAATTGCCTCCACCCACTTAGACACGTAGTCTACGGCTACCAAGATGTATTTCATTCCATGCGATCTCACAAAAGGACCCATAAAGTCAACTCCCCACACATCGAACAATTCAAGCTCAAGTATGGTTGTCATGGGAAGTTCTTGTCTGCATGAAATATTACCTTGCCTTTGACATCGGTCACAAACACGGGCATAGTCATGAGCATCTTTGTAAATACTGGGCCAGTAGTACCCACATTGCAAGATTTTATGGGCGGTCCGTGCACCTCCATGATGACCCCCAACTGGAGATGAGTGACACCCCTCCAGAATGCTTATCATTTCGGACTCTGGGACACATCTTTGAATTATGCCATCAGCACACACCCTAAACAAATACGGCTCATCCCAGAAGAACTTTCTTACCTCATTCATGAATCTCTTTCTCTGCTGATATGTCATATCTTTCGGGACTAGATCACTTGCCAAAAAGTTGGCAAAATCTGCAAACCACGGGATCAAGTCTTGAGATACTGCCAGTACTTGTTCATCTGGAAAAGTATCATCAATCTCAAGATCATCCTTCAATTTTAGCATGGCCTCCTCCTCAAGGCGTGAAAAATGGTCAGCCACTTGATTTTTGGTCCCCTTACGATCCTTGACTTCAAAGTTAAATTCTTGCAACAGAAGTACCCACCGAATCAGTCTTGGCTTAGCACCCATTTTTGACATAAGATACCGAAGGGCTGCATGATCTGTATGCACAATCACCTTCGTACCAATCAAATAAGATCTGAATTTCTCAAAAGCGAATACTACGGCCAACAACTCTTGCTCAGTCACAGTGTAATTCTTTTGAGCTGGGTTAAGCACTTTGCTAGCGTAGTAGATCGGGTGTAATATCTTCTCATGTATTTGGCCAAGGACTGCACCTAAAGCCACTCCACTAGCATAGCACATAACCTCAAAAGGCTTAGTCCAATCCAGCGACACAATAATAGGGGCTGACACCAACTTCTCTTTAAGACACTCAAACGCTTTAAGACATGTTTCATCAAACACAAACTTCACCTCTTTCTCTAAAAGTTTGCACAAGGGATGAGCAATCTTGGAGAAGTCCTTGATGAATCTTCTATAAAAGCCAGCATGACCTAGAAAACTTTGAATACCTTTTACAGAGATAGGTGGGGACAACTTCTCAATTACTTTGATTTTTGCCCTATCTACCTCAATACCGTTCTTCGAAATCTGATGCCCCAATACAATACCTTCATTGACCATAAAGTGACATTTTTCCCAATTCAGCACTAGGTTGCACTCCTCGCATCTTTGTAGCACATTAGCAAGGTGTGCCAAACAGCTCTCGAATGAGTCACCCACAACAGAGAAATCATCCATAGAAACCTCGATTGTGTCTTCCACCATGTCAGAGAAAATAGATATCATACAGCGTTGGAAGGTGGCCGGTGCGTTACACAAACCGAACGGCATCCTCTTGAATGCGAACGTCCCATATGGACAAGTAAAAGTGGTCTCTTGGTCTTCGGGGGGCAATAAAAATCTGATTATACCCTGAGTACCCATCAAGAAAACAATACCATCCTCTACCCGCAAGACGGTCAAACATCTGGTCGATGAAGGGCATAGGAAAATGTTCCTTTTCAGTCCACGAATTCAGCTTCCGATAGTCCATGCAAACTCTTCACCCAGTCATCGGCCTCATTGGAATCAACTCATTTTTGTCGTTAGGAACCACTGTGATTCCTTCTTTTTTTGGCACACACTGAACCGGGCTCACCCACTTGCTATCCGGAATAGGGTAAACCACTCCTGCATCCAACCACTTAATAATCTATTTCTTCACAACTCTTGCATAGGTGGGTTCAGACGACGTTGGTGCTCAATGCTAGGTATGCACTCAGGAACCAACTGGATCTTATGAGTGCAAATACCGGGTGGAATACCTATGATATCCGCAATGGACCAACCAATGGCCCTCTTAAATTTTCTCAAAACTGAAACCAAAGTCTCTACTTGCCAATCCATCAACTTAGCAGAAATAATCACTGGCAAGGTATTGTTGGCTTCCAAGAAAGTGTAGCGAAGGTGGACCGGAAGAGCCTTAAGCTCTAACACTGGAGGCTCTTCACTAGATGGACGAGCTGGTGGAGTCACCCTATTCTTCAAATCAAGATCCAGTTTCTTGGGCGCATAAGTGTACGCTCCTTTACCAGTTAGTGAACCCACCATCTCTTCAAAGTCTTCTATACTATCGTCTTCAAAATTCATGATCACGGCAGCCAGAGGCTCTACTCCCAACCTTTCTTCAATGGAAATAGCAACCTCACTATCATCAACAACATCTATCACTAAAATCACTCGCTTATCTCTTGGTTGCTTAATAGACCGACAGACATTGAAAGTAACCTGTTCATCATTCAATCTAAATTTTAGCTGCCTGATTTCCATATCAACTAATGCGCGACCCGTGGCAAGGAATGGTCTTCCCAGTATGATGGGAACCTCAAAGTCAACTTCACAATCGAGAATCACAAAATCAACCAGAAATATGAAAGAGGCCACATTCACCAAAACATCATACAGAATGCCAACCGGCTTTTTCACAGTTCTATAAGCCATGAGAAGTCTCATGGAGGTTGGTTTTGGTGCTCCCAACCCCAATTACTTGAACACAGCTAATGGCATTAGGTTGATGCTAGCACCCAAATCGCACAGTGCTTTAGCAAAATCGTAGGACCCAATAGTACACGGGATTGTGAAAGCTCCTGGATCCTCTTTCTTTTCAACTAAGGAACGTGAAGCAACTGCACTACAATGATGAATGTTATCTTCTGGCTCAAAGCTGACCGTTCTCTTCTTTGTCACCAAGTCTTTCATGAACTTGGCATAACCTGGCATCTGCTCTAATGCCTCTACAAGAGGGATGTTAAATGACAGATCCTTTAACATGGTGATGAACTTCTGATACTTTCCTTCCTCCCCCTTCTTCTTCAACCTTTGAGGATAGGGAGGAGGAGGTCGTGGGATAGTTTTGAGCACGTTTGGTACCTCTTTCTCCTTCCTGTTCTCAGATTTTGCATTGTCGCTATCATCATGCTGATTTGGAACCATGTTGCCCTTTGCATTATCCGACTCTAACTCATCTTCAACATCGATAACCACTAGATCATTAGGCACACTACTGTCGGCAGGCATAAGTGGATCTATCGTGCACTTCCCGCTTCTAGTAGTAATGGCGAGGCAATGACTATCATTTTTAGGATTCTGGACGGTATTACTTGGAAGGGTGCCTGGCTGACGTTGATTCAGTGCCAATGAAATCTGCCCAAACTGTTGCTCCAACTATTTAATGGAATTTGAATGGGACTCCACTTTCTGACTTATGCCCGAAATGTCAGTCCTAATCTCTTTCAAACAATTTTCATGGATTTCGGCTCCTTTGACCAATTTATTTAGGAGTGCCTCTATTCTTGAATTTCCAGACTCCTCATCACGCCTTCCAGGTGGTACATATATGTCATTCTTTTCTCGATTATCATCCTTCCGCCTCCAATCACCATCATGATCCTGTTCTCGATCTCTGTATCCCGATTTGTTGTAGCTGTCTCCATAATAGTTCTGACCTTGATTCCCTTGCCTTGAGTTCCAAGAGTATTGATTAGACTCTTGGCCCTTGGCTCGGAAACCCGCCACTTCGCGATCTAGATACTTTGCCTCTTCATCAGACTCACTATCATCATGTCTAGCCGATTTACTTTGTGCACAAACAGCATGCACTTTCTCCGCATCTCTGGCCTCTATCTGTTTATCTAGAAGACCAATTTTTGTCCTCAACTGAGCAACCTCTTGCGCCACAGATTCATCCAACGCCTTTTGAGCTGCTGAAGCTCCAATAGCATATGTTCCAGCCGGCGTATCTGCCTCCCGAGTATGCCATCCTCGGTTGGTCTTAGTGACACGATCTAATATCTCAGAAGCTTGGTCCCATCTCAAACTCATGAATGCTCCACCAGTGATAGTATCTGCTACTGCTTTTGTGTTGACATTCAAAGCTCTGTAGAAGATTTCAAGTAAGTTCCTACCGCTCATCCTATGATTTGGCACCATCTGCAGCTTCTTTTTAAATCTAAGCCAAGTCTCATAGAGTGCTTCCGAGTGAAGCTGTCTGAAATTGTAGATCTCGTCTTTCAACTACAGTATCTTGGACGGTGGGAAAAATCTTTCCAAGAATTGATTTCTCAATTCCTGCCAAGTAGTGATAGAACATCGAGGCAGCTCAGCCAACCACAATGTGGCTTCTCCTGTAAGAGAGAATGGGAACAACCTCAACCGTATCGCCTCTTGGTCAACCCCAGGTAGATTGTATGACGTGCATACCCCCATAAAATTCATTACATGCATGTTTGGATCATCAAAAGGAAGACCCACAAACACGCCCTTCAAGTTCAGCAGATGGATCATGGCACTAGTGATGTCAAACTTAGTGCCCGGAGGTAACTCAGGTGGAACAATGGCACCGTTCTCGATTGTCTCAAAATAGGCCACATATTCATCTTCAGGATCATCATAAACAGGCACATGTTGTCTCGATTGTTCTCTTAATTGTCTTTGTCGCTCTTCAGCATCAGCCAGGCATTGTGCTGCTTCTTGCATAGCTTGATTATCTCTTTCTGCTTGTCTAAGAGCAGCTTGTCTAATATGCTCTTATCGTGTCAATCAAGCAGTAGTTTGTTCTGCTGTTTCCTGACCAGCCGGATGAAGTGGCTGGTTGTGAATGTCTCCCACAGCTGCGGGATTCTAGACTCCTTCAGTATTCACCATTCTCTGATTAGCTCTTAAAGTCTTTTCGATTTCAAGATCAAGTGGAATCAGGGGATTGCCTTGACTCCTAGCATTTGGCATACACCAGCGTATGCCCTAGAAAGTATGTAAGAATACACCCAATCAACTCCAACCAGTAATGTTCGACTTCGTAACCGTATTCCCCGGCAACGGCGCCAAAATTTGATGTCGCCCAAAATATACCTCCGAGAAAGTACAATGCGGTCACTGAATCAAATATAGAACCCAACTAGGTTGGGGTCGATCCCACAGGGAATAGGTCGAAGTATGAGTAGACTACCAGATGGAATAATTGGAAAGTAAATAAAACTGGGGGGGGGGGGGGGGTTTGCTAGTGAATAGTAATAATGACGAATGTTGGTTGTATTGAGTTTGTAAACAATAAGAGAAATTCACTAGGACTGTGATCCCCAATGATTCCTTAACTCCACCGGTTACTTGAGCTTAACAAGATTGCCTCGCTGCACTGCATGCAAAATCTAACAAGTTAGGTTCATCTAACTATCTCTCAACCTTCATTAGACGAATTTCACTCTTTTCCTCTCGGACTCCCAGTGTCGCACTACCAACCCTTGTCCTGGATCTCAGATAACCATTCCCGCTAAGGCTCCAGTTATTAGATAAAGGTTTATAGCTTCAATTCTCTGTTGTTATCTCCTTTTCCCAATCTCTACCTCTCTCTCGAGCAAGTCTAGAATACAAGCGAGTTTCTAACGTTTGCAACCGTTAGAAAAGCAATCACAACAAAGGAAACAACAATACATGCATACACAGCAGTACAAAGTTGCTTTGCACTTAACCGGTTTCGTTAATTTCTCATAGTTCACACAACCCTAGTTGATGGGTTTAGCTGCTCATAATTGTAGGAACACAAAGAATAATCCAAAGATGAAAGCATAATTATGATCTCACAAGAATGAAGAAAAACCAAAATTTCAATTATCAATCAACCTCAAAATTAGGGTTTGTGAATACAAACCCAAATATATGTCTGAAACAGTGTGAAATAACTCTCAAAGTAGTAAATTGTCCAACTCTCACACTTAGGACTACATAGGAGTATTTATAGATACAAAACTAGTCCTATCCAAAACCAAATAGGAGAACAGAGTCGGCAACTTCCACGGTATCGTGAATTGGTGTCGTGGAACCAAGTCACGCCACGTGGGTTGATATTGTGGGAATCAGGCTCAACTTGTGGTCTTCAGAAGTTGGATCACGATAGGCTTCCACATCACGTGGGTGTCAGTCACGCCACGTAACCCCTGTCGTGGAAATCAGGCCCTGTTTCTTCACTCTGATGTTGAGTCACGATAGCCACTCACGTGGAGTGAGTGGCTTCCATGCCATGTGACTTGTGGCGTGAGTGGCTCTCTTCTGCAGCCTCTTGTTCTTTCTTCATCCGACACTTCGTTCTTGGACTTGATTCTTCCTCTTTTGCTCATTTTGCCTTTAAAGCCTGTTTTCCTGTAAATTAGGACAGAAACCACATCATACTAACAAAACACACCCAAGTTATTGCATATTTTCCTTGTTTTAAGCATCAACAGTGTCATGTAACCATGACACATCAGGAGTCTAACTCGAATCAATTAAGATCACCTAAATTTTAAGAAGAAATTGAGTTTATGCTTTTGTTGGTTGTTGAAATCATGCAAGTGTGGGTGTAGTTTTGTGTTTGAACAGGAGTAGAATTGTATCGGGTCATAGGTTAGATAATTTAGGGATTAATAGGCGAGCTGGGTTGGGTCGGGTTTAATTTTAAATATTATAAAAGGACCCAACAGATGGCTCATTCCTAGGATCCTTAGTTAATACAATGATCGTTATATTCCATCATTACTAGGAGGTTAGGAAAACTCACCTGGGAAACAACGAAGCTTAAGGACGATCATTGTATGCTGCAATGATCATTCCTTAGGCTCGTTAGTTCCAATTCCTGAAAGTTAGTTTTCAGGAGTTTAGTCAGACGATGGATACCATGATCGTTGATTCTCAATCATTGGACCAACTCTTAAAAATCAATTCTCTGGACTTCATGCAGATGACAGAAACCACAATCGTTGGTTCTTCCAACAATCGTCCATTGAGCTCGTACTTTCTGTTTTTGCTCAAGATCCCAAGTTCTTTTCTGTATTGTTCCAACACAAATTAACACATGTTACCCAATAAATAAAAAAGTAAAATAAGTACAAAATCCTTAGGTTGCCTCCCAAGCATTGCTTGATTTACCGTCGCGGCACGACGTGGCTAATTTGGCTACTCAAACATCACCAAACTACCCCATGGGTTGTCTCCTATGTAGCGCCTGATTTAACGACATGGCATGACTTGGCTGTTCTTGGTTACTCAGATTTCACCAACAACCACATCATGTATCATCTTAACCTCATCAACATCATCGAGGTAATGCTTCTCCCTTTGAACATTCACTTTAAACCTCAGGCCTTCATCGTTTTCAAGCTCAATTGCACCATAAGGATACATCTTCAACACATGATAAAACCCTTTCCATCATGACCTCAACATGCTAGGAAATAGCCTCAGCTTAAAATCAAATAACCAAACCATGTCGCCAGTGGTAAACTCTCTTTTCTTAATCTTGCGATCATAATGTAAAATTTCATCTTTTCTTTGTACAAAGCAGAATTTTCATAAACTCGGAGATGGAATTTATCCATCTCAATCAACTGCTCAAGTCTCAACTTTTCCATATCACTCTACTCCAGATTTAACCGCTTCAGTGCCCATAATGCCTTATGCTCAAGTTCGACAGGCAAGTGGCATACTTTTCCAAACATAAGCTGATATGGAGAAGCACCAATAGGCGTCTTAAACGCTGTCTGGTAGGCCCATAATACATCATCCAACTTTCTATCCCATTCTGTTCTATTGGCATTTACAGTCTTTGCCAGAATAGACTTGATCTCTCGATTGGAGACCTCAACCTTACCACTTAGTTGCGGATGGTAGGGTGTCACCTTTTTATGCTTCATACTATATTTCTCAAGCAAGGCTTTGAATAGAGGATTGCAAAAGTGTGAACCCCCATCACTAATTATTGCCTTGGCATACTAAATCTGGAAAATATGTTCTTCCTCAAGAATGTTGTCACACTCTTCCCTTCATTATTTGGAAGCGCAATCACCTCTACCCATTTTAAAACGTAATCTATAGCAACCAAGATTTACTTCATACCATATGAGCTCATAAATGGGCCCATGAAATCAATACCCCAGACGTCGAACAACTCAAGCTCTAGTACTAAGGTCATTAGGAGCTCGTGTCGTCATGAGATGTTTCCTTGTCTTAGGCATTGGTCATAAGATCTTGCATAATCATGTGCATCTTTACGAATGGTGGTCCAGTAGTACCCATATTGTAAAATGTTATGAGCAGTCCATGTACCACTATGATAACCCCTAACTAGTAAAGAATGGCATCGTCTCTATCTCCAAAACACATCTATGAATCAGTCTATTTGCACAAATTCAGAACAAGTATGGCTCATCCCAAAAATATTTCCTCACATCATGCATAAACTTCTTTTGCTACTGAAATGATAACTCCTCAGGTACCACATCACTCACCAAATAATTTGCAAAGTATGTAAACCATAGAATCAAGTCTTGCGATACAACCAATACTTTCTCATCTGTAAAAGTATCATTTATCTCAAGTTCATCCTTAAGTTTCAGCTTTTCTTCTTCTTCGAGTCATGAGAAGTGATCAGCCACTTGATTTTTAGTCCCCTTGTGATCCTTGACCTCAAGTCAAATTTCGGTAACAGAAGTACCTAACAAATCAACCTCGGATTCTCATCCTTCTTCGCCATAAAGTACCTAATAGTTGTGTGGTAAATATGCACAATCACTTTTGTGCCAAGTAAGTATGATCAAAATTTTTGAAATTCAAAAACCACGACAAGCAACTCTTGTTCAGTTACAGTATAATTTTTCTAAGCTAGTTTTAGTGCTTTGCTAGAATAATAGATTGTATGTAAAATATTCTCTCATCTTCAGCCTAGGACTGCTCCTAATACCACACTACTAGTATCTCACATGACCTTAAATGGCATAGACCAATCCGATGAAATAATAATAGGGGCTGAAATTAACTTCTCTTTCAGGCACTCAAATGACTTTAGACACACATCATCAAAAATGAACTTCACCTCCTTCTCTAACAACTTACACAAGGAATGTGCAGTTTTAGAGAAATCCTTGATGAATCTATGATAAAACCCAGAATGCCCAAAAAATCTTTGAATGCCTTTAATAGAAATTAGTGGAGGCTATTCTTCAATCACCTCAATCCTCGCCTTGTGAACCTCAATCCCTTTCTTCAAAATCTTATGACTGAGCACTATTCTATCTTTCACCATAAAGTGACACTTCCCCTAATTTAGAATTAAATTGCAATCTTCACATCTCCTTAAGACACTAGCTAGATGGGCCAAGAAATCTTGGAATAAATCACCAACAACCGAGAAATTATCCATAAATACCTTAATAGTGTCCTCCACTATGTCAGAAAAGATAGACATCATACAATACTGAAAAGTCGCTGGCGTATTACATAATCTAAAAGGTATCCTCTTAAAAGTAAACATACCATATGGACAAGTGAAAGTGGTCTTCTCTTGGTCTTCGAAAGCAATCAAAATCTGATTGTAACCCTAATAGCTATCAAGAAAACAATACCATCCTCTTCCAGCATGACGGCCTAACATCTGATCGATGAAAGATATCAAAATGTGATCCTTTTAAGTCCATGAATTCAGCTTCCTATAGTCTATGAATACTCGCCAACCAGTGACTGGCCTCATCAGAATAAGTTCATTCTTCTCATTTGGGACTACAGTAATTCTACCTTACTTTGGCACACATTGAACTGGGCTCACCCATTTGCTATCTGCAATAGGATAAACCACACCAGCATCCAACCATTTGATGATCTCCTTCTTGACCACATCTTGTATAGGTGAATTCAGTCTTCATTGATGCTCAATACTAGGAACAAAATCTGGTTCAAATTGGATTTGTGTATGTAAATTCCAGGTGAGATCCCAATGATATCAGCAATGGACTATCCAATGGACCTCTTGAACCTCTTTAAAATAAAAATCAGAGCCTTAACTTTCCATTCAACCAAATCAACTGCTATAATAACTGGTAAAGTGTTGTTGGCTCTTAAGAAAGCATAGCGAAGAAGGGATGGGAGAGATTTGAGCTCCAAAATAGGAGGCTCCTCAATAAAAGGCTTAGTCGATGTAGTAACCCTATTATTCAAATAAAGATTCAACTTCTTTAGTGAAAAAGTGTAGGAACCTGAACTAGCAAGCGCACTCACCATCTCATCATATCCATCAATGTCATCACCCTCGAAATTCATAATAACTGTTGCAAGTATTTCGACTCCAAGCCTCTCCTTAATAGGAGCTACCAATGCATCCTAATCAACTGTATCAATAACAGAGATCACACATATGTCCTTTGGCTGCTTAATGGATTGGCATACATTGAATATCACTTGCTCATGATTCAACCAAAATTTTAACTGTCTAGTCTCCATATCAACCACTATTCTTCCAGTTGCAAGGAATGGTCTCCCTAAGATAATGGGAACCTCAAAATCAACCTCACAGTCAAGAATGAAAAAATCAGTCAGAAAAATGAATGAATCAACCCTCACTAAAACATCACACAACCCCACACACACACACACAAGCTTCGTCACATTACGGTCCTCCATAAGAAGTCTAATCGAAGTCGATTTGGGTGACCCCTACCCCAACTTTCTATATACTGTTAGCGGCATTAAATTAATGCTAGCACCTAAGACACACAAAGCTTTATTAAAATTGAGAGACCCAATTGTACATAGAATCGTGAACACTTCTATATCCTTCTTCTTCTCAACTAGAGATCGGGAAGCTATTGGACTATAATGGTGTATATTATCAACAGGCTCAAAACTCACAGTCCTCTTTTTAGTCACTAAATCCTTCATAAACTTTTTGTAACCCGACATTTGCTCAAGTGCCTCAGCTAAAGGGATATTCACTGACAACTCTTTTATCATCGAGATAAAATTGTGATACTTTCCTACTTCAGCTCTCTTCTTCATTCTTTATGGAAATGTAGGAGGAGGTCGTGAAATGAGAGTCAATAGTTGTAGGACCTTTTTTTCCTTCCCTTTTCTAGCCATAATTTTATTTTCAGCAGCTGGAGGTGGCTTATCACTTTCTCCTCTTCAACTTGATTCTCAAATTCAGCTACTTTCTCCTCATCGATAATCACCGACTCAACATCATTCTCATTAACTATGAACATAGGTGGATTCTCTGTCATCTTACCACTCTTAGTAGTAATCGCCAAGCAATGAACATTATTTTTTGGATTTTGGAAGGTGTTTCTTAGAAGTGTACCCTGTAGATGCTGATTCACTGTGGCTAAAATCTGACCAAACTGCTGCTCAAGATGCTTAATGACAAGAGCATATGATTCGACTTTCTGACTCATCCCCAAAATATCATTCTAATCTCATTAAGGCAATCATCAGTCTTCTCTACTCCTTTTAATACTTTAGCAAACATGTCTTCCATTCTAGAATTGCTCAAATCAGCATCGCGGTTCCCAGGTGGAATATAGAGGCCACTTTTGTCTTTATAGTCATCTTTTATCTTCCAATCACCATCTCTCCCTTGAGTTCTATATCTATACCCAGATCGATTGTAGTTATTATCCTTGTAATAGTTTAGACCTTAGTTCTCTTAACCAGAGCGCCAATTATCTTGATTAGACCCTTGATCTTTGGCTCAGAAACCCACCACCTGATAATCTAGATACTTAGCCTTATCCTCAAAATCAGAGTCATCATGTCTAGGTGTTTTACCTTGTGAACCACCCGCATTCACCTTTTCTGCCCTTATTGTTGCAAATTATTTTGTGAATAAGGTAAACTCAGTCCTCAATTATGCTAACTCCTGAGCAACAAAATCATCAACCATTCATTGTTCTGCAGATGCTCCTATCATATAAGTGTCTGCAGGCACATCAAATTCTCAAGTATGCCAGCCCCAGTTGATTTTAGTTATCCTGTCAAGAATTACAGAAGCTTTCTCCCAAGTTAGACTCATAAATGCTCCTTCCATCACAGTATCTGCTATGGCCTTCTTATTCGCATTCAAACTCTGGTAGAATATCTCAAGCAAACTATGATTAGGGATTCTATAATTTGGGATTTTTTGCAGCTTTTCTTAAACCTCAACCATGTATCGTACAACACTCTGAATACGACTGTCTAAAATTATAAATCTTGTCCTTTAATTGAAACATTCCGGAAGGTGGGAAAAATTTCTCCGAGAATTACGTCTTCAGCTCTTGCCAAGTGGTTATTGACCATTTTGGCAACTCGGCCAACCGTAGAGTGGAGTCTTCTATTAGAGAGAAGGGAAACAACCGCAATCTAATAGCATTTTGACTCATGCCAGGTAAGTTATAAGAAGAGCAAATTCCAATAAAGTTCATCAGGTGAAAGTTCACATCAGCAGCAGCAGGAACTGTGAACACTCCCTTCAAGTTTAGAAGCTAAATCATGGAACTAGTGATGTCAAACTTAGTTCCTGGTAGAAATGGGGGTGGAACAATAACACCTATATCAGCCATCTCTGGCAAGTTTCGATCATCATTTGCATCATCAAACTGAGGAACATAATGTTGGGGAGGTTGATGTACCGTACTCCTTCTTTGCCTATTTTGTTCCTCAAGTGCGGCCAGATGGCCTGCTTCTGCTTGTCTAGCCCTTTTTTCTAGTACTGCCTATCTGACAACTTCTTATTTTGCATTTTCTTTAGCGACCAAGCGGGCAGTGGTTTGTTCCACAGTTTTGTGAAGTCCTGGGTTCTGTACCCCTTGGTTTAGAACTCCCTCGTTATGAAATCCTTCATTAACCATTCTTCTTCTAGCTCTCAGAGTCTTTCCAAGTTCAAGATCAAGTGGAATCAGGGGATTGCCTTGACTCCAAGTATTGGGAATGCACCGATTGCACCCTAGAAAAAAAAAGTAAAATCAGGAAATAATAACCAACATGCAGATAAACACAATCTATCAACTCTGTAACCGTACTCCCCGACAACGGCGTCAAAATTTGATGTCGCCCAAATTATACCTCCAAAAAAAGTTTAAAGCGGTCGCTATCAAATATAGAATCCAACTAGGTTGGGATCAATCCCACGAGGAATAGGTCAAAATCTCTATCAATGCATTTATCTAATCAATTAGTAAATAATTTCCAGTAATTGGGGGGTTGGAATTCTGATTTCAACTAGTGGTAGTTGCTGATTTTGCTGAGTTTGTAATCAATATATGAGAGGCACTAGGACTGTGTTCCCCATAACTTCATAACTTAACTTCATAACTCCATAGGTTCTTCGTACTAGTGATCTCTCCGATGCTTGGCATGTAGAATCTATAGGTTATATTTAGCTAAATGGATTTCCGCAATTGTTTAGATGACTATCCTCAAGTACATTTTCTCATCTCCTTAGTTTTACACTACTAACACCAATCGTGCATCCGAGATTAACTTCCCCAAATTATAGAATCAAGCTCTTAATTGAAGGTTGATAGCTCTAAGTCTCTTTTATTTATTCCCTTTTCCCATGCATTATCCCTTCTTTCATCCAGAGTAAAGATAAGGTGAGTTCCAACGTATGCATCTGCTAGAAAGCAATCAAATCGAAGAGAACAATAATACACATCCAAACACCCTTTGAGAAACACTTCATACTTTGAATCCTACTTCGTTACTCCATCATGATTTTCATAACCCTAGTTGTGGTGTTTAACTACTCATGATCATAAGAACGCAACAATAATTCTGAAAAGAAATTATAATCATGCACTTACAAAGAATAAGATGAAAACCACAAATCTCAATTATGAATCGAATCCTCAAAATCAATATTTATACTTGCAAGAACAATAATATGTCTCAAAAGTATCAATGAAACGTAAACTAAAATAATAAACCTATTAGGAGTATTTATAGATAAAAATAAAACCTATCCTAAACACAATGAAATTTGCAAAGTCGGTGCCTCGGACGAAGGATGAGACGATCGTGGTTTGATCCCACTATCTTTCCTTATGCACGTTGCTGGATAATGAATTTTTTCCAACTTTCAGGTGTTTTCTGCGATGATTCTCAGGATGAGCTCGTCCTTTCCTATGATGATCATTGAATCCTCTTGTTGTTTTCACCTTGGACTTTAACTATTTCTGGACTTTTCTCCCACTTTCTTCAGGACGAGGCCGTTGTTTCCTCCAATGATCGTGGGATGCATCATCTGTTCTTTTTCATATTTCACCTTCTCAACTTTAACCAACGAATGCAAGGGACGACCATTATCAGATCCAATGGTCGTTGAATGGTTTGTCTGATGCCCCTGAATCTTATTTTTTGCACTTTGCTTTTTCAGACTTGGTTAACCTGCAAATACCATAAAAGCACGTCATACCCACAAAAATATGCCTTTAAACTAGCAAATTTCCCTTGTTTTAAGCATCAAAAGTGTCGTAATTCCACGACACATCATGTATCATAAAATATCAAAGCTTCATTACTTCTCAAAAACATCTATGATACCCACTTTGATATCTCATATACTAACATAGTATCATAAAATATCAAAGTTCATTCTTTTCTCAAAAATACTTTACGATACCCAATTGTTATATATCCATATACTGTCCAACAGTCATACAAGCATACTACCTAAAAAGGGAACAATATCAGAAAATAATTTTTAACTCATTTCTTTCAAATCACCAAAAGCTTTAAAAATCTCTCCAAACTTTACATCAGCATGAAACTGAAATTCATTTATCTTCTTCTTCAAGTCAGCATTGCTAGATAAACTACACCACGATTACTCTGACTAATATCTCCCTTTGACGCTTATATGAAGAAAATTTCATCACTCAAATTGATTTTGAGAAGACACTGGGGTAGTTTCTAATGTTAAACCATTTGACTCTACTAACATTTCGGCATCACTTGAAACTATTCCTCAACTACAATTAAAATTAACAAAATTTAAAAGTTATAAATTTATCATAAGATCTAACATACAAACCAAACAGAGATACCTGATCAAGTTGTAAGTTGAATATTCGCAAATAAACATGCTCATGATTTAACTGTTTCTCTATGATCTACTTCCGAATACGCAATGCTTGAAAATTATTATGCTTAATAAAATGACCTTTGAGTTCTGGACAACACTCCTAGAACCAAATCTGTAAAGTCAAAGGAAATTCACATATCGATAAAAATCAGACTTTATTTTAAACTTATTTGAGCACTATTCTATTATTACGTTAAAAACATCGATCCCCCATAAATAAGAATTGAAATCACAATTCTCGATCAGATTAAAGTATATAATTCAATAACTTTGGTCTTCAACAGTAAAAATAGAAAAGTATTTACAAAATACATAACTACAATCTGAACAACATCATCATCAAACTTTCATTTTTCATTAAGAAAACAAGCTTCAAGCTAGGCCCATGTCACATTGGATGAATCATTAAAGTACTTCGTCAGTAATAAATTAACCCCCGATGACATCTTAATAGATGTACTATCCTTACATTTTAAACCTGTGATAAGGGCAAACTTACCTAACCAAAATCGAAGTTTCACACTACTAATCAAAAATTATAAAACATCATTCTTATCATCATGCACCTGCTTCATCAGTAAATTGTGTGAAATATGCCTTTGCACTAAAATTGAGGATATGTCTAAAAAGTAACTAAGATAAGTTTTCTAAACAAATCAATCTGTTTTGTTGATAACTTCGAATAAAATTGTAACAAATAAGTAGTTGGTGGAGCATTCTATCTTTGGTTTATAGTCAATATCCATCTTGACATAAATTTCCTCATTGCAAACACAACGGGTATACAAACAATTCAACAAAATAAGACTCAAAAAAAAAAAAAATCACTGAAAAAACATGCTACACATCTTCTATGATACCCCGTAGTATATAAATGTACTACCAATATATCATAGAGGTTCAAATACAAATTTGTTAAATAAACTAGTACTAAATCCTCTATAATACTTAATTAATATATCTCATATACTATCAAAGTATCATAAAATAGACAAAGTTACCTTCGTATTATTTCCACTACCATCAAACTCATCAGGGGTTGGAGGAACTATTGTTTCAGTTATCATTTTGGGGATCGATTCACACGGAGGATACACCATCACATCTTTTCTTACTCACATTTTCATCGCTAGAATAGTGCTCTAACACTTTCTTTCCTTTTTCTTTTGACTTTTTAATCAGTAGCTTTTTCAGGCACATCCCTAATATCAAGTACAATACTTGCATGGCGGGATTTTGATTTACCCCGACTAGAATTAAGACTACTACAGAAATAAACTGCGACTAATCCCCAAGAGAAAAAAAATTGGATATGACATTATTGAAGCGACACCTATACCATCGTCTGAAGAGTGGTTAAAATTAATAATTAAAAACTAAAGGACGATGATCCTATCATCAACTCTCTACACGATGTTTATGATCTATACCCAAAACCCCCCAACATCACACAAACAAACCACAACAAAAATAGTGTCTTCAATATTCGATAAACTACAAAATCATTTTATTTTATTTTTTTGTAAAATTAGCAACATATATGCAAAAACAACTTAAAATATAGAGGAAAAAAATAAAGATACATCATCCATTAATTGGAAGTTATTTGATTGAGAAGGAAGAAGTATGAAGTTGCATTTTTATTTCAATTTTAAATCACTGTAAATAGGGAACAAAGACAACCGTGTGAAAACTAACGTCTTACGTGCTAAATTCGAATGGACCTCTAAATAAAGCACAACTTTTGGGCAAATGCTTCTAAGTAAATGGCCACTAATGCTCAAAGGCTTCAAAAAAGAAGGGAGATCTTGGAAAAATACTTTGAAGCGAAGGGGTATTAGTAAAATTAGTAAGCGAGAGAGCAATGTCGTGTAATTAATTTTATTTTAGGGGTATTTTGTGTACTTTTCCCAAAATATTTAAGGGAAAAGGACAAGAATAGAAACTCAGCTGAAATATTGACAGTGAATTGGCCAAAAAATTTTAATACCTATTTGTATTCTTTTTGTCTTTGGAATTTTGCTACTTTCTCCTTTTTTTGTTGTTTTTTCCTTCTTTTTTCCCTACCACTTTTATTGCAACTATTTTTTTTTTTGTAATATATCTAAATATTATATTCAAGGAGAAGAATTTGAAACTAACACGAGACTAAGTCAGATGGCAATTAGCTTACATGTGAAATTATTAAACAAAATACATATTTAAAAATGACAGACAAAAAAAGTAACAGAGAAAGAAATTAAATTTTTTTCCCATGCTTATCGGCAGATTTCAAGAATCTTTCCTTCCGCTACCGAGATCAACTATATATTCAATCTTATATCTACTAAGAATCCTGACCGTTCATCATCTTCACCACAAATTTAATTTCATCATCACATAGATACATATATTCTATACACATCATGTACAATTGTAATAGATACATTTTTATTCAACAATGATATAGTTTCTATACACATTACATACAAATACTGATTTTATACAACAACGATACAGTTTCTATACACATTCTATATAGATATTTATTATATACAATATTTATACAGTTTCTATACACATCCTATACAACCTAGAGCTGCAATAATTATTCAGATGCATATTCTATACAATAATTATACAGTTTTTATACACACTATATACAAATATATATTTTATACAATGATTATATAGTTTTATACACATTTATACAACATTTACCTGCAATTATTATTCAGATACGTATTTTATACAACAATTATATAGTTTCTATACACATTCTATATAGTTTTATATATATCTTATACAAATACGTACTTTATACAATAATTACACAGTTTCTATAAAATTGTATTTAATATATTTTTTAAAAAAAAAAAGAAGATTTTTTTAGCAAAAAAAAATAAAAAAAAATTGAACTAGGGCCGAAATGGCCCAATTTAAAAATGGCTAATGGGTGGAAATACTATGTCTGACTGGCTATTCCATGATATTACTTTGAAATTGGCCATTTAGGTGAAATTTCTTTGGCCTAACGGATATGAGATGTTCTTTTCCCAATATTCAGAGGGTAATGCCCAGAGGCGGAGCTACAGTACTACATGGGGGTTCGGCCGAACCCACTAGCTTTTACGTAGAACCTATATGTATATTAGAAAGTCCAGTAAATATGTATAAATATAAACTCGTGAATCCACCACACTAAAGTAGTCTAATGGCGCAGTGGTAAGGAAGCGGGATTTAAAATCTTTTCGTCCCTAGATTGTGGGTTCGAACCCAACTATATCCATTGAATTTTTTCACCCTTTTTCCCTAAATAATCCTGGATCGGGTTTTCCTTTTCCCTCAAGTACAAGTTTCCCTCTTTCTCTCCTATATATGCAGATTCTTAATTTCTTTTTTTAAAAACACATATGATTAATAATTAAAAAAAATAGATTTCCAGAAAGAAAAATCGTTAAAAAGAAATAAAAATATAAAATTACGAATTAGAAAAAGTTTTTTAAAAAAAGTTTCACTCTTAAAAAAAAAAAAACTCTCCATTTCTTTCACAAACAAAACTCAAATCAGTTTTTTAAAAAAAGTTTCACTCTTAAAAAAAAAACACTCTCCATTTCTTTCACAAACAAAACTCAAATCAGTTTTTACAGGGATCTAAAAAATCTATTCGATCTTCTTCTTTTTCGAAAATTATAAAAGTCTTTGCGGCTTGTTCACTCACTGTCGGAGTCCCAACCTTGTGATTGCTACATACAAAAACTTTTTTCGTCTGTCTCCTCTTCTTTTTTCAATTTATTTGCTTATCATAATATGTGTATAATATGATTAAAAATTGATGGTTAATCTTTGATTCGAGGCTGTTCTGCATTGACTTTTTATATCAATCTATATAATTTATTAAAAATGACTTGCAAAGCAAAAACAGTCATGAATTTTTTATAATTGTTTAGTTTGTTATATAGAGGATGAAGCACCTAATAATGCGATCATTGATCATTTTCAAAACATGATAAGTCGTTGAGTACAATTGGAATGATAATGTTTTACTTATATAGTGTTTAAGTGGTCCGTTTCTTTTTTGAATATATATCAAAGTATCGTTACTCGTTCGTTAATTTGTGGTATTATATATAAGCTTGAGGTCGTTGTCATGTCTTAAAATTTAGAACCCCCAAACTTCAAATCCTGACTCCGCCTCTGGTAATGCCTACACCCTCCCAGATAGTTTAAGATCGTCATGCGCTAAAGCACTCAACTTATAGTGGGTATTCCATGTATTTTCCCTTTCAAAAACTGAATTTGAATATAATCTTTATTTTGTGAAGCTTTGTGAATATCAAGCACACTAGAAACTCCTATTTTTGGATGATAATAGAAGTATAACTCATTTTTTGACTATTTATTCTGATGTATGAAATCCTACTGAAACGGTTTCTTTATCTGAAAAAAAGGCAGTCCGGTGCACTAAAGTACTCGCTATGCGCGAGGTCCGGGAAAGGGGGAAGGGCCCCACCACAAGGGTATATTGTATGCAGCCTTACCTTACATTTCTGCCAGAGGCTGTTTCCAAAGCTTGAACCCGTGACTTCCTGATCACATGACATCAACTTTACCAGTTATTTCAAGACTCCCCTTCAAGTTTCTTTATCTGACAGTTAGTGAATTATTACTTTTATTAATCGTTCCATTTGGATAATTTGGGTGTATTTAAGGCCAAATGTGAAGCCTTCTCCTGCTTTTAGTCATTTCATAAAATGAATTTTACTCGATTTGATGCTAAGTTAAAAAATTTGCAAATTGACAATGATACAAAATAGGACAAATGTTTTGGTACTTATTTGGAGTGTTGTGGAATAATCCATCAAACCAATTCTCCTTATACTAGTGCACGCAAAGAGGTTGCTGAAAGAAAAACTAGGCATTTGTTAGAAGTGGTTAAACAATTCAAGTTGCAACCCTCCTTGCTCACATACCTTACTGAATTATGTATTACAAACTATGAACATTTAGAATCAAGGTTGCAATCTCTCTATTTCATTATGGATTCTTTTCAGTATGTCACATTTATACACATCATCTTGGAAGGATATTTGGCTTTTAAGATTCAACTATATTTCCCTGGTGCAGAAAATGTACAACTTCTTTTGCTCTGATCTATCACCAAAATAAAGTCATTTAGCAGGACTCTTCTACTACAAGTTGCAGTATCTCAGTTGCACAAAAAACTTGCAGCAATCGCTCATCAGCAGAATGGTACCAGTTCACATGCAGCAATAGATTCCAAAATCCACGTATGCTGAACGGCCTGACAACCAATTTGCTTGGCTAGATCCTCAGCTTCAGCTAATCTTTGCTGCAAAATACTGCTTTCTTCTTCAAACATGCAATCCTGTGGGGGATCACAGTTGTATACCACTAGAGGTGGCTGAATTTGTTGTGCACCATGGTTCTGTTTCACCCACTGTTCCTTGCTGTGAATGATAGTGCCTCCAGCCTTCTCAACTAGATCTAACAGGTCACTTTTGTAAGCTGGCATAAAATCTCCACTCAAATAAAACTTGAAGCCATCAAAAAGCTTTGGTGCCTGTAATATGAAGGAATAATTGTTTACTGGATGCATAAATGCTTTTAATACGTGTCACCTCAGTTGCAAACCAGGAAAAAGAAAGATTTTTAGCGTGAAGCTTATTCACAACGAATATAATAAACTAGTTTCTCAGTCTCCAGCAATAACCAAACACTTACATTAGTTGAGGCCCTCAACCTTCCAGCCTTGGGGCCCCCAGAACAGCCATAATTGTCTAGACTTACTTCATAAAGTTCTTCATTTACTGGACCATTTGCTGCAACACAAGCTTTTACCCCTGCGAATAAACAAGTTCCATGGTAGGAATATGGAATTTAAAAAAAATAATCATCCTTCTTCATTAGACAACTAATTAACTATTGACCCAGGCCAAGAAAACTATTTCCGAAAAAACTCCATGCTCTCAAAGTGGCTCTGGAGAAGCCACACATGTACCCAGGTATTTCTCTGCTCTTTCCCTCAAAACCTAAGCAACTTAGTCGTATATCCCCAAACATTGTACTTTATTCCATTTCTTTATTCAATAGCAATTCGACGTGCCCCCATGCCCCTTCATTCCATGGAGAACCAAAAGAAAAACCTTACCCACAAACAATTTTATATAAAGGAAACAGTGCTTACAGTCCATGGTTAGGATCCATTTTCCACTCAAAATCGCCATGAGAACTTTCATTGTTCTGGTGCATGCACCCTTTTCATCTGTTGTTGCAACAACATGTGTGACATTTGGTTTCCAAAACTTGCACACAGTTGCACCACACATATTAGCAAACTTCACCAACATATACTGCAAAATGTCAGAAGACAATAAGATGGATTGGAGTAACGACTAGCGTTATAGGTCGTTGGACGGCCGGAAGGTTGCCACGAGTAAGTAAGTTTGGGGGACCGAAGGCAGTTATAATGTTAGAAATGCACCATTTTCAGCTAACAATTCAAAACAAAAAAAAAGTTACTAATTTGTTTTACTCCAAAGGGCTCTCAAAATAAAAGGGCATTTAAGTGGGCCAAAGGGCATTTAAGGGCTTCTCTCAAAATAAAAGGGCATTTAAGTGGGATAAAGTACAAATACCATACAAGTAAAGAAATAAAAGTAAAGATACTAAAATAAGTGGATCTTTCATACGTTGCTATTCCCAGGGCATGCATCAACTAGGACTTAGACATCAACTAAACGTTGACAAACATAAAGATAAACTTCCTTCTCAAAAAAAACATAGAACTAAACCAACTATGCACGACCATAATAAGTTGACTCCTCTAGTATACCAACAACAACAACAGCATACCCAGTGAAATCCCACAAGTGAGGTCTGGGAAGGGTAGAGTGTAAGCAAACCTTACCACTACCTCGGGGAGGTAGAGAGGCTGTTTCCGAAAGACCCTTGGCTCAAGTACAGCAAATCCAGGTACAAAGAAGAAGGAAACAATGGAGAAAATATAGCAACTAACAAGAAAACAGTGCAAAGTCTGCAGAAAGAAACAATAATAACAACAAACTAGTGCGATAGGCAAAACACCATAAACAATAGACTATGATAGCTATCACAAGCTGGGATCAGCTCCTCCCCCTCAATATCTACGGCTAAGCCTTAAACTACCATACTACAATTAGTACGCATACATGATTGTAACTGCATAGACAAAGGGTTTTGGAAACATGCCAATGGCAATTCTCCAAGTGACTTGTAACTGCATTCATGCTTGTGAGACTGATCAAACAGTTTTACAATAGTTACAAGGGACATCTGATAGAACTGCAGAGGATATTGTACCACAGAAAGGATAAACCAACCTTCTCTTCTGAGGATAGAGCAGATCCACAAAGAACCCATTCTTTGGATCCATCTGATGATCTTGCCCAAAAATTCAATTGCTCGGTGGTTCTGCATGCACAATGGTCATAGAACAAAAGGAGTTAGGAACTGCTTATAGATGAGGACAACTACCCTCATATTCTAATGACAATACGTATCTCAAATTTTCCTTTGATTTACATAAAAGAATAAAAGTCAATGTGTTATAGTATACAAACAAGAAGTTTTGTTATGCATTTCATGAATTAATATCTTGACAAGGATATTACTTATTCGAAGTCTACAAAAGAGAAGAAACAACATTTTCCAAGTTTTACATTAATGGATAAATCATAATGAACTATTCAGTCAATTTAACTAGACTAGGGGCAGCCCAGTGCTCTAAAGCTCCCGCTATGTGCGGGGTCCGGGAAGGGCCAGACGACAAGGGTCTATTGTATGCAGCCTCACCTAACATTTCTGCAAGGGGCTGTTTCCACCTAAAAAGATAAGCATCCCTTTAGTGTGCATGTGTATGCGAAGATACTCCTATTAGAGATACTAATACCTTAACAAGCCTCTGCTCCACATGACAATCAAATAAGAGACACTTGCTTATCAAGAGCATCGTGAAACCCAATTATACCAGCAACTCGAGCAGCTCCTTACAGCTTCACTTTCCAACTAGCAACAATTGTGGATCCACCACATTTTTATGACAAGAGATACCAACAGTTTTGTCATTCAATCATCGTCCACGTCTCTATATCAAGACAACCTCTTATGCAGGAAAAATAGTAGTGTACACGATTTATATCTAGAGAATCACCAAAAATTATTGATGGTACTTGGAAGGTACAACAATTTCGAAATTAACAAACTTAAACCAAGAAGCTTGAGATGAGTGGGTGGATTGAATTGGTAGCACACAGATTTTGAAGTTTCTATAGTGATGTTTTTAACATTCTCAACAACTGCCAATAATTTAAGAGGTGATAGAAAACAAAATAGCAAGTGCCTTAATATACACTCTTCTTACAGGTGAGAAGTCTCTGGATGCACTTCCCTCCTGACATGCTTTCTGGACTTTGACTTCTCATTGGGAAATTTAACAGATTTATGAATTGGGCACAGCATCACATAGTTGTCCTGAAATTAAAAAATGTAGACTTTTAAGAAAAATAGGAAGATGTAAACTTTACCAATTTGATAAATTTTTTAAATAATAGTATTTACTTACCATATCCCACCGGCAATCCTGGATTTCAAATGCACAGGGCACATGATAACTCCTCCTGCAAGACCTCACATAGCAGCCAAGTGCTGCACCCTTCATGTCACAACTACTACACTTGAGTTTTGCAGCTCTTGCCAACTCGGTGTTCAAATTCTTTATAATATCTCCTTCAAAATATACTTGAGGGGTCCTGTAATCAATGAATATTAAGTTTCGGAAAGGTATCCAATCAAACCTAAGTTGGATTGACCAAACAAACAATTGTATGGTTCACGAAAACATGATGTAATATAAGAATGAGATTATGCTTTAGTGGTAGATGTACGTCTTGTGGTGAAACAACCTACAGGTGTTGCCTGAATATCTCTATGTAAGTTGAGGCCTATCTGGATTATTCAAATTTGACTATATCCACTAAAAATACAGCTTCATAACAATAAATTATTATGACGTTCAATTGTTACAACCAAAGGTTATTAAACACATCTGGGTTGTGTTCTTTGTGCATCTGCAGTGGAGGAAACTCATGCTCATATTTCGTTGATTGCTGTTATTCCCAACACATCTAGAAGAATCTGTGGATGGGACTTAATAGGCAGATAGGGTCATGGGAGGCTGAGGTCGGGTGGCTGTTAGTTAAGGTGAACAATAGAAGACCTACGAATGCTACCTTGGGATTTCTATTTGCAGCCACTATCTATCATATCTGGTTAGAAGGAAACAGTAGTAGATTCAGCCAGAAGGCACAGGAAAGTAAAGCTATCATTAGAGACATACTCCTACAGTTACATATAGTGGGGCAAAAACATTGTAAATGGACGAGCTGTTTAGATAGGCTTAGTTATTCTCCTTGTTGGTACACTTGGTTCTGTTTTATTTAGCAGACCAACTAACAATAGTTTTCTCTTGGTTATTTTTTAGGATCTAGCTCTAGAGTCCAATCAACTAGTATGAGTATATTGAAACTTAGGTTTAAAAAAAAATCATTAGACCAAAAGGATGGTTCCTTTTTTTCCCTCCAGCTCCAATTGTTCATAACATCTATCCACAACTAAATAATTCAAGCATAAAAATGAAGCATATAATGTGTTTAAAATCCACTTTTTCCATCACATCCAACACCTACATAAAGAAAAAGAAGTGATTGCACAGGATAGAGCTGCCATGCCACTTAACTGCATGCTTAAAACTTCCTTTTATCAGTTGCGCAATTATAAGATAATACCCCCTCTGTCCCAATTTATGTAATGTAGTTTGACTAGGTATGGAGTTTAAGAAGTATGTAAAGACTTCGCAATGTTCCAAAACTACCCTTGAAATAAATGACCTTTTAAATAGAAGAGTATACCTCTGTGGACTTGTTGCCAAATAAGTGGGACCCAACGTGGATAAAATATTAGTGTCATTTAATATTTGTCAAATAAGGAAATGTTTCATTCTTTTTGGGACCGACTAAAAAGGAAAGTGTGTCATATAAATTGGGACAAAGGAAGTATTAAGGTTTTTTGAAATGGTAAGTAACTATAAAACAATATTATGTTTGAAATATCAAGCAAATGATTTAAACCACCTACCAATCGATGCATTTACTATGCACGCATATGACTTTGGAAAGAGAAGGTAAATTTCCTACCACTTCCCTTCCATTTGCATAGTACAAGAACGGTCCAGTTTTCTGCAAATATTTAACAAAAAATAAAAAAAGTTAGTATTAAGAATTGGTTAAATATAGCAGAATATGTCCAGATAAACAAATGTGTTAATAAACAAAGGACGCGGACCACAAAATATGTGGTTAACTTTCCAAATGATAGCAGTGGAAGAGAGTAATAAGAAAAATATATAAACCAACACAGTAATTGCAGCTGATAGCTTGAAGTTTCTCATTTCATAGACAGAACTGATAAGCTCACCTCTGTGGTCTTAGGTGAATGGCAGAAAGCACAAACACTTCCTTTAAGAGGATGTTGATCTATAACTGCTTTTGGCTGAACAACAGAAGGAGATTCACATATTTTATACTCCATATTGCAGTTGGAATTAGCAACAATTTCAGAACTAGGACATCTTTGTAGAGTCTGAACATGACTTTCTGAGCTCATTTCTGACAAACCACAATTTAGTTTCTTTTGCGTCTTACTATCCCTTTCATGAAATATGTCTTCACCACCAAGTATGCAGTGCATTTGACCTTTCATCACATTTGAAGTATCCTGTGCTGACTTCTTTGCTGTAGTGTTCTCTATATTCTGAAATGCAAGGATCACAACTGTTTAAAGCATCAAAAAGAAGAAATCATATTGGAGAGAACACTTGGAACACTTGCAAAAACTTCAGCAAGTTCCATCTTTTTCAATCTAACAAACCAATTAAAAATTATCACTACCCAAGAATCACAAAACCATTAGGTAACGAACATACTACTATTCCATTGTTCAGTCTGCAATCACTAATATTTTGAGCAACAATATCAAAATTAAGATGTTGATGGCGTTAATTTATTACCAAGGTGGGAGACTTTGTTTTTCCTTTTTCTAGTGTAATTATAGGAAAAGAATATTTATTTTATCGTAATTGATTGTCTTTCCTAAATCAGTTAAGATTCACTTGTATAAATACTTCTTCTCATGGAATGTAAAAACATAGTGATATACAAAAGAAGCATTTTCTTCTTCTCAAATTCTACATGGTATCAGGGTCATTGCTGCCTTTTGAGGTGGGTTTTCTCCTGTGCAGCACTAGTTTTCTCAAATTCTACACGTGATTTCTGGACTTGGACTTATCACTTAATTCTTTATATTGTTATTTCTGGTGTGAATAGACACATGACAAGCCCTCTAAAGGCTTATAAAACTGCTCTCCTAGTCCCAACATAAATTATGTCAGAATAGCCAATGGCTCTCTACCCCCATCTTCGGAACAGGTTATGTTAATTGTACATTTGACAAGACCTTATCATTGATTCTTCATCTACCTGTATTTCATGTTTACATGTTTTCCGTTAGCTCAATCACGAAAGAACTAAGTTGTATTGAGTTCTTCCTTGATCATTGTGTTTTTAAGAATCATCAAATAACGAAGAGAATTGACGGTGGTAAATTGCATGATTGTCAACTAAGAAATAGTCCAATTGCATATCGGTTAGGGCATTTATCCTTTTTTGTTTCACATAAGTTATATCCTAGTTTGTTTTCCAGAACTGAGTTTCCCTTTGTTTGGTGATGCTTGTGGATATGTCAAGCATTAGAAACTCTTACCCTTTGAGTGATAATAAAAGTACTACTTTTTTACAATTATCCATTTTCATGTATGGGGTCCTACTCAAACTGTTTCTCTGTTTGAAAATTGATGGTTTGTTACCTTTATTGATTGTAGCACTAGGATCAATTAATTATATCGGTTAAAGGCCAAAAGTGAGGTCTTCTCTTGCTTTCAGTCATTTCATAAGATGATTTGTACTCAATTTGAGTCTCAGTTAAAAATCTTGTGAATTGATAATGGCACACAGAATATATGGATAAAGATTTCGTGCTTATCTAAAGCTCGAACAGATATTTCATAAAACTAGTTGTCCCTACACTAGTGCACAAAATGGGATTGTTGCAAAAGAAAAATAAGCATTTGTTAGAAGTGGCAAGATCTCGTATGTTTGCCATGAATCTACCAAAAACCTACTGGGAGATGCCATTCTAGTTGTTGTGTATCTTTATCAATAGAAGGGCACTTAAACCTCAATTTTCATGTGTAACCCTATAGGCTGCAAAAGGTGAGAATAAATATATTATTCCTCCAAAGATGTTTGGGTGTTTTGCTTTGTTCACACTAGGAATTCCAGGAAACTTGATCCCAGAGCCCTTCAGTGATATTCTCCTATACATAAAGGGTACAAATGCTATCATCCTCTCTCTGGGAGATCCTTTGTCAACATGGATGTTGCCTTTCGAGAGTCTGAGCACTATTTCGCTATCACACCATCACCTCTTCAAGGGGAGAGCAATAAGAAAGAAGAGAAGATACTCTTTAGTTCCACTGTTGAAACCTCTACCACAAGGGAAAGTGAAGTTGTAGTTGGGCTCTTGGATAGAGTTTATTTGATAACTTATTTCAAGGAGAAATAGAGCAGAAGAAGTCACTATGCGATATCTCGAAGTTGAATCCTCTTCTCCTGGTAAGTTATCTACATTTTCTAATGAGTTAGTATTGCCTATTGCTCATAAAAAAGGAGTCAAGACTTGTATCAAACATCATTTATCTAATTTTGTCTCCTACAATTCCCTGTCTCCCTCCATAAAGCTTTTGCTTTGTCTATTTCCTATAATATCGGGTTTCCCTCCATAAAGCCTTTGTCTAGTCTATTTCTTCTGTGTTTATTCCCCAGAATGGAGAGAAACTTTTGCAGATCCTAAATGGAAGCAATCTATGATTGAAAACCTGAAGGTCTTGTCAAAAAATGAGACATGAGAACATGTCATGTCACCACCAGACAAGAAGTTGGTTGGCTACAAATGGGACTTCGTTGTGAAACATAAAGTTATTGCCTTGATTGAAGATTCAAAGCAAAATTAGTGGTGGCTAAGGGATTCACTCTAACTTATGAAGTGGGTTATCAAAAGACATTCGCCCCTGTTGCTAAAATGAACACTATCAGAGCCTGTTTGGATTGGCTTTTTGCTTATTTTTGTCATTTTGGCTTAAAACCAAGTGCTTACAAGAACCTTTTGGTTTTACCCAAACACTATAGAAGTGCTTAAAACTTAAAAGCTATTTTGGGTTAAACGCACTTAAAATAAGCCAATCCAAACAGGCTCTTAGAATTCTTTAAACTTGTGCAGCTAATCTTAACTGGGACTTATAACAGTTTGATGTGAAGAATGCATTTCTTCATGGAGACATAGAAGAAGAGGGTTGTCAGTTCGTCAAGCTCCCAATCATTAAAGTTGCTTCTCAAGTTTGGGCACCAAGTGTCCCCCATCCATATATCCAGTTCTGAGAAACAGTAGAATCAGCAATGGAGGCAATAGAGAAAATCCTAGGAAAAGCCTCCATAAAGGTACTCTGCCCTGTCCAAAGATCTTTCCAAAAAGGACGTGCTTCCCATTGCCAACCTGAAGAGTTGCATAAAGAGAAAATCAGTCCACATGTTTCTGATTCTCTTCCACAGTTCCACAGCCATGAGGTAACCTGCTAGAGTTTGTCACCAAGTGACTATCACTACCATATTTGGCTTGAACCACTTCCTTCCAAGGGCCCATACCATCTTGCTTGTATCTCCAGTGCGCTTTAAAAGAGTATACTCTTATTGTGAAGTGCCAAATTTTTCACCCCTAAAACCAAGGGATTTGGGAAGGATTACCCTCTCCTATTTCACCCGATAGAGTTTATGAGATTTGCCTAACAATAGCCACTGGACAGACCCTCTGTTCTGGTCTCCTGTACGCATAAGATGTCTGGTTTCTGTTTGTGAATAAGAGCCCTAATTGTGCTTCTCTTGCTCAAATCATTGAGCATAACAGCTAAGTAGCTTGACTTTCATTCTATAAATGCTTTGTGGAACCTGCCCCTAGCTGACCTTCCCCCTTTTCATAAATTGCAATGCATTCTATATTTCTGGCTTCCCTTTCCCTTTTCGTTTTCGAATTCCTTCCCCCATTCTTCTTATCTTTCCGTAGTTGTAGCTATGATTGCCTTTTCTGCTCCATTCTGAGAATCATGTCAACAACTCGTGTTTGAACCCAGCGAGATTCACCCCAAAGGTCGTGCATGCCTTAGTCATGACCACCTTGGTCCACTGTGAGGTTTCAATCACCATTTGGGTATTGATCATTCTTTTCCCACTAATATTTTCATCAGGCCAAGTAAGGAAAGAGTGTCCCTGCCGAAAAAGAGGAGATATCAGAATCCCTGAGTATCCCATGGGGAGACAAGGATTGTTGCTGGAAGAGACAGAAGAGAGAGAGAGGAGAGGTTGGCTTCATCATATGCTTCTTCAACCCCAGGAACTTTCACTCCTTGATTGCATGGAATATCTTCCGCCTCTTTATTGTCGTGATTGCAGAAAGAGTTAAGAGTGTTTGGTCTGGCTTTTTGATAAGGTGACTTCAATGTAGCATTAAGTAAATTTACTCTTTATTTCAAGGAATGTCTATATCATTTGTCCTGGCACTCGACATACTCAATTCCCAAAAGAATGTTTAGCAAGTGTTGTCTATATCCATACTCCGTCTATGTGAGTTTCATCACAGTTGTTCCAAGGATTGTGCCAGGTTAATTATCAGCATAAATAATCAAATTATGAATTTACGTGTAATGTGAGGGATTTAGGGACCATCTAGTTCTAAAAAAAAAAAATTATTGAGTATTAGAATGAAATAGTTCCAAATAGAGCAAAATGAATATAAAGGATCCATATAGCCAACCCAACTCTATTCCCAATATAAAACAATATAATGGGAGCCTTTATCTCCACTACCAAAGAGCAAGTTCAGGAAGAATTGAGGATGAAGGAGAGGTTGAACTTCAAGCTAAAAGTGCATCCAGGTAATGCTTCGAACAGTATTCACCAAAAACATAAATAAATGGAAAATGTAAGAGAAATGTGGAGAGTTCATTGGTAAGCACAAAAAAGGGACAAAGTGAATCATCATGAGAATAAATGTCACTGTTACCTATCTGAAGAGGACTGAATCAAACACATAAACCATTCACCAAATGGGCAGCAGCAAGCATGGATGAAGTTCAAGCAACTAACGACCTAAAATATACAGCAATAAACCCACCCATCTGAGTGAAATAATCAGTTTGAAAATTAATTAAAACTAAGCAGTGAAGCAGCAGGGTAAGAGCACCTATACTGTTGCATGCGTTCTTATTGTGAACCACTAGATTTCTCTTCAGGGCATGCAAGCAACCTTGGATTGAATATGACTTAACTCAAGCACTATACATGCACAAAAAGAACACAATTGATCCTGCATAATTGAAGAAGAATTGCCTCCAGCAACTATGACTCTAAAATTGATCAAAAGATAGATATGCGGGTATACCCAAACCAACCTTTTTGACTGAACTTTTTTAAAGGTACTCCTTTTATACAGTCCTTATGCCACATTTATCTATTCCAATTAAACAGCAAGAAATTGTTGGAAGTTACTGGTACAGATATTGTATGGCAATGTGAAGCTTCCTCAGTTGTGAGACCATAGCAACTCAGAGAAGCTGCTTAGACCATCCTTCTATTTACTTTCTCTAAATCTTGCAATTTTGTTTTGCTTACATCAATTTTACTCATGTTAATCCTCTTCCCTTGCCAACATACATATTCCAGCAACTTCTCTCATGGATTTTGTTTTCCAAGGAAAAGGCTTCTGAAACACGCAATAATTGTTGGCTATAAAGATGAATAAGGAATGGACAAACTAAGAAGCATCTTTAAACGAAGTGTTATTAAGCTAGAAATTTCTAGCACTGGAAGTCATGGATAGAAGAGGGGGAAGAAGACACTAAGGGGTCGTTTGGTAGAGTATATAAGAATAGTACTGAATAGGGTGTATTAGTAATACTGGGATTAGTAATGCACGGATTAGTCATGCTGGGACTATTTCCTATCCACTGTTTGGTTTGGTGTATTAAGAGCAGTTCTATCTTCAGACATGTTTATCCATGTATTAATAGCCCATGTATTGCTAATACCGCTATGTATTAGTTATACATCATATAATATTGAATAGGGTAAAATTCTACCAAACAAAGGATTGAATAATACCATGACTAATACATGTATTAGATTCTCTAATACATCCTTCCAAACGATCCTTAAAAAAAAGTAAGACAACTAATAAAAGGGCAGCCCGGTGCACTAAAGCTCACGCTATGCGCGGGGTTCGGGGAAGAGCCGTACCACAAGGGTCTATTGTACGAGACCTTATCCTGCGTTTCTGCAAGAGGTTGTTTCCACGGCTTGAACCTTTGACCTCCTGGTCACATGGAGTTAATCCAAGGTACAACAACTAATGATGAAAGAAAAGCTTATTTGCTTATTTTCTTGGTAACGGATAGAATTGTACCAATTTCATTGCACTTTACATAAGCTTATTTGCTTATTTTCTTGGTAAAAGACAGAAATGTACCAATTTCACTGCACTTTACATACGAGGTCGAGGTAGATGAGCATTAGGTGATCCATGGGAAAAATTACAAACAAGTGAAGTGCATTACCCCTCTCTGCTGGTTTATCTTATGTGCCTAGATGGCTTTCGCAAAATAAACATATTTCTATAAGTTACAAAAGAATTCCCAGTATTATGTCTTGAAGTCAATAACCATCCTTCCCGGAAAGGAGAGAAAGTTCTTCCATTGAATTTTTTGAACTCCCTAATCAGTAATATTCTTATGATGATACAACCACAGGTGAATCTAGGATTCGTAGAACATGGGTGTACTACTAAAAAAAATTAGGAAAAAATTTTCAAGTGGGAATCGATCCCTAGTCCTCAAGGTAAATAACTCAACATTCAACCAAGTGTACTATTTAACCTTCTTGCAACATGGGTGCCAGCAGATAGTATTATACTCCCTCCGTCCCAATTTATGTGACACCATTTGACCGGGCACAGAGTTTAAGAAATAAGAGAAGACTTTGTTATGTTTACTAAATTACCCTTATTAAAGTCACTTCAATGCTTACGTTTTAGTTGACTTTTCTTGTTAAGTGGGACCCAATAAGGATAAAATGGGGATATGCCATTAAGTAGTTGCCAAATAAGGAAATGTGACATTCTTTTTGGGACGGACTAAAAAGGAAAGGGTGTCACATAAATTGGGACGGAGTGAGAACAAATTTTCTAAGATGTATATATAAAATACCTAGTTTTACAGAGAGACCACGAGTTCACGTGCCCTATATTTTGGCCTTAAATTCGCCCCTGGTCATACAACAATGATGCAAAACTAATTTATTTCAATGCTACTTTACATTTAAAAACAACTTCCTTTTCCTTAACTCTGTCTCATACGGGCTGGCAATTGGCAGTTACACTGAGATGGTTAGTCTATTCATTGAACTGAAATCCCTTTTCCACACAAATATATATATATATATATATATATTGCACAATATGTAGTTTTTAATCCAACTGTAAGCACATCGTTGCGCAGACAATGCAACAACAATTGGAAAGCAATTGCAGTTACATTACTGTTCAATGAGTAAAAATTAAATACATCCTCCGTTTCAACTTATCTGGCCTACTTTCCTTTTTTTAGCAACTTTTCACGTGACGACATGTTTAAGACCACAAGATTAAAGTCTACTTTTAAGACCACAAAGTTCAAAAATATTCTTTACTTTCTTAAACTTTGGGTCTAGTTAAAATAGTTCAAAAAACTTGAAACGGAGAGAGTAACTATTATGAAGGCGGGAAACGGGGAAAAGCTTAATCAGAAATTACATCCAATTAATAGCAAAAATCAACTAATCTAAAAAAGAAAGCTTAAGAGAGTAATTAATGATAATAGAAACTGAGAGAAGATAATTACCTTCAGAGTTCCCTTGGCGTTACTGGAAAAATTGAAGAGGGGGGAAAATCTATCCGCCGAGAAAGGATGTTCTTCCCATTTATTTCAGTAAAAAAAATTGTTACTTATTCCCTCATAATAGTTCGTGCTGTGCGCTTTTCCTCCTCTTAGATGCCTTAATTGCGTAATACAACTAGTAAAAAGAGTTCTTCTTACTTAAATGGTCCATTTGAGATTGGAGTTTGCTCTATTTTTATATTCTTATAATAACAATATTAATTATTAATAAGTTGAGTTTGGGGTTTGACAAAGTGTTTTTAAATTTGGAAAATAGGGACGTTGTGTCCATCCTAAGAACATCAAAATATTTATTTTGATATAATTGTTCGACTCAAATGGTTTTTATGTTTGAATATTTGTATTTCTGTCATTCTTATGTAATACTGAAATAGAATAAACATAAATTTTATAAATTAGCGAATTGTACATTTGGCCCGGTTTAAAAATGCCCACATGGATTTCAATATAATATAACAATATTGCACATAACTATATGAATCAAAATCTCAAGTCTAAATCCCCTCTCCTCTATCAATTTTTCACATTATAGCAAATTGACGAGCATCAGTATATATTTAGAAGTTGAAAGCTAGTTGTATCGCCATTTGTCTCATGGCCGTTAGTGATTTTTTGGTCATACGTCAATCTTTGACTTTTTAGTTTTTGAGAGTCTTTTTGTACCTTTTTGTTGTACCTAATGGGTTTAACCCAATGTTTAGTACTGGTTTAAATAATTTTAAAGGAAGAATCTTGCTAGATTTTGAAGACAATTGATCTTTTAAGGGTTAGGTTTGCTTTCTTGCTTGCGAAGATACTTTGTAAGACTAGTTTATAGGAACGTTTATCCCTCAATTCTAATATATATTTGTATGGATTGCAAATGTTAAATTGTAATTGATATATATATTATTGAACTTTCTTTGTGCTATGAAATAAAAATTAAAACATACATATACACACACCATATTTGTCTAATTTTCAATCCTAACGTTTCCGACTTTTGAAACTTGTTCCTTTAATAATGCAAATGAAGAAGGTCATTCAAATTGATCAAATATATCAGGTTTACAAAATATCCAATTTAGAACATGAAGTAACACTTTAATTAAAGTTGTCATAGTTCCAAACTCAAATTAAACTAGTTAATTGGTTGCCTCTGAAATAAAGGAGGATGCAGTGAGCCAGTGAGAGAGCCAAAAAGGGACAATATAATACATTACTTCTAGTATAATTACTACATAGCAGCAAGCTGATAGTACTTGTATTGCCTTCCAAGACACAACAAGGGGAAGTCGACTCTTACTCCCTACCAAAACTATTAAAATTTGGCTTCGAGAATAATGAATTAATCAAATCCGAATTTTTACACCAATTAAAACAATACTAACCAGACAGATCTCAATTAGGAAAGTCCTAAATCTTTGATCTTCAGTCCTCTCTTCTCCATCCAATGTCTCTGTATTTCAACTTACCAGCAACCAGAATTCTGGTTCACCTGTTGCGGTATCTCCGTTGATGCATCGCTTCTACATTTGTCATTGTAGAACTGACGTTCCCGATTTAGTGTAGGGATTAAATGTTAATCCAACTTTTGTCAAGGAAAAAAAGTACCTAGAGAGTTATCTTACTGCTATCCTATTCGAGCCCCTAACAGCCATGCATGCATCCCGTTCTCTTAGTTCTTTTTTACTGCATGAAGAAAGAAGAAAACAAAAACAATTAGATTAAATAAAATTTACTGAAAACATTCAGATGTCTGGGTTTAAAATACATGCATGCAAACAGTGGCGGAGCCAGGATTTTCATTAAGGGGGTTCAAAGTGCGCATACGAACTAGCCGAAGGGGTTCAACATCTAATATATATACATAAAAAATAATTTTCACCTTATATAAATAGTGTAATTTTTCGCCGAAGGGGGTTGAAACCCCTGGATATATGCTAGCTCCGCCCCTGCATGCAAAGCACATACACTTAATACATTATGAAATTTTAGCCATATCTTCGAAATAGCACTTGCGATAACTAAAAACTTACACCCCAAATGTAACCCAAGTCTCTCATGTCCTATTCAAAAAGGAATGCTAATAAATCACCCCTAAAAATAAGCAAATAGATGAAAAGAGTATAACTTCCGGAGATTGTGATAATTATTCCTCCTCCACGTTGATAAGGGTTAATCCTCAACATTTTTCTATACTTCAAATCTAGCATCTCCCCATTCATCTTTCTCCAAATATGTGTTCCCCATATTAAACAATTTTTTAATGATAATAAGAAAATCTGAAGTAAAATAAAATATTAGATATTTCAGAACCCCTATATCAGCTTGACGCATAGATTTAAAAAATAAAATTAATTGTGTAATATTTCTTTTTTCTTAAAGAACTTGATAGAAGGAGAATGAATATCAGAAAATACGGAGATACCCATGTCATCCTTCATCCTCATATACAGTGAGAGAGCAAAACTTTTATTAAGGGGTGTCAAAATATAAATAAGTAAATTCGTGAAGAAGAAAAGAGATGTCAATATATATAAGAAAATTATTTTACCTAGCTCATCTTACAACTGGGTATGATTTAGACTCGGTATATGTTTAACTGGGCCATTACTCATCAGAAACAGTTTTCTAAATTCAATGTATGAATTAATTAAATATCATGTGAGGCAAAATTTAAATTCACGCTTACCATACAACTCTAAATATGTTGTATGTTGGGGATTGGCGGAGAGAAAGAGAGAGAAATTTACCTGATTAAAGTTACTTTTCTTCAAGCAATATAATTGCATGCAATTGAATGAAATTCAAACTCAAACATGAAGTTCTTCAATGGAATTACCTGCAAAACAAACGTATTATCATGAAGTAAGACATGTACAAAAAGTTGTAACCAGTGATAGCATCCATCAAAACTACAAATATAAAAGCACTACGAAAAAATAGGTAGTTTTGTTAGGAGTTAGGACTCTTTAGAAGCCCAAAAAATAGGTAGTTTTGTTAGGATTCCTACTACAATTTAGTTTGCCTAAATTAATGTAAGTTTTTTATTTTCCAAAAAATATTTATTATTAGTGTTTATGTATAATTATAGTTTTAGAAAAATAATGAAAAGACAGTTTTGTCTATTGCATAATCTTTTAATGAAGGACCAAAAAATTTAAATAACATTTATAAGGTCATTCACACTTTTAATATAGTATAGATATAGATATAGATATAGCTATAGATATAGATAGATAGATATAGATATAGATTATTTAACAATGTGTATTACTTTAGGGATAGTCATTTGACTCTTTGATTATAATTAAATTACTAATGCATAATTAATAAAATTTGTCCAATTGATTGTCCACTATTAGAGTTTAGGTTGTTTTTTTTTTTGTCCAATTGGTCGTCCACTATTAGAGTTTAGTTGGGTTTTTTTTCATCTCTTGAATAAGACTTATTTTCTTGTTTTCCGTTCTAGTTGTGTTGTTGCTTCTATTGTGTCGTCACTAGGGGTTTTCTCATGTTTGATTGTCTATTGAATAGCAATGTCGTGCATAATCCTTAAGGAGTTCCTTAGTTGCACTGATGATATCTCAATCAAATTGATCTTCCACTGTGAAAACTCACAGTCGATTTTTATTGTATTATTTTTATTAGTTTTTAGCTATATCTTCTTTATTTTCGATTTAAATTTCACTCTTGTGGCTCAAAATCCCTTCTTTAATTAATGTAGTGTTATTTAGATCTCTTGATTGTATGAAAATAGTTATATCGATGACGATTAGTCATATGATATCCAAAATTCTACACAAAAACAAGAGAAAAATAAACCAAGTTAGTGGAAATAGTGAATAAAATAAAATTTTAAAATAGGCTACTGTAGTGGTTAATATGCAACGAGCATTCAGATGGACATATGGGAACTAGAAATCAGAACGGTGTAATAAGATTGATTCGAAAATGGGGTTTAGAAAGCTGCAATGGGGTGTGAACAGGTTCTTGATTTCTCCAACCTCAAACCTCATTCTGAAAACTTGACTCATAGAGAAAATCAGATAGTCAGCTCGAACTATCGAAAAACAATAGTTGGAGATAGACAAACATTTCGATATTCGAGAGATCATGACTTATCCCATTTCTAGCATTCATAATTTTTATGCTAGTAATAGCTACTATGTGCCTACAGTTAGGGAATTAGTTAGTTAAGTCAATGATATATCTAACCCCTCAATCCTTGATTTGTATTCCATTGAAAACTTTGAACATTACACTTTTACTTGTTGCAGTCAGCTTACTATTTAATGGCATTTGCTTTTGGTTTTCAAAAATGTCCAGTTCCGATATTTTCATTGTTATAATTATTTCTCTTTAATATGACTTATTCATCGTTGTCTCAAACCTCATATCAAAGATTTTCAAAACTAACTTGAATTAATTTCTTTAATAAAGACTCAATCAAATACATTTAATTGGTTTTTTTAATAACCAAATTGCAGGCTAAACAATTTGATGCCCATCATGAGGCTTTCGCTATATTAATTAACCTAAGTTATTTTTAATCGTTCATTGCTTTTGTGTTTTCAACCATGGCTGATTGCTAAGGCACATGACATTGCCAAACTCCCAAACCTTAACAAAGTCTTGAATAAAGATGACCCGATAGGCAGAGATAGAGTTTTAGATGCTGAAAGGGAGCCAAAGAAAAGTGAGGATCAGAGCCAATTTGATTTTCACAAAAATTGAACACCCCTCATTGAGAAATAACTAGGGATGCACCTCAGTTGAGCACGTATAAAAGGGAAAGGGACGAGCTCTATCAATAATCGAGGAATTCTCAACCTGGAAACAAGCCACGAATGCAAAAATAGACAGCATGATGTCCTCTATGGTTGCATACATGGGATCATTCTCACAATCGAGAACTGTTTTGACTGTAGACATACAAAACCCTACGCCAAGATTTTTGGTGTAATGGGCACCCCTAGAAACTTGGATGCTGATACAGTAAACCTAGGGGGAAATATCTAATATGTTTACCACCGATTTTCCCCAAGTCAATATGATAACTAAATCCTCGGAGTCTCTCTAGTCATTAAGGCTATTAACACAAACCAAGCATGATCCCTGCACTAATCCCGATGAAATTCAAAATGCTCAAATTCGGAAAGTACGATGGTACCACCAATTCTTAGATCACATCATGTCATACACTATGAGGATAAAGGGAAACAACCTATCCCTGAAGAAGACAGAGTTTGTGCTAGTCAAAAAGTTAGGAGAAACCCTCACAGAGAGAGTGTTGTCCTATTACAAACTCTTGTCATGCCACTCCATCAATTTATTTTTGGAACTGGACAATGCCTTCATGAATATGCACATTAGGGCACAATGGGTGAAAAATGGATGGAAAACGTCTTTGTTATTGAATAGAGACCGGACGAATTTGTCACGCCCCGAATTCCATCGAGACATGATTGGCACCCGTAGCCGATAAGGCCCGAGAGAACCAACCTTTGCCTATGTTCACTCATATGCATAACATAAGCATCACCACCATTACGTAAGAACTTGAAAGACGCATAACAGAAAACATGGGACATATATATACATGTGAAACTTGGCCGTTGAGGCCATCCAGTCAAAACAACATATGCCTTTTACACTGATACACCTACATCCGTTTACAAAAGCCTCTAACAAGAGCATTGACCAAAATTAACTATAAGTCGGGACAAGTTCCCGCTTTACACAATATGTACATCACCAAAACATATATACACTCTGACTCGGAGAAGCCCCGAATTAGCTGGAGCTCACCAATGATCTGCAACGACTGACAACCTACTGTGGAGGCCTACTAGAACCTGCGCCTACAGCAAGTAAGGTAAATTCGCCAAGAGGGGTCAGTACGGAATAAGTACTGAGTATGTAAGGCTCAAATGAAACTATATAACACATGAACATATCAACGAACTCAATACAAATGACTAATCAATGTGAGTAAGTCACCACGCTGCATTTTGGAAACCATGTGTATTGCTTTCATTACTTTCTTTGCATTCAACGTTTGCTTGTCAATACATATGTCACAATGTACCAGGGCCCCGACTGATCAGTGGGTCTTTATATAACATATCATCATGTTGGGATCGGGTCGAGCTAGGCTTATGCCCCTAGACCTGCCACCCATAAATCAATGCATCGGGATCGGGTCGAGCTAGGCTTATGCCCCTAGACCTGCCACCCATAAATCAACATATCAGGTTCGGCTGGAGCTAGGTTGTCACCCCTAGAGCTGCCCCCTGTCAGGTTTGGCTTGAGCTAGGCTTTCGTCCCTAAAGATGCCCCCTGATTCAATAGTCTCGGTATCGGCTTGAGCTAGGCATTTCGCCCCCAAAGCTGCCACCCGTACTCAAACATTAACCACATTTGCATTACTTTATTCATTACTTTGAGATTGATACTAGGATAGTCATAACTTTACTTGAAACTTTGGATCATGAATCAATGAGTGAGAGACATGTGAATAACTTGGCAATATAACATATATTCATAACACCATGGGAACCATTGGACAACAATCTATGAACAAGAGGCATAATCATAATCACTATTGGAACATTGGAACATAACTTTATTTGAGCTTTTGGAACATTAACCATGAATATGAGACATGAGACTCACAACTGATCCATGAGTAGGAAATATATGACAATGACTATATAGGATACCTTAGCACATTTCGGGATAGGACTAGTGAAATGTCAATGTGGATACTAGTTGCTGCAGAAAGATACGGACAGAGTAACCTTACATACCTTGTATTCTCAATACGAATATACAACCTAGATACGTATACAATAGTCCCGCTCCTTCTTTATGTGTCACTCTACAACATAAATACATAACGAAATTCACATTAACCGTCAATTACGTTACAAATGCATACAATGTCAATGAATTACATGTTTGCCTTTAAACATGCCATTTCCCCTTGACAAAACCATTAATAAAATTATTATTCCAAAAATTCCATAATATTCCCAACATTGACCAATACATGATAATTGACACATTTCACCACAACACTTCTCCTTTACACTTTCTTATCCATACCACATCACAAATAATCCATCAAATTACCTTAATACAACTCATAACACATATCGGCCAAAATCCCACAATTTCCACTTATAGACAAGAACAAGTTTAATACCCAAAAAAAACACCATACATGTTCATATTTTGTCCATACCATGCTCTTTCATCAAAGGCACAAGTCCTAATTCAAGTTCAAATCACCAAGATAGCACATCTTTCACCAAAAGCAAAAATACACTATTCACCACCTTGCCAACACAACTATCATAATATACATAATCTCTCATGCATATAATATGTTAATCCATGATAATAAATACTTACCAAGGCTTGGAATAGGGTGATCTTGTCCAAAGAGTCCCAAGGAATTATTTTGCTTTAGGGTTTGGAACTAGAGATATGTTTGAGAAAATATCTTAAAGGCATGAGAGCTTTGGATGATTAAAATCTGATTTGGGGGCCTTTATATAGACCCCAAGTCATACTTAGCCATTCCTTTGGCATTAAATGTGGTCAAAGTGGAAGAATGGGTCATTTTGCCCTTTGGGCCTTGTCTTTTAATTCCATCTTGGGCCTAAATTTGGGCCCAATAACACATATCCATATAACCCATCAACTTTCATGTATTATTCACCATATATCTCATGTTTACATAATTCCATAATGTCACGACAATATTCTCTTACGAGATTCTCATTCGTTGTCTCGATCGCAAAAATAGGAATTCTAGTCGCCCATGGCTTCATTAGACATTTTGGATAACTATTCATGTTTCATGATTTGATCATGTAGGAGTATGTAGGAGTGTATTGAAGTATTTGAAGCTTTAACAATGCTCAAAGAACTCCAAAGAACCAAAAGAAACCATATAAGAATCGACGTAGAATTGCGTTGCGACACGAGCGCGGGAAGGGCACATTTTTTGTGCCTTGCGCCACTGCTGCAGGGGCTTGCGCCACACCCCCTGAAACAGGGTAGTGGCGCAAGTTTCAGCACCTTGCTGAATTTTTCGGCCACTTCTCCAATGTTTGCATATCGTCCAATACCTTATCAAAACACTACAAAATACTTACTTAGTGATCTTAATCATCAAGTAAACATGACTCCAAGTCACCAAATGAGGTTAGAATGTGTATGGGGTAATGCCCAAATGCTCCACGAAATCACAAAACACCTCCTACGAAGGTCTAATTGCACATATTAGGTCCGATGTCAAATGTTTCACCAATGACACTATAAAACACATACTCATGGCATCTCAACACCTAGGTAGATATGACCCCAAGGTATCCAGTGAGGTTAGAAAAAAAAAATAGGGGGTGTTACAGAATTACTCTACAAGTTTGTAGATAAGTTTCAAAGAGAAATGATAGTACTGCCTAGAGTTTTGTAACACTAAGTGAAAATGGCCTTCACCGACAACCTTAATATTGAAAATTCAAAGGCAACTCAAAATCTCAAGGAAAGCTTAAGGGAATTCTCTCTTAATACATAGAATGATGTGTACAACACAAACTCTGGGTCACAAATGACCTTTCTTTAATGGTTATGATATTGGTAGGGATGTTAATAGTATGATCATCCTGGACCCTTGGTCCACCTAGGGCCTAATAGAAAAATATAACAAATTGCTATGACCTCTACAGAATGGTATGCACTCAGAATTCAGTAGGAATGAGGATCTAAGTCAGACTAACATCTTTCTTAGTCAGAGAGGAAATGTCAAACCCACCCAATTAGATAAAAACGGCTGAAAAATACAATTAAACATTGCTTTGTGATTTCTATGTTCGAGCTGGTAGCAAAGATAAAAAGTTTCAGAGATAAGGTCTAATAAGCGAGGAGGATGGGATCAGAGACCATGAAGTGAAACTTATAGAATTGGAATGATTATCATAGTGATCACGGTCACACGATAAAAAACTATCAAAGTTGGAAGTAGCCTGCCTACTAAATTTGTGTTACCTTTGGGGGTTTCTTAACAACAACAGAAACCAGGTGTTTGTGAAATACCAAACTGAAGTTGAACCTCCTTGATAAACTTCTCCAATAAGAGTTTTCAATATGATCACTAGGCGAGTCACGATTAGTGGGACATCCTCACATAAATCCATCAAAGTTTTAGTCTCTCAAAAAAAGAGTAAGTGACATGCTTGACAATGGTACTTCATCAAAGAGGATATAAACGACGTAACATTCCCTCATGTTGATACGGTAGTAATTACTTTATGTATTGTTAATACTAATACTGATCGAGTATTGATTGATCTAGGTAGCTTAGTGAACCTCATCCACACATAAGTCTAAGAGGAAATGCAGTTGGCCGTTAAAGTTTAGCTTCTCTATTATAGTCCTATCGGGTTCAATAATGTTAGTGGATTAGCTATTGTGATGATCATTTTATCGAACATAACTTAGGGTATTACCAAGATACCCTCTTTGAGGTAATGTCCAGGCCAATGGCCTATACTATCATCATGGATAGATTGTGGATCCATGACATGGAAGACATCTCTTCTACACTATGTCATGCTCAAATTCCTCCCCTCATAAGGGATCAAGAAAATTTGTTGTAAGCAGAGAATTTCAGGGATATGTTACTCAGTAATCTTGTCTAATATCTTAGATCTAGAAGCAATAGAAACTACACCATAAATATACATATCACACACCTCGTGGGGTGTCCCTTTCAACCTCACATGTTTAAAAGAAATCAGGAACTTCCTGATACATGTCTATGCTAATGTCTGACGATCTTTTGCTTGACTCTAGGTTTTGAAAGGCTCGAATATTGACATAGATGTACCCCAAGTGATCCACAGAGACTTTCCAGTTGTCTCTAAAGTAGGAAGGGAGTCAGGGATTCCCCAAGTTTCGTCCTATCAGAAGGTAAAACTCTAGGATAATCCATTACCAAATAATAAGGTGAATTAGTCACCATCATCAAGGAACTAAACATTGTCATCTTTTAACTAAAACTCCAAACAAGAAAGTATTTATGGGTTCAAAAGTCGACACCAAACCCAGGAGTAAACATATTTCTTTTCTCAAAGATAACATGAACAACTTTTCTTGGTCTGATGATGATATAACGGGTGTAGATCGAAGGTCACAATTTATAAACTAAATGTTGACATTTTCCATTTACTAATAAAGTAGAAGTTATGACACTATCTGGAGTAAAGCTTGAAATTACAAAAGAAGAAGTGACAAACTCCTAAAGGTTAAATTAACACAAGAAGTCCACTATCCTTAGTGGTTAACCAACGTCATTGTCATACCCAAAAATAACGAGAAATAAAGGATATGAATAGACTTCAGGGATTTGAATAAAATATATATAAAAGTTTCCTTCTCATTACGATAATAACTTATTCCATTTGGAAGTTTTTTTGTATTTATCAACTCATATATGTGACTGATGGGCACAAAATGCTTAGTTTTCTTGATGCTTGCTCCAAATACAATTTCTGTAGATCTAAGTGATTACGAGAAAACATAATTCATCACACACTGAGTACATATTTCTATAAGCTCGTGTATTTTGGCCTTAAAAATGTAATTGCTACATACCAACGACTTGTTATCAGAATGTTCAAAGATCAAACCGGCAAGATGATGGAGGTGTATGCTTATAATATGTTAGTGAAGTCATTGCATAAGAAGGACAACTTATATCACTTTAAAGGGAATTTTGTAATACTAAAGAAGTATAGCATAAAGCTAAACTTAAGAATTATGTGTTTGGAGTCTCTACGGGCAAGTTCCTTGGCTTCTAATCTTGAAATAGGGGATCAAGGTAAATGCCAAAAAAATAAAGGCAATCAAATAAATTATAGATGTGCTATCTTGTACCAAGGACGTCCAAAGATTGACTGGGCGAGTCATTGCTCTTAGTAGGTTCATTTCCCCATCTTTAGAAAGGTACCATAAGCTCTTCTTAATGCTCAAAAAGCACTAGAACTTTGAATTGACTCTAGATTAACAACAAGCCTTGTGAGACTTGAAAATGTACCTTACTTACCCATAATTTCACTCAAATCTACATAATAAAGAAGAACTCTTTATTTACTTAATGATATCATAGGTAGCCATAAATGTAGTTTTCAATTTGGTTGTGACATATGCACTTAAAAACCCAGGTTCTTTGAGTAACTATGCAAGAAGGTGACTTTTTAAAAATAAATCAACACAAGTATTTTACATAGAAAACTCTTTGCTCAAGGGAGTCTAAAATCACAACTTATCTCTATAGGAATTTTCACAAATTCTTCCACTAAACTCAAGCTAGACTCTAAATAGGTTACAACCACCCTTGAAACACCTAAATAATTATTTCCAATGGCTTTGTCTCTACCCTCTCAATCTTCAATGAGCTTAACCTAGTCAATGAAGTCCCTTACAATAAACAAGGCACCACATAGTCATGAATGTAATCAAGATCCTATCTTGGAACCACTCTAAGAAAACTAGTTATTACAAACTAAGAACTATATGGATAAAATTATAGGAACATGTTCTTTGTTATAGCAACAACTTCTTCTTTGAGACTCTTTATGAGAACTAGGAACACTCTAAGGCCATTATCTTTAGTGGGTCAAACTCCAAAGGTTGGATGTCATGTTGTATATATAGGAGTAAGTAGTTACCTTCCAACTCTCTAATCCAAATAAGAACATGTTCAAGTGTTACCATGATTTTGATCCTAATTTGACTTTATATTCGTCTTATTGACTCATAGGGGCTTCTTGGGTTTCTTATTAATTTGAAACTAATTCCATATTAAACTTTATGGTAACTTTTCTTTATAGTTTTCCAGTTTCTTATTAAATTGAATTCTCTATATTTCAATTCTCCAAGAAATCTTAATGCATTCATGAACAGTTTCAATCTTCAATCTTTGACAATCTACTTCTCTGCTCAGGGGAATAGGTTCTTTGATGAGTTTCTCTAGCAATATTGCTTTTAGATTCACTTTTTCGTAAACATTTGTGAGGATCTATTTATTTATATTTCTTCCTTCATTCTTCAGCATATGGATTGACACTAGTACATAGTTTGTCAATTATCAAAATTTCACATGATCTTAAATATAGATTATGAGATTATTATGCTTTAATAGTAGTACTCACTAAGAAAGAAAAAGGTAGCTAACTTTTAATTTATTACGTAAGTAAAACTCTACAAGTAGAGATATGTGAATTTCAGGTCAAACTAATAACCTAAATTAATAATTGGGTTACTGTTTTGGGTTATTATTTTAATAATTTTGGTCTTAGTTATGTAATGACCTATCCTATTATTATAGCTTGGGTTAGGTGTAGTTATCCGAGTAGAGTTTTCCTAGGAGTAGAGTTAATGAAATCTTAGCTAGGGTTGTTTCTAAAAATATCTGGTATGGTGTGATCTAGATATCCCTTATGTTTTTTGGTTTAGAATTTAATGTTTTTGATCTTATTGTGTGATAGTAGAGGGCCACAGTTGTTTGTAGAAACTTTTGAAATAAAATTCTGATTAGTAGAACTTTGGTTATTGAGGTTGTCGCGTTGGGATTATGCTGTATTGTCGAAAATCCAGGTGTGTGTTACAAAATGAGGGAACTGTTGAAGGTCCCTTGAGTTACTATTTAGTAATGACTACTGCAGTCAGGTCACCACTGCGGCGAAGCCGTTGTGGCTGGTGACTAGCCACATTGGTGGCGTGTGTGAGAAAGGGAGACTGTCGTGGCTGGCTGCTTGGCCGCCATAGAGGGACCGTTATAGCAGTCAAATGGCCACTATAATGCATGATTCCCAATTTTATACCTTATCTCTAGCGATTGATAACTGATCTAGAACCAAGGGTGAGCACTACTCCTTAAGGCTGTAAGTGTTTGGGTAATGGTTTGGGTTAGATGATTCTCTCATCAAAGGGTTAGTGTGGATGCCACTCATGACTATTTGAGTTATGAAAAAGTTGGTATAAAAGCCTAGGTTTGTCAATCTCGTCGTACAAGAACATGTCTAGTAGAGTCTTGCGAAACAGTACATAGACATTTGTACTTTTCTTTTAGAGGCTACATGACACTAGGAAACTCTAACTTTTTCTTTCTTTCGTGCTATTACTTGATTCTAATTGGTATCGGGTGATCCAAATTGGTATTTCACTTCTTTCATTCTAATTCTAGCAGATGGTAAGAATATGAGCAAATAGAGCTAGAGTGGAGGCACTCAAACCGATTGTTGGGGCTACAGTTTGTGGTTGAGAATAGGTGAGGGGTGGATGAGGTAGAGAAATGTAACACCCCGTACCTTTCTAACCCTATTTGACGACATTAAATAATGTTTACTTAGGTGTCACGAGCTATAAGTATGTATTTGGTAATGTTAGTGATGGAGAAATTGAAATTTGGCCCTTGTATATGTGATTAAACTTGCATAAAAGGTGTTTTGCGATTTTCATGGCGCATTTGTGGGGTTAAAAAAAATGAGGCTAAGAGGACCTCTAAACAAAGTATATTGAGGCCAAGAAGTAAGTTAAAGAATAGGACTTGAAGTATCTAACCAAACCCGCGAAGAAAAGTCGAAAAACAAAATTTTCGAAAAAAATTAAGGAGGGGCGCGCCCAGGGGCGTGCCACGCCGCTCTGGGCTAAAATTTTTAGTCCAGAGGCAGCAAGGGGGCGCGCCAGGCAGCGTGCCGGGCTGCTTGTGCGCACCTTTCAAAAGTTGGAATTTTTCTTAAGTTCCAAGGGTGCTCGGGGACGTACCGGACCGATTTTTGCCACGTTTCTTCTACAACCATGAGAATATACATGAAATTAGTGAAATATTATATTGGTATGATACAATTACCCGAGGACGAATTTGGCATCAAAATGACGATTTTACCCCTATAGCCAAAATGGGTCATACGTGGCTAGAATCGCTTGTTTTTGGGATTGAGGCTACAAATATAAATCCCGTGAGTGGGAATATTGTTGTAACTCATATGAAATGAATTAAACATGAGAAATTATGGATTTTGTTGGATTAAGTGAATTGGGCCCAAAAAGGACCCAAAATGTGAAAGAAAACATGAAAGGCCCAATGGGTCAAAATGACCCATTCTTGCCTTGACTTGTCAATGATGGACTTAATGGCTAAGGATGACTTTAAAAGGTTATAAAAGGTGGCCAAAAATCAGATTTTAATTCATTGTACACACACATGCTTTTCTCTCATTTTCTAGAATTCTCAAGAACACTTTTTTTGGTGCTCTTCAAACCCTAAGGCATTTTTGGGCAAGATCATCCTTTTTCAAGCTTGGGTAAGTGCTTATTCTTGTACTTTAACATATTATAAGCATGATAGATTATATATATCATGTTGGTTATGCTTGGGAGTGTTGGACATGGCACTTTTGGTTTTGTGAAAAAGATGTGAAATCCATGGAATTGTAACTTGAATTATGACTTGTGCCTTTGATGAAAAAGCATGGTATGGACAAAATATAAACATGTATGGTGTTATTTTTGGTATTAAACTTGTTATTGTCTATAAGTGGAAATTGTGGGATTTTGACCGATATGTGTTATGGGTTGTATTAAGGTAAGTTGATGGATTAATTGTGATGTGGTATGGATAAGAAAGTGTAAAGGAGAAGTGTTGTGGTGAAATGTGTCAATTATCATGTATTGGTCAATGTTGGGAATATTATGGAATTTTTGGAATAATACTTTTATCAATGGTTTTGTCAAGGGGAAATGACATGTTAAAGCTAAACATGTGACTAATTATTATTTTATGCCATTATAAGGTAATTGGTGGTTAATGTTGGTTTCGTTATGAACTTGTGTTGTAGAGCAAAACACAAGAACGGAGAGGGACTATTGTATGCGCATCTAAGATTGTGTATTCGTATTAAGAATACAAGGTATGTAAGGTTATTCTTCTATATCCTTTTGTAGCATGTGGTGTTCACATTGTCATTTGATTCCGAAGTGCTCATTGTCCTAAAGTGTTCTATTCCAAAGGGGTTCTATAGTATTCCAACTAAGGTTGATATATATTGTTCTTCATATGTGTTTTCCTCTTAGACGAATTATGACCCACTTAGTTCTTATTTATGGACGGAAGTTCTTAAGTTGTCATATGTTGTAAAGCCTAAGAGAACTACCTCAACAAGAGTAGTGAGGTAAAGAGGACTTGTTGAGTTTGAATAGCATTATTCCAATCATGCCATGAACCAAAGTTCCAATAGAGTTATACACATGTCTCATATTCATGATTAATGTTCCAAAAGCCCAATAAGGTTATGTTCCACGGTTCCCATGGTGGTTATACTCATGTCCCTTGTTCATGGATTATGGTCCAATGGTTTCAATAGTGTTATGTTGTTATAATGTTATGTTTCTCACAATGTTTATTCACATACCTCTCACCCATTGGTTAATGATCCAAAGCTTCAAGGAAAGTTGTCATAACGTTGAAATCTCTAAAGGACCTATTTTCAAGAGAATAATAACATAAGAGAATCTATTTAATCTTGGATGACATTTTCCAATCATGTCTTGTTCCAAAGTCCGATAGTATGATGATTAGCCTTGTACCAATCTTGCATAAGTAAAAGTACCAATCTCATAAGGGTGATAAGAGAGGCGATGTGCAAGTTAGTATAATTATCCCTCATAAGTGAAGATGTGAATCTTATGAAGTGAAGTGAAGTGAGATGTGTATACAAATGTGAGCTTTAGTGTCATGATCTCTAATGGATCACTCTCATAGCTATGTCAAAGAAATAAGATTGTGAAGAAATAATGCACAAATGGTTACTTTATGTTATGGTTCATTGAAAATGGATTAAAAATCAAAAGGGTATATATTATAGCCCACTAAATGTGGATGTCCGGTATTATATATATATATTATAGCCCACTAAATGTGGATGTCCGGTATTATATTTATATATTATAGCCCACTAAATGTGGATGTCCGGTATTATAATTATATATGATAGCCCACTAAATGTGGATGTCCGGTATTATATTTATATATTATAGCCCACTAAATGTGGATGTCCGGTATTATAATTATATATGATAGCCCACTAAATGTGGATGTCCGGTATTATATTTATATATTATAGCCCACTAAATGTGGATGTCCGGTATTATAGTTATATATTATAGCCCACTAAATGTGGATGTCCGGTATTATATTTATATATGATAGCCCACTAAATGTGGATGTCCGGTATTATATTTATATATGATAGCCCACTAAATGTGGATGTCCGGTATTATATGTATATATGATAGCCCACTAAATGTGGATGTCCGGTATTATAATTATATATGATAGCCCACTAAAGGTGGATGTCCGGTATTACATTTATATCTTATAGCCTACCAAGGGTGGAGGCCCGGTACTAACTAATTGAGTGCACAGTAATGAAAATAGTTGTAAAGAGATGAGAATATATGCCTCACGTGCATAGATGTAAATAAACATGAAGATGGTTATAAGAAAGTGATAATAATGCGACTGATTGATCAAGTATTGAGACTAATAGAAGTAATGAACCTGGTTCCACATATTTTTATACGAAGGTATATCCATATTGATTATTCTCTTACGCTTAATTTCTTGGAAGTACTTATGTGCTATTTTAGTTTCATCTGGCCTTACATACTCAGTACTTTATTCGTACTGACCCCTTTTGGGGAACTTACCTTACATGCTGCAGGCTCAGGTGTTAGTAGATCTCTGCAGTAGGTGGCGAGATATCCGCAGATTATTGGTGAGCTCTAGTTGCTTCGGGGCTTCCCAAGTCACATGTGTTCATTAGGTTTTAGCATTTTGTAAGTATTGTATAGACATGGTCATGTATCTATTAGAGGCTTTGTAGACATATGTGGGGTATCGTGAAAGTAAAAGATGTACGTTCATTTTGACGAGATGGCCCTAGCGGCCAAGTTTCATAGATTGCACGTATTGCCATGACTTTCGCTAACGATATTTAATTACATGAGATAAAATGATATGCATACGCGAACATACATATGAGAGTACATGAGCAAAGATTGGTTCTCTCGGGCCTTATCGGCTTCGGGTGCCAATCACGCCTCGTTGGAAGTCGGGGCGTGACAAGAAAAGAGAACAACGCCCTCTAGGGGCAGGGCTCGGGGCACGTACCCCACTCAAGAAAAGTCAAAATCTCCTTCCCCGCCTGAGGATATTCTTGAGATAGCATAGTATGAGGCAATACCGATGTAGGATAAATCTGTTCATGATGAGGCAGCACCAGTTCAGAGAAGTGTAACTCTGATTCAGATGTCTTGTGACATGATTCAGTAAGTTCTGAGCTTTTTGAGTGGGTTGGTAGGAAATGAGACCATTTTGGCAGTCTCATAGTTCACATTCGAAAGTGTACCATGTTGTTGTTATGGTTTCTTGGATGGATGAGGCATCAAAAATGGGTAATTTTATGAGACAGGTAGTGTGTACGATGATGACTGATATGAGCATGATCTATTTTTCAAGTTTATCAAGATGAAGCCTTATATTTTTCATGGCACCGAGTTTGAGGATGCCTGCAAGTTCATAATTGATTGTCATGAGAGTCTTCACAAGATAGGAGTGGTTGAGAGGAATGATGTGGAATTCATTACTTTTCAGTTTCAGGGAGATGCCAAGATGTGGTAGAGGGCATACGAAGCGTGTAGGGCTGCAGGTTTACCTTCATTGACATGGACTTAATTTTACTCGGTCTTTCTATAGAAGTATATGCCTCATACCTTGAAGGACAAGAAGAAGGATAAGTTTACCAATCTTGAGAAGGGGAGTATGTCAATTGTGGCCTATGAGGCCAAATTTCATTCACTTTCATGGTATTCATCTTAGTTGGTGCATAGTGAGGAGGAGAGTATTCATCGCTTCATGAGGGGTTTGAACACAGGTCTTTAGAGTTCTGCTCTTTAAATAACATCTTCCAGTAAGTCCTTTGAGGATATGGTTGATTTTGTTAAGAAGGTGGAGGGTGTAAAACAAGAAAGTTATGCCAAGATAACAGGAAAGAAGGCCCGTAATGGGGAAACTTTAGTGGTTCCTATTCTAAGGGTTAGAGTTCATAGAGATACCCTACACGCCTCATTCAGTCAATAATATAGGTGTTTACTGAGGGTCCATCAGGGTCCAGTCAATCGTCTTCAAACTTTGGTGGTTATCTCACTTCATCTTTGTCATATTAGTGGCCCATCTTGGACCGTACATGTTATAAATGTGATGGGGTTGGTCATATTCAGAGGTATTATCCTAACTCTAGGAGGTCTATTCAGTCGGGCCAGTAGTAGGCTCCTGAGCTCTGACTCTAGTAGGTAGAAGAGGTGGTTGTAATGGTAGAGGACATCCATAGAGTGGGCGTAGTTGTCACCAGGCAAGTAGGGGTGGCAACCAGCCGAAATGGGGTGGTGGTAATACAGATCAAGGTGGTGCCCTACCCGATAGGGGCGATGCTCATACTAGTGATAGGGTCCATTTCTATACTTTTCCAGGCATGGCCGAGGTAGAGGTATTAGATGTAGTTATTATAGGTACTATTCTTATTTGTGACTGGATGGTCACTGTATTGTTTGATCCTAGTTCTACTTTCTTTTATGTATCTGTTGGCTTTGTTATGGGGTTGGACATGGTGTGTGATTTTGTTGATGCTCTTGTTTATCTGTCCACCCTTGTTGGTGATTCTGTTATTATTGATAGGGTTTATTGCTCTTATTTTTTTTATATTTATAGGGTATCAAACTTGGGCAGATTTAGTGATATTAGATATGTTGGACTTTGACATAATTCTGAGAATGAGTTGGTTATCTCCATATCATGCTATTATAGACTTTCATGCTAAGACAATAGTTGTGGTTATGCTGGAAATGGATAGACTTGAGTAGGAGGGTGACTATAATCCTGCTCATATGAACCTTATATCCTTCATTTGTGCCAAGAGATTGATAGGGAGGGTTTTTTTGGCTTTCTTGGCACATCTTCGGGACACTAGTGCAGAGGTCCCACCCATTGAGTCAGTTCCTGTGGTGTGTGAGTTTTAGGAGGTGTTTCTTGTGGTTTTCCTGGCATGCCACCAGACCGTGACATTGATTTCTGTATTGATCTAGAGTCGGGTACCCGTCATATTTTTTTTCCCCCTTATAGGATGGCTCCGGCTGACTTAAAGGAGCTAAAGGCTCTGTTGCAGGAATTTCTTGGTAAGGGATTTATCCATTCGAGTGCATCCTCTTGGGGTGCTCCTGTCTTGTTTGTGAAAAAGAAGTATGGTAGCCTGCGTATGTGTATAGACTACCAGTAGTTAAACAAGGTTACAATTCATAACAAGTATCCTTTATCTCGTATCAATGAGTTGTTTGACCAGTTATAGGGTGCATCAGTCTTTTCTAAGATTGATTTGAGGTTCGGATGTCGTCAACTTAAGATTCAATCGATGATATTCCAAAAACTGCATTCTGGACCTGGTATGGGAAATATGAGTTTTTTTTAGCATTAGCCCTGGCCATTTTTATGGGTTTGATGAATGGGATATTTAAGCCCTACTTGGATTATTTCATGATTGTTTTTGTTGATGATATCTTAGTTTATCTTAATTGTTTTTGTTGATGATATCTTAGTTTATTCTAAGGGTAAGGAAGAACATGAGAATCACTTAAGGATTGTTTTGGGCTTATTAAAAGAGAAGAAGCTTTATACGAAGTTTTCTAAGTGTGAATTCTAGTTGGCTTCTGCGACCTTTTTGGGGCATGTAGTTTTGAAAGAAGGGTTGATGGTAGACCCGTAGAAGATTGAGGCGGTTAAGAATTGGGCTAGGTCTACTTTTATAACTGAGTTTCATAGTTTTATAGGGTAGCCAGTTACTATTTCAGATTTGGGATAGGGTTTGCTTCTATTGCTACTCATTGGACGAGGTTGATTTAGAAGGATGTACTTTTTGTTTGGTCCTATGAGTGTGACAAAAGCTTTCAAAAGTTCAAGACCTTATTGACTACCGGCTTCTACTCTTGCCTTGCCTATGGAGGGTAAGGATTTTATTGTTTATTGTAATGCTTCATGTTCTAGTATAGGTGTTGTTTTTATGCAGGAAAAGAATGTTATTGTTTATGCTTTGAGGCAGTTGAAGATTCATGAGATATGTTGCAAATTAGAGGGAAAGTTTGTATGCCCCGTGTAGATGATTTGATTCCTTCTATTCTAGCTGAGGTTCATTGTTTTAAATACTCTATACATCTTGGTGCGACCAAGATGTATCATGATTGGGGAAGCACTATTGGTGGGGTCATATGAAGAGAGACATAGTTGAATTTGTGGCTAAGTGCCAGAACTGCTAACATGTGAAGTGTGGATATCAGAAACCTGGTGGTACTCTTCAGAGGATGACCATTCCTAAATGGAAGTGGAAAAAGATAGGCATAGATTTTGTTGTGGGTCTTCCCATGAATTTGGGAAAGTATGATTTGATATGGGTTGTTATGGATATGCTAACTAAGTCTGCATATTTCATTCTGGTGCAGGTAACTTACAATGCAAAAAAGTTAGTCAAGATCTACCTTAAGGAGGTTGTTCGATTGCGTGAAGTTTAGGTTTATATTATCTTAAATTGGGGTTCTCAGTTTACCTCTAACTTTTGGGAGAAGTTGTATGTATAGTTGGGTACTAGGTTGGATCTTAGTATAATTTTTCACCCTCATACCAATGGGCAGTCCAAGCCGATGATTTAGGTGTTGAAGGACATGCTTCGTGTGTATGTGATGAATTTTGGAGTTCATTGGGACTAGTCTCTACCTTTGGCAGAGTTTTCATTTAACAATAGTTATCATTCGAGTATCGACATGGTTCTATTTGAGGCTTTGTATGGAAAAAAAATATAGATCTCTCATTGGGTGGTTTAATGCATTTGAGGCAAGGCTGTAGGGTACTGATTTGTTGAAGAACTAGCTGGAGAAGGTTAAGTTCATCTAAGAAAATCTTGTAGCGGTTCAAAGCAGCTCAAAGCAGAAGCAAATGGAGTATGCAGATCGAAAGGTAAGAGATTTGCATTTCATGTAAGATGAGCAAGTGTTTCTCAAGGTCTCACCCATGAAGGGTGTTATGAGGTTCGGTAAGTGTGGTAAGCTTAGTCTATGGTACATTGGACCTTTTGAGATTCTTAAGAGTGTAGGGCCAGTGGACTATAAATTAGCTTTGCCTTCGAGCTTGTTGAGTTTTCATTTCGTGTTTCATGTGTCGATGCTTAAGAAGTACCACGGGGATGATAATTATATCATTCGATAGGATTCAGTATTGTTAGATAAAAAATCTCTTTTGTAAAGAGAAACCTGTTACTATACTTGATAGAGATGTCCATAAATTGAGGATTAAAGAGATTTCATCCATGAAGGTTCAGTGGAAGAACTGTCCTATTAAGGAGGCCAATTGGGAAACTGAAGCGGTCATGCGTAGCAAGTATCCGTATCCATTTAGGTAATTCCTTGTATTCTCTCTATTTTTTTCTTACTGGAATGTTGGGATGAACAATTATTTAATTGGTATATGACGTAACTACCCATCCCATTATAACAACATGATTAGGGTGCAGTTACCTGAGTAGAGTTTTCCCTACGAGGAGTGTTGATGAAATCTCAAGCTAAGGTGGTTTCTAATGAAAATCTGGTGTGGTGTGGTCTAGAGATCCCTTGTGTCTTATGGTTTAGTGTTTGATATTTTTGAGCTTATTGTGTTATAGTCGAGGGTCACAGTTGTCTGCAAAAACTTTTAGAATGAAATTTTGATTAGTAGAACTCCGGTTATTGAGGTTGTCGCATTGGGATTAACTATATTGTCAAAAATCCAAGTGTGTGTTGCAAGATAGCAGAAATATTGAAGCTCCCCCATGCTACTATTAGTGACTTCTATCGCGGTTTGGTCACTTCTATGATGAGGCAATTATGGCAGATGACTAGCCGTAGTGGCGGTGTGTGTGTGAGAAGGATGGACCAGCGGGGAGGGCCACTTGGCTGCCATAATGAGAAGCTATAGTAGTTATGTGGCCACTATAGCGGTCATCGGGTAGAATTAATGCTTGATTCCCGATTTTAGACCTTGTCTCTATCGGTTGACAACTGATCTCGATCCAAAGATGGGCATTCCTTCAGGTTGCCGTGGATCATCATATTGATGCTTGTCCTTTTTCCGAAAAATGAGGCTATCTTATTTGTTTTGGATATTTCGTAAACATGGTTTTGTTTTAGAGTTCTTGTACGATGACTTTCAGGTCTTGGGAATTGTAATAGTTAGTTGAGGTATTTTTTGCACTTAATACTATCTCTTAGTTTTCGAGATGTTTTATATTCTTGAGTGGATTAATTTATTACCTTGTCTTAAAAGTGGCTAATTGTTTGGGTAATGGTTCGGGTTATATGGTTCTCCTACCGGAGGATTAGTGTGTGTGCCATGCACAACCATTTGGATCATGACGAGTTCACTGTCCTATAATTATCGGGTTATCATTTAGGTCTCAACTTGGTTAGTTTTCTTATTAACTGATAACCTAATAACAATTGATTTAATTGGAATTATACCCTCACTTGACAAATTGACTTATAGAGTTAGGGTTTATTTTAGTTTATTTCTTATTCTCATGTAAGAGTTAATATTTCTTGCTTCATGATTTCTCTCAGTAGTGACACTCTACCCTCATGATTTCTCACTTCACTATCATAACTAAGATAGCCAACCAAACCCTATTTTTCCCTGCTCCTCCAACTTGTAAGTCTTAGTTTTGTTCAATAAGTTTTGTGAATTTCAGTATATGTTCTTTCTTTGTTGATTAGTACCACTTTGATTCTTTTATGGGTCAAGCACTTTTGTGGTCTTAATTTTCCAAGTTTCAACATAGTTATCTATTAAGTATTGGACTGAACCGGGTCTAAATGCTATGGAATGATTATCGATATTTGATATAGATAGTTGCAAGTAAAAGACATTTCTGGTGATTTCTTATATAATTAGTTTTATCTTTCAACCTGTAACACCCTCACAGTGATTTTCAACTTTTGGTGTATCTTGACTATTTTACACCTTTCCATAGTTATATTATGGTATTTATGGTCTGGGGTGTGGATGACACATTTTTTGAGGTGGTTGGTGGAGAATTTTGAGAGATTTTCATTTTGGAAGGCTTTGGAGTTGGAATAATAAACTTTGGTCAATATTTAGAGATTTAGGACTCGTATGGGAATTTTGTCAGTTCCATTAGCTGTGAAATGTCATTTTTGGGTTAGTAGCATCTTTGATTTGGGTCTAGAGGCGTTCGGATAGATTTTAAGAAGTTGGTTGGAAAGTTGAAAGTTTATGGTGTAGAGTTTGATCTAAGGCGTATTTATATGCCTTATTGCCAACTTTGAACCATGTTTACCTTAGTTTCGAGAGCAATAAGTATATATTTTGTATTGTTTTGATGGAATACTTGATATTATGCTAATAAATGAGATTAGACCCTTATAGGTGAAATCTGCGACTATTTGGAGTGTTTTTGGCGTGGAAAGCATGGCTTGGAGGAGCTACGAGTGAAGGATATTGAAGATAAGAGGCAAGCCAAAGATTTGAACTTGAAGAATCTAACCAAATCCGCAAAGAAAAGTCTAAGAAAGGAAGAAAAACGGAGTCTAAGAGAGAGGCGCGCCAGGCAGCGTGCCGGGCCGCTTTTGACAAAATTTTTGATGGCGTGGACAGCAGAGGGGCACTCCAGGAAGCATGCCAGGCCGCTCATGCACCACCTTTCAGGGGTAGATTTTTGACTAAATCCCAGACGCGCCGAGGGGCGTGCCGGGCCGCTTTTTGGCAATTTTTGCCCCGAGTTTTTGTCTATAAATAGGGCTTTTGGGTTATTGTATCATTATTCCATCTTTATTGGACAAACTTTGGGCATACAAATTAGGTTTAATACTCCTTCTTTTCAGTTTTGATTTAATTTTTATGAATTTCTATCAAAGTATGATGTTAAACCAAGTTATGAGTGGCTAAAATCCCTCATTCTTAGGGTTGAGGCTATGAGCATAAATTTCTAGTGTCGAATATTATTGGTTTTTGCGAAAGTTTATCAATTATTGGTTATTCTTATATTCTTGATTTTACTATTTTAATGATTGATCACCATTGAAATAAATTTATTGTCTTGAGAGGAGCTCGAGAGAGAAATCGAGAGATAGAACTTGGAATATAAGAAGTGTGATCTTTACTCGAGGAAGAGATTCCAAGAGATTGAAATAGTGTTAGGACCGAGAGGTACCTAATGCGTTGTGCTTGTTCAAATACGGGAAGATAACTTAGAGGCGTTAGAATTGGTTAAATCTATCCCCACTCAACGATGTAGTAAGGTTTCCAATTTCTAATAGAAGGTTATAGTTTGGAGACGAATATAATCATATTATTAACCTCGTGATCAATAACCAATATAAACGACTCAAATTGCTTAAACCAGTAATATTCGTACTCTAGAGAGGATGTTTGGAGTACCTTGACCCTGAGAATTTACTTTTTATTGACTTTTATATCATATTTGCAAAAACTGAAGTTACGGTAGTGAAAATAGTAGTTTATATTCCGCAATCATCTAATTTTTAGTAACAAATCCCTTTTCCTTTTCGCAACACTAGTTTTTAATTATTGTTTGACGCCTAATATTGATTTCTGTTGACGAAAGTCCCTTGGGTTCAATATCCGGCTCTTTTAAAGGAGCCATTATATTACTTGAACAATCACGTACACTTGCGTGTATAGCTGGGTCGCAACAAGTTTTTGGCGCCGTTGTAGGGGACTTTCAAATAGATAGATTTCAATTATTACGTTTTTACTCTAATTTTCAGCTAAGTGTTGACAACTTGATCTTATCTATCCTATTTTGCAGGCTTACTTCATCTGAACGCTGGCAAGGAACAAAGATTTGGTAACCCTACAGTCTGAACCTAAAAGATACTTCTATAGATTGAGGAGACAGGCTGCAGATTACCCAATCCCGCAGTTTGAACTGGCTGATGAAGGTATACGAGGTGATCCCGTAAGAATTGAAGACCCAGTTGTGGATAGACATGAGCCAGTAGTGATGGCAGCTAGGACAGTTCGCAATGTGGCAATCCCACTCGCTACTAATGTGACCTCCAGTATTCAAAAACCGGCAGCTGGAGGTAGATTTGAGCTTAAACAGAATATGGTGCAACTCCTGCACTCAAGTGGATAATTTACAGGTCTTGCTCATGAGGACCCGCAGAGGCATATCCAAAATTTTCTGGAGATCAGTGACACATATATTCCTGCGGGTGTGTCTTCGGATTATGTGAGACTAACTTTGTTCCCCTTTTCTCTGTTGGGGGAAGCAAGGAGGTGGTTAGATGCAGAGCCGGCGAATTCTATCACTACTTAGGATGATTTTTCTCAAAAATTCTTGATAAGGTTCTTTCCGTCCGGAAAGACAACAAAGCTGAGGAGTGAGATATTGAGTTTTAGACAGAGAGATGATGAAAATTTATACCAAGCCTGGAACCGATTTAAATCCATGTTGAGGGATAGTCCTCATCACCACCAAGCAAATGAAGTGTTGGTGCATACTTTTATTGAGGCTCTCGACCCCAACACTAAAATTCTACTTGATTCAGCTGCAGGTGGACAAGCTTTAGAGAAGACTTACGATGAATTATATGCTTTGTTGAATCATATTTTCCAGGGAAATCCAGATTGGCATGGTGATAATTCTAGAAATTCTACAAAGAAGGTTGCTGGGAAACTAGATGTGGATGCAGTCACGGCATTATCTGCCCAAATTTCAGCCATGCAAAACATGATGAACAATCACTTCAGCAGTCCGAATTTGGGGCAGCAACAAGCTCCCGTAAATGCAGTACAGCAACAGGTTTCTGTTTGGTGTGATGTATGCGGGAATGGGGACCATACCAGTGAGTTGTGCAGTGCAAATTTGGATTTCGTGAATTTTGTAGGTAATGCTTAAAGAGGAGGTGGTGCACAAAATTATGGAAATACTTACAATGCTGGGTGGAAAAATCACCCAAACTTATCTTGAGGAAATAATCAAAATCAGTATAGGCCTCAAGGATATGCACCACAATACAACCAACAGCAGGGTCAAGGTAATCAATTGGGTGCTAAGCCTGGAAATATGAGTGTGGAAGATATGTTGAAGCAGATTATGGCAGAGCAAGCTAAGCTGGCAGCAGATGTGAGGAACAATCAGTTGGCGACTCAAAATTTGGAGAAAAAAATTGGTCAGTTAGCAAATGCACAGAATACAAGGCCTCAAGGAGGTCTTCCAAGTGATACTGATCCTAACTCGAGGCGGGTAAGTGCTATTGTTACTTGTAGTGGTAAGAATTTAGAGGATACAGTTCCACCAACAGAAGAATTGGAGCCGAAAGAAGTTGTGATTGAAACCAAACAAGTTGACTCTGATAGAAGCTCCAAAGATGAAAAAGTGGTCCAAAGTGTAAAGTTGCCTCCTCCTTTTCCTCAGAAGTTCAAAAAGAAGAAGGAAGATGAATGCTTTGGTAAGTTCATTGAATTACTTAAACAAGTGCACATTAATTTGCCACTTGTGGATATCTTGCAAGGTATTCCAAAGTATGCTAAGTTTGTGAAGGATATTGTGGCAAACAAGAGCAGATTGACTGAGTATGCCGCAGTTACACTTACTGAGGAGTGCAACTCTTGCATTCAAAATCGTTTACCCACCAAACTGAAGGATCCCAGAAGCTTCACTGTAAAAATTACTCTGGGAGATCGTGTCTGTGCTCATGGTTTGTACGATTTGGGGGCTAGTATTAATCTGATGACCATTTTGATTTTCAAGGAGTTGGGTTTGGGTCGTCCTAAACCTATTAGTATTATTTTGCAGCTTGTAGATCAATCCGTGACTAGACCGGATGGTATTGTTAAGGATGTTCTGGTTCAAGTGGGTTCGTTAATCTTTTCGGTTGATTTTGTGGGGCTTAATTTTGAGCCTGACCTGGAAGTCCCATTTATTTTGGGGCATCCGTTTCTAGCCACAGGGGGTGCTATCATTGATGTAGCAGCAGGGAAATTGACTATGCGAGCTCATTATAAGGTGGAGGTCTTTGATGTATACAGGGCTTTGAAGCTACCAGAAATTTATGAGAACTTGTCAGCTATCATGGCTATAGTTTTGGCAACTGAAAGCATCCATACTTTGTCTACATATCCCGTGGAAAGAGTTTTGATGGGGCAAGATATTTTTGGTGATGCGAAAGCTATATAATTGGTGCAGTTTCTTGACCTTATGGGCATCTATGCCAAAGAGGGTGGATGGGAACCTTTAAATCGTCCACTTGGACCTCCACCCAAGCCATCAATTGAGGAAGCACCGAAGCTTGAATTGAAAGAACTACCATCTCATCTTCAATATGCTTTGTTAGGTGAAAATGAGACCCTTCCTATTATTCTTGCAGCAAATTTATCAAGGGAACAAGTTGATGCAGCATTGGTGATACTCAAACGAAGGAAGAAGGATATCGGATGGCAAATGTCTGACTTCCATGGTATTAATCTGGGTTCGTGTATGCATAAAATTTACATGGAGGAAGGGTATAGGCCGAGTGTGCAACACCAACGACGCTTGAATCTAGTAATGAAAGAAGTTGTAAGGAAAGAGGTAATTATGTGGTTAGATTCAGGCATTGTCTACCCTATCTCTGACAGTACATGGGTTAGTCCAGTCCAGTGTGTCCCAAAAAAGGGTGGTATGACGGTGATCACGAATGATAATAATGAGTTGATTCCTATAAGAACTGTGACTGGGTGGTGTATTTGCATGGATTATCGAAAACTAAATGATGCCACGAGGAAAGATCATTATCCAATCCCTTTTATTGATCAGATGTTGGATTATTTAGGCGGGCAGGAATATTATTGCTTTCTTGATAGGTATTCCGGGTATAATCAAATTGATATAGATCCTCAAGATCAAGAGAAGACTACATTCACATGCCCTTAAGACACTTATACTTTCAAGCGTATGCCCTTTGGATTGTGCAATACACCGGCTACTTTTCAGCGTAGCATGATGGCAATTTTCTATGACATGGTGGATGAGTTCGTGGAGATTTTTATGGATCAATTTTCAATCTTTGGTAACTCTTTCGAGGTATGTTTGCAAAACCTTGATAGAGTCCTTACTCGGTGTGAAGAAACTAATCTTGTTCTCAATTGGGAAAAATGTTATTTTCTTGTGACGGAAGGTATAGTTCTTGGACATAAAGTGTCAAAGCAAGGGCTCGAAGTGGATAGAGCAAAGATTGAAGTTATCGAGAAATTACCTCCACCTGTGTTGGTGAAAGGGGTGCTTAGTTTCTTGGGACATGCTGGGTTTTACATATGGTTAAATAAAGATTTTTCCAATATTGCAATCCCCATGTGCACGCTCTTAGAGAAAGATGTTAAATTTGTCTTTTTTGAGTCATGTGTGAAGGCATTTGAGATCTTGAAGAAAAAGTTGGTAGAGGCACCTATCCTTATTGCTCCGAATTGGGCTTTACCATTTAAGCTCATGTGTGATGTGAGTGATGTTGCAGTGGGTTCAGTTCTTAGGCAGCGGAAGAACAAGGTATTTCACTCAATTTATTATGTGAGTAAAACTCTTGATGCAGCCCAAGCAAATTACACGGTGACTAAAAAGGAGATGCTAGCTTTGGTGTACGCATTTGATAAATTTAGTTCATATTTGGTGGGTACTAGCGTCATTGTATACACAGATCCTGCTGCAATATGTTATTTGTTCAGTAAAAAAGATGCTAAGCCGTGGTTGATTAGATGGATTTTATTGTTACAAGAGTTTGATTTGGAGATTAAAGATAGGAAGGGGTCAAAAAATCAGATTGCCGACCACCTTTCTAGACTTGAGAGCTCGACACATGTAGCTCATGATGGGCGTATCTGTGAGGAATTTCTAGACAAGCAATTGCTAGTATTAGAGGTTGATAAGTTGCCATGGTATGTGGACATTGTGAATCTATTAGTGAGTGGGCTATTTACTCCTGATTCGAGTCCTCAACAAAAGAAGAAGTTATCGTATGAGGCACGTTCTTATATTTGGGATGAGCCTTATTTATTCAAGCAAGGGCCCAATCAAGTGGTGAGAAGATGTATTCCGGTCGCGGAGGTGAAACATGTGTTGGAGAGTTTCCACTCATCACCTTATTGTGGTGAACGCACAGCCCAAAAATTTTTACAATCATGTTTCTTTTGGCCTTCTCTATTTAAAGATGCACATGTGTTTGTGAAAAGTTGTGACCAATGCCAACGTATGGGGACGATTTCAAAGAGACATGAGATGCCTTTAACTAATATCCTAGAAGTTGAAATCTTTGATGTATGGGGGATAAATTTTATGGGCCCTTTTTCGAAGTCTAATGGGAATCAATACATACTTGTAATAGTGGATTATGTGTCTAAGTGGGTAGAGGTTGCTGCTTTTCCTACAAATGATTCTAAGGTTGTGGTGAAATTCCTTGAAAAACACATCTTCACAAGGTTTAGAACTCTAAGAGCTATTATTAGCGATGGAGGTTCACACTTTATAAATTATTAGGTGAAAAGTATGTTGGCTAAATATGGTGTTAGACACAAGGTTTCAACAGCGTATCATCCCCAAACAAGTGGCCAAGTTGAAGTATCTAATCGCGAGATAAAATAAATCTTGCAAAAGACTATGAATACTCAGAGGAAAGATTGGTCGCTCAAGCTAGATAATGCTCTTTAGGCTTATAGAACTGCATTTAAAACACCTATTGGGACTTCTCCGTATCATCTTGTTTTTGAGAAAGCATTTCATCTCCCGGTTGAGCTTGAGCACCAAGCATATTGGGCGGTGAAGAAGTTGAACCTAGATCTGGAGTTGGCTGGTAAAAGGAGGTTGTTGCAACTATATGAGTTGGAAGAGTTTCGTTTCCATGTGTATGAAAATGCGAAGATTTATAAGGATAAAACGAAGCGATGGCACGACGACACATTCTCCAACGCACTTTTAAGCCAGGCCAATTGGTACTACTGTTTAATTCTAGACTTAGGTTGTTTCCGGGCAAGCTAAGATCTAAGTGGAGTGGTCCTTTTGAGGTAAGTCACACAACTCCTCATGGTGCGGTAGAAATCATGAATAAAGGTGATGGTACCAAATTTCTTGTGAATGGCCAAAGATTGAAGCACTATTTTGGTGAAGATGTGAAGCGTAAGGAGGACGTGCTCCACCTTGATGATGATTGAGCCAAGCGTGGTCGAGCCGCGACATTAAACAAGGTGCTTGATGGGAGGCAACCCATTAATGTATTGTAATAGTTAGGAATTATAATGTAAAAATACAAAAAAGAAGAGTCGTGCCATGACCAATACTAAGGCGCTTGATGGGAGGCAACTTAGTTCTAGGATTTATTGTCTATGCAGAGGTACACAGAGTAGTTTGCCATGGAAATCCATGAGAAAAAGGTAAATTGGAGGATTGATGATCTTTTGAAGGTGCCGAGAAGGTAAGATATGCCTTGGCAGAGAGCAGGCGCGGCAGGTAGCGTGCCAGGCTGCTCCTGCCTAAAATTTGGTGGCCTCAGGCAGTAGTGTAGGACGGCACCTAGCGTTCCATGCCGCTACCCCCTTAAGTTTTGGGGCAACATATTTTTAAGAGGGCCACTCACCTACCCGACCCACCCCACCCCCTATCTTTTAAATCCCTAATTCCCTTTTAATTCTTCACAACCCTTATGCCCCAAAATCCGATTTTCTCCCCCACACCATCAAATTTTCTCCCTTAATTTTCATTTCTCTTCCTACACAAAGCACGAATCTCCCCTTCTCATCTTGGGTTTGTGATTGCAAGACTACATTAAAGCTACCAAGGTATGTTTTCTTTAAGCTTTCTCTCTCTAGATTGCTATGAGAATGTTAAAAAAATTAGGGATTCTTGAAATTCGAATTTGTGATGCCCTGTATGTTCTTTGTAGTTTTATTTGATTATTATGCTATAGTTGGAATTTATGGGGTGTCATGAAGATGAACTTGAAGTGCAAGTGAAATTGTTCTTATTAATTTTGTTTTTAGTTGAATAACTTGCAAGTGGGTTTAGCTTATATGGTAGTGATTGAGAAAATTGCTTGTTGTAATTATTTGATATAACCCATATATTGTTGAAAGTGCATGGAACTTGTTTGAATTCTTGAGTAAAACAAGTAAGCCATTCTATTGATAATTATGGGAATGTGGAACTTATGTTGGGGAGGATGAATTTGTATATGGGTTGGACTTTGTAATTGGGCATTAAGTGAAGTGGGGAAGTCTAAGTTTCCTCACACCCATATATTTTGAATTGATGCTAAGCAACTAAGTGTGGGGTGGCCCTTATAGCCAACACACATTGAGTTGGATTGGCTATCTTTACATAGGTAATTGACATACTTATTTGAACTTTGTCACAGGTACCATGTTGGAATCTAATGTGGCAGCTTTAAGTTCACACAAGCGACGACGGTCAGGAAATAAGGTTCCAGCGGCTTCCCCAGTCCCTAAAGGCCAGAAAAGAAAGTACGGGCTAAATGCTTTCTCTAGTGCCGGCAAGAATTGGTATAAAAGTCACCCCGAAGCCAAATACTTTGCGGATGAGTGTATTGATAGGGCCAGTCTAGCTCAGACTCACCCTAAAATATTGGATCGAATTGTGAAATTGGGTATGGGTTTCATCTTTGACAAACCAACGGATTGCAACATTCATCTTGTGAGGGAATTTTATGCTAATTGGAACCCCGATACACCTACCAGCTCGGTGGTTGTATGAGGGTCGGATGTTATACTGGATTCCCTGGGCCTCAATGGGTTATTGGGAGCACACACTCGGGCTAGTACCCACGACCTCCATAAGCTGAATGTTAGGCCTCCCTATGTAAAAATTTGCCACACACTTTGTGGCCAACGTTCGATAGCAAGATGGCTTCGCCACCACAAAAAAGGGTAACACATGAGTCTACCCTATGCTCATTTTAATAAACAGGGGAGAATTTGGTTGAATATTGTGTGTTTTTGCTTGAATTCGGGTTGCCACATGACAGAGGTCACTAGGGACCGAGTCTGTTTGGTGTCTGCTTTAATGATCGATATTGAAATTGATGTGGGTTCTGTGATATTGTAGGCTATGCGTTGATCTCGTCTACAAGGAGGCCTTCGATATGCTTTTGGAGGTGTATTAACTAAATTAATGCGAGCATTCAAAGTGGCTGAGGAGGAATTTGATTATCATCCTCCTTTGGTGACGACACCTGTTGATGCCACCCAAACCAAAGCACCTGAGCGGCATGCTCGTAATGATGGGATCTTAGCCCGTATGTATGGTTTGGAGATGCTACGACATAGGATTGGGGATAGGCCCTCTACGGAAGATGATCAGAGCCTGGTTGAGAGGGATTATCCTCTTAATGAGCATGCCATGGCATTGTTGCGGATTGGGCTAGATTTTGTTGAGCCTTTGGATGATGATGTCCCCACAGATGAGAATGATCGCCAGCCCAATTCCGATGATGACGAGGTGGAAGCGGATGATACACCGCTAGCAGTCTGTGGGGGCCAGAGGATGACGACTTCCTCGACTGACCAAGGAGCTCCTTACACCCTACTCTTGCCTTGTTTCATTTTTGTAGCATTGGGGACAATGCTCATCTTTTAAGTGTGGGGTGGGGTGTTATGGGAGTCCTTTTATATGTGTATGTGTGTGTTTTTAGTTATTTTATTTTGGGTTCCATAGCCTTTATTTTTGGTTTTTTTACTAAGGATAGTCCCTTTGAACCGTAGAAAAACACAAAAAGATTTTTTTTTTTTTAGATTGAGTCTCTTTTAGTCATAGTATTAGGATCTTTGCTCTATGATGGATGGATGATGACCGTCTTAAGAGCAAATTAGTCATGTTGTTGTCGGGTGTTCTTACTTGCTATGTAATTGCGCGCACACATCTGGTATAATTGTGGAACATGCTAAGTCATATGATAGCAAGTGTTGAGACATCTAATGCTCACTTAGTTAACTTGATAAGTTGCTTAATATTGAACTCGTATATGACTTCGTATAAATTGTATGGTGAGCCTGCTTGAGTTAAACATGTGTCGTGTGTGAGTGAGTTTTTTGTGTTATTCTATATGCATATTGATGTCTAGAACTTGCTCGGTGTGTTTGCAAAGCGAAATAAAGGGTGTTGAGTTTAGGAGATGATATAGGCATTTCTTTAATAGCCATATTTTATACCTACTTTTTTTACCCTTTTTGCATGATCTTAGTTAGCCCCGTTGAGCCTGTAACCTATTCTTTGGTAGTCTTATATGTAGCTTAATCCTTTTCTTTCAATTAACCGTAATTTGATCCAAAATTCCTAAGCGCTTTAGTTGAGAAATTAAGATGTTAAGGAGTGTAAAAATTGAAGAAGGAAAAAGTGAAGTTGAAGCTCCAAGTAAATAGCTTTTGGATGTGTGAAGTTTATGTGTTATTGGTAGGGAGTAATGTCATGAAAAGAGAAAAATTGACCAAAAGAAGTGAATCATGTGTTGATAGCAAATACTCCTTGCCCAATATGCATAAGCTAGCTTAAAAAGATGGGACAAAACAAAAGAGAATTGGGAGGACAAAAGTGGTGTAAAATAGGTTGGTTGAAGGTGATCTTAATGTAATTTGTAATGTATTAAAGTGCTTAAGGAAGATAATCACTACTCTTGACCAAATAGTTCCTACCCATCCCTTAGCCTACATTACAACCCGTAAAGTCCTACTTAATCTTGAGCTTTGACATTCTACTATTAGTGGAGTACTACACTAAGGGCAAGCTTATGGTTCATCTTTTGTTGTATGCGAATTCTTTTCAAGAGTGAGAGAACTTTTATTTATGCACCCATTCAATAGTTACTTTGAAAGATTTGTGTGAAATATTGGGTGATTCTCTTGCGGTGAGGGTACATGTTTAGCAAAGTGTGGTGATCTATTTGTAATGTTTCGTGCATGAATTCGCAACTAGTAAAGTTGTTTTGTAAGGATAGATCGTTTTAATTTGCTATTCACTTGTTAGTAATGTTAGTGTGTTAAGTGCATAATGCAATGAATGTGGTTGTGTAGCTATGCAGGAATACCTAGTGTGTGTCGGTTGTCTAAAGTCGCTTTGAGTTGAGTATGGTTATTGTTCGAGGACGAACAAAGGTTTAAGTGTGGGGTGGTGATCTAAGGCATATTTATATGCCTTATTGCCAACTTAGAACCATGTTTACCTTAGTTTTGAGAGCATTAAGTATATATTTTGTATTGTTTTGATGGAATACTTGATTATGCTAATAAATGTCATTAGACCCTTGTAGGTGAAATTTACGACTATTTGGAGCTTTTTGGTGTGGAAAACAAGGCTTGGAGGAGCTACGAGTGAAGGATATTGAAGATAAGAGGAAAGCCGAAGATTTGAACTTGAAGAATCCAACCAAATCCGCAAAGAAAAGTCGAAGAAAGGAAGAAAAATGGAGTCTAAGAGAGAGGCGCGCCAGGCAGCGTGCCGGGCCGCTTTTGACAAAATTTTTGATAGTATAGACAGCAGAGGGGCGCGCCAGGTAGCATGCCAGGACGCTCATGCACCACCTTTCAGGGGCAGATTTTTGGCTAAGTCCCAGGCACGCCCAGGGGCATGCCGGGCTATTTTTTGGCAATTTTTGCCCCGAGTTTTTGTCTATAAATAGGTCTTTTGGGTTATTGTATCATTATTCCATCTTTGGTGGACAAACTTTGGGCGATTTCGGGCATACAAATTAGGTTTTCCTTCTTTTTAGTTTTGATTTAATTTTTATGAATTTCTATCAAAGTATGATGTTAAACCAAGTTATGAGTGGCTAAAATCCCTCATTCTTAGGTTTGAGTCTATGAACATGAATTTCTAGTGTTGAATATTATTGGTTTTTGCGGAAGTTTATCAATTATTGGTTATTCTTATATTCTTGATTTTACTATTTTAATGATTGATCACCATTGAAATAAATTTATTGTCTTGAGAGGAGCTCGAGAGAGAAATCGAGAGATAGAACTTGGAATATAAGAAGCGTGATCTTTACTCGAGGAAGATATTCCAAGAGATTGAAATGTTGTTAGGACCGAGAGGTACCTAATGCGCCGCGCTTGTTCAAATACGGGAAGATAGCTTAGAGGCGTTAGAATTGGTTAAATCTATCCCCGCTCAACGATGTAGTTGGGTTTCCAATTTCTAATAGAAGGTTATAGTTTGGAGACGAATATAATCATATTATTAACCTCGTGATCAATAACCAATATAAATGACTCAAATTGCTTAAACCAGTAATATTCGTACTCTAGAGAGGATGTTTGGAGTGCCTTGACCCTGAGAATTTACTTTTTATTGACTTTTATATCATATTTGCGAAAACTGAAGTTACGGTAGCGAAGATAGTAGTTTATATTCCGCAATCATCTAATTTTTAGTAACAAATCCCTTTTTCCTTTTCGCAACACTAGTTTTTAATTATTGTTTGACGCCTTATATTGATTTCTATTGACGAAAGTCCCTTGGGTTCAATATCCGGCTCTTTTAAAGGAGCCATTATATTACTTGAACAATCACGTGCACTTGCGTGTATAGCTGGGTCGCAATAGAGTTCATTTGGGTCAACATCTGTTGATACTGATCTCTGTTAGAAAATCTGACAATTTCTTTGAGCCCAAAAGTCATTTTTAGGCTAATAGCATAGTCAGTTTGTGTTCACGGGTTTCGAAAACTCTTTGAGGGTCCATTCAGAAGATTTTTTATCATTCCCTTCAGCTGGGTTATTGTTAACTAGTGTAGCTACCATTCCTCCACGTTTACGAAGCCCTGGCTGTGTTAGCGAATGAGGGATAATTTTAGTCATTGCAAACGAGAGGTGGGGTCGTATTCATGAAGAAGGTTTAGTTTGGGTTAGGAGATCAAGTATGATTTATTTATTGTACACAAGACCGGACCCCCGTGAACATGATGGATCCGGGTTAGACTTCTTCATGAATGCGACGGCAGTCCCACTTTTGTGAAGAAGGATTTTACCAAGCAGATATTAAATTCCATTTTCGGTCCAAAATGTCATAACTAAATTTTTGAAGCTTGGGAACTCATTTTTAGGAGATTCAAAAGGTAATTTTTCATGATTTCTTCACTAGGTATGATTCTTATACTACTTTTACACATTCCCTAATGATTTTTTCATGATTTCATTTTCAAATCTTTATTTTTTAACTTGAAAATTTGGGGATTTTTGGGTAACATTAAAGAATGATAAATTGATGATTTCAAGATCAATTTTAACTCTATTTCTGATAAAATTTCATATTTATACTCCTTAAGTTATCGAACGTGATTTTCAAATAAAATTTCAGTTTTGCCTTTGTGGGCTCGGGGTCGACTTTTTGGACCCAAAATTTAAGTATGACAATATAGGTGTCTGTGGTTTCGTTTTCTTATATTGAATACATATTTTTTCAGATTGAGTTCATGTGTAGGCTATTCAGAAGAGAAAAGCTTTGATTTGTTTGCAGATCTTTTTTTAAGACAAGTTGAGGTTCCTTTGACTCTTTCAAAGTGAATAAATAAAGTATTTTATCATTTCTTATTGACTTCCGTATTTATTTTGGATGGTTGGTAAGATTTCTCCTAACTAGGTGGATTTAGAGTAGGTGCCCACGTGATCCAGCTAGTTGGGTCGTGACAGTTGGTAATGGAGCCTAGGTTACCGGTCTCTTAGTACAAGAGCAAATGTCGAATAGAGTCCTGCGAATTGGCGTGTTGATGTCCACATCTAATCTTTGGGGAGCTATGAGACATTCTAGGAAATTGTTTCACTTCTTTCTCTCTTCTCGTGCGGTCTATATGATTGTTTGTATGGGTTTAGTCTACTTGGTGTCTCATCGAGGCAAATAGATGTTGCTTGACTCCATTTGGAATGTCACAAGCAAAAAAATTGGAACCGAAAAGGTTCCAATTGGTATCTGACCGTAAAGGTTGTGTAAACTCTTGGATAGTTGGCTAGTGGTTATCCACGAAGCGAGTAAAGTAATAATAAAAAGGGCTTGTTTATATAAGTGGAACTTTGGAAATTGGTAGTTATGTGAATTATGACTACTTAATGATTATGGATTTCATGAATTGTGAAGAGTCATAACTTGTTTCTATATTGATAGCTGAAGGCCCTGTTGCTATATGGTTAAAGTGGAAACTATTTGCAACATACTAGGCATGGACTTACCACTGGTAAAATCGTAAGGGGAAAAATGGTTTATGATTGTGGAAACTCTTATTCAATGCAGTTGGTATGTGAATAAGGACCATGGAAAAAGGGATATTGTTGCTTAATAGCGGGAATTATTGCAAGGAAAATTTTTGTTGTGATTCATAACTGTAATTTAAAGTAATGTGATGCTAAGTTGTTGTTTTATGAATTGTTGGGTTCGGTCTTGGGATTATAATGTAGACCATAGTGCAATTTCATATTCTATTGATAATACAGGGAAATGAGAATGAGGGAAATTGCAGAAAACTAAAAAATTTCTGGGTTGCTGCTATTGGGCCGCCATAGCGGCATTGACCCACTACAACAAGCCCACAGCAAGAATTTTTCCGCTATAGCGGCATCATGGTAGTGGCGTGCAGGCTATTATAGCAGGAAGGGCTAGGATAGAATCTCTGCCCTGTTTTCCCTGTTTTGGTTTCTATTCTCAGCTTGTTTTATTCGTTAAATTAAGCTATGAGCTACCACGTGATCTTTAGAAATAGCATATAGCAAGGTAAGAAATATGCATTTAAATATTAATTGTTAAACACTAGCATCCATGTGCAATAAAATAAAAGGAAAAAGGAAAGGAGAATATTATTTGTTACATGCCCCAAATAGGGGCAACCCAAACAAGTATCAATATGTGAAAATGGGGGGACTGAGCTGATATGCACCAGAGGCCTAGCTGGATGCCCTGTCATTATCACGGGCTATCGGATTGAGGCCTTTTTCTTCTGCATCACTCAGGAAGGAGAACTCCTACATGTTCTCCTGCTTCAGCTGGGAAATCTCCTTGTTAGGGACTGCACACCTGAACATAACCTTTACAGCCTTCCACATCCATGAGAGCATGTGGTCCCAGGAGCGCCTCTTCCTCTTCTTCTCATCAAGCTCCTTGTGGAGCACTGTAAATTCCTAGAAAGTGGGAGGTGGGGCTGTGGAGCTGGAAGGGGTTATAGACTAGGGAGGCAGGTAGGTGTGCTCCATATATCTCCTTACAGCAGTTAAGTCTGCCTTTAGGCGACTGCTGGAGATTTGAGACTGGTAGGGAGGGGAATCATCATCATCGTCCTCCTCTATGGCCTGACTTCTTTCGGCCTCACCCACTTTTTTCTTCTTTTTACCCTTGGACGAGACCACCTTCACCTTGAGGGGATAGAAGGGGATGTCCATCTCCATCTCTATGTCAGCATCCTCCTTGGGCACCTCGACGCTCTAACACATTTCAAAGACCAGACCAGGAAGGTAGGAGCCTTTTTTGTTGACCAGATAGAAGTTCTTCCACTCCATCACTATCTATGCCCCCACGTTCAGCTATATACCCCGTATGGCACATACTACTACTAGAGCCTAAAGGTAGGTCAAGTCAAAAATGTTGCCCAATGGAAAAATCCTCAGAGATACCAGGTTTAGCCACCTCCTAACATCAGCTGTGAAATACATTCTCCTACTCTCCTCAGTAGTGGGATAATATATCTGGTCCCTCTTTTTATTTACAATCATAGTGTCCCATAGCCACTTCATATCCATCTCCTAGGCCTTAGCTAGGTAATCGGCATTGGAGATATTCGACACCCTGAGCACTTTATTTATCATAGCAGCATCCATGGAGACATCCACTCCCCTAATACGGATGATGGAGTTGGGATCTTCCTAAAGCATGATAGCGAGTATAGAATAGAACTACCTAACCCAGCCCAAGACCCTAGATGGAGGAGCCTCCACCAGTGGCATCCAGCCAAACTCCTAGAGAGGATTGTAGAATATAAGAGCCTTGGTCGCCAACCTTTCATCACAAAACCCCGCTCATCGCAGAATCCTATTTTGCGGTAGTCCAGAAACCTCTCTCGATAATTTTTATTGGGAAATCTCATGAAGGCGGGGGCATCTTCTTGGTTTTCGGCCATTAGGGGTAGTAGATCTGTAAATCATTATAAGAAATCAAGTTAGAACTAATAAAAGTATCAAGAAAATCGAATTTTAGAAAAAGGCCAAGTCTGGGTTTTGACTGGGAGGCTACTGCCTTCAGCCTTCAGCTATAGTGGGATGCATCCCGCTACCACGAGACCGTTATAACGGAAATTTTCCCACTATATTGGGATGAGGCTGCCATAGTGGCCTTCATCGTCCCCAAACTCCAAGGGGTACGTCAATGGCGCCCCTTTGGAGAAAAGTCCCATTTTTGTCATTCCAACCCTAGATCAGTGTAAGAAAAGTATCCTAGAACTAGTTTGTGCAAAAATTTGGGCATGACAACCCCTAAAACATGCCCAAATTGTCAAAACCAAAGTAAGAATAACCTTTCGTATTCCTCACTATTTCGAGACCAATATGGCCATGAATTCCATATTTCTTACACCCAGAACGCTATGGAAGCGTTGTAAATATAAGAGAAGCAACCATGCTTCAACATTTTGCCCAAAGCAATCCTAATTTTAAAATTCTAAAACCAACCCCAAAACCTATCATATTTCTATGAATTCAATCTTACATCATGCCAAAATGCGAGTAACGAAGTAAAGAGTTGAAGTTTAGTGATAATTACTTTGTTTCCAATGTCAGAAGAAAAGTCATCGAGGAGAAAGGGGAGTTTTTGAGTGAGAGGAGGGAGAAATGGGCGTGAAACCCATTTCTCACCCCTATTAAACTATTTGCTCCTGTTATAATGGCCCACTCCTGCTATAGCGATGCCACTATAGCAGGAATATTCCCGCTATAGCGAGATCCAATCTCCCGAGGTGCAAAAATTTTTTTCATTCGTCGTGTTTGAATTCCTTCTCTTTTGATAAATTAGAGAGGCCCCAGATACCTTAGGTACTCAAAAACATATTGCTTTGAGTAGTCTCATTCAACCTATATGTGTTTATTTCTTGAAAGAGCGAGTTGTAACAAAGTGCAGTTCAAAAACTTAGAATGTCAGTTGTAATAGACTCAGTGACTTAGGTAAATGGTGTGCTTGCATAATTGATAAGGGGACATAAATGTCCAAGTAAAATTTGTTTCATCCTCTTCCTCCTGTGATTATTCGGGGATGAGCAATGGGTAAATTGGTATCTGTTGTAACGACCTATTTCGTCATTATTAAAGGCACCTCGTCTATAGGTACGGGGTATGGGTATTTTTAAGAATTTGGCCCCAAGCTTGTTTTAATGGACTTAGCTAAAAAATTTGGAATTTGAATATTTTGGGTCAGGCTGATATCATCCAGCTATAGCGGGAAAATCCGCTATAGTGGCACCGTAGTAGCGGTCGCTCGGCCGCTATAATGGAACGCTAAAGGCAGAAATCATGCCCTGATATATTTTAATTTCTTTCTCCTCTTTAGTTGCAAAGGAATGAAAGAGGCTTCTAACCCCCCCCCCATCGGGTTGCCTCATAGCCTTGAAGCAATAAAGAGGAGGGATTTCACTTGAATGGGGTAAAACCCATGGTTTTCTCACGGAATTCATGCCGAAAATCACTATCACGGAGCCAGAAACTCGCATTCATGCATCCGTAGCAGTTGTTTGGTGTCTAGGTCTGCTATGTTTCACTGAGTATTTAGATCTGGTTAGAAAGCATAGGCATGACATAGATTGATGTAAGATTTCATAGTTAGGCCATCAGACACAGTGTTGGGATGGATAAAATGGGTAATAAATTCAGTTGTTTGGATGGAAATTTTTTGTTAGATGTGAAAGTATGAGCTGTAAATTAATTATTATGCTTGTTGTTAATGTTGTTCATCCATGTATGGTTATAAATGGTATTGTACCCAATAATTGATTTAGAGCTTAATAAATGCCTAGTTAAAGGAATGTTAGTCTTGACTAGGTATTAGCGTTGGTGGGTTTCAAAGAACCTCTGATGGTAACCAGAGAAATGACAATCGTAGACTAGGTAGCATTGCTATGATTGGTAGTAGTACACCTAAACCATTCAGATCTGAGTTAAGGCCACAAAAGTAGGAGGAATGCTTGATGTTACTGAATATGAATTGATAAGGCCTGAATTATAAGTTATTGGTTAGCCTTCGGGGTTACTTGTGTTTTTGTGTGTTAAATAATAATTGTTGTTTACATGAAATGATTTGTTTGGGTATTGACCAAGTGTTGGAGCGGTCTACCTGTTCGTTGCATGCTTAAGGTAGGTGATGGTTTAATGTAGTTGAAATCCAACTTGGTTTATGTGTGCATGATAACTATGCTTTCGTATTGCTTGTTACAATGCATGTTCAAAGAAACGAAATAACTAATTGATATTCTAAGTGTTAATCACATGCAATGAACTTATATGAAAAGCTTGTTGGTTTTTACAAGTGTCATTACTATTATCGTTATGGTTGTGATTGTTGTGATATCTATTGATATTGTGGGATGTACCGGCATTCAGACATCTTTATGGGATTGGTTGGTATAAGGTTGGTAGACACTTCATGTCTGGGGCTTGGTACATGGACAAGAGCTCGTCCCCTGCATGTCATGGCTAGTGGGAAACCATATGACCCTTAGTATATATGTACAAGGTACAGGTGAGTGTGATGGTTTCTTGAGTGAACTGGGGCTATGTGTTGATTGTTATATTGGATCCTTGAGTGAACTGGGCTTATGCGTTTACATATTATATTTGGTTTCTTGAGTAAATCGGCATTCATGATTATTGATATAGTATGTGTTGGAATGGATCCTTGAGTAGTCCGAATTAAATTACAATGATTTGGTACTCTTTTCAATGTATATTTACTTGTGTAATTAAGGTATGGATAACATATTGTGTTAAGTTATAGTTTGTTGACTTGGAGTCTTGCTAGTAGTCATGGTTAGATGACTTGGGGTCTTGTTGGTAGTCATGGTTTTGACTTGAGTTGCTATCTATGTTGACTTATACTTGATTAATCTCTGGGGTGCGGTTGAAAAGGGTTAAGCGTGCTTAATAAATACAAGTTACTTAAAAGGTGTTCATGAGTGTTTTAGTAGTACGGTTATGGTCATTAACCTAAGGTTGACACTATTGAGATTGGGCAGGTAGTGGTTTGCTATATTGTTATTTCATTCCCCTTAGCCTTGCTTGAAACTCTAATTAAGAGGGTTGTTAAGGTTGGGAACCATTAAGTTAGGCATGGTAGAGCTGTAATTGAAGGTGTGTTGAGGCCTGACTTGACTATATGGTGGGAACTTAGTGCACTAGGGTTGAACCTGGTGTGGGAATTGAATTATAGATAGTGTGCATAAGAAAAGACTATAGAGGTAAAAGATTAATGAAGAAGGGACCTTGACTGAACAACTCTTAAGTTGCATGTTTCTTTTTGGATATTTATATGATGTTTATGTGATTTAATTTGGGTCGACCAATGATGCTTACTAGTACATGTTGTTTGTACTAATACTACTCTTGTTATACCCTTTTTTGGGGTATAGTCTGGTTGCAGGATCAATAGTTATCTCATACTTGACGTGGTAATGTTCTCTAGCAGCTTTTATTTTGCTCATATGGTGGAAGCTGGGTCATGTGAAAAGTTTTGTGTCTTCTCTTAGTAGCTCTTATACCTGTTTAGACTAGGTCAATAAGGGAAAGTATTCAAATGTGTACTTCAAGTTTTGGTAAATTAAATGTAATAAATAAAGTATTTTATTGTTTCTTAGTGACTTCCGCATTTATTTTGAATGGTAGGTAAGGGTTCTCTTATATAGGTGGATTTAAAGTAGGTGACCACGCGATTCGACTAGTTAGGTCGTGACATTTCCTCTAATTGTTGATAAAGATATGATGATTTATGTGGAAAGAATAACTAATTGATCACGATGGTTTGTATTGAGCAATTAATTGAAGGCTTGAATAATGGTTTGAGGCAAACGATTGGAGATTGGGGCTTAGTGATCTTTTTTTAGTATAATAAATTGTTGAATATGCTAGTTGATGATTGTACTCCCATTTGAAAAGTTGAGCCAGTGTTGGTATATTCAATTTGGCATGTGATATGAATTGCTTTAGTTAATTGTACTATTGATTTGGGATTGGAGTTTACACCTGCACATCATACATTGCATTTCATTGGGATCGCAGTTGCATGCCTTTACATATTATATATATATATATAATATATATAATATATATAATATATATATATATATATATATATATATATATATATATATATATATATATATCATTGGGGTCGGAGTTGTACACTTACATTTATTATATTTCAGGGATCGAAGTGTGCACCTCACATATTTTTTATATATACATATTATTGAGATTGAAGTACACATTGCATAGTAAATGGACCTCATAAGTCCCCCATGGGTCCCAACTAGTTGTACAAAGCAATGACTGTAGACACAGAATATGCATTGCATTCATTCATACATTTCTCCTTACTCGTGTTGTACATGGTACCATTTGATGATTATGTGCTCTTTTGTGGAAGAATATGTAAAGTGATTATTTGATCTTATTGATAGTTGACTTCATGACTATACTTACATTGGTGATAGGATGTCGATAGTTAAAAATGTTGTTTAATCCTGGATGACCTTTTTGGGGGTGATACTTGTACCGTGATATATTTAGCCTTGATATGTGTTTTTCTGTTAGACTTGAGAGGCTTTTCTGAGTGCAGGCATAATTTTAACTTGGATGGTTGGTTAGGTGGTTTTTCCACCACTTAGAATTAGGGTCGATCAATGACGTTGCTAAATACACGTGCTCCTGTACTCGCTCTTGCTATTTTTCTGTACCTTACATACATGTACTAAGTTAGTGGCCCCCGCTCGTTGAACATTATTGTATAGGTGCTACTTTCCAGGGCTTCTGAGGAGTAGCTTCTGGTTCCATATACTCTCAGATCCTTTATCATATTCTAGTCTTATATACTTCTTTCGCATGATAGACACTTTTGGAACTTTTTTGTATTTTCGGATGCTTAGAGGCTTGTACTAGTGACAACCAAACCTGAGAGGTTGTGCTAATTTTGTATCTCCTTCTCATGGTTATTTTTGGGATTATTTTTTTCCTTTTTTCTTTCGCATTTGTTTTTACTTTGAAATTTGTATTGGAATGAACTATAGGCTTACCTATTATGGAGGGTATGATAGGTGTCATCACGATGCCAGTTTTGGGTCGTGACATGTCTATGGTTTTATTTTCTTATCTAGAATGTGTATTTGATCAGATTGAGAAATTGGATTTTAAATTCCCAGAAACTGAACAATTATATAGTCAAAGGAAAACTCATTCTGAGGCTCTACAGAAGGATAAAACTTTAATTTGATTTTTGGACTTCCTTTAAGGCAAGTTGATACTTTCTTTGACTCTTTTTCAAAGTGTTTACGTACTAGTTGATGAGGAAGTAATGAGGAAATGAAGGTTCTGTGTAGATAAGATGATGAGCATCTATGTGGGTATCAATGTTATGTGAAGGGTTAAAAGTAATTGATTGACTTGTTTGGACTGTTTTGTCTTACTCTTACTAGTATTGGTTATCATGAAATGTGACTAAAAGTACTTATTGATGATGCTAGTAGATTATTTCTACTCCTTGTGAACATGATTCCAGTAAATTAAGAAAGATTAGTGATGTTGGGACTTACTGCCTATGATTATGATTGAGAATTGTTTTATCCCTTTTTGGAAAAACATTGGTTTTTGACTTTTCAAACTATTTCAAAACTTTAGAGAAAATTTCGAAATAATTTAAGAAAATACAGTCGCCACTTGATTTTTTATAGAAAAGATCAAGAAAAAAACTTAAAGAATTTTAAAGACTTGAAAACAGAAACAAATCTTTAAAATTAAAGAAAATGGGTAAGGATTCTGGTAATGTCTTGAGAAGGTTTTTAAGACACTCAAGAAGCGTCCGCGAAAACGGTTGACCAAAAGAAAGTTTGACTGATTTGTAAAAATGACCAATTTGAAAGCATGGCTAACTTTGTAAAATCTTGAAATCATTTGCAAATATGGCTTTTATTCTATTGACGTAAGAAATAATCTACTTAAATTAGGGAAGAATCTGTATGAATAAACCCAACTTTAGACTTAAGGGAAAAAGATTCTCATCCTTAACAAAAGAAAAAAAACCATTTTTAACTTGAAAGGACAAATTTATTAGAAACTGCACCTTTGGAATTGAGTTTTAAAGCAATATCGAATTTTGATAAATTATGAAGTAATTAATTAGTGATAAAAAGCTTGGATTTTCTTCCAAAGAAATGATTTAATCTTTTAAATTTTCAAGAAAAAGTCACCTTAATTTATATGGATTACTTCTCGCATGAACAAAATAAATGTCATCTCTTGATTTGTTAAAGACTTGTTCCAAAGGAAAAAGATAAGATATCATTTTATTATATCGAAATATTTGACTATGCGATAAACGATAATTAAAGGAAATATAAAGATAGAACAAAATAACAACTCAAAGGGAATTTATCTAGATTTTAACCAAATTTAAAAGTTAATACACATAATCAAATATCAATTACATAAATAAAGGGAGGAAAGTTGAGGATTTGGACCCATAATTTGGCCCATCAGAATCTGGCTAGCCTTTGGGCTTAATCTTTATGGACTTTTATCCAATTTCCAAATGTGTATATCAGCTGTATATTACAGCCTTTTCCTTTCACGTTTTCTGTATACTTGGTGTATACATGACTGAAAATCAAGTCATGTATACACATCTTTTGGTCCTCCACCTGTATATAAGCTTCCATTTCTCATTTCCAGCCGTATATGCTCTGTATAATACTGTATATCCTCCGTATACCAGTGTATTAGTCCATTTGGGACTTTGGCATGGAGTTGGACTCGAAGACATTGGGCCTTATTGGCCCAAACAAAGTGTGCAGCGGAGAAGTCCAGTGGACTCGGACCAAGTATCCATGCAATAGATGGAAGATAAGGATTAGTACATGTCTCAAAGAAACTAATAAAATCTTAATCATTTAAACAAATCAACAATCTTACACAAGTAAATTTCTTCAATCAAGTCAATTGACAATTTCACAACCATAGATTTATCCATAATGGGCATACAAACACACTCACCCGAATTCATAGCTACAGGGCGGTAACCAAATAGCGCCCAGTCATGATTGAAATAATAATCAGTAGACAACCAAAGTTAGGATCGAACATGACTTCCAATTTGCACAACGAAAGCAATTTTCAAAACTAAATTAAAACCATCATGCTAGACTTAGCCAAGGTCCAGGACTACAAGTCGAGAAGTTTAAGAGATAACACATATATTGAATGCCCCCATCTCTGTTTCTAATCGACAAATTTAAATAACATTTATCACATATTCATATGTTTCAGAAAAATGAAAGAAAAGAAATTACAGTGTCTTGTTGTGGCATCTAATAAACTCAAAACCAAGAACATGTTCAAGTATTTCGATCAGACGAAGAACAATCCATTTGCAAATGTACCATTCAACTTAAACTTAAATCTTTGGTGATTTAAATATGCAGTAAAACACCTCCACTTTTTGAGAAAGAGACTGATTGCAGATAATGCCGGAAATCATGAAGACTTAATCAAAACGTTGGTATAGGAGAGAAAACCAAAACATTTTTTCAGTAATGGCTAGTCCCTAATACTGAACAAAAGTCATGCTTATTAAGAAATACAAAATTCCATCACTGTACAAATGAATCATCAACATAAAAATTACTACACAGACAAGAATATAAACAATGGAAAGGCATTGAAACAAACGAGCCGCTAACTCTTAAAGAAGCTTTCCATTGAATATTTTGAAGACAAAAAAACGACAATACTGATACTTTTCTCCATCACCCAGTTCTGCTCTTGAAGAGAAAAAAATTAACGTAGCTTCATCCTCTATTTTCTTTGACATTATAGTCTAAGAAAAATCCTTGAGGAATCCTCAACACAAAGAACCTACTCAATATCCAATCTTCAATGTTTTCAAACAGTCAAGCAAGAGTAGAATGCCAATAACAACTCGATGCTTTTCTTTAAACAATTATTGTGCTCAAAACACATAAAGATTGCATTTTTAACCTTTTACTAATACAAGGCGAAGTTGTGGATACGAGATATCAGCAAAACATTCTTCAAAACTAACAAAGTTTGAAACTTTTCAACAACATATTCCAATAAATCCAAATTTCAACTCTTAATAATTAAAAGCGCGTAAATTTTAAACGCGACCAGCCCCCAAACTCATCGACATAGTGAGATTTTCATTTTTTTCACAGCTTAATACAACAATAATCAAGAGAAAGGTGGAACCTTTACACCAATTTTATTATCAAAACAATCTCACGATAACAACAGGAATTCAAAACATCAACAAAATTTCACACTATCACATTCCGAACCCGAGGAGGAATAAGAAATATAAAAAGATGAAATTTTTTACCTTTTTTGGACCAACGAACTTGAGACTACGAGCCTTGACGACGTACTTCCACCACCGGAGTTTCAATGCCAACTCGTCGGAGTTTTAACTTTTCGTCTGAATTGATTTTTTCAAGTGTGTTCCTTCTAGAATCTTTGGTTACGTGGGATTAGAAGCGTGCGCCTCCCGAATCCCCAATTTTTTCCCAAAAAACCCTCCCCCACACCCTCAACCCACACTATCTATTTATAGAAGAAAATGGGGTGGTTTTAGGGGAAAAACGGAGGGGTATAAAAGGGACAAACGAATTGAATTGTTTGAATTTCGAATTTGGAGATAAGGTTTTCGTACTCGAATTAGTACGAATTTCCTAGCTGGGTTGAAATCAAAATTGGGAAAAATAAAGGGAATTCAAAATTCCTTCTCCTAACCACTCAGACTCGGCCAGGTATGTACCATTTGGTACGAAATTTGCAATATTTAAGGAATTTTCGGATGATAAAGAAGGAAATTGGGAGATCCATTGGAGAATATTCTCACGAATTTTGCCACCTAAGGAAAAATCTAAAAGCTTCTAGGCTTGGTGAAGGTACAAATCCACGTGTCAATCACGTGAGGATGTACGAACAATGGAAGAATTTGAAATTAGGGGGGAGGGGGGGTCGTTTGGATGAGTTGTTGTTGCTCTTGGTGTTGTTGATGTCTCTGTTGTTGTTGTTGTACACGATAGAGAGAAGAGAGATTGGAATCGGGTGTGTTTAAGTGAGGAAGAGGGTGTTATAAGGTTGGGCCGTGTCGGTGGGTTTGAAGTGGGTTGGGGCTGCTGTTTTGGGCTTGTAAGGGATTAGGATGGTAGAATTGGTTTAGGAATTATGATTAGGCCATTTAGTAAATAGCCAATAGATTAGAATTTAGTTAATTTAGTTAAATTTTAACCAAATTAAAAGATCAATTGGTCAATTGCATTGCAATTGTAATCCAATTAATTTCAATTATGGCCAAACTCACCAAATCAGCTAAATCGAAATAAAATTCGAAACAAATTAATAACCAATTTAACCCTAAACTTCTTGGTTTGATAAAATAAAATAAATATCTTTCGGAATAAATTATTTTAAGAACAATTATATTTAAATCAAGAATTTATCCATTTTAATTAATTTTCAAGATGGTTCCTGGTAAAAATCTAACATTTTTTATGAAATAATTATTTTAGCGGCTAAAATTACACTCTCGTATTTAAAAATACGAAAAATGTATAATTCATCACTTAAATGACAAATTTAACTCAAATAAATATTTTAGGCGTTTATCCGGTTAAAACAAATATTTTAAGTTTATTTAAAACCAAAGAAACTCAGGGTTAAATTTAGCCGGGGAGAGCAAAAATTAGGTGTCAACAAGAATGACATTGTTTGACAGGACTGGTGACATTTAACTTTCTTTCTTATTATTGTGATCATGCATACTCATTCATACTTATTTCATGAATTTATGAATGAAGTATTTTGTAGTAACTATTTTGAAAGAACTTGCATGCCTAATGGGAAATTATTTCGGATAAGATTTATTGATTTATAACTTGCATGCTCGATGAGAAATTGTTCCATATAGGTTTTATTGATTTATGACTTGTATATCCAATGAGAAACTATTCCAGATGGATATATAGACCTTGCGAGTCCTCCATTGGTCCTATCTAGGCTATATAAGACAGTGGATCTACACAGGTACATCCATATGCATCATCTGCATTCATCTCGTATCTTTATTTTCTTGACTTGCATTAATACTAGCTACAAAATTTGATTGAGTAGTTTGCCACCTTATTCTGGTTTGAGTTTTATCAAGACTATTAGTACTGTTACATCCTTGTTGTTGTTGCTATTGACTACTAGACTAGGTGTGGATTTTTTGATTTGACATGTATATGTGAAAAGTGTTAGATAGTGGTTCTCGCTATAGCTTTGGATTAGGATCAGTCGTTTATGCTACTAAGTACAAGTGTATTAGAACTCACTCTTGTTTATTTTCTGCACCTTATGTCCAAGTACTGAGCCGGTTGTCCCTAGGCGGTGATACAGTTTTGTGCTTGAGGTTGTCTTGCTTGTGATTCAAAGGTAGTTGTTGCTTGATTCTAGTGTTTATCGGATCTCTTCTATAGGGATTAATTGAATGAGAGACTAAGAAAGTGAGGTAAATCCACGTAAGGAAAAAATCAATCTAATCACTCCATTTCAAGCCTTAGAGAATCTGACTATCTTCTTCATGTTGTTTCCTTATGTTGAGATACTAGAAACTCCCATTGTACTAGATATTCATAGTGGCTTGTACTAGTGATGTCATGAACCAAATGCCCGAGAGTGGCACCCACACTAACCGTCCGGTGGGAGGACCATCTAACCCGAACCATTAACCATAAACTTAGCCATTTTAAGGCAAGTTAATCAATTAATCCACTCAGAAATATAAACATCTCGAAAACTGAGAAATAATATTAAGTGCGAAAAATACTTTAACTAACTATTAAAATCCCCAAGATCTGAAAGTCATCTTACAAGAAAATTCTAAAACAAAAATTGAAGTCTGAAATAATATCTCAAAACAATAATAAGAAATGTCATTGTCCAAAGGAGTGGACACGATCAAATAGAAGATCCAATGGTTGCCCGAAGGTAGGTGTTCATCCTTGAATTGAAGATGCTAGTCACGAACTAAATCCAAGGTCTCGTCTCAGCCGTTGGAATGATTTCTATACTCAAAAAAGAAGAGCATGGATAGTATCAGTACAAACACTATGTACTGGTAGGTATTATCATCTGACTTAACTTAAAACCCATACATATACATAAATCAAATAATAGCAACTAGCAATCAAGACATAACAAGTGATTACATCAAAACACCATCAACCACAACATGACCTCTTACCAAACAACTAATTCAATAATACAAACCTTCGTTCTATCAACACATGTATTTTGCCACCTTGATACTAAGGTCCACCGCAATAAAAGAAGGCATATCACCCTCTTTTTATCTAACTATGTCACAAGTAATCTCATGCCACCTTTATTCATCACAACCCTTATGCAATGTATTTAAACAATAATTAAATTAATGATATGACCAATGCATCAAACCACTAAATCAATCATAAAATGTGTACACATATACTAAGGATCTTATATGCCTATTAGTCATGACCTACAGGGGACGAGCTCAGTCCATGTACCATACTAGAGAGGTACCTGACCCTCCGAATATCAATTTGTAAATCACATATATCAATGAGGTACCCGACCCACTGGATATCACAATATATGAACATCTTAATCAACATTAATAAGAATATGATGATGTGTACCAATATAAAAAAATCAAAATACATAGTTTATTTAAACATTTAATCAGCTTCAAGGTTCATCATTTCATGTATATGATCAGTTACCAAGTTAATTCACCAATCACAAGCATGTCCGAAGGCATTAGAATTATTCAACTCATGAATAAGCATGGAAATCAAATCAATTCTATAACTATAATTAAACCATAACCTACCTCAAATCAGGCCCAGAAATGCACTACTCCACTTAAGTCTTGCCTTTTCTTGTAATTTTTGCTTATTCATTGTCTAAAAACAACAACAAGGAATAATTCAAAAGTTTATTCTTCAACTCTAGCTATTAAGAACCTAAACCCACTAATTTTATACCATAATCATAGCCTAATTCATAATTCTAGGGTTTTCCACCCATTAATCCACTCTAATTCCTCGTAATTCATGATTACCAGAACAAATTTTACTCTAGGAAGTGTATTCTAACAACCTAGAGCCAATAACAAGTGATTCAAAGTCACCCATAATCAATCTACACCAGATCATCAACTTAGTGTTAAACCCATAAATTCCACCATGAACATGATTCTAAAGATTAAAGGAAGTAATTACGTGTTAGAATGGTAAAATAATCTTACCTCAATGGTGGGAAGCACCCAAAAATGCAGAAAATCACCTCTTTCTTAGCCTTAGGTTGAAATTTTGGAGTTTTTGGTAAAATAATGCTAAGTCTCAGATTTTTGGGTAAAAACTGCCCCAACATTGCTGCAGCGATAGCCTTCCGCTGCAATGAGATTGCAACTATGTGGCTTTTACTATAGCGACCCAATTCTCGCTGTAGAGACATCACTATAGCAGAAACCCTTACCGCTGTAGTAGTATCTAGGCCGAATCTCGGGATATTTTCCCAGCCTAGTCTATTTCAAATCACACTCAAATTTTGAAATTACGAAATAATTCCTTTACGACAATTACTAAAAATGGAGTTCTACGAACTCAATTTCCATTCCAAAAGTTTCCATGGCTCACTAAACCTCCCAGCTAACATGATATCAACTTAAATCCACCAAAGACTAATCCAAAAATCACCAAATTTATCTAGATGACACAACACTAAATGTATGCTCAAAACTAGCCTAGTTTGAGATTTCAAAATTTTCAACCGACGAGAAACTCAACTCAGACTTTCGCGTGCTAACCAATATTGTTACAACAAAATAGGTCTTTATATTAGATAATAATTTACCCATTGTTCATCTCCAAATGGCAACAAGAGGAAAAAGAGAAAAAAATAGCAAGGGAATCAATGAATAACTGAGGATAACGCTTGCGCATGTCTGCTTCATCTCCCAAGTGGCCTCCTTAATAGGACGGTTCTTCCACTGGACTTTCACGGATGAAATCACTTTAGTCCTCAACTTCTGGACATCTCTATTAAAAATACTAATGGGTTCCTCCTCGTAAGACCGATTTTCATCGAACAAAACTGAATCCTAATGAATGATTCAGTCACCATCCCTATGATACTTCTTGAGCATCAAAATATGAAATACTGGATGGATTCCTAACAAACTCAGAGGTAGAGCTAACCTATAAGCCATCGACCCACACCCTTCAAGATCTCAAACGACCTAATGTATCTTGGGCTAAGCTTAACCTTCTTCCCAAATTGTATCACTCCCTTTATGGATGAAACTTTAAGCAATGCTTGCTCACCTTCCATGAAATGCATATCATGCACCTTTTTATCCGCATACTCCTTCTGTTGGCTTTGAGCTACTATAATCTTCTCTTGTATGAATCTAAACTTCTCCATCAACTCCTTCAACAAATTTGTGCCCCAAGCTCTCATCTCGAAGGCATCAAGCCACCCAATGAGAGATCTACACTTTTTCCCATACAAAGCCTCAAAAAGAGCCATGTCTATACTGGAATCGTAGGTATTATTGTATGCAAACTCACACAATGGTAAAAATTAGTCCCAATGACCACCAAAGTCCATGAGACATACCAAAAACATGTTTTCCAACATTTGGATCATCCGCGTAGACTGCCCATCATTTTGAGGATAAAAGGTTATATTTAGATACAATTTAGTGCTCAACTCTTCATGAAACTTTTTCCAAAAATTATAGGTAAATTGTGTACCTCTATCTGAATTAATTGAAACCGGTACCCCATGCAGTCGGATAATCTCCTTAACAGAAATCTTGGCCAACTTGGTTGCATTATAAGTCACCTATACTGGAATAAAATACACAGACTTAGTTAACCGATACATGATCACCCATATGGAATCATACTTTCCCAAGGTATTGGGAAGGCCAACAATGAAATCCATGTCTTTCCTCTTCCACTTCCATTTAGGAATAGGCATTCTTTTAAGAGCACCAACAAGCCTTTGATGTTCATACATCACATGCTGGCAGTTCTAACACTTAGCCAATAAATCCACTATATCCATACGACGCCACCAATAGTGTTGCCTCAAGTCACGGTACATTTTGGTTGCACCAGGAAGTATGGAGTATCTCAAACTATGAGCCTCTATAAGAATGGTCGGAATTAAATTATCTACATGAGGCACACAAACTTGTCCTCTAACCCTCAACACACCTTCATCATCAATAATGGCCTCCTTGGCCTCACCTTGCAACACCTTGTCATGAATCTTATTCAACTTTACATCCTCAAACTGTCTAGCCTTAATTTGGTCAAGAAAAGTAGACTTCACCTCTATATTAGTAGCAGTCCTCCTCTTTCGATTAGCTGTAATCTCATTAAACTGTTAGATAAGGTTTGAACCTCCCTAACCAATGAATGTTTAGAAACCTCAAAATATTCCAAAATAACCATACTACCTGTCTTCCGACTCAATGCATCCGCTACCATATTGGCCTTGCTCGGATGATAAAAAATTAAAATAGCATAATCCTTGAGTAGTTCCACTCACCTTCGCTGTCTCAGATTTAATCTCTCTAGGTGAAGACATATTTCAAGCTACGGTGATCAGTAAACACCTCACACTTCATCCCATACAAGTAATGTTGCTATATCTTGAGAGCAAACACCACCCCTGCCAACTCCAAATCATAGGTGGGGGTAGTTCTTCTTATGAACCTTCAGTTGCCTTGAATCATAGGCAATCATATTCTTATCCTGCATCAACACAACACCCAAACCAAAGTGTGAAGCATCATAATGCATAATAAAGTCTTTACCTTCAATGGGCAAGGCATGAATAAGAGCTGAAGTTAGCAAAGTCTTGATCTTTTGGAAGCTCTCTTCACATTCATCAGTCCATATAAAAAGTACCTCATTTTGAGTAAATCGAGCCTAGTCTGAAGCAACAAAAGCAAACCCTTTCACAAACTAGCAATAGAAATTAGCCAACCCTACAAAGTTATGAATTTTAAATTGCCAAGGTAGGCCTAGTCTATTTCTTAACCGCCTTAATCTTTTACATGTCCACTATAAACCCTTCCTTAGAAATCACGTGCTCTAAGAAGGACACTGAAGACAACCAAAACTCATACTTAGAATATTTAGCATAGAGTTTCTTCTCCTTTAGCAACCCTAAAACAATGCGCAAGTGAGCCTCATGCTCCTCCCTACTATTGGAGTACATCAAAATATCATCAATATAAACAATAAAAAAAGAGTCTAAATATGACTTGAAAACCCCATTCATCAACCCCACAAAAGCAGTCAGGGCATTAGTCAATCCAAAGGATATAACCAGAAACTCATAATGACCATAATGAGTTCAGAAGACAGTCTTTGGTATGTCCTCAGTCTGGATCTTAAACTGGTGATAACCAGACCTCAAGAAGCAGCCTATAATTAATCAAACAAGTTATCTATATTGGGCAATGGGTACTTGTTATGAATTGTAACCTCATTCAGCTACCCGTAGTCTACACATATCTATAGACTACCATCCATTTTCTTAACAAATAAGACAAGAGCACCATATGGAGAAGCACTAGGATGAATAATCCTCTTACCCAACAATTTTTGTAACTAATCCTTTAGCTCCCTTAGCTCAGCTGGTGCAATTCTATAAGGAGGGAAAGAAATAGGACGAGCGCTCGGCTCTAAGTCTATGTAAAAATTGATGTCACAATCAGGTGGCATCCCAAGCAGATCATTTGGAATCACTTATAAGAATTCACATACCACTGAGACTGATGTAATAGGAGGGACCTAAACACTAGTGTCTCGAAGATCAGGTGGCATCCTAGGTATATCATCAGGAAACACTTTTAAGAATTAACATACCATCGAAACTAATGCAATAGGAGGGACCTCGACACTAGTGTCTCAAAGATGAGCTATAATGGCTTGACACCCTTTCCCAACTAACGTTTTAGCATGAATCAAAGATATAAGTCTCAGAGGAGCAGTCTTATAATCAACCCCACTCTAATCTATCCATTTCGAGCATAGCTACCGTAATTGTCTTGGCATGATAGTCAAGAATCATGGTATGGAGATTACCAACTCATCTCCAAGATGATGTCAAAATCCATTATGTCTAGAATTACCAAGTTAGCTCAAGTATGATATCCCATGAATAATACAGAATTAGCCCAATAAACCTGATCAACAACTACTAAAACCCCAACTGGTCTAGACACATACATAGGAGTATAAAATATTTCACAAACCATATCCAGACCCAAAGAAAATTTAATAGAAATATAAAAGAATGTGGAACCTGAATTAAACAAAATAGTAGTGTCACACCCCGAGTCTACACCCTAGATGTAACACAATGCTTAGAACTACACATGGTCCGAAGCTAACCTTTGATACTGTCATAATTCATGAGCAGCTAAATATATATATATATATATATATATATATATATAATGAAAAGCAAACACTTTGCGGAAGCTCAAGCATGATAAAATGGGCAAAACTAAAATTCTACTGAAAAACTAAAAGTTTCATACAACAGTTGTATCATGAAGAAACTGAGAAAAAAAAACTGAAATACAACTCTAACTAACTGTCTATGAAATCCTCTACTAATACTGAATATAGGTAGCTAGGACATAACCCACAACTATCCCTAATCAATATATATGAACAAAATAGAACACTATGACTACTACCAGCTGGAGTCCCCAAATAATGAGAACTTATCATCTGCTGACTGAAAATTTCGATCTGTCTATTCATGATCCTATGAGCTAGCACTTATACGTATATTATGAAATAATGTAGCGTGAGGAAAGTATGTGTTCGGTACTTTAAATATACTGAGCATATGAGATATGCACTAGTCATGGAAAATACTTAAACATGCTTTAAAATTGAGGACAAAAACCATTTAACTTAATATGAATTAAATCATGTCTATACTAAAAAGCTGTGAGACATAAAGCGATCTCTGAATCATGAGCTAAACATTTCAAAAACTAGAAAGCTCAAGAAGCATAAATATTTTGTATGATTTAAATTAATACTGAACATGCTCTAAAACTAGTTTAACTGAAGATGCATAACATAAAAATATACTGAGTTAAAGTACAAGACCCAAAATGAAAAATCATAATCTGAAGTATAACTGAAATGACATAAAAATTCTCAAAATCAGTAAAACTAGGGGTCAAGTACAATAACTATGTAAAACTATTTCTGTGGGAGAATCTATTAACCGATATAAACCATGTAAGCTAACATAGATTCAGATGTATATGCCCCATCTAGAGGACCCAATATACCTCACCAAGGTATAATGGCATGACTGGCATAATCACTAAACTGATGCCCAACTGAGAGGGCTAAATAAACCTATGGTGGTACATAGTTCTTGGACTTTAGGTGAAACTGGGGGCCTAGTCCAACTCGATGCTAAGTACTACTCCCAAATTGATAATATACTTATTATTCATTAAACTGATGTTCAAAGAAATAGAGCATGAACTAGTTCAAATTACTATTTAACTGAAGTTTCTAAAATACTAGAACTAGTCATAATAAATTTGCTAAATTCTGGGATCATGTATTCATAACATGCCATGTCGTACTAAAATAGACTGAAATCCATCAAATTATGCATAATTCATTCTAAAACAAGTCGAAGTCTATAAAACATGCATAATTCTTCAAGTTTTAAAATAATTGAGTTAAAGACATGTAATCATGCATAATAACTTTGAATGGGGATCATTATCATAAACTAACTTAAGGGAACTAAATTTTGAGAATTTGGCATAATTGGATGTGAACCCTAGATTATGAGTTCATAAAAATCATAATTGAAATCATAAATTAAAACTAGGTTTTGGGCATAAGGGTGAAAGAAATCCCTTATTGAATACCCACATACCTGTTTGATAGAGAATTTTGATCTAAAACTTTGAGGATTTGAGCTTGAGGAAGAACCTAGATTTAAGCTTTGAAGAGATTTGAGAGGCCTGAATAGCTTCTTGATTTTGACTTTAGAGTGTTAATTGTGATTATGAGGGAATAGGTCGACTGTTTAACCCTTAATATCCCTCTAAAAAGCAAAAACAACATAGTATAGGGCTTTAAAGAATGGGAAATACTAAATAACCCTTTAATATCGCATAAAAAGTTGTTGGTGTCTGATACTAAGACTCAGGTTATGAGTTGTAGGTTAGAAACAAGAGTCGTGACTTGACTCATAGGTTCAGTCCAATTTTGCACTTCTCTATACGGGGATCATGAGTCACTAGTATAAGTCATACCTTTAACCTATGACTCGTATTGTTGAGTTATAGTCACATCTTGATAGCTTGACAATGCTTCAGTAAAATGATCATAACTTTTTACTCTGGAATTGAATTGACAAATGACTGGTGGATTTGGAAAGAATACTAAAAAATCTTTAATTATGTAGGTATTAGGACACTTAATACTTCATATTCTAGGAGAAATGATCATTTGAAGTTGACCATTATAGAATCTTAAGCTAAAACTTAATCGGTAGAGGAGTTTTCACCTCAACTAAGTGTTATGGACTTCTTATGAACTTGATTCACATGGAATACTATTACCATTTACTGCACTTAAAATAACTTATCTTAGTACTATTAATTCAGTGAAACATATTTATAGCTGCATAGTATAACTCATATTATAAATCCATGACTCGTACCAAGAGTCGTGGTCCCTAGAAGAGTTTTGACAACTCTCAGGTCCTTATCAGTACGAGTCATTAAATGACTCATACCAACATGCCATGAATTGTACTAAGGATTCGTGGTCACTGGTAGTAAGGAACAAGGTTATTATCATACTATGACTTGATCCCACGAGTCATGGTCCTTGGTATAACTCACACCAAGGGTCATGATGGTCTGAAACATAGAATTTTCTGTTGATTTCTAATCAAAGTCTAATTTCTAACCATGGAACTTTTGGGGTGTTACAAGTATCCATGTGGTCACAGACAAGAATAGTACCTTTGATCACTGCATCTAAAGCCTTGACCTTAAGCCTACCAGGAAAAGCATAAAAATGGGTCTTATCACCTATTTAAACACCACCCTTACTAGCCTATACACCACCTTGATCAGTATGTCCACCACCTTGGTTGGATTGGTAGACACCCCTACCTGCCTGGTGACCACCACACCCACCCTGTGGATGACTCCTACCGTTACCTCTACCTCTCTTACCTGCTAGAACCAAAACTCAAAAAGTCTACTCCTGGCTTGACTTACCAAAATTTATGAGATTAAGGCAATACCTCCTAATGTGACCAACCCCACCGCACTCATAGCATATACAGTCTAGGGTGGGTCTCTAAGCTGACGACTCCAAAGGAACATAACTACCAAAATCTAAAAAAGGTTAGTTGACCCCTAATGGACCCCCAACAGATATAGGCATAGCGAACTGAATAGGTCAGGTAGGGTATCCCTAAAATCTTTGGTCCCAAAATAAGAACCACTATAATTGCCCACCCTACAGGCCTTCTTTGCCCCATCTTGATATTTCCATCCTGTCTCACACCCTATACCTTTTTCACAAAATCAACCATCCCCTGGAAGGTCTTACCTGATGATGTCATCTGAAGTGCAGAAACTTAAAGAACGGTATTCAACCCTTTAACAAAATATTGAATCCTCTCTTTTTTTGTAGTTAATAGCTGCGATGCATATCTAGACAAGGTATGAAACTTGGCCTCATAAGCCGTAATTGACATATTTCCCTACTCGAGTCTGGTGAACTTGTCCTTCTTCTTATCCCTGAAAGTATGTGGCACATATTTTTCCAGAAATACAGAATAGAACTGAGTCCAAGTCAATGAAGACAAACTCGTATATTTATACTCAACGAATGCCCTCCACCATATTTTGGCATTCTCCTGCAACTGAAAAGAGACAAACTCCACACCATACCTCTCTAAAATCCCCAACTTATGATGCCTCTCATGATAGTCAATAATTAGTTTGTAAGCATTTTTTGACTCAGTACCATAGAAAAGGCAGCTTCATCTTAAGAAACTTATAGATTAAGTCATGCTCATTTCCGATCATCACTGGACCTAAAACCTGTTATGGAAAAGCACCAGTCTCTGACCCCTTATCTATCCTAGGAGCCATGGCAGCGGCAGGCTGCAACCTTTGGTGCTGAATAATTAAAATTGTTGATGTAACACCTGTACTAGCTAAACCACTGAAAAATCCTAGAACCTGCTGGATCAGCTTAGAAGACATAGAAACCTGTGCAGCACCCCCATGAACTGGTGCAACATCTGCTCGAACTGGTACCTTCATATCCTTTAGTACCATATCCTTCTTATGAACTATTTGAGGAACATTCTTGGGTGGGGGAGGAGATTCTGACCTCTTCCTTATCGGACTGCTAGTTGTCTGACCTCCACCCCTAGCGGGTGCTACCCCACGACATCTTCCCCTCCTACTCTCTCTCACTCTGACTCTACCCTGAGTTGGGGCCCCAGCTGCCGGCTTAGTTGTTACTGCCATTGTTGCTGCTGATCTATTAGTGCGTGTATTAACAAACTGCAAGAAAAAAGTGAAAGAAGTAAGATACCAATTTGGATCACCAAATACAATTGGAATCAAGTACTAGCATAAAAGAAAGAGAAGAGTGAAATTTTTCTAAACTCCTACAGCCTCTCAAAAAAAAGAACATACGTCTCCGTACCATGCGCAAGACTCTACTAGAACCATTCTTGTACGATGAGTCATCACTAGACCCATTCTTATACGATGAGATCGATGACCTAAGGCTCTAATACCTTATTTGTCACGATCTAAATAGTCGTGAGTGGCACCCACACTAACCCTCTAATGGAATAACCATCTAACCCAAGCCATTACCCAAAAACTTAACCATTTTAAGACAAGTTAATCAATTAATCCACTCAGAAATATAAACATCTCGAAAACTAAGAAATAATATTACGTGTGAAAAAATACTTCAACTAACTATTAAAATGCCCAATATCCAAAAGTCATTTGTCCAAAGGAGTGGACATGATCAAATGGAAAATCCAATGGCTGCCCGAAGATAGGTTCTCACCCTTGAATTAAAGCTGCTAGTCACGAGCTAAATCCAAGGTCTCTTCTCAGCTACTGGAATGCTTTCTACACTAAAAAAAAAAGAGCATAGGTAGTATCAGTACAAACATTATGTATTGGTACGTATTATTGACAAAATTAACTTAAAACCCATACATACACATAAATCAAATAATAGCAACTAACAATCAAGACATAACAAGTAATTACACCAAAACACCATCAACCATAGTATGACCTCTTACCAAACAACTAATTCAATAATACAAACCTTTTCTATCAAAACATGTATTTTTCCACATTGATTCTAAGATCCACCACAACAAAAGAAGGCATATGACTCTTTATTTATCTAACCATTTCGTAAGTAATCACATGGCACCTTTGTTAATCAAAACACTTATACAATACTATTAAATAATCAATATACTAATGAAATGAACAATGCATCAAACTATCAAATCCATCATAAAATGTGTATATACATATTAAGGGTCTTATATGCCCATTAGTCATGACCTGCAAGAGACGAACTCTGTCCATGTATCATAATGGTGAGGTACTCGACCCTTCAAATATCAATCTATAAACCACATGTACCAGCGAGGTATCCAACCCACCAAATATCATAATATATGAACATCTTAATCAACATTAACCAGAATATGATGAGGTGCACCAATTTGTTAATTACACTCTTTATCTAAATATTTAATCAACTTCAAGGTTCATCATTTCATGTATACGATCCACTGTCGAGTTAATTCACCAATCACAAGCATGCCTGAATGCCAATCATAATTATTCAACTCATGGATAAGCATGGAAATCAGATCAAATCTTTAAGTATAATTAAACCATAACCTACCTCGAATAACGCCTCGAAATGCACTACTCCACTTGAGTCTTGCCTTTCCTTGCAATTTTCGCTTGTTCTTTATCTAAAAACAACGACAAGGAACAATTCAACAATTCATTCTTCAACTCTAGACATTAAGAACCTAAACCCATTAATTTTAAACCATGATCGTAGTCTAATTCATCATTCTAGGGTTTTCCACCCTTAATCCACTCCAATTCTCCATAATTCATAATTAATAGAACAAATTCTACTCTAGAAAGTGTATTCTAAAAACCTAGAGCCAATAACAAGTGATTTAAAGTCATCTATAATCAATCTACACCAGATCATCAACTTAGGGTTAAACCCATAAATTACACCATGAACATGATTCTAACAATTCTAAGGGTTAAAAGAAGTCATTACGCGTTAGAATGGTGAAATAGTCTTACCACAATGAGGGGAAATATCTAAGAATGCAGAAAATTACCTCTCTCTTAGCCTTAGGTAAAAATTTGAGAGTTTTTAGAAATATAAATCTAAGTCTCAAATTTCTGCACAAAATGTACCTCGATATCGCTGCAGAGGTCACTTTATCGCTACAATGACACCACTACAGTACTAGCCTTCCATTGCAGCTACATGGCTTCCATTGTAGCAGACTGATTCTTGTAGTAGAGACATCACTGCAGCGGAACCCTCTACCGCTGTAACGGTAGCTAGGAAGAATCTCAGGATGTTTACTCAGCTTATTCTATTTCACAATACACTACTTAGATTTTGATATAACAAATTAATCCCTTTATGACAATTACTATAAATGCATTTCTACGAACTCGTTTTTTGTTCTGAAAGTTTCTATGGCTCACTAAAACTCTAGGCTAATATGATATTATCTTAATTCCACCAAAAACTAATTCACAAATAATCAAATTTCTCTATATCACAAAATACTAAAAGTACCCTCAAAATCAGCCTAATTTGAGATTTTAAAATTTTTCTCTGAGAAAAAAACTTAACTCAGGCTTTCGCATGCTAACCAATATCGTAATGATGGAAAAGTGGGAGAATTTACCCTTTCATCATTATGGCACGAGCTCCTCCAGCTTACCTTGAAGCTCACATCGTGAGCCTCAACTGCTCGTGGTGGAATCTTTTTGTGGGATGTAAACATCAGAGACAGTGTATTTTTTACCCACATTAGCTTTGGAACTGTCTCCATAATACTCCGGCTTTGCTTTGAACTTTTCTTCACTAAAATCAACTATTTGTTCTCTTTTTTAATCATATTTCATCTCTTTTTACCTTAATCGCACAAAATACCTCATATAAGTGGTACATCATAAAATCAAGTATAAATCATAAGTATTATGCTAAATTATCCTTAAAACAAGGCGCAAATATGGGAAAAAGTAGTGAAAAAGAGTGTATATATCCCCACATGACAACCCCACACTTTAATCTTTATTCGTCCTCGAACAACCACTAAACACTTATAGCTTAACCTTCATTCTACTATTAAAGCTCAATAGGCTATCTTCACCTATATTGCCAAGATATTTCGAACAAGTAACTCTTCAAACATTATGCATTAAACAATTCAAAACTAGAGACTTTTATCAAGATGATGCAATATCTAAAATTGACTCTTTGAACACATACCTTAGACAAAGTATCATCATATTATCAAGAAAAGAAGTCAAATAGATTGTAAAGATTACATCAACTACGCACCTAATCTCAAGAGAAATGTCCTCTCACATACTTCATAATATATAACAATTTCTGGGACATATAAATGAAATAATATCGCTCACTCTCTCAAAAGAATTCCAATGTATGTAAGATATGCCATAGGCTTACCTATAATGCAATGCTCCATTAACATAAATATAGAATTATAGGATCAAAAGGTCTTTATTTAGTTGTAGTGTTGGTTAAGGAACGGGCAAAAAATATTTGGTCAAAATAGTAATTACTCTTCCTATGCAATTTTAAGACTACAATTTTCAACTTGAAGGCTCTTCTTCTTAGTTTGCCCACTTAACTTTTCTTTCACCTTTTCCTTTACATATTCTTTTCTTTTCGAGCACTACCTTATTTTGTACAATGTTAGCAATGGGAAATTTCTTACCTTTTTATTTTTTAATTTTTTATTTTATTCATCTTACTTCAATGACTTAACTTTTAAGCATGACACTCTTTAAACTTTCTTTCTTTTTTTCCACACCAATTCCTATTGATTCACCTTTATTTCTCTTTACTTTTAAGTCTTAACTTTAAAGTGCAATAGGAACATTGGATCAAATCAAATGCAAGACTAATTAAAGAGGGGAAAAGACTAATAGACTATCTAATAAATAGGCTAAAAGAGACTCAAGGGGTAACTATGGATAATGAAAAGGTAGGTAAATTTTTAGTTAAAATGGACTTACAAAGAAATGCCTCTATCATGCCCTAGTATTTTCTACTTCGTTTCACTTTATACACACACTGAGAAAGTTCTAGATGTCAATGCAAAAATAAGAAATATGTAAAACTCATCGCACAATGGTACATAAATGACAAAACCAGCTCACTATCGATTCTTTACCTAACAAAAATATTTACCATAATGCCCTTATATATTCATCTAAAGTAAATATTAAACCTTATATGTCTCAATTAATAATATTTTTATGAGAACTACCTACATAATCTTAGCATGTATAGATTGAGCACCTAACTTATTTAAGGAGTTCAGGTTACTCTTCTCTGTTTATTTCTAATTTTTTTTAATAAAGATGTCTTAAAAAATAATTCAAAATTTACTACGATGTATAGTTCAAAGGAATCCCTCAAAAAAGAATAAAAAAAAATCAAGGATTGTATTAGCAACGCTAACTGCTAATACGACATACTAGTTAATAATAATACTAATACCAAGAACATAAACGCATCCAAGTTTCCTCACCCCATACTAAAATTTTGCACTATTCTCAGTGTTGTAATATATAAAATAAGGGTGTAAGAAAATCCTTAGGTGGCTAAACACTGACACAATAACACTTAGCAATAAGGAACTACTCAGACTTCATTTTGAATTGGTTCATCTCATGGCAACCCCACACTAAGATTCAATTTTGTTGCTCCTCTTTGCATCTTTCCCATGATTTTCTCTATGCACATATTCCTATAACAACAAAAATAAAAACACAACTAAAGTAGTAACATAATAAATTAAAGTTTTTAAACTAAAAACAGTAAAATTGGATTGCATTTCAATAAACACTTGATTTAACATCACAACAGTTCAGACTATCAGTTTTGTCAACCTAGATCCTTAGGAAAGTTTGATTCATGGCATTCTTCAGAAAATAGGCATTCTTTGACTCTTTATTTCCACCTTCGTACTCTTTCTATTAACATTCTAATCATGTAATTCTAATTTTTTTCATGCCTTGCTATTTCATTAAGTAAGTTCACGGCTGAATCAAAAGTGAGATCCTTAAATTCTCTCCAACTACAAAGTTGGCTATCAACTGATTTTACAGAGTCTAATACAAAATAGACTATTTCAATTAATACCACATCATTAATCTTATGTGATGGTTGGATTAATAATTTCTTGAATCTTTCCCAAATGTCATAGGCGATATTGCTACCATCTCACATTTTACCTAGCGGTGGTACCATTTGTATAAAAATACATCAATCAACATGTATCAAGATCAAATAGAGTTTCATGGCATTCTTCGATATCATTCTTTACTTCCCATTAAGGGAATGCAAAAATAGTCGTAATTTCACTACTTCATCTAAAATTTGTGAATTTTGAAGTTATGCAAAAAACTTCAAGAAGTTCCATAGGATCTGTCTCCTCTACATTTTTGAACAATTCTTGGTTCTCAAAGGCCTTCTCTGCTATAGGCTCTATTGATAGAAATATTGCACTAGGCCTTTCTTTTATATCTTACAAGACCAAAACTTCTTCAAAGATCACTAGTTGTACTTGTGACTTGTATGCTTCAAATATTGAAATTTTATCGTGTGTCTACATCATCATCTTGCATATGCCACATCTATGACCACTTTTTCCATAGCCAAGAATGAATGTCCTAAAATAAATGAGACTTTTGGATCAGAATCACTGTATTATTCTACTTCTATTCATAACCTTATTGATGACCTTGTATATTGTACTAATTCTAATTTTGATTACCACCTTATGAGAAATTATGGTGGTTTCTTTAATTCATGTTGTAGGTTTTACTGAAATTCTAATTTGTTGTGCCTCTACCTGCATAGCCCACAAAATTTATGAACTCTGGATTAGCTCTACACACATCAGTTGTATGATCACCTCCAAAAACCTTATAGAACAACGATGCTTGTTGAACTTAAGCTTGTAGTTACACTGGACCCATAATAAGATTGCACAACTTATTAACTTTAAAAATACCTACAAACTTCTTTATAACATTTTTATTGGACTCATCGGTCTACATCAGATTGCTCATTGTTAACCCATTCAACAAGAACACTAACTCATCATATGCAATGACTCTTTCCATAGTTATGCATAAGTCTCTCATTTAAAATTTCAAGCTAAAATTCTTTTCGAATTTGAAGTTATAAATTCCATACTAGGCTAGTTTCGGATGAAATTTGAGCAAGGTGTGGTCTAAGAAAATTCAATAATGAATTAGATAAGTTTAGTGGTGTTTAACTTGATTTCTAGTTAGCTAAGATGATAAGGAACCCGTAGGATTTTACGAATTAAATTTGGGTAAGTAGAACTTCAAAAATTGATCTTAGTGTAAAGGGTATTGTTTGGAATGTCTCGGATTTAAGGTGTGTTGTCAAAAAGGAAATTTCTGGGGAAAAGTGGACTTTCTGTCCTATTGATGTTTCTATAGTAACGTCATGTCACTATAGCGACATGCTTAAAAGTAGGATAATTTCGCTATGGCGATCAGTCAAGGGTTGTTATAGCGACTATGTCATAATAGTGATGCCGCTATAGCGACATAAATCGTTGTTTTATTTCAAAAAAACCCCAAAAATGGTTTAGTTTTCAAAGAAATATGTGGGGCTTCAGCAGTGGCAATTTAGGGCGAAAACCATCAGTTTTTCATCATATTTCATCGTTAAGGTAAGGAATTCATCCCCGGTAACTAGTAAATTGAGAACCTAGCTTTAGAATTGCTAGTTTACATAGTTCGGGGAGGGTTAAGGGTTGGTTTTAGTTGATTTTCTGGTGCAAGTGAGTAAATTAAGTACAAAGTTAATGGGTTTTGATTATTAATGGTTAATTATCCTTGCATTCTATTAAGTCACTAATTAATCCATGAAATTGGTAGTTTTATGTGAATTATGGTAGAAAAGTCCTAGAACGGGGAGGGAATGATCATGAATTTGGTCTTGGGGATTGGGTATGAGTTATAATTCCTAACGTGGTAGGTTATTTCATTAATTATGAATTTATATATACTTTCTAGACCAAGATCAAGTGGAATTTGCACGAAAAGGCAAGGCTCAGGCTTAGTTTAGTTGTGTAAAGTTGGATTGAGATAGGTGATGGTATTGTAGTTTAATCCAATTTATAATATATATATATATATATATATATATATGTATGTTAACTACTTCGTAGTGTGGCTTGTTAGTGCATGTTGTTTGGTGTGGTCAGTTCAAATGGTTTTATCTTGTTATATGATTTTGACCTACTTTATCGTTAAATGTGAAATGTTTTGGTATTTGGGACATTCTCACGGTTTAATGGTGGAATAAGGTTGGCAGACACTCGTGTCTAGGATTTAGGTACATGGACAGAAATGGTCCCCTGCATGTCATGGCTAGTGGGTAGTTATGATACCCATAACATGTAAGTATGAGATTCAGGTGAGTTTGATGGTTCCATGAGTGAACCGGGTAATATATTTATATTTTTGATAATTACATAACTTATCTTTACTTGGCTTAACTGAACTTGACTTGGTTGTAAATGTTTTGACTTATTACTTGTAATCCTAAACTACTTATTTAATACGTGATGTGATAGGTGTAGGTTAGATTGAGCATGGATTAACTTATTGTACTATGTTTTGGTAAAGTGTTCATATTCTCATCTTGGGTTGGCCAAATGACCCTACCAATACACTGTTGTTTTCTTGTGTACTGATACTACACCTGCTCTTACTTTTGTTGAGTGTAGCTCATATTCCAGCGGCTCCTACAAGACTCACTTGTGATTCTAGCGTTGGACTCCGGATTCAAGGGTGAGCAACATATTTTGCGGTACCATGAATCCTTTTTTGATGATATAGTCCTTTACTCTAGAGTCATGCTTTTCATTTTAGTTTTTGGGGTTGCATGCCTTTTTGACACTCTTTATTAGTTTTGGTACGGATGACTTTTGGGTCCTAGGGATGATTATTTGGTTAAGTACAATGTTCTACATTTAAGTTGTACTTATGCTTGTTTTTAGACTTGGATATCCTATTAATCGATTAGTTCTATTTATTCCTCTAAGTGTTGATTATTAGTTTAGTTTTAGGTTAGTTGGTCCTCTCACCGGATGAGTAGTGTGTGTGCCACTCATGAAGAGTTTGGGTCGTGACAAAGTTGGTATCAAAGCCTAGGTTTATCGATCTTGTTATACCAAAATGGGTCTTGTAGAGCCTCACGGAATGGTATAAAGACATCTGCACTTTTCTTTGGAAAACTATAGGACTTTAGGAAAACTATCATTCTTGTTCTTTCGTGCTATAACTTGATTCTAATTGATATCTGGCAATTCAAATTGGTATCTAATTTTTTTGCTCTTTTGTCCACAGATGGTTACTACTAGGTCAAATAGAACTCGAGCAGCAGCCCCCACATCGGTCGCTCCAGCTGAGGAGTCAACTGTAAGGGAAAGAGGATAAGTAAGAGGAAGAGGTAGGAGAGGAAGGGGACGAGCCACACCCATCAGAAGTGGAGCTCAAGCGGCAGTTGGCCAGGCTCGTGAAGGGTCAGTATTACCTCCCCCACCTCAGGATTATTTTGCGGAGATGGAAGTAGTAGAGAAGTAAGTAATAGAGCCTGAGGTGGCGGCACCAGCAGGGGTTACAGCCTTACCTCTTATGTTTGTTGAGGTTGTTCAACAGGTGTTAACTTTTCTGAGTGGGTTGGCTGGCACCGGAGCCACTCCTGCAGTACCTACTATCTAGGCTCCAGTTGTATATCTACTGTTTTTATGTCTCCTAGAATGGATGAGGCTTTAGGGACTGATGCTTTTCCTCGCCCAATTCTTGGTTTTGTGATGACTAGTACTGAACATGATCTGTTAACCAATATTTTGAAGATGAAACCTCTAACATTCTAGGGTATTGAGTCAGTGGAAGCATTTGAGTTCATCATTGACTATTATGAGAGGTTACATAAGATGGGTATACAACATGGAGTTGAGTTTGTGACTTTTCTATTGGAGAAGGATGTTAAGCAATGGTGGAGGGCGTATATTGAATGTCGGTCACCGATTTTGCCTCTATTGACTTGGGAATAGTTTCACGCTTTATTCTTAGAGAAGTATGTGCCTCGAGACCACCATGATCGTAAGAAGGTTAAGTTTTTGGCATTGGAGCAGGGTGACATGTCAGTTACAATCTATGAGGCTAAGTTTCATGCCTTGTCTCGCTATGCTACTTAGTTGTTGGCTACTGAGGAAGAGAGGATCTGATGCTATGTTAAGGGTTTGAATTATGATCTTCAAGTTTTGTCTATGTATATAACTTCTGTAGGAAAGGGGTTCAATAAAGTTTCTGATTATGTGAAGAAGTTAGAGGGGGTTACCCAAGCAGGTCATGCTAAGACGTTAGCCAAGAAGTCTCACAATGTTGGGAATTTCAATGGATCTTACTCTAAGGGCCACGGTCAGTAGGCCTACTCAGCTCACCCTATTCAGTCAGTATTGCCAGCTTCTACTTTTGGTCCAGCTAAGGTTTCTTCTCAATCGCAGGTTATTAGGAGCCAAGGGGCTTCTTACTCTTCTAGCAGTCGACCTTCTCTCGAGTAGGGATATTACTATTATAGTGTTGTGGGTCATTTTAAGAGAGACTGTCCTTTGAGGCAAGCGAATGGCCAGGCGCAATAGTAGACTCAAGCTATAGTTCCAGCGGGTAGAGAAGGAGGACGTAATGGCAGGGTTCATCCACAGAATGGATGGGGAAATAAGATAGGTGGTCGAGGAAATGGTGGCCCAGGGAGAAGAGCGTAGCCGAGGAGAGAGTTAGCTCAGATTGATAATCGGGCTCTCTATTATTCCTTTCTGAGAAAGATTGATGCCAAGGCTTCTGATGCGGTTATCACAGGTACCATTTTTATTTATGACTAAATGGATTTTATTTTATTTGACCCGGGGTCTACTTATTCTTATGTATCTGTCCAGTTTGTGGTGGGTCTAAATCTGGTTTGTGATGGACTTGACTATCCTGTTTATGTGCCTACTCCAGTTGGTGAGTCTGTGGTGATAACCCATGTTTACTGTTCTTGTTCTCTATTGTTGGTGGGTTTTCAGACTTGGGTAGATTTAATTATTCAGGATACATTGGACTTTGATATAATTTTGGGTATGACTTAGTTATGTCCATATCACGCTGTCCTAAACTGTAATGCTAAGACAATGATTCTAGTTATGCCTGGGATGAAGGAACTAGAGTGGGAGGGGGGGTATAAGGACAAATCGGTGAAAATTATATCATTTGTCTGGGATAGGAGGTTAGCGGGGAAGGGGTGTTCAACATTTTTAGCTCATCTCAAGGATGTGAGTGTGGAGTTCCCTTCTATTGAGTCAGTTTCGGTGGTTTTTGAATTCCAAAAAGTGTTTTCTTCAGATTTATCGAGTATGCCTCCAGATAGAGATATTGATTTTTGTATTAACTTAGAATCGGGCATTCGCCTTATATCTATTCCACCCTATCAAATGGCTCCAGCAGAGTTGAGGGAACTCAAAACTCAATTATAGGAACTACTTGACAAGGGGTTTATTCATCTAAGTGCTTCACCTTGGAGTGCTTTGGTCTTTTTTGTTAAGAAGAAGAATGGTAGTATGAGGATGTGTATTGATTATAAATAGCTGAATAAGGTTACCATCAGGAATAAATACCCCTTGCCTCCCATAAATGATCTGTTTGACCAGTTATAGGGTGTGACGGTATTTTCCAAAATTGACTTGTGGTCGGGTTATCATCAGCTAAAAATTAGATAGGGTTCATACCAAATAAAACTTTTAGAAATAGGTATGGATATAACGAGTTTCTGGTGATGTCTTTTGGGCTGACTAATACACCCTCAACCTTCATGAGCTTGATGAACGGTATCTTTTAGTCATTCTTGGATTCCTTTGTTATTGTGTTTATTGATGACATTTTAGTTTACTCTAAGAGTAAGAAGGAGCATGCAGGTCACCTTCGCATAGGGTTGGAGATTCTAAGGGAGAAGCTATTATTTGCAAAATTTTCAAAGTGTGAGTTCTGGTTATCTTTAGCTGCCTTTTTGGGGCACGTTGTTTCAGAAAAAAAGGTGATGGTGGATCCCTAGAAAACTGAGGCAGTTAAGAATTGGATCCAACCTTGCTCAGTGATTGAGGTAAGGAGCTTTGTGGTCTTGCTAGTTATTACCACAGATTTGTCAAGAACTTTACATCCATTGCAACGCACTTGACAAGGCTAACTCAGAAGGAGGTGCCATTTGTTTGGTCAGATAAATGTGAGGTGAGCTTCCAAAAGCTCCATACACTCTTGACTACAGTTCATATCCTTTCTCTATCAGTTGAAGGTAAGGACTTTATAGTGTTTTGTGATGCTTCACTTTTGGGCTTGGGTGCTGTGTTAATGCAGGATAAAAATGTCATTGCTTATGCTTCAAGGCAGTTGAAGCCTCATGAAAGAAACTACCCAACCCATGACTTGGAGTTGGCAGCGGTGGTGTTTGCATCAAAGATTTGGAGACACTATCTTTATGGTGTCAAGTGTGAGGTTTTCACAGACCACCGTAGCCTACAACATGTGTTTAATCAAAGGGATTTGAATCTAAGGTAGCGGAGATGGATAGAATTATTGAAGAATTATAATGTGACCCCTCAGTACCATCCAGGTAAGGCCAATATGGTGGTAGATGCATTGAGCCAAAAAGAGGTAAGTATGGGTAGTTTGTCATTCTTGAGGGTGTCTAGGCAACCTTTAGCTAGAGAGTTGTGTCTAGGCAACCTTTAGCTAGAGATTTTTAGACTCTAGCATCTTAGAGTATGTAGTTTGGGGTTTCATATAAAGGTGGAGTGTTGGCTAGTGTTGAGGTAAAGTCAATATTTCTAGATCAGATTAAGGCCAAGCAATTTAAGGATAAGAAATTGAATGCAGTCCGAAATAAAGTGGGGCGTATGGAGGTGGCAGATGCCACTCTTGATGCGAGTTGTGGTTCAAAGAAAGGTTATGTGTTCCTCAAGTTGGTGGTTTGATTCGTCATGTACTTTGAGAAACCCATAGTTTGAATTATTCTATTCATTCGAGTTCAACCAAAATGTACAGTGACTTAATACAACTTTATTAGTGGACCGGAATGAAGAGGGACATAGTGAATTATGTGTCAAAGTGCCACAATTGTCAGCAGGTGAAGTATGAACATCAAAGTCCTGTGGGGTTGCTTCAGAAAATACCCATACCTATGTGGAAATGAGAGAGCATTGCAATGGACTTTATGATGGGTCTACCTAAGACCTTGGGGAAATATAATTCCATTTGAGTGATAATAGATTGGTTGATGAAATCAACTCACTTTTTGCCGGTTCGGGTAAACTACAACTCTCAGCAGTTAGCTAAAATCTACGTCAAGGAAATAGTGAGGCTTCATGGACCATAATTTCTAATAGAGGTGCAAAGTATACTTCTAAGTTTAGGGACAGGGTGCATGAAAAGTTAGGTACCAAGTTCACCTTTAGCATGTCCTTTCATCCTCAAACTGATGGGCAGCCGGAGAGGACGATTTAGGTGCTGGAGGACATGTTAAGTGCCTATGTTATTGACTTCGATGGTCATTGGGACCAGTTCCTTCTGTTGTGTGAGTTTCATACAACAACAACTATCACTCTAGCATTGATATGACACCATTTGAGGCACTCTATGGGAGGAAGTGTAGGTCACCTATTGGGTGATTTGAGACTAGATTTGTTAAACTTTTGGGCACTGACTTAGTGAAGCCTCTCAAGAAAAAGTAAGGTTCATTCAAACCAAGTTGTTGGCTATTCAAAGTAGACAGAAAGAATATGCAGACCGTAAGGTAAGAGACATGGACTTCAAGGTTGGTGAACAAGTGTTACTTAAAGTATCTCCCATGAAAGGAGTCATGAGGTTTGGTAAGAGAGGCAAACTCATCCCTTTGTATATTGGTCCCTTCGAGATTTCTAAGGATGTAGGTCCGGTTGCATATAGGTTAGCTTTATCGTCGGGGTTTTCGGGAGTCCATCTAATATTTCATGTCTCCATACTCAAATGATACCATGGGGATAGAGACTATATCGTTAACTTGGACTCGATTCTATTGGATGAGGATTTGGCTTTAAAAGAGAAATCGATAGAGATTCTAGATTGGGATGTTTGAAAGTTGAGGACCAAGGAAATTCACTCGGTTAAGGTTCAATGAAAGCATCATCCGGTTGAAGAAGCCACTTGGGAAACTGAGAAGGACATGCAGGACAAATACCCTCATCTGTTTGAGGATACACGTACTCGCTTCTTTACTTGTTTCAATCTATTTCTTCCGTTTGATTTTTCGGGTACAAATAATGGGTAAATTGGTATCTATTGTAACAATCCTTTTCGTCATTACATATAAGTCTCTCATTTAAAATTTCACGCTAAAATTCTTCCTAGATTTAAAGTTATAAATTTGGGGAAAAAACCATCAATTATTCATCATACTTTGTTGTCAAGGTAAGGAATTCATCCCCGGTAGTTAGTAAATTGATAATCTAGACTTAGAATTGATAGTTTACGTAGTTTAGGGAGGGTTAAGAGATGGTTTTAGTTGATTTTCCGGTGCAAGGGAGTAAATGATTTATAAAGTTAATGGATTTTGATTATTAATGGTTAATTACCCTTGCATTCCGTTAATTTACTAATTAATCCATGAAATTTATAGTTTTAGATGAATTACGGTAGAAAAGCCCTAGAATGGGAAGGGAATGATCATGAACTTGGCCTTGGGGGTTGGGTATGAGTTATAATTCCCAACGTGGTAGGTCATTTCATTAATTATGTGTTTTATATGCACTTTCTAGACCGAGATCAAGCGAAAATTACACGGAAAGGCAAGGCTCAGACTTAGTTGAGTTGTGCAAGATTGGATTGAGGTAGGTGATGATATTGTAGTTTAAGCCAATTTGTACTATATGTGCATGTTAACTACTTTGTAGCGCGGATTGTTAGTGCATGTTGTTTGGTATGGTCAATTCAAATGATTTTATCTTATTGTATGATTTTGACCTACCTTATTGTTAAATATGAAATGTTTCAGTATTTGGGTCATTCTTACGGCTTATTGGTGGAATAAGGTTGGCAGACACTCGTGTCTGGGATTTAGGTACATAGACAGAAATGGTCCTCTGCAAGTCATGACTAGTGGGTGGTTATGATACCCATAGCGTGTATGTACGAGGTTTAGGTGAGTTTAACGATTCCATGAGTGAACCGGGTAATATATTTGTATGTTTGATAATTGCTTAACTTGTCTTGACTTGTTTTGACTTGGCTTGACTGAACTTGACTTGGTTGTAAATGTCTTGACTTGTTGCTTGTAATCCAAAATTGCTTATTTGATACATGATGTGCTAGGTGTAGGTTAGATTGAGCATGAATTAACTTATTGTACTATGTTTTGGTAAAGTGTTCATTTTCTTATCTTGGGTTGGCCAAATGACCCTACCAGTACACTGTTGTTTTCTTGTGTGCTTAAACTACACCTGCTCTTACTTTTGTTGAGTGCAACGCATATTCCAGCGGCTCCTACAAGACTCACTTGTGATTCTAGCGTTGGATTCCGGATTCAAGGGTGAGCAGCATATTTCGAGCTACCATGAATCCTTCTTGGATGATATGGTCCTTTATTCTGGACTCATGCCTTTCTTTTTAGTTTTTGGAGTTGCATCCCTTTTTTGACACTCTTTAGTAGTTTTGGTACGGACGACTTTCTGGTCCTAGGGATGATTATTTAGTTAAGTACAATATTCTGCATTTAAGTTGTACTTATGCTTGTTTTTAGACTTGAATATCTCATTAATGGATTAGTTCTATTTATTTCTCTAAGTGTTGATTATTAGTTTAGTTTTGGATTAGTTGGTTGTCCCACTGGATGAGTAGTGTGGGTGCCACTCACGATAGGTTTGAGTCGTGATATCATAAGTTTCTCTAGTGCTTGTCCACCTATAGTAGAATTAAAAAATAGTTTAGGATGAATCTAAATTGTTAGTGAAAGTATGTGCTAAAACTTCCTTGAATCTAAATTGTTAGTGAAAGTATGTGCTAAAACTTCCTTAGTTTGACGTTAATGAGGAAAATTTAGTAATAATGTTTTAAATCATTCTCAGGTTTGGGGTAAGTCTTTTTTTTTTGAACCCTAAAATCTCACTCCTTAACTTGGTTGTTCTCTATAAAGAACTTTGCAATGAATTTTTGAGCTAAGTAAGTCCTAAAAGTGATAAATTTAAAAGCTACGCCTTTAGCCACCTCTTTACTTCCCCGAATAACAAGAATGGGAACAAATTAAGACTCACATAGTCCAATGAGACTCCTTTCATAATGTAGGTGTCATCAATATCCAAAAAAATTTGGAGATGCACTTGCGGGTCCTTATATGGTAAACCTGTAAATTGCCTGCTTGAGTGTAAAACTTGCACTATATTTTATTTCAACTTCCACTTTACAGTGATTGGGGGTTGACGATATTAGATGTTATATTATCGGTGTGTGGTATTCCCACATCGCGAACTCCAACTTGGGCTGGTGGTCAATTTGTCACCACTTTAACTGTCATTATTGTTGGTGACTGGTTGCTCTGTGCTTGCAACAAAACTTGTTCCCTCAACCTTCTATGGAAGAACCTTTTGAGTTCTGGTTGAAATAGTGTTAGACTCTTTTTAGTTTTGAAAGCATAAACATGTAACCTGCAATAATAAGCTAAGATCAAGTTGTTAACACTTAAGAAAATAAAAATAATAGCAAAATTTTAGCTTGTCAATACTTTAAGTCCCAAATGACAACATCAAAAACTTGTTGGGGTCGTGGATTGACCCACTTCACTCACAAAAACATACGTGGTGCAAGTAATAAAGTGATTATAAATAATTGGGCTTGTCAATTTCACAGTGATTTAGTTGCTTACCAGCTAGTATCATGCTATTAAGGTTGTAAAAATATGTGTTTTCCGATTCAAGATAGTTGATTGTGTGTTTCGCTACTAATTCTACTAATTAAAGTAAAAATGAGAAAGATTTAGTAGCTGTTCTCAGAGTTATTAAGACTTAGGATTATGGATCTTGCATAATCTCCTCATATTTTATATATAATATTTAAATATGATTAAGACATCTACCAAATTATTGAATCACGTGATTAATAGTATGGTCATGGACTCTCGCTCCTCTAACCGTCTATCCAAATTAGCCTTCTAATTACATCGTTGAAAGAAAATAGTCGAACTAGTTTTAATAAAATAAGTTGTCATTTTGTGTTCCAAATAGGGTGATCTAGGTATGTCTCCATCCCAGCCTCAAATTATAACAACCCTCCCAGTCATTATAGAATGGTTAGAGCCTAAGTACCATGTTAGAGTACCCCTAGTGGGTTGAGTTAATAAAATCTCAAGGTGGGGTGGTTTTGAACCAAAAATTATGTGTTGTATTTAGTTATGATGAATTATGATTCACGGTGTTGTGTTTTGTGGTGTTGTGTTCCGTTAGAGGGTGACCTAGTGATCTAGACCTCCATAGGAATTTTTGAAACTTAAAGTAAAATTATAGCAAATGGTTTTAGTAGCCGCCTCATTGGGATCGCTTTGTGATGTTTGTAGTTTGAAAGTTATGTTGTAAAATGGGGGTAGATTCAGTCCTCCCCCGAGCTACTATTTTAGAGCCTCTACAACAGTTGAGTTTCTGCTGTAGTGAGACCACTGTAGCGGTCAGAGCTCTACCATAGCGGGATTGGAGAATTTACAGGGATATTGTAGCGAGCCCTATTTTGCCATAGTAAAGGGTGAGATTATCATGAGTTCTGGTATGATATAGAATGAGATTGATGAGATACAGAGACTATTCAGTTGAGATATCGGTATGAACACGATCCATGTTTGTGATCTGACTGCTATACTTGTAGGATTATGAAATGATTTAATATGTTTGATTGATGACTTATATGCCTTATGTTGTGGTATTGAGGTGTCCGAAAATTGAGTGAATTATCTGATTGATGTAACTATTTGTTTATGTGCTGATGCACCTCTCTACTTATCTTATTTGATTTAAGATATATACTTGCTACTATTTTGGGTCGGCCCATGATGCCTACCAGTACATACTATTTGTACTGATACTACTCATGTACTCTATTTTATTTGAGTGCAGACTGTGTTTCAGAGACTTATATGCCACCTCACATCTACCACTTCTAATCGACTGATTCAAGGGTGAGCAACTTCTCTCTAGGTTGCCACAGATCTTCGTAGTTTACATTTATCTATTCTTCAGACAATGGTTATTTATTAGAGATATTAGACTATTCCTAGACTTATGTTTTAATAGCGTCTCATGTTTGACTTTCAGATTTTAGGATTTAATAGTTAGAAATTCCTCATCTTTATTTATTTAGTCTGAGATTCTATTATAATTGTTGTGTTTTGAAATGGTTAATTGCTAAATGAATTGAATAAAGTTTGGGTCAGAGAGTAATGTTTGGTCCTCCCACTGAAGGATTAGTGTGGGTGCCACTCACGACCATTTGGGTCATGACATAAACCCATCTACATATGCACCCTACTCCCCTTAATCCATGCTCTATTTCTAGTCTTTGTCTCTCGAGTTTCTCTAGAAATTATCTGTTTATCCTATTAATCGTGAAGTAATAGAATAGTAAGCACAAGGTTAAGAGAACAAAATGTAATGGTAGATTCCACAAAAACAACTATATATAAACTACGATGTTCATACAATAGCCACAATCATAGATAAAGGGTTTTTATACACTTATAATTCAATTACAAAGCAATAGTTAGTCTATAAATAAAAATTGATGTTAAGTAAAAAGTGTAAGAAATAACTCTAAGAATGTTGAGACCAAGCTCTGAGCTTCTCATCTTCCTCTGGCAAAAACAGAACTAAAAAGGACCTAAGGGGGGTATTTATAGTATTTAAAAACACACTCCTCTAATTCAGACTAGGTAAAGGGGGAGAATTTCCCCTGTTATCATTATCTCGCGGTGCGAGGTGAATGATCAGAGGTGTCCTCTAATCACCACGATGAGGCTGGTCCCTCTTTTAGTAGACTCAGCTATGAATATTCATTCAGAGATGAATGTCGGGCTCTTTCTTTCACTGCTAACCCCATTTTCAACATGCTGAAACTTTCTGTTTCATCGAGCCCCGAGCTTGTGGTCCTCCTTTGAGTGTGGGTTCACTCCAGTTAACCTTGGAGCTCGCATCACGATCCCTTGCTGCTCGCCCTATGATTTCCTCTATATGGTCTAAACTTCTGATGAGGTGTATTTTTGACCCCCATTCACTCTGAAACTCGCTCCATGACCCTCCAATTTTGCCTTGAACTTTTCTTTGCTAAAATCGGATATTTATGCTCCCTTTTGGTCACATTTTATCTTATTTCAACTAAATTACACAAAACACCTCATGTATGTGATATATTATAAAAAAAAAACATAAAACATAAGTTTTCAGCTAAGTTATCCTTAAAACAAGGCATAAATATGGGTATAAGTAGTGAAAATGACTTCGGACATATTCTAGGATGAACATTATTTGAAATGATGGGTAATGTAATGATTCAAATCTTAATTTTGAGTTTTAATCCCCCATTTTAAGATTCGAGATTTTGTATAGATCAAAATAACCATTTGAGACTTGTTTGAGGGATTCAAGAGAGTTTTGGAATAAGAAAATATAAAATGACTTTTTTGGGTGCATATCATTGTTCCATGATCGCGGTATTGATTGTGTTAATAAAAGAAGCTCATCGGAGTGCTCTTCGCAGTTGCAAAGCCTCTTATCGTGATCGTGGTGGGTAAGTGTGCTAGGTATAAAGACTAAAATTTCATAAATTAAGTCATTCCAAGATATTTTGGAGGGTTTTGAGCTGAGCTTGATGCAATTTTTGAAGAAGAAATCACCATTTAAGTTGGGTTAAGCCTTCTAAACTTAGATTTGATTATCTATTACGATTACTCATGCAATTTAGATCAATACTATATAAAGTTTGAGTTAAGAAGAGCTTGACATTTATGGACCTAGATAATATATATAGTATCTCATAACAATAATAAAAACAACTTAATTTTCATCATTTCAGACTTACTAGTACTAAATGATGATGGAAGTTTGAAGAAAATGGGATTGATCAATATTATTATGCTTGAAAATGCATTGCATAATGATATTTTGGTTATACACAAGAGTAACATGTTTATGTTAATTGATTTGAATACATGATTGCTATATTGAGTAAAAAAAATAGTAATGAATTTACCAAATAAAAAAAGGAATTATCTACATGTTATTGACATAATTTTTTTGCTCTATTACAACATTGGATTATAATTTTTTATCAGAAACTCATGTACTAATCAAATATGACATCACTCAAGATAATAATAGAGCTATGAAATTTGTAGCATATAAAACTATGATACAATTTTATATTATCATTCTCATAAATCACATATTAACTCTCATATTGTGATTTTGATTCAACTATACTATACTCAATCATTAACTAAGTACATGAACGAATAAACATCTTATAATCAAATGAGATTTGTTAAGAAAACATACACATTTGCTCTAGGCTTAAAACTAGAAAGACTAGAAATACTTTCTTGGTGTGTTCATCCTCAATGCCATTTGAACCAATGTTTCGATGGTCAAATCTAGTTGGATTTTTGTAATTCTTGTTTCTACAGATTCCTCTATTTGTCTACTATCAAATTGTACCAAAAAAGGGGAGTTTAATGTAAAGACTTTTCCTAAAATGAGCAAATACCACAAAACACTCCAAGAAAATCATTGAAATGACCCCTTGCTATTCAAAACGAATTATCTCCCAGATTTCTCTACCAAATAATCCAAATAAACACTCTAAATGTAACCTTACGAAATTTCCTACAAGATGAAAAAAATTTCACTCAAATCCATCATGTAAATCTCAAGTTATGTCCAAATCAATTGAGCATAGAAGCACACTTCCAACAAGTTGAAAAATGCAATCCATAATGAATTCCCAATCCTTGTCTTGGTCGCCTACCGGTCAAAACCGTTGATAAAAAATTAATCTAACGGCCTATATTTAAAATTCCGGAAAGCTATCAATCCGCGTCAAATGGCTATCAACCAATCAGATTTCAGCTTTTGGATATGACTCCTTTTACTCTCACTATTTAAAGCTTCTCATTTTCCTCTGGTTATTCACATCAAAGAGAGAAATCTCAGTAGAATCCACACCTTGCAGATCCCATTTCTCTAACCCATTGCCGCCTCCAAATCCCTCATAAACCCAAACCCTAGTTTCATTTACCTGCTTCGAAATGGCCACTGAAGAACCAGTTGTTGCTAATGAGGTTGTTGATGAACCGGCGGTTGCTGAACCGGTTAAGGCGGAAGAAAACCCTCCAACCAAGTCTGGAAAATCGAAGAAGGAACCCAAGGCTAAGAAGCCTGCTGCTCCCAGGAAGAAAACCGCTCCTGCTCATCCTCCCTACTTTGAGGTAATTGAAAATTCAACTTTCATTGTTAAGATTTGCTTTGTGAACGTATTTTGAATGTATTTTGTTGTGCAGATGATTAAGGATGCGATTGTGACGTTGAAGGAGAGGACTGGATCGAGTCAATATGCTATTACCAAGTTTATTGAGGAAAAGCAGAAGAATCTTCCACCAAATTTCAAAAAACTGTTGCTTAACCAGTTGAAGAAGTTTGTCGCTTCTGAGAAACTGGTGAAGGTGAAAAGCTCCTACAAGCTTCCATCCGCTTCTAAGCCTTCTGCTACTGCTGCTGCCCCAGCGAAGAAGAAGCCTGCTGCAAAGGCAAAGCCCGCTACTAAGGCTAAGCCCAAGGCGAAACCCGCTGGTAAGGCTAAACCGGCTGCTAAGGCAAAGCCAGCTGCTAAGGCTAAGCCGGCTGCCAAGGCGAAACCCGCTGCTAAGGCTAAGCCTGCTGCAAAGGCGAAACCAGCTGCCAAGGCTAAGCCAGCTGTCAAGGCTAAGCCAGCTGCTAAGGCAAAGCCTGTTGCTAAGCCGAAAGCTGTTGCTAAGCCTAAAGCTGCTCCTGCAAAGGCAAAGGCTGCTCCTAAGCCAAAGCCAAAAGAGAAGAAGCCGGCCAAGGTTGCAAAAACGGCTACCAGAACTACTCCAAGCCGGAAAGCTGCACCTAAGTCAACAGCAGCCAAGAAGGAGCCGGCTAAGAAGACACCTGCTAAGGCCTTGAAGTCGCCGACGAAGAAGGCTACTACCACAAGAAGGGGAAAGAAGTAGAAGGGCAGGATTTGTGTGTAGGGGTAGTTCTGTAAATTTCCTGAATCTTGGTGGTTGATTTGGGTTTTTCGCCCATGGGGGAAGAAGCTATAGAAATTCCAGTTTATTTTTCTCTTTTCTAGCCCTTGTTCTACAGTGTTTAGATCTTAATTTTTTTCCTTTTTTTAATTCCATGTAGGGATTTGGTGGAACAGTTCTATTTCTGTACTGATATGTCATTCTGGTTATGAGAAATTAGCGTTTATGCCCTTATCTTCCTTGTTGATTTTCATTTCCATTCTGCAAATTTTATATGAATTTCTACAAGTTTTCCTCTGAGAAATAGGCATAGCTGCAAAAAGGCTGGGTTGAAGAAACGTGAATTGCCGATCACAGAATGTTGAAGGGGCGTAATTTGCACGCAAGTAAGTGTATAATAGTTGCATTACCTAATGTAACAAATTACTAATAAACTCTTCTTTGCATTGAGTATAGGGCACTCTTTTGGTCATCATCTTTGCTTAAATTGGAATTACTAGCATAGAAACCTTTATTTTTTGTTGAAGTCTATAATTTTCTATTCTTGCTTTTGTGCGTTGCTCCTTCAAATCTGGGTCACTTTGTAGGGTTCACGTGAAGCCGTGTTGGTTTATCAGTATATTGAACATTTCTTTGTGCATTATTGGGGTTTGAACATTCATTTAATAGACACAATTTTCATGCCAAAGATTCTATTTCTGTGGCTTATCGCTAATCTAGATTGATTGAGGCATAATAGTTAAACTGTTAAATTAACCAAAAGAGGTAAGAAACAAGTATAAGGGTTCAATCACACTGCTTTCTGGGAAAGATATCCTGCAAAAAATATGAACTCATGAAAACTACAAGGATAACAAAATATACATCCAGGGACTCCTTTGCCTAAAGCTTTAGGCCACTTCTGTGGCTACTCTTTGTAAAATGGGGAATGTCTTTGGCTTGCTGCGGATGATTAGAATGATGAAGCAAATGATTGTCATAATGAAGTACTAGGAATTCAGTTGATGCCTTCTTTATCATGACTTAATGCTAAAGAGGTACTAATTGGATGAATAATGTAGTAATGATTTGATGAATCTGAACATTATGTTTGGATATCTTACTCTCTGAAAAGCTTTCTACCTAGTTTGGATAGGTAGTGACAGTTAGTGCCATACTCTAGTGAAGATGGAACTATTCATCCTGCTCGTTAGTGAAGCAATCATACAGATTTTGTAGGACTATTGAGCAAGGTTAAAGTGCTTCATTGTGTTTATAACTAGTGGTGAGTAGTAAATGTACAGTTCTGTTTAATTAAACAGAACTTACTTTCAAGAACTATGTTACAGTTGTCCTGTATACTACTATGATTTACTTTCCAAATGTATCTCGTTTTAATCCTTGTAATCTTATGCTTTATTTCCATTCCTTGCTCTGGTTAGTGAAGCAACCCTAAAGATATTGTGGGACTGTAGAGAAAGATTAAGGGGCATTCATTGTGTCTATACCTAGTGGTGAGCAGTAAACTGACAGTTCTGTTTAATAAACTTACTTTCAAGAACTATGTTACAGTTGTCCTGTATACTACTAGGATTTACTTTCCAAAAGTGTCTTGTTTCTTGGAATCCCTGGAACCTTATTCTTACTTCCACTCCTTGTGCTTTTGTTATTTCTTCTAATTGTTTTTGATGGTTGAATGTACATTCATTGAAGTTAAAGAAGCCACACTCTGAGGTGAGAATTTCTATAAAAACTTCACTGTTCTGCTTTGAGTAGATGTCATCATGTACTACGCCTTCTATTTGTTATTGATGTGACTAAGTATACTCGAAGAAATCTTCAATATTTCTTAGTGCTTATAGGTGTTGCAGATGTATGGATGAATCGCCATGTTGACATTACCTATTTTACCTAGTAGTTTTATTTATGGCTGAAGAATAGCTTTATATTACCTTTAGTACTCATGCAATATTAAATGGTGAGTCGAATTTGTGTCGCTTGAAATTTGCTTAACATTAGCTGCGGAACTTAATGTATTAAATGATCCTGTTTAATGTTATTAAGCAGGTCTCTATCAATTCACTTAATATGTATAGTTTAAGTGCTTTGTTCAATCTCAGCATGTTTTAGGTATGGTTCTGTTGAAGCTTAAATATAGCAGCTGATGTATCCACAGATATTCCTAACGATGTTCTTCTGGTGGCACAATTCATGCAGATCATGCCTGTAAATCTATATGGTAATGGTGTACTAAATACATCTATGAGGTTTCATAACTCATTTATCTGGGAAGTGCTTGCTATGTGTTGTTTCTACTTTGCATTCTTATCTCTCTCTTTCTTATATATTATCTTCTTTCTCAACTTATGGAGTTCATTTCAAGTTTTGGTTGCTCTTTTAATTGTGAAACAGTCATGTCAGTTCTCAACTTATGGGGTTCATTTCAATCTTTCTATTTTGAAACAATCATTGCACAAGCCAGTGTGTATCATCACTTCTCTGTTTCAGTGCCCACATCTAATAAATTTGATGTCAGAGAACTATGCTAAGTTTCCCAATATATATAGGTTTAATCTCGAGTCACAGCCTCACATGTAATAATGCAAAACTGAGTGATACACTGTGAAGGAGATGACTAATGGTCGGTCTACTGCACATATGCATGTACCCATTAACTTAGAGTTCAGCCAAATATCATCCAGTCTTCTGCACATATGAATGTGACCATCAACTTAGAGTTCAGCCTAATCTCGTCCTTTTAGTCTTCAATCCCAGATACTCAAATCATTGAACTTTTCCTTCTTTACACTCTAAAGCAATTAGTATTGAACCGGATTTCTACACTCTGTTGCTGAACGTGCTTTGTATCTTGCTATCTTATTGTCATATTTTCTTGCATCCCTGCTTCGAGAACTTCTTTGAGCCAAGGGTCTATCCGGTACATCCTAAAGAAAAATCTGGTACATACAAAGGTTGGAGTAAGGTCTATGTACATCCTACCCACCCCAGACCCACTTGTGGGAACCACACTAGGTATGTTGGACTGAGAATGCTACAGTTTGAATAAAAATAGTTGATAGTTACAATTGTGAAGTGAAATGTTACTTAATATCCTTCTTAGTGTTGTTGTGTGTGCATAACAAAGATCTGGTAGAATGACCCTCGTAACTGTTCTTTGGATATATATGGTGATTTCTATATCTGGAATGTATGAGTTTTGTTGCCCTTTATGTTAGTGATTCATTTTAATGTCCTCCATTTAAAGTCAAATTGAAAAGGGAAAGAGGCTACAAGGATCCTCTTCTATTTCATTATTTTTTGCGTTTGTTGAGGTTAAGGGTGAAGCAAATGGAGAAGTTGTTCTGGATAATTGGTAGAGGGAATGCTCCAACACCTCTTCTGGCAGGCTTCTTGCAATTCTAGTCATCGGTGTTTGGAAAAATGCCCTGTTGTGCTTCTGAAGTGGAATAATAGCTCTAATGTGCATTAGGACGATTAAAAAAAGGTTCCTTTTTTGGGCTGGTTTAGCGAGAAATGATTTTGGGGTTTGGCTTTATGAACAGTTGAGTTTCAATCTCTTGAGAGGAAAGTCGGTCTTCAAAAGCTTCTGTCCTCTACCACCCTCCAATTTGGCTGAAAGTTATTCAAGGAGAACATTTGATCCCTATCTACTGTTGTATTGAGGGATAGTTTGCTGGTCAGCTGGTGGTCTCCCTGATTGATGAGAATTTTTCTGCGCTCGTTCTATATGTGTTTCAAATCAGTTTTCCCTGTTGAGGATTATGTTAGTTCCTTGCTACAAATGTTGGTTACAGAAATTCACATGGAAGGACTCCTGAGTTGTTTTGAGTTTGCTGTCCCGTCTCATACGTATTCATCTGCACTTGTTAAAGTATAATGAAATCTTGCTCAAGTGTTGGCTGTTCAACTTGAAATAACAGATTTGGAAAGAGAAATGGTGTTTAATTGTAAAAACTAATTCACATATTATTAACAACCTAAGAAGTGCTGAATGTCACTAGAGCCTTTAGATTACCATTTGCAAGCCTTTTTTTAAATGCAAAATAGTACTGCAGTTCTACATGGAGTTCAAAAATGTGTCACTGCCAAACAAGGCTGAAGTTAGGCTTAAGGAGTGGGAAACAAAGTGGAGATCAGAAAATAGTTAACTTTTTTCATGCAGAAATCCATGTGCTCTGTAGAAATAAATAGATGCATAATGCAAGCAAGAAATGGAAGTAATGACAGATACAAACAAGATTCACATTTGCTAACTTTTTGAGTATGGAGTAGTAGGATTTTATGTGTTTGCAGTGGCTTGCTTCTGTGATTTATATGATTTTATTTGAGGTAACTTTACATTGACAACCAACCTTTCTGAACTTTGTCAAGGACCAAGTGTAAGGGTATACACCAAATACTATTTGATAGGTAAGTGAAAAATAAGGCAGAAGGAGTTGGGCTGTTGGTGACTTAATAGATTTACCTATTATGGCTATTCTATGTTGTGAACCAATTGAGACCCTCACAAATTGCAGAGTAGATGGATGTATGGGCATGAGCAGTTCTTCGAGATTGATGAAACTCCCTTGGATATGAAATGGGTCAGCTGCAATTGAAGGGAAGACACTACAACAGAATCAGATGCATCTCGAGTCAAGTTTCTCTAGTGAACTTCCTACTCGGAATGATTACAATACGAGCAATGTACCACAGATTTGAATCTTCCAACATACTAAGACCCTATAGTAGAATTTATGAGTTTATGACAAAGCGGAACTATGCATGATATCTTTGACCAGTTTGATGAGCTCTCGAATTACGTGGAGCTGTCTGAAGAGCAATGTTAAATTGTTCACGACTGTCCTACTGTATTCTACGGATTCTATTCGGAGGCATCGCTTATCCTGGTAGGACTATTGGCGATTTAAAACTACTAAAATCTTTTTGAAACCTTGCTTTAGTTGTTTTGAAATCTCACATGACAGTCTTTCCTACATAGATTACCAACTAGATAACTTGTTCTATCTCTCGTATGGTGTCTGTAAGTTAAAGAGTTATCCTTAAACTCCCATTTGACATCTACATCAGATTCCTTCTTATGGAAATTATTTTCACACCAGTTCCATCATATCCATGGCTAGTGGCTAGCATCAAACATTAACGGTTATGCTCATCCTGTTATTCGCTTACTTTATTCAACTGTTTGATATCACAACACTCTTGTAGTGCTCCACACAATAAACTCCATTATGGTAGTCATTTGTCTTGAAGATAGGCACCTTGATGTGGTTTGTGATAGCCACTCCTTAGGTTGGTAATGAACCATGTTAGAATATGAGTAGGAATAAGAATAGTATATAGAATCCTCTTTCATTAATTTGAAGCAACATCTCTTTCAACATTTCCAGACTAAAGACCTCGGCAGACTGAAGTATTTTTTAGGTATTGAAGTTGCTCAGTCCAGATCAGGTGCATGCCTTAGACATTTTTGAGGAGACAGGGATGATGAGATGTAAACCCATTGACACTCCTATGGATCCGAATACTAAACTCCTGCGAGGACAAGGGGAGCCACTCAATGATCCTGGAAGATATAGGCGTCTAGTTAATAAATTGAATTATCTCACGGTGACTAGACCTGCCATTTCCTATCCTGTAAGTGTTGTAAGTTAGTTTATAGATTTTCCCTGTGATAGTCATTGGGATGCAGTTGTTCGCATTGTGTAATATATTAAGTCAGCTACAGGTAAAGGACTACTCTTCGAGGATCGATGTCATGAGCAGATCGTTGGATACACAGATGCTGGTTGGGTAGGATCACCTTGTGATAGACGTTCTACATCCGGATATTGTGTTTTAGTAGGAGGTAATTTGGTGTCCTGGAAGAGTAAGAAACATAGTGTGGTTGCTCGATCTAGTGCAGAAGCAGAATATCGAGCAATGACGGTAGCAACTTGTGAGCTAGTTTGGATTAAATAGTTGTTGAGAGAGTTAAAATTTGGAGAAATCCGTGAAATGGAACTTGTGTGTGATAACCAATTGGCTCTTCATATCACATCAAATCCGGTATTTCATTAGAGGACTAAGCACATTGAGATGGATTGCCACTTTGTGTGAGAGAAGATACTTTCCAGAGATATTGTTACAAAGTTTGTGAAATTGAGTGATCAGCTTGCAGATATTTTCACCAAGTCCCTCACTGGTCCCGTATTAGTTATATTTGTAACAAGCTCGGTACATATGACTTGTATGCATCAGCTTGAGGGGAGTGTTAGAATATGAGTAGCAATAAGAATAATATATAGAATCCTATTACGAAAAGGATTGTAATGTCAATGTTCTAGTTGGAAAAGGACTCTAATGTAGTGTTTGTAAATAAATTCTCAGCAATAATTTAGATACAACATAATTCAATAATAGTTTCTCTTTTATTTCTCACAAACCACATTTCCCGCTTCACTCGGTATCATAGACGTACTTGCAACATCATTATTGTCCTTAGGTATTTCATGCTATAACGCATCACCGTAACACATCTCAACTATCTAAAAGCGTATACATGGGTACGTGCATGACATAAATAGACAGTAAAAATAAGATAGGATGAAACAGGTCGTTACCTTATGCATTCTCTTCTAATTCCTTAAGTAGGTACAAATATCTCCTTCAGCTTGTCCACTCGCTTCTTCAGCATGTTGATTCATTCACATTTCGTTTATGGAAGAAGTTTCACAAAAGATAAAATGTATATAATGTATAATTAGTTTAAGAACCAAATGGCCACTAGATTATGTTTGTTATTATTATTCACCCGTATGCTTATTACTGAGTAAACCTCTTACATATTTCCAAAACAAAACTTAAAAAGGACCCTCGTGGTCGCAAAGGGTCTGGGTCGGGTCAAATCGCGATCGCGACATGGTTCCCATGATTGTGATGAAGGACTATAGCAGGACAGATATAGATTTCCCAATTCGATCTAAAACCTCATAACTTGATTTTTGAAACTTGGAAACTCATTTTTCGAAGATTCAAAAGGTGATTTTCGAGATTTCTTCCTTGGGTATGATTCTTATACTTACCCTTTTACGGGTAAAACTTACATAAACCCGGTGTATAAACCAAGCCAATACATGCATGCCATGTGTTCGAATTTAGAGTTCATGTTACTAACCATGATTAGTTAATATGTATTTTACTTCATTTAGTCACTTAACCATGGTAAATTACATTAGTTTGGTGTGTACACCGGGTGCGGGTAAGTTTTTACCCTACTTTAATCGCTCCCCAATGATTATTTATGATTTCCTCTTCAAATCTTTTCTCAAATGGAAAATTTGGGGATCTTGGGGTAAAGTTAAACAATGGTATTTTGATGATTGAAGGCCGATATTAACTTCGTCTTCGATGAAATTTCATTTTTGAGTTCCTTAAATTATGATTAACGTGATTTTAGAATAAAATTCAACTTTTGCCATTGTGGACTAGTGTCACGATCCAAATCCCAAAGGGTTGTGATGACACCTACCCCAATCCATCCATGGTAGGGAAGCCTGACTCGTTAACTCAGAATACTCAAAATAAAGGCAACAGTATAGAGTCCATACAAATATCAGATAATAATAATAATAATAATAATAATAATAATAATAATAATAATAATAATAATAATAATAATAATAATATCTCAAAAACATTCTCCAATGAAATCGAGCAAAATAATCTGAAATCCCCAAGACTCAGAAGTCATAAGTACAAGAGCGACTCTAATACATAATGTCGAATAAAAAATACAACTATCTGAGAAGCAAAGTAAGACAGAAATAAAGATAGATGAAATTGAGACAATTTTCGATCAGAGGAGCCCACCACAACTTCAAGTACCATCGATATGCACTACACTAGCCACGCAAACCACTCGTATCAGGATCTATATCAGAAGGATATAGAAAAATAAGAGTGAGTACAACCACTAGTATTCAGTAGGCATCATAGGCCGATTGAGCTTAAGCGATACGATATCAAATAAATAATACTAAAATAACCCTGCACGCAGAAAAATTCCACCAGTTTAAATTTCAATAAGTACAATAGATTATCTCAAACTCGACAATAATACAAGAATGATGCAATACAATATATGTAATGATCAATGTCTATCAGTATACACCCCTTCTAGTTGTGTACTATCAGATGGGACCCATAGGGGACTCGCGAGGTCTATATACCCCTCCCAGAATAAGCCTCAGATGAAATCAATAAAGAGTATCATAATTCGCTGTCCAAAATATGCCTCAGACCAAATCAATAAGGATTATCATATCTCACCTTTCGGAATATACCTCGGACTAAATCAATAAAAGGTGGTTCATTTTCTTTCAAAAATCAATGTTTTCTCAATAATACCATTCAGTGATCCATGAGATGAATGAATATAAATGCTCAAACAATATTATGAAACACAACATATATATACAAAATCTCAAGATATCAATCAACTTATGAACACATGCTACAAGTCTCAATATCAAGCCAAAAATCCCAAATTCACATCACTATCATGGTACAAGCCCCAATTTGGCATCACACAATAATCCATCTTATATGCCATTTTAAATCTCTAAGTCACCCAACCCATAGCATGCTTTACTCGATAAGTCCCTACCCAAGTAAAGTTTGAAGAAAGTTAAGTTATAACCTACCCCAGAGCGGAGCCACAAGACACCAACGGTCATGAATTAGTCTTTTCCTTTTGAATGACTTAGTCTATCAAGATTAAAATATATGCATAAATATGAGTCCAATGATGCCCATATTGCTATAATTCTATTCTGGGTCCAAAGAGTCAACTTAAAAGTTAACCCCAAACACCCAAGGGCAAAACTAGATTTTTATTAGAAAATCAATTTTCCTATGAATTTAAGAAGTTCAATTTTGAAATTTCATTGAAAATGGTGTTAAAATCCACCTTAAAATCATCAAATACCATTTCTTAACTTTACCAGGAAAATTCCAATTTTTCAAGTTCAAAAACCATGATTTAAAGATAAAATCATGAAATAATCATTGGAGAATGTTAAGACATTAGTTTAGAAACTTACTCAATGAAGAAATATCAAAAACTACCTTTAAATATCCGAAGATTAAGTTCCAAAGCTTCACAAATCGAGTTATGGGGTTTTAATTCAAAAAATGGGATTTAAACACTGCCATTTTCACAATCGCAAAGCCTAACCACGACCCAAACCAGACCCCTGTCATGACCCGAGTTTACACCCTAGGTGTGACCGACACTTGAGACCATTTTGCACTATCATACCACCATCATTGAAATCCGTGAGATGGACTCTCGAACGTGCGAGTCTATGAACATCCTTCACAAGCTCTTTCTTACCCTCTTGTACATGAGCACCACTCTCTAAAGACAACCTGCTAAGAGCATCAGCAACAACATTTGCCTTACCCGGATGGTATAGTACACTTATATCATAATCTTTGAGAAGCTCAAACCATCTTCTCTGTCGAAGATCCACCTCTTTCTGACTGAAAACATACTGCAGGTTCTTATGATCTTTGACAATATCAACATGCACACCATAAAGGTACTGACGTTAAATTTTCAAAGCAAACACCACTACTGCTAACTCAAGATCATGAGTAGGATAGTTCTTCTCATGAGTTTTAAGTTGTCTAGAAGCATATGACCTTACCATTCTGCATCAAAACGCAACCAAGACCAACTGTGGAAGCATCATAATAAACCACAAAATTGTATGTACCCTCTGCCAAAGTCAAAACTGGAGCAAAAGTCAACCAAACTTTCAACTCTTGAAAACTCTTTTCACAAGCCTCGAACCACTAAAATTTAACCTTTTTCTGAGTCAACCTAGTCAATAGGGTTTAAGAGATGAAACCCTCTACAAATCTCCTGTAGTAATTGGCTAATCCTAAAAAACTCGTGATGTCTAATGGGGTGGTCTGTTTAGGCAACTTTTTAACCATCTCAATCTTTTGGGACTCAATATGAATCCCCTTACTAGGTACAACATGACCAAGAAAAGCAACTGACCTCAACCAGAATTCACACTTTGAGAACTTTGTGAACAACTGTCTATCCCTGAGGGTATTAAGAATAATTCTAAGGTGATCAACATGCTCCTTTTAACTGTGAGAGTAAATTAGGATATCATTTATGAAATGATAATGAACATGTCGAGGTACTGCTTGAACACTCTGTTCATGAGGTCCATAAAAGCTGCAGGAGCATTGGTTAGTCCAAAAGACATAACAAGAAAATCATAGTGATCATACCGAGTTTGAAAGGTTGTATTTGGAATGTCACACTCTCTAACCTTTAACTGATGGTACCTAAATCTGAGGTCACTCTTAGAGAAATAAGTGGCACCCTGAAGTTAGTAGAACATATCATCAATTTTGGAAATGGGATACTTATTCTTAACTATGACCTTGTTCAACTGGCGGTAATCAATACACATTCTGAGGGAACCATTTTTCTTATACATAAAGAGGACTGGGGCACCCCACGAGAAACACTGAGTCTAATGAATCCCTTATCTAGAAGGTCATTTAACTATTCTTTCAAATCTTTTAGCTCAGCTGGAACCATTCTATATGGAGGAATATAGATGGGCTACGTATATTGAAGAATTTCTATCCTAAAGTCTATATCCCTATCAGAAGGGGCTCTAGGAAGATCGTCAGGAAAGATTTCTAGAAACTCAGTACTATTGGAACTGACTGAAGAGATGGGGTATCAGAGTTGGAATCCTTAACACGTGCTAGATAGTAGATATACCCCTTTAAGATCATCTTTCTAGACTTAAGGTACGCGATAGAATAATCCTTAGGTACGGTATGACTACTCTTCTATTCTAAGACAGGTTCATTAGGAAACTGAAACTTTACAACTTTGTTTCTCAATCAATTGAGGCATAACAAGAATGTAACCAATCCATGCCTAGAATAAAATTGAAGTCTACTATATCTGACTATACTATATCAGCTGTGGTATCCTTATGATGGACTGAAACAATGCAACTCCTATAGATTCTTTTAGCTATAACTGAATTTTTAACTGGAGTGGAAACAAAAAAGGGTTCTAAGAGTTTTTCAAGACTGATTTCGAACTTTACAACAACATACGAAATTACAAAAGATAAAGTGGATCCAAGGTCTAACAAAGCATAAACAATGAGAGATAAATGTTTAACATACTTATAACAATATTTGGGGAACTCTCCTGATCTTGACGAGAAGATAAGGCATAAAAGCGGTTCTGACTACCACTTGCACCTAAAATAGTGCCTTTTTGAGCATTTTAGCCTGCTGGAGCTGATGATGTAGTAAATTAAGTTCTGTTACCCCCATTGCCCTGCCTAGCAGAGGGGCAATCCTTCAATATATGACCTGTCTGACCATACCTATAGCAACCATCTCTACCATAAATAAATTCACCGGGATAGTTATTTTGACACTTGTTGTAAGTAGGGTAAGCTGTGAACCCTCCTATAACACTGTCCTGAGATCGCGAGCCCAACATTCTAACTTTTTGATCATACTTGGGCCTGGGTGCAGGTGTGCTGGTTGAAGATGAAACTGATCCTGATGACCGCTTTGGGAAGGATGGCCGATTCCCATTACCAATCCTTCGCTGACTGAACTCATAATTTGATAATTTGACCCTTTTATTACGAAACTCCTCCCTCTCTCTCAACTTATCCTCCTTAACCTGATACATATGAATCATAAGCCTGGCTATGTCTATGTCTCTGATCAATATTACCGCCCTCCCCTCCTTAATCGAAAGTCGGGAGAGTCCTAGCACAAATACGCTCATCCTATTCCTCATATTGGACACCATATCTGGAGCGTAGCGAGACAACTAGGTGAACTTAAGGATGTACTCCTTTACACTCATAGAACCTTTCTCTAGATTAATGAATTCTTGAGTATTATCTCCCTCAATTATTGGGAAGAAAAGTGGCCTAAGAATACATCCTCAAAAAACCCCATTCTAGAGGTACACCATATTCACCTCTAATTTTCTTCCACTGATCATACCACAAACTTGCAACATCCTTAAGATGGTAGGAAGCAAGATCAACACTTTTAGTGTCATTTGTAACACCCCGTACCTTCCCAACCTTACTTTATGACATTTAATAATGGTTACGTAGGTGTTGAGACCTATAAGTATGTATTTGGTAATCTTAATGATGAAAAAAATTGAAATTTCGCCTCGTACATGTGCTTAGCCTTTCATAGGAGGTGTTTTGTGATTTTTGTGGAGCAGTTGTGGGGTTCAAAACGAGGCTAAGAGGACCTCTAAACAAAGTATATTAAGGTTAAGAAGTAAGTTAAAGAATGGGACTTGAAGTATCTAACCAAACCCGCGAAGAAGAGTCGAAAAACAAAATTTTCAGAAAATTTAAGTGAGGGGCGCATTGGGGAGTGTGCCACTCTGCTTTGGGACAAATTTTTGTGCCCATATGCAGAAATTTGTCACGCCCAAGGGTGTGCCACACTGGTTTTTCCACTTTTTCGAAAGTTGGAAATTTCTAAGTCCCAAGGGTATCCGGGGTCGTACCAAGCCGAGTTTTGCCACGTTTCTTATACACACATGAGTATATACATGAAATGAGTCAAGTATCATATTGGTATGATAAAATTACTCGAGAACGAATTTGGCATCAAAATGACGGTTTTACCCTTATGGTCAAAATAGGCCATACGTGGCAAGAATCGCTTGTTTTTGGAAGTGAGGCTACGAGTATGAATGGAATGAGTGGGAATATTGTCGTAATGTGTATGGAATGAATTAAATGCAAGAAATTATTGATTTTACTAGGTTAAGTGAATTGGGCCCAAAAAGGACCCAAAAATGAAAAGAATACATGGCCCAAAATGGGTCAAATGACCCATTCTTTCAAAGACCTTCTAGAGCACCACATGTAATTCCATAGAGTGGATAAGTATGGATTAAAGGGACTATATAAAGGACCAAAAATCTGATTTTTGGTCATTTGGAAATCTCATGCCTTCTAGATATTTTTTTCAATCATTTTTCTCTCAAACCCTAAGCTTTCTCTTGGAGCAAGATCATCCTATTCCAAGCCTTGGTAAGTATTTCTTCTCATGTATTAACATATAATATGCATGAAAGAGTATGTGTATCATGTTGGTTGTGCTTGGAAATGTTGGACATGGTACTTGGTCTTTTTGTATGAGATTTGTGATCCATGAGGTTCAAGCTTGAATTATGACTTGTGCCTTTGATGAAAGATCATGGTATGGATAAAATATGAACGTTTATGGTGTTATTTTGGTATTAAACTTGTTATTTTTCTATAAGTGTAAATTGTGGGATTTTGGCCGATATGTGCTATGAAGTGTATTAAGGTGAATTGATGGACTATTTGTGATGTGGTGTGTATAAGAAAGTGTAAAGGAGAAGTGTTGTGGTGAAATGCATTAATTTTCATGTATTGGTCAATGATGGGAATATTATGGAATTTTTGGAATAATAATTTCTTCAATGGTGTTGTCAAAGGGAAATGGCATGTTTAAAGGCAAACATGTAACTCATTGACGTTATATGCATTTGTATAGTAGTCGATGGTTAGTGTAAATCCTGTTATGTATTTGTGTTGTAGAGTGACACATAAAGAGGGAGCGAGATTATTGCATACGCATCTAAGATTTGTGTAATCGTATTGAGAATACAAGGTATGTAAGGTTACTCTTTCCGTATTCTTCTACACCATATTGTTCGCATTGATTTTAGGCTTGTCCTATTCCGAGAGGCTTGAAGTATATCAATTCAGGTTGACATATGTTGTCATTCATAGGTGTCCTATTCTTAGATGACTTATGATTTGCGTATCTCTTATTCCTTGATTGGAGTTCCAAAGTGGTTATAATGTTGTCGATTCTAAAGGAACTATCTCAAAGAGAGTTGGATGTAAGAAAAATCTATTTATTCTTGAGAAGTATTTTCCCAATCATTTCATGTTCCAAGGTCTCATTTTATTGTGATTATCTTTGTACCAATCTCTCACAAGTCAAAAGTTCCCATAATGTTGTAGTTACCAAAGAAACTATTTCAAGGGAAGTGACGACATAAGGAGAATCTATTCATGCTTAAGTCACATATTCCTCATTCATTAATCATGGTTGTTCATGAGTTGCATAATTATGGACATGCTTTAAAAGTCCCAATCATGTTTTGTTCTTGAGCTACCAATAATGTTGTGGCTATGTATATATACGTTAATCTCTCATAATTGATTGTATCAATCTCTCATAAGAGGATGAATCAATTCCTCGCAAGTACATCTCTCAAAAGTAAGAAATATAATGATTCATCTCTGTTGGTGGTCAATGATCAAGTATGGGTGGTAGCTTTGGGGGCAAGAATCCTAGCTCAAGTCGATCCCGAGATTGTTGGATCAGGGGGCAGTCCTAGGGGCATAAGCCTAGCTCGGACCGATCCAGACAGGGGGAAGCTCTAGAGGTACTAACCTAGCTCGAGCCGAACCTGATATGTTGGTATGGGTGCAGCTCTAGAGGCATAAGCCTATCTCGAGCCGATCCCAATATATATTGATTTATGGGTGGCAGCTCTAGAGGCAAAGACCTAGCTCGAGCCGATCCCAACATTTATGTTATGACCCACTGATCAGTTGGGGGCCTGGGTACGTTGTGATATGAGCGATGAGGAATAAACCATAAAGAGAAGAACTTAATTTATGTAAGCTACATGGTTCCACCTATGCCAATCGATGGGTTATTCGTATTGATTATCCTCTTACATTTTGATTCTATTGATGTATTCATGACAGTTTCATATGGCCTTACATACTCAGTACATTATCCGTACTGACCCCTCCTGGGGGCTTACCTTACTTGCTGCAGGCGCAGGTACTAGTAGACCTCCACTGTAGGTTGCAGATCTTTTGCAGACTTTTGGTGAGCTCCAGTTGGTTCGGGGCTTTCTGAGTTGCTATGTACATGTATTTTGGTATTGTATATGAGTATAGAGCGGGGTGTTGTCCCAACTCTAGGTTTGTCATCGCTATGTATCTGTAGAGGCTTTTGTAGACTTATGTGGGAACAGAATGTAAGATATGTATACTCATTTTGGTTTGATGGCCCTAACGGCCACGTTTCTTATATACATAATGTTCCACGATTTCCGCACTTTGCATCTTATGTCTTTGCGAGTTGGTGATGATTCTTACGGTATGCATACGATTGGTCATAAGCAAAGATTGGTTCTCTCGGGCCATATCGAGTTTGGGTGCCAGTCCGGCCCGAATGGGATTTTGGGTTGTGACAAAAGTGGTATCAGAGCAGGTCGTTCTAAGGGTGTCTACAAAGCCGTGTCTGAGTAAAGTCTTACTTATCGATGTGTTGTGCACCACATTTATAAGTAGGAGGCAACAGGACATTTAGGGTATTGTTGCTTTTCTTCATTCGTATATCGTGCATTAGAGCCAGTGTTGTAAGTTAGATCATGCCTGACCATGGTAATTGGTTTTCTTTGCTATAGAAACTGCCGATGACAAGGAGAGATAAAGGCAAGGGTAAGCAGGTTGTTACTCTTATTAGAGAGGGATTGTGTAGACCACCACTTGAACAAGCTATTCAAGGTGGAGCTGATACTGACTTTGCATCACGGGCTTCTTCCACTTTCCCAGCTCTAGAAGAGCTGAGAAGAAGAGAAGTATCTTCAGAACTGCCCGTTAATACTATTGAGCAGGATTTGATGAGTGCAGTACAAATATTAACCAGTGTAGTTTCTGCACAAGATCAAAGACAAGCTCTTGGGCAACAGAAGGAGGGACAGAGGCATAGGGAGAGGATGAAAGAATTGGAAGAAAGATCGTCGAAAAAAGCTAAACCTATGGGACAGGTTATGACATTCGTAGAAGGATTAGGGCATCGGGTTTTTCACAAACCGCTTAGGCCATCATTTCCCCATTCCACAGCAAATACTTCTCCTCTATTCCAAGGGTTTAGAAGCAATCAGTTTGGGCAAGGAGGTGAGATTCAGGGTTTACGGACAGTGGTCTACCATGCACAAGAAAGTATGAACCGCTCGAGGTTTTATCGTCGGTTGTGCCAGCGCTGCGAGAGAGTTCATGCAGGTGAATATCGGTTCGGAATGAATGTTTGCTATTTTTGCGGCATGCCAAGGCATGTAGAAAAAGGGTGTCCACAAAGAAACACAAGTGGCATGGCACGACCCACGGGACCAACCGTCGCATCGACATCATCTGTGCCTCCTCTAGGTAGATGTGCACAAGCTGTTGGTCATGGCAGAGGTGATAGAGGAGTATCTAGTTCTAGTGGCATTCAGGGCAGTACCTACGCCGTGGCGGATCGGCAAAAATTTGAGGCTTCTCCTGAGAACGCAACAGGTATATGATCGGTTTATTTTTACATGACGTATTTCCATTGATTGATTTGGGTTTTACCCTATCATATGTGACTCCATTGATGGTTGAAGAGACAAATTTTGTATAAAGGACACTAGAATTTTTAGTTAACCTATTTAGGGAATCTACACCAAAAGGTGAATTTATTATAGGTAGAAGAGTGCATTGTGATTGTGTGGTAACCGTGGGTAGTCATGATACATTGGATGATCTTATTGAATTGAAACTGGTGGATATTGATGTTAGTAATGGGGTGAATTGGTTGGTTTCTTGTTATGTCACCGTAGATTGCCGGGTGTAAGAAGGTATATTTTCACTGTCCCTAAGAACATGAACCTGAGTTGAAGGGTAATATGGGGGAACCAAGAAAACTTTTATTTTTCTATCTTAATTGATAGCCAAAGGGGTATGTATGCCAGTGCTAGTCTGAGAGCGAGAGATTGATGTGAAACCACCAAGTCCTCAAGAGGTTTCGGTGGTCAATCACTTTCTTGATATAATTCCTGATGAAGTTCCAGGCTTACTCCCAGAATGGGAAGTAGGGTTTACTAATGATGTGGTTCTAGGCCTTCCGCTTATTTCTTTTTCTTCGTATAACATGGTTTTGGTAAAGCTATAGGAAGTAAACAGAGCAATAAAAGATTTTATGGACAGGAGATACATAAGCCCAAATATGTCCTTTGGGGCGCATCCGTGTGCATATGGAAAACAAAAGTGAAATGGTACTTGAGAACGTGTATTGATTTTTGGCAACTGCACAAAGTAACGATCAAGAGCAAATAGTCCCTCCTAAGAATTGACGATTTGTTTGATCAGTTACAGGGTGCCAAGTGTTTTTTTTTATTTAAAAGGATTGTATCCACTCTTTCTTGCACCGATTTCCCTGAAACAAGAGTGACTTGAGATCGATTTATCACCAAGTCGGAGTTAGAAATAAAGATATACTCAAGACAGCCTTCTGAACACGATATGACTGTTATGAATTCTTAGTTGTGTTATTGGGACTAACAAAGGTATCAAATGTTGTTATGGATTGGATGAATAGGGAGTTCAACCTATTCTTGGATGTATTTGTGACCATGTTCAGGGATAATATTCTGGTTTATTCGAGACCACAATAGGACCACGCTAATCATGTGCAGCAAGTGTTATAGAAGGTTTCTAAATGTGACTTTTGGTTAGATCCATAGCGTTCTTGGGTTACATTGTATAGGATGAAGGAATATAGGTTGGTACGCAACAGATTGAAATGGTGAAAAAAAAAGGGGAGAGAGTTTACACACAAGACAATTAAGTTTCAGTAGGACGATGCATGTGAGCAAAGTTTCCAAGAGCTGAAAGATAAATTAATTCCTACACCAGTTTTAGTATTTCTCGAAGGCACAAAAGTTATGCAATTGTATTGCGATGCTCCCGGAGTTGACCTCGGATATGGGGTTAATGCAGCATGATCGGATAACAGTGTATGCCTCACGACAGTGCATCCATATGAGAGAGATTATCTCACACATGATTTTGAGATAACAAGTTGTGGTAGTTATTTGAAAATTACGACACCCCTACTTAGGGTTCATATTGAGATATAAATATCGATCATAAGAGTTTGCATATATCTTAAAGTAGAGGGACTTAAATCTGAGGTAGGGAAGATGACTCAAGTTAGTAAGAGATTAAGATAAGATACTGAGATTGCATTCGGGAAGATCAAATGCGGTGGTTAATGCGTGAAGCCGCAAAAGCACTAAGAAGTACTCATGGTCGGTTCATGGGGACACAAGGTATAGTTGAGGATCTACATATTGATTACATAGGTTGGTAATGAATTTACTGGAAACTCCAGATCAAAGGGTTATAGCGCGAAATGCGATAACGTCTTCATTCGTAGAGGTGAAGGAAAAGCAACATGCGAATCCTATTTTGAGTTTGACAAAAAGAACGTATCACATGGTTCGATGAGATTTGACCTTGTGTATGAAAGATTATTCAATATCAAGGTAGATCAGGTATATCACATATAGTTGGACAAAGGAAATGAATTATAACCGAAGCACCTCATTTACGGTATTCTCTTTTATTCGGGAGAAACCAAAATGTACCATGGTTTGGTAAGAAGGCATTGGTGGTGCAATATAAAGAAGAAGGACATTATAGAATTTGTAACTCCTTGACCAAATTGTCAATAGGTAATAATGTATACATTTTCCATGTATACATTTTCCAGTGTAACATAAGACATGGTTAACATGGATTTTATCGCAAGTTTTCCTCATACACATAAGGGTAAGGAATGTGATTCCACATGAGGGATAGCTGACAAGTTTACCTACATATCACACATGCTGCCTTTCAAGATCACATGCATGGGTGAAGAATATGCGAGGTTGTTTATTAAAGAGGAAGTACAACTATACGGAGTTCTGAAGTCTATTACATTAGGAAGGAGGGCTCGATTTGCTACACATTTTCTTTGAAGTTTCGTTGCAAAGAAGGTTGGGTACTTAAATGAATTTGAGTACAGTTTGTCACCCTCAGACGAACGAACAACCAGAGTATACTATCCAAACACTTGAAGGTATACGACAAACCTGTACGAGAGACTTAAAAGGTAGTTGGGATGATTATCTACCCTTATTGAATGTGCGTAGCATGATAGCTAATGGTTAAGTATCAAAATGGTATCTTATAACAGTTGATGTAAAAGGAAGTTTAAATCATATATTGGGTGATTTACACCAAGTGGAATTGCTTTATTTGGGGATAGATTTGTTCTCTACGCTATAGAGAAGGGTAAGATGGTACTACAGTAGCAACAAGCTAAAGCAAGTCATATGCTGAGATCCATTATGTCCAAGCTATGCGGGATGTCACTTATGAAAGGATATGTATTGCCATCCTATATGGATAAGATGAAAAAATAGAATATATAGCTTTGGTAAAAGTATAGTGGAGAAACCGAATCATGTAGGGAGCCAAAAAAACAATGAAGTCAAAGTACCCGTGACTATTTTAAACGGGGGGATAAAGCTCAAGGTATGGAGTTGGGATATAACAAGGAAGTATCCATGAATATTCTGTGTATATGCGTATATATGTTAAGATAGAGATGCATGGGATATACATGAGACGATGTTACTAACATTCGAGGACGAATGTTTCTAAGGGGGGAAGAATGTAACACCCCATACCTTCCCAACCTTACTTGACGACATTTAATAATGGTTACGTAGGTGTCGAGACCTATAAGTATGTATTTGGTAATGTTAATGATGAAAAAAATTAAAATTTGGCCTCGTACATGTGCTTAGCCTTTCATAGGAGGTGTTTTGTGATTTTTGTGGAGCAGTTGTAGGGTTCAAAACGAGGCTAAGAGGACCTCTAAACAAAGTATATTAAGGTTAAGAAGTAAGTTAAAGAATGGGACTTGAAGTATCTAACCAAACCCGCGAAGAAGAGTCGAAAAACAAAATTTTTAGAAAATTTAAGTGAGGGGCGCGTTGGGGAGTGTGCCACTCTGCTTTGGGACAAATTTTTGTGCCCATAGGCAGAAATTTGTCACGCCCAAGGGTGTGCCACACTGGTTTTTCCACTTTTTCGAAAGTTGGAAATTTCTAAGTCCCAAGGGTATCCGGGGTCGTACCAAGCCGAGTTTTGCCATGTTTCTTATACACCCATGAATATATACATTAAATGAGTCAAGTATCATATTGGTATGATAAAATTACTCGAGAACAAATTTGGCATCAAAATGACGGTTTTACCCTTATGGTCAAAATAGGCCATACGTGGCTAGAATCGCTTGTTTTTGGAAGTGAGGCTACGAGTATGAATGGAATGAGTGGGAATATTGTCATAATGTGTATGGAATGAATTAAGCACAAAAAATAATTGGTTTTACTGGGTTAAGTGAATTGGGCCCAAAAAGGACCCAAAAATGAAAAGAATACATGGCCCAAAATGGGTCAAATGACCCATTCTTTCAAAGACCTTCTAGAACACCACATGTAATTCCATAGAGTGGATAAGGATGGATTAAAGGGCCTATATAAAGGACCAAAAATCTGATTTTTGGTCATTTGGAAATCTCATGCCTTCTAGATATTTTTTTCAATCATTTTTCTCCCAAACCCTAAGCTTTCTCTTGGAGCAAGATCATCCTATTCCAAGCCTTGGAAAGTATTTATTCTCATGTATTAACATATAATATGCATGAAAGAGTATGTGTATCATGTTGGTTGTGCTTGGAAATATTGGACATGGTACTTGGTCTTTTTGTATGAGATTTGTGATCCATGAGGTTCAAGCTTGAATTATGACTTGTGCCTTTGATGAAAGATCATGGTATGGATAAAATATGAACGTTTACGGTGTTATTTTGGTATTAAACTTGTTATTTTTCTATAAGTGTAAATTGTGGGATTTTGGCCGATATGTGCTATGAAGTGTATTAAGGTGAATTGATGGACTATTTGTGATGTGGTGTGTATAAGAAAGTGTAAAGGAGAAGTGTTGTGGTGAAATGAATTAATTGTCATGTGTTGGTCAATGTTGGGAATATTGTGGAATTTTTTGAATAATAATTTCTTCAATGGTGTTGTCAAAGGGAAATGACATGTTTAAAGGCAAACATGTAACTCATTAACGTTATATACATTTGTATAGTAGTCGATGGTTAATGTAAATCCCGTTATGTATTTGTGTTGTAGAGTGACACATAAGGAAGGAGCGGGATTATTGCATACGCATCTAAGATTTGTGTAATCGTATTGAGAATACAAGGTTTGTAAGGTTACTCTTTCCGTATTCTTCTACACCATATTGTTCGCATTGATTTTAGGCTTGTCCTATTCCGAAAGGCTTGAAGTATATCAATTCAGGTTGACATATGTTGTCATTCATATGTGTCTTATTCTTAGATGACTTATGATTTGCGTATCTCTTATTCCTTAATTGGAGTTCCAAAGTGGTTATAATGTTGTCGATTCTAAAGGACCTATCTCAAAGAGAGTTGGATGTAAGAAAAATCTATTTATTCTTGAGAAGTATTTTCCCAATCATGTCATGTTCCAAGGTCTCATTTTATTGTGATTATCTTTGTACCAATCTCTCACAAGTCAAAAGTTCCCATAATGTTGTAGTTACCAAAGAAACTGTTTCAAGGGAAGTGACGACATAAGAAGAATCTATTCATGTTTAAGTCACATATTCCTCATTCATTAATCATGGTTGTTCATGAGTTGCATAATTATGGACATGCTTCAAAAGTCCCAATCATGTTTTGTTCTTGAGCTTCCAATAATGTTGTGGCTATGTATATATACGTTAATCTCTCATAATTGATTGTATCAATCTCTCATAAGAGGATGAATCAATTCCTCGCAAGTACATCTCTCAAAAGTAAGAAATATAATGATTCATATCTGTTGGTGGTTAATGATCAAGTATGGGTGGTAGCTTTGGGGGCAAGAATCCTAGCTCAAGCCGATCTCGAGATTGTTGGATCAGGGGGCAGTCCTAGGGGCATAAGCCTAGCTCAGACCGATCCTGACAGGGGGAAGCTCTAGAGGTACTAACCTAGCTCGAGCCGAACCTGATATGTTGGTATGGGAGGCAGCCCTAGAGGCATAAGCCTATCTCGAGCCGATCCCAATAAATATTGATTTATGGGTGGCAGCTCTAGAGGTAAAGACCTAGCTCGAGCCGATCCCAACATAACGTTATGTTATGTTAAGACCCACTGATCAGTTGGGGCCCGGGTACGTTGTGATATGAGCGATAAGGAATAAACCATAAAGAGAAGAACTTAATTTATGTAAGCTACATGGTTCCACCTATGCCAATCGATGGGTTATTCGTATTGATTATCCTCTTACATTTTGATTCTATTGATGTATTCATGACAGTTTCATATGGCCTTACATACTCAGTACATTATCCGTACTGACCCCTCCTGGGGGCTTACCTTACTTGCTGCAGGCGTAGGTACTAGTAGACCTCCACTGTAGGTTGCAGATCTTTTGCAGACTTTTGGTGAGCTCCAGTTGGTTCGGGGCTTTCTGAGTTGCTATGTACATGTATTTTGGTATTGTATATGAGTATAGAGCGGGGTGTTGTCCCAACTCTAGGTTTGTCTTAGCTATGTATCTGTAGAGGCTTTTGTAGACTTATGTGGGAACAGAATGTAAGATATGTATACTCATTTTGGTTTGATGGCCCTAACGGCCAAGTCTCTTATATACATAATGTTCCACGATTTTCGTTCCCTAAGGACATGGGTGGCACCTAAGGATTTTCATTCTGACCAGTAAGATATGTTCCATTCTCTGTCTGCATCGCATGAGTAAGAGGTGCCGATGCAGTATCATCTCTAACACCTAAAGTAGCTTTTTGACTGGCGGTTCTCTTCAAAAGCATGATTTGAAACATATGCAAGCACGAGTTAGAAGAGATACATAGAGGTAAACTCTATCGCACGAACTAGAGCATGAAAAAAGGGAAATATTTCCTAAACACCCTGTAGTCTCCTGTTATAAGTGTGGCGCCCTTCATACCCATAAAGAGGACTATACTGAATGTGGCTTTTCAAAAATCCTAGGACTCTTAAACCTAATGCTCTGATATCAAGTTTGTCATGACCCGAGTCTACACCCTAGGTGTGACCGGCACTTGGAATCACAAGTAGCCCTAAGTGGATCCTTGGCATAGCATATCTATAGAATAATATACCTATGAAAACAGATCTGGAAGCTGTGAACTAAAATCATGACTAAATTCTGAAAATCAAAACATGTTTAATACATAACAAATAACTAATGTCTGTCAAGCCTATAATAACTGATTGAAATAAGTTTGTCGGGACAAGGCCCCCAACTACCCGTAAAATGAAAATAAAGTATGAACTAAAACTGTGAACACCAAACTATGCTACGTAGCGAATAAAGAGGACTCACCAACTGCTGAATGAGAAGTGTACTATCTATCCATGAGCTTGAGAACGATCACTTGAATCTATATCAATCAAAAGATGTATCATAAGGAAAGTATGCGATTAGTACAAGGAGGTACTGAGTATCTAAGATTAAGGCTAAACAATTTAAAATCATATCATAACATGTTTTTAGAAACTGAATAAGATTCCTATAAGTATAATCAATGAAATAAGAGTAAATGTAGTTAAAACCATAAAGTAAGGATTTCTGAGAATGCATATTTGAAAAATCATACTATCTATAACCACAAGGGTGATCATATCAAATAAACTTTCAAAATAAAGTTAATTCTTTAAATGGGAGTTTTTTTACTACCGACATACATCATGTGAGCTCATGATGTCCAACGTCAAACCCAGTTGAGAGGGATGTGCTATATCTTGCTAGGGTATAAGACCTAAATATCTATATATGGATCCACTAAATTATCCTTTTGGGATAAGAGAGATCAAAAGACTTATGGTACGATCATAAATCCTACAGTGGCAGTAGTTATGGGATTTGGTTTAGTTAAACTCGTATCCTCTCAATGCTAAATAATCCTTCAAAACTAATTATATAATCATATAATCATAAATGTATGAATTTCTATCTATCTAAAGATAAAGTATAAATCGTTACTCAAAATCATCTTTCTAATAATCTGAATTCAAACCGTAAAATGTATCATTCTAAATTTTATTTCATGCTTCACAATAACTATGTTAAGAAGAGATTGTAAAATTCATACTTTGCTATTTCTATATACGATTTAAGATCATGAAAATCAACTGAAACTGAAATTAGAAAGAATCTGTATACTTGGGGTAAAAATCCTAACTTTGAAATCACAATTCTATGATAATTTCTCAAACATGGGCATGAGGGTGAAAGAATACCCTCACTGAACTCTTACATACCTGAATGAGATGAACCTGGAGTGAAAATTTGAGTTGAGTGGTTGGAACCTTGGGCTGGGTTTCCCTGAGACTTATTCTTGCTTCCAAGGGTTAGAGCATAGAATAGAAGAGAGTTCAATGGAATAAACTAATATACCCCCTTCTGGGAAGTATAAACATCATATTATAGAATTAGAAAGTAAGGAATGGATGAAATTGCCCCTATTAAAACGTTCTAAAATTTCTAATCATTTCGACCCATAGACCAGTCACGAATCGTGACTGATTCCACGATTCTTAAACTTAGTCATGGCTTTCTAATGAAATTTGACAAATCTTTGGATCACTTTTCACGGGTAATTTCAAGGGTCATGGACTGCTTTTCATGACTCATGCTGTTAGTCGTGGTTTCAAGGGAATTTGTCAATTCTTTGTCCAGATTCCATGAGTCATACCGTGTATCATGGAAACCTGGAGTTTGAACCAATTAGAGACTAGTTCCATGAGTGCTTCCACAGATCATAGACCAAGTTCACGACTCATGAACCAATTTGTGGAGACCTAGGACTTCAAGTTTTAGACTGGATTTTTGGTGCTAAGCGCTAAATATTTGTAGGCTCAAATTCAAGGTGTTACATCCATTACCCTTTCCCTTCACGATCATAGCATGAACCACACAATAACGATACTCAAGCACCATCACCCACACAATTGCAACCCTGACCATGTGATTGTGGGGACCAAGTGCACCGACTTATTACAATCGTGAAGAGGAAATGCACCTGCATCAGCAACCAACTTAACAAAAATCTCACCAAATGGACCCTCAAAATGTATTCATAACCTTGTGAGCACAAACCTATGCTACTAGACTAAAATCGACATTCCAGACTAAATGGAATCATCTAATTTACCAACGGAGGTCAATATCAAAGGATGTTAACCAAAGTCAACTCTAAGCCTTAACTTTCCAAATTTTCATCCAACAACTCAAAATATATTCAACTGCCTCGGTACCCTAACCAAAGGTGCTATTAACCCAAAAATGATATTCTAGAGCTAACAGAACTGGCAGAATTCTCATACGATTTAAATCACCAAATATTGACCAAAGTTAACCTTATTAACTTCAAAACCTTCCAAAATGAAAAACTCACCTAAAATGCAACCGACCACCTCGAGAACTATGGTACCCACTCCTACTGACCACAAATACTAAAATATAACTACGAGGAGGAGTATATATGGCTTATTACATCATCCACCACTAAAACACACATTTATCCTCAAACGAAAGAGTAAGGAAGGTCCCTAAACTACTGAAAAATTGGGTATATGTACTCCGCATGTATAACTTTGTATTCCACGTAGACTTCTTAACCAGATGATGCTTCCACTAAACCTTTACTTAGTCTATAATCTTAGACCTCAACATCCTAGCCTCCATATCTAAAATGGCTATAGAATCCTCCTCAAATGTCAAATTCTGATCCAAATCTACTGAATCCCATCGAATCACATGAGAACCATCAAAATAATACTTTTTTAACATCGAGACATGAAAAATTAAATGCACAGTCAAAAGACTTGGAGGTAAAGACAACTCACAGGCCACTTTCCCAACACACCAAAGGATCTCAAAAGGACCAATAAACCTTGGGCTAAGCTTACCCTTCTTCCCAAACCTCATCACACCCTTCATGGGTGAAACCTTCAACTAAACCGCTCGCTAATCGAAAAACAAATTCAAAAACTCTATGGTCTGCATAACTCTTCTGTCTGCTCTGGGTTGTCAAGAATTAGTCTTGAATCAACTTCACTCTATCCATAAAATCTCTCAATAAGTCGATACCCCATGGCCTAACCTCAAAGTAATCAAACCAATTAATAGGAGATCTATACTTCCTCCAATACAAAGTCTTAAATGGTGCCATTTGAATGCTAGAATAGTAACTATTATTGTAGGCAAACTCCACCAAAAGCAAGAAATGGTCCCACTGACTACCAAAATCAATCAAATAACCACGAAGCATATCTTCCAAAACCTAAATAGTCTGCTCTGACTGGCTATCTGTCTGTGGGTGAAAAGTTGTACTCATCTCCAACTGAGTGCCCAACTCTCACTACATAGAGCTTTAAAAGTGCAAAGTAAACTGAGTTATGCAACCGAACAATCACTCCAATGTAGATCTTACCTAACTTCTTAATGTAATCCAAATTACACCTCACAATAAAGTATAAAACGGTCACTGGTCAAATATAAAACCCAACTAGGTTGGGATCGATCCCACGAGGAATAGGTCTAAATATCTATCAAGTATTTATCTAAGCAATCTGTAAGTAATCTCCAGTAAAAAAGGGGGGGTTTCGTAAATTAGAATTCCAATTGTAACAATGTTGATTTCGGTTGAGTTGTAATCAAGATATGAGAGAAACTAGGATTGTGTTCCCCATAACTTTATAACTCTGTAGGTTCTTCAACTAGTGATCTCTCCCGGTGTCTGGCATGTATAATTGATAGGTTATGTTTACCTAAACAGCTTTTTCCACTTTTATAAGTAACTATCCTCAAGTAAGTTTTCTCTTTTCCTGAGTTTTGCATTACTAGCTCCTATCTTGGATCCCAGATTAGCTTTCTCGGATTATCGGCTCAAGCTATTAATTGATGGTTGATAGCTCCAAGTCTTTGTTGTTTATTCCCTTTTCCCATCCGTTACTCATCCTTTCATCCAGAGTAAAGATAAGGCAAGTTCTAATGTCTGCAGTCGTTAAAAAGTAATCAAATCAAAGAAAATAATAATACACACCCAAACACCCTTCGTACTACGAACACTACTTTGTTGACCCGTAATGGTTCCCACAACCCTAGTTGTGGTGTTTAGTTACTCATAATTACAAGCACACAACAAGAATTCTGAAAAGAAATCATAATGATGAACTTACAAGAATAAGATAAAGGCTCCAAAAATCTCACTTTGAATTAAAACCCTAAAAATCAATGTTAATACTTCAAAGAACAACAATATGTCTCAAAAGTATCAATAATATGTAAACCAAAACAATAAACCTAATACGAGTATTTATAGACAAACATAAAACCTATACTAATCACTATTGGATTTGATGAGTTGGCATATTTGACGAAGGAGGTACGATCGTGGCATATTCCACTTTCCTATTTTTTTTCTCCCTTTTTGACTTTTCGAATCCCAGTGCAATTTTATTTTCACAACTTCTCTTTTTTTTTTTCTTTTCAACTTTTCTAATTCATTTTTTTCTTTCTTTCTTTCTTTATTTTTCCACACAATACCGCACTCGAATCCTTTTTCATTTTACTAATTGTTTCTACATACCCAAACTTTTTACGCACCCTTACAGTAGCCACCCTCAACTTAGGCGATTTACCTGAGTTGAGGTGCACAGTTTCCAAGGAGGGACTAGGGCCAAAGTAGGTTCATTGCAAGCGATTGGGAAGGTGAATAGACTAGTTCAAGAAAAAGGTCTATTTAGGCTAAAATTTCAGGATAAATGGATAGTCTTTTCATTTGGTAGGCTTTTGAGGCTTATAGTGGACTTATTCAAGAATGGCCTATGATCCTTTGCTAGATGACTATCCTACAACTTTGGTGAGACTAACTGGTCAAGTTCTAGTTCACACACACACTCCAACTAGGTAAACCTCACAACACACCTGGCTCAGGGCTATATACTCAGTCACTACCTATCCAGTTTGTACAAGTTAGGCTACGATTATCAAGCTTATAATCCTAATGCTATAACGAGCTCCACATTGGTCACAGTTCAGGGTAAGCGCACAACACAGCAAAAACATCGTAAAATTTTATGGAGGGGTATCATTTTAAACACATTAAAAACATAGATTTCATGTTTTTTTATTCTGACTGCACCAGTTCTCCTATTCCTCTCTTGATTACACAAAACACACAAATATAAAATAAAACAAAAAATAAAATAAAACTCCTAAACATGTCAGTTTCTAGATAGCGCATTCAAGGAAAAATAAATACAACAACAAAAACCCTCGGATGTGGTACACCCGTACCCCCAACTTAGAAATGATGCAATGTTCCCATTGTATGAAATATAAAAATAATGTAAAACTATGGTAGGAACATACCTGTGGCGCACTAAACGCCTATCGTCGACTCAACAATAGGGGTCATAAACGGAACCCCTCTTTGCTCTCTATCTCCAGTAGCCTCGGCTGTGGCTATGGCTCTCTCAGTCAAGTCGGCACGGGTGGCGGCCGATGCACTCAAATATTCCATCATGGGGGTAATATCCATACCCCCTCCACTCTCACCAACAACAGTAACATTAATAGTCTCAACAGTAGGCAGGGCCTCACTCCTCTCCAAAATTGGCACCTCAGATGTCTTCTCACTCTCAGAAGTTGTCGTCGCCCTGTTGTTCTTATTTTTCTTCTTCCTTATCCTTCTTTTTTCTCTTTCTACGGGGTTGTGTATCCTCACCCATCTCATTCACTGCCTTATCTATTTCCATAACCCTGCCTCCATCTGCTGGGTCCTGGGTATAGAAGTCCGGCACCCCTATGCCCACCTCAAAATCATCAAACATTAGGAGTGGTGGAGGCTGCACTACCGAAAGCCATTTCTTAGAAAGCTTCTTCATTGCATCTTTTAACTCGACCAACTTAGTTGTGACCGTGCTCAAATCATGAGCTGGACGCTATCTAACTTAGCTATCATTTGGATCTCAAAACTATTAAGGCAGGTCTGTATTCCCCGTACTACTGCTCTAATTTCATCCTCCATGTATGGCTTTACCCCTACCTCCAATTTCTTAATCCGAGCATCAAGAAGAGCCTGATTCTTTAAAATCTTCTAAAGAAAGGTTATCGGTACCAATGTGTAGCCGATAGGCGCTGACTGAAGTGCTCTCAAAGGAGCTATAGGTTGCTGTGATTATAATAAAGTAGTACCGACCTAAGAAGCTAGAATATCAGTAGGAGGGGAAACCCCCCTATGGCCTGTGAAGGCACATCCAAAAAAGAACCTCTAACTCGAGTTGTTGGGTTCAAATTATCTTTGATTAAGGTTATGTCCACAGTCTTGGTCGGTACGGTAAACTTATCAACAACAAGAATGAGAGGCACATCTGACTTACAACATAACTGTGTGATCAAACTAGGAAAAGAAAGAGTAATGTGATAAAGTAGTGCTCTCTCCTCTTCAATAATATGTGGAATGTTTAGCTCCAACTTCGCCATAAATGTTTCCACCATACCCACCTTTTCAGCACTCAATGTGTTGTCATTTCCTGTGGGTGCTATGCGGTGCCAGATAATAGACCACCAAGCCTTGGCAGTGAAGCTCAGTGTGTGTTTATAAATGGCTGTGCCATTTACCCATTCTATTCCTTTTTTAGATTTCCCAATATGGCCCGCTAGCCACTTATAGTGTAACAGCTTATCATCAGTGCTCAAAATCATCACCTTCTTCAAATTAGATTTCCAGTAATCATACTTTAGAGTCTCGGCTGGTGGCTCAAAATCATCACCGAATAATGCTTTAGAGATAGCCTTCTCTGAGATGTCAATAGGCGTAGCCTTCTATGAGATGTCAATAGGCGTAGCTTTCTCTGAGATGTCAATAGGTGTACCCTTCACAATCACTATGTCAAACCTGGGCTGCTTTCTCATGTCTTTCTCCTTCCCAGAAGAAGGCATATTATCAATAGTAGCTGCATAGTTAGCGTAGAAGTGATGCACCAACTCTGCTCCATAGTTACCCAAGGGTTTGGTTATCCACCCTAGCTGATACTTCTCGAATACCCAGCTCAATTTTGGAATTCTTTGTAGTTCCTCTGGTAGCATGCGGGGTTCTTCTTGAATGCGTCACTTTTGGTTCCCATTGTTGTTCAGGGACACCCCATTATTGTTATATGCCCAAGACTAAGGAACAACCATCTCCTCGGGTCTGCCTCCTTTTGGGGCTGATTTTTAGAAACAACTTCTTCAAAATATTTTGGGTTGGTACTATCAAAACCATCCAAAGATTCTTCTTCCTCTGATGAACTTTCTTTAATAACTTCTGCAGCTACGGGCTCACCTCCATTTAGATTTGAGGTTTGATTTCTTTTTTTAGACTGGGGAAGTTCAATGGGAGTGAGCGCGGGCACTAATGCTATGGAAGTCGATGCTTTGGCATTAGCAGATTGTGATCTAGTAGTCTGAGGCTCTTGTTTTTCATCATCAATGCTTTTGGATTACTCAACCTCTGAACTACTAGATTCCTCCGATTCACTCTCTGTGGTCGAAGGTATATCTTTTGGTGCCCTTTTCTTAGCTATGTCCTTGAGTAAAGCCTCCTCCAATTTCTTCTTGTTTAACTTTGGTTCCATGGTACCTGTACGTAAAAAGATTAGTCTCAAAATATATCAGAAACATGTATTCAGTAACTCATAGAGATGACACATCATACAATCATGGTATGAAAGCATAATCATCCTTTCAATCATAGGAAGTCCCTCTTAAAATATCCTAGGGGTTTGTCACATAAGACGAATACATACCATAATCGTACCAAGATACAACGATTATCGGATGTGATTGTCTGATGAAATCCTGCAACATTACAAGCTGGCACCCACAACGATCCAACCTACTATTATACATAGGAACAACAATCATGGGTTGTGTCGTGGAGTTTGCATTGACACTTAATCAATTGAAAGTACAAAAGGTTGACCCTATTTTAAGACTTAGGCTACTCAGACTTCACCTTGACCACACCAATCATTCAAACAAATTTTCAAAGCACATTATTCAATTCATTTAATTACTTAACTCCCTCTGAACTCAATCCTTTTACTCATGTTTTCACTCTATAAGGTTTGTATTACTCATCTTTTCTTTTACTTTGACTGATGATTCACAATTTTTACAAATAAAAGGAAAACTTACTATGAAGAGAGTGAAAGTTATTGAGATGATGATAAGTTCAAGTACCGAGGGAGTGGACAAATATGGGATCAGTCTAATCTTTAATATTCAGGTTAGAATCGGATTGTTGCTCTCTTTTGTTATTGTGATCATAATTTTGATGTGAAAATTGATTTTGAAAATTTATGTGAAAATTGAATTGAATGATCAGATGGGTGTATCGATTCTTAGGGTTAAAGGAATAAAAATTAGGAATCGAGTCGGGTCGGGTAAGATTTTTAATTTAATGAGAGACCGAACAGACGGCTCGTACCCATGATTATGGGATCAAACCATGATCTTTGTATGTCTTCATACTAGGATAATTTAGAAAACTTACCTAGAAACCTATGAAGCTTAAGGACAATCATTGTATGTGACAATGATCGTTCCTTAAAATCATAGGTTCCATTACCCAGCTGTTGATTTGCATGAGTTTAATTAGACGATGGATTTCATAATCGTTCTATCTTGGTACAATCGTGGATTCTCAATCATAGGACCAACTCCTAGAAATCATTTCCCTGGACTTTATGCAGACGACATAACACTTCCCACGTTCGTACATTGCTTTTGTGGGTTCTATTTTTGTTCCAGTTCCTTGGTTTCTTTTCTGCATTGCCCCTGTACATGTAGCATTCGTTACCCTATAAAACAAATAAGTACAAAATCCTTGGGTTTCCTCCCAAGAACGATTATTTAACATCCTGACACTACGTGGCTAGTTTGGTTACTTAGACTTCACCGAACTATCCCATGGGTTGCCTCCCATGAAGCACCTGATTTAACATCGTGGCATGACTCGAGTGTTCTTGGTTACTCAGACTTCACCAAGAACTAAATCACATATCATATTAACCTCATCTACATCACCGAGGTAATGTTTTACCCTTTGACCATTCACCTTAAACTTTAGGCCCTTATCATTTTCAAGCTCAATGGAACCATACTGATACACCGTCACTATTTTATAAGGTCCTCCCCATCTTGACCTCAGCTTTCCAGGAAACAGCCTCAGCCTTGAATCAATTAGTAGTACTATGTCACCAAAGGTGAATTCTCTTTTCTCAATCCTGAGCTCATGATCCAATTTCATCTTCCCTTTGTATAAGGTTGAACTTTCATAGGCACGGAGTTGGAATTCTTCCATCTTATTCAACTGTTCTAGTCTCAATTTTGCTGCATCACTCCATTGCAAATTTAACCGCTTTAGTGCCCACCATGGCTTATGCTCTAGTTTAACTGGCAAGTGGTATACTTTTCCATACACAAGCTGATATGGGGAAGCACCAATAGGGTCGTGAATGCTGTTCCATAGGCCTATAATGCATCATCCAACTTTCTAGCCCAGTTTGTTCTATTGGATTTTTACAGTTTTCACCAAAACGAACTTGATCTCACGATTGGAGACCTCAAATTGACCGCTTGTCCTAGGAAGGTAAGGTGATGCCACTTTATGTTTCACACCATATTTCTCAAGCAAGGCTTTGAATAGATGATTGAAAAAGTGTGAGCCCCCATCCCTAATGATTGCCCATGGTGTACCAAATTTGGAGAATATATTCTTCCTAAAAAATGTTGTGACACTCTTCCCTTTGTTGTTTGGAAGCATAACTACCTCCACCCACTTCGAAACATAGTCAATAGCAACAAAAAATACTTTATGTCATATGAGATCACAAAGGGGCCCATGAAATCAATTCCCCATACATCAAATAACTCAAGCTCTAGGATCGTGGTCATTGGAAGCTCTTGTCTTCACAAGATGTTCTCTTGTCTTTGACATTGGTCACATGATCTTGCATAGTCATGTATATATTTATGAATAATAGGCTAGTAGTACCCACATTGCAAAATCTTATGTGCAGTGTGCGCACCACTATGGTGACCCCCAACTGGTGAAGAGTGACATGCCTCTAAAATACTCATCATCTCTTCCTCAGGAACACATCTAAAGATTAGTCCATCTGCACAAATTCGAAACAAGTATGGATAATCCCAGAAGAACTTCCTCACATCATGCATAAACTTCTTACACTATTGATATGATAGATCCTCAGGCATCACATCACTCACCAAATAATTTACAAAATCTGCAAACCGTGGAATCAAGTCTTGCGATACGGCCAATACCTGTTCATCTGGTAATGTATCATCAATCTCAAGCTCATCCATTTGTTTCAACATTGCCTCTTCTTTAAGGTGTGATAAGTGGTCAGCCACTTGATTTTCATTCCCCTTTTGATCCTTGACCTTAAAGTCAAATTCCTGCAATAGAAGTACCCAATGAATCAACCTTGGTTTTGCATCCTTGTTCGCCATAGGGTACCTAAGAGCTGCATGGTCTGTATGAACAATCATTTTTATGCCAAGCAAATAAGATAAAAATTTCTCAAACTTGAACACCACAGTAAGAAACTTTTGTTCAGTCACAGTGTAATTTTTCTGAGAAGGATGATTTGCTTTGCTAGCATAATAGATGGGATGTAAAATATTCTCTCACCATTGTCCTAGGACTACTTCTATCGCCACGCCACTAGCATCACAAATAACCTCAAATGGCATGGAAAAATTAGGTGACACAATAATAGAGGCTAAAATCAACTTCTCTTTCAGAAACTCAAACGCCTTTATACACGCATCATCAAACTCAAACTTCACCTCCTTCTCCAACAATTTGCACAAGGGATGTGCAATTTTAGAGAAATCCTTGATGAATCTACTATAAAATCCAGCATGACCTAAAAAGCTCCAAATCCCTTTTATAGAAATTGGTGGAGGCAATTTTTCAATCACTTCAATCTTTGCCTTGTCAACCTCAATCCCCTTCTTTAAAATCTTGTGACCAAGAACTATTCCATCATTGACCATGAAGTGGAACTTCTCCCAGTTTAGCACTAAGTTACAACCTTTATATCTCCTTAATCCACTAGCAAGGTGAGCTAAACAATCTTCAAATGAGTTACCAACAACTAATTAGAAGTCATCCATAAATACCTCAATAGTGTCCTCCACGATGTCAGAGAAGATGGGCATCATGCAATGCTGAAAGTTCACCGGTGCATTACACAAATAGAAAGGCATTCTCTTGAATGCAAAAGTCCCATATGGATAAGTGAAAGTGGTTTTCTCTTGGTCTTTGGGAGCAGTCAAAATCTGATTGGAACCTGAGTATCCATCAAGAAAACAATACCATCCTCTACCAGAAAGACGGTCTAACATTTGATCCATGAAAGATATCGTAAAATGATCTTTCTCAATCCATGCATTCAGCCTCCTATAGTCTATGCATACACACTAACTGGTGACTGTCCTCATAGGAATAAGTTCATTCTTCTCGTTTGGAACCACAGTGATTCCAACTTTTTTTGGCATACATTGGACCTGACTCACTCTTTTGCTGTCGGCAATAAGGTAAACCACCCCATCATCCAACCACTTGATAATTTCATTCTTCACTACCTCTTGCATAGGCGGATTAAGTCTTTATTGATGCTCAATACTAGGCACACAATACGACTCAAGTTGGATTTTGTGTGTTCAAATTCCAGGTGAAATCCTAATAATATCATCAATGGACCATCCAATGGCCCTCTTGAACTTTTGCAACACAGACAATACATCCACAACTTGCCAATCTATAAAGTTATCTACAATAATAATCGACAAGGTATTGTTGGCTCCCAAAAATGCATAATGAAGATGGGATAGAAGAGCCTTGAGCTCCAAGACTAGAGGCTCATCAATAGAAGGCTTAGTCGGCTGGGTCACTCTATTCTTCAAATCAAGATCTAGCTTCTATAGTGCAAAATTATATGAACCCCTACCAATAAGTGCACTCAACATATTATCATAGCCATCAATGTCATCACCCTCGAAGTTCATAATAACTGCTGCAAGTGCTTCAACTCCAAGCATCTCCTCAATAGGAGCTGCCAAAACATCCTCATCGACTTTATCAATCACAGAAATCACACACATATCCGTTGTTTGTTTCATTGATTGGCATAGATAAAAGGTTACTTCCTTATGATTTACCAAAACTTTATCTGCCCAGTCTCTATATCAACCAACACATGTCCAGTCGTAAGGAATGGCCTTCCCAAGATAATGGGAACCTCAAAGTCATCCTCATAGTCAAGTATGACAAAATCAGCTGGAAAAATGAAAGATTCAACCTTTACCAAAACATCACATAAGATTCCCACGGGCTTCTTCACACTGCGAACTGCCATAAGAAGTCTCATTGAAGTCGGGTTGAGCGAACCTAACCCCAACTATCTATAAACTACTAGTGGCATCAAATTAATGCTAGCACCCAAGTCACACAAAGCTTTAGCAAAATTTGAAGACCCAATGATACATGGAATCGTTAAAGCTCTAGGATATTCCTTCTTCTCAACTAAAGACCAAAAAGAGATTGCACTACAATGGTGCATATTACCAACAAGCTTAAAACTCACAGTCCTCTTCTTAGTCACCAATTCCTTCATAAACTTTGTGTAACTCGGCATTTATTCAAGAGCCTCAACTAGAGGGATGTTCACCGACAATTCTTTCAATATGGAGATGAACTTGTGATACTTTCCCTCTTCAACTTTCTTCAATCTTTGTGGAAAAGGTGAAGGAGGTCGTGAAATAGGAGTCAATACTTGTGGGACCTCTTTTTTCTTCCCCTTATTCGCCTTGGTCTCTTTTTCAGTAACTAGAGGCTTTTCAAATGCATTCTCATCAACAACTAAATTTTTAGATTCAATCACTTTCTCATCATCGACAATCACCAGCTTTACCTCATTCTTAATAACCATAGGCATAGGTGGATCAGCAATCATCTTACCGCTCCTAGTAGTAATATCCAAGCAGTGACTATCATTTTTGGGATTTTAGATGGTTTTGCTCAGAAGTGTCCCTTGTTGACGCTGATTTAATATGGTGTACATCTGACCAAACTGCTGCTCAAGCTGCTTGAAGGCGGTAGCATATGATTAGACCTTTTGACTTATGCCTGAAATATCTGCTCTCAGCTCTACAAGGCACTTATTATTTTTCTCTACCCCTTTTAACATTTTAGAAAACATTTCTTCTATCCTCGAATTGCTCAAATCAACATCTCGGTTCCCCGGTGGAACATAGAGTCCACTTCTATCCTTGTAATTATCCTTTCTTCTCCAATCCCCATATCTTTCTTTACTCCTATCTCTATACCCAGACCTATTATAGTTGTTATCTTTATAGTAGTTTTGACCTTGATTCCCTTGCCCAGAGTTCCAATTGTCTTAATTAGACCCTTGGCCCTTGGCTCGAAAACCTGCCACCTAATTTTCTAGATACTTAGCTTCCTTTTCAAAATCAGAGTCGTTATGCTTAGGTGTCTTACCTTGTGAACCAACCACATTCACCTTTTCTACTCCAGTTGCTGCAAATTGCTTAGTAAATAAGCTAAGCTCGATTGTCAACTAAGCTACCTCTTGAGCAACTAAGTCATCTAGCACTCTCTGCTCCGCAGATGCCCCAATCATATAAGTGCATGCGGGCACGTCTGCATCAAGAGTATACCAACCCTGGTTGGATTTAGTGATCTAATCTAGAATCTCAGAAGCCTGATCCCAATATAACCTCATGAATGCCCCACCTGTGACAGTGTCTACTGTAGTCTTATTATTCACATTTAATCCTCCGTAGAAGATATCAAGCAAAGTATTGCCTGATATTTTATGATCTAGGACATTTTGCAACTTCTTCTTAAACCTCAACCAAGTCTCATATAACACCTCCAAATGTAACTACTTGAAGTTATAAATCTCATATTTCAACTGCAATATTCTATAAGATGGGAGAAATCTCTCTAAGAATTGAGTCCTCAACTCATTCCAAGTAGTGATCGATCCACGTGGCAACTCTGTCAACCATAATGTAGCTCTCCCATAAAAAAAAGGAAACAATTATAGTCTAATCACCTTTTGACTAACTCCTGGTAGATTGTAGGAATTGAAAATCCCTACAAAGTTCATCACATAAAGTTTGCATCAGTAATAGCAAGGCCTGTGAACATCCCCTTTAAGTTCAGCAATTGTATCATAGCACTGGTGATGTCAAACTTTGTTTTTGGAGGCAATGCCGGTAGGAAAACAACACCTGTTTCAAATGGCTCTATAAAATCAACCTCGTCTTTTGCATCATCAAATTGAGGAAGATATTGTTGTAGAGATTATTTCCCCCTATTTCTTCTCTGCCTTTATCATTTCTCAAGTGTAGCTAGACGATCTGCTTCAGCTTGTCTAGCCTTTTCTTCCCTTGTTGCCTGCCTGACAGCTTCTTGTCTAGCATTTTCCTCAGCTATCAATTGAGTAGTGGTTAGCTCCACAGTTTTTTGATGCCCTGGGTTATGCAACCCTTGGTTTAGAACTCCCTCAACATGAACTCCTTTGTTAACCATTCTTCTTCTAGCTCTTAGAGTTCTTTCAATTTCTGGATCAAATGGAATAAGGGGATCGCCTTGATTACAAGTGTTGGGCATGCACCGGTGTGCCCTAGAAATAATAAAAAAAGTAAAATTAGGAAACAGAAACCAATAACCTAAAAAACACAATCAATCAACTCTGTAACATTATTCCCCGGCAACGGCACCAAAATTTGATGTCACCTATATTACACCTTGCAATGAAGTATAAAGTGGTCACTGGTTAAATATTGAATTCAACTCGGTTAGGGTCAATCCCACAAAGAATAGGTTGAAATATCTATCAAGTGTTTATCTGAGCAATCAATAAATAATCTCCAGCAAAAAAGTGGTTTTTGTAAATCAGAATTCCAATAATGACAATTATTGATTTCGGTTGAGCTGTAATCAAGATATGAGAGACACTAGGACTGTGTTCCCCATAACTTCATAAATCTGTAGGTTCTTCATACTAGTGATCTCTCCCATTGCCTGGAATGTAGAATCGATAGGTTATATTTACCTAAACAACTTTCTACACTTGTATAAGTAACTATTCTCAAGTAAGTTTTCTCTTTTCCTGAGTTTTGCACTCCCAACACCAATCTTGGATCCTAGATTAGCTTTTTCGGATTATCGGCTTAAGCTGTTAATTAAAGGTTGATAGCTCCAAGTCTTTGTTGTTTATTCCCTTTCCCCATCCATTACTCATCTTTTCGTCCAGAGTAAAGATAAGGCAAGTTCTAATGTCTGCAATCGTTAAAAAGCAATCAAGCTGAAGAGAACAATAATACACGCCCAAACACCCTTTGAGAATCACTTCGTACTATGAACACTACTTTGTTAATCCATCATTGTGGGAACCCTAGTTGTGGTGTTTAGCTACTCATAATTGCAAGCACACAACAAGATTCTGAGAAGAAATCATAATGATGAACTTACAAGAATAAGATGAAAACTCCAAAAATCTCACTTTGAATTAAAACCCTAAAAATCAAAGTTAATACTTCGAAGAACAATAATATGTCTCAAAAGTATCAATAACGTATAAACCAAAACAATAAACCTAATAGGAGTATTTATAGACAAACATAAAAACTATCCTAAACACAATTGGATTTGCTGAGTCGACACATCAGACGAAGGAAGGTACGATCATGGTTAGATACCACGATCATCCTTGGTGCTCGTAGGTATACTCCTAACTTTTTCATCATTCAGATCTTGGATACCACGTCGCTTAGTATGAGCTCGTGGTTTCCTGGTACTGTCGTGGAATCCTTTCGTCTAATCCTCCTCATACTTGACATCTGAAAGCATGTTTTCTGAATACTTCTTCCCGCGATTGATCTTACGATTGTAGCATCTTGGAATGATCGTGGGATGCTTTCGTATGAATAACACCTGAATATCTACTCTCTGATATATCCTATGATAGCAATGGTAGGACCGTGGTCAGATCCCACGGTCGTAGGATGTCTCGTCTAATGCCTTTAGGTCCAAATTTTCTACACTTTTGCTTATCCAGGCTGATTAACCTGCAAATACCACAAAAACACATCATATCCACATAAAAGTACTTTTGTACTTGAAAATATCTTAGTTTATGCATCAAAAGTGCCGTAAGCTCACGACACATCACTTATTCATATTGTAATTCATTTTCACCAATACAAAATGAGCTGATCTGGTCAATCGATCTATAATCACCCAAATGGAGTCAAACTTTCCCGAAGTATGAGGCAATCCTACCACAATGTCTATAGTGATACACTCGCACTTCCACTCAGTATAGGCATCCTTTGATTCATACCACCCAGTTTCTAGTTCTCATACTTCACTTGTTCGCAATTCAAACACTCAGCCAAAAACTCCACGATGTCCCTTTTCATTATACACCATCAATATTGGTGCTTTACGTCATGATACATCTTTACTGCACCCAAATAAATAGAATATCTCGAACTATAAACCTCCTCTATAACCAACCTATTCAAGTCACCCACTCTAGGAACACAAATCCAACATTTGATCCTCAAAACACCCTCCAGATCAAGAATTGCTTCCTTAGCTTCACCACTCAACACCTTGTCTGGAATGATATACAACTTCCCATCCTCAAATTATTTATTCCTTATCTACTTCAATAACAAGGACCATGCCTCAACACAAGTACGAACATTGGTAGGCTAAAAAATATCAAGTCTCACAAAGCTATAAGCCAAACATTGAACTCTATAGCCAAAGGTTGCTCCTCAGCCACCAACAAATCAAGACTACCCATACTCATCATTTCCCTATTCAAGGCATCTGCCACTATATTAGCCTTGCTTAGATGATAGAGAATAGTCATTTCATAGTCCTTCCATAGTCCTTCAACAACTCTAACTACCTACGATGTCTCAAATTCAAATCCTTCTAGTTGAATATATACTGTAGGCTGCAATGATTAGTGAACACTTCATAATAAACTCCATATAATTAATACGGTCACAACTTCACTATAAACACTACCTCCAACTACAAGTAATGTATAGGATAGTTCTTTTAATGGGTCTTCAACTACCTCAAAACATAAGCTATCACCTTTACCTTATGCATCAAAACACCACCAAGGACAACTTTTGAAGCATCATAATACATGGTAAAACCTTTACCTTCCATATGTAAGGTGAAGATGGACGCTGAAGTCAACAAGGTATTGAGCTTTTGAAAGCTTTCTTCACACTCATAAACCCTTGAAAATCAACACTCTTCTAAGTCAATCTGGTCAAACATGTATAATAGTAGAGAAGCCCTACACAAACCATCTATAGTAGCCATCTAACCCGATAAAACTCCAAATCGTTGTAGGTGAAGTAGGCCTAGACCGATTCCAAATCGCCTTAACCCTAGTCAAATTGACCACAATACCATCTTTGGTTATGACATGCCACAAGAATGACATAGAACTCAACCAAAACTCACATTTTGATAACTTAGCATATAATTTCTCATCCCTCAACATTTGGAGAACAATCCTAAAATGCTTCAGATGATCCACCTCAATCTTGGAATACACCAAGATATTATCGATGAACACAATCAGAAATAAATCAAGATAAGGCTGAAACAATCCATTCATCAACTCTATAAACACCATCGAGGCATTAGTTAACCCAAATGACATCACCAAAAACTCATAACGACCATATCGAGTCATGAAAGCCATCTTAGGGATATTTAAAACCCTAATCCTCAATTGATTGTGACCTCAAGTAAATCTTTGAAAATACTGAATAACCCTAAAGATGATCAAACAAATCATAAATGCACAAAAGAGGATACTTATTCTTGATAGTCAACTTGTTCAATTTTCAATAATTGATACACATGCTCATAGACCCATCCTTCTTCTTTATAAACAACACTGGAGCACCCCAAGGTGAAACAATGGTATAATGAAACCCTTACTCAACAAATCCTGTAATTGATTTTTCAATTCCTTCAACTCTGCCAGATCCATTCTATGAGGTATAATCGAAATGGGGTTAGTGTTTGGCTCCAAGTCAATAGGCAAATCAATGTCACTATACGGAGGAACACCCGGTAAATTAATAGGAAGCACATCTATAAACTCCCTAACCACCCTCACTGACTCTAAATGAGTTGTGTCAGCACTAGTGTTATGCATATACACCAAATTAAAAAACACCCTTTTCAGCCATCCGTTGAGCCCAAAGAAAAGAAATAACCCTCTTAGGATATAAACCATGGGAACCATTTTACTCATATCTTGGCACTCCGGGCATAACCAAGGTAATTGTCTTGGCATGACAATCCAAGACAACATAATATAGAGAGAGCCAATCCATATGCAAAATCATATTGAAATCTATCATATCTAGAATAATTAAGACCGCTCAAGTATCATACCCTAAAAGAGTCACAATAAAGGATCAGTACACATGATCCACCACTAAAGAATCACATACCAAGAAGACAACAAGAATAGGAACAATAAGAGACTCACACACAAAATCAATACCCAATGCAAAATACGCAGACACATATGAAAAAGTAGATCCAGGATGAAATAATATTAAAGCAGGCTGATGGAAAATTGGGACGATACCTGTAATAACTATATTGTAGGCCGCTGCCTCAGGTTTACCCAGGAATGTATAACATTATCCATGTCTACCCCCAATCTAAGAAACTCCACGACCACCACCACAAGTCACCTAGGCTCCACCTGTACCAACTTAAGAGCTAATCTCTACCACTCTGTGTACCTCATCTAGTAAGTGGGGTCGGTGCTCGATAAGTCTATATCAGAACCCTGTTGTGGATGACCCTATCCATGACTAGGGTAATCCCTCACAATGTAACCCTATTCACCATAATCAAAACATCCCCTACCTAGGATGGAGCGTTATGACTTACCAGTAAAACTAGAGTACTCACCGTGACTTGAAAACCCAGAAAAAGAACCTCTAGACACCTATCCTGAACTCTAGCCTCCCTAACGACTGTACCCCAAATAAACGCCATTTAAAGTTTTAAATATTGCCTGAACTGGCCTACTAGGCTAATAATGATGACCCCTACCCGATAAGCCTATGCCTCGAGATAATGAACCACTAAAACAGCTATGCCTACGAACTCTCTTGTTGCTAACTCCATAAACATCATGACATATACCCTCAATACTCTTAACATGGTCTACTATCTGCTAAAAGGTACCCCCATTAGTCACTAACTATATTGTAGTCAAATGAAGAGTGGTAGTCACTCTCTTTATAAACTTCCTAATTCGTTCCTCCTTTAAAGGTATACTCATCAAGACATGCCTAGCTAAGGCATAAAACTTAGACTTGTACTCAGTAACTGTCATATTACCCTACTCTGGGTCATCAAAATCATCTCTTAGACTTTGACTTAAGTTATGAGTCACATACTTTCAAAGAAAGGCCTCGGAGAATTGTGTCCACATCATAGGGGGTGAATCCGCTCGTATAATATCAAGGTAAGATCTCCATCATTGCTTTGCTACCCCTACCATCTAAAATATAGTGTAATCCATACCATGAGACTCAACCAAACCAATGTTATGCAATATCTCCTGACAATTGACTAAAAACTCATACACATCCTCTCCAGGTGCACTATTAAACTTGGAAGGACCCAACCTAACAAACCTTTCGAACATCTTCTGCTCATCAACTGTCATCATTGGCTTAGACACAACTGATAAAACAACTAGTCTAGATGGTAAAGCAACAATATGCGGGGCTATAACATCAGCTGGTGTTTTCTTAGGAGTCTAATAATCCTAAACCGATACCTGCTCTAAAGGCTGAACTCCATCCCTAGTCTGAGATCCATTAGGAATGACAGGTGGAGCTGCCATCTGAGTCATATCCTCTGAGAAACTCAAAATATGGACCATAGTATCCTGCAACACTGTGGTGGCTACAAAACCCTATAGAACCTAGGCTGGCCCCACTCTCTCTAGCTAGTAAGCCATATCATCAAACTCAACCTCTATCTCAGGAGATGTTGTCCTAGAATGTCCCCTATCTGGCACTGTACCTTGTGCTCTACCTCTACCATAACACCTAACCGGAGCCCAAATAACGGGTGCAGGTATATCACCCCCTCAATAGGAGTTGATCTCGTACTCACCATCTATTGAGAGAATTAAATACAAAGTCCAGAATTCAAGAACTGAAAAAATTCACATGATAAGGAATTAAGGAATAGAATTTCCCTAAGAATATCTCATAGACTTCTAAAGATAGATACAGATGTCATCATACTGATCTGTGAGACTCTGCTAGACACGTGTTTTTGTACTCATGAGACTGGTGAATGAAATACTTTGATACCAACTTGTCATGACTCAAAATTCCAAGGATTGTGATGGCACCTACGCCAACACATCCATGATAGGTAAGCCTGACTCAACAACTCAGAATACTCAAAATAAAGGCAATATTATAGAATCCATACAAATACCAGATAATAATAGTAATAATATCTCAAAAAAATCCTCCAATGAAATTGAGAAAAATAATCCAAAATCCCCAAGAATCAGAAGTCATAAGTAAAAAAGTGACTTTAATATAGAATGTCGAATAAAAAATACAACTGTCTAAGAAGCAAAGACAAAAATAAAGATAGATAAAAATGAGATAATCTTCGATTAAGGGAGCTTACCACAACTTTGAGTACCATCATGTGCATGAATACTAGCCATACGGACCACTCGTATGGGAATATGCATCATCAAAAGAATGTAGAAAAGCAGGTATGCGTACACTGACTAGTACTCAGTAAGCATCATAGGCTGATTGAGTTTAAGAAAATACTAAATCGAATAAAGAATACTAAAATAACCCTGCATGTAGAAAAGTCTCGGTCGGCAGTTCAATAGTCATAAATACAACAAATCATCTCAAACTCAACAATAATATAAGAATGATGAAATGCAATGGCCAATGCCTATGCAGTATATACCCTCTCTAGTCATGTGCTACAAGGTGGGATCCATGGGTGAATCACAGATCCATATACCTGCCAGAAATATGAATTGAATGAAATTAATAAAGAGTATCATATCTCTCCGTCTGGAATACGCCTCAAACTAAGTCAATAAAAAGTATCATAGTGCACTGTTTGGAATATACTTTGGACCAAATCAATCGAACGTGGTTTGTTTTCTTTCATAAATTAGTGTTTTATTAATAATACCATTTAGTGATGCATGAGATGATTGAATATGCATGCTCAAATGACATGATGAATCTACATATAATAGATATGTATAAAATTTAAAATATCAATCAACTTATTAACACATGCTACAAACCTCAATATCAAGTCAGGAATTCAAAATTCATATCACTAAATGGTGCAAGCCCCAATTTAGGCATCACTTAATAATCCATTGCATATGCCACTTTAATTCTCTATGTCACCAAACCCAAAACATGATTTACACGATAAGTCCCCCCGCCCCAAGCAAAGTCTGAAGACAGTTAAGTCATAACCTACTTAGGATGTGAACCACAAGCAACCAAAGTCATGAACTAGTCTTCCCCTTTTGAATGGCTTTGGAATACTCTAATCTATCAAGAACAAGAACTACACTTTAATATGAGTCCAACAATACACATATTGCTACAGTTCTATTCCAAATCCAAAAAGTCAACTCAAAGTCAACCCCGAGCTCCCAAGGGAAAAAATAAAATTTTATTAAAAAATAAATTTACCCATAATTTAAAGAGTTTAAATCTAAAATTTCATCGAAAATAAATTTAAAATCTACCTTGAAATTATCAAATTACAATTTCATAACTTTGCCTAAAAAATCCAAATTTTCAAGTTTTAAACTAATATTTGAAGATTAAATCATAAAATAATCATTGGAGAATGTTAAAATATTAATTTATAAACTTACCCAATGAAGAAATACCAAAAACTACCTTTTAAATCTCCCAAGATTGAGTTTCAAAGCTTCAAAAATTGAGTTACGAGGTTTTGATTCAAAAAATGGGATTTAAACAATGCCAGGTACATAACCTTTTGCAATTGTGAGAATCCACATTTGCAACCACAAATCCCAGTTGTGACCCAAACCAGACCTGCTACCCTACCCTTCCTACTCCCAATACATGCCACACGATCGAGTAGCCAAGGCATCATCACCTACGTGATCGTGACCTTGACCATGCGATCGTGGTGACAAAGTGCACCCACTCATTGTGATCGTAACACAAAGTCATGAAATTGCAAAGAGGAAGTGCACCTGCACAACAAAAACCAGAAACCAACTTAACAAAAATGACCCACGAAATGCATTTGAAACCTTGTGAGCACAAACCAACTATGCTACTCTATTAAAATCAAGATTCATAATTCAATGGAGTAGTCTGATTTACCAATGGAGATAATTATCAATTGATGTTGACCAAAGTAAATTTTAAGCGTTAACTTTCCAAATTTCCATCCAACAATTAAAACTACATCTAAATGCCACGGGACCTGAATCAAGGGTTCTATTAATCCAAAAATGATATTTCAGAGCTAATAAAACTGACAGAATTCTTATACAATATCTAAATCAACAAATGTTGACCAAAGTAAATCCTATTAAATTTAAAACCTTCCAAAATTAAAAACTCACTTAAAACTGTAATGACCCATTCCATCGTTATTAAATTATCTATGATAAAGGCGTAAAGATTTTTCATTTTTTGTTCCCAATATGAATTAATTTGAGTCCAAAATAGCAATTATTTGGTTCATTGTAATCCTCAAGATTTCATGCTAAGATTTGATCTTTTTGATGTGTGTAGATAGATCCGAATCCAATGAAATTTATTTGTTCATAGGTATTTAGATTAATTCTTTAGTATGAGAGTGCATTAGATATGAACTAAGCTCTTACAAAACCTCTAGCACAAAGTTGAGTTGAAAGTGTCCTTATCGATTGAGTTTTAATATAATTTTCTACTAGGGCCAACTTCAAAGGATCACTCCTCCTAGAATATGAAGAGTTACTAGCCCAAGACCTACCAAATTAAAGTTCTTTGAGTCTTATTTCCAATGCTACTGACCATTTGTTAATCCAATTTTGGAGTAAAAAGTTGTGGTTGTTTTACTAAAAGGTGCCTGTGCTGAAAAAAATAAGGCTTGCTGTAGCGAGATTCGAGCCGCTGCAACAAACCTCGACAGTTTATAAGCCTATTTTACTGAGTTTCAGTTCATAGACTCAAAAACTTTATTCCCAAGCCGTAGAGGGCAATTTTTCCAAGGCTAGATTGAAAATTCTTCGTTGAGGTAAGTTTTTTACTTCCTTTTAACATTGATTAATCTATTATTCTTCTAGAATTAATAGAATGGGGAGTTAGGTGAAAATCTTGAGGGTTAGAACCCTAGAAATTTGCATAAAAATTTATCTAATTGTGTGTTGATATGTTATTGTATGAATCCCTTGATGGGTGTTTTGTGCTTATATGACTTACTTGATGAATTGTAAGGTGAATATGTGAATGTGAGTAATGATAAAGGAATTTTATGAACTTGTAATCTAAAAACTTGGCTTAAATACCTTAAAAATGGTAAATTCGCTATTGTGCATGTCTTGAATGTGTGAAATTCTTGTTGAAAGATAGTTATGAGAATTGATCATGAAAAGAGAATGCAGTATTGATGTCGCCCAAATTACACCTCTAAGAAAGTATAAAGCGGTCGCTTGTTCAAATATAAAACCAAACTGAGGTTGGGGTTGATCCCACGAGGAATAGGTCGAAATCCAATCAACTCTGTTTGTTTGAGTTACTTGGTAAATAAGCAAATAAGTAAAAAAAGGGATTTTATAAAGTAAACTAGTAATCGTTTGCCGAGGTTGAAATCAAGATGAGAAAAGCACTAAAATTGTGTTCCCCAATAACTTCATAACTCCATAGGTTCTCCGTACTTGGTGTTTTTTTCAGTATCCAGTAAGCAAAATCGATAGGCTAAGTATCGTCTAACCAACTATGTTACGCCCCTTGCAGACGACTATCCTCAAGCATAAAGGTTAATGTGTCATGAGTGCTGCTATGTTGCCTCTTATCACTGATCCCAACACAGCCTTTCCCGTATCACGGCTCAAGGTTGATTAAACGAAGATAACTGTTAGCCTTCTTGTTTAATTGCTAGTCCTATCATACTAACCTTTCTACAGTCTAGGGTAGATACAGGATGAGTCCCAACGCGTGTACTCATCAGAAAGCAATTAATTCATAAGAAACAACAATACTTGCCATAATCCTCTTCGAGAAACACCTTGTACTTCGAACTCTACTTCGTTAATCCGCTATGGTTCCCACAACCCTAGCTATGGAGTTTAGTTACTCATAATTATGTGAACAAAATAAGAATTCATGAATGCAAACATCAATTGCAGCATACAAGAATGAATAAACTTTGAAATCTCAACTTTAATTTAAACCGTAAAAACCAATATTCATAAAATCCCAAGAAAGTGCCTTGGAATCCCACAAAATAGTGTTATAGAATAATAATAATGTATAATGCATAAAAATAACCCTAAAAAAGTATTTATAGACTTAACAAATCCTATCCTAAACAAAATAGTAAACTGATGTCGGCCTCCTCGAACGAGAAGAACATACGATCGTGGGTTGAACCCATGATCGTGCTTGGCCTGCCGTCTGATCATTTTTCTAAAAATTCTGCACTTCTTCAAATCTAATCTTCCTCCCACTATCACAAGGTATGATCATACAACCAACATACGATCATTGGATCCATTTTCTGAGCATGCCACACTTGACTCCTATAGGTTGAACTTCTCTTACATGTAACGATCTCAAGGTCCGATCGTGACATCATACCATGGTCGTATAATCCAATCGTCTGATAGGCTTCTGAGTATGACATCTCTGAATCAACTTACGATAGCCTACCCACGATCGTGGTTTAAACCCACGATCATGGTATGGGTCGTCTGATGCCTCTTTTTGTCCAGTTTTCACATTATTCTTCTCTGAGTTCTTAAGGCCTGCAAACACTCAACAAACACATTAAATCGATAAAATGTACCCTTAAACTTGCAAATATCCCTTGTTTTACGTGTCTCAAGTGCCACAAGTCTCTGACACATCAACACCCTCAACTTAGAATGTTTGCATGTCCTCGGGCAAAACAAATCCTAAACAACCTAAGATGCTTAACCTAGAGTACAATAGAGGTCACTATGGCAGTCAACTTTTTCAAAACATGCATGCCAACTACTACGTGTGTTCAACACCCTCCGATCTTATCAAAAATAAACAATGCAGTGTACATGCTATACAATTACTAAACACAACGGGATCAAGATATGGCAGTACATTGTAACTAGGCAATCCAACACATTAACCAATACACTTCCTAATCAAGGAACAACTAGACTACAATCCTTATGCCCTAACACACAGAAATCTCGATTCACTCAAAATATGCAATGAAATCTAACCCCGAGACTGAATCAAATCTTTCACTCTCATAAAGAAGTCTGGTTGTGTGCGTTTGATACCATATGCATGCCCTTATTTTCTACTCTTTGGCTTTCGAATTGTCGGGCTAGGATCATTATAGGTCTTTCTAAGCTTGTAATATAGGCTCAGGGACAGGTGTGGTACATTTGGGTACAATTACTCATTCCTCCTTGGTACTACACTATTTTTGGCTCCACTTCTCCTATTTTTCTTTACTTTCCTCCCTTTTCTCCATTTATTTCATTTTCTTATAGGACCTCAGGTGCGGATTAATTTTCAAATAATTTACTATATATATATAATATTTATTATTATTTTTTTCGTACACATATCCTTTTTCTTTATTTTTACTACTCAAACTTCATACCCATTTTTTATGCCCCCCTACACAATAGCCACCGACAACTTAGGCGATTTGCTTGATCTGAGCTACACAGTGTCCAAGGAGGGACCAGGGCCAAACAAGGTTCATTGTAAAACAGGAAGGTGTCATGGGTAGTTTTAAGAAACAAGCTATGGTCAAAGTTTGGGTTCAAGGGATACAACATTATTTGGTAGGTCATTTAGACTAAAGTGGGCTAAATCAAACACAACCTATGATCCTTTACTAACCTTTAATCCGACAGCTTTTAGCGAAACTAACCGGGCAAGTTCTAGATCACACACATATACTGACTAGGTAATACATTTCACTCACTCATAGCTCATGGCTTTCATCTAAGTTGCAACCTATTCAGTTAATGCAAGGTTGGTCAGGTTGTCCCATTTACAATCCTAATTCCATAACTAGATCATCGATTTTAGTACAGTCTATGAACACACTACATTGCAAAAATATATTTTTGGAGGGGTATTATTTAAATCTGATTCAAAACAGGTAAGCATGCTTAATTAAGCTAGACTGCACAAAGTTCTCTTTTATTACTCTAAGTTACACTACAATGACTAAACATAACATAATAACACATAAAAACACCTAAACATGCCGGTTCTAAATATGATAGTGCAACCGAGGGTAAAGAAACATGACAACAAAAACCCTCGACTGTGGTATACCCCCCACCCCTAACCTTGAAATCATGCAATGTCCCTATTGTACGAAACCACATAAAAAATAAAAAATAAGGTAAAGGGCATACCAGGGGTGCTCTAGGTACCTATAGAACTCGGGTCATGTGGGGATGCAGTTGGGTCCCTCACAGTAACATCGACAGTATTTGCCTCAGTTGTGGCCGCGACACTCATAGTCTCATAGGCCCCAATGGTGGTAGGGGCACTCGAAGGAACAGATATGGGGGTCGTCTCCCAACCCCTTCTCATAGTCTTACCCTCCGAAATAACTCTCACGAAGGTCTCTTTAGTAGCTCTCTCCTTCCTTCTTCTTTTATTTCTATATCTCTTTCTCCTCGTACCCTGGCCAGACACATCCACCCTCAGCCTCTTCCTAGGCTCAATACCTCTATCCTCCTCTTCATTGTCATCTAGCTCAATCTACAGAATATGAGGTATGTAGAATGGGGTGAAAAGTGAGGCAATATCCACCTGAATAGATGTCGTGGAAGGTATAAGTGGTGGCGGAGGTGGAGGTACCAAACAACTCTATCAGCTAAGGCCTAGACCACTTTCTTCAACTCGGTCAACTCTGTTCGAATAGAAACCATGTCAGGTGGATGGACTGCTTTAATTTGGGTTATGAGCCAACCCTCCATACTGCCCATCCGTGTCTATACCAATTGTACAGCTGCCCGAATCTCATTACCAACATGGGGCTTTACTCTTACTTCTAAGTTTTGGATCCGGGCATCATGTAAGACTTGGTTCCTGAGAATCTCCTCCAACTGAATGGCTGAAATCAAGGTGTAGCCCTCCGAAACCAATGTCCTAGGTTAAGAACCTGCTGGTACAGAAGAATGTGAAGCACCTGCATAAGAAGTTGATGGCATATCACCACTCGGGGCATCCCCACCTACCTCTGGGATCCCCAAACCTCGAACTGGGGCTACTGGGTTACGCATGTCTTTTATCATGGCCAGGTCTGTAGTCTTAGTGGACTGAAAAAATTTGTCCACTAGAAGAATTTGTTGCACCTCCGTATTTTACATCAGCTGAGTAACCAAACATGGGAACGGAAGGGTAGAGCTATTCTCTGAGGCTCGAACTTTAATCTCTTGCATAAAAATACAAAATGTTCAGCTCCAACCCTGCTACAAATGTGGCTACCAGGCAGGCATTAGTCACACCCAACGTATTATCATTTGCTGTGGGTGCTATCCGATGCCTCACAATAGACCACCATGCCTTGGCAGCAAACTTGAGACTTTTTTTTGTAATATATGACCTATTTACCCAACAGGCATTTATGCCAGCCTCAGCAATATGTACCACTAGCCAAGTAAAGTGCATCATCTTGTCCTCAATGGACAACTGTTTAACCTTCTTCAATTTTGACATCCGATAATCATACTCTGGAGTATCTGCAGGTGGTGTAAAATCCTCTCTGAATAAGACCCTGGAAATAGCCTCAACAAAAATATCAACTTATTTTTCCCACACCATTATCATGTCCAAGCGGGGCTGCTTCTTCATATCCTTGTCCTTGCCAGAGGGAGTCATATTCTTGAGGGTCGCGACATAGTTTGCATAGAACTCCTTCACAAGCTTTCTACTATAAAGGCGGAGTGGCATTGTCATCCACCTCAACTGGTACCACTGAAAAACCTGCACAACCTCCAGCATCCTTAGTAAAGACTCATTTTATATACGTGGTTCCTCTTGGATACTCTTTTGTTGGTTACCATTATCCTTGAGAGCAACCCAGTCCAAATAGTATTAGCGAGAGTTTGGAATAAGCCAATGTATTAGACTGGGGCTCCTCTGACTAGATTCTACAGGAGAATCAATGTTTCAAGGTGCTGAGTCTGTCTCCACAGATTGGGACTCATCATCATCATCCTCACTCTCACCTTGTTGAGTGTCTTCTATTCTCTCTTCAGACTGGGGAACGTTGATGGGAATGACTGCTGCAATAATAGCCATGGATGTGGTAGCCTTCTTAGCCTTTTTCTGGTTCCTGGTCTCTTTGGTGGTGACTTGGTCATCGAAGGAGCTAATGTCATTCTCTTCCTCCGAATAGCTCGCACTTGACCCACTCTCTGAGGTACTTAGTGGGGCCCTCTCCTTTGAAATCTGTTCTCAGAGAGACTTGTCAGAAACAACCTTGGACTTGGGTGCCATGGTACCTTTATTTGAAAAAACATGTTAGACCACAATTTAGTATATGTACAGGTTCAGTTTTAGAAATAGAAGAGCTAACCTATGATCGTGCATTGAATGTACGATCGTTCCTTCTGATCGTAGGTTGGTCCAGCAAAATTTGACCTGTAGTATATCCATTAGACGATCACAACCCATGATCGTGCAATAATGGTATGATCATACCGTCCAACCATAGGCTAGACCCGTGAAACCAGTAAATTTATATCACATCAGACAATTACATACCACGATCGTATGTTGATGTTACGATCATCGAATGTGTTCATTTGATGAACTCCTGAAGATCATCTACAATATCCTACAACGAACCAACCTACAATCGTAGGTAGAACTCACGATTGTGGGTTGTGTCATAGGACCTCAAACATGACCAAATTTGACAACTTAACATTTGGACCCATAATTTGACCCCACTTTTTAACTAGAATTTTAAAATACGTAAACACTATCAGGTACTCAGTCTTCCCCTATATTCTTGAAACCATACACACCCATTTCCATTCCTCCCCTCTTTAATATAAGCAATTCATCAACAGAATTGAAGTAAAATACCCATAAATTTTAGGTTTAACAAGCGATGTAAACATACTGTGTGAAGTAGAAGTGATGAAAATGGATGAAATGATGAAATCCAACTTCAAATCGAAGGTAACCATCATTTTTAGCCTTTGAAATATGTAGGGTTTGCTATTTTTCTTAAGAAAATGCTTTAAAAACGTGGGAAGAGGCATGGGGACAGTTTCAAGATGTATTTATAGCTTTTGGTTTTAAATTCGGGTCAGGTCAGGTCATGACTTTAAAAACTGCTGGGCCTTTCAGACGAATGGATTGTACGATCGTAGTTGGATTCCATGATCGTATGTTCCTTTCGTACGTTGATGTAAATAGAAAACTTACCTGAGAACATGCGACTTTGACGTACTATCGTGGGTTGTACTTACTATAGTGACTAAAGGTCGTATGCTCATTGCTCCAGTTTCTTATGGTTTGCAGGAGTATCATCAGGCGATTAAGACCACCATCATGCATTCGTGTTATGATTGTGATACCCAATTGTGGGATAACTCCTTAATTTGTCATCTTGCAGAACTCCGATCAGACGACTTAGCCCACGATCGTATGTGCAAGTTACGATCATACAATTCCTTTCGAGGGTTCAGTCTGGAGTTTCAGTTCAACACCAATTTTCTTCTATGGTTTGCCTACACCAAAGCACACGTTATCCTATAAAATTTAAAGTATAAAACATAGGTTGTCTCCCATAAAGTGCTTGATTGCCTACACCAAAACACACGTTATCCTATAAAATTTAAAATATAAAACATAGGTTGTCTCCCATGAAGCACTTGATTTAACGTTGCGGCACAACATGGATGTGTCGGTTACTCAAACTTCACCAACAACCCCATGGGTTGCCTCCCATGAAGTGCCCAATTTAATGTCGCGGCATGACACAGGTCGGCTGGATTACTCAAGCCTCATTTAATTCCACATCACAAATCATTCGAGCCTCCTTTCCTTCACCCATATAGTGTTTCACCCTTTGGCCATTGACTTTAAATTTCTTTCCATCCTTATTCTCCAATTCAATTGCACCATAGGGGAACACCGTGACCACTCTAGATGGTCCATTCGATTTCTATCTTAATTTGCTAGGAAAGAGCTTCAGCCTTGAATTAAACAATAGTACCGTGTCGCCTGCTGCAAATTCTCTTCTCTAAATTTTGTGATCATGATACAATTTCATCTTCTCCTTGTACAAGGCAGAGCTTTCATACAAGCGGAGACAAAACTCATCCATCTGATTCATCTGCTCCAGTCTCAACTTCGCTGCATCTTACCATTCTAGATTCAACTGCTTCAATGCCCATAATGCCTTATGTTCAAGTTTGATAGGCCAATGGAAAGCTTTTCCATAAACAAGGTGCTATGGTGATGCACTAATTGGTGTCTTGAATGCGGTCTGGTATGACCATAGTGCATCATCCAATCTCCTTGCCCAATCAGTCCTATTGGTATTTACAGTCTTCGCCAAAATGGACTTGATCTCACGATTTAAGACCTCAACTTGCCCGCTTGTCTGAGAATGGTAAGGTGTTGCCACCTTGTGTTTTACATCAAATTTCTCAAGCAGGGATTTGAAAAATCAATTGCAAAAATGGGATCCTCCATCACTAATGATACTCTGAGGTGTTCTAAAATATGAGAATATATTCTTTTTCAAGAAAGCCGTGACACTCTTACCTACATTATTGGGAAGCGCAATTGCCTCCACCTACTTTGATACATAGTCAACAACTACCAAGATATACTTCATACCATGATAACTCGCAAACGGACCCATAAAATCAATACCTTATACATCAAACAATTCGAGCTCAAGGATCACAGTCATTGGGAGTTCATGCCATCTTGAGATATTTCCTTCCCTTTGGCATTGGTCACATGACCTAGCATAATAATTAGAATCCTTATGAATGGTAGGCTAATAGTAACTACATTGTAAGATTTTGTGCACAATCCACGCACCTCCATGATGACCCCCAACTGGAGATAAATGACATTCTTCCAATATACTCATCATCTCGACCTCAGGTATACACCTTCGAATCATACCATCTGCATACACCCTAAACAAATAAGGCTAATCCCAGAAGAATTATCTTACCTCATGCATGGACTTCTTTCACTGTTGATACTTCATGTCTTCTGGAACTAGATTACTTGCCAAAAAGTTGGCAAAATCTGCAAACCACGGGATTAAGTCATGTGATGCTGCCAGCACTTGCTCGTCCAGAAAAGTATCATCAATTTCAATATCATCCCTCAGTTTTAGCATGGCCTCCTCTTTAAGGCGTGATAAATGGTCGTCAACCTGATTCTCCGTCCCTTTTTGATCCTTCACCTCAAAATCAAACTCTTGCAACAAAAGCACCCATCTGATCAACCTTAGCTTGGCATCCTTCTTTGTCATAAGATATCTCAGAGCTGCGTGATCAGAATACACAATCGCCTTTATGCCAATCAAGTACTATCAAAATTTCTCAAATACAAAGACCACTGCAAGCAGCTCTTGCTCAGTCATAGTATAATTCTTCTGGGCTGGATTAAGTGCTTTGATAGCATATCAAATAGAATGCAAAATCTTCTCTCGCCTTTGGCCAAAGACTGCACCCAAGGCCACCCTACTAGCATCACACATAACCTTAAATGGTAAGGTCCAATCTGGAGACACAATGATGAGAGCTAAAATCAACTTCTATTTTAAACACTCGAATGCCTTTAGGAATGCATCATCAAACACTAACTTCACCTTTTTCTCTAAGAGCTTGTACAATGGATTTGCAATCTTATAAAAGTCCTTGATGAACCTTCTATAGAATCCTGCATGGCCTAAAAAACTACGAATACCTTTCAAAGAAATAAGTGGTGGTAACTTTGAAATTACCTTAATCATCACCTTATCGACTTCAATTCCTTTTTTTGAAATCCAGTGTCCCAGCACTATGCCTTCTTTTACCATAAAATGACACTTCTCCCAATTCAACACTAAATTGCATTCTTCACATCTTTTCAGAACATCAGTGAGGTGTACCAAGCAGTCCTTAAATGAGTCACCTACCACAGAGAAATCATCTATAAATACCTCAATAGTGTCTTCCACCATGTCAGAAATATAGACATCATGTAACACTGAAAAGTGGTCGGTGCATTGTATAGACCAAATGACATCCTTTTGAACACGAACGTCCCATATGGACAAGTGAAAGTGGTCTTCTCTTGGTCTTCAAGGGCGATGGAAATCTGATTGTACCCCTAATATCCATCAAGAAAACAATACCATCCTCTACTAGCAAGACAATCTAACATCTGTTCTATAAAGGGCATAGGAAAATGATCCTTCTCGGTCCAAGAATTTAACTTTTGATAATCCATGAAAACTATCCATCCAGTCACCAAGCTCATCGAGATTAACTCATTTTTCTCATTTGAAACCGCAGTGATTCTACCCTTCTTCGGTACACACTGAACAAGACTCACCCACTTGCTATCCGCAATAGGGTAAACCAAACCTGCATCTAACCACTTGATGATTTCTTTATTCACAACCTCTTACATTAGTGGGTTGATACAATGTTGATGTTCAGTGCTAGGTATACAATCTAGCTCGAGCTGGATTTTACGAGTGTAAATTTTGGGTGGAATCCCGATGAAATCAGCAATGGACCAACTAATGGCCCACTTAAACCTCTGTAACACAATAAATAAAGGCCTCAACTTGCCAATCTAACAAGTCTGCTGCAATGATAACCGAAAAAGTGTTATTGACCCTCAAGAATGCATAACATAGATGGAAAAGAAGAGCCTTAAGCTCCAAAATAGGCGGCTCCTAAATAGAAGGACGAGACGGTGGGGTCACTCTATTCTTCAGATCAAGATCAAGCTTATTTGGCGCATAAATGTATGAACCCCTACCAACAAGTACTTTTACTGGCTCGTCGTATTTATCAATACCATCACTTTCAAAATTCATGATAACTACCGTAAGTTCCTCAACTCCCAGTCGCTCTTCAAATGGAATCACAAGTGTCTCCCCATCCACAGTATCAATAACTGACACCACACACATCTCCTTCGACTGCTTCATGTATTTTTAGACATTGAAAGTAACATGCTTATCATTCAATCAAAACTTTATGTTCCCAGATTCCAAATCAACTAAAGCACGGCTAGTCGCAAGGAATGGTCTTCCCAAGATGATGGGAACCTCAAAATCCACCTCACAGTCTGGAATCACAAAATCAGCTGGAAAAATGAAAGATGCCACATTTACTAACACATCAAACAAAATTCCCACCAACTTCTTCACAATTCAATCCGCCATGAGTAGTCTCATAGAAGTTGGCTTAGGCGACCCCAGTCCCAATTATTTGAAAACTGCTAGCGGCATCAAGTTAATGTTAGCACCCAAGTCATATAAAGGCTTTGCAAAATTATACGACTCTATAGTAAAAGGAATCATGAATGCTCCCGGGTTCCTTTTTCTCAACAAGGGAACATGAAGTGATTGCACTACAATGATGCAAGTTATCAGTAGGCTTAAAACTGACAGCCCTCTTCTTTGTCACCAAATCTTTCATAAATTTTATGTAACCTGACATTTGTTCCAAAGCCTCAATAAGAGGGATATTCATCAATAATTTCTTCAACATTGAAATAAATTTTTGATATTTTTCCTCTTCGGCTTTCTCCTTCAACCTTTGTGAAAAGGGAGGATGAGATCGTGGAATAGGCTTTACTACTTGAGAGGCCTCTTTCACCTTCCCTTTATCAGACTTAACCTCCCTTTTAGAAACTCGAGGCTCTTAAGCTTCCTTGTCCTCAACCACCAAGTTTTCAGTTTCATTCTCATTCTTATCATCAAGTATTACGGGCTCATTATCAAGTTCTACAGGCATAGGTGGATCAACAGTAGTCTTACCACTTCGAGTAGTTATAACTAAGCAATGACCGTCATTTTGGGATTTTGGATGGTGTTACTTGGAAGAGTGCCTGGTTGAATCTGGTTCAATGCGGTAGATATCTGCCCAAGTTGTTGCTTTAGTTGTTTGATGGTGGTCGCATGAGACTCCACCTTTTGGCTTATCCCTGAAATGTCTGCCCTAATCTCTTTAAGGCAATTTTCTTGACTTTTCAACCCCTTAACAAGTTCTACGCATGGCTTCTATTCTTGAATGTTTGGACTCAGCATCACGGTTCCCTGGTGGAACATACAAACCACTCTTACCCTTGTAATCATCCTTTTACCTCCAATCACCATCGCGATCTCTGTCTTTATCTCTATACCTGAACTTGTTATAGTTGTCTCCATAATAGTTTCGACCTTGATTCCTTTGCCTCGAGTTCCAATTGTCTTGATTAGAACTTTGGTCCTTGGCTCAAAAACCTGCCACTTCTCTATCTAAGTACTTAGCCTCCTCTTCAAAATCAGATTCTTCATACCTAGGTGTTTTACCATGTGCACCCACCGCATTGACTTTTTTTGCACCTCCAGCTGCAATCTATTTGGCTAGCAAGCCAATTTTCGTTCTCAGTTGTGCTACCTCTTGAGCCACAGATTCATCCAAAGCCCTTTGTTCTACCGAAGCTCTAATAGTATATGTATCTCCGATGTGTGCTCCCAGAGCAAACTCACAGATGCACCTCCAGTGATGGTGTCTGCTACAAACTTCGCATTTGTATTTAAAGATTTGTAGAAGATCTCAGGTAGATTCCTACCACTCATACTATGGTTTGTAACATTCTGCAACTTCTTCTTGAACCTCATCCATGTTTCGTAAAGTGCCTTTGAATGTACTTGTCTGAAGTTATAAATCTCATCTTTCAATTGCAACATCCTAGAAGACAAAAATAGCATCAACTGAATTGCCTCTTGACTCACTCCAGGCAGATTGTACGAAGTGGATATTCCTACGAAATTCATCACATGTATGTTCGTATCACCAGTAGAGAGACCAGTGGTGTCTCCCTAATCTCTTTAAGGTAATTTTCTTGACTTTTTGACCACTTAACAAGTTCTGCGCATGGCTTCCATTCTTGAATGTTTGGACTCAGCATCACAGTTCCCTGGTGGAACATACAAACCACTCTTACCCTTGTAATCATCCTTTCTCCTCTAATCACCATCGTGATCTCTATCTCTATCTCTATACCCGGACTTGTTAGAGTTGTCTCCATAATAGTTTCAACCTTGATTCCCTTGCCTCGAGTTCCAATTGTCTTGATTAGACCCTTGGCTCAAAAACCATCACTTCTCTATCTAAGTACTTAGCCTCCTCTTCAAAATCAGATTCTTCATACCTAGGTGCTTTTCCATGTGCACCCACATCATTGACTTTTTTCGCACCTCCAGCTGCAATCTATTTGGCTAGCAAGCCAATTTCCGTTCTCAGTTGTGCTACCTCTTGAGCCACAGATTCATCCAAATCCCTTTGTTCTGCTGAAGCTCTAATAGCATATCTACCTGCGGGTCTGTCTGCATCCCAAGATATGCCAACCTCGGTTTGTTTTAGTGATCCAATCTAGAATCTTCGATGTGTGCTCCCAGTGCAAACTCACAAATGCACCTCCAGTGATGGTGTCTGCTACAACCTTAGCATTTGTATTTAAAGCTCTGTAGAAGATCTTAGGTAGATTCCTACCACTCATCCTATGGTTTGGAACATTCTGCAACTTCTTCTTGAACCTCATCCATGTTTCGTAAAGTGCCTTTAAATGTACCTGTCTGAAGTTATAAATCTCATCTTTCAATTGCAACATCCTAGAAGGCAAAAATAGCCTCAACTGAATTGCCTCTTGACTCACTCCAGGCAGATTGTACGAAGTGCATATTCCCATGAAATTCATCACATGTATGTTCGCATCACCAGTAGAGACACCAGGGGTGTCGCCCAAAATATACCTCCAGAAAAGTATAATACAGTCGTTGTATCAAATATAAAACCCAACTAGGTTAGGGTCGATCCCATAGGGAATAGGACGAAAGTCTGTCGAATGTTAGTCTGAGTAATTGGCAAGTAAGTAAACTGGGGAGATTTTTGTGAGCAAGTAGTAACCATAATGATTGTTGATTATTGGATTTGTTATCAATATGAGAAATACACTAGGACTGTGATCCCTAATGATTCCTTAACTTCACCAGTTACTTGTGCTAGCAAAACTGTCCCGATGTGTTGCATGCAAAATCTACCAAGATATGTTTATCTAAATGTCTCTCGACCTTGGTTAGACAAATTTCACTCTTCTCCTCTCGATCTCCGAGTGTCGCAATACTAACCCTTGTCCTGGATCTCAGATAACTATCCCTGTTATGACTCAAGTTATTAGATGAAGGTTTATATCTTTAAATCTCTATTGTTATTCCCTTTTCCCAACATCTACCTCTCTCTCAAGAAAGTTTAGAACACAGGTGATTTTCTAACGTTTGCAATCGTTAGAAGATCAATTATAATGAAGGTGATAACAATACATGCATTCACAATGGTTCAGAATTGCTTTGCACTTAACCAGTTTCGTTAATTCCTAATGGTTCACACAACCCTAATAAACGGATTTAGATACTCATGGTTGCAAGAACACAAGAAGAATTCAATGAAGAAAACATAATTGCACACTCACAATAAGGAGAAAACTCTAAAATCTCAATATCAATAAAACCCTAGAATCAATGTTCCAAGATTACAAAATCAATACTATGAACTCAAAAATAATGGAAAATATCTCTCGAAATAATGTAGTGACCAACTCCTGAACATTTATAGATACAAGATGAATCCTATCCTAAACAAAATAGGAAAACAGAGTCGGCAACTTTCCACGGTACCGTAACTTGGTATCGTGGAACCAAGTCACGCCATGTGGGTCCCTACTATGAGAATCAGGCTTCTTCAATCTTCAGGAGTTTGACTCACGACATAAATCTACGTGTCGTAGGTTGACTCACGTGGCGTGAGCCCCTACCGTGTAAATCAGGTTGCTCCATAAACTCTCGGGAGTCGACCCACGACACCTACCTACGTCATATAGGTCGACTCACGTGACATGGGTCCTGCTATGAGTCACTCCTCTAGTATGGACTTGGCTCTTTCATCTTCAAATACTTTATTTTTGTGTATGATTCTTCCTTTTTGTCCATTTTGCCTCCAAAAACCTATTCTCCTGTAATATAGAACAGAAAACACATCATACCAACCAAACATACCCAAGTGGTTGCATATTTTCCTTTTTTTAAGCATCAAAAGTTCCATGAAACCATGACACATCAACACCCTCAACTTAGAATGTTTGCATGTCCTCAGGCGAACAAAACAAAATAAACACGATTGATGCTTAACTAAGAGAAACCGAAGAGACCTACGACAGTAGACTCATTGCTTTTGACATCAAAACTATTCTAACCCCTCCCACTTGCAAATCAAAACCACGGTGTGTATACATGCAGCATATTATCATGAGATAGAAGGGATCAAATGATGGCATCAGATTATGAACAAACAACTAAACATATCTGTAAATGACATGATCCGAACAAACAGCTAACAATGTAACCCATGTACCCTCACAACACAGAAGTCCCTCACAGTATACTGATGAATATCAAAGTAGGGACTGGTTCGAAACACTCTCTCTCACAAAGAAGTTCAAACAGTGTGCGTGAAATACCATAGGCTTGCCCTTATTTTCTATGCCTTAGTTTTTTGGATATTTGGACTAGGATCACTATAGGACTTTCATCGGCTTGTAATGTAGGCTTGGGGATGGGTATGGTACATATGGATATAGTGACTCAACCCTCCTTGACACGACACTATTTTTTACTCCACTTTCCAACCATTCTCCTTTTATTTTCCTTTATTCTCCTTCATTTATTTTCAAATTTTTGGGTGTGATTTTCTTCATACTTTCAAAACAAAACTTTTTAATTTTTTTTTTTTTTTTTTTTTACACATTGATCTGTTCTCTTTTTCTTTTACTAACCCCTTATTCATACCCAAGTTAAACTACGCACCCCTATAATAGCCACCCTCAACTTAGGCGATTTGCCTGAGTTGAGGTACACAATTTCCAAGGAGGGACCAGGGCCAAGACAGGTTCATTGTAAGTCAAAATGGGAAGTTGAATAGGCTAATGAAACAAATAGGTCAATTACATCTCAAAATCGAGATTAAGGGATATTTATTTCATTTGGCTGGGAATTTAGGCTAAAAGTGGACTTATTCAAAAATGGCCTATGATCCTTTTCTAACCACTATCCTCTAACCTAGGCAAGACTAACCGGGCAAGTTCTGGATCACACACACTAAGTGAACTCGATAGTGACCTCACACACATATAGCACAAGGTTACATTATCAACTACTACCTATCTAGTTCATGCATTGCTAGCTACAGTCATTCTGCCTACAATACTAATGCCATAACAAGATCTAACAACTGTCACAAACTAATATACTATACACACATTTCAAAATAAAATTCTCAGGAGGGGTGTCCTTTAAACAATCAAAAAACATCATTATCATTCAAAATACTTTCAGCATTGGACTGCACTAAGGTTCCCCTATTTTTCTCCTAATTATTCATAAAAACACATAAATACTATAAATAATGACCTAAACATGCCGGTTCTACTATGATAGCACACTTGGGGGAAAAGAAAACACGACATCAAAACCCCCTAAGTGGTGGTATACCCCCACTCCCAACTAAATAATGGTGCACTGCCCCTAGTACACAGCTATCAATAGAACAAGTGTAAGGTAGTGAAGACATACCTACGATGCCCTAGGCACTGGATGTGGGCCCATCCATAGCAGGATCCTGTACATGCTTGGTGGGCTCGATGCTAGGGGCTGACAGTGAGGGAGGTGGCTGACTAGAAGATGCTCCCAAGTTTCTCTGCTCATCTTCGATCTGAATGAGGTGATATTCAACTTGGGAGGATTTCAAATCCCTCCTCAAGTGCCTGTCAAAATCATCGCCACTCGTTTGTTGAACCTCCAGGCTACGTGGCTATTTGGCACTCTCAATCAGAGGCTCCTCTTCCACAAATAAATCCACCTCAAAAGTCGGTTCCATAGCTCTAACCTTCTCCCTTAATGCAGCCACCTCCTGTGTCAACCCTGGCATATCAGAAATTTGTACCGAACTCATCTGATTTGCCATCCGTGTCTCAAAACTATCAATCCACCCATGCAGATCTCTCATAAATCTATCTATGGCCGCAGTCATGTGGGCCTCAACTTTCGCCTCTGAAGACTCTATCGTGGACCTGACCCATGGCTTAAGCTAGGATACTAACTTAGCCATCTGGGCCTCTGTGTGCACCTGCCTCTCAAACATCTGCATCTTCCTATCAACCAACTGCTGCAGAAAGTCCCTCGAAATTAAGACCATACTAGATGGGGGCGGTGGTGATGTAGTGCCTGCAACCTCATCAATCACAGAGCCTGTACCCTCAGCAAGTACACGTATCAGCTCAAGCACACTCATCGATGCTGGAGTACTAATCGGCTCATCTCTATCTCCAAGCCCTTCAAAAAGGGGCGCACCAGATAACGTGGAAGGTTGAGACCTCTTCAGAAAAATTAGGTTAGCCTCCCGCTGCTGCATCAACCCTATATCAGCAATCTGAGTCACATCAATATCATGATCAACTGTAGGTATTGAGGCCACACCAGTAGTATTACATAAGACCTGGATCAAACATAGAAAAGAAATGCTGGTGAAGTCACAGAAAGCACGCTCATGGATCTCCTTAATGATAAAGCGAGAAAAGTTAATGTCATAACCTGCCAGAATGCTCGCTACCAGAACTTCCCGATCAAGCGTGAGTGAATTATCAACATTAGCAGGACCCAAATGGAGCCTTACAACAGACCACCAAAACCGTCGTGCAAAGTGAAGCGAGGACTTCTTAATGTACAGCTTCCCAGCAACCCAACTAGCATCTGCACCATCCTCTGCTATATAACCTGCAATCCACCGCAGTAACTCCAATCGTTGATCAACGTCCCTCATCTTAGTCCTATTTCTCACCATCTCCATGCGGTGATCAAAATCAGCAGTCGTGGCCGAAATCTCCCTTTCTGCTCCAAACAAGAACCTGTGGATCGTCCGCTCAGATATGTCAACTCTGGTTTCACGAACCAAAATGTGAGTCAGTGGTGGATGGTCCTGATATCTCTACTTATTAGGTGTAGTCAATGCTATCGATAAAGCATATGAAGCATAAAACTCGCGGAGTAACTCATGGCTATAGCTACCCAAAGGCTCCGTGACCCACCCAAATCCATAGCGATCAAACAACGCCTTTATCTCAGGTAGTGCATTCACCTCATCTATCTGATACCGAGCCTCCTTCATGATATTTTTTCTCCATGTACCTCACTCAGTTGGCTCAGCATCCCTATCATAAATGTCTTTTATTTCTTTGATACACCACCTCATGTCATCCCTTTAGACCGTAGCTGCGGCCTAACGTGCATTCAAAGCTCTTTGTGAGGAGGTAGTCGAACCCTGGCCACCATTACCAGAGACAGAAGTTGTCCGAGTAGCTGCCCTACCCTCACCGGATGTAGACTCATCTGTACCCTCAGCATGCTCCTCAGACCCAGATACATCATTCTCGTGGTCATCACCAGTTGCAGAAGCATCCATTCCCTCATCAAACTGGGAAAAAAAATAAGAAGACTGATCAGGAGCAGTCAATTTGGAAGGTTGCGGGGGCTGTGGAATAGCCTGAAGTACAGCTTGAGCAGCAGCTTGTGCCATAGTTTGTAACCTTGTTGTACGAGGTACAAGTGTAGAATCATGAGAAATCTCAAACACCTCTTTGGACCCATTTTTATTTGACCCTAAAGGTTCATCGCGCAACCTAGTCGTAAATTTAGGGTTTTTAGTGTGGATTCCCAAAGAGGAACCCATATCTCTGTGTTTGGGGTTTTCTTTAGGAGGCATGGTCGGGTTTTTAGTAGGGTTTGGTCGGGTTGGGTGTGGGTATTTGGGTTAAGGTTTCGTGGTAAAGGGTCGGGTTTGGTTCGGTTTATTAGGGTAATAGGATTTGAATTTTCTTGCAATTTGAGTGGTGATGATACGAATTAGAGTGGTTGGTACTTGAGAATTATAGTGAATATAAGATTGGAGGTGTTAATTTGGATGAATTGGGTAAAGAAATTGAGTATTTGGAGTCTTGGAGAATCAATTTTTATTTAGTTTTGTGGGTTCTTTACCCGGGTAGTATCGGATTTTATAGGGGTAGGCTGAAACTAGGGTTGAGTCGGGTCGGTTCTTGACATTTAATTTTGGGTCTGCGTCTCACGGTATAGACCCACGCCACGTGGGTTGACCCACGTCACATAAGTCTCTATCGTGGGTTGGGTTTTGCAGCCACAAATAAGCTCTGATTCCCACGATACTGACCCACACCACATGGGTTGACCTACAAAACATGGGTCCCTGTCGTGGGTTAGATTCCACAACCAAAAATTTTCCTCTGATTCACACTAGACCAACCCACATCACATGGGTTAACCTATGTTACGTGAGTTCCTCTTGTGGTTTAAGCTGCATACTTTTCAGTTCTCTTCTTTCTTTTTAACTTATACTGGTAACAATCCTTACCTCCCAAGCGGCGCTTGATTTAACATCGCGGCACGTCGTAGCTAGGTTGGTTATTCAAACTACACCAACCAGCCCATGGGTTGCCTCCCATAAAGCACCTGATTTAACATCGCGGTACGACATGACTGACTTGACTACTCATACTTCATCAAGACTAAGCTCCTCACATATCCTTATTTCTTCTGTGATTCCCACATAGTGCTTTACAAACTGCCCATTGATCTTGAATAAAACATTATCTTCACCTTTTAGCTCGATTGCTCCATATGGGAATACCCTAACAACAGTGATTGGTCCAGACCATTTAGAGTGCAGTTTTCCCAAAAAAAGGTGAAGCCTGGAGTTATAGAGCAGCACCAAATCTCTCGGGTGAAACTCTCGTCGTTCAATCTTTCGGTCATGATACAGTTTTATCTTTTCTTTATAAAGTGCTGAACTTTCATAAGCCTGTAGATGAAATTCATCCATCTCATTCATCTGATCTAACCTCAATTTAGCCGCTTCACTCCAGTTTAAATTTAACCTCTTCGATACCCATAGTGCCTTATGTTCAAGTTCGATAGGCAAATGGAAGGATTTCCCAAACACTAACTGATATGGTGATGCACCAATCGATGTTTTGAATACAGTTTGATATGCCCATAAAGCATCATCCAATCTTCTCGCCCAATCAGTTCTATTGGCGTTTATCGTCTTTGCCAAAATAGACTTAATCTCACGATTTGATACCTCAACTTGCCCGCTTGTCTGAGGGTGGTAAGGTGTGGCCACCTTATGTTTGACACCATATTTTTCAAGCAGGGTTTTGAATAGCCAATTGCATAAGTGGGATCCTCCATCACTAATGATTACTCGGGGAGTACCAAATCGTGAAAATATGTTCTTTTTCAAGAATGACATGACATTTCTTCCTTCATTATTGGGAAAAGCAATCGCCTCCACCTACTTAGAAACATAGTCAACAGCTACCAAAATGTATTTTATCCCATCTGAGCTCACAAAGGGGACCATAAAATCAATTCCCCATACATCAAATAATTCGAGCTCAAGGATAGTTATCATAGGAAGTTCGTGTATGTATGAGATATTACCTTGTCTTTGACATTGGTCACAGGCCCGAGCATAGTCATGCGCATCCTTATAGATGGTAGGCCAATAATACCTGTATTGTAAGATCTTGTGCGTAGTCCGTGTACCGCCATGATGATCCCCAACTGGAGATGAATGACATGCTTCCAAAATACTCATCATTTTGGCCACTGGGATACACCTTCGAATCATACCATCTGCATATACCCTAAAAAGGTAAGACTCATCCCAGAAGACTTTTCTCACCTTATGCATGAATCTCCTCTGTTGCTGGTACGACATATCTTTCGGGGACAACATCACTTGCCAGAAAGTTGGCAAAATCTGCAAACCATGGGATTAAGTCTTGTGATACTGCTAACACTTGCTCATCTGGAAAAGTATCATCAATATCAATATAATCCCTTAATTTGAGCATGGATTCCTCCTCAAGGCGTGATAGGTGGTCTGCAACCTGATTCTTAGTCCCCTTTCGGTCCTTGAACTCAAAATCAAATTCTTGTAGTAGAAGTACCCACCGAATTAGCCTTGGATTGGCGTCCTTATTTGACATAAGATATCTAAGTGCGGTGTGGTCTGTATGTACAATCACCTTCATACCAATCAAGTAAGATTGAAATTTTAGAAAGCAAAAACCACAGCCAACAACTCTTTCTCAGTCACAGTGTAATTCTTCTGGGCTGGATTAAGTGCCTTGCTAGAGTATTAAATAGGATGTAGAATTTTTTCATATCTTTGGCCAAAGACTGAACCCAAAGCTACTCCACTAGCATCACACATAACCTCAAATAGCATCGTCCAGTCTGGTGTGAAAATAATAGGAGCTGAAATCAACTTCTCTTTCAGACATTCGAATGTTTTTAGGCACTCTCCATCGAATATGAATTTCACCTCTTTCTCAAAAGGTTTGCATAACGGATGTGCAATCTTAGAGAAATCCTAGATAAATCTTCTATAAAAGCCAGCATGACCTAAAAAGCTTCTAATCCCTTTCACAGAAATCAGTGGGGTTAATTTTTCAATCACTTTAATCTTTGATTTGTCTACTTAGATACCCTTCTTTGAGATTCGATGTTCCAATACAATACCTTCTTTAACCATAAAGTGACATTTCTCCCAATTTAGCACTAAGTTGAACTCTTCACATCTTTGTAACACATTAGCAAGGTGGGCCAGGCAGTTGTCAAAAGAATCTCTCACTAAAGAAAAATCATCCATGAATACCTCAATAGTACCTTCCAACATGTCGGAGAAAATAGACATCATACAATGCTGAAAAGTGGCTGGCGCATTGCATAACTCGAACGACATCCTTTTGAATGCAAAAGTCCCATATGGGCAGGTGAACGTGGTCTTCTCTTGGTCCTCAAGAGTAATTAAAATCTGATTATATCCCTAATAACCATCAAAAAAGCAATACCACCCGCTTCCAGCAAGACGGTCCAACATCTGGTCCATAAAAGGCATGAAAAAGTGATCATTTTTGGTCCAAGAATTTAGCTTTTGATAGTCCATGCAAACTCTCCATCCATTGACTGGCCTCATTGGGATAAAGTCATTCTTGTCATTTGGAACCACAGTGATTCCTTTCTTCTTTGGTACACACTGCACTGGGCTCACCCATTTGCAATCAGTAATGGGGTAAACTACACCTGCATCTAACCACTTAATGATTTCTTTCTTCACAACTTCCTGCATAGGTGGGTTCAGACGACGTTGGTGCTCAATTCTTGGAATACACTCAGGAACAAGCTGAATTTTATGAGTGCAAATGTTGGGTGGAATCCCTATAATATCAGCAATGGACCAACCAATGGCCCTCTTAAATTTCTTCAATATCGAAACCAGAGCTTCTACCTTCCATCCTGCTAACTCAGCAGAAATGATTACAGGCAAGGTGTTATTGGCTCCCAAAAATGCATAGCGAAGGTGAGAAAGAAGAGCCTTAAGCTCCAAGACTGGAGGCTCCTTAACATAAGGCGAGCCGGTGGGATCACCCTATTCTTTAAATCGAGATCAAGTTTCTTCGGAGTATAAGTGTAGGATCCCCTACCAATAAGCGCTCCAACCATCTTATCGTATCCCTCAATACCATAACTATCAAAATTCATGATCACAGCCGCAAGAGCTTCTACCCCCAACCTTTCTTTAATTGGAACGACTATGGCACTCTCACCAAGTGTATCAATTCCAAAAATCACCTGCATTTCTTTTGGTTGCTTCATGAAATGACAAACATTGAAAGTAACATGTTCATCATTTAACCTAAATTTCATCTGCCCAGTTTCCATGTCAACCAACGCACGACCAGTGGCAAGGAATGGTCTCCCAAGGATGATAGGAACCTTGAAATCAACTTCACAATCTAGAATCACAAAGTCAGCTGGAAAGATGAAAGATGCAACTTTCACCAAAACATCATACAGAATGCCCATCGGCTTTTTCATAGTTCTATCTGCCATAAGAAGCCTCATAGAAGTCGGTTTTGGTGCTCCCGACCCCAACTGCTTGAAAAACGGCTAACGATATTAAGTTAATGCTAGAACCCAAATCACATAGTGCCTTTGCAAAGTTGTAAGACCTGATAGTACAAGGGATTGTGAAAGCTCATGTATCTTCCTTCTTTTCTACTAGCGAATATGAAGCAATTGCACTATAATGGTGCAAGTTACCTGCCGGCTCAAAACTGACAGTTCTCTTCTTCGTCACTAAGTCTTTTATGAACTTCGCGTAACCTGGCATATGCTTCAATGCCTCAACAAGAGAGATATTTACCAATAGCTTTTTCAACATTGTAATAAACTTTTGGTATTTACCCTTCTCATCCTTCCTTTTCAACCTTTGAGGAAAGGGAGGAGGAGGTCGTGGGATAATTTTCAACATTTGTGGAACCTCCTTCTCCTTCCTCTTTTTTCGATTCAACTTTCTTATTAATATTGTGGGGGGTTGTGAGCTAAACTGTTGTTAGCTGTTAAATTTTTTGGATCCATCTCAACCTGTGCATCACCCACCACTGGCTCATCTTTCTTATCATTATTTGCAAGAATAGATGGGTTGGTTGCGCTCTTTTTGCTTCTTGTAGTAATGGCTAAACAATGATCGTCATTTTTTATATTTTGGATGGTGTTGCTTAGAAGAGTGCCTGGTTGACGTTGGTTCAATACCACCGATATCTACCCGAACTGTTGCTCCAACTGTTTTATAGCAGTTGAGTGATTCAACTTTTTAACTTATTCTCGAAATATCCACCCTAATTTCCTTCAAGCAATTTTCTTGCTTTTCTGATCCTTTAACCAATTTGGTAAGAAGAGTTTCCATTCATGAATTTTTGTAGTCATCATCATTGTTCCCTGGTGGAACATAGGCACCGCTCTTCTCCTTGTAATCATCTTTTCGTCTCCAATCTCCATTACGATCTCGTTCTCTGTCTCTATTTCCTGACCTGTTGTAATTGTCTCCATAATAGTTTTGACCTTGATTCCCTTACCTCGAGTTCCAAGAGTCTTGATTAGAACCTTGGCCCTTGGCTCAGAAACCCACCACTTCTCAATCCAAGTACTTAGCTTCCTCATCAGATTCATAATCGTCATGCTTAGGTGTTTTGTCTTGTGGACCTACGACATGCACCTTCTCAGCACCTCTAGCCATAATTTTGTTTGGCTATCAAACCAATTTCTATCCTCAGCTGTACAACCTCTTAAGCTACAGACTCATCCAACGCCGGTTGTGCTGCTGATGCTCCAATAGTGTATGTACCAGCAGGTGTATCTGCCTCCCGAGTATGCCATCCTCAATTGGTCTTAGTGATACGATCTAAAATCTCTGAAATTTGTTCCCACTTTAGACTCATAAATGCTCCGCCAGTGATAGTATCTGCTACATTCTTAGTATTTGCATTTATGGCCCTATAGAAGATTTCAAGTAAACTCCTGCCACTCATCCTATGATTTGGAATATTCTATAGCTTCTTTTTAAATCTTAGCCATGTCTCATAAAGTGCTTCAGAATGTAGTTGTTTGAAGTTGTAAATGTCATCCTTCAATTGTAGCATCTTGGAGGGTGGAAAAAATCTCTCCAAAAATTGATTTCTCAACTCTTGCCAAGTAGTGATGGAGCCTCATGGTAATTCGACCAACCACAAATTTGCTTCTCCTGTTAAAGAGAATAGAAACAATCTTAACCAAATAGCCTCTTGGTCCACTCCAGGTAAAAGTACAGACCCCCACAAAGTTCATCACATGCATGTTCGGATCATCTGTAGGAAAATCGGCGAATACGGCATTCAAGTTAAGCAGGTGGATCATGGCACTTCTAATGTCGAACTTAGTGCCCTGAGGTAATTCTGGTGGAATAATGGCACCAGTCTATACCGGCTCAAAATAAGCCATATTCTCTTCTTCTGGATCATCAAAAATCGGCACATGTGGTCTTTGAGGTATTCGGTGTGCCTTGAGTCTTCTTTTTCTCTTTTCATCATCAGCCAGACGTTATGTTGCTTCTTGCATAGCTCAATTATCTCTATCTGCTTGCCTAAGAGCAGCTTGCCTTGCTTGCTCTTCTCGTGTCAATCAAGTGGTAGTTTGGTCCACTATTTCATGACCAACTAGCTGAATTGGTTGGTTATGAATGTCTCCCACGGCTGCGGGATCCTGAACTCCATCGGTATTCACCATTCTTTGATTAGCTCTCAGAGTTCTTTCTATTTCAGGATCAAGTGGAATCAGGGGATTGCCTTGACTCCTAGTATTTGGCATACACTGGCGTGTGCCCTTAAAAGTATAGAAAAATAAAACCAATCAACCGTAATTCCCCGGCATCGACGCCAAAATTTGGTGTCGCCTAAAATATACCTCCAAAAAAGTATAATACGGTCGTTGTATCAAATAAAGAACCCAACTAGGTTGGAGTCGATCCCATAGGGAATAGGATGAAAGTCTGTCGAATGTTAGTCTGAGTAATTGGTAAGTAAGTAAGCTGGGGGTATTTTTGTAAGCAAGTAGTAACCGTAATGATTGCTGATTATTGGATTTGTTATCAATATGAGAAATACATTGGGACTGTGATCCCCAATGATTCCTTAACTTTACCAGTTACTTGTGCTGGCAAAACTGTCCCGATGCGTTGATGCAAAATTTAACAAGATATGTTTATCTAAACATCTCTCGACCTTGGTTAGATAAATTTCAATCTTCTCCTCTCGATCTCCGAGTGTCGCACTACTAACCCTTGTTCTGGATCTCAGATAACTATCCCTGTTACAGATTAAGTTATTAGATGAAGGTTGATAGCTTCAAATCTGTGTTGCTATTCCGTTTTCCCAATCTCTACCTCTCTCTCGAGAAAGTCTAGAATACAGGTGAGTTTCTAATGCTTACAACCATTAGAAGATCAACTATAATGAAGGTAATAACAATACATGCATTCACAACGGTTCAGAATTGCTTTGTATTTAACCAGTTTCGTTAATTCCTCATGGTTCACACAACCCTAGTTAACAGATTTAGCTACTCATGGTTGCACGAACACAAGAAGAATTCAATGAAGAAAACATAATTGCACACCCACAATAAGGAGAAAACTCTGAAATCTCAATATCAATAAAACCCTAGAATCGATGTTCCAATATTGCCAAATCAATAATATGAACTCAAAAATAATGGAAAATATCTCTCAAAATAATGTATTGACCAACTCCTGAACATAGGACAATAAAGGGGTATTTATAGATACAAGATGAATTATATCCGGAAAAAAATAGAAAAACAAAGTCGGCAACTTTCCACGGTATCGTGACTTGGCATCGTGGAACCAAGTCACGCCACGTAGGTCCCTACTGTGAGAATCAGGCTTCTTCAATCTTCAGGAGTTTGACTCACGGCATAAATCTACGTGTCATAGGTTGACTCACATGGCGTGAGTCCCTGTCGGGTAAATCAGGCTGCTCCGCAAATGCTCAGGAGTCAACCCACGACACCTACCTACGTCATGTAGGTCGATTCATGTGACATGGTTCCTGTCGTGAGTCACCCCTCTGGTATGTACTTGGCTCTTTCATCTTCAAATACTTCGTTTTTGTCCATGATTCTTCATTTTTGTCCATTTTGGCTCCAAAAACCTATTCTCTAGCAATATATAATAGAAAACACATCGTACCAACCAAACATACCTAAGTTGTTGCATATTTTCCTTATTTTAAGCATCGAAAGTGCCATGAAATCATGGCACAACAACCAATAAACACTCATTTTAAGTTCAAGAGGTGAATCATAGCACTCATAATATCAAACTTAGTTCCTTCAGGCAGTTCGGGTGGGATAACGGCACCAGTCTCTACCAGCTCCAAATTGGCCAAATCTTCTTCTAGCTCCTCATAGATTGGGGGATACTGTAGTGGTGGTGGTTGCACTCTAGATCTTCTCTGTCTTTCCTCAAGTGCAGCAAGATGCTGTACTACCTCTTGCATTGCTTGATGGTCTCTGTCTGCTTGTCTAGCAGTTGTTTGTCTCGCATTCTCATCAGCCATCAACCTAGCAGTTATTTGTTCTACAGTCACCTGACCAGCCTAATTAAGTGATGGCTGATTATAAATGTCATCCACAACTGTGGGATCTTGAACTCCGTCGTTATTCACCATTCTTCTATTATTCCTTAAAGTTTTTTCAATTTCTTGGTCAAGTGGAATTAGGGCATTACCTTGACTTTGAGTGTTGGGCATACACCAGCGTGTGCCCTCAGAAAATCAAAAAAGTAACTAAAGTAACAGCAACCAATCAACTCCAACAAGCAAAATCAATTAACTACATAATCGTAATTCCTCGGAAACGGCGCCAAAATTTGATATCGCCCAAATTACTCCTTTAAGAAAGTATAAAGTGGTCGCTTGTTCAAAGATAGAACCTAACTGAGGTTGGGGTCGATCCCACTAGGAATAGGTCAAAATCCAGTCAACGTTGTTTTCTTAAGTAACTTGGTAAATAAGCAAATAAGTAAAAAAGGGGGTTTTATTAAGGAAACTAGTAATCATTTGCCGAGGTTGAAATCAAGATGAGAAAAGCACTAGGATTGTGTTCCCCAATAACTTCATAACTCCATAGGTTCTCTATACTTGGTGTTCTTTTCAGTATCCAGCAAGCAGAATCAATAGGCTAAGTATTGTCTAACTGACTATGTTACGCCCCTTGTAGACGACTATCCTCGAGCACAAAGGATAATGCATCATGAGTGTTGCTATGTTGCCCTCTATCAATGATCCCAACATAGCCTTTCCCGTATCACGACTCAACGCTGATTAAATGAAGATAACTCTGAGTCTTGTTGTTGAATTACTAGTCCTATCCTACTACCCTTACTATAATCCAGGGTAGATACATAATGATTCCCAATGTGTGCACTCGTCAAAAACTAATCAATTCAGAAGAAACAATAATACATGCCATAATCCTCTTTGGGAAACACCTTGTACTTCGAACTCTACTTCATTAATCCACTACAGTTACCACAACCCTAGCTATGGGGTTTAGTTACTCATAATTATGGGAACAAAATAAGCATTCATGAATGAAAACATCAATTGCAGCATACAAGAATGAATAAACTCCAAAATCTCAACTTTAATTTAAATCGTAAAAACCAATATTCATAAAATCCCAAGAAAGGGCCTTGGAATCCCACAAATTAGTGTTATAGAAAAATAATAATGTCTAATATGTAAAAATAACCCTAAAAGAGTATTTATAGACTTACCGAATCCTATCCTAAACAATACAGGAAACTGATGTCGGCCTTCTCGGAGGAGAAGAACATACAATAATGGGATGAACCCACGATCGTGCTTGGCCTATTGTCTGATCATTCTTCTAAAACTCCTGAACTTCTTCAAATCTTATCTTCCTCCCATGATCATAAGGTACGATCGTACAACCAACATACGATCGTGGGATCCATCATTTGATCGTGCCACACTTGACTCCTACAGGTTGAACTTCTCTCATATGTCATGATCTCAAGGTATGATCATGACATCATACCACTATCGTATAATCCAATCGTCTGATAGGCTCCTGAATATGGCATCTCTGAATCAACTTACGATAGCCTACCCACGATCATGGTTTGAACCCACGATGGTGGCATGGCTCGACTGATGCCTCTTTTTGTCCAAGTTTCACATTATTCTTCTCTGAGTCCTTAAGTCCCAAACACTCAACAAACATATTAAATCTATAAAATGACCCTTAAACTTGCAAATATCCCTTGTTTTAAGTGTCTCAAGTGCTGTGAATCTCCGGTACATCAGGTATCATAACCTAGAAACCTAAAATCTAGTTTGGTTGAGTGTTAGAAAGTAAGATATCTAAAGGTGCATGACTAAGTTAAAATTGTAAGTTGAATAGTGGAATAATCGGCTAATGAAGTAATGACTTAAATGTAAGGTTACTATTTAGTAACTGAATTCACCGATCTTGATATGAATAAAAGAGGATCAGATTAGTGAATGAACTTATGTATGTTGAATTAGAGTATAGACTTGATTTGATTGATAATGCTTATATGAATAAGCTATTAATTGGTATTCAGATATACTTGTAATTGAGGTATATGGTTGGTCATACTTATATTAATAAGTTGGTGATTAGTCTTTAGACATACTTGTAATTGATGAATATGGTTGATAATATTTGTATGAATAAGCCGTCGACATAGCCTTCAGGCATATTTGTGATTGGTGAGCTGGGTGGTAGTGGTTGTATACATGAAATGTTGAACCTTGAAGTTGATTAAGTATTTAGATAAATTGTGTATTTGTATATTGGTGCATCTCATCATATTCTGGTTAATATTGGTGGATACATACTTATATTATGATATCCATTGGGTTGGGTACCTTGCCGGTACATGTTGCTTACAAATTTATATTTGGAGGAGCGGGGACCTTACTGGTACGGCACATGGATTTTAGCTCATCCCCTAAAGGTCATGACTATCTGAAATATAAGTCCTCTTAGTATGTATGAACAAATGTGAGTAGATATTGTGATGATTGTGATTGATATTATGATATTTGGAGGAGTGCTAGCATACTGGGTATTTTAGGCCAAGCTGGAGTCTGTTTGGGTTTTTCAAAAGATGGTTGGGATCATTTTCTTTGGGATCTGTAGGCTTAGGTTCACTAGGTTTAGCTTTTTGTTTTATGTATTTAAGGGATTTAAAATTATTAGAAATCTCCAAAGGTTTAGTATTAGGAATGTAAGGTTTCTTTTGGTTGATCTTGGGGTTGGTATTGGTATTTTTTATTTTTATTGACAGAAGAGGGATTTTGGTTTTCATTCTCATCAGTCATCACCTTACCATAATCTCTATGGGAAAAAAGCTCATTAAAAGTTACATTTTTCTGCTCAACAACATTAGAAGATTTATGATAAGAGGACTCACCATTAGTAGCATCAACTAAATTATCATCAGAATTATTCAGGCCTACAATATTCTCTTTAGAACAGTGAACAGTAGTTAGAGTAGTTGAATCCTTAAAATTCAAATTGGAGGAGTTCTGGGGATAATCTGATGAGGCTTTTCTAAATTAGCATTCCATATATCATGTAACACCATTTGGGATTGGCAAACCTGATTCACATCCATTGGAGCTAGGCCCCCAACCAAACCCGCCTATGTAGACACTGTTGGATTGGAATTAATTGCCTAAAGATAATCAATTGAAGAGGCTTTTGATTCCAACACACTCGTATCATCATGTTGCAACTTAGAAGACTGAGAATCTCTCATTTGCCCCACCAATAAATTTTTTCGATCTCCAAATGTGAATTAGGGCGGGAAATCCAAATTCTTAAATTGTAATAATTGGGGCTAATAAAAATTGGGGATTTTTGAATAGGAATTTTCAACTCATCAATAGGGATCAATTGGAAATAAGTTTGAGCAAAAACTCTGGTCACCACTGCTTCACCGGAGTTTAACAGTTCTCCGGTGACTTTTCCAGTACCTAATTGACTTGAAATTTAGTGGGGAGGTGCGCTATGATCTCTACCACTTACCCCTGGGCTCAATTTTTGATGAATATTATTTTCTCCTTGCCCAATTTGAATGCGCACTTCAGGAACTCAGTGCGACTGTGCTCAAATTACCCATAAGCTGAGCTTTCAATTAGAATGGTGGAATGGTTTAAAATTTGGAAAACTTGTAACTCATTAGGATCCATATCATATCCATGGACTGGAATTACTTGCAATGCTCCAGAATTAACTTGGGACATAATTATTTGAACCCAACTCCCCTATTGTGCCAAATTTTCCCTTGGGATCGCAATATTCTTGGTCAATTTCTCAGTGATAGAGGGTGGAATGTTGGAGGCGTGTAGTTGGGTTTTATTCGGACTATTTAAGCACCCCTTTTGGGGCTATTTCAGTGGATAGAGAAGGCCTATCAGTGGCTTTGCTGCCTTCTAGCAGTGGCAGCCTTGAAAATCACCTAGAGAGAAGGGAGAGGGTTTTTTAGAGAGAGAAAAAATTAAGGAAAAAGAATTGTGATGCTTGGCACGAGTTCTAGTTATGGATTAGTGAATTAGGGGAAGCATTTAGAAGATTAATTTATTGTTGACTTAACCTTATGGCTGAATTATGTATTAAGACATCCTATAGAATTAGCCACTAGATGACAACCTTAAAGAAGAGCAATCCCTAAGATGGTGATGATTCAAAATCAAATGGCTTAGTTACACCCGTAATAATTAAGAAATGTCCCTAAATGGGAGAAGATAAGTGATTTATTATGTGACATTATTGATCTTGCCTTGTTATATGATTGTACTTGGTTGGTATTGCTCATTGAGAGGTTGAGGTATGTTGGGTTGGTTATTTGACTAACCGTAAGCTAATTGTGAGGCTAAATTAGTATAGCTTGTCATTTTGTGATAACTGAAGAACTGTTTCATTTATGTAAGAATGATTACAGAGGGTCGAGTGACTATTATGAGTTATAACATGGTTAGGGAATAAGTACCCTGCTAGGCTTTTCCTTAGTTTGAAAATGATAAACCTCAAAGTGGTGTGGTTTTGGTTGGAAATTTGGTGTTATATGGTTTAGTGTTTAATTGTAGATGATGGTGTGATTATTGATGGTAATGAGGTTATTGAGGGGTAGTCGACTAATATAGTATTTCGTAGGAAGTTTCAGAATGACAAACAAATTTGTAGAACTCTATTTATAGGGGTTGCCATAGAGGGGGTTTTCTTGTTGTAATAATCTAGAGAATGTTATAAAAAGGGAATTAAGCTAAAACCATCCCTTCCTAGATGTTGTTATAGCTGGAATGGAGGCCACTGCAATGAGCCCACTGCAGCTAGCCCCCTATGGCGGGCTATGGGTTGTTGCAATGGAGGTTTCATTATTGACCAGGCCACTATAGCGGATGGATTCCATTGCAGTGGTTCCACTACAATGGGAATCGGGTCGCCGTAGCAGGACTGGGGCAGTATATAGTCAGTTTTCCAAGTGTAGACGTCATTTTGTCAAAACTCAAGGGTTCGTCTTTAGATTAGTGTGAGAGACTGATTATCCCCTTGTTGTTGTTGTATGGTCTCTTTATAAGGGATGGATGGTACAAGCCCTGGCATCTCACAAGGTCCATAGTCTCTCATTTCTTAATTCTTAATAAGGACTTGCATAAATATATTTTTTCCCAAGTTTGGGAATCATGAGAGAAATAATTTGGTTCATGCGTAAGGATTTGGCTCTGCATCTTCTTGTCTTGGAAAGCCTCGATAGAGAGGCTGAGTATAAAATATTATTTAGATGATAAACGATAGTGAGTGGGTAAGTAGTTGTGCAATATAAGAAACCCTAAAAGTAATGTCTCACTAATTCTGACCTCGTGCTTCTCTCCACCTAATGTCCGTTTGGGATGAATGCATGGTAATTTGGTATCTAATTTAATGACCCATTTTATGTTACTGAATTTTGTATAGTAAAGGTATGACATTTTTTAATTTTCAGCCTCCTATATGAATTTGAGCCCAAATTAGCAATTACTTTGTTCATTGTACCACCTCAAGCATTCAGGCTAAGATTTAAGCTTTTCGATGTGTGTAGCTAGACCCGAACCTGATGAAATTTATTTATTCATAAGTATTAAGATCAATTATTTAGTGTGTAAGTGCATTAGTCATGAACTAAGGCCATACAAAATCCCTAACACAAAGTTAAGTTGGAAGTGTCCTTACCGATTGAGTTGCGGTCTAAGTTTAAACTAGGGTCAACTTTAAATGATCACTCCTCCTAGAATATGAAGAGTTACGGGATCCAATACCTACCAAATTAAATATATTTAAGTCTTCTATCCAACGTCACCAACCATTTGTTAATCCACTTCCAGAGAAAAAAGTTGTGGTCATTTTTACTGAAGACTGTTTGTACTAAAAAGCTGAGGCTGCCGTAGCAGGATTAGTCTGCTGCAATGAGATTTGAGCTGTTGTAGCGACCCTCTAGCAGTTTATATGCTTATTTTAGCCGAATTTCAGGTCCTAAACTCAAAAACCTCATTCCACAACCCTATGGGGCGATTTTCCAAGGTCTAGGGTGGAAATCCTTCGCTGAGGTAAGTTATTACTCCCTTTTTACATCGATTAATTCGTTCCTCTTCTAGAATCATTAGAATGATTTTTAATGGTGGAATTTTGGTTAGAACCCTAGGTTTATGAGATTTTGGGGAAAACCTATAGGTTAGGGTAATAACCTAGAATTTGACTCTAGATCATAAATTAACTCTTCCTATAATGAAATTGTGGTCCTAGAACATGAATTATAGTGGTAGAAAACCTTGACTTCTTACAGATGGAAAATTTAGTATTAGTAATTTCTAAAAAGGGAATATTGGAGTAGAAACTTCATTAAATTGAATAATAAGAGTATGATAGAACTAGTTAATGGTTGATCGATCCTTGGGTATCTTGTAGACCATGAATAAGGGTAGAACTAGTGGATTTAAATTCCCAAAGTGTTTCTTTGAAGAGTGGTTGATTAATTATTCTTATAATTATTTGCTTATTAGATGATTGAGCATTCGGAAATATTAAGGAAAATAAAGAGTATCCGTGGAACCCGTCGGGATTGCTAGAACCAGAGAGTGAAGATTCATGCATTCTTTAGCAACAACATGGCGTCCAGGTATGCTACATTTAATTTAGTAGTTGACTATTGTTAAAAAGCATAAATGTGATATATATTGAGGAGAGATTTCATGTTTAGGCCTGCGGGCATGGTATCTAATTGGATAAAACCCAAAAAATAATGTGAATATGAATTAATCCTGTACAAATAGACTGAACTTTGCAACTTCACTATTGTTTATTGTGTGTTTATATGATTTTTATGCTAATTGTGTGACGTTATTCAATGTTGTTCCAGTCACAAGAAATCATGGTTATATACAAATAAAGACTGACCAATTGTAATATAGTAATAAGATGGAAGTTACGGAGTAAATTGGGTTCCAGTTAATTATGTACGGTTGTGGTAGTAGAATAGGGGTAGAAGTTGATGAATAACGGTGCATGGTTGGGATTTAACGGTAACCAAGTGAAATAACTTGTACAAATTTATATAAACTCGTGTGTTTATAATAAAAAATTAGAGTTTAGACACAATTGATTGTGTGTATGCTCCTTCTGATTATCTGTTACTCTCTGGACATAATCGTTGTTGAGGAGTTATTTTTTGATAATGCTTGATATAATAAGCTATTGACTAGTCCTTGGAAAGTGTTGTAGATGATGTAATAATAACTAGTAATTGTTATGAAAGAGTCATTGGACATGAATTTGCTTGATAAACTATACTTGTGATTGTACTTTGTTTGATATTGTGAGATAATTAATGTTGTACACATAGTCCATGTTTCAATAGGTGAACTTAGAGGTATAAGGGTGGGGACATTGGAATAAGAGTGTCATACCACTTGGTTTGGGATAAGAGTGACATGGCACATAGTTACCTTCTGTGATTAGTACATGGACAGAGCTTGTTACCTATAAGTCATGGCTAGTGGAAAACCATAAGTCCCATAGCATGTGTGTACGCTATGACTGGAGAGTTTGATGATTTTTTGAGTGGATCGGGTTATTCGTTTAATATTATATTTGGATCCTTGTGTGGTCCGATTATTTGATATTATATTTGGTTCCTTATATGGTCCGATTATTTGATATTATCTTTGGATCCTTGTATGGTTATTTGATATTATCTTTGGATCCTTGTGTGGTTTGGTTATTTGATATTATCTTTGGATCCTTGTGTGGTCTGATTATTTAAAATTATATTTGGATCCTTATGTGATCAGATTTCTTATGTGGATCGATTATCTATTATTTTCGAATTTCTTGTATGGACCATCTGTATTGATATTATATTTGGGTTTCTTGTATGGACTGACCATTTAGGTATTGATAAGATAATTAAGTATTAATGAATAAAATGGTAAAGCTGAGTTGAGAATAATTATCTTGCTTGTTATTAGTAATGTGAACATGATTTGCTTAATGGGGGTTGTTGGTTCGTAAGTGACTCAATTGGCATTTAATTGTCTTGATGTGATATTATGGTGATGAATGGTTGATGTCCTAGATGGCAAGCTAAACTGGTTATACCTACCCTTGTTTGCTATAAGTAAACAAAACTGGCTATGCTTAATTAATATTAATGATTTACGAATTGGCTATCTTGGTGTTAGGCGATATTGATTGAATAATTGGCTTGAAACGTATTGGGTGATGAAAGATGAATGTGGGCAAGTTTGTGGTTAGTAATTAATTATAGACTCACCCTTGTTGCTGAAATTGTGTGCACCCATATATCGACATAGGTTGTATATATACCTAGTAAATGGTGCACGTATGTGGAATGAGGAAAAGATATGAATATTTAATGATGTATCATGAACCCAGTGGTTGTTAGTGAGATATAATGAGAAACTAAATGGATCATTTGTAGTTATCTTGATGAAGTAAGTTGCCTGGTATATGTTGAGGATGGTAAGAATGATGTAAAAGGGTGGTAATATGGGATACAGAATAATCAGGAATTTAATAGGTTTATTTATATGCATGTTAGATCATTAATTTATATTATGTTTATGTGATTTAATCCTAGTCAGCTAATGATGCCTACCAGTACGTGTGATTGTACTGATACTACTTTTTCTATACCCTTTTTAGGTAAAGTTTGGTTGCAGGATCAGTTGAGGTTTCTTATGTGGTCCAGCAAGTATTCGTCAACATCTTCTGCTCATCCGATTCCTAAGGTGGAAGTTGAGTCTTGTTTTGTCCTTTTTTTTTCCTTAGTAGCTCTTTTACATGTCTAGACTAGGTCTTGGAAAGAATGTTTTCTTTTATTGTATCTTGAAAGAGGTTGTAATATTTAATAAATTTTGATGGTTTAAAAACTTTTATTTAAAGACTTTTGCATATAATTTGGATGGATAGTAAGGGTTCTCCTATCTAGTTAGATTAAAGTAGGTGTCTGCACGATCCTCTTAGTTGGGTCGTGACATTCAAGTTCAGAGATAGCACAACAACAACAAGATTGGGAGATATTAGGATTCCATGAGTTCATTACTGCTGCCACATACACTTTACCATGTCAAATTCTCCACCCAAGAAAAGAGAACTTAAAAGGTAGATTCTTCATCCTCAAATGATTCAACTCCTCCTTAATATCTGCTTTATTCCTCAGTAGTTCCCAAAGTCTTTCTCTTAACTCCCCCTTAATGTCTTTCTCTTTCTCAATTTTAATAAAAATCAAGTAAAATAAGAAAAAACTCTAAAAATTGGAGAAAAAAATATAAAAAATTTCTTATTAGACTTTCCACATTATATATAAAAGAGAATCCTACGCCCGGAAATATGGCAAGCCTAATAAACAGAAATTTCTTTTATTTCCCCATTTTTTGAGACTTTTTTGCTATTTTTACTCGATTTTAATTTAAACTGAGAAAGACACCATTTAAAACTCTGATTGAAGCACAATTAATCATTTTCTCAAATGGAGGCTATAATACTTTGAGCAATAAGAGAGAGAGAAAGACATCATTTAAAAATCGAAATCCAAAACTAATGCCTTTCAATCATCCAACATATTAAATGTCACATAAAATTATCTATCTATTTAATTTTCACTACCGTTCTTCTCTGGTGAATAATGAAATACAGTTCCATAAATCTTTTCATCCTCTTTCTAACTTTTCTTGGATTTGATACTCTAATACTATTTTAATTATGATGGGTGTGTGAAGCAAAGTCCCACATTGGTAGTAGAAGGATCGAAAAAGCTACATATAAGGTGTAGGATCTATTTGTGGTGTGCGGCCTTTTGGAGAAAATCTATTAGGAAAAAGGGTTTCCTAAACTGTTACGACCCAATTGGTTATGAGTGGCACCCACCCTAACTCCACAGGGGGAGAACCATCTAAACTAACTCTTAACCAATTCGCCAAAAACTTTTATGAAATGCTTAATATTAAATCACTAAATCACCATATTAACCAACCAAGTTCAACACTAACCTAACCAACATTCGAAAGCAAATGAGTGTGGAAATTTCTCTAATTATTACAATCCCCGGGACCTAAAAGTCACCGTACAAAACATTTAGATAGTATCCAAAAACCAAGTATGAAATATAATACAAAATACTATCATCTCGGATGCTGGAACATGCTCCACACTCAACAAAAAAAAGAGTACAGGTAGCATCAGCACAACAACTAAGTACTGGTAGGCATCATCGGCCGACTCAACTCAATACTATACAAATAGGAAAATCAGATGCAAGTAACAATGATCAAAACACAACTTACAATTAATCACAAACAATTACAGATATAACACTTCATCTCATTAGGAATACAAGTACACAAGTACACTATTTACACGTAGGCATATTCTTCAACAATGGTTCACCACGACATATATATACATATCTATGCATTCAAATGAATATGATGAGTGCAATCATGCAAGATGTACATATCATATCAATAAACCATCTCAATATCATCTCAACATTATCTAAACATCATTTCAATACCATATACATCTCAATACCGTTCTAGATATCATTCTCAACATGATCTTAAAATTATTCTCAATAACATTTCAACATCAAACTCAATATCATATGCAAATGCAAGATGCAGTCAAAAATCACAAGTAATGCCCTAAAGTGAATCACAAACACCAATTTACATATAAGCACAAAGTAAAGAAAGTCTTTCCTACAATTTAAACCATAACCTACCTTGATTCCTTGCTCGTAAACACTATACAGCCACAAACTTGCCCATCCTTTCAATCTCAGCCCATTATTGATCTATAAACAATAATTACACAATTCTTAACATAATATTTCACCCTTTCCGAACATAGGAACTTACATTTATCAACCTAACCTATGGAATTGCCCTAGTTCATCATATTAGGGTTTTCTACCCTTTAAACCTCACGTATTCTTCATAATTTAGCATTATCAACAAGAATTCTACCATAGGAAATGTTTTCTAACACCCTAGAATCAATAACGACAGAAAATAATAGAATTTTCCACCAATTCCCATTAGTTCATAAATTAGGCCTAAACTCCAATTTCTACCATGAACAAGATTCTTGCGATTTCTAAGAATTTAAAGAAGGAATTCAAGTTTAGAATGTAAAGAACCTTACCTTCAAAGATGAAAACCCAAAAAAATTATAGAAAATTGAATTTTGCTTAGCTATTGAATATTTTTTTAGAAAAGTAGGAATGAAAACGTGTTTTCTAGTTTAAAAAATTGAAATCCTAAGTTTTTAACGTTGCGATAGTACTTTTACCGCTGCAACGACCCTCAGGCCAAATGGGTTGCCGCCATGGCGGCACTTCTACCACTGTAGTGGCACTTCTGTCTATTGCAGTGGGCCAAACTAGTAACTTGAGACTTGGTCCTAGTTCTGGCCATTTCACAACATGCTTCTCAAAATTTGACTTCACAAACTAACTCTTTCAGGGTAATCGCTATACCCGGAGTTCTACTAACCTATTTTATGCACTGAGAGTTGCTACCACTTCCTAAACTCATCCTCTAACACAAGATTAAATCAAAACATCCAAACAACACTCCAATCAGTACTAGTTTTCCCTAGATCACCACATACTCAAAATATGCCTAAGACTAGGCCAACCCAAAATTTTCAATCTTTGGTCTAGGGGAAAACTAAACAAAGGTTCTACTCTCTATTTCAGTATAACAATGATTTGGATCATTACATTAGATACCAATTTACCCCTCGTTCGTCTTTGAATGACAACTAGTCCAAAATAGCATAATAACGAAATAAGAAATATACATGAGTTAATGAACAAGTGTGGATATTGCTTACACATATCTGCCTCCATCTTCCATATTGCTTCCTTAACTGGATGATTCCTCCACTGAACTTTCAAGGATGGAATAACTTTGGTTCTCAGCTTCCTTACATCCCTATCCAAGATAGTAATTGGCTCCTTTTTATAAAAGAGCTCCTTGTCGAACAATTTTGAGTTCCAACGAATGATGTAATCTCCATTCCCATGGTACTTTTTCAGCATTGACATATGAAAAATAGGATGAACCCCAAACAAGCCAGGAGGCAAGGACAACTTATATTCCACTGACCCTACTCCATTCAAAATCTCAAAGGGTCCAATGTACCTCAGACTCAATTTCTCCTTCTTATAGAAATGTATCACACCCTTCATGGGTGACACTTTTAACAACACTTTCTCACCCTTCTAGAATTTCACATCTCTTACTTTATTATCAGCATACTCCTTCTGTCGGCTCTGAGCTGCTACCAATTTCTCCTGGATAAACCTTACTTTCTCCATCGACTCCTTTAACATATCAGTGCCCCAAGGTCTTACCTCAAAATCATCAAACCATCCGATCAGCAACCTGCATCTCCTTTTATACAAGGCTTTAAAAGGAGCCATGTCAATACTGGAGTGGTAACTATTGTTATAATCAAATTCAGACAAGGTTAGATATTGGTCCCATTTACCACCAAAGTCCATCACACAAGCTCGAAGCATAGCTTCAAGTACCTGAGTCATCCGTTCTGACTGCCTATCGGTCTGCGGATAAGAAGTTGTACTTAGGTCTAACCTAGTACCCAATTCTGACTGAAATTTCTCCCAAAAGTTAGAGGTAAACTGAGTACCTCTATTTGACACAATAGAAACAGGTGACCCATGGAGCCTTACAATCTTCTTCACATATATCTTGGCTAACTTAGCTGCATTATAGCCCACCCTTACCAAAATGAAGTGGGATGACTTGGTCAATCAATCGAAGATCACCCATATGGAGTCGTACTTCCTCAAGGTCTTAGGAAGACCCACAACAAAATTCATGGTTATTCTTTCCCACTTACACTCCAAAATTGGCATTCTCTAAAAAGTGGCACCAAGCTTTCGATGCTCATACTTGACCTATTGAAAATTTTGACATTTGGTCATAAAATCTACAATGTCTCGCTTCATTTTTTGCCACCAGCAGTGTTGTCTCAAGTCTCTATATATTTTGGTTTCACCTAGATGTACAAAGTACTTAGAATTATGGGCCTCTACAAGAATAGTAGGAATTAAGTTGCCTATACGAGGCACACACACGCGTCCCCAAATCCTCAACACTCTCTCCTCATCTAAAATGGTCTCCTTGGCCTCACCTTGCAATACTTTCTCCCTAAGATTGGTAAACTTCTTGTCTTTAAATTGCTTGCTCTTATTCTTCTCAAAGAAAGTAGACTTAGACTCTACATGGGCTAACACTCCTCCATTGCTAGTCACCTGATATCTCATAAAACCATTAGTTAGAGTTTGTACTTCTCTAGCCAATGGGCGTCTCAACACCTCCAACTATGCACAACTTTCCATACTTGTCGGCCTCCGACTCAATACATCTGTCACCATATTATCCTTGTTGGGATGATATAAGATCAAGATATCATAATGTTTGATCAACTCTATCCTTCTTTTTGGTCTCAAATTCAGGTCTCTTTGAGTAAACACATGGTGGAAACTACGGTGGTCTGTGAACACTTCACACTTCACCCCATAGAGGTAGTATCTCCATGTATTTAAACCAAAGACCATTGTTGCCAACTCTAAATTGCGAGTGGGTTAGTTCTTCTCATAATGCTTCAGCAGTTTTGAAGCATAAGCAATCGCATTCTGACTTTGTATAAATACAGCACCTAAACTAGACCGTGAAGCATCATAATATACATCGAAATCCTTACCCTCGATAGGCAAGGTAAGAATAGGAGTTGAAGTTAAAAAAGTCTTGAGCTTTTGGAATCTCTCCTCACACTTATCATCCAATTGAAAAGGTACCTCTTTTTGAGTCAGGCGAGTCATATGTGAAGCAATAGAAGTGAACCCTTTGACAAACTGGCGATAGTAACTAGCCAACCCCACAAAACTACGAATATCTGCCATATTGGTCGGTCTAGCCCAATTCTTAACAGCTTCAAATTTCTACAGGTCTACTATAACCCATTTCTTAGATATCATATGCCCCAAAAAGGACTGAAGTCAACCAGAATTCACACTTCGAATACTTAGCATATAGTTATTTCTCCTTAAGCAACCCAACACTATATGCAAGTGAGATTTATGCTCCTCCTTACTCTTTGAGTAGAACATAATATCATCAATGAAAACAATGATAAAAGAATCCAAAAATAGCTTAAAAACCCTATTCATCAAGCTGATGAAAGCGGCTGGGACATTGGTCAAACCAAAAACTCATAACGTCCATAACGAGTTCGTAAAACAATCTTTGGGATGTCCTCCACGCGAATCTTAAGTTGGTGGTAACCTGAACTCAAATCAATTTTGGAAAACACGGTGTCTCCCTACAATTGGAAAAACAAATCATCTATCCTAGGCAACAGATACTTGTTCTGAATAGTCACCTTATTCAATTATCGATAGTCGATGCACATCCATATACTACCATCATTCTTTCTCACAAATAGAATAGGAGCACCTCAAGGGAAAAACACTTAAGAGAAAAAATCCCATTTCCAACAACTCTTGCAAATGGGACTTTAATTCTCTTAACTCTACCGGTGCCATCCTATAAGGAGGGATAGATTGAAACACCCTAAATTTCTTAGCTAAGAACCGACCCATTCATCAAATGTGTATAGATATAAATCTAATGATTTATAATTGTACATAGGTGTTAAGATCAATTCCTTATTATGTGAAGAGTCTTATACATGAATTAAGGCCACGAATAACTCCTAGCTCATAGCCAAGTTGAAAGCTTTCTTACCGATTGAATTCTTGTATAGAATCTATCTATAGTCAACTTCAAATGAGTGTAACTCCTAGGTTCTAAAGAGTTTTGGAGATGAAGATCTACCAAATGAAAGGTCTTTGAGTCTTCTTTCCAACACATCTAATTTCACATTAATCTCATGTTGGAGTAGAAAGTTATGATCAATTTACAAGAGAGGGTCCATGCCACGTCGAGTGGCATAAGCTGAGGACCCCAAAACAAAAAGGGTCTGTGATATCTCTGTGACACAGAACTTAAGCTTTACGATAGCCACCTCTCCATGGATTTTAAGATTCATGATGGTCCCCTGCCACCCTAGGGGACCCCCAGGCGTCCCAACTTTGTTTTTTATCCATTTTTGCAAGGGTAAATGGGTATTTTGACCCCCAAATACTCCTATAACTTATTATAATCCTATTTTCTCTCAACACTTTAAGATTAAACCACCCTTATTTATCTTTTCAACTCTCAAGAAACTCAAGAGAAGGTTTTATTCCCAAAACTCAAACTCTAAGGCTCCAAACTCAAGCTCTCCTTTAAGAAATCATCAAGTTCAGGAATATGGGATTTCAACAAGGCAAATCCTTTCGTCTTTATGCCCAAACTAAAGTTTTTAAAATCCATAAATGTGTACTCTTGTGTTAAGGATTAACCCCAAAGATTTTAATTTAAATTCCCATGTTCTATTTATGAGTTTTTCTACGTACTTGATAATATTCATAAACTCCCATGGTTTAATTGCATTCTTATTCACATGTTTTCAAATCCTTGTTTAAGATTTGATGGAATGTTCATGAAATACCTATAAATTGGTATTAACCCTTTTGGAATTTGTAAGAATTACATGTCCTTAAAATGATTTCACGATTACAAGCATAAATTGAAAACAAGTTCTTTCCTTTGACAAGATTTAGCCCAAATTTCAAGCAAGAGCATGACATGAATATGAATTTACAAGAATTTTCATGTTCTTAATATGATTTAGCATAACTTAGCATGATTTAGCATGCACAAGTATGAATTTCAAGTATATACATGATATAAGCCTAGTTTACACAAAATTTCCATGTTTTTGCATAAGTTACGAGACTTGGGGGGGGGGGGTTACCACAAAAATTAGCATGAACTACACAAGAACATATGAATTTAAAGATTTATCATGAATTACATGAGTTTGACATAATTTGACCTTATGGTCTCAGTGTATCATGAACCTATAATTTTCAAGTATATGATTCATGACTAGTATGACAATCAGGTATGCCATCAATACTTATGCAGTATGACATCTAGATATGCCATCAATGATTTATGAAATAGTAAAGAAGCATGACTAGTTTTCAGCATGTCAGGACTACGGTCATTAGTTTACTTTAAAATTTATTTCATGTTTCTTTTCATGATGTATTTTATATATTATGAGCATTGGTATGGTTTTGGGAGTGGCATTTAGCACCGACAGGACACGGGTTAAACGTACCCAAGTCCCAAACTATGTGCCACCATAGGTTAAGGGGTCCTCACCAGTTGAGAGTGTCTCCCTTCGCCCGAAATGAGCTCATGAGTGAATTCATGCCAATCATAGTTTTTTATCCCTGGAAAGGTATTGAACACCCTCCTAACAAGGGTTACAAGTTGGGCTTCGTGTTGCTCAAATGGGGCATGTCGGTTATGAGAAACTCCTACAGAAATAGTTTTAACATGACTTATGTACTTGACCCACAACTTCAGTTAAATTAAATTGTTCATGACTTATAGTTATACCACATGTCTACAGTTTATGATTTACGTTTGGGTCATTGTACTAAAGCTATGATATTTTCCACGACATCAGTTTTAAATCACATGAAATACTTATGTTTTCCTTAGCTTTCCAGTTGAATTGTTTTAGTTCATGATTTATCTCTAACTACTTTATATAACATATTCGTTGAATGTTTAAATCCTCAGATTTCATATGTAGTTCTTCCATGATTTTACATATTGCATTCAAACATAGATTTAAAGCCAATTTTAAGTGTTTTTCATGATTATTGCATATCTCACATACTCAGTACATTCAAAGTACTGATCACATACCTCTTCTGCCTATATTTTTCATGTGATGTAGATTTGGGTGCTCATTATCAGGGTCATAGCCAGGAAGATCACAGCTTCTAGTAAGCAATTGATGAGTTCTCTTTATTCGAGAACTCAAGTCAGTTTGTAGTTCTAGTATTTTATTTCGATTCATACGTATTAATGAGGGACGGCTGGGGTCATGTCCCAGCTACCTATAGTCAGTATTAGTAGAGGCTTCATAGATAGTCAGTCAGAGTTAATGGATTTAATTTCAGTTTCCTTTTCATATAATCCAGTGTTATAAGCATTTTAAACAGTGTTGTATTGAACCAGTTTAGCTTATGATATTGCTTCCGCTTAGTATTTCTAGTTTTATATGTTTTGTTCAGTTCCTCATGAATTATGCCAGTACCATGGGTTAGCTTGGGATCACTTATGGTTTCAAGCACCACGTTGTGACTAGAGGGTAGTCTCAGGTCGTTACATACATATGGGGTGAGTTCGCAGCTTTAAGTCTATACAAAAGTCAAATTCACAGTCTGGAGGCATACCGAGGAGATCATCAGGGAACACCTCTAAGAATTCGTACACTGCAAAAACCAATGCTATAAGAGGGACCGTTGAATTTTCTTACCAAAGATGAGCTAGAAATGCCCTACACCCCCACTTTACAAACTTCTGGGCACAAATAGCTGACACAATTCTCACAGGAGTAGGCTTAAAAATACCTTCCCACTCTACTTTATCCATCCCAGGCACAGCTACAGTGACAGCCTTTGCATAGCAATCAAGAATAGCACAATGTGGAGACAACCAACTCATCCCCAAGATAACATCAAACTCCTCCATATCTAAGATCACTAAGTCTGCCAAAGTTCTATACCACATAAATATCACAAGACATGCCTAATAAACTTGATCAACACATACATAAACCCCAACTGGTGTAGACACATACATATAAGTATTAATACATTCACATTCTAAGTCCCAACCCAAGGCAAATTTCACAAACACATAAGAGAAAGTAGACCAGGGATTAAATAATATAGAAGCCATATGATGACAGACAAGAATGGTACCTATGATCACAGCATCAGAAGCTTTAGCTTTGGTATGGGCAAAACAACATAAATATAAGCCTTATCACTACCTTGACTTCCACCTCTACCATCCTGCGAGCCACCTCGACCAACCTATCCTCTACCACAGTTGGCTTGGTAGCCACCTCTCCCTACATTGTGACCACTATGCCCACCATGTGGACGACCTCTACCGTATCATCCACCACCACGACTTGCTGGAACTAAAGCACTAGAAGTTGGTTGCTAAGTCAACTAGCCTGTAAAACAAAATTAGGACAGTACCTCTAGATATGACCCAAAACCCCACACTCATTGAACTTGATGCCCAAAGTAGGTCACTGAACTGAAGATGATGAAGATGTATAGCTGTCTATCTATGAAGGCTGATAACTGACCCTAAATGGGTCCCCCGTAGACATAGGCATAACTGAATAGAATGACTGAGAAGACTAACCTTATGAACCACGACTCTTTAAATAAGTACCACTGAAATGACCAAATGTTTGGGCCGCCTATTTTTCCTCTACATTCACCTCTCCTTGCTTTCCAATTTCTTCAGTCTTCTTAGCAAACTCAACCACTTCCTCAAAAGACTTATCAGATGCAGCCACTGACAGAGTAATTATCTAAAGCCTTGAATTCAAACCTTTCACAAAATACATGATCCTCTCCTTCACCGAAGTAATCAACTGAAATGCATAATAGTACAAGGCATGAAAATTGGTCTTAAATGCCTTCCCAAACATATTACCCTACTCTAGCCTAAGCAAATAATCCTTTTTTTGGTCCCGATATGTGTGAGGAATATACTTCTCAAGGAACACAATCTGAAACTGATCTCAAGTAAGTGGAGGTAAAGCAACCCCACACTGAACAAAGGACCTCCACCATTGCTTGGCCTCTGCCTGCAACTAAAATCACACAAACTCCATACCATAACGCTCCACAACATCCATCTTATGTAGATGCTCATGACGGTCAATCAAGAACTCAAATGCATCCTCTAACTCCTTACCCTGAAATACCGGAGGTTTCATCTTCATGAACTTACAGAATAATTCATGCTCATCATCAGTCACAACCAGTCCTAATACCTGTTAGGGTGGGAATTGTAGGCACTGTTAGAGAGGTACTTGTGCCAACCAAGCTACTCAGAAATCCCAACACTTATTGAATCATTTCTACAGATAAAGGAACCAGAGCTACATCATTCTGCACTGGAACCACATTCTAAGGAACTATAACTTCTTGCTCCTCAACTACCACTTCTTCAATATGGACAAAGTCTGGAGCATCCTACTATTGGGGAGGGGATGGTGATCTCTTCCTAGCCAATCCTCCAGCTACCCGGGCTCCACCCCTGACAGGTGTTGACCTCATCCTCCACTTCTAGTTTTGTCCCTAACTTAAGGCTTGCCCCGAACCATGACCTCAGTGGCCGGTGATGGTTCTTATACCGATGCAGAAGCTGCTACTCTGGTGAAATCAGTATTTACCAACTGCAAAACAAGAGTGAAAGAGATTAGATACCAAGTTGGATCACCAGATACCAATTAGAATCAAGTACTAGCAAAAAAGAAAGAAAAAGTGAAAATTGTTTCCTAAATCCTGATAGCCTCTCGAAGAAAAGCACAAACGTCTCTGTACCATTCCGCAAGACTCTAATAGACATGTTTTTGTACGACGAGATCAATAAATACAGTTGCTCTGATACCATCTTTGTCGTGGCCCAATCGGTCATGAGTGACATCCACCCTAACTCCACGGCGGGAGAACTATCTAAATCTACTCTTAACCAATTCACCAAAAACATTTATTAAATACTTAACATTAAATCACTAAAACACCATATTAACCAACCAATTTCAACACTATCCTAATCAATATTTGAAAGAAAACTGAGTGTGAAAATATCTCTAATTATCACAATCCTCGGGACCTAAAAGTCACCATACAAGAACATCTAGATAGTATACGAAAATTATGTCTGAAATATAACCCAAAATAATAGATAAAGAAATGTCTTAGTCCTGAAACAAAGGATATCAACAAGATGAGAATGATCCAATGGCTGCCCGAACATGGTGCTCACCCATGAATCGAAGCCTAAATCATTTCTTAGAGTCGAGGTCTTATCTTAGATGTTGGAACACGCTCTGCACTCCACAAAAAAAAGAGTACATATAGCATCAGTACAACAACTAAGTACTGGTAAGCATTATCGACCGAATCAACTCAACACTATACAAATAGGCAAACCAGATGCAAGTAACAACGATCAAAATAAAACTTACAATTAATGAAGAACAATTACAGATATAACACTTCATCTCATCAGGAATACAAGTACACCATTTACACTTAGGTAGATTCTTTAACAATGGTTCACCACGACATATATATACGTATTTATGCATTCAAATGAATATGATGAGTGAATGTAAGATGTACATATCATCTCAATACTATCTTGACTTCATCTCAATAACGTTTCAATATTATCTCAACATCATTTCAATACCATATACATCTCAATATCATTATCGATATCATTCTCAATATCATTCTCAATAACATCTCAATATCATAGTCAATATCATGTCAACATCATCTCAATATCATATGCAAATGTAAGATGCAATCAAAAATCACAAGTAATGCCCAAAAGCAAATTACAAACACCAATTCACATATAAGCACAAAGTCAAGCAAGTCTTTACCATAATTTCAACCATAACCTTCCTCTGTTCCTTGCTCATAAACACTATATAACCACAAACTTACCCTTTCTTTCAATATCAGCTCGTTCTTGATCTATAAACTATAATTACATAATTCTTAACACAATATTTCACCCTTCCCTAACATTAGGAACTTACATTTATCAACTTAACCTAAGGAATTTCCCTAGTTCATCATCTCAGGGTTTTCTACCCTTTAAACCTCACAAATTCTTCATAATTTAGCATTATCAACAAGAATTCTATCATAGAAAGTGTTTTCTAATACCCTAGAATCAATAACGGTTGAAGATAATCAAATTCCCCACCATTTTTCATCAGTTTATAAATTAGGGCTAAACTCCAATTTCTACTAAGAATAAGATTCTTGCGATTTCTAAGAATTTAAAGAAGGAATTCAAGTTTAGAATGTAACGAACCTTACCTCCAAAGAATAAAACCCAAAAAAATTATTGAAAATTGCCTTTTGCTAAGCTCTTGAACATTTTTAGAAAAGTGAGAATGAAAACATATTTTCTGGTTTTAAAAGCTGAAATCCTATGTTTTTATCACTGCAGCGAAGGATCTGCCACTGCAACGGCCCTTAGGCCAAATGGGTTGCCGTTATGGCTGCACTTCTGTCCACTGCAGTAGGCCCAAACCAGTAACTAGGGACTTGGTCCTAGTTCTAGCCATTTCACAACACGCTTCTCAAAATTTGACATCATGAACAAACCCTTTCATGGCAATCGCTAAAATCGGAGGATTGCTAACTCATTTTACGTACCAAAAGTTGCTACGACTTTCTAAACTCATCCTCTAACACAAAATGAAATCAAAACTTCCAACCAATGCTCCAATCACTACCAGATTTTCCTAGACCATCATACACTCAAAATATTCCTAAGACTAGGCCAGCCCTGAATTTTCAAATTTTCATCTAAAGAAAAACTAAATGAAGGTTCTACTCTCTATTTCAGCATAACGACGATTTGGGTCGTTACACAAACCAATAGGGATTATGATTTTCCTAAAATATACAAGGGAAAAATATAGTCCTTGTAGGATTGGGAGGACCTTTTTTGTATAGGTTTGAGACTACTTGAGATCTATATGTAGGAAATGTAGTTGAGGATTCCAAAGCATTGTACACTTCTTCTTTTCCTTCATAGTGGAAAACTCTCTCTACTTTTGCTTGGATAATTAGGCCTAGCCGAACCTCGTTAAATTCTTGTGTTATTTTTCTTCTCTATTTTCTTTGTTTGTGATTGTGTGGTATCTAAACCATGATATTTCCATAATAATTGGTATTAGAGAAATAATGGGGGGTTTATACATAATCAAGGGTTAAGATGTCACCATCATCTTTAATAAAGTATGAAAGTTGATTACTCAGCAATCTCCCACTCGAACTAAGTTTCACATGGCCCAACGCCACATTCAATGGGTAAATTTCTGAGATTCAATGTGTGCCACCCACCCCTAATAATATCCCCCTCAAACTAAGTTCCACATGGCCCAACACCATGATCCATAGGTTAATTTTTGAGATTCATTATGTGCAACCCACATCGTTTGAGTATTTTATGGCAATCAAAACCCGCAACTAACTTCTTTTTGTGTGTGCATCTCCATGCTCGTAAGGGTAAGTAAACTAATCCCTACACCCATCACTTTGTCATATTACTATACTCATCCCACCAAACCTAGGATCAGATACCAGTTGTTGGACTTAGCCGGCCCGAAGATACTCTTACATAGTGTAATATTGTCTACTTTGGTCCAAGCCCGCGCGGTTTTTTCCAAAAGGCCTCACACCACTAAGAGATCTTACACCTTATATGTATCTTTTCAATTCTTTCAGCTACCAATGTGGTACTTCGGTTTGCACACCCAATAAATTGCATGCATACTAGCAATAATATTGGAGCCGTGTTAAACTTGAGAGTCTCAAAAATGGCTTTAGCCGTGAAAAGGCTATAACTTATGAAATGGAATGTACTTTTTTTTGTACTGATAGAACTTATAGATAAAAACCCAATCATTATCAAAACCTAAATCTTTTTCCTCCTCAAATTTTCAACATATGATATCAAATAGTATGCCATTCAAAAAGCATGTGTGACGCACGAGATGCACGCGTGATACACAATATTGATGGTGTTGCAAGAAAGCAGGTTTAACATAACATCATCTACTAATAAGTAGATAAATGATATTAAGTATAAGGAACTAAAATGTATATTCTACCGATTGATTAATCATATTTTTTACAGTACTTAATTTTTTTTAAAAGGAAAAAGTTGTATTTACTAATAGTTTCAATAACTAGAAACAAGAATGTGACTTAACTTGTAAAGAAATAGAGAAAATTAAATTAAGTTCTTACAATCCGACAATTGAATATAATAAGAAAATAATATAATTTTACTAATTAAAGCATCCCTGATATAAGGGGTCTTATAAGTTAAATTTTCAACCACAACTAAAGTAGTACATAATTAAATGATCAGTGGGTTATATTTCTTCTGATGTACATAAGAATTTGCTCCCTGAACTACAAAATGAAAGTCGTACCGATAATATGAGCACTAACAAGCACTCGTTAACAACCATTTGGGGATGCAGTCATGGTGAAATATGTGGCCATAAGAAAGAACTCGTAAGAGCAATTACCTCATCAAACTGGACCATACATATACTGCATGTGTCAAAGTCTCCACATCTCTCATACAAAATGGGATCAACAGAAATGTGTCGATAATGACACTCACCCTACCATATGGCTCCATAGAAAGTGTTTGTGGAGGAGCCTCTTGCATTTTTAGCGCCTGTGGAGGAGCATCATCTTTGCCTCTAGGAAACAATGGACGAATAAATACAAGCACAAATCAAGAGAAAAAATAGGGCTATAGCACTGTAAAAGTAATATAGCTCTGGCGATGTCATTACTGGCTCTATCCAATAACGAATCTGCAAAATTTCTGTCTCGATGTGACGTGGCAAACTCAAGGCAATCCACACCTAAATATATGAACGAGATAAAAAATAAAAGTAATCATTAAATTACATGAAATTCATTTCATTCATGTATTAAAAATTTAATTTAGGATGTGTCTATAATTTTTTTCATGAATAGGAAAAAAAAAAGTATAGGACTAAATTATGGTACAAGAATGTACTAGATATATACTATAAAAAAATTCTATAAATATTTATGTGCTATTGTTTTCTTATGCACATCAAGTTGAAAGAATTAAAATAGGAATACTTCTTCCTCCTCAAAATTTCAACATCTGATATCAAATAGTACACCGCATGGCATGCATATGCAACGTACGAGATGCACATGTGACGTACGATATTGATGGTGTCACATATGTAAGAAAGTAAATTTATCCTGACGTCATCATAATGTTCTAAAAGTGACAAGACCCCAAATTTAAAAGTTGAATTACCAAAGTGTCCATTAAACATTGAACGACAATTTTACTCTTCAATAAAATATTGTTTATATACAAAACATGGGTATAAAATGTAAACTTAAACCCTAATAAATTAAAAAATACAAAGATATTTATAATAAATAGTAACAGTTATGACTAGATTTCTAGATAGATAACGAAATTAGAAAGTCGTAACAACTTTCCGAACTTAAAATGGAGTTATAGAACTCCAGTTATAGAGTTTATCGTGGAAGGGTTAGTTCGCGATGTTGTAATTTGAGGAAGGTATTGTGAAATGGAAACAATTGGGGTGAAGTCCCGAGTTTCTGCCTGGGACCACTGCTGTAAAAAGTGGAACCGCTATAGTGGAAAGGGTACCGCTATAGTGGAAAGGGTACCGCTACATAGAAAGCCTCTATTTCATCTCAAACTGCTGTAGCGGTAACTTTACCGCAACAGTAGTAATTTTAACACTACAATGGTAAAATGCAGTAAAATACAGTTTCAAAACCTAAAAATATTTTCATTCCCCACTTTCTGAAAAATACACCAAGGCACTGAAGAGGGCAATTTTCTGCAAGGTTTGGGAGGTTTTCATCTTTGGAGGTAAGTTTATTACGTTCAAAACTTAAATTACTTCTTAGAATCTCTAAAAATCATTAAAAAAATTAATCATGGTGAAATTAGGGTTTAGCCCTAAATCATGAACTTGATCCGATTTGGTGGGAATGAATATAAAATCAGTAGATAATGATTCTAGGGTGTTAGAAAATATTAATGGGAGTAGAATAATAGTAGTTCATGCTAAATAAAATAGGGTTCATAAGGTTTAAGGGGATAAAAAACACTAAGGTGAGGAATTAAGGAAATTGTATGGATAAAATGGTTGTTATTAATCCCTAGTGGTTAAAGAGGAATGAATTTATTGAAATGGGTGTGTAATCTTGTTGGTATAGATCAAGAACAAGTTGAAAGAGAAAGAAAACGCAATATTATGAGCTAGAAGTGACTTTGAGCAAGGAATCAAGGTAGGTTACGGTTTATTATAGCAATTAGACTTGTTTGACTCTGTTCTAATATAGGAATTAAGTAATTATGATTGCTTTCAAGAATTACTTGTGATTATTGACTGCATTGCATATTCATAGCTATTAGTCTGGCTTAGATGAATAATGATGACATGATATATAACTTATGATATTTATAAGGTTGTTGATAATGATGATATTGACGAGATGATAATGATGATAATGATGATGTTGAAATCATAATGTTGATGAAATTGAGATGTGAAAGAGATGATATACACATCTTGCATTCATAATTCATTCATAGGCATTGAATGTTCGGTTATAACCTTATGTTGTGCTACAACTTGTTGTTGAATTTGACTAAATGTAAACATACATGAGTATGAGTTTGTACACCCTCTAAAGTGAAGTGTCATAATTGTGTTACTCTCTTGATTATAAGTTTTGTGATGATTGTTTTGCGTTTATTTGGCTTGCATATTTGTATGGCGTCGGGTTGAGTCGACCTACGATGCCTACCAGTACTTGTTGATGTACTGATGCTACCTGTTCTCTTCTTGATTTCGTGACCAAGTGCCAAAATTGCCAGTAGGTCAAGTATGAACATCAGAAACCTGGTGGTCCCTTTTAAAGGATACCCATTTTGGAATGGAAGTGGAAAAGGATAATCATGGACTTTGTGGTTAACATTCCTAAGACATTAAGGAACTGTGACTCTATATGGGTCATTGTTGATCGATTGACTAAGTCGGTTCACTTCATCCTGGTAAGGGTGGATTATAATGTGGCAAAGTTGGCCAAAATTTATATGAAGGAGATTGTAAGGCTGCATGGGGTACCAATTTCAATTATGTCATATAGAGGTACCCAATTTACCTCCAATTTTTGGGAAATGTTTCAGTCAGAGTTGGGGTCGAGATTGGACCTAAGTGCGGCTTTCCATCCACAGACCAACGGACAATCGAAATGAACCATTTAGGTGCTTGAGTATATGCTCCGAGCTTGTGTAATAAAGTTCGAGGCCAGTGGGACCAATATCTACCTTTATGTGAATTTGTCTACAATAATAGCCACTACTCCAGTATTGACATGGATCCTTTTGAAGCCATATATGGTAGGAGATGTAGGTCTCCAATTGGATGGTTCAATGCATTTGAAGTGAGGCCTTGGGGTACTGACATGCTCAAGGACTAAATGGAGAAAGTAAGGTTTATTCAAGGAAAGCTCATAGAAGCTTAGAGCCGATAGAAAGAGTACACGGACAATAAGGTAAGGGATGTAAAGATTGAACAGGAGAGAAAGTATTACTGAAAGTGTCATCCATGAAGGGTGTAATGCGTTTTGGTAAGAAGGACAAACTGAGTTTGAGGTACATCGTACCCTTTGAGGTTTTTAAGGGGATAGGAGCAGTAGCTTATAAGTTGGCAATACCTCCTAGTATGTCTGGGGTTCACCCGGTATTCCACGTGCCTATGTTAAACAAATGCCATGGATATGGGAACTACATCATTCGTTGGGACGCTAAGTTGTTTGATAAGGAGTTATCATACGAAGAGGAACCAATTGTAATATTGAGTAGAAACGTAAGAAAGTTGAGAACTAGAGTCATTCCTTGTGTAAAGGTTCAATGGAGGAACCATACTATTGAAGAAGCAACTTGGGAAATAGAGGTTGACATGCACAAGTGATATCCGCACTTGCTCATTGACTTAGGTCCTTCTTGTTTAATCATGTCATCTTTGGTCTATTTGTCGTTAGGGGATGAATAAGGGGTAAATAGGTATCTAATGTAACTATCCAAATCATCGTTACACTAAATATAGGAAGTGAAAACCCCGCCAAATTTTACTTAGGCTATTTTTAAGAAATTCAAGGTTGGGCTAAGGTTAGACAAATTTCAAGGGCATACTATTCTAAAAAAATCTGGTATTAATATGAACGTTGGTGGGGATGTTTGAATAGATTTATAGATAGCTAATGAGTTTAGGAAGTTGTAGCAACTTCGACACATAAAATGAAGTTATAGAACTCCAGTTATAGAGTTTACCATGAAAGGGTTGGTTCTCGATGTTGAAATTCAAGAAAGGTGTTGTAATATAGACACAATTGGGGAAAGTTCTCAAGTTTTTGCTTGGTACCGCTGCAGTAAAAAATGGAACTGCTGCAGGGAAAAGGGTACCGCTGCAATGGAAGCCTCTATTTTGTTGCGAACTGCTGTAGCGGTAAAATGTAGTAAAATACAATTTTAAAAACCCAAAAATATTTTCATTCTCCACTTTCTGAAAAACACACCAAGACACTAGGGAAGGTAATATTCTGCAAGGTTTTGGAGGTTTTCATCTTTAAAGATAAGTTTCTTACGTTCTAAAGTTGAATTACTTCTTAGAATATCTTAAATCATTAGAAAACTTAATCATAGAGAAATTAGGGTATAGCCCTAAATCATGAACTTGAGGTAATTTGGTGGGAATGAGTATAAAATCAGTAGATAATAATTCTAGGGTGTTAAAAAATACTAATGGGAGTAGAATCATAGTTGTTCATGCTAAATGAACTAGGGTTCATGAGGTTTAAGGGGATAGAAAACCCTAAGGTAAGGAATTAAGGCAATTGTATGGCTAAAATGGTTGTTATTAATCCCCAGTGGTTAAAGAGGGATGAATTTATTGAAATGAGTATGTAATCTTATTATTATATATCAAGAACAAGTTGAAAGAGAAAGAAAACGCAAGCTTGTGGCCTAGAAGTGACTTTGATCAAGGAATCAAGGTAGGTTACAGTCTATTGTAGCAATTAGACTTGCTTGACTCTGTGCTTATATATGAATTAAGTAATTGTAATTGCTTTCAAGAATTACTTATGATTATTGACTACATTGCATATTCATATCCATTGATGTGGCTGAGATGGATGATGATAATGATGATGATATATAATTCATAATGTTCATGAGGTTGTTAATGATGATGATATTAACTAGATGATAATGATGATGAAGATGTTATTAAAATCATGATGTTCATGATGATATTGATGATGTTATGAGATTGAGATGAGAAAGAGATGATGTACACATCTTGCATTCATAAATGTTGTGAGATTGAGATGAGAAAGAGATGATGTACACATCTTGCATTCATACATTCATTAATGTGCATTGAATGTTTGGCTATAACCTTATGTTATGCTACAACTTATTATTGAATTTGACTGTGTAAATATATATGAGTATGAGTTTGTACTCCCTCTAAAGTGAAGTGTCATAATTGTGTTACTGTCTTGATTATAAGTTTTGTGATGATCGCTTTTCATTTATTTAGTTTACATATTTTTATGGCGTCGGGTTGAGTGGACCTATGATGCCTACCAGTACTTATTGATGTACTAATGCTATGCGTGTTCTTCTTTTTGCTGAGTGCAGAGCATATTTCAGCATTTGAGATGGGATCTCTGCTCTAGCTAGCAGCTCCATATTTTGATCTAAGGGTGAGCACCATGATCAAGCTGCCTTTGGATCTTCACCTTTATGTTAACGTCCCTTTTTTTGAGACTAAGACACTCTTCTGTTATTTCTGCATTTTTGGATACTCTTGTGGTTATAGACTTGAATACTCTTAGATGATCTTGTACAATGACTTCAGGTCCCGGGGATGTAATAAATAAAGAATTTCCGCACTCTATTTTTTTAGTTTGGTGTTTGTTTAGGATTGCAACCTTGTTCCGTAATGAATATTTTGTTTAGTAACTTATTAATGATAAGGTTGACGATAAGTAAGTTGATGACTATTAAACTTGGTTATTGAGGGTTAGGTTAAATGGTTCTCCCGCCGTAATTGAGGGTGGGTGCCAATCATAACCGTTTGGGTTATGATAGTAACAAATGTATATCCATACTCTTCATCTTCTCAACTCATCTTTTATCCCATTTTCATGCCTATCAGTAATAATATAAATACCCTCAACATACAAGGATTTATTAAACATGAAATCAGATTTGTGAGAATTTTGGCCAAGGCATCAAAAGAGTCTTCCATCTTTTTCATAATTGCAATAATGAGTAATATAATTTTCATTACTTTATTTTATCTTCATTATTTTTCACTTTGAAAAAATTATGGATTTTGAATGAATGGATTTAAGTGATTTGCTTGAACTTTATAATACGTAATATGTTAATGAAGAGTATTTTCTTTTTTATTATAGTGTTATTTTCTTTTTTCACAGGGCGGCTCAATGCTAATGGGGGCGTAAAGCGAGACTTCAATGAGAGGCCTTAATTAATCTATTTTTAAGAAATTTTTTTTATTTGAAGTCTATTTTTCTAGCTTTTTGAGATGCAAAGTTATGAATAATGGTTTATAGAGAACCATATCCAATATTTTCAGATTTATTTCTTTTATTATTTGTTGAAAATTTATCAAAAGCTTATTTTTGAGATTCTATTAGATTTTTGATTTTTTTCTTCTTTTTTGAGTTTTGAATGACCAAATTCATGTTTTCTAATTGACATATTTAAATTTTAACAAAATAATTATAAAAACGTACCTACAATACAAATAACAAAAATAACAAATACAAGATAAAAATTAAAAATAAAACTATTTGAAATGATGAAACCTGATTAAAAATTTTGAAACAAAGATTCCAAGATATGTTATGATTGCTTTGATATACTTCCTTCCCCGCTTGAAATTTGAGAAAGAACAAAAAATGATATCTTTTTTATCAATACGTAACAATATTTGATTATTTTATAACTCTCTTTTGGTTGAAATTATAGAACTTTGCACTTTAACTTTGAGCATTTTAAAACAATGGACTAAGTAAATGAAATTTCTAGCCAAAATATATAAAGATAACTAATGAGAAAGGTAAAATAAAATTTGTTCTACATATAAGGAAAAAGAGATTTTTTCGGCAAAAAAAAAAAAAGAAAAGAAAGAGTGTAAACTCTTCCAAAAACATTTTCCAAGGAAAGGAAAGGTAAAAAATTAAAGTCATGATGTGAATGTCTAATAAACTTTTCATCTCCATGTCAAAGTGTCAAAGGGTCATAAATATAACAAATCTCAAAAATTATCTTTCCTGTATGAGTTTATTTTTAGCTTTTTATAAAGAAGGAGTCAATATTTTTTTAAAAATAAAAAGTTTACATCTATTAGATTATATAGGTCATGATTGAAATATGGGGCTCCCTAATTTGGGGGCCTGAAGTTGTTGCTTCACTGCTTTCACATTTTAACTGACCCTGGTCCTTAGTCATCAGTGATCAGTCTTACGTTAAAATTTTTATTTGATAAGAGAAAGATAATTGGTCATCTTATTCTCATTTAAAACTTATGTAATTGCACAATGTAAATGGAGTTAACATTTGATTTAAAATATTTTAACATTTTCAATGCGATATCAAACATAAACTACTTTAAATTTAAAGTTTGCACGAGTACTTTAAAAGAGGCGTTCATATCGAATATCTTCACATTTTTTAAGAATCAATTCTTGAACTTTTAGCGCATATATTGTAACATCCAACATATGTAGGGATGATTATGGGGTTGTAACGACCCATTCCGTTGTTATTAAAATCACCTCGATCGAAGGATACGGGGTACGGAAATTTCTTTAAAATCTTTGAAAAAAGTTTCATAACGACTTATTTAAATAAATTTGTAGTATGAAAATTTCGGTATGGACTGACATAATCCCACTATAGCGGGGGACCGAAAATAGTCTACCCAAGTTTTTAAACTCCTTTTTTTCAGTTGTAAACCAGAATGAGGCTTTATTTCAAAAAGCCCTTAGGGTTGCCTCAAGGATCTGGAGCAATGGAGAAAAAGGAGTACACTTAGATGGGGTGAAATCCAATGCTTTCTAATGGATTTCCCGGTAAAGATTGCTAGAACAGAGCCAGAAGTTCAAGTTCATGCCTCTATAATAGCTGCTTAGCACCCAGGTAGGCTAGGTTTAATTGAGTAGTAGACCTGTGTTAGAAAACATATGCATAACGTAAATTGACGGAAGATTCATGTTTAGGACAGCGGACAAAGAGTTTGGATGGATAACACTGATAATTTAGAACAATGTGAATAAGGTTGGTGTTCTTGAATGTGGTGTTGTGGTGTTATTGATGCTGCTCTGTTATTCGTATGCATGTAAACTGATTAGTGAGTAAAAATGGGTGAATTATGTTAAGTGTTGTTGTTAAACGGGATGGAGGTTAGTATGGGTGATGAGGATGTTTTACTCCTTTCTTGTGGTTGGTTTAGTGTTACGAAGATGACTTAGTGTTAAGCTAAAAGTCGGGGAGATAACTGAGTTATAGATTAGGGGAGTTGTGTGTGTCCTGAGTATTAGTAACCCGAGGGTTGTCCTAAATTGTTGTATGCATGCTTGCCTTTATGTGTTAATTAATTTTAGATACTATTATAGGCAGGAAAAGATAGGTGATGGTTGAATTATAGTTCAATACTCAATTTGATTTATGTGTGCATGTTAACTGCCTATTTGTCTACTGTTGCAATACATGCAATTAAATGTTAACTTGTTGGATAATTTTATAAGTTATTGATCACCTGAAATGAGATTATGTAAACAGGCTTATTTTTAAGTGCAAGTGTGATTGAACTAGCTCATTATGTGATTGTACATGTTATGAAATGAGTTGATATTGTGAGATGGCCGATAAAGGTTGATCATCACGGAATTGGTAGATTTTAGGGAGTATAAGGGTGGGGACGTTGGAATAAGGGCGGTATAATATTGGTTTGGGATAAGGATGGAATACACTAGTTGTCTGGGTTATTTGGTAGGACTGAGCTCGTTCCCTACAGATCATGACTAGTGGGCATTTATAAGACCCATAGCATGTGTGTACATAGTATTGGAGAGTTTGATGGTTCCTTGAGCGGATCGGGTTATATTGTCATTTGGTTATTGGTTTCTTGAGCGAACTGGGTTATATTATTACTTGGTTATTAATTCCTTGAGTGGATCGGGCTATATTGTTGTTTGGTTGTTGGTTCCTTGAGCGGACTGGGTTATATGGTTATTTGTTCCTTAAGTGAACACGGTTATAATGCTAATGTTATTGGATCCATAAGTGGTCTGGGCTATTGATATACTTGAACTGAGTTAATATTATTAAAGTGAAATAAAGTGGTAATTGTGACAAGGTAGAATTGTCTGTTTATGAGCCATGGTAATTGATTTGAGTTGATATATGCACTCGTGTTATACTTTTCTTATTTACTTGACGGCTTGTTTAAGTGAACCTGTGAAAGAAAGACTAATTGAAAGAATAATTGTTAGTGTTAAATGGTTACTCATTGTTTACTGATTGTTGGTTGAGTGTTGTTATTACATGACATGCTTAGGTGGGTCTGTCTAGTAAATATGTGTACGATAAACTCATGTGGTGTTCCTGACTCGGTTAGTGTTTGAATAGCATCATTATGAATGAGTTAAAGATTGAGTGTTTTATTAACCACTTTGGTGTTCCTGAATAAATATAAGTTATTGGGTTCGTTAATTGAATAGATGAATGGGGTATAGAAGATAAGGTAAAGATGAATAAGAGAACTTAAGTAAAATGGTGAGGAAAAAGAGAGGTTTGTAAGGAAAGTGGTGATCGGGAAGCGGGTTAGAAGTATAAATTGATTTATTTATAAGTGCATGTTTATTTCAGATATTTATATTGTGTTTGCGTGATTTAACTTAAGTCAGCCGATAAAGTTTACCAGTACGTGTGAGTGTACTGATACAACTCTTGTTATACTTTTTTTGGGGTATAGTCTGGTTATAGAATCAGTTGATGTTTCATTGCTTGAGGCGGTAGAGATCTCCAGCAACTTTTGTCTTCTTATTCATATGGTGGAAGCTGAGTACTTTACATTGGCCTTGTCTTTAGTAGCTCTTGTACCTGTCTAGACAAGATCCTTGGGGTAAAAGATTTTCTTGATGTATTTAAGAATTGTAAAAAGTTTTATTAGATTTGAAAAGTTTAATGATATTATTTTATGACTTCCGCATACTTTTTAAAGGGATGGTAAGGGTTCTCCAATCTAGGTGGATTAGGGTAGGTGCCCTCACAATCCAGTTAGTTGGGTCATGACAGGGCCGGGTATGGGCGGGTTTAGTCAAACCCACAAAAATTTCAACCCACCCCGCCACGTATAGAATTTTTTTCCATTCTCAATTTGTCCCGCTCCGCGCCGTATAAACCCGTACCGCCCCATCCTACTTAAGTTTTTTTCTTCACTTTATTATTTACATATACAAATATTTTAAAGTTTTACAAATCACCATTTCTTTATCTCTGGAGTAATTATTTTGCAAAAATACTAAACAAGATGGAGACATCTTCACTTTCTTTTCTTTTTTTTTCTTATTTTTTACTAGCCTTTTCTATTTTTTTGTTTCTACCTCAAGTATATTTAAGAGGTTAGTCCAAAGATGATGGAAAAGAGGAATTTAACTTGCGCATGGATCCATGAGTTTTTCAGGAGTAAGAAAATTGGAGTTTCAAAGAAGTAATGTATTTGTTCTGTTTTCTTTTTCTCGCTTTTTGTTCCATATTAGTAATATTTTCATTAATGTAGTACTCCCTCCATTTTAAAATAGTTGGCATTTTACTAAAAATAGTTGTTTTAAAATAGTTGTCATTTTAAAAGATCAAGAGAGTATTAATTATTTTTTCCAACTTTACCTTTAACATGAATTATTCTAGAATTAAGAGGCATGTAAATAGATAATGATTAAAGAATTAATAAGGGATATATTAGTCAAATCGTACACCTAATTTAATTTTTCCTTAAGAGTTGTGCAAAACTCAAATTTGTCAACTATTTTGAGATGGAAGGAGTAATAATTAAATAATATATGTAAAATTATAAATACTATGTAACTAGACAATTGAAATGTAAAATTGCACAACAAACAAGTAACAAGAATCTTCTCTGTTATATGAGATTTTTTATCAACCAAGAAGCAGTAGAACCCAAGAAAGGAGGAGACTCGCACCCACGTTATTTTTAAAATTAAGGCTTTGACTCACCCCCCACCGCTTAGAGACTGGCCAGATCTGCATTGCCTCATTGCCATCCCTAAGAATGGGATCATGTATCATCACTCTCAGCTTATATTTTTTTAGGGATAATTACGACAAATGGCCGCTAGATCAACTTAATTACCAAAAAAATTGGCAGACAAGGCAAATGGTTGCTCGATCAACTTAGTAGGCGTTTGGCCATGAATATTATTCACAATATTTTGAAATACGTTTTTACTTTATTCCAGAATACTTGTTTGTCCATAAATATTCTGGAATAAGTTTTCACAATTTTTGAATTTTTGAAAAACACCTCAAGAGGTGTTTTCACTATTTTTGGATTCACTTTTTGTGCATTTTAATTTATTTTTTTTCAAAAAGATTTAAATTTTTGATTTTCATAAAATAACCCAATTTTCATAAAACTCTAAATTTTTTAAATTTATTTTTACATTTTATATTTTTAACTTCAAAAATACCCCATTTCTAAAATACTATGGCCAAACACAACTCCACTCTATTTTCAACTTCAAAAATACCAAATAGAGTGAATATGTTTTTGATTTTCATGGCCAAATGAGTCCTTAATTACCAAAAATTTAGCAAACTTACGGGTCTTTTCTTCTTCTTCTTCTTCTTCTTCTTCTTCTTCTTCTTCTTCTTCTTCTTCTTCCCTCCTCCTCCTCAACCTTCCTTCTTCTTCTTCCTCTTCTTCTTATTCCTCCCGTTTTCTTCTTCTTCCTCCTCCTCCTTTCTTTTTTGTTGCTTTCCATTATTAAAAAAAATGATGTACCGCAAACGTGAACTCTCATGATCCAAAAGTCGACGTCATAATGGCACCTACTCCATCCCAACCCTAGGTAGGTAAGCCCAACACTCCAAAAAATATAAAGATGCGGAAAAAAAAAATGAAACCCAAATACGAGACTTTATAATAAAGTCATGTCATATATATAGAACAATATCCAAAACTGAACAAAAAAAAACTTCAATCCCAAAATCTAGTGTCATGAGTAAAGAGCACTAATACTGATAAAGAGAACGAAAATATATAAATCTGTCTCGGAGAAGAAAAATAAAGACAATAAAGATAAGATGAAGTCTGGAAAGAGGCTCTGGTCTAGGAGCTCACCAGTACTTCGAAACAGTCTCAGCAAGCACGAACTCAAGCTCCACGGGTCGCACTCGAACTGAGATTTGCGTCGAAAGGGTATAAAAATTAGGAGTGAGTATGGTTGTCACGACCCAAATCATAGATCATGCGGGCACCTACCTAACCTTTCCCTAGATAGGAGAACCTTTTCCACCCAACAGTTTATTTAATGCGGAAGTTAAAACAATTCCTATTTAAAACTCTTTTAATTCGTTTGACTCATAACACTATCTATTCAATACATCTAATAAGTAAAAGTAATGCAGAAGGTAATCAAAAGTGAATCCCCACAAACTAGCATAAACTGGTACAAGAGCACTAAATGAGGAACATGAAACTCCAAGACCCAGTATCCATGTAAGATCGAGAAAATAGGAGTTGTTGCAGAATGATCACTGTTATAGCTGACTTGCACCATGGCTATATCCCTGGATGGAGATATAGTAAGTGTAGTATCAGTACAACCACACGTACTGGTAGGCATCATAGACCGACTAGGGTTAGAAACAAAAACATTAATAGTAAATAGGAAGAAATCATAGCATCAAGTAAGGTTCCAGTTACTAATTCCAAATTTATGCAATTATTAACATGACACCCTTAGCATCTCTGTGACCTACCTGCCATTTAATATTTTTGTATATCCGTCCTTTGACAATCCACTCTAACTTATATCCTTTAAAACTACCTTAACTCATTATTTAGGTTCCTACAATTCCTAACCCATTTTAGCCAAACTTACGGACCTAACTAACTTAGGACTCTGAGGGAACTGCACGTCTGGCTCGATTTGCCCTAGTATTAAATTAATATAATATGCTACAGGATTTACAACAACTGAGATGCTTACAACATCGACCATCTTGCAGGAAGGGACACTACGATGTACCTCACCTAAGTGACTATATATTTAGGGGAATAAGTATTATGCATAATCCAGGACGTACCTTGCATTCATGCTTTGCTATCATGCACAATCACCATTATTAATAGGGTCGGTCCACTCAAGGAACTGATAATAACATATATAGATAATCGAGCATTTAATGCATATAAATGAATGTAGGCATGCAAGATGTGTGCATCATCTCTTTCTCTTGTTAATCTTATCAACATCATTCTCAGCATCATGACCATCATGATCAATGTCAATATCACCATTATCATCATCAACACATCATCAACAATATTATCAACATCATGATTTCAACAACAACATCACAATTGTCAACCCATCATCATCAACATGTATGAATATGCAAATACTGTCACAATTATAAGGAGGGACCGAAGTCTATTACAAATCTTTTATTCACATAAAAGCACAAAGACATCAACCTTATTCTCGTACATATACATAACTGTATACACCCACACCTGTTACAATTCTGTAAAGGTTCTACTGGGATGATGAAGCTAACTCTCTATCTATGACCCCACTCGTGTTTCCAACATCGTCCTTAATTTTTTCTTAATACTTCAATCGGGATATTCATACTCGGCCTTACTAATCTTACCCTTGTTATTCTACAACCCTTACCAACTTTACCTACTCTGCTACATACCTTGCCACTAGGTTGTCCCCCAAGCTATCCCATCCATTCAATTACACTTGTAGGTCACCTAAAACTCAGTAGTTCAACTATTAATCCTTACTCCGCACTTATGCTTCGTTAACCTTACTTAATGCAAGTCATAATTATCTAGATTACTAAGAGAACTTTCAATCAAACCCTAGTTTACTTCTTTCTCTCCCTTTTTACCGTACTTAACCCTCACCATACTTATAAGCCATGGTGTTCATTCAACTAGTCATAATTTTCACAAGATTTGACCAATTTCCTGCCATGAATATTACACCAATGGAGTACAACAACAATTTACAACAATCTTAAAGCCTAACCGGATTTTTATCATTTTCGTCCATCCAAACACCGTGTCCGAAGGCCTAATGCATGAAAACTCCAGAATTTACTATCAATATTACATGAATCTAGCCCAAGTATAATACAATTTAAACTATAACCTACCTCATAGATGAATCATGCTGCTACTGAGAGGAGAAAGTTGTCCCGCAAGCGCTAAGTGTCTCCCCATGTCAGGTTCCCATCGGGTGTGCCTCAAAATAGCTCTCATGAAATATGGCCTTTGAAATCTCATGGCTGAGTAGGTGGGGTTTACTCAGGGTGTTTTGAGGGAAAAGGGATGACCTAAGAGAGTTAAAATAAAAAGGTATTTTAAGAGGAGGTCGGGCTGCCCACTGTCGGGTTCCGCTGCAGTGGTTGATTTTACCGCTGCAGCAGTTAGTTTACCGTTGCAGTAGTAAATTTACTGTTGCAGTGGTAGGCAGTAGGCAGACCTAATTCATTTTAATTTTTTTTCCCAATTACATTGGGCCATTTTTATCCCCACGAATTAAATTCCATCAGGTTCAATAGGGGAATTTTAGTCGTCGTAAAATTTTTCCAGAATATTTTCCAGTGAAACAATATTTTAGGTCGTTACATTAGATACCAATTTACCCATAGTTCATCCCCAAACGGCCATAGGGTGGGAAACAAGGATTCTAGGCATGACTTAAATATTCTGATCCACGACGTCTTAAAGGAGAAAGGACCCCTCATAATTTCGTACTTACTCACCTAGTGTATGTATGGTTAATTAATCATAGAGCCAACGTAACTGATCAACATATCATTAAGAACTCTCCGCATTATTCAAATTATTAACCAAAATTTCCATCAACTACTGGCAACATTCCATAATAATGCTTATGAAACATGCTATCCCAAAAATATCTGAGTATCACAAAATATCAAAATGTATGAAAAGTTGGGGTGACTATTAAGGACCTTACTGCTGCAGCGGCTGATTTACCGCTGCAACTGTAAACTTACTACCGCAGCGGTTCGCGATAGTTCAAGTCATTTCCCCCATTTTTCACTCCCTACTCCAAAACTCAATCAAATTTTCTCTATGCAATCTCCTTCCAACATCAATTTTAAGGTAATTCCTTGTTATTACCATTTTATTTACGTATTTATCATTGTAGAATAATAGGAACTTGTTAGAAATCAAGAATTTCGAAATGATGTCGGCTGCAACTTTTGAGTTTGAATTTTGGTGGTCTTTTTGCATGAAATGATGAGCATGTTGGTTTCTCTTATGTCTATAATGCTCCTACAGCATTCTGAGAATAAGATTGACGTAGTTCATGCCGAATTTTGGCCATGAACGAGAGGGAAGCAAGGGGTTATCTTCCCCAAAGAATATGGGTGATTTGAGAATGAATTCGAGTGTTACTCCCATTTTAGTGTAAAAGGTTCATACAAACTTCACTAAGCCTAATCTACCCTTGAACCTCAAAATTATGGAGAAAAGTCAAAAATCCATCATAGGATAGGAGGTTGACTGTTGGAGACGATGGAACCACAATAGTGGTAACTTTTTTGCTGCAGTGGTACCGCTGCAGCAGTAAATTACTACCGCAGTGGTACCTGGCAGTAACTCCCAGGATTTTATTTTTCTGAGAAATTTCAAAACCTTTCCCTCCCGCAGTACTCCGACATAGTTTCTAATACTGAATTTTCCATTATAATGCAGGACTACTATGGAGCACCAACCCCAATACTAAAGGTTCCTCGACACTGCCAGCCGCGATCGTTATGAGGAGGGCCAGAGTACGAGGGGTTTCCTCCGTGAGCGAGGCTTTATGATGAAGGATGTGGAGGGCGGGGTACCCGAGTTTCATGACTGGCTGAGGGTGTTTGGGTAGGGCATACTGACTAAGGCTGTCCCAAGGTGCAATCTAGAGTTGGTTTGGGAGTTTTATGTTATCCTCCCAATAGTAAATTGGTTTGTGCCCCACCCCACCATCCGCATTCGGGGTAAGAAGGTTCTGATGGATGTTGTCGCCATCAATAATGCCATAGGGGTCCCGAACCCCTCCAATGTTGCTTTTAATGCCAAGATCTGGGAGTCAAACCTGAAGTAGGTGGCTAGGATCTTAGCGCCGGAGGATCAGGAGGGGAAGCTGAAGTGGTCCAGTCTCAAAGGGACCAAGAGTACCTATTTTTTGGCGGAGGCTAGGGTGTGGTTGTAGCTAGCATCCCGTAGGATTTGTCCCTTGGGAAATGTGTCTGATGTGGTCTTTCACTGGGTTATGATGGTGGCTTGTGAACTTACGAGGATTGAGATGAATGTAGGGGAGAAAATTGTGAATGAGTGGTGACATTTTTATGCCCGGGAGAGGTCAGCAAGGGATCTTTTCTTACCTTTCTTAATCATTGAGTTGTGCAAGAGGGTGAGCGTTCCTACGGAGGATCATGACACCTACGAGGAGTGCGACATGACATTCTACCCTCTAAGAGGTAAGGGCACTCGAAGAGGTACCAAGAAGAAGAGGATGGTAGGAAAAGAGAGTGGAAGTAGTAGGGCTGGCGGGGGCGAGAAGTCTGGCACTCCTACTACTACTCAGGATCCCACATCTCTCGATGGTTGGAAGGCCGACCTTGCTATTGTGCAGGGTTATTTGGAGAGAACTCAGTTTCCTCCACCGGGATTGGCTTCTTTGATTTTGACTTCCCTACCGGACCTGAGCTAAGACTATCTGGAGCTCCGAGTGGAGCTAAATAAGGAGAAAAAAAATGTTGCTCCCCGAGATGGCATGCTGGTGAGGATGTGAATGGTCGTACAGCTGATGTTCAAGTGTGCCTCCCCCACCAAGAAGCTTGCGAAGTTGACAAGGAAGGATGCCGAGGAGTTCTCCTTTCTTAGCAGAATGGAGGAGGAGGGTTCAGATGCCTCGAGCCATGGAGATGACGCCACCAGGTAGATTCCCCCCCACCCACTTTATTTTTTATTATTATTGATTGGATTTGGGTTGCCCCCGTTTGGGACTTGTAATAAATAGTTACTCTCTTTCTTTTTCTTGCACTTTTAAGACATCTTTTGCTACCGTACTTTTAATAATAATAATAATTGATTAGCCTACTATGTGTGTTGGGACTGATTTTCAACTTAATTATTGTAAAAAATAGGTTCATTTTTGAAACAATTGCAAAATCATGAAATAGGGGAATTTTCCTGGCAGCTCACTGCCTGGAACCGCACTAGTGGTAAAAGTTCCGCTACAGTGGTACCCTCCAGTAGTTCCACTTTTTTCTTTTTGCTATTTGTTTCCAGGTCTTTCTCCACATAACGCTATCCCCCGGACATTGTTACAGTTTCTAACTCTCACGTCCTATGATTTTAAGGTCTAGAGTGTTTAAATTGCGACTCCAAGCCATCGTGAATGTAGACTAACTCTTCAACTTGATTAACTCTAACACATTTCTACTCTTTCTTTATCTTAAGTGTCGTATCTTATACAATATTTCTCATAGAACAGCAAGGCACTTGGGTAGTTCTTCAGGATGGATAGAATTTAAGGAATACTTCAAATCACGAAGAGATAAGGCGTACCTCAAGTCACGAAAATAAAGATACACTCTGATATCGCACCGGTCTTCACAATCCTCAAGTCCATTGGCCACACATCATGCAAATTACGCATATAACAAACGTGTGTACTTAAGAGGTGTTAGTCATTACACTGTAAGCCATGATATACTACAAGTGCTAAGAATCCACATAAAATATTCACAACACAATCAGTGCCAAGTACTCTACACAATATCAAGCGTATGTCACAACGTAACAATTCAACTCATATGTTTCTTATTGACCTCTATGGGTTGGAATGTCTTATCCCAACCTTTCAAGCGTTAAAGAGATACCGATTGGGGTCAACCAGTCCCAATTGCAATGGGTGAAATACCATTTGGAATCAGCCAGATACCAATTAGACTTAACCAAGGGACACAATATTGAGGTGGCGCGATAGGAGAGAAGAAAGTGAAACAGATTCCTAGATGCCTCATAGCCCCCTACAGATTTGATATGGACTCCAACACACCAATTCGTAGGACTCTACTCAACATTTGCTCTTGTACTGGGAGAACGATAACATGGACTCTGATATCATCTTATCACGATCCAAATCATAAATCGTACGAGCACCTACCTAACCCTTTCCTAAATAGGAGAACCCTTGCCACCCAACAGTTTATTTAATGCAAAAGTTAAAACAATTCTTATTTCAAACTCTTTTAATTTGGTTGACTCATAACATTATCTGTTCAATACATCTGATAAGTAAAATTAATAGGGAAGATAATTAAAAGTGAATCCCCAGAAACTAGCCTACACCGATACAAAAGCACTAAACAAGAAACAGGAAACTCCAAAACCCAGCATTCATATAAGATCGAGGAGATGGGAGTTGCTACAGAATCATCACCATTATTGCTATAAAAACTCCAACTGACCTGCGTCATGGCCATGTCCCCGGATGGAGATATAGTAAGTGTAGTATCAGTACAACCATTCGTATTGGTAGGCGGCATCGGCCGACCAGGGTTAGAAACACATAACATTAATAGTAAATAGGAAGAAATCATAGCATCAAGTACGGTTTCGATTACTAATTCCAAATTTATGCAATTATTAACATAACACCCTTAGCATCTCTATGACCTACCTGCCATTTAACATTTCTATATATATTTATCCTTTGACAACCCATTCTAACTTACATCCTTTAAAACTACCTTAACTCATTATTCAGGTTCATGTAATTCCTAACCCACTTTACACAAACTTACGGACCTCACTAACTTAAGACTCTGAGGGCACGCACAGTTGGCCCTATTTGCCCGAGTATTCAATTAATATAATATGCTACAGGATTTACAACAACTGAGATGCTTACAACTCGACCATCTTACGGGAAGGGACAATACGATGTACCTCACCTACGTGACTATATATTTAGAGGAATAAGTATTATACCTAATTCAGGATATACCTTGCTTCTCTGCCATGCACAATCACCACTATCAATAGGGCCGATCCACTGAAGAAACCAACAACATATAAATATAACCGAACATTCAATGCATATAAATGAATGTATGCATGCAATATATGCGCATCATCTCTTTCTTTTCTCAATCTCATCAACATCATTCTCAACATTATGAACATCATGATCAATGTCAATATCCCCATTATTATTATCAACTCATCTTCAACAATATCATGAACATCATGATTTCAACATCACAATTGTCAACCTATCATCATCAACATGTATGAATATGCAAATACAGTCATAATCATAAAGAGGGCCCAAAGGCTATTATAAATCTTTTATTCATATAAAAGCACAAATACACCAACCCTATTCCCGTACATGTACATAACTGTATACACCCACTTCTACTAAGATAATGAAGCTAACTCTCTATCTATTACCTACACTCATGTTTCTACCATCGTCCTCAATTTTTTCTTAATACTTCAATCGGGATACTCATACTCGGCCTTACTAACCTTACCCTTGTTATTCTACAACCCTTACCAACTTTACCTACTCTACTACGCACCTTGCTATTAGGTTGTCCCCCAAGTTGTCCCATCCATTCAATTACACTTGTAGGTCACTTAAAAGTCAATTAGTTCAACTATTAATCCCTACTCCGCACTTATGCTTTGTTAACCTTCCTTAATGCAAGTCATAATTATCTAGATTACTAAGAGCACTTTCAATTAAACCCTAGTTTACTTCTTTCTCTCCCTTTTTACCGTGTTTAACCATCACCATACTTATAAGCCATGGTGTTCATTCAACTAGTCATAATTCTCACAAGATTCGACTAATTTCATGCCATGAATATTACACCAATGGAGTACAACAACAATTTACAACAATATTAAAGCCAAACCGGATTTTTATCATTTTCGTCCATCTAAACACCGTGCCCGAAGTCCTAATGCATGAAAACTCCTGACATTACTATCAATATTACATAAATCTAGCCCAAGTCTACTACAATTTAAACTATAACCTACCTCATAGTCGAATCACGCTGCTACTGGGAGGAGAAAGTTGTCCCGCAAGCGCTAAGTGTCTCCCCATGTCGGGTTTCCGTCGGGTGTGCCTCAAAATCGCTCTCATGAAGCATGGCCTTTGAAATCTCATGGTTGAGTAGATGGGGTTTACTCAGGGTGTTTTGAGGGAAAAGGGATGACCTAAGAGAGTTAAAATAAAAAGGTGTTTTAAGAGAAGGTCGGGCTGGCCACTACCGGGTTCCACTGCAGCGGTAGGCAATAGGCCGGCCCAATTTATTTTAAATTTTTTTTTTGGCCCAATTATGTTGGGCTCTATTTCTCCCCACGAATTAAATTCCATCAAGGCCAATAGGGGGTTGTAGTCATCGTCAAAATATTTTGAAATATTTTTCAGCGTAACAACATTTTAGGTCGTTACAACGGTCCACTTGTACTCAGTAGGCATCATAGGTCGACCAAGCAAAGCAGAAAACTAAACCAGTAAAGGATACTATGAACGCACTTTCACCTGCATATAGAAAAATTTCCAAAGACGGCTCAAGCAGTATCTCCTAAAAATTCTATAATATAATAATAATAATATAAGACTAACTACACATGCATATATATAAAGAATACTAAATTATATGAAAACAAACACATAAGAAAAATGCAAATGATGCAATGCAATGGTATGATAAGGATGGAATGTCTCAATATCATCTTGTATATACCTTCTGAGTATAAGCTTTCAGGACAAGACCCATGGGGGGTTTGCAACCCATAGACTATCATAATCTCATATCTCAATCAACCTTATCGGCACATCCCTCGGTCAAGGCATTTTATAAAGTGTTTCATTTTTCTTAATTTTAAATCAGTGTTTCTCTGTGGTACCAATTTCATGTATATGGATGAATGAAATGCGGGTGCATGCTCATAACCAAAACAATATTATATAATGAATCAACTCAATGGTGGTATTAAATAAGCTCAAATCTTCTCAAAACTCAATAAATCATGATATAAGTCATCGCATGGCACCACAGTAATAAAGAGTCATGTGAGACATTAATAATATCAATTCAAGCCTCCACTCAAGTATCACAACAATAAGGAGGGCAAATAGTGCTCAAACAAGACCAATATCAACCCCTACTTGGGTATCACAACAATAAAGATCTCTCAAGTCAATAATAATACTCACATAAGCCCCCACACGGGCAACACGATAAAATAATAACCTTAGGAGATGAATCTCATGATAAACTCACCAACTCATAGCATACTTTATATGAATTGTTAACTATCCATCCCGGTTTGAAGAAAGTTAAGTCATAACCTACCTTGAAAAAACAAAACATGAGCCTAGACCCTTCAGCTAGGAGCTTTTCCTTTTTGTGTGGTCTCAAAATGAACACAATCTATCAAAAATGGAATCTACATGAGTCTAGTGATACCCATATAAGCTACTTTGGATACGAGTCCAGAAATAGTTAAAAATCGATCCCAAAGGAAAAAGAATAAAACCAGAATTTTATTGAAGAATCATGTTTTCCATACTTTAAGGATTTTAAATATAGAAACCCATCGAAAAACAAGTTGAAAACGAGCTTGGAATCATTAAAAAATTATTTTTCTCACTTTACTGGGTGAAACCCCAAAAATCCAAGTTTAATATCAAGGTGTTGAAGATGTTTTCGAGATAATATCAACGAATAATGATGGAAATCATGTTTAGAATCTTACCCAAAAACTTTTGATGAAAAAACTTCTTTAAAATTGTCTTTCCCGAGGTCTCAAAGCTCCAAAAATGGTGAAAAACGCGAAAAGAGAATTTTATACTATTCAAGTGAACAGTAACTTGCGATCATGGCCCCCACCTCGCGATTGTGAGGGTCAAAGTTTGACCGGCATTGAATCAGTCATCTCGATCGCGGAGAATGGGCCTCGCGATCGCGATGATCAACCCGACCCGATCCACTAGCTGACTCTTCGCGATCGCGATGAGTGACATGATCAAGGCCCGAGTTCACGACACATGGCCATGCGATCGCAATTAAGGGCCTGATGCTACACCAAAAAATAGCAAACCAGCTAAGTAAATGGTCCAAAAGTCCTCCAAATGGACCCTTGAAATTCGTTCGAGACCCCACAGAAATAAACGAATAATGCTACTAGGCTAATTTTGACGTTTCTGAACCATCGAATTTATCAAAAGAGGTTATTTTCACAAAGTTAACCCCCGAGACCCTTTTTAAGCTATTTTAACTAGATTCTCATCTAAAGGGTAAAACTCAAAATAAAGACTTGAAACCCGAACCAACTATGCTACTAATCCAAAATTGACATTCCAGATCTAATGAAACTGACAGAATCACTATTTAACGCTCGGATCATAAAATATTGACCAAAGTCAAACTAATTACCTTCAAAGCTACTCAATACCTCAATTCACTCCTAACACTTTGGGGATTGTGCCAACCATCCCCACAACTCATAAATGATATAGAGCAACTACAGGAAAGAGCAAAATGGTCAAAACACAGAGAAGGCTAAAAATCACAATAAGGATTGTTACAGAATCATTTTGAGCGAATTATATACCAAAAGACTTGAAACATTGAGAGGAGTTCATAGCTAAAATTTGGGACTGTTTAGAGGAGATTTTGAGTTGGTCGGGATTGAATAAAAAGAAGCAAAATTACTTTTAAAATAAAAGGATCAGAACCTTTGTTCCTTGTCTTTTTTGTTTTACCAAACCCAGAGGTTTTTTCCGAATTGGTTGAATTTTCTAATGAAATTCAAGTTGATCATATGGAGATTTGATCAAATTTGCTAAATTTTGCATGTTTTTCAGTTTGGTTGCGTGAAATTTGATGTTTCATGGGAGATTTCTGAGTTCATATAGCTGAAATTATTGAATTTTGGATGAAAATTGAAACTAGGTTTGATCTTTTAGTTGTTAACAGAGAACCGAAATGAAGCAGAATGGATGGATTGACGTGTAAATTTTGTTAGTTGGGATTTTTGAAGATTTTAAAGTTTTGGTGTTGTAAAAGGTCCAAATTGTGTATATGCATCAGTGGGTTATTCCAATCAAGAAAAAGCTGACCAGTACAACCCGTGTGCTTGCCTACTCGTCTTTTACATGCCTATTTGTACCCAGCTACATGATGGAAGTCCCCTCGGCTAATCGTCACTCGATAGCTCAAAGCAGATCGGTACAACCCGCATGCTTGCCTACTCGTCTTTCATAGGCCTATTTGTACCCAGCTACAATCTCTTCCCTTATAAAACAAAAAAGGGCCCCTCGACTAATCCTCAATCGACAGCAACTCTGTCCTAGCGAAGTAAAGTCTCAGCCCCTATCACTTGACTGATCTAATCATACATTTACCCAAACGTTAAAAGCCATGCAAAGAATTCCTTCTACGTCCATTGCTACTGTAAGACCCCCAACAGAGGGAGATGAGCAATATATGGGGCCTACACACTTGGAATAGGCTCACCAAAAGTCTGCACAGGCCCAGTAGTTAGGTTGTTTGATCTTATGGAGGATGATGGTGAGTATTTACTCACTAATGAAGAGGAAGAGTTTGACCCAATGCTTTATTTCTGTCCTAGTTGATCTTGATTCGACATTAGAAGGGGCCTACAATTCTAGAGAAGAAGTAGTAATATTTTTGTACAGTAACAATCAGTGCAAATACGGGGACCGAAGTGAAATTGTATGGAGAAGAAAAAAAGACACTGAATCAAGAATAACTGCATATGTCATAAATTAACCGACAACCCAATTTGACCCACAAGTCTTATCTTTTTTCATTCTCATTCTAATTTTATGAGGCAGTCAGCTGGCTGTTTCTTTACGTAGCAGCTGCATGAAAGCCATTGCGAACCGATTACAAGAATACTAGTTACAGTATGATTCAAAGTCCCGAACAGAAGCCCAAACCTTATGAAGAATCAGGACATTGCTATGGGAACTGAAGGAGTTTTCAAAGCTAATCATGATTTCTTTATTTCAATGCCAAAGAGCAAGTTTTTCATTACTATAAGTCAAAATGGTTGAAGCTCTACATAGGAATTACAAAGATGAGTTCTTTATTTTGTACTCTGACTCTCTCGAGCTAATACTACTACTTTGTTTGTGTGATAATGATTTTTTAAATGTATCATGGCAGAACTGCGGTTCTGCAAACAACATATATAAACTGTTTAGATAACTTGTACAAGTTCATTAAGTAAATAGAATAATAAAAGAATGTTGTTTTTGAGATAAAAAAAAAAACAGTCACTTGAATCGTGAAATTTGAGTCAGAACAGAAGAAGCTCGATACATGTTTATACACTATTTATACAATATCGGACACGGTTGTACATCATCCATACAGTAGTGGTACATTACATAACTTTATACAATATCAGGTACATTACATTGATACACGTTTATGCACTATTTATACAATATCGATACACATTTATACACCATTTATACAATATCGATACATTACATAACTATGTATACAATATCGATACATTACATATACATTATATTTACATTACTTATAGAACGACCATTTTTGTTGAAGATTCTTTTTGTCAGCTATATGGAAGGGGTGGAAATTTGCTCCATTACGTTGTTTCTATTTTTTAATGAGAGAAATACATTGAGAAATCGTGTATACAGTAGCGACACTCACTATCGAAAAATGCAGCTATTAGCAACGATTTCTCTACCATTTAGCTGCGCGTGAACCGTGGCTAAAGCCGCATTTTTTTTTTTTTGACTTTTGGTTAATTTTTATGTAAATAAAAATATGACTATATTTGTTGTAAATTAATTACTTTATTGTATATAAATGAGATTATCCCTTTTTTTTAATCTTAATTATACCCCAAACTCATATTTTAAGTAATAAAAAATAGTTAAAATAAAATAACAACCAAAAAAAAAAGGTGCCAAATGCCCAAAATTTGAAGCCCAAGAGGCAAGAGGCAAGGAAAACCAAAACCCCCACCTCAGGCTTCTTCTCTATTCTCCGACGAGAATAATGGTTCCCCGAACTTCAATTCATCTGGCTGGTTATGCAACTGCTACTGAAAGTGGTAAGCTTTCATCTATACTCATTGCCCCAAGACGAAACTATACTAGTTCCTTAGAGAAGTTCCTCAAAAATGACAGTAAATCAAGAAAAGTCCACATTAAAGATGCAATTGATCACTTTGATAACATTCTTCATATGCATCCCCCTCCACCCACTTCATCATTCAATCTCTTTTTGGGTGCACTTGCTAAAACTAAGCATTATAAAGATGTTATCTCATTGTATAATAGGATGGTTAGTGTAAATTGTTCGACTGATTTCATCACGCTTAATATTTTGGTTAATAGTTTCTGTAGTTTGAAACAAGTGGGATTTGGGTTTGGTGTATTGGGTGGGATGGTAAAGAGGGGTTATAGTCCAAATGTGGTAACTATTACGGCGTTGATTAAAGGGTTTTTTGTTGCGAATGAGATAGACGAGGCGGTGAGGTTGTTCAAGAAAATGGTTGGGATGGGATATAAGCCTCATGTTAAAACGTGGGGGACTTTGATTAATGGGTTATGTAGGAGTGGTAATGCCGAAAGGGGGTTAGTTTTGCATCAAGAGATGATGAAAGGGGATGTTCCTTTTGGTGTTCCGTTTAGGCCGAATTTAGTTTTGTATAGTATGATAATTAATGGTCTTTGCAAGGAAGGTTTGGTGGATAAGGCGATTAAGGTATTTTTGGAGATGAAGGAGAAAAGGATCTCCCCGGATGTGGTAGTATATGGGTCTTTGGTTCATGGTCTGTCTGGTGCTGGTAAGTGGGAGGAGGCAAAGACTTTCTTTAATGAAATGGTTGATCAAGGTATTCGTCCTAATGTTGTAACCTTCAACATATTGATAAATGCCCTTTGCAAGGAAGGGAAAATCAAAGAAGCAAGTGGGTTGCTGGACTTAATGGTTCAACGGGGTGAAAAAACTGATTCCGTTACATATAACACGTTGATGGATGGATTTTGTTTAGAGAGAAAGGTTGATAACGCGAGGCAGTTGTTTGTTTCAATGGCAGCTAAGGGCGAGGAACGTGATGTAATAAGTTACAATATCTTAATCAATGGATATTGCAAGTGCGGGAGAACTGATGATGGTTGGACCCTTTACAAAGAGATGCTTCAGAAAGATTATAAGCCAACATTAATTACATTTAACACTTTGTTAACTGCCCTTTTTCAAGGAGGGAAAGTTGGGGATGGACGAGAACTATTTGGCGAGATGCAAAGGTGTGGCGTGACACCAAATTCTTCAACTTTCAATATATTATTAGATGGATTTTGCAAGAATAATCGCCTCGAGGAAGCGTTGGAGTTGTTCCAACTTCTAGAAAAGACAGGACATGAACTCACTATTGAAGTCTTTAACTGTGTGATTGATGGGTTGTGTAAAGGAGGAAAACATGAAGATGCTACCAAACTGTTTGAGAGTTTGTCTCTAAAAGGGTTGGTGCCAACTGATGTTACATATTCTATCATGATTCATTGTTTCTGTAAACATGGTCAATTAGAAAAGGCAAATAATTTGTTCTTGGAGATGGAAAAGAAGGGATGTTTTCCTGATGTTGTCACATGCAATACACTTATGCGAGGTTTCTGTGATAACAATGATGCGCCACAGGTTGTAGACCTTCTTCAGAAAATGGCAGAGAAACATATTTCACCAGATTTATCAACAATATCTCTTGTTGTAGAATTACTGTCAAAGGATGACAAATATCATGCATATCTGTACTTGATTCCAACATTTTCGACCTGGTCTAAGGGAAAGTGAGTTTTTGAATGCCTTTCATCATATGGGATGAAATTTGGCGGAATTGTGTATGCGGGATAATTTCTCTTTATGAGAATTATATTGATGTGTTTCAGACGTGGAATGAGTATATCTGGTCTCAATGAGTAGGGGAATGCAATTCAAGTGCAAAACCAGCAAGTTGAATCAGTGCTAACATTCATGTTTAAGAAACTTTCACACCTTTGATGCCCCTACTTGGATTAGAAGCTAGAATTACTGAGTTCAGCCATTATTGACCAAGGTCTCATCAATCACTTGCTGCTGCTTCGAAATAGCAGATCTGGCCAGAAGCAAAATGTTGGATAAGCATGGATAGATGCTACCTGGTATTGTTAGATTAATCTGTGGGGTTAATTGGCTGCTAATCATCAATCAGGTGAGAGAACCTTTCTCTTGCTTGTGACAATTTTCTGAGCTTTTCATACTTTTGTTGAATCCTTATTCAGGTGCTTATGCTGGAATGGACCTGCCTGACTTTTTAATTAAATAGAAGTTCTCAGAATCAGGGTCCCTGGGAGGAGTAATGTGGTGCTTGTTAAATTTCTGCTCTTACCGGAAAAGGTTATAAACAATTATTTTTTGAGATAAGACACAAGTACCCCCTCAAACTATACCCGAAGTTGCTATGACACACCTAAACTTTACGGGGGTCCTATTACCCCCCTCAACTCATTTTTTCTGTATTTTTATACTCCTTTTGTGCTGACATGGCTGCCAAGTCAACACAAAAGGAACACAAAAATATTCTGCTACTTGGCAGCCACGTCAGCAAAACGGAGCATAAAAATACGTAAAAAATGAGTTTAGGTTGGTAATAGGACCCCCGTAAAGTTTAGGTGTGTCTGTGTCTGTGTCATAGCAACTTCGGATATAGTTTAGGGGGGTACTTGTGTCTGATCTCTTATTTTTTTGATAAGGAAAATAATCTATTAATGATGGGGAAATCTTGCTATGCAACTCCCCACACCCTTCATCTTGTCTTCTTCTATGGGACCAACTGAATAGTGCCTCATTCACTGTGCCCGGCGTCGTCCATTGTAGCCCTAACCATCAGAAGCTCTCCCACCATAAGTGAATTGTCAACTAACAATATAGGAGGAAATGATGAACATCTTGCTCAATTTTTTTGCTCATAAAACACAATCTGACGTAAGTAATATAAACCAATATTGCATATCTATGTTTGGATATTAGCAATCAAGAAATAATTATGTCTGGATATAAATCTGAAATATAAAAATGAGGCTACAAATAATGGTGCACGCAAAGTTTGATTGAATACTAATATATTGAATAGCTATATCAACATCACAATACTTTAGTTAACATTCACCCTTGCTCTTGTTTATCACAAAAAACATCAACTTGCAGTTTTCCAAGTTGTATAGACTAACTTATGGGTATGCATAACATTCGTTACTGGAAATGAGATGTTTGAGGTTCTTCAACTTCAACCTTGGGATAGTTTGAATTATTCACCAAGGATTGTGACTCATAATTTACAATTTATCAAGTCTTCAATAGAAATGCTGAAATTTTAGGAAGTGTTCCAACTTCTGGTTTTACATAGGTAAATTTTTTTGGAAATTTGATTAGTCATTATTTTGTAATTTCTCTAATCCAAACTGAACAGGACAACTATAAATAACAAATCCTTCTAAAAAAGTTCTTCCTTTGAAGTACGTAAGAAATATGCTAATTCACATAAATATCAAAATTTTCATCTAATAAAAAGATGGAAGAACTGGCAGAAATGCAAGGTAAGGCTGCGTACAATACACCCTTGTGGTGGGGCCCTTCTCCGGACACCGCGCATAGCGGTAGCTTTAGTGCACCGGGCTGCCCTTTTTTTAAAAAAAAGATGGAAGAACTGGCAAAAGCACCAAGAAAAGGGAGGAGTGGTGAAGGAAAAAGTTGAAGGCAGAAAACCCGAAAGGAAAACACTAGTTAACAAGTAGCATGACCTCTACCTCCCAAGGTTAGGGTAAAGTTTGCACTTTGCATACACACTACCCTCCCAAATCCCACTTGTGGGATTACACTGCGAACATTGTTGTTGTAACAAGTAGCATGACCATAAAAAGTAAAAGAGGTCTATATCAGTTCATGTCAATTGTTTAAGAAGCCTAATCGATATAAAGTAGGAATAGTAGAATCATTGAAGGAAGTGATCGAATTTTTCTTGAACGTTAGGCTCGCTATCTGTAAATTAAATCTGATTTTTTTTTGTGGCTAAATTTGTTGTTTGGACTGCCAACCTTCTTTTTTTTTTTGTAAGGTTATGTGATTTAGAAATTGACAAGAAAATCCTACTCGGAAACATGATTCTCTATAAAATTCATCCAATCCTCTATGAATGTCAGGTTACCAAATGTGTACCAAAACTGTAGAGAAAATCAAAATATTCTATTAATATCTTTTTTTTTCTCTTCCCATGTGGTCCTAATTAGGTCCAAAGGAGTTACCTCCCATGCTCATTTTTTCTATTTTCTGCTTCTACACTTCACTAGAAGTGTTAGACTGATAGCTCTCTACTTTGTGCCATTACCCATTTAATTCCAAACATGTTTCACAATACATCATGACCTTTATGTAGATGGACAGTATAACATTAAATGATTGATGTTACACCTTGCCTGTCTTCATGCGCACATAACCAACTAGCATACATTGTTTGTCTTTTCATCAGATTTTTGCTGTTACAATGGATACTTGTGTTGCTATCCAGACAAAGAATGACACCTTTCTTGCACTCTTCTGAAATCAATTGAAGTGTGAGTAATTTCTTTTTCTCCTTTACAAGCAATACCTTACAAGACTTAATTTGAAACTCGTGGGGTTTGTCACCTTTCCATTTCTGTTGTCTCTGCCTGAGAGTGGTACTTTTTGGTTGTACATTATTTCCAAGATTTTTTAAGCTCCTCATTTCTCTGCCTCGCAAAATTCTCCCCAATAAGATCGCATAATTGCACCTGTGTTGTTTGTCGACTGGCGATATTGAAAATAGATGAAAACATTTTAGATAGCTGGTTATCGCTGCGTCATCTCTATTTTCAGATACTGATTCTGGTTTTCATGTCCAACTTTAAATTTTAAATTCCTGTAAAATTCCTCTCATCCTTTTTTATGCTCCTCCATAAGATTGCATGGTCTAACCTGTTTCTTCTCCCCTATGTTTTTATAAGGTAAAGTCTTATTAAGGACAGCAACAAGAAAGTGCTGGTAGTTACATTGGAAAACTCGCTACCTATCAGTTAATCTTCACAGGTTGTTGAGAGAATTGATAATGTTAATCATGGCGTCAAGCTCACTTTCAACAGCCGTGTTCCAAAAAATAAAACAACAGAATTCATTTAAACTGAATACTAAGAAAAGTATCTTTGTCGTCTTAAAAAAGGCTGGAGTTACTTTTCTCCTGATGGTCCACCATATTTGTTCCAGAATGGAGTTCCATATTTTGAGGAAAGTTTTGTTTAGACCAGCTCTACACCAGCATTAAAGCTGTCTTAGCCCCTAGGTATGGACCTATTACATTCCGACAGATGAATATCATGTTTCAAATTGTGAGGCAACTGTACCGTGTGTTGAAGGGGTTGGTCTCTTCGCATTGTTCTTCATGCATAGCACATCTGTTACAGATAGTCATGTACCCCCATCTGAACTCCATATTTATAGGCAATGACCTCCTCCACAATGCCTTTTCTTCTACCTCAAACCTCCATATCAATTTTCCTGATAGTGTTCTGTTGAACACTCAAATTTCCTAATTTTGAAGTTCCCAACTTCATACAAAATGTGACTGTTTCTCATCTAACGATAATAGTTATTGGCATAATACATAAACATGCCCTTTAACTTGGCTTCAACTTGCATCTATGCCCTTCAACTTTGGATGTGCACCACAAATAGGCACTTAAACTTGTATAAAGTTGAATAAGTAGACACATGCATCCTATGTGGCATCCTACGTGTCCAATTCGTGTCCTACATGACGTCCTACATGTATTATGTCACATAGGACGCGTGTGTCCACTTGTTTAACTTTATACAAGTTTAAGTGCCTACTTGTGCACATCCAAAGTTGAAGGTCATAGATGCAAGTTGTGGCCAAGTATGCCATAGTTATTTTACTACCCCTCCAATGCCCTATAAAAATTTTGCTGAATATTTTCAATCTTTCGGCTAGTGTTACTAGTGTATATTGTAGGGTTATTTATGACATCGGGATTTTTAAAATTAAGTAAATTTAATTTATGAATTAGTGAAGATTCTTACAAGTTGGGTCTTCGAACATAGGGACATTGACAGGGAAGCCGATTGAATTAATGAAGATCCTTAAGAAGAGGAAGATCAATGTAGCTTCTGTCAGGAAACCAAATGGATTAGAACCAAAGCTAGCGATGTAGACAGGCTGTTGTGGTACTTATGAAGCTTGAGGAGTAGGAAATTCATATTGCTTCCTTTTATTCTTGATAATGCCATCCATGTCTTCACATTTTTGGATAAGTAAATTTTATAGAAAAGCATCAAGGAGATACGCTATATACATCAGGTAAGCATAGACCTACGTCTAACATACGCACTCGTTCACCAAATCTAGCAAAACCCAGTATCTATTTGTCGAGGTAGAGTGTGGGAAGCTTTCTCTCCTTATATGGTGTTGGGCGTTGCTCACCTCATCAACTAGATTTTAAATTTTAGTTAAGCCTTAGGTTCATATATTCTTACATGGTATCAAAATCAAACCTATACCAATTCTTGGTTTACCCAGTATTCACTCGTCATGTTATGTTGTTCAGTCTCCAAATGCTCAACTCTGGATGTGCAGGGTAGTGCTATTTAAAAACCATCGCTCACATAAAGCAATGAACTGATGCAAATCCAGGGGTCATCGATGCATGGGCGAAACCATGTGCTTCAAGTAAGTGCGTTCTTCAAACAATAACATGCAAAGTAATTCCAACAAGAAACAATTGCTCAACTTTGAAGGGTTGGATTAATATCAAAATTATTATATTTATATATTGGATGTTAAATTAGGTATTTATTGATATTCAGTTATCATAGTACTTCCCCAAACCCCACTTTGTGGGAATACACTGGGTATGTTGTTGTTGCAGTTATCATAGAACTAAATTCAATATATTTATTGTATTTTTTTAATTTCCATGAAGTCTGTGTTTCACTTTAAAGTAACGTGTGTTTCAGTTCTCATTTGTCGCTTCGAGGCTCATGGACCTTATCGGTTTTTGCTTTTAGAAACAAGATTGTGGGAGGTGTTAAGTGGCCCGCATTGATTGAGGGAATAGGTTGGTATCTCCTTGTATGATTTTAGACAATCCTTACCTATGAGCTAATTTTTGGGATTAAGTTAGGTCCAAAGTTTATTTTCTTTACCGCATCAATCTAGGAAAATGACTCTTAGTGGATGTATCAGCAAAGGCCCACAAGATGTGTTATGGATATGCTATTCCATTTCAGGTGGGTTATCTAATATTGTGTGTGTTTGTAATGTATATGTTATTTTGATATCAGTGGTATCTGAGTTATCTTACTTGCACTTCAAGAATTCCATTGATTGCATGCATCCTCCAACCAACATTGGTACCTAGTGACTTTTCCCATTAATGTTTTACGAATATGAGAAGAATTCATCCATCTTTTTTTTATTTTATTGTGGGCATGTACGTGGATAGATATAATTGTAAATTTTTTTGAATAACATCTTATCCATTAAATTGGAATGATACAGATTAGCATGACCCTTGCGCAAGAATGATACACAAATAGATAAATGGTCCAAATTTTCCTCATAAAAAAAAAAAAAAGAAAAAGAAAAGCATCTTATCATATATTAAATAAAAGGCAATGGACAACTAAGTTCAATGAATTGTTAACTGATTTTTGTTTGTCTATTTTATTAGTATTTTATGATTTTTTTTATTGAGAGGGTAGTTATCAACTATGTGGCAATGAGCATTTGTTTAGATCAAACACAAAAGAAGAACCACCAAGAGTTTGTCTCTTTTCTTGTATTTGGTTTCTCAATATCTCCTTTCTTATCATAGTTGATGCATATTGCACCTTATAAGTTTCCGCTCTTTTTTATGCTTCCGCTTCTTAGTTTACTGGTTCACTATCTTCTTATTCCATGTCAACATAGTGTATTGTATCCCTATCCATACAAGTACATGCGACACAGAAATTAGTAAAGTAGAGTCAGGGCGGAGCCACCTTTAGGCCAGCGGGTTCATCCGAACCCCCTTCGGCAAAAAATTATACTATTTATACATGGTTAAAATTATTTTTTATGTATATATAGTAGATGTTGAACCCCCCTTCGGCTAGTTTGTATGTTTAACTTGTCAAATTTGAACCCCCTTAGTGAAAATCCTTGCTCCGCCACTGGTAGAGTGGACATCACTAGTTTCGAGTTGATAATTTCTTGTTCAGTCCGCTTTATATGATTCGGAAATAGTTTCTTTTTGCAAAAGCTGATTATACATAGCAAGCTAAACATAAGATGTTGGGTGCAAACATTGGAAATCAAGGTTTTTCAACAGTCGAAAACATTAGATGATTTCTTCTCATTTGCGTAAGCTTTAGCAGTCTTTACCCAGTACTTGGTGGACAAAGTTACTCAATACTTTTATTAGTGGAAAGTTGCAGGTAATTGGTGGAATAGTCAAGGTGAGCTCAAATTGCTCGGGAAGCACCATTTTCACAAGGAAAAAAAAGGTTGACATATCATGTTTGCAGCCTATCTATTACTGGATTTCAGGTATTGAATTTTATTACAATTACAAGTACTAAAAAATTTAGATTTAAATATCTTTATTTTGTTTGCAAGACTGCCTTCAATTCATTGGTGTTCAATTCCCCTTTTTCTGTCAGATGCTGTAAGAAACCTGCACAAATACTATTCTTAGAAGAGCACATTTGACAAGAATTATTGCACTTTCTTCTTTAGGTCTGACAAGCCTTCTTCACTGCAATCTTCGACTGGGGTAAGTCCGAGAAGAATACTTGGGGCATCTTTCACTTGACTAAAAATATGTTTCCCTGCTTTCAGACCACTGACATGATCATAATTAAAAGTAGCAGTGCATGGGCAGATTACTTCCCATCAAGGATGAACTCAGAAGTCCTCCATGCTAGGGGTCTGTTTGAGCAGGCAGGGTGATATTCTGCAGCAAGGCTGTTGTATTGAAATCTGCAGAATACAGGAAAAGATTAAGGTATGGTGACCACACCACGTTATCAAAGAAGTTCAGAAGGCATTGTCAGTTTAATTGATTGCCTAGGTAGAAAAGTGTACCAATCAATAATGGGATGTCTTCATGGCAAACTGGGTGGATCATCTGTCCTCTCGTACAATTGCCTTAATGTTGTACCAGTTTGTATCCGCGACTGGCGATAATGGAGGGAAAATCAGCTCTAATAAGGCCTATTGGTTTGTTGAACATATATTTGCTGAATTTAATGTGCTGAAGAAGTTGTATTTTGCGTAATATGCATCTATTTAGTCCCTCTGCGGCTTAAGGGACATATTATTTGTTAAATTTGCACAGTGATTCTACATTCAGAATGATGAGTGTAGAGACTAATTCCTGAGCCAATCTTTTATCCCCTATCTTACACTATCCAGTCTAAGTATTGTTGTTGTTGTTAGTACTTAGTATATTTAATCTTTGAGATTGTTACTTTGGTGGTCATAACATTGTTGAGCTTTGGGACAATAGTCCACCAGTAAGAGACGTGAATAAACACTTGATGCAGTAACAACGAGGTAGGGAGCAGTTTGTACACAAATGAAATGCTTAGGAGCTAAAATAACACATGGATCTTATTTGACTAAAAGGAGAACTCATGAAGCTTACTATTGGATGTAGACACTTAGATTTTATAATAAGCACGTATTGAAGTATTTTAACACATTAGGGAGTGGGAACAAGGTCGTTAGCTACATTGGAGATCGTACGCTGTCATTATGTATCATTTGCTATAGGAGAACTTATGGGATGGACTATATTGGGGAAATTGTACTAGTTTGAGATATAAATATACCAAATAACAATTGGATGTGCACAATCAATAAATTACCTGTCTCAATTTCAACTAGTTTTAGTTGATTGTATGAATATGCCATATTCATTGAAAGGATTCAACTTAATTTGACTATTTTTACACTGAGAGTCAGCTCAACTGCATTCTTTCTTTATTGGTTTCGTGATTGGTTCTTGTTCGTTGAAATTTAATATGCACGAATCAGATTAATCGAGTCATGGAATTCGATTGAACAAGTTTAAGGTTGAATTCACATGAAACCTCTTTGTGAATTTTTAATTATTACTGTTCAACAAGAAACTGAGAACTAGTTATACTATTTGTGAACTTTGTCCCATTTATATTGTTGTAGTGAGCTATGATATACCGTTTAATCACTTATCTATTTTTTTTAGTTTATACACAATATCAAAGTCAAAATTGTTGATGGAATACCTACTCCTTTTGTTCCAATTTATATGATATCGTTCGAATTTTGAGAGTCAAATTTTTAAATTTTGATCATGAATTCAAACGTAGAATTATTAAGATTTTCTAAATAAAATTCACATATTTAGAAATTACGTAAGAAGTACTATAAGCCATAATAATTTTAAACTTAAAATATTTGGAAGGTATATTAAAAATTGCAATAAAAAAAAATTGTTTGAATTTTATAATTCGAACAATATTACATAAATTGAGATAGAGAAAATAAAACATTTTATGGTCTAGTAAAAAGTAGCAAGGAGTTTTCAGAGTTGTAATGAGAACAATATGGATAATTTGCATGATGAATTATGTCGATTTTCTAATTGGAACTTTCAATTTTTGTAATATTACACAAGTGAGTCAGTCCATCCTAAATATTGGAGACAAAAATTATTGTCCTCTTTTGCTCTAATAGCTATTGGAGCAAAAATAATAATAGTGGCAACCTCAATTGTAACTAAGATATGATCAATTTTCTAGAGTTCAATTAATATAGATTTTGGGGGTATAACTTTTTAACTAGTGAGTAGTTAGCAAGTCAATATAGTCTCAGCAGTTGAGTTAGGTATTAGTTAACTAACCAAAAGGTAGTTATACTACAGTGAATAGTTGGTTAGTTTGTTATAAATAGGACAATTGTACTGTAAAATGTAAGACTGCTCATTTGAGATATTTTGAGTTAAGATGTAAATCTTCTCTCTATAACTGATTTTCTCTTCCTTCTCTCAATTCTCTCATTCTTCTACATTGTTCGACTGATCCTAACTCTCCATTAATGGAGCTTTCATGCTATCAGAGCTCGGCTGACGAGTAATTGTACATCAGTTGAAGAAGTAGATAGTATGATTGCCACTAGTAGTTGTCCTAGATTCGAGTATTTTCAGGAGAATCTCAAGCAGTTAGCTACACTAGGCATATCAATTCTACAACAATTCAGCCACTTCAATAGCAGGTGAAAGTTCAGAGGTACCAGAATTTGAAAATTCAAGGGGAAATCCACCAGTAATTGATCATAATCATCCGATTTATCTTCAACCTAATGATACTCTAGGTAGATCCTTAATCTCTATTCAACTGACTGGATCTAAGAATTATGCTTTGTGGAGTAGATCTATGAGGATTGGATTACTAGGAAAGGCAAGTAGGGTTTTGTTGATGGTAGATTTCCTAAGGATGGCTTTGAATCTGTACTTCATGATTTGTGGGAGAAGTGCAATGTTGTGGTACTATCATGGATAATGAACGTTGTTAGACCAGGTCTGTTGAGTAGTATTATGTATGCTTCGAATGCACACAAAGTGTGGCTTGATCCCAAAGAACAATGTGATAAGGTCAATGGATCTCGTGTGTTTCAATTACATAAGGAAATTCATACTCTTTCTCAAGGTAGTTCATCTGTTGCTGACTACTTCTCAAGGTTGAGAGATCTATGGGATGAGTTTGATGTAATAATGTCATGTCCTAACTGTCCATGTCTTGAATCTAGACAGTTTTCCACTCACTTTGATTATCAAAGGTTGCTGCAATTTCTCATGGGACTAAATGAGACTTATGCTCAATCCAGAAGTCAAATCCTAATGATGTGTCCAATTCCCTCAGTAAACAAAGCCTACTCTATGATAGTAGATCAGGAAGGTCAGAGGAATCTAGTTACATGCTGTTAGGTCAGGAATTTATCTGAGATACTGGAAGGCACGTCTTTGTATAGCAGCAATAGAACTTATGGTAATTGAGCATCAACTAGTGGTAACAACAGAGTATATGGAAGTGGAGCAAGCAAGTTCAAAGGCTGGAGAGAGGCCATACAGTGTGAGCATTGTGGGTACAAAGGACATTCCAAAAAAGCTTGTTACAAAATAGTTGGATATCCTCCCAACTTTAAGTCAAAGAAGAAAACTGCAACTACTGGTGCTTATTTTAACTTTGCAGTATCTAATGACTCTGTAGTGCCAAAGGAGAACATGAATGCCAAAGGCAAAGGTGTGCTTATTTAGGATCAACTGCCTCCATATATTCAGTATCATACTCCAGTTTCTCAAACTCAGCAAGGATGTACTACCCTATCACCTGCACCTAGCTCCTTCTTTACTCCTGAATAATACAATCAAATCCTATAACTGTTGGCTCAAGGAGGAGAAGGATCTTCTGAATCATCATCCAAGTTGCCACTGCAGGTAGTGTTTTCTCTGCATTACTTAATACATATGTACCTAGAGAGTGGATAGTTGATATTGGTGCAACCAACCACATGATCTCTCAACAAGATTTGCTAATTAAAAATCCACTTAGACCTCTTTCACATGAAAAATCCAAAGTTCATCTACCTACTGGCAATGTAGCAGAAGTGTCTTGTATTGGGCATTCTCATATATTGTAAGGTCAAGAGATATCTAATGTGTTATATATCCCTGAGTTTAAGTTCAACCTTTTGTCTATCTCACAAATTAAATTACAAAGGAACTTTTTATCTGCACTGGTAAGGTGAAAGGGGTTTGGTAAAGAAGAACATAGCCTCTACATTCTAAGAGAAGAAGCACCATCAGTTCTTAAGACCCCACCAAAGCTTGTAAATAATGTGTCTACTATTGCTAGTTCTGAAAACTATGATCTATGACATAAGACATTAGGTCATGCCCTTATAGATAAAATAAGACAGTATGACTCACTTAAATATCTACCTACTAGTAATAACTTTTATTGCACTACTTGTCCTTTAACAAAGCATACTAAGCTACCATTTCATTCTAGTACTCACATACTATCCTATCCTTTTGAGCTTATTCATTGTGATGTATGGGGTCCTTTTAAGGTGCCAACCCATAATGGAAAAAGGTTCTTTGTGACTATTGTTAATGACTTTTCTAGATATATTTGGATTTTCTTGCTTATATCTAAAACTGATACTATAGTTACAATGAGACATTTTCTTCTAAAAGTTCAAAATGTTTTTTTGTTCTATCGAAACTTTGAGAACAAATAATGGGAGTGAGTTCTTTAATTCTGAGTTTGCTACTATGCTTGCTGATTTTGGCATTCTACATCAAAGTAGTTGTGTTTATACCCCTCAGCAAAATAGTATTGCTGAGAGGAAACACAGGTCCGTCCTTGCATTACCAGAGCTCTTAGATTTCAAGCTGCAGTACCTCTAAGGTTCTGGAATGAATGTGTTTCCAATGTTGTGTATTTGATCAATAGGTTACCCTCAAAAGTGCTCAAATTCAAATCTCGTTTTGAATTATTATTTCAGCACATTGCTTCTTTAAAACACATCAAGGTGTTTGGTTGTTTGTGCTATGCTGCTAGTCCTACTATCGCAGACAAATTTTCTACTAGAGTTATACCTTAGAATATAGGGTACTCTTCTACTCAAAAAGGATATATGTTGTATGATTTGCATTCCAAGACCTTTCTAGTAAACAGAAATGTTGTATTCCAGGAAAATATATTTCCATTCAAAGATGTGTTGCCATCCTCTGATCCAGTGTTTACTGTGCTAGAGTTGATTTCCTCAGTGTATGACCATGCTCTTTTCTCTATTACTAAGCCACCTTCTAGACAGTTTCCTTCTGTTCCTGGGATTGGTGTTAATATTTCCCCTGCTCTAGATCATTACATGTCACCTTCCCATTCATCTTCTTCTCCTGCACCAATACATAACTCCAGCTCTCCTGTTGTTACACCTCAAAGACCTGCTTCAACCAGTGTTGCTCCTACTCCTACTAGACCATCTAGAGCCTGCAGACCTCCATTGTGGTTGCAGGACTATGTTCAATCTATAAAAAAAGGCTTCTTCCTCTCATCCTTTTGCTCAGTTTCTGTCTTATGCTAATATTTCCCCTGCATATAAGAAGGTTTTAGCTACACATACTGTTTATTCTGAGCCTACTTCCTATAAAGTTGTTTCTCAAGATCCTAGGTGGGTTGCAATAATGCAGTTGGAGATAGCTGTTTTAAAAGATAACAACACCTGGACTTTGGTTGATCTACCATCAGGTGTTAAACCAATAGGATGCAGATGGATATATAAGATCAAGTACAAATCCAATTGAGAGGTTGAAAGGTTCAAAGCTAGGCTAGTTGCCAAAGGGTACAACCAAAAAGAGGGTTTGAATTATGGTGAAACCTTCTCTCCTGTGGCTAAAATGGTCACTGTTAGGATCATTGTTGGTTTTGTTGCCTCTAAGCATTGGGATATCTATTAGATGGATGTCCATAATGCTTTTTTGAATGGTTATCTGGTTGAGGATGTCTACATGAGGGTGCCTGAGGGTTTTGCTAGACAGGGGGAGAATCAGATGGTCTGCAAACTAAATACATCTCTGTATGGCCTGAAACAACCACCTAGATAGTGAAATTTAAAGTTGACTGATGCTCTAGTTCAAATGGGATTCACTCAAAGTCATTATGACTACTCTCTCTTTATCAAACAGACTGAAATTGATATTGTAGTCATCTTGATCTATGTAGATGACTTGTTAATAAAATGGAACAATAAACAACTTCTGAATGATACCAGAAAAAATCTCCAACAGAGGTTTAAGATGAAAGATCTAAGATATCTTAAGTTCTTCTTGGGAATTAAGTTTGCAAGGTCTAATAAGGGCATCCTTATGTGTCAAAGGAAGTATGCATTGGAGCTAGTTTCTGAAGCTGGACTAAGAGGTGCTAAAACTGCTAGTACTCCTTTAGAGTTTAATCAAAAGCTAACTTCAGTGCATTATGATAAGTGTGTTCAGAATGCAAATCCACCTACTGATGTTATGCTCACAGATCTAGGACCCTATCAGAGATTGGTTGGAAGGGTGTTATATCTTATAATGACCAGGCCTGATTTAGCCTTTGTTCTTCAGGTGTTGAGTCAATATATGCACTTTCCAAAAACGTCACATTGGGAAGCTACACTTAGAGTTATGAGGTATGTTAAAGAAACACTTGGTCTTAAACTACTCATGCCTGTAAATGACAGTAATCAGCTCCTAGCCTATTGTGACTCAAATTGGGCAGGTTGTTTGGAATCTAGGAGGTTAGTGACAGGTTATTTAGTAAATCTTGAAGGTACAATTGTGTCTTGGAAGTCAAAGAAACAAGAAACAGTGTCAAGAAGCTCTGTTGAAGTAGAGTTTAGAAGCATGGCTTCATGTGCAACAGAAATAACATAGTTAATTGGTAGTCTTAAAGAACTGGGGATCTATGTTGAAGTTCCAGTGAAAATGATATATGATAGTAAAGCTGCCATCCAAATAGCAACAAATTTAATATTTCATGAAAAGTCAAAGCATATAGACATTGATTGTTATTTTGTTAGAGAAAAAAATAGCTCAACCATTGTTGAGAACTGAACACATCAGTACCAAAGATCAACTTGCTGGCCTATTTGCAAAAAGCCTAGAAAAAGCTCAACATCAGTACCTGATGGATCAATTTGGAGTCAAGAACTTGTTTCAACCATTGACTTGAGAGGGAGTGTTAACTAGTGTGTAGTTAGCAAGTTAATATAGTCTCAGCAACTGAGTTAAGTGTTTAGTTAACCAACCAAAAAGTAGTTATACTACATTGAATAGTAGGTTAGTTTGTTATAAATAGGAAAGTTGTATACTATAAAATGTAAGACTGCTCATTTGAGATATTTTGAGCTAAGATGTAAATCTTCTCTCTATAACTGATTTTCTCTTCCTTCTCTCATTCTTCTACATTGTTCGACTGATCCTAACTCTCCATTAATGGAGCTTTCATAACTTCTATTGTTTTGGTCTACTTTTGGTTGTGTTAGTAATTTTTAAGATTTAATGAGTCTTCTGGTATTTTCAGTCAAATGTTCTTCTCACAATTTCCCTCCAATCTAATAGACAATTTTTATTAATATTAAGAGTTAATAATGAGAAACACACCTAAAGTAAATATCAATTTTTTGAGTTTTATATTTAAGCTATTAGGTGTGTAAGTTCTCTATCTGAACTATCACCAACTATTTATTAAAACATGATTAAACTATTACTTGTTCACTTTTCCTACATAAAATTTCAGATATGAAAATCAAATAATTAATAATTGAGGTGTATTTTGATAAATAGTTTATGATAATTCAGATAAGAAACTCACAGAGTTCATAATTTAGGTAGAAAACTCATAAAAGATAACACCTTAAATATGTTTTTCACTCTTCACTCTAATATTAAAATATTTGACAAACAAAGCTTATAGCCTGTTTGGCCAAGCTTCTAAAATCAGCTTATTTTAAAAAGTGCTTTTAAAAAAGTACTTTGGTGAGAAACAGTTTATGTTTGGCCAATAAATTTAAAAAATATTTTTGAACAACAATTAGTGTTTGACCAAACTTTTAAAACTGTTTTGAAGTATATTTTTTCAAAAATGCTTTTAAAAAAAAGCTACTTTTTTTTTAGATAATGCAACACTGCTTTTTCTACTTCCCCAAAACACTTATTTTCTTTCATAAGCTTGGTCAAACATCTCAATTTTTTAAAATAAACACTTTTGAAAAAAAATAAGTTTGACCAAACAGGCTATTAAAATATCAAAACAGCTTATAAGCAATTCAAAAAACTATTTTGACCCTACACGAAAAATAAAGGCTTAATACATACATAGCCCCTCAAACTTATTTAAATTTTTCATTTAGACACTTTAACTATAAGTTGTTCCTATTGAACACCCGAACTCATGTCAATCTGTGTCTATTAGGCACAACTTACACAAACTCATAAATAATTTAAGCATGTGATGCCAAACGCCTATTATGTGGCAAAGTGAACGAATCAATACATGACACATGAAATTCCTTTTAAAAGAAAAACTCTTTTCATTAATTTTTTTAGAAATTCCCACAGTCGCCTTCTCCATTTGAGTAAATCGATAACCCCCTCTCCCTCCTACCACCGCAGAAATGAAGGAAGAATTAATATAGAGCAATAGTGGCTTTACAGAAGGTGTGAAGGCTGCCTTTAATGGTGATTTTTTCCGATGAAGATCTATGGGTATGTTTTCGATGGGGGAAATTTTCCCATAGATTTTCACCGGAAGAAATCACCATTAACATCAAAAAATCATTTCAGAAGCTTGTTTTAGAAAAGAAGAGCAAAGAATGGGCTACATGGATTCCCGATGAGTACTCCACCGACGTTGGCTATTGTTTTTACGGCCAAAATAATAAATTGAAACAATTGATATATCTAGGCAGATTTCAACTAGAATATTTTCTTGATTAGTTATCAATCTCCACAAAAAGACAAGCCATTAATTGTTCACTGCCAGGAGAAAACATTCTTCTACAAAATGCTAAGAAAGAAAATGAAGAAAATCACGAGTATTATTTTAAAAAGTGATGGCCTCACGCGCTAAAGAATTGTGAGACAAACACATAGTGTCATGTCAGCAAAATATGTCAAATAGGTACGATTTAACTCTAGTTCGGGTGTTCAATAGGAACATCTAATAGTTAAAGTGTCTAAATAGAAAATTTGAACAGGTTTGAGGGGCTATGTATGTATTACTCCCAACTTGGAAGGCCAAAATGACAAATAAAAGAAGTAAGGGGAAGTAAATAGAAATTATCCAAAAGTGCCAGCTCCCCTCATTATAAAACCTAGTGTGTTCCCATTTTCTTCTTCCCATTCTCCCGCTCTCTTTTACACAGTTCGCACTCAAATCTCCCTCTTCCATTTCGCAAACTCTCACTCTCTGTACGTATACAAATCTCGCATAATAAATTTATATTTTTCTGTTTGTGTATATTTATATTAAATTGTTTACAAAATTCTTGTCAATTTTTCTCTTCTTCTTTTTTTTTGGGGCGGGGGGGCGGGGGGGGGGGGGCGCTTGTTTATGTGTTTCAGGAAGATGGGTTTTATTGGGGAAGGGATGGTTCTAGAATTGCAGTTTTTGTTAATTAGGGTTTTGGCTGAGCGTTGGTAAAAATACTCTATAGAAGTAAGAGTTGGTACGAAGCTTTAGGGTTTTGTATTTTACAGTATCTTTTGTAACGAGAAATCCACGGTTTCCAGTAGAAAATGCGCCCATTAGGATTCCGAAATGTGAAGTGGCATCTCATGTACTCAGGCGGTTCGAACCCTTTCGGAGGAAAATTATATTATTTATACATGGTTAAAGTTATATTTTATGTATATATAGTAGATGTTGAACCCCCGTAGTCTAGTTTGTGTGTGCACTTTTGAAACCCCTTAATAAAAATCTTTTCTCCACCATTGGTATTTACCTTTTCTGTTGAACCTAATCCGCCTTCAGGGGCTTTCTAGACTTAGTAGTAATAGAGGATGTTTGATGTTTTGGGTCAAAGAAATAAGACAGTCGTAGTAGTGTTCTTGTATTTTCTTGTCCTTCGATTTCTGTTGCTATATGTTTGTTTCTTGTACCGCGATTATTGTATTGTTTTACTGTAGTTTATGTTCTGTTGCTATAGGTTGTTTTTATTATCATCTGTTGTTTCTTGTACTTCCGTTACTCTTTTGGGAATGGGTTGGACTATTTTTCCTCTAGCCGAGGGTCTATCGGAAACAACCTCTCTACCTCTTTGAGGTAGCGGTAAGGTCTGAGTGCACTCTACCCTCCCTAGACTACGCTTTGTGGGACTACACTGGGTATGTTGTTGTTGTACGATTGGGTTTTGTGACTTGCAACTTCAGTTTGTTTTTTGCTCTCGAGAAGGCGAAGTGCATGATTGAGATTTTTTTGGGGTCAGTGATGCATGTATGATAAAGTTGTTTTTTATGTGTTTGATTCTTGAGGTTTTGGTGATTCCAGCGTGGCATTCAATTTTTTGGTTATTCTCAGTGCTTTATAGTGAGTCCACAGGGTCTAATATTGTGTTGTTCCTAAACTTCCACCTTGTTTCACTGTTTTAGTTTTAATGTTCTAATTTCTTGAAAATCTCTATGGAAATTATATTAGAAAGGATGCATATTTTTTTTTTTTTTTTTGGGGCAAGCATTACAATCTTCTGCACAGGTGAAATGCAGGAGGCCTTCAGAGTTCAAGAGTTCATTCAGCCAATTGTCTGTAGTTGGATATTTTTCTAAATGTCTTTTTGTTTTTCTTCCAGAAAATGGCTGATGAAAATTTTAAGGAACCTGAGATGGGTAACTTGCAGGACACAGAAAACCTGGATAATATGAACAGTGTTCAAGAAAATGATAATGTGAATGGCAAAAATAATGTGAACGACGCCAATCACGTGCATGATGCAGATCTTGTGCTCGATGCTGATCAGGTGCAGGATGCAGATCACGTGCTCCATGCTGATCAGGTGCAGGATGCAGATCATGTCCATGATACAGATGATGTGCATGACGCTGATCATGTCCATGATACAGATGATATGCATGACATGGTTAGTATTCATGACTCAGATACTATTCCTACTGTGAGTAACGCACCTGAGGAAACACATCCTTCTGAAGAGGTAAAAGTTACTCCTACTGATAGTGGAGCTGGCGAAGAAAAAAGATGGCCGGGCTGGCCAGGAGAGAATGTTTTCAGGATGTTAGTTCCTATTCAGAAGGTTGGTGGTATCATGGGCCGCAGAGGAGAGTATATTAAGAAGACCTGTGAGGAGACAAAAGCTCGCATTAAGGTTCTTGATGGTCCTCCTGGGACCACTGAAAGAGCTGTAAGTTGCTGATAGATATTTTCATTTACACTATTTAGGATCTACATAATTATGGACATATTTTGGTTAAATATATGCATTCTAATAATGTGTGAAATTATGATGTTGCTGCTACAGAAAGCTACATGCTCCATTTGTCTTACTGTTCGTGAACTGTCTTTATGACTTGCACATGTGAATATAGGCATCCTTGTGAGAACTTCACCCTCATGCATGCATGTAGGATTATGATTGTTTATCTTTTCAAGTCTTGCAAACTACCAGTCAATTCAGTGGTTATCATGCAATAGCTTAAGGTTGATCTATTAGTGTTAATATAGCTATAGTACTGCTTATTTATGGTGAATTCTTCGCCTGGTAAAAATGTTTGCTTATGGGGAATAATTTTAGATATTGGTGTTTCATGGTTCTAGAAATCTGCCTTAAGCTTATTTTTACTTGACTCATTCATTATTTACACCGTACGAAGTAGAGATTCCTACCAGACCCCACATTGTGGGAATACACTGGGTGTGTTGTTGTTGTTGAAATAGAGATTCCTAACTTTCCCACCCGCACCACATAGCCAAAAAGAAAGGATAGAGGTTCATGGAATCCCCTTAGACTGAGTCTTGCCTTGAATCTATATGTTTATTGTAAGCCAACTGAAATGGTGTTAACATCAGTGCTCTAGTGATTAATCTTACATGTAATCTACGTAAAGGAAAGAAGCAGAAAAAAGAAAATCAATTATCAATGTTGAGTAGCATCAACTATCATCAACTATCACAGAAAATAAAGTGAGGGAGAACTGGTAGAAATAAGTAATTTACAACTGATTGAACTGTAATCATGCTTAACTTAATTACCTTCATGAGAGAATTTTAAGTATTATTCAACTAATCGATCCATAATTATGTTTAACTTCTTCAAAGTGGGTGAAAACAAGCCTTTAACACAACCAAAATGATCTGAGAGTTTCTCTATATAGTAACCAACATGAGTGTGTGCAGGTTCTTGCCCATATAAGGAAACATTTCAGTGAAAGTGGGTTTCACACTAGAAGAACCATGATCCGGACTGCAGTCATCAGCATTGAGCATTGCAAGTGCTGAAAAGTTGTTCTAACAATCCATGAGAATTGCCTTGATCCATTATCAGTTCCAAGAAGCATTGCACTATGCCTGGTAACTTCAAAACTTGGTCGGTTGGTGTCTTGCCAGAAGGTTTTGCACTCTATAAAAGAGGAAGTTAGCAAATGTAACGAACAATTTGCAGGACATGACTTCCACATGAGAAACATTTAAAATCATTTATTGGGACTTACAAAAAATATTAAATGGAAGATTATATGCTGGGATATAATTAAACAAGAAGCTTGGAAAAGAACTGAATGGGATTCATCTTTTAAATTTACGAAAAGTCACCAGAAATATAGCAGCAATTTTTTTTATAGACCATCCAGAAGGATCTAAAATTTGCTTCTATATTTTTGTGGGTATGCCTAGCTAAATAGTTACAAACAAATGAGCAACTAGATTTTTTTAAGAATTCATATGGTATTAAAAGGTTTACATAGGCATTTTTTAAGAAATGGGCATATCCATAGGAATCCAGGCTCATTAGTTGATAGATGTGAATGCACTTCGCACAAAATGCCTGTGGTCTATCAGAATGCCTGTTGATTTAGGGCTACTTATAAATTGTAGTTTAGGGCTACTTATAAATTGTAGTTTTAGTGCAATCTTACTCATTAAGAAGTCCTCTTTAAAAAGTTCACTGCAAGGAATTCTCTTATTTCATTTTTGGAGGGATGGGTAGTTTGGTAGTTCAGATTTGGGTGAGGTTTGAATTGAAGTTCCAAAATGTGTTTAGCCATATTTTTTGAAAACATTTATCACTTTTTTTTTTTTTTTGAAAAACATGAGACATGACTTATACTCGTAAGTTCTAAGACCTATCAAAAATACCCATAAGTTTTGCACAAAATTATCATTTCTATATTGAACTAGATAATATTTTTGCCTAAAATCATAACACCGATATTTTTTTATTTTTTTTGGAAAGGTGCACCGATATTTTAATAAAAACTACTAATAACGCAATTACTAGCTACTACAGTTCGTCAAATTACAATTAGTTACGAAGATTCATCAGTAAATAAATAAATAATAGCAATTGTTGTGACTAGCTATGCTTTAATATAATCTTTCCACATTCTACGAACAATCTCTTCACGGCGAGCATGCATTTCCAGATCAGATGATTGAAAAGGGTAGATAGAAATTAGTTGGGGTCATAAATAGATAGACTTTGTTATAAAATATAAAAGTTTGGGGTAAGTACTAAAATTTAAAAAGAAATCATTAGCTCTATTTTGGTCTAAAAACAAGTTTTTAGAGGGTTTTAGGATTTGGTTGTCAAAATTTGCCAAAAACTAGACAAATTCTATGGCCAAACAAATTTTGCCAAAAAATTTCCAAAATCTATTGGCCAAACGGGTCCTTACTGATGCTGCATTATCTGTGTAATCAACTGTGATATTGATTTAACCCTGAATAAGTGAACATACTGTGAACACTGAACAGTCATTGGGCTTTGGCAAAAGTTGATTAAGCGCATGCTTTCCTTATATCTTGCTGCCCATGATTTGATAATTCTTTTTTGTTGTAGGTGATGATATCTGCGAAAGCAGTGCCAAGCCTATCAATTCCACCTGCTATGGATGGTCTTTTGAAGGTTCACAAGCAGATTGTTGATGTAGACACTGATTCAGCTAATGCTCCTACAGGCGCTGGGAGGCCAGTCACGACAAGACTACTTGTGGCAGCCTCACAGGCTGGAAGCTTGATTGGGAAACAGGGTAGCACTATTAAGTCTATTCAAGATACTTCTCATTGCACCATTCGAGTAATTGGAGAAGGTGCTTCTCTCTTTAACTTAGATATTGTTGTCTCGTGTTGTTTTCTTGAGGATTTTGTCCTTCTCGCTACTGATCCGCCTGTCATTTGCAGTCCATAACAGCCTCGTTATGCTGTCAAGCTTTAGGGTAGTTCAAGAGAAATTTGGCACTGTCGATATTCTTGTTGTAAATGGCCCAAAGTGGTGAAATGATTTAATCTAAGCTAGGACAATTTTGCTAGCTGAAAAGTTATTTAGGGGATATCCTTCTCTATAGTTGTTTTGCAAGGAAAAGATATGTTAGCTTAAAGTGACATAAGGGAGGGGTAGCTTAGTGGAAAGTGCCCTCCATTCCCAACTAGGAGGTTGGTAGTTTTGGTCATCATGGGAAGCTAAAACTTCCATCTCTAACCAGGAGTTTGGTGGTTATAGTCACTAACGGAGTTAAGTGTAAAAAGCCACAGCTTGGCTCCATGTGAGAGGTTTTGGTGGGGTTTGGGTTTACTATAACAAAAACAAAAAGAAAAAAGGACATGTTTGCTTCATATGGTGTATGATTTTTGTGAATAAGCTGTAGGTTTTGCAATAGCCCTTGGCTTGTTCATGTTGGATTTCTGTGAAGACCATTTCGTTAACAATAAACTTTGCTTCTCGGATCCATTTTGTTTTTGGACTCCTCGAAGGACTTCTTGAGAATCTTCTCAACCCGACCTTTTTGACCTCCTTAAATGGACTTCTTGGAAATTTTTGAACATCTTAGGGACTTGCTAAAGAATTCCCATCTCTTCTCGTTTCTCTTTTGTGAACCACTATGATCTAGGGCTGGCTTTAGGTGCGTGCATAGGATCCTAAAAGGACATGTAGCTAACACTCTGGCACGAGTGTATAAACTTCAAATTGTATCGCCAAATATTTTGCTTTTATAAGTAACCCCATTTTATTAATTTTATTTAACTAGTGATACTAGTGAGTATTGTGCCTGTCATTTGCCGTTATTGAAATAAACAAAATTCAAGGTAAGGATAATTCCAGATGTTAAAATTTTGGAAACTCGAATTTGGATGGTTGGGGTGGGGTGGGGGGTGGGGGGTGGGGGTGGGTTCTAAAAAGATAGGAGAGTAGATAAAAAAACTGCAGAAGAACAAGCAAAGTTACTATTCTGAGGAAGGACAACACAGTTTCGGGTCCTTTTGGTTAGTTTCCCTTTGTCATGATTGCTTCTTAAATTATATGATAATTAAGAACGGACTATATCGTGAACTTGGTAAAGCTCAAGAAACTAACATGCTGTGTTGTTTGTTGTGAAGTCAAGTGGTATGCAGTTGTGTGTTTGTGTTATTCTAGTTTCTCGTCTGAAATCCTTTCTCCTCCTCATCATATGTTTGATTCCCATCAACTGGATTCTGCAGAGCACCTTCCAGTTTTTGCTCTTCCTGATGATAGTATTGTTGAGATACAAGGAGAGCCCGCTGGGGTGCACAAAGCAGTTGAAATGGTTGCATCACATCTCAGGAAATTTTTAGTTGATCGTAGTGTAATTGGAGTATTTGAGATGCAAGTAAGTCTTTACTGGCTGGTTTTTGGAATTTTACCACCGTAGTAATACTTTTTGAAATTATGACTTGTCTTGTCTGCTCAGATGCAAATGCCAAATGCTCTACCTAATCAGAACATGCCTCCAGCTGGACATACTCGATCATGGGGCCCTCCTCCATCCAGTTTTCCTGGAATTGCTGGGGGTGGACTTGGTTTTGGGCCCAACAATCAGTATATGCCGCCTCCACGGCAATTTGATGGTTATTTTCCACTGGTAGACATGCCACCATTGGAAAAGCAGCCTCGTCAGGGCCCCCCTACTTATAATAGAGATGCTTCAATGGGGACCTACGGTACAAATGTGCAAACACAACAATCTATGGTTACAAAGGTGTGTTCTTTCTCTGCATTCAATCTGTTGAATGCAACTACTGACCTAATTTACACATTCTCTGCAAAGTTGAGATAATTAGGTGAGTTGGAAGTATCTGATGGCCTTCTATGGATACTACCGAATAGATCCATCAAGTTGGCAGCAGTCTTGCTTTCCTTTTTGACCTTGAATTCCTTTTATATAGTACTCCAACATTCTATTATCTGATGCTCCTTTTCCTTAATGTTTCTTCTTTAAAGGTCACACAAAACATGCAAATTTCATTGTCCTATGCTGATGCTGTTATCGGGACCTCTGGGTCAAATATTAGCTATATTCGTCGGGCTAGTGGCGCGTCTATTGCAATTCAGGAAACAAGGGGTGTTCCTGGTGAGATGACGGTTGAGATAACTGGATCTGCATCACAAGTGCAAACTGCGCAGCAATTAATTCAGGTAATATCTTCTGATACTTTAATTATTGAACTTCAATTTACCTTTTGGAAATCCAGAAGTGGTAGTGCTGTTTCTGGGATTGTGACATAGATGTGGAATTCGAACCGTCACCCAATTGTGGTCATTTGGCATGGCTTGGAGAAATTAAGGGCTAGCTGTGCTGGGGAAGGAAGGAGGTGCAAAGTTTTTGGCTCTACTGGAGTAGTGAAGTAGAAAGGGAGGTGGTACCATGTTGCAGGTGGGGGATTAGTTTAAAAAGTGTGATGACAAGGCGAGATGCTTTACCTAACATGGGGCATAAGCCCATCAACTTTAATCTATAAATGTTTAGTAACTGATAAAATAAGCATAAATTACCAAAAATTATGAAAATGCATTTACTACAATCTCCAGAAGCCCCATTGTCAACTGTGACTTGTGAACGTGAGATTTATGTTTAAATGCAAAAAAATGAGTGTGCCATATCAGTCTTACAACTGAGATTTCTGATAGATGCGTTGTGTTCTTACCACCCTTATGTTGCAGAATTCTCTTGCTGAAGCTACCAGCTCAATGCAGAACACTGCACCTGGACCACCTTCCCAAGGTTATAATCCTTATTCTCAAGGTCCTGTATACACTTCACCATCAGGTGGCACTGGTCATCCATCTGCTGCTGATTATGGTTCCAACTATGGATCTAGCTATGGTTATTGATGGATATTCAAGAGAAGTCATGCTTACAATCATGTGATCTGAAGTCATTAGCTGTTTAGAAAGTTTTGTTTTTGGTTAGCTGTATTATGTTTAGTAGTAGTGGTGGATGCATTAGGTATTTAGGTGGAATTGCTGGTTGGTTTACCTGTAGTTTTTTACATTCCATTGTGAAACTACTCATATATTGCACCAGTGCATATGATTTTTCACCTTAGTTTTACAGCTTACTCATATTAGAGATCTGTGCATGCTAAGAGATTAAAAAGAATTGCTTTCCTTTTAATGGGCAAGATGCTCCTAGTTTGAATCTTTAGTTAGGCTATAGATGGCATCGTAGTCTTTTGGAGCTTTTCTAAATTTATTTCCCGTGTGTTTTGTTGTGATAGCTCTATGTGCGTGCTTTTACGTAAGGGGTTACAAAAGTATTGTAAGGGGTTTAACTGCATTTGTTTGGCCTATGTAGCAGCCAAAATCCATTTTCTTTCTTCACAACACCTGCTTGAATGGCATTGTTGTTCCATGGGTAGAATAAATCTCTTCTATTTACACTCCCATTTCTTTTCTGTGAGGGAGGTCGTTTTGACAATGATTGCTTGACTGCCTTTGCAACCAGTGGAGCTGAAGCATGTCAATGACCAAGATGAGCAACTCCTCTACATATATGTTCTGGATGGATGTTTCCAAATGTGTGCGCAGGAGAGAACCAGCAAACTTGCGGCAGACTCTGTATCCATGGGCATCTCACACTAAGCATCAATTTGAAGTAGGATATTATGGCTTTCGTCAACCAGTTTTTCCAAGTTCTGTTGATGTTATGGTCATCAACAGGCGGCAGTTGCTGAGGATAGTTGTCTGCTTCAATTTCAGAAGCAGATCCATGATTTTAAATTAGTGGGTACTGCATCTTTAAGCCTCTGAAATGGACATATCTAGTTGCTATTTATATTTTTAAAAAAAAGGAAGAGTTCAAAGAGTGGACGAGGAGAAGGAAGAAAAGGAGGGGGAGGGAGGGAAAATTATATAAAACTAGCGGTAATAGAACAAACCCTTCCAATCTACTCCATTACTAGGCTTGTTTGACACATGAATAAATTGCAACATAACTATGTTAGGGCCAAAACCAGACTTGATTGAGACATGAATAATGGGGTCTCTTACATGGCCTTTATGTTTTTGACAGCCCATTGTTGTCTCAATGGAGTTTTTCAGTGACACTTTTCGGTCCTCTTGTGATGACCCACCATGTCATCACGCCACGTAGGTGCCACATGGCCCATGTGGAAGGCTTACATAGGATAAAAACTAGTCCTTGTGGAAGATTCTAGAGAAATATGGAGATTTTCCATGGAAAATTATAGAATTGCATAGAAGGTCCTTGAAATATTTTAGGCATGTAGAGAGTTCTAGAGAAGGGACCTAAGTGTAAATATGTAGGGAGTTGTGTAGCAATTAATGTTTACACTTTAGCCCCTAGATGAGTAGTATAAATAGAGGGAATCCATTGTAAAATCATCAAGCAAAAATATACAAGTTCCCTCTAATAAAAATCTTTCTAGCGATTCTCTTGAGTTATTTGTACCATTCTCTTAGCGATTCCTAGTGTCTTAGGCTGACTTGGCATAGCAAGATCGTGAGCAAGGGGCTCAAGAATGTGAGCAAGTTGTCTAGTGTCGCACGTATGCTTAGTAGTAGACTGTCCCTGACAACATGGTATCAGAGCAAGGTTGTAACTAAGGGAATGGCAAACGACGGAGAATTCAACGCTGCTAACGCTTTGTCCAACGTCACTCAGGATATCGTTGGCAAGAAGGTATATAACAAAAAGAGGAATGCCGCCAATAAAAGCAACGAGGTAATGCCCGAGGTTGTGTCAAATGAAGGGCTTACATCTAAGAAACCATCTACCACAGAGGAGAGCGAAGATGCAGTAGAGGTCCTGCCCTAGGACGTCTGGCTCGGTAAGGACTGGGTTATGAAGGTTAATGCAGGAATGGACGCCGTCGATATCTTTGACCAAAGCTTGGTGAAAGTGGATGGCATTCTTGGCTTTCTTGAAGGGCATAATCTTGAAGAGATCGAGAGCATCCGAAATGACTTGGAGGAGCATACGCAGGCTGAGGTAGAGCTACGACAAACCATCACTACCTTAGAGTGCAGACTCATGGAGATGTTGAGCACTATCGATGCTATGAAGGCAAAGGTAGAAGCACTAGAGGAGCAGGTCAATGATGGCGCGGCAGAAGCAGGCAGGAATGTCGTTTTGAATAGGGAGACTAAGATCAAGGCTCCTAAGCCACCAATGTTCAAAGGGGTTCGTGATGCACAGGAGGTAGAAAGCTTTCTTTGGCACTTGGAGAACTATTTCAAGCATGGAAAAGTAAGGGACGATGAAGCTAAGATCAACACCATTGTGTTGTATCTATCTGAGACTGCCATGTTGTGGTAGAGAAGGAAAGTGGCTGATGTTAAGAAAGTTACGTGCATTATTAACACATGGGATCAGTTCAAGGCTGAGTTCAAGCGTCAGTTCTTCACAAATAATGTCTTGACAAGGCAAGATGAAAACTTAGTTGAAGCTGACAAGGAGCATACGTGACTATGTCAAGGAGTTCACCCCTTTTGCTTCAAATCCCCAACCTCACAAGTGATGACTTGTTGTTTTACTTCATGGACGGGTTGCAAAATTGGGCTAAGTAGGAGTTGCAACGTCAATGAGTCATGGATGTAGATCAAGTCATAGTGGAAGTCGAGTCTTTGATGGATTTCAGGAATGAGAAATATGACAAAGGCAGAGGCAATGAGACAAAGGATGACATTGCTAAAGATGGGGGAGACTGTGGTAAGAGCAAGGAAGTACATCAACAACACCACAAAACTCAAGATACCCAAAAGTTCGATACCAAGAATTCAATTGGTCATCAGAACTATGTCGAAAGAAAGCACAGGCCAAGAAGAAGGGATGCTACATATACAGAGGGCCACATAGCTTCAAGGATTATCCTGACTTAAAGAGTCTTAGCGTTATAGTGCGTGAGCAGAAGGAGCAGGCATAACGAGAGAGCTCGATCATAGCTCAATTGGGTGTGGTTGGACTATGTGGAGCCATCACAAAGTCAGCTAGCCATCCCAACGAGAATAGAAATCAATATGTGGACCTTACCATCAATAATAAACCTGTTCGTGCATTAGTGGACACTGGAGCTACTCATAATTTTGTGACCGAGGCAGCCGCAAAGAGACTAGAGTGGAAGCTCGCTCCAACTAACTCTCATGTCAAGACTGTGAATGTCGAGCCTCAAAATGCTCGTGGTGTAGCCAATGGTGTTGGTGTGAAATTGGGCAGCTGGAAAGGTACGACAAACTTTACCATTACAACGATGGCTATCTTTGACATTATTCTAGGGCAAGAGTTCTTCAGACACTGTCATGCTTTGATTGACCCCAACCTCCAACGTCTCTTAGTTATGGAACAAGAAGGAGTTTGCATGGTACCTATAATTCCTATGCCACACAGACATTGTCAGGCACAACTTTTGGTTATGCAACTTGTGAAGGGGCTCAAGAAGAAGGAGTCGGCGTTCTTGGAAACCACAACAAGTTTTAAGGAAGACAAAGACAAAAAGTGATTGTCATTTTCCACATCCATTAGAAGGGGCAATCGCCAGAGAAAGCCACATGGGAACGATATGAGGGCTTGTGTTTATTCAAAGATAAGATTCGAGAGTTTATACAGCAACAATGTGCCGTGGTCGTCGCAACATCAGCTGGGGAGAGTGTGATGACCCACCATGTCATCACGCTATGTAGGCACGACATGGCATAAAGTTGCCCATGTGGAAGGCTTACATAGGATAAAAACTAGTCCTTGTGGAAGATTCTAGAGAAATATGGAGATTTTCCATGGAAAACTATAGAATTGCATAGAAGGTCCTTGGAATATTCTAGGCATGTTGAGAGTTCTAGAGAAGGGACCTAAGTATAAATATGTAGGGATTTGTGTAGCAATTATTGTTTACACTTTATTCCTTAGATGAGTAGTATAAATAGAGGGGCATCCATTGTAAAATCATTAAGCAAAAATATTCAAGTTCTCTCTAATACAATTCTTTCTAGCAATTCTCTTGAGTTTTTTTCTACCATTCTCTTAGAGATTCCTAGTGTCTTAGGCTAACTTGGCACAATAAGATCATGAGCAAGTGATGCAAGGACGTGAGCAAGTTGTTAAGTGTCGCACGTGTGCTTAGTAGAAGACTAAGTCCGTGACACTCTGGTCGTAGGAATTGTGTCTGGTAGCAAGTCTTATTTTACTGTTTAATGTCGCGTTCTTAGTCTTCAACTAGACACACATACGACACTTGACAATTCGCTCACATTCTTGCACCACTTGCTCACGCTTTTGTTATGCTAAGTAAGCCTAAGACACTAGGAATCGCTAAGAGAATGGAAGAAAGAACACAAGAGAATTGTCAGGAAGATTTGTATTAGATAGAACTTGAATGTTTTGGCTTGATGATTTTACAAATGGGCGCCCCTCTATTTATACTACTCTTCTAGAGGCTAAAGTGTAAATATAATTTATATACAAGTCCATATTCTAGAATTCTCTATACAACTAGAATGTTTCAAGAACCTTCCATGCAGTTCCATAGAATTCTAAGGTCTTCTAGTGAATTCATGTTCCACCAAGGACTAGTCTCCTTCTCATGTATGCCTTCCACATGAATAACTTTTTGCCACACGGCACCTAAGTGGCGTGATGACGTGGTGGATTATCACATTAAGCTGCATTCAGGTTTTTCAAACTACAGTCAATAATCAGAAAAGTGTCATTGAGAACCATTCTGATATAAGAGAGGTTACTTCTAACCAAACAGATATACCAGCTAAAAAAGTGGCAAGGATATGATTGAAGCTTATATTAACAACAGACCAGACTTGTCAATTTGCATGTTTTGTGGTGTTCTATTTTTTCTTCTCCCCAGTATGACAAGAACTTTTTTTTTTTGTACAAGAACAATGTTAAGATGGATTGGGGTTTGGCTAAGTCTGGTTCGTCTTTGTAAGAAACCGGTCTAGTCTTTTATCCTTCTTTTCCTTTAGTTTTTTTTAGCCAAATGATATATTTGGGTCACATATCCTATGATTTCCGTCTTTACCATTCTTGCTGCAACTTTGTTGGTTGCATTTGTTCAGTCATTCAAGCATTATATGATTGAACTTTACGTAAATGCTTGAAATTTCTACTATATATAAACGTGGAAGGAGTAATAACATTCAACCTCTCATATCTCTACACCTAAGAAGGGCTAACATTGTCACGACTCAAATGGCCGGATCGTGAGGGCACCTACTCCAATCCACCTAGATAGGAGAACTCCTTAAATCCAAAATGCGTAAGTCTTTGATTTTACATTAACCAACTTACTACATGATTCAATCAACAATGAGGAAATAAACTAACCTAGGATCTAGTCTAAACAGGTACAAGAGCCACTATAAAGGGAAGAAATAACCATGACCCAGCTTCCACCATGAATAAGTGGGAGTTGTTGGATGATCACTACCGCAACAGTCAAGAAACCAACACTGAATCCTGTAAAAGACTATACCCCGAAAAGGGTATAGCAAGAGTAGCATCAGTAACCCCGAAAAGGATATAGCAAGAGTAGCATCAGTACAAACCATACATACTGGTAAGCCTCATCAATTGACCCAAATTGGATTGCACGAATATAACACAAATATTCAAAAGAAGCATGCCTTCACTTAACACTTAGGGCTACCCCATCTTGCCCCCTTTTTAGACAAGCTCTAATTTCAAAACCCCAATTATGACACCGCACCCTTATGACCCTACCACTACCAAATACTAAGTCTGTCTCTACACCGGAGATTACCTTGGCTGGAAAGACAACCATGACAGGAAAACCTCAGCCCAAACCTTAATAAGATGGTAAATCGCACAGTAAAACCTGAGAAGACTTGCCCGAACATGTAACCTGTCCTTCGACCCAAAAGGCTAGGTCTAGATTCCTCCTTTAACCCACACCCGACCTTCTCCCTATCCTGCTAGCATAAGACTCCTTACCCCAACCCCCACCTACTTGGTCATTCCGCTACTCGATGCACTAACAAGTTCAGACACTTACCACGGTGGAAAATATACTATGCATCGAATACCCGCTATGTAAGATACAACACGACAAGTTGACCATGCTTACACATTATACATTCAGCACATAATTGCAAATGACATCAAAGAGGCAACATCAACAAGTCCGCACATACCACTAATTCAAGATAAGCTACACGGACCATCACAACAGATAGTTGGCTAAATCAAACCATAACCAAGTCAAAACGACATTCCAATACAATATAGAAATCCATTTCATAAATACCAGTTGAAAGATCATATTTAATTCTAAGATCGATGTCAACATGCCAAGACTCCAAGATGCACATTCCCAAATGTATGACCTATATCGGACCATGCAAAGATCCCAAACATAACCACATATAAATGTAGGCCCCGATCCACTAAGGGAACCGTCAAACTCATCTGAACCTCGTACATACACGTTATGGGTGATGCATCCACCCTCTAGACATGACCTGCAGGGGACAATTACCGTCCATGTACTAAAACTCCATACATAAATGTCTGTCAACCTTGTTTCACCAATATCTCGTGGAAACGTTCCCAATACCGAAACACTTCACATGTCTACAATAAAGATAGGTAAATTATAAACAAGTAAAGTAATTCATTGACCACCAAACAACATGCATCAACTGATCACACTTCAAGTAATAACATACACACGTAATTACAAGTGGGATTAAACCATAAACCATCCCCCACTCTCCCAGTCAGGACTTTAGTCATAGCACACCCAACCGCTACCCCTAATACCCTCTCAAGGCTTCTACCTTAGAGTCTCCGGGTATTCTTCCTATCACCCTAAATGTAGTAAATAGTCACTCTAAGGATAAATATACAACCATAAATCATTCAACTATAATACATACGTAATATAAACATGATAAGGTGCACAACCAGCCCAAGTAATGCTTTCGCCGACCCTTAGCCAATGTTAACCATCCCGACGTCGTGCCCGAAGGCCTAAACATGGAATCTCCCATCCACCTATGTTATAATCATACTCCTAACCCGAGTCAAGCTACTCAATTTAAACCTTAGCTTACCTGGATGTCATCCAGTTGAAGGAAGGACGAACCAACTGAAATCCTAGCCTGTAGACGATCCCACGAACGCGTTGACCCTCGAAAATCCATGGGTTTGCACCCATACAAACCCTTTCCTCCTCCTTCTATGGCTTTAAGGCTTGGGAGGCAGAGGCGGATCCAGGATTTCAAACTTGTGGGTTCCCAATAAAATAAATTAATACGCAAAAATAAAAATATGAGTAATCAAATTTTTTATATATATTTAAAAAGCAACAACTCCTTAAGCACGAAATATTTAAAAAAACACTATCATTATAATTGTACTCGACGAGTTGCCATGTTTTGAAAACGATCAATGATTGCCTCATTAGGTACATTTTCAAAGACCTCATCCTCTGTATAACAAACTAAACAATCATTGAAAAATTCATCACCAATTCTACTACGCAGGTCATTCTTAATAAACTTCATCGAAGAGAAAGCTCTTTCCACCGTTGCAGTCGCGACAGGCAATATCAAACTCAACTTCACAAGCAAATAAACAAGTCTCCAAGTCTTGTGCAAATTTGTTTTAACTAATGTCTCTGAAAGATCTCCAAGTCTTTTCAAGTTAGAGAAACTACTATCCCCTTCTCGCACATAGTCAATATAATTGTCAAGCTCAAAACTAAGATCCTCAAGCATGGAAGCACTAAACTCATCCTGATAATAAGTAGCAAGTTTCATAATCCTATCTTTATCATAATTTACAAAAGAATTATCTGGACTCAAACTAGCCATACCAAGAAGTAGATCAGTATTCACTTCATCAAAACGATTGTTAAGCTCTGCAAGTTGCAAATCAATAACAGCATTAAAACTTCTATACGTAAATAATGAGAATATGTGACACTTGAACTCTTACGCTTTGATTTTCCAAGAGTATAATTCTTATCCATTTCGGGGATCACCATACCATGCTTAGCACAAAATGAAGAAACATCTTTTATCAAAAAATCCCATTTAGAATCTCTCATAGATTGCAATTGTCTCTTTGTGAAACCAACAAGGTTCATAGCACTAACGATATCTTGATCTTTTCTTTGCAAAGCCATATTCAAATCATGTGTGATTGCCAGCACTTTCAACGTCAAATGCAATGTATACACAAACTCATAAGATCTTATGTCATCTACTAAACTTTTTGCCAATGACTTCTCTTGATAATTTGAACCCTCTTTAGCAAGAACTCCTAGTACATGAATAATTGAGGAGAATAAATTAATAAAGTTACGCACTGTCTTAAAATGAGAACTCCAACGAGTATCTCCTGCCCTTTGAAGTCCAAGTTCTTGATTCAATTCACTCCCCGTATGAACTTCACCGAGCATTAGTAATTCCTCTAATTTTTCTGCTTGATCATCTATAAGCATCTCCCTGCGCTTAAAAGAACCTCCAACAACATTCAAAGCATTAGCAAGAATATCAAAAAAATGATCTACCTCATGATGCTTCTTTGCAACAGCTACAAGAGTCAGTTGCAATTGATGAGCAAAACAATGTATGCAATAGGCCGAAGGAGTATCTTTCATAATCAAAGTTTTAAGACCATTGAGTTCTCCCTGCATGTTACTAGCTCCATCATAACCTTGCCCCCGAATTTGAGAAGAACTCAAATTATGCTCTAAAAGCAAAGAATATATTGCATCTTTTAATGACCGTGCAGATGTATCTTTAACATGAACAACACTAAGAAATCGCTCAATAAGTTTACCCTCTTTGTTGACATACCGCAGAACAAGGGCCATTTGTTCTTTAAGAGAGACATCCTTAGACTCATCAACCAATATTCCAAAGTAATCTCCATTTAATTCTTCAACAATTGCTTTCAATGTTTCTTTAGCACAACAATTCACAATGTCTTTTTGAATACTTGGACAAATCATGATATCATTTTGTGGAGCATTTTCTAACACAACATTTTTCACATCTTCCTTCTTATCCGCATACCACTTTAAGAGATCTAAAAAGTTTCCTCTTCTTGTAGAAGTTTCACTCTCATCATGACCTCGAAAAGGCAATCCTTCTTTTAAAAGATATCTTGCAACATCAATCGAAGCATTCAAACGAACCCGATATTCACTTTTAGTTTTCTCGGATTGCTTGTCAAAAGAAGTTAGAATAGATTGTGCTTGATTATTTAAATCTAACATCATCTTGAAACACCGATTGTGAACACTATTTACTTCACCCACATGTTTATTAAGTCGCTCTATCCCTTTATTCCAATTTCTAAAACCATCGATTGTGAAATAATCGCCGACTTTTTTTCCATATCCACCAATCTCGTTTTTAAACAAGTAACAACATAAGCAAAAAGCTGCATATTTTTCAATACTATACTCTAACCATCCCGAATATGAAGTATCAAACCAATCAGGATTAAAATGACGCGGTTTTCCACCAAAATCTGTTATTGGAAAAACAAAAAGCTCACCAGGTTTGCAGGGGCCCTTTCGAATGTAGTATCTCCTTACTCTATCACGTTGATGAGGAAGATATTCTGAAATTTGTTTTCTTTTAGCAGGATCTGATTCAAGTGGACCCAAGTTCAATATTTTATCTTTATCTTATGGCCGAGAAGGATTGACATTTACAGGAATTTGGGAATGTGAAGAATTTTGTGAACGAGAATCTGAAGTGATTTGAGGCTTGAAAAAATTTGTAATCATCTCGATATAACTTCACAAGTTCAACCTATTTAAATACAAAATATTAATGTAACTAATTACAAACTACAACTAAATATTGATAATTAACAAATTAAACATATTAGAAAAACAAAAAATAAACACAAATATATGAGAGAAAAACAAACAAAAGTAGAATAAGAGATTTTGGGAGAAGTACTTACGTGGATGGGGTAGCGCCAAAGTGAATGATAATTGAAAATTAGAAAGAGAATCAAAACAAGTTTCTAACCCTAAGGAAGAAAACGAGTTTTCTGTTCATGTGTTGGGTAATGACTTATGCTTTTAGAACCAAAAAAAAAATAAAGGGTTTTTACTTAAACAAAAAAAAAAAAAAAAGAAAGAGAAAACTGTGTGGTTGGAATTAAAAAAGGATTGAATTTATCTTAAAGGAATAGTCAACGTTGTTAGAATTAAAAGAAGGATTTTTAGTTGTTTTAAAAAGAAGCTTAAAAATGGAAAGAACTTTTACCTTTTTAAAAGCTTATAAGCATTGAATGGAAAAAAAATGACGCGCCTGTTGGGAGTCGAACTCGCGTACAGCAATAGCAAGAAACTTGGGGGTTCCTTTCTTTCCATTGAGCCAACTCCCAATTTGGTTATGGGTTCCCCTCTGTTACTTCTTATACTCTTAAAAGAAAAATCCATATAATTATAAGGTTTACAGTAGCGGGTGTGGGTTCCCGGGAACCCACACCCGCTACTGTAGATCCGCCCCTGTTGGGAGGTAATGTTTAGGGTTTTTGGGAAGCCTCCCACGCTTCTATGTCAGTTAATGAGGAGAAGGAAATAAAATCTGTCTTTTACCCTATGTTGGTCGCGTCACACCGCTATAGCGGTCGGTGTACCGCTATAGCAGAATGACATCAGCTGGGCCCCCAACAGTTTTTAAGTCCCCACATTTAAAAATTTGTGGCCCCGTGTACGTTTTCGAATATCATTTCGATAATTTTCGGACCCGTACTAACCCCGAGGTGATTTCCAATAACGACGGATTAGGCCGTTACAAACATCCAACCAGTAATATTTCTACACCTCTTTCACCAATTGGGCATATATTTGTACCAAAAGGAGTAGCTATTGGATATTTCGTAATTGTTTAGTTTGAATGTTGTAGTACTTCATGTTGTTGATTTTGTACCATTTCCAAATTGGACAAAAAGTCAGATCTCTTTTATATATTTCCTCCCTTTTATCTCTATATAATTTGATTGAAGTGTAGGCCCCACTTCATACGTGCCACATACAGTACGTGCTAATCACTCCACTCATAGCTGAGTGGGCCTACATGAAACTTCATTTTACATGTACTTTATTTTTAACGTCTAATCCTCTTGTCTATTATTTTATATACTCCCTCTGTCCCAATTTATATGACACACTTTTCTTTTTAGTCAGTCCCAAAAAGAATGACACATTTCTATATTTGGTAAAAATTTAACTTTAAAATACCCACTTTACCCTTAATGAAATGATTTACAACCACACAAATATCTATAACTCATTTTAGACCACAAGTTTCAAAAGTCTTCCTTTATTTCTTAAACTCCGTGCCAAGTCAAAGTACATCACATAAATTGGGACGGAGGGAGTATATTTTTTTGGCTATTTCAATCTATTCTATAAATATAGAAAGAAAATAAAATCTCAGCAGTTATCATTGTACCAAACGAATGATAAATTGTACCATAAAAATGTGGGGCCATTAACAATTTAAAATATTGAATAATTTGTACCAAATAAATTGCGACAAAAATAGTAACATCAATTATGTGAATATCAGATAAAAAACTATAAATCAACAACTTAAAATATCTAAGAAAAAAACATATAAAAAATGTAGTTGACTCAACATTTCATATGTGCAACATAAATTGGGACAAAGAGAGTGTGACATATGTATCAAAACTACGTAAAAAATTATAAATCACAATAATTAACAATTTAAAATGTTTTTAATACATATAAAAATTTGGTTCGAAGGGAAGGGGAGCCTTTTATAAAAATTTGGTTTGATCCAAATTCCATCTGTCACATAAATTGAGATACGAAAAGTAATAAACGCAAGGGCTCCTGTATCTAGCTCATATATAAATGGCTAGAGTTGAGTGATATTTCTGAAATTCAATAACAAAGTAATCTTTATTTTAATACCTAAGATTCATGCCAATCTAGATCCAATTTTACACAACTTTCCTCCAAGTTATTGCTCCGCCATGAGAACTTTGGTTGTTCATAGTTACACTTTTACAAAGGTTACTTCTGCTTCTCTATAGACGTAAGAGTTTTAAGAGTGACTTTATGGTGGAATAAAAGAAATGGTTGATAGCGTGCCCACAAATATGCATGAGAACTAACATATTTACTGAAAAACGAAGATTAATAGAAACAAATGTGATGCGAACAATAGTGCAAGTATACATGCCTTGCACAAAGAATATGTCAAACTTAGTACGCATATGTCGAAAATTGAGTCTGAAGTAACTAGACTTACAAAATTTTATGAACTTATGCCATCACTTAAATTGGGGCTACAAAATCGGCATCTGCAATTGCCCTCACCTGGTCAGTGGCAAACTAACTCATCTTGCACTAATTGCAAGTTAAATTGCATTCTTAACGTGCATATAATGGAAAGGTGGTACACAAACTTGAGTGTTCAACCATTTTTATCATAAATGGTGAAAGTGGCCTTCATGTTGCAAACATGAATTGGTCTTCTACACATCCTAAACTAGAAAAATATGGTGTATGGCATCCATTGTAAAACAGATGGCCCATTTTTCCTTCTGTATGTTAGAGTAGCCTTTAAGGCTTCAATGAACAGTAAACCTGGTATTCCAGGCGATCAGAGATGTAAGGATCAAATTACAGGAAGCAAGGCACAGCTTCTTAAGCATGCATGTTGAAACAATCAGAAACGTCAACCAGGAATTACAGGCTGTTTGATCGTGCAATTTCCCGCAACACTAATGCTCAATCTATCTGCCAATCCCTGTCTCGTGCATGCAAGCAGATCAATGAATAGTATCTGGACACCTTTTTTACTCTATCAACAAAACTGTCAATTCGACCACCAGCAAGGTTGCAACCCTAATACAACTGTGCACATCATAATGCGCAAGCTACACCACCTCCAACTCATGCATTTCTTTCCCTGGTGGTGAATATGCAACAATCAATCAGAATGATGGTAAAAGCTACAAAATCTATTTATCCTAGAAAACTGCTTCATCTATTTGAAGGAGCCACAGTCATCTTTGGTGCAAATTCAAGCTTAGGCAGCACTTTGGATACCACCTTTTGCAGGGAGACACGGTTCACCTGACTGTTACCATTTACAACCATTTTTGACAGTACAGTTACATCTTGGGAGTTCACATTATCATTCAGTACTTCATCCCAAAACTTGTCATCCTCATTCAAATTTGATTCCTTCAATAGTTCCCGAACCTTCCCCAAACTGGCAACATTTCTACCAGCACCACACCCTGTAGCAGTTGCAGCACCCACCGCATTTGCAAGGGTTAATGTATAACTCAAGGGCAAATCATGTATGAAGCCAAATGCAACTGCAGCCACAAAACTATCTCCACAGCCCACAGTGTCTATAATATTGACCTGTTACAAACAATGGGCAGACACAGGGCATGTATCAGAGAGGACATTTATAATCAAATTTATGAAAGATGCACTTCATTGAAACTGTACGATTCCTACTTACTCCGAGAAGAAAGAGAAAGAGGGAGGAGGAGGAGGAGGGGAGGGGGGAATTACAGAACCACAAGCCCCAGGGCTTTGGTCTAGTGGTAAGAGCACAACATGTGATGTGTAGGTTAGACACATGTCACAGGTTCCAACCCTGCTTCAAACAAAAGCCTGGCACGTAAGTAAAGGACAAAGGGGTGGGTCTATTATCAATTGAGTTTCTAACTGTGCGCCACCGGCATCAGAGATTTCTCGGTTATTAGAAGTAAAAATATTAGGGAACTGTACGGTTACTACATTTACTGGGAAGACTGGGGATGAAGGTGGGCAATTATTTTAGAAACCATGACATATATTAAGTAGGCGTTTGGCCATAGATTCCAAATATTTTTCACTTCATTTGGAATTTATGGAGTTGGAGTTGGAGTTGAAGACGGAGTTGTGTTTGGTTATACTTTCTGCAAATAATGTTTTTGATAAAGTACTTTCTGCAAATAATTTTCATGCTTCAATGTACTTAAATACAACTTCCAAAGTGAAAAGTGAGTTGGCAAAGAAGTTAGAAGCTATTTTCCAAATTTGAAATTCAACTTCAAGTTGAAGTTGGAATTTTCATGCCCCTAACAGTGGTTTCAAATAAAGTGAGAAATTACTCCGGAAATATGTGAATTTTATGGCCAAACGGGTCAAGCTGCTTCAATTTTCTTAAACATTCCCAAATGTTGTGCGGTCATAAATCAACTGCCCGCCCTCCATATGGGGGTTCTATGAAGAAAGAGAGCCCAAATTAAAACATAAATGCCTTGGGGATAAGCTTAACTAATGGGGAAAAAACAAGTAACCTTTTGTTAATATGATGAATTGAGTACTTTTTTACAAGAACAATATTTCCAATCAGCCACGGAAATTGATACCTTGAAAGCAGGTGCACAAGTTATGCTCGACTTGGTTATTAAAATTGAACCCTTCGGACCCATCTTAACAATTAGCCACTTAGTACAAACTCCGTTATTGAGCAGCTCCTGGCCCGCTAAAATTGGGTCATTGATACCAGTTAAAGATGCAGCCTGGAGAAGGCATTGTGATTCAGATAAGTAACATACATAAAAGTGTGGAAAAAGGGAAAGGAGGAGGGACATCTTCAATGCACTAGAAGCACTTATTACAGTAAAACCGTCCACTGATCTACAGGAAAGGAAAACATCATAATTTCAGCAACATGACCAGAATATACAAAGTATAAATTCAGCAAAGATAACCACTATGCTACATTATGATATAGCACAACAAGGGAAAAGCCAACAAATCAGCTCAAATATCATGTTACAGTTACTCGAGAGGTCAACTTTACAACTACAGCAAACCATAGTAGGTATAATGCTACATTCATGGCTCAACCAACCCAGACCCTATCAAGATGGAACCCTTTTCACCTTCTTTTCTTTCTCCCACACTTCACTCTGTTTCTTCTCCGACTTATTAACCAAAAAATGTACATGAAAGCGGAAAGGGGTAGTGGCGCTGCAAGTAAGGAAATAGGTCAGTATAGGATCTAGAATTTCACGAAGATGGGTACACTGCTATGGGGCAAAATTTGTCCTCACACGGTGTTATAGAATAAATTATATTAATTTACCATAAATAAGTGATAAATTAAGGTAAAGTATGTATTAATTAACTATGATTTGGTTATAATAGTTATATGAAGACATGTGTCGTATACTCAATAATTAAAGTAGGTATTTACATAGGTCATAATTGGAAATTGAAAACAAATGAAAGAAAAAAAAAGAGAAAAGAAGAGCCACAGGAACAGAATAAGTGGATTTCAATTCCTTCTCCTTTGGGAAACAAAGTAGTTACCCAACCAGTGGACCTCTCAAATTAAACCATGGGGCCCAGAAAATGAATTACAAATGTTATGAGAATTATGTATACATACCTAATTTAAAGGGATGACCATCGGTTCAAGTGAACCAAAGTTTACCCTTAAGATCCACCACTGAAATAGGTGGTACATAGTGGTGCTTTTTAAGTAATTGTGCTTGTTTGCTTTGAGTTTTTCCCACTTTCAACAATCTATCTCCTAATTTCTGGTACCATTAATGGTGCTTATCAAGTAATTGAGCATTGTTTGGGTTGAAATCAAGAGAATAAGTACAGTTATAATTTAGAGTATATCTAGGTCAAAGATATGGAGTATTCCAAATGGTTATGTTAACCTAGGAATTTTGGCATTTAGGAAAAGTTTTCTTAGCCTATACCTTTTTTATTTAGCAAACTTACCTCGGTCTACACTTTCCTTATTTCATGTTAGCTAATCTCTCGTAAAAGGAATATTTTTATCACAATCAATTCAAGACAGGCTCTCTCTTTTTTCATAGTATCACAGTCTCTACAAGGTTAATAGAGAATTAGGCACCTTCAGCTTGCAAGAATGTGTTGTACACCATTGGCTGGACCAAAGTTCTCATTCTTTTTATAAGTTAACTGTTACTGTTTCTTTTGATGATTGTTCTAGCAGAAGACATCCGCAAAACTTCATTTATTTGAAAAAGAAAACTGGTAACTGAAGAAGACATTCACAAAACTATTCAGCTTCTCTTTCTCCATGATACAGGAAGTGGGTATTGAGGCTGTCCTTTCAACATTAAAATTTCCGGTCACTGTCCAGCAAAAGTCTTCTTTTCTTTTTCTTTACAGTATCAGATCTGAGTATCAAGTCCATCATCCAAAATTGGGTTTCTGCGATTGTTACAATAACTTTTTCATTACTCTCAGCTGCCAATTCAAGGAATGCTGATGATACCATGGAGCTTCGCAACCCCGTACCTCTTTTGGGTGTTTGAAAATAGATTCCTCTCCTTGAACCAATTGAAAAAAGATAGATTCCATTCTTTTAATCCTGCTAAAAGAACTTCTGTTGTGCAATTTACCTGTGGCTTAGAGAATATCAGCTCCTCTTTGTTTTGGTGGCTCAATTCTAGAGACACTATTTTCAATAGTACAATCAGATCACTGTTCCTTAAATACTAACTTCCTCTGACATACTCTACTTGACTTCCAAGTTTTAGTTAGCAAACTTAGAATTGTTTCAGCACCCGGAGTTTGACTGTGAGTGTTGAAAGTAGAGAAAATCAATATCATTATATGCTAAGAGCACATATAGGTCTCGACAATATGGAATATTCTTAATGGTTACGTCAAAATCAGGAATTTCGGTAATTAGGAAAGTTCCCTAAGACTATACTTTTCTTGTTTAGGAAACTTAGTCTAAATTTTACTTATTTCATGTAACCTAAACTCCTGTAAGGAGCTCCTATATATGTTATACACAATCCATTCAATACAAGCTTTCTGTTTTCTTTCACAGTTTGCTTTCCTACTTTCCCCACTTTCAACAATCTATTGGTTAACTTCTGCTAGTCACACACTAACATCATAGCTAGACTTCTGTTGCAGCAAATCAGTATTTTACGACCTGAGTTTCTCAATGAGAAAACCAAGGAAATAACGATGGAAGCTGCAGAGTTGATCATATCTTAACTCTTAAATTGCATTGTTTATGCCACCAGGAGACAAAACCACCAAATAAATCAAGAATTTACTAATTATTTAATTGTTTTATCTCTCAATTAATATTTTTTCTTTTATCTTTTTTGGTGAGTGGGTGAGTGGAGAGGAAGCTGGTGATTCTTCAGATAAAGACAATTATAAAAAAATTGATAAATTTTATGAATGACATTAGGGGGGGGGCGTTGATTGCTGGTTAGGAGGGGAGTTATTTATGTATTAAAACTAGCATAGCTAATACCATAAATGTTGCTTTGTATATAATTCAACACACAAAATATGGTGTTTAGTTATCATTTGTTAATTCCACATAAATAAAACATGTACAAGTTATGATTCAATTTATGTAATATTTTATGCGGGGATAGAAGATGGAATAACTAATACATGGATAAAACAACTGAAATGAAAATTTGACCCTCTATCACTCCATACTTGGTCTAATGGCTTTGATTGAAGTACTTTCTTGTGCCAACTATATACCTCGTCTTGCCTCATTTTTAAATATCAAACATTTTATCATGCATTGTAAATAGATATTTTATTTTAAAAATTATATGATGTACTCTATAATAATTTCTAATACAACAAATCAATTACCAAAGAAACAATTCATGCATAGTAATCATTACTTATTCCTACATAACTAAACCCTGCACAACTAATTCTTGTATAACTAATCCTTGCATTACGAATACATGCACAACTCTAACAAGCAACCAAACGACCCCTTCATGTAGTTTCCATAAAATGATCAAACACACAATTCAATCAATTTCCCAGTGATTAATTCTTTAGTTTTTCTTTGTTTTTTAATGTTTAAATTAATTTTCGTTTATATAGCCATAGTAGCCTGAAAGAGAATGCCATATACCAGTTCTGCGCTTGCACCCCCAGTATAGAAACCCTTGTGCGCTTCACGCCCTATCATAAGTATCCTTTAATTTTTCACAGTTTGTCCCTTAAGCTTTTATTTTGCAATTTTTCACAGTTTGCTCCTTAAGCTTTTTATTTCTTGAAAAACAAAGAATGCTCCATGCAATTGTAAATATTTGACATGGAGAAATGGAAATATCACCGTGAATATTTGCAAATGTTGTTGTTCCAAAGCAAGCTTTTAGGATGATAAGGAAAATATTGCTAGAGTGAATATGGATTAGGTACATGGATTACTCAGGGCTGGAAAAGGTATTACTGGCGAATTCTATAAGCAGCTATTATGTGACCAATCATCCAGAGTGACATGGGATAGACTCATGTTTAGAAACGATACCAGGCCTAAGGCTAGATTTACTATGTGGCTCTAGGTGCAACAGAGGCTCTTAACCACAGATAGACTTACAAAATGGGGCTTAATGGTGGATACTAAATGTGTATTGTGCCAGAATCAATGATGAAATAGTTGATCATCTGTCCAGACAAAGTGAATTTGCACAAAGACTTTGGAACAGGTTGATGGTGTTGATTCAGAGACAAGACCATGCTGCTACTGGATGGGACCAACACATTCACAATATCATTGCCAGAGCTAAAAGCAAGACACAAGCAGCATAAAATTTTAAACTAGTGTATGCTGAATTTGTACATGGATTATGGATAGAAAGGAACTAAAGAGTTTTTGAGAAGAAAAGTAGAAGCTAGGAGAGTATATCAAGAGAGATTGCAAAAGTTTGTAATGTTAGAGCATCTCCTAGAATTCAAACTGCTATACATGGATTCAGATTTTTTATTATAGAACTGTGTTAAGGTTGGTTTTGCTTAAGATAACAGGCTGAGTTTAGCCTAGTTATGGATCTTGTAAATAGTTCACTTGGTGATTAATACAAAAGTTTAGTTACATAAAAGAATATATATATCACCGTGTACCATTTTTCCCCCCTAACCTGTTAGAACCTGTGTCATGCGTCTTTTGTCTTTGTTCCCCCCATTTGTCTCTCCAACAAAGCAAGGAAAAAAAGTCAGTGATGATTTAGGTCTATATGCAATAAAACTAGCTTTTACACATAGCATTCCCATTGTCAAATGTTCACCCTAGGATCAAACACTAGCACTTCTGACTTTCAAGAATATCAAAGATGGAATCAGATAAATTGTAAAAAATATAATAATAACAGAGGATATGATGCAAAAGAGAGTTACAGAAAGCCTCAAATGCAAAAAACTCCATAGCTTGGAGCACATATAACTTTCTTGAAATGACTTATTTATACCATAAACTTCAGCAGTCTCTGAGCTGCATCGCATTTTGCCAATAAACTGAAACTTCAACCAGTATTTCCAGATTCCAGTATATAACAGAACTTAGCCTAATATCACATGTTCAATGAGATACTTTTTAGCTACCAGAAGATCTCTTTTAAATGGATTATTTAAAACATTAAAGTGCACACAGATAAACTGGTTATGTTTGAGATCTTCACAAAATTGGGTTGTATCTTTTTTAGCCACAAATTGAGATGTTGTATAGCAGAAGGCACAAGAATGACTAAGAAATTTTGCAAAGTATGAAATACAAACCTCCTCGGAAGTCAGTAGAAGCACTTCACTCATTCTCAACAACTTGCCAATTGCTCTTTGTTCTTCAGGTCTTCCTGCGATAAGACTCTTACCTCGTGGTCCAGGGTCAAAAAAGATAGATGTCCCAGATTCAACAGCACACTCAAGAGCAGATTCAAGAAGGCTCGGGGAGAGCTCGTCAAAGTCATAACCATTGCAAAAGAGGATCTTTGATTTTCTAATAGCCAACTTTACTTCAGTAGGTAGTCTGCTCATCCAACTGAAAGCAGGATCTGCACTAAAATCTGCAGGACTGGAAGACATTAACGTCTTAAAGGTTAGACTATGATCCTTTCTTTACCTTATCTTATAAAATAAAGACTGTGATACTTTCTGCGCGCAACATAAAGTGGACCAAACAATGAGCAAGAAACTATACACCAAATGAGAGGGTGAAAAAGAATTAAAGGAAAACAAAAAGGGGATAAAGCAAGATAAAAGGACCTGCAAAAACCATGTCTCTGCAAAGGGTCCACTAACACCCAGCACAATAGTGTTTCATTGTTAGAACTTGAATAATTAAGTGCTTCACTTTGCTCATTCATCCCAACTATACTAATACCCTCATTACTTAGCACATCAATAAGGAAGCGTCCGTAAATCTCATCGCCTACATGACCAATGGAGATGCAGTGAAGACCAAGCCTTGCTGCTGCTATAGCCACATTGCAGTTTCCACCTGCCTCCCAGTACCGCTGAAACACGGTCAAATAATCAAAATATCACTTTACTTGGATACAACGAAGAGGAAATAATATAAAAGAATGATGCCAGGGTGTTAATACCACGCATCTTCAGCATCACTATACTGGTGTGTAGATAATTCTTCAATATTTCTACATTCCAATTTAACTGAAGCTGCCTAGAAACCATATGTAGGCCTAAATATCAAGAGCTAGTGAGTTGTGAATAAGTTATTACCCTATTACATTCCAAAATTCTGCTATTGCAACTGAAGATAACGTGTGGCTTTCAAAGATGATGGCATCCAAGCATTTAAACCACACATTTTATTTTGTTAAAATAGTGGATCGAACCCAAAATGTGGCACATAGACTTTTGTTTTATGACAGTGGTGTTGTCAGCTTGCGCACACCTCAACTATTCCATCAAGTACGTGGTATCTCCCACTAACACAGGTACCAGTAACTCTGCCCACCAATGAGAAGGAATCATCCATTTTTATTTTTTTTTGCTGGAATTTGAAAATAGTTGATTTTGAACCTGAGAATTAATGGTTACTTTCCCACTTCAATGACCACTAGGCCACATCAAAGGGAGAAAAATGTGGTGCATAGACTTATAGCATGTTTGGCCAAACTTCTAAAATTAGATTCTTTTTTTTGTTGATAATGGTAACTTTGGAAATCAGATTATTTTGGAAAGTGATTTTTTCAGGAAGTGTTTTTCAAAAAAAAAAAAGGACGTTTAGGTGAGAAGCAGTTTGCATTTGGCCCATCAATTAAAAAGACGCTTTTGAGCCGCAATTAGGTTTGGCTAAGCTTTTAAAAAGTGTTTCTAAGTGTTATTTTCTCAAAAGTGCTTTTGGAGAAAAACTAGTTTTTTACCTACTGAAAACAGCTTCTACTACTCCCAAAATGCACTTTTTTTCTCCAAAAAGTTTGGCCAAACACCTCATTTTGGCCAAGCATGCTATTAATCAACTAGTTAGTTCATTTAAGATGCAAAGGAGCTCAACCATATCCGAGCCAAATTTTCTATAGATGACTAATTAAAGCTTTTGATGCTCTAATAGCTAGTGCTTCATGACTTAATAGCGTCACTGTGGACTACAAAGTTTGGTTGTGGACAGTATTAACGGTGGTTATTCTGCCTATAAAATGAGACTGAAGGAGCACTTGGTTTCGGCACTAGCACCAATAAATTTGCAAACCCAGAAATTACTTTCTGTATAATTCAAGTTGCAAAACCAAAAAGCAACACGAATAAATAACCTGAATAAGAAAAAAATTGAAAAAAATGGTTTCTGCACTAGCACCAATAAATGTGCATGACCAGCATCAGTAACAACAGGTATCAGGTAACTCTATCCACCAAAGCTAAGCTAGGAGAAATCACCTAATGTTTTTGTCTCAATGTCATGGTTCTCACCCACTTCATTGACCACTAAGCCTCACATACCTAATGTTTTTTGGGTTTAATCTAAAATTTGTTTGTAATTTCATAAAAAAGACGAACCTTATCAGGAGGGGATTTTGACAAGTGTTCCATATAGGCCTTGCGTAGATGTAAATTCTTAGGAGGCAATTGTGGTACATTAAGAACAATATCGACACATAGATTCCCAAGAGTGGCAATATCAAAATCTTTCACAGCAGCAGCAGCAGCGATACTTGTAAATTTCGTTGAGCCATTGTTATGGCCACGGAGTTTAGGGATGGGAATTTCAATGCCTCGACAATTGAGAATGGAACAACCAAGTTTGCTGTATCTGTGTGGGGGGATTATGAAGCTAGGGTTTTGGAAAATGGGAGGATTGGGAGAGAATAATAAGGCATTGTGGTGGTGGTGGTGGTGGTGGTGGGTTGGAGCAGAATTGGATATGGTGGCGTGATGATGCATTCAGGTACTCTATGCACAAATAATCCAAGGCAAAAATAGGCTAATGAAAAAGTGTAGAGTGCAAGGCAGGCAAATCAATATGGCAAAAATGGAAATGGAATGGGGATTGGATAATGGATTTTTATTTTCTATTTTATAGAAGAAGGCAAAAATGAAAAATAAGTACACGTACAAGAAAAAGAAAGAGGAGAAAAAGCACTACGAAATGGAGTAATAAAATACGCACGAGACTCCAGTATGCTAAATAAATCAAATTATTTTAATAACATGATTGGTCAAACTTTTAAAATTAGATTATTTTGAGAATTATTTATTCAAAAGAGCATTTTTATGAAAAGCAGTTTTGTTCGATCAATAAATTTAAAAAGCACTTTTGTGCAGCTATTAGTGTTTGGTTAAACTTTTTAAAAGTAATTTTAAGTGTTTTTTCAAAAATGTTCTTCAAATAAATGCTTTTAGGAAGAAGATATTTTTTTAGCTTATGAAAAATAGTGATGACAAAAATGGTGATTATGATATTTAGAACCCGTTTGACCATGTGAGATGAAATCATGATTTGAAATTATGATTTGAAATCATGATATGAAATCATATGAAATGAAATTGAATATTTGTTTGGACATACAATTTGGACTTTTTTAGGTTAGTATATTTTCTCATAAATATAAAAACCTCATAAGTTGTGAAAATTATCAAAATTGTTTCAATTTTTTATACAAATTTACCAAATAAGTAAAAGCTCATAATAAAAATATAATACAAAGGTATTCTAAAAAAAAATACATCATTTATTGATCAAATTTTATTTCAATAAAAAAGTAACATTGAACATGAGTTGTAGCTACTCCCTCTGTTCCTATATACTTGTCATGCTTACTAAAAATAGATATTCCATAATACTCCCTCCGTCTCATATTAGTTGGTCATCGTACTAAAAATAGTTATCTTATATTAGTTGTCTACCTTACTAAATCAAGAAAATATTAATTAAATTTTCTCATATTATCCTTGCAATTAATACTTTTTGAAAGTGTTCACACTTGTCTGTAAAGTTCCCAAGAAGTTTTTTAAGGGGTAAATTGGTAAAATTACCTTCGTATTTATGATTTTTTTTAACATGCGTGTAAAAAGAAAAATGACCAACTAATATGTGACAGAAGGAGTACTTGTTATTTTAGAAAATCAAGACATAATTAGTTGTTTGTTTTCATTTTTACCCTTAGTCATAAATATGAAGAGATATTAACATGTGCAAAATAGAAATGAGTAATAAATAAGGGTAATTTAGTCAAATTACCTTTTAATTAATATTTTATTAAGGGACGTATAAACCAAAAATGTGTCATGTATTTAGGAACGGACGGACTAAAATTATGTTATATATGAAATAAATGATTGGTAGATATAAATGGTGAGGTTTTTGTTTTTTTTTTATAAATCATATATGATATTCTTATATCATGCTTTTTGGAGAATTTGGGATTTCAGCTCATGATTTCACAAATTGCATGTCCAAACGTTGATTTCATCTTATGATTTCAAATCACGAGATGAAATCACATGTCCAAACGCCTACTTAGTCACCACCCATAATCACCATTCTAAGTCGCAACCAGCACTACTAGCCACATTTACAATCACACCATCAACCACCATTACCACAATAATTACGTGGAAAAAAAATCATGCTGAAAACAATGGAAAAGAAAAAAGTAACAACAACAAAAAATGTAATAACTAAAACAAGGAAACAACATGTAATGCTAAAATTAAAGAAATTAATAGAGATAGAACAAGAGTAATAATAACAATACATGGGAATGGAACTAGACAAATACTCAACCATCTACTATCTTTCAGCCTTAATCCTCAACTTCATATCTTCCTATCTAAAGTCATGCCTTCAGTAAGTTGCAAGTGAGTCATGTCATGTTTGATTGTCTCTCCCACGACTTCTTCTCCCTACATCTACCCCTCCTAATACCCACTATATTCAACTGTTCACACCTTCTCACTTGGGTATCTGTACATCTCTTCTTCATATGCTCGATCCCTCGCAACCTCACTTCCTTATCTTGTCCACCACACAGGTCACTCCTACTTTGTCTCGGATAACTTCATCTTGATCCTATGGCTCCTAGTACACACACACACATTCATCTCAACATCCTGATTTTCACTAGTCTCATCTTTTGAGCATGCAAGTTTTTGATCGGTCAATACACCCCTACCCCATAAAACATATATAATCAATTAGTTTGACCACCACTTTATAAAATTTATCTTTAAGGCTAGTGGCATATATCTATCGCAAAAGACACCATATATGAGTTTCTATTTCATCTACCCTTTCTAATACAATGTGTAACATCATCGTCAATCTTCTCATTTCCTTGAATTATTGACCACAAATAACTTGAAACTTCCCTTCTAGGAGATAACTTATGTATCAATTCTTACTTCTACACAAGGCCGGCTAAAGCATAAAGCTTCTAAAGCCACTGCTTTAGGCCCTCAAAACTTAGGGGCCCAAAATTTCCTAACATGTGTATATATTATATTTCTCCATTTTCTAAATAAGTGATGTTTTTAGTTTGAGTACATTTTTTTTAAATTACTTATTTTTTAAAAAATAAGGAGTGTTTTACCAACTTAATCGTAATTAAATGTCTTAAATAAAGAAGTGATTCTGTAATAGTGTAGAACTTCATGTATTAAAACAAGGATAATTTTAGAAGAATAAGATAATTCCTTCTTAAAATTTTAAAACACCACTTATTTCGAAACAAAATAAAAAGGTTAAAACACCACTTATCTAAGAACGGCGGGAGTACTCGTTTGTCTCAATTTATATGTGGAGTTCAGATTTCAAGGATTAAATGGATTATTTTTTTATAGTAATTTTCATTTTTTTAAAAAATATATTTTAAATTATAAATTATTATGACTTATTATACTTGTCAAAGTCAAAAAGTTTGAATCTCAAAAATTTAAAAATGTCATATAAATTGAGATAGAGAAAGTGATCTTAGGCTTATTTGTACTCCTAAGTGTCATTATCTATGAGATTTTAGCTTAGTTTTGAGGATGACTTGAAGTGTTTATTGAGTTGTTAAGTGTATATATGTGTATTTGTGTGTTAAAGTACATGTTCATAGTGTTTTAGATGCATTCGAAACAAGTCTAGAGGCAAAAATATCAAATAGATCTTAGATGAGGAAACTAGTGTTGCTAGTAGGGGTGGGCTTTCAGTTCTTCGGTTCGGTTTTATCAAATTTCGGTTCGGTTTTCGGTTTTGGAAAAGTGTGCACCAAACACCGAACCAAACTAGTTCGGTTCGGTTCGGTTTGGTTCGGTGTTTTTAAATCGGTTTTTCGGTGTAAAATAAAAAATAAAATGAGAACCGAATCAAAATATAAGACACTAAAAAATCTAAAACACTGTAAATAGACTATAAAGTGAGGACAACTTCAAATACATATCATTGTAGTGCTCTATTTTTCATATCACAATACGTTGGTAGTATTTGTGTAAATTTTTTTAGGAATTACCATTAGAAATTAGGAGTATATGTGTGAAATTTTTTAGAAATTACAATTAGAAATATAAGTATATTAGGAATTAAAATTAAAAATTAGAAAAATATAAAAGTAATAAGGATGGAAGGTAAATGTTGATGAGGTAATTGGGTATGGGCTTTGAGGCTTGGTCTTGAAAAGTTTTGGGCCAAACATGAGCTAAATGAAAATTTACAAAAAAAAATAAAATTTAATAAAACTTCGGTTCTTCGGTGCACCGAAGAACCGTTACCCCTAAACCGAACACCGAACCGAAGAACCGAACTACCGAAAAAAAAAAACCCGACACCGAACCGAAGAACCGAAACCGAAGAACCGAACTAATTCGGTTCGGTACAGTTTTTCGGTTCTCCGGTTTTTATGCCCACCCCTAGTTGCTAGCTTGAGCTATGCTTATTCTAGTGTACTTTTATTTGTTCTATTGTATTGTATGGACTTATGGTTGTTGTGATATGTTGTAGGAGACCAATGGAGGAGCTATGGAAGTTAAATCAAGCCTACATACAAGCCACAAGATGAAAGGGAACAAGGAACAAAAGCATGAGAAGGAATGACGCAACCCCCACACCTTGGAGGGGGTCATGCGCCACACCTCCCAAAGCATGGGAGAGGACATGTACCGCACCTACCAATTCATGTGGTAGGGTGTGTGCTGCACCATGTAGTGCACCATGCTACTGTTTTGGGTGTGTGATGACCCACGCGGCGCACCACCCCAAATCTGACCCAAAATTGATTTTTAACTTGTTTTTAAGTGGGGGCAAAGTTGTAAATGCATGGGATTCGTTTGGGGAACCTCATGGATGACCTAAAGCACTATAAAAGGAGTACTTATCCACATTTATTCACATATTTTGAAATATTTTGGAAGACACACAAATTGGAGAGCAAAGGAGATATCAAGGAGCTCAAACTAGGGTTCTTTCTTCTTTTACTTTTCATTCTTGTAGTTTGAAGTTATGAACTCTTTTATGGAGATTTTTTGTATGAATATGAGTGTCTAAACACCCTATTTCTAGGGTTTAGGCTGCAACATGATTGCTTAATTATGATTTTATAGTTGTTAAATTTGTTTATCAAGTTATGTGATTGTTCTTGCGTTCTTGTTTTACTATTCTAAAGCGTCATGAACTTTAGGATAAATTGTAGTTCCAAAATGAATTGACCATAGGAGTTGAGGGGCGTAATAAGGACCATAAGGAGTGTGGATCATGTCTTTAATTGTTATAAACTAATTGTTAAAGGATGATTTGCGGTTCGGATAAAGATATACCTAAACGCCCCACTTGGTTAAAGAAATAGGAAGATAGTTTAATGCACTCGAATTAAAGACTCACATCCCCGCTCAATGATGTAGTTGTGAGATTAATTTGGGTAGATTACTTAGAGGATGACCATTCCCAAGTTGAATATCAACCCCGTAGATCAACAATCACGATAAGCACTAACACTGACTAGAAACCATAGTTATTCATGAATGTGAAGTAATTGCCTCAACCCTAGAACTCTCCATATATTGTTTACAATCTAAATTTCATATTGTCATTATTTCTAGTATTTAGTTTCTAAAACTCAAAAATCTTGTTGGTTACAATAGGCATTTGTTTAACTTTAACAGTAACACTGTAATTGAATCGTCTGCTAATCATCAAGTCCCTGTGGGATCGATATTCGGCTCGAAAGGGCCATTATATTACTTGCACGACCACATACACTTGCATATGCAGTTGGAAGCAACAAGTTTTTGGCACCGTTGTCGGGGACTTGAAAATTAGCAACCTTCTAATTTTCAGTTTTACTATTTTGTTTGATAAGTGTTAACAACTTGGTCTTAGCTACTGAATTTACAGGTACAAGTTTGAATATTGAGTAAGCTGGCAAGGAAGAGGGAATTTGTTGAACCATATCCTGAACCTGAGCAACGTTTGTACCAATTGAGGAGAGAAGTAACACTTCTCTGTCAAATCCCATAAGTTCAAGAGGACGAGACTATTCCTATAGCAATGGGTGATGAACAACCACCTCGACCGACAGTGCGCGTTGTGGCAATCCCACTTGCAACTAACGTGACCTCCTATATTCAAAAGCCAGCCGCAGGAGGCAGATTTGAGCTGAAGCAGGACATGGTGCAATTGTTTCACACAAGCGGGCAGTTTACAGGCTTATCACATGAGGATCCACAGATCCATCTACAAAACTTTTTGGAAATCAGTGATACTTTTATCCCCGCTGGAGTCTCCACAGACTATGTAAGGCTCACACTTTTCCCATTCTCACTTTTGGGAGAAACGAAGAAATGGTTAAAGGCAGCTTCAAACTCAATTATAACTTAGGACGATTTGACGAAGAAGTTCCTCATCCGATTCTTTCCTTCGTGCAAAACTGCAAGATTAAGGAGTGAGATTCTGAGTTTCAAGCAAAAGCCAGATGAGAATCTTTATCATGCATGGGAGAGATTCAAGTCACTTCTCCGAGATTGTCCACATCACTAACAGACCAATGAGGTACTAGCTCATACTTTTGTTGAAGGTCTTGACCATAATACAAAAATTTTGTTAGATTCAGCAGCAGGTAGTCAGGTTTTGGAGAAAACTTATGATGAGTTATACACTCTCTTAAATAAAATTACACAAGGTAATCTAGATTGAAATAGTGATATGTCTAGAAGCATGGTGAAGAAGACAACAAGTATGATTAAGGTAGATAGTGTCACAACATTGTCCGCACAATTGTCCAGCTTTCATAATCAATAATGGCCCAGTTCAACAAGTTGAGTATGGCTCAACCTCAGGCACAGGTTAATGCAGTTCAGCAAGTTCAGACTTAGTGTGAAATTTGTGGTAATAGTGGTCACTCTTCATACTTATATGCAGCAAATTTGGAGTCTGTGAATTTTGTAGGCAATGCACAGAGAGATAACTAAAATTATGGTAATGCCTACAACCGCAACTGGCAAAGTCAGCCCAATTACTCATGGGGCAATAATCAGGCTCAATCTCAGCAATTTAAGCAGCAACAAGGTATTCAGAATAACACTCAGGCCAGCAATATAGAGGAGACTTTGAAAAAAATACTGGCTAACCAAGAACAAATGGTTGCAAAAATTAAAAATCAGCAACTTGCCCAAAAGAATTTAGATATACAAATGGGTGGTCGTTAGCTCAGAAGCATAACACAAGACCTCAACGGGTTTTACCTTGTGATACAAAGCAAACTCTTAATCAAGTTATGGCAATCACATTGAGAAGTGGTAGAGATTTGATTAATGTACCTTCAAAGAAAAATCATGAGGTGCAAGCTGAATTGATCACACCTGAGTAAGAAAAAAAGCAAGTTAAATCTAAGGAAGCTGACAAAAAGGGAAAGTCTGAGTACCCTAATGAAAAGCCTATAGAGCAAGCTCGAAACAGGCTACCACCACCTTTTCCTCAGAGGCTTATGAAAGCCAAAAAGGATACTTATTTTAAGAAGTTCTTTGATACATTCAGAGAACTTCACATTAATCTTCCTCTTGTAGATGTTTGCAGGGAATGCCAAAGTATGCTAAGTACTTGAAGGACGTGGTGACCAACAAAAGGAGGCTTGGTGATGTTGAGACTATGGCACTTATGGAAGAGTGCAGTTCTATAGTCATGAGCAAGATGCCCAAAAGCTCAGGGACCCTGGGAGTTTCACCCTCTTTATATAAATTGGTGAAAGTGACATTTTCCATGCTTTGAGTGATTTGGGGGCAAGCATAACTTGATACCCCTTTCAGTTTTTAATAATCTCAATTTGGAAAAGCCAACACCCTCCTCAGTGGTGTTACAAATGGCGGACAGAACAAGAGTGGTCCCCGAAGAAATCATAGAGGATGTTTTTATTAAGGTTGGTAAGTTCATTATTCCTGCTGACTTTATTTTTCTTGATTATGATGCAGATGACAGGGTACCAATCATATTGGGAAGTCCATTCTTAGCTACTGGTGGAGCATTGATAGACGTGAGAGAAGACACACTCAAGACGAGATTGAATGATGAAGAGTTATCTTCAGGGTGTACAAAGCACTTAACACACCCTCACACTATAGATATCTATGCATGGTCACAACAATGGAAGTGGGTGAGTGTGGGGTGGAAAAGTGTAAACCACTAATTACCTCTTCGGACACTCTTATAAAGTTGCCTGAATCGACTAATAAGCCTATACCCACACTACTTGAATGGCATGCTGAAAAGGTAGGTGTAAGAAGAGTGGCAGACCTCTATCATGCTCATTCGAGATGTCAGAAAAGAAGGAGAAGATGGGCTCCAAGTAGGAGGAAGAGGATGAGAGAATATGGATGATGAAGTTGTGATGTGAGTCGTGCCGCGACAATAAATCAGGCGCTGCTTGGGAGGCAACCCAAGTTAAGGTAGTTATTTTATTTTTTTAGTTTTCTTTAGTATCACCTTTGTTTTTGTTTTTTGTTTTGAGTTGACAGATTGAGGGGAAGTCTGAGTACCTGAGATCTTAGCTAAGGAGTATGGCAAAAATTGAGTGTGGGGTCCCATGGACCTCCTTGATGAATATGATGCTACAGGCTAGGCCTAGAGGCCTCAGAGAGTATTTCTATCCTTACTTTTAATTTATACTTTGGGATAAAGAGTGATTTTAAATGTGGGGTGAGAAATCTTCCAATTTGGTTAGGGTGGAGTGTGTTATAGGAGTCTTTTGGTTATTTGGTTAGTTATTTTTTGCTTAGGTTGCTGATAATTTAAAAAATACAAAAAAAAAAATCTTTTGGTAATTTTTAGTTTGATTTAGGAGCACACTTCATCCACCCCTCGATTTTTCTTTTCGGTTCTTTTCCGAGGGGGAGCCCTTTGAACCCATTATCCTTTTTGATTTTTAAGAGTAATTTTAAAATTTTAAAGATGCTCTAGTTAGTTGTTACGTATGATTGCATGATGCAAGTGAGTTTTGAATGTCGAAACATGTGTAGTGAATTGAATGACTACTGTGAAACACTTAGGCTCATTCGTTTGACTCTTGTGTGATGTTGGCTTAATATTGAATTCTTGATATTGCTTGGTTGAGAGTCTATAGGGATTCTTCTTAATTTAAACATGTACCATGTATGAGTGAGGTTTTGTTATATTCCATGTTGCATAGTGATTTCTAGAACTTGTCCGGTGTATTTGCAAAGCGAAATAAAGAATGTTAAGTTTAGGAGATGATATAGGCGTTTCTTTGATAGTCATGTTTTATACCCTCTTTATCTACCCTTTTTGCATGATCTTAGTTAGCCCTGTTGAGCCTTTAGCTTATTCTTTGGTAGTCTTATATGTAGCTTATTCCCTTTCTTTCAATTGATCGTAATTTGATCCAAAACTCTTAAGCGCTTTAGTTGAAAAAATAAGATGTTAAGGAGTGTGAAATTGAAGAAGGAAAAAAGTGAAAGGTATGCCCCAAGGAAATAGTTGTTGGTGTGTTAAAAAGTTTATGTGTTGTTGGTAGGGAGTAATGTAATGAAAAGAAAAATTTATCAAAAGTGAATCATGTGTTGATAGCAAATACTTCATGCTAAAGATGTGTAAGCTAGCTTAAAGAGATGGGACAAAACTAAAGAGAGTTGGGAAGATGATAGTGGTGTAAAATAGGTTGGTTGGAGATGACCTTAGTGGAAATTGTGATGTATTAAAGCGCTTATGGAAGATAGTCATTATTCTTGACCAAATAGTTTCTACCCGTCCCTTAGCCTACACTACAACCCTTAAAGTCCTACTTGATATTGATCTTTGACATTCTTATATTAGTGGAGTACTATACTAAGGTCAAGCTTATGGTTCATCTTATGTCACATGTGAATTTTTTGTAAGAGTGCGGAATTTGATTCGTACACCCATTCTTGTGATAAATTACATATTTGTGAGTGAATGTGGGTGACTCCCTTGTGGGGAGGGCGCATGTTTGATGATAGATAGATGACTTATATGATATATTTGTTGAGTAATATGCATTAGTTTTCCAACTTGGTAGAGTCAAGTTTTGAGGCTAGGAGGTTTTGAAGTAGTATTCATGTGTTTCAAAGTTGTAATATGACATGTTGAATAAAGAACTTGCTATTCATGTGGTCTGTGTAGTTCTAGTTTGAGTGTCTTAGTTGTAGTAATAATGTTAGAGTATTCCTGATGGTGATTAATGTAAAGAGTTGTTCGAGGACGAACAAGGCTTTAAGTGTGGGTGGTGATCTTAGGCGTATTTGTACTCCTAAGTGTCATTATCTATGCGTTTTTAGCTTAGTTTTGAGGATGAATTGATGTGATTATTGAGTTGTTAAGTGTGTATATGTGTATTTGTGTGTTAAATTACATGTTCATAGTGTTTAAGGTTCATTCTAAACAAGTCTAGAGGCAAAAATATCAAATAGAACTTAGATGAGGAAACTAGTGTCGCTAGCTTGAGCTATGCTTGTTCTAGTGTACTTTGGTTTGTTCTATTGTGTTGTATGAACTTATGATTGTGAGATGTTTTATTAGACAATGGAGGATCTATGTAAGCTAAATCAATCCTACAAACAATCCACAAGATGAAAGGGAACAAGGAACGAAAGCACAAGAAGGAACGACGCAACCCACACACCTTGGAGGGGGTCATGTGCCGCACCTCCCAAAGTATGGGAGGGGAACATGTGCCTCACCTACCAAGACATGTGTGACAGTGTGATTTGCACCATGTAGTGCACCATGCTACTGTTTTGGGTGTGCGATGAGCCACGAGGCGCACCACCCCCAAATCCGACCCAAAGTTGGTTTTTAACTTGTTTTTAAGTGGGGGCAAAGTTGTAAATGCATGGGATTCGTTTGGGGTACCTCATGGATGACCTAAAGCACTATAAAATGAGTACTTAGACACGTTTATTCACATATTTTGAAATCGTTTGGAAGACACACGAATTGGAGAGCAAAGGAGACATCAAGGAGCTCAAACTAGGGTTCTTTCTTCTTTTACTTTTCATTCTTGTAGTTTGAAGTTATGAACTCTTTTATGGAGATTGTTTGTATGAATATGAGTGGTTAAATACCCTCTTTCTAAGATTGAGGCTGCAACATGATTGCTTAATTATGATTTTATAGTTGGTATATTTGTTTATCAAGTCATGTGATTGTTCTTGAGTTCTTGTTTTACTATTGTAAAGCGTCATGAACTTTAGGATACATTGTAGTTCTAAAACGAATTGACCATAGGAGTTGAGGGGCAGAATGAGGAACGTAAGGAGTGTGGATCATGTCTTTAATTGTTATAAACTAATTGTTAAAGGATGATTTGCAGTTAGGATAGAGATATACCTAAAAGCCCCACTTGGTTAATGAAAGGGAAGATAGTTTAATGCACTCGAATTAAAGACTCACATCCCCGATCAACGATATAGTTGTGAGATTAATTTGGGTAGATTACTTAGAGGATGACCATTCCCAAGTTGAATATCAACCCCGTAGATCAACAATCATGATAAGCACCACACCAACTAGAAACCATAGTTATGCATGAATTTGAAGTAATTGCCTCAACCCTAGAACTCTCCATATATGTTTACAATCCGAATTTCATATCGTCGCTATTTCTAATATTTAGTTTCTAAACTCCAAACTCTTGTTGGTTACAATACGCATTTGTTTAACTTTAATAGTAGCACTATAATTGGATCATCTGCTAATCACCAAGTCCCTGTGGGATCGATATTCGGCTCAAAAGGGCCACTATATTACTTGCACGACCACGTACACTTGCGTGTGCAGTTGAAAGCAACATAAAGTATTTTAAATTTTGTATATGAGAAACTACAAAAATTAGACTTCAAGTGATATTATATATAATATACGGGTTTTTTTAATAAAATCTTGAGGCTTCTCATTGAAGTTTTGCTTTAGGTCCCCATATTTGTTGAATCGCCCCTACTTCTACATTTGCCACATGAGTTATGTCACCGAATGCACTCCAAATGCTCCGTCTTAGTCTTGCTTAGCCTGAACCTTTTAGACTCTCAAGTCTGTCTCCTAACCTCCAACCTGTTGTTTGGACCCACCATTATTAAAAAAAAAAAAAAAAAAAAAAAAATAATAAGTGTAAAGTGATGCTAGTGAAATAATTTAATGGTATTTGTTAGTAACTTTAACTGGTTAGAATTCTCATTCTCCACAAACCTAAACCATTCAGTTGAGATTCTCAGAATATTTGGATAAACATTATTATCATAGATAAAGATGTCTGAGAGGGTTGTTATTCAAAATCTTCTTTTGTTGATGCAAAAGGTCAAGTTGGTTATCATATGATATTTTATTATTAAAACAAATATGGTTATCACAAGAGCAAGAAAAACAGAGATTCAAACCATATACTTTCTTCATTTCAATTTCTTTGTCTTCCTTTCCCTTTTATATATTCCATTTAAAAAAGAATGTTTCTTTCTATTTTTGGCAACTCTTTAGATCTAATTTTTGACATGTTTAAAACTATAAAATTAAAAGATATTTTAATACATTCTATATATTTTTAGGATAAGATTACAAAATTTTAAAAATCTTCTTTATTTTCTTAAATTCTTTATCAAATCATAATCAGACTAACAAATTAAAATGAATGGAGTATATAGTAGTACTGTACGAGCTGTTGTCGTTGCACTCTACAAGTATTGTGGTTAAAAACTCAAAATAAATATAGGGTAAGACAAATTCGATTAAATATTTACATAGCAGATGTACAAGAAACCAAAAAAAAAAAAAAAAGTAGGTCTCCACAATACCCACAAGATGTGCATTCACCTAAATTGATACATAAAATTTTAACAAAATAAATATACAGAGTTAAAGCGCATGACTAACTATCCAAAATTCACAAGAGCAAGGATATATAATAACTCTAGGAAAAAAAAAAAACTCAACGTCGTATGGCTAGGGGCGGCTCAACTCAAATGAATTGGTGGCTTAAAACCAAATTTGACGAAGCTCTGAACTTTTCTAAAAAAATAAAAATCATGCACATTAATTTTTATGAATAATTTTCTAGCTTTTTAAATGCAAAGTTGTTAATTGTTATTTCAGAATTGACTAATAAGAATAGCATATCACATAAATTAAAACACAGAGAATAAAAAATTCAAAAGACTAGCAAGTTTGAATTATAATAGAACCCAATTCTAGAATTTGATAACTGAATATTATACGGAGTAGCAAACTTTCACTAGTTCGATTTGCTTGTTGCTATGCTTAAGAAATTAAAGAAAAACAATGAGAAAGAGTGCAATTTGATTTATTTAAACCTTGTTTATATCAGGATATTAAATTTTTCTCCTTATATCTATTACTAATATATCTATTATCTATTACTAATATATAAGTGTGGATGAAGCCGCTCAAGCAGACAGCTTATGGTCGACGTGTCTGCTTCAGCTGCTTCAATCGTGATTTTACCATATCACCCCTAATTAATTATTATAAGTCGTCTAAGTATTAGGAAATTAATAATATTTAATAAAAATAGTAAAATAGACACAAAATGATAAATTAACTCTTGATGCTTTAAATTAACTTGACGTCTTATATGGGATCCATTAATTTTTTTCACGAGTATTTTTTATAGTAATTTTACTATATTACTTCTAATTATTTATTATATAAGTCATTTAAATATTAGAAAATAAATAATATTTAACAACAAAGATAAAATAGATATAAAATGATAAAATAAAAATAGACAGATAAAGTACTTTTCATTTTTCAATAGTAATATCAGTGAATATTTCAAATGTGACGAAAATTATAGTTAAAAAAGGAACTGTGTAATGAAGCTGCTGAAGCGGGCAAGTCATGGTCGACATGTCTGCTTCAGCTGCGTCAATCTTGATTTTACTATATCACCCCTAATTAATTATTATAAGTCATCTAAGTATTAAAAAATTAATAACATTTAATAAAAAAAAAAATAGACACAAAATGATAAATTAACTCTTGATGATAGTGATATATTTAAAAATTACGTAAAATTTTGTATAAATCATAATAATTAATAATTTAAATTATTTTTAAAATATCAAAAATTTAATTGACTCTCAAAATTCTATGTGCGCCGTATCAATTGGAACAGAGAGAATACCATATGTTATTTAAAAAATACGTAAAAACTACTGTAAATCACAATAATTAACAACTTAAAGGTTTTAAAAACCATATAAAAATTAGTTGACTCTCCGAATTTCCTCTGTGCAATATCAATTGGGGCAAAGGGAATAACATAAATTATTTGAAAATGACATAAAAAGTACTATAAATCACAATAATAACCAACTTAAAATATTTTTAAATCATATAAAAATTTGGTTGACTGTCCGAATTCATCTGTGTCACATAATTGAATCAGAAGGAATAACATATATTGAGCCCGTGCTAGCACGAGCTCCATGTATCTAGTTACTATCTTATGAGCGACAATGAAGCTGCTGAAGCAGGCCGCTCATGGTCGACATGCCTGCTTCAGCTACTTACCGTAATTTTACTATATCACCCCTAATTAATTATTATAAGTCATCTAAGTATTGAAAAATTAATAATATTTAATAAAAAAAAATAAAATAGACACAAAATGATAAATTAACTCTTGATGTTTTAAATTAACTTGACGTCTTATATGGGGTCCACTTAAATTTTTTTGCAGAAGTAACTTTTATAGTAATTTTACTGTATCACTTCTAATTAGTTATTATAAGTCATTTAAGTATTAGAAAATAAACAATACTATTTAATAACAAAGATAAAATAGATACAAAATGATAATTAAAAATGGACGGATGAAGTAATTTTGAATAGTAATGTCTGTGAATATTTCATTTTAAATTAACTTGGTGTTTTATGTGGGGCCCACTTAAATTTTTTCACAAGTATTTTTATAGTAATTTTACTATATCACTTCTAATTAGTTATTATAAGTCATTTAAGTATTAGAAAATAAACAATATTTAATAATAAGGATAAAATAGATACAAAATAATAAATTAAAAATGGACGGATGAAGTACTTTTCAATAGTAATATCTGTGAATATTTCAAATGTGACGGAAACTATAGTTAAAAAAAAATGGACTGTGTAAAATCTTTTTCATATGGAGCCCACTTAAAAAAAAAATTCACAAGTATTTTTTACAGTAATTTTACCATATCACTTCTGATTAGTTATTATAAGTCATTTAAGTGTTAGAAAATAAATAATATTTAATAACAAAGATAAAATAAATACAAAATAAAAAATTTAAAATGGACGGATGAAGTGTTTTTCAATAGTAATATTTGTGAATATTTTAAATGTGACGAAAATTATAGTTAAAAAAGGGACAGAGTAAAATCTTTTAAAATCAATTTTTTTTTAAATATAAAAAACTGATATTCTTCTTGGAACGAATTAAAAACGAAAGTACGACACATAAGCTGAGAAAAATAAAGTCGCCATGCCACTAGTATTGCTTATAAGATGGAGTTTCACCAGCTGAAGCAGGCAGCAGGTCAACATGTCTGCTTGGATATTTACTTTTATACTTGTTTCGTTTTAATTTGTTTATCTTATTTTTTAAGGGAGTTTCACCAGTTGAAGCAGGCAGCAGGTCGACATGTCTGCTTCAACTGCCTATTTGGATATTTCCTTTTATACTTTCTCCGTTTTAACCTGTTTATCTTATTTTTTAAATATTTTATATATTTAAAAATTACGTAGAAAGTACTATAAATCACAAAAATATTTAAAAGACATAAAAAATTTATTGACTCTCAAAATTTTACCAGTGCCACATAAATTGGAACAAAAGAAAAAGTACTATAAATCACAATACCTAACAACTTAAAATATTTAAAAGATATATAAAAAATTTAGTTGACTCTCGAAATTGTATCGAAGCCATATAAATTGGGACAGAGGGAGTAACATATATCATTTGATAATTACGTAAAAATTATTATAAATTACAATAGTTAACAAGTTAATATATCTAAAGAAACATATAAAAAATTTGTTGGACTCTTGAAATTTTATCAGTGCAACATGAATTGGGACATAATAAAAAGCACTATAAATCACAATAATTAACAACTTAAAAATATTTACAAGATATATGAATAATTTAGTTGACTCCCGAAATTGTATCAATGTCACATAAATTGGTACAAAGGGAGTGACATATCTATAATCTATAATCTATAATATATTAAAAGTGTGAAGACCCTTCTTCATTAAAACACTTTGTAATAGACAAAATCGTCTTTTTACTATTTTTTTTTTAATATTAAGGACATTAAAAATAGGGAAAAAATAGTAGTATGAATTAGTTTTGGTTTTGGCTTCGTATTTCTGTAGGGTGACCTAATTAATATTAAACACATTATGTTGGCTACGTGATTTTAAATACATCTTCTTAATAACCTAATGTCTCTACTTCTGATACGAAGATGATGAGGCATAGTGCTTATACTCTTCTTCTTCTTCTTCTTCTTCATAGAATTCAGTTTTATATCTGATGGTAAGCTGCTGTAGTATTGAATCTTGTTTAACAAGTTGCTTTGTTTTGACTGAATATAATAGTGCAGGCAGTTAGGGATAAGAAGGAAGGAAGACGGGTTAGGAGACAGACTTTCCAAGACCAAGATGACAGTGAAAACTCTAAGGTACATCATATTTTTCGGTTGTAGTCAGAAGAAGAGATGTTCCGGGACCAACGAGAGACGGAGGAGTTGGAATGGCATATCAGAGAGCGAGATGTTGTAGGGACTAGAAAGGTGAGCAATCATAACATCGTATGAACCTATGTGTCCTCAGATGCCAGGCAGTGCTTCTATGATTTGAATTCAATTTTAAGAATCATGGATTATCACGAGATTTCTTCGTTTGTGGGATATCAAAAGAAGCTAGTAGGGGTGGTCTCCTTCCTTTTTTTTCTTAATGAATATTTGCTTACCTTTTCAAATTTGTTGTTTAATTGTTGTCACATGTTGGGTTACAAATCTTTTGGGGTTATAGAACTTCTACTTTTCTTCTAATTTTGACTTTGATTTAAGTTCTTATTACATTTATTATCATAATTTCTTTTGCCTTTCTTTATCCCTTTACATTTAAAGATTATTTATGAATTATACATAATCAACAATTAATAATGGATTCTAAGTTTTTGATATCGTATTTCTCTTTCAATTGAAAATTCTTGACAAAATAAACATGTTGCCGCCGAATGAAGAAGTAGCCGGGAGTTACAAGCCCGTCACCATGTGGTCGCAGCTAGCCGGTCTCCATATCGCGGCCGAGATGAAGCCCCATATGTTAATGGGTAAAGTCTCTATTTGCATATTTAGGGTTCTTTTCTTGTGTGAAAATAACCGAGACTTCTCTTTTATAATATATATACCTTATTAATGTATTTGGATATGATACAACTTATTTTCATGATTGGATGTTTAACTCTTCTTCTTGATTATTTTTGAAGAACCGGAGACATTAATGGTAGATACCAAAGAGGACATAACTGGTAGTTGCTAAGTCCAAAACAGGCCAAAAATTTCTAGGACCTCTAATTGTGTCAACAGCCTCACTGGTTTCTTTTTCTTCTTCTTCTTATTATTATTATTTTATAATTGTGGTGTCCGGGGTAGCTTTCGCGTACCTCGACTAAATATACTGATTTCTTATTTTAGGTTGGAAGATCATTTGGTCCCTCCCTTTTCTTTTAATGAGAATGTTGTATTAGTCAAAAATAAATTTTCATATATCAACTATTTGCTGAAAAGCATTTTGGACTAGAACATGTAGGAAAAATTAGGTTCAGTACTCTTGTAACACTCCAGGTGCTTCAACCACATGAAAATAAACAATGGTTGAGGTATAAGGCTAAATGAAGAAAAGGTGAAGAAGCGTGTACTGGAAACGAGCATGCGAAGAAGAAAAAAAAAAACGAAGACAGGACTCACGTGACGTGAGTCACACTCACGCCACGTGAGTGGTGCCGTGAACCAACTTCAGAGAGTTGGAGAAAATGCTTTGATTTTCATGTTAGGACCCACGTGGCGTGATTCCACTCACGTGACGTGAGTGGGTGCCGTGGATAACTTCAGAGACTTGAAAAATAGGGTCTGAGTTCCACGACACCACCTACGTGGCGTGACTGGGTTCCACAACACCAGTCACGGCACTGTGAAACTTTGCCGGCTTTGTTGACCAATTTTGACTAGATGAGATATTTGAGTGTGAGACCCATTAAAGGTGTTGGGCTGGATCTATATTCTGTCTTTGAGGACCAAATAGCATGTAATAAGCCATGGGCCTCAACAAATAAAGGAAAGACCCATTCAACATGGATCAAACTTGTGGCCAAGGATTAATTGGACTTGAGGGACTTTATAAGACACACAAATCAGATTTAATTCATTATAACTCTCATCTCCTTCTAGATATTTTCAAGGCTCCTTATCTCACAAAAAAAAAAAAAAAAAAACTAAGGCAACAACACTTGTTTGGGACAAGATCATCTCTTTGCAAGTATTGGTAAGTGTTCCCTCTTGTGCCTTAATATATGATGTACATAAAAGGTGGTGTAGGTCATGATGATTGTGTTTTAAAGTGTTGAGGAGTCCACTTTGATTGTGGTAAGGTAGAATAAGTGATATAGTAGTAGGAGGGAAGATGGAATGATATATCCTATGATGAGTATGTGGGTGATTTCATTAAAGTATTGTAAACTTATGCTAGGTTTGGTTACTAATGCAAGTTCCCTTGTGTATGTATGTATATTGTAGAGTAGCATTTTACGGAAAGGTGGAATTATTGTAGTGACATATTGAAAGGCTAAGGTATGTAAGGTTTCTCTTTCCTACGACCTTTGGTCACACCTATTGTTCATAATTTGCCCGAACTTACCATCCCTCCGAGATGTCGTAAAGAGTCTCACTCCAAGTACATGATTGTTGCTTGTATGCCTCTTATTCATTGCCTATGGTTTCCAAGTGTCAATAATGTTGCAACCACCAATGTATCACTCTCTTAATGAACGAATTGAAGTAATGCATACAGGTGTTTATTGAGTACGGGTGGTAGCTCGAGGGGGCGTAAAGCTCAGCATAGAGACGATCCCGATTAATTATTGGACACAGGGGGTAGCCCAAAGGGGTGAAAACCTAGCTAGGGACGAACCTGTTTTATTGACTTATGGGTGGTAGCTCAAAGGGGCATAAGCCTAGCTAGAGACAATCCCAATGTTATGACCCACTGATCAGTTGGGGCCCGGGTACGATATGAGTTATTGATGATGTTAATGAACGTAAAAGTAAAGCAATGAATGTAATGTACTTGGTTCCACACATGCAGAATGGTGGTATATCCTTACTGTTTATTCATTTGTATTTGCTTCCATTTGCGTTCCTATATGTCATGCAGTTGCTTATCGCCTTACATACTCAGTACATTCTTTCGTACTGACCCTTTGTGGGACCTACCTTACTTGCTGCAGGAACAGGAGGTAGTAGATCCTCACAGTAGGATTCGGATTCTCTGCGTACAGTTGGTGAGCTCCAGGCTAATTCGGGGCTTTCCGGGTCATACGTACACGTTGATTTTGATGTTATGTACATGTTTGTGTAAAGCGGGGACTTGTCCCAATTATAGACTTGGTCTGGTTTCTGCTAGAGGCTTTGTAGATGTTGTACAGTAAATGAAGGGATGTCTTCTCATTTTGACTTTGCGGCCCTACCGGCCGAGTTTCTTATATATATAAATGTCTTTCCACGCTTCAGTTTTACGATGTCGTGTCCATATGCATACATATTGTGTTCCATACGAATGTATAGGTCGGTTCCCTCGGGCCTCAACGACTTCGGGTGCCATGTCCGCCCCGTTGGAACTCGGGACGTGACAACTCTTATAATATTTTAACTTCTTTTTCCTTCTTTTGGGATTGAGAAGCCAATCTCCAAGTATGTTTATTAAGTTATGGTTATCTTAGATTGTACTTTCTTCATGTTTAATAGGATTCTGAGTGTTTGTTTTTTAATTACTTTTTTGGCAGATTGTTATGGGATTAATGCAAATGTTGAATTTCACAATAGAGTTTACAGAAGTTTTGAATCCGGGTAATCTTATTCTTCTAATTATTAGGTGACTTTTGCACCCAAAAATTTTTTGTTGTCTTGAACTATAATGTGTTGCTCTTATGCAAAACCTGTTTATAGAGTTATCGCAGATAAAGTAAATAAAGAGAAATAAAGAGTAAAGAGTAAATATCTCATCGAAAAAATCAAAATTTATCTCTTTCATTTTTCAACTATTTTTTTTATGGAAATTGGTGTAGGGGTAGGTTAAAACGACAAGGAGGAAAAAAAATTAAAAATCAATTATTTTGTTTGGGTTTAGTTTATTTGGAATAAAAATATTTATTATTTCCTTATATAATTAATTGCTAAGAAATAGAGTTGTTAATTATTAGTTCCTTATATTATCAATTGTTAAGAAATAGACTTGTTATTAAATATTATTTTCATATTTTGGTAGCAAATAAAATCAATCGGACTTCCTTATTTAAACTACGAGAAAAAAATACTCAATATAATCAAAAGATCACTCTTCACAACAATTGTGCATGCTTGTTTTCCTCAAACTTAACGATTTCCAAAAAGGTAGATCTTTATTTCTTGAATTTCAGTTCTGAAACTTGGAACCGAATGGAAACTAATTGCTGGTATAGTGTCATGACACCTAATAATATAGAAAGACTTGCTAATCTCTATCACTTTATTGACGAGATATGAATTATTCATCAATATATGAGTTATTCTTCAAGCTCTATTTATGTTGTTCTATAGTTTTTGATACTTAATATATGGTAAGAGATTTTAGGAGAATTAATAGATGATGAATTCATACTCATTATAACAAACGACTATTCTAGAGGTTTACGTACAAGCTATGGTGATCCCGTTTAGTAATTGCTTGATACTTGTCTTTCATTTGGTAATGGTAACATATACAAACTAAGCCAGGAAACTAATACATAGACAATCCGATACAATTCTGAGCATCTAGAATGTGACATATTGGTTATTGGTGTACGCAGAATCTTTTTTTAAGCGGTGTCGATATTTAAAAAATAGAATAGATGCAAATATTGAAAAAATAATGAATAACTTTTTCAAGATGAGGGGGTTTCAAATGTGCTTGAATTATCCAGTTTCAAGCGTATTAAGCATGATAATGAATATAGATTGATTGGTTTGCCATATCTTTTATAGTAAATGTGTCAGGGATTTTAACAACATTTACAAGTTTATATTTCTTTTTAGCAAGTTTTTAGTAGCAGGCATGCTTAATACTAACTTAGTGGTTGCGCCAGAGGTTCGAACTAGGATTAATGATAGATCAGCGAGGCACTTAACTAGAGAGCCACTGAGCCGTTTGTGATGAGAAGTGCACGTCAATTTCCACTAGCTACGGTCTATATTGTTTCTTTAATTTTAAAAAGAAAATGATTTAGGAGTTCTTACCTTTTTGATTAATTCTTTGTTGGAGGAAAAATTTTGTATTTCTATAAATTGAGGACTAATTTTTCTTATAAATAATAGAACAATATTCACAATATAGTCGTTAAAAAGTTTTGTTTATGGGATTATTCTCTCAATAGGCATTGTGTTTTTAATATTCGTTTTTTCAATATATAGGTCACTTGACCAAGCCATATTAAATATAATGCGTCTTTTTGTAGTTTTTTTTCATCTGATTTGTCGCCGCCAATATTTGTCATTATTTTTCATTGTTAGCTTCCGCATGAAGTCATGTTATTTCAATTTCAACATTTTTAGGAACTAAAATTAGCTCTTAACTTCAATTGTAGAATAATCAAAGCCTAAATTTTTGTTACAATAGTCAATAACATATTTGAGATATAGTATTTATTTATCATTTAAATAAATGTAGCATTTATTTTAGTCAATTGTTATGTTTTAATAATTTTCTTCTTCTTGTATTAACTTTATTGATTGATGTGAGACATACGTGCAACGCACATGCACTAAAATAGTATTATTTGAAAATTACAAAAAATATTATAAATCATAATAGTTAACAACTTAAAATATCTAAAAATAATATAAAAAAATTGATTGACAATCTAAATTCTATCCGTGTCACATAAATTGAGACAAATAAAGTAATATATATTGGCCGTGCTAGAGAATTTACATTGCCAAAGTAGGCAACAACTGCTTTCACAATTCAGGGGTAATTTAGTCATTTCACAAAATAAAACAATCTTATTGGCCAAGAAAGAATCATTCGGTAACTGATGTAAGAAATTTTACTTGTCTTGACAAAATTATCCTTCGCTTAGGTCATCTTATATCACTAGGCTTTTCACTTTTTCATGTTTCATCTTTGTCCCTGGTTTGTTCTCTCATTGCATGGTTTTCTACATGTATTTTGGTAAATATTTCGAAGGATGAAGACAATTCTAAATGATCAAAATACTCACATGCAATTGCTTTGAATATCAAATTTCATAGCTCTGAATCTGTTTACACATGAAAAATTCAAGAAATTAATATCAAATAGTAAGAGAAAATAAAAAATGACATGCAAATAACCTATACATCATATTTCCAAATTAATGAGAAGAACATTTTTGAACGAAATTATTAACACAGGAAAAAACAGAGAATACTTCGTACCATTTCCAACATTTCAATAGAGAAGACCCACAAATATTTAACTAAGGAGAAGAAGTCTGATGAGAAAAATAAGGAATCTAACCATCACAGACAAAAGAAAGAGAGCTCATCAAGCTACACCGGAGAACAATCAATTTGAGAGAATGCATGAATTTTGCATAGAGAATTAATACCAGAGTAATAAAAATAATGAGAACATAAAGTCTTAAAGAAAGAAGCAAAAATGTATGGGGAAGATGAGTATAAAAAAGAAGTGAAAGAACAGTTGTCCTCCACACAAATAAAAAAAGTTGACACGTCTACCCAAAAAAGTAAAATTAAAAGGTGCACAGTGACCTATAGAAGACAGGTGATTTTTTCAGTACCTGTAGAATACAGGTATAGAAGGGTAAAAATTCACATCTTCCTTAGATAAGTAATCTCAAGCAAATCCTTAATTTTATTTGAATATGTAATTAATTTTGATTTCTTAAATTGCAGTAATATTTTCTTCATAAACATAAAAATCTCATGATTTGTGAAAATTATTAAAACTATTCCAATTTTAATACAATCTTATTAAATGAGTAAGGGCCCGTTTGGATTGCTGGTAGAAAACTGCTTATTTGAGAAGTACTTTTTTAAAATAGCTTTTCAGAAAAGTGCTTTTGAAAAAAAGCAATTTGTGTTTGGTAAACTCATTTGAAAAGCGTTTTTGATAAATAAATTGTGTTTGGATAATCTTTTTAAAAAAAGTGCTTTTGAGAGACAAATGACCAAAAAGGACATGTATGAATAAACTTTTACTACTAAAATTATTTTATAGAGAAAATTTATTTTAAATATCTATTATAATATTTTTAATTAAAATTTTATTTTTATTTAACTAAAATCATCAATGATATTTTCAATTTTATTTTAAAAAAATGAGTGAAAAATAAAATAATAATATATAAATCATAGAATAAAATAAAGAATTATGATGCAAATATGAAGTATAAAATTTTAAAATATAACTTTAATCAAACTTATAAGATATGTTAATTAATTAATAAGAGATATTTTTTTTATATATATATATATATGTGTGTGTGTGTGTGTGTGTGTGTGTGTGTAAAAGTGATAGTCATGAAAAAAATAATTTTCTGCTTCTTCCCAACAGTAGAAAAACTACTTCTGCTTCTTTTTAAAAGCACTTTTGCAAGTTTACCAAACATCCTTCTTTTCAAAAAAAATGTTTTTTTCTGTACTTTTTTTGAGAAAAAAGCAATCTCAAACAGGCTCTAAATTATAAGTAGTTCATAAAGAAGGAATTAGAATATTCTAAGGGCTAGAATTAATAAATCACACACCTTCATATTTCTTTTATAAATTAAAAAATATTTATAATTACATATTGTTACAAACTTTCGTATACACATAATTTTGTAAAGATTTATTGATCCAATAAATCAACAATATATGAAATGATTTACCGCCAAATAAATATATAAAATTTATTTTAGATAAAGAATTTCAAATTATTTAATAAACACCACTTAAAATTTGTCAATATCAATAGTAGCATTTATCAAGTATTTATTTTACACTTAATAAAATGATTTACTATCATGAATATATATATAAACTTATTTTAAATTTAAAATTTAAAATTATTTAAACAACACCACTTTAAAAAAATAAATTTATCAACAAATATTGGGCATGTCGTCTGCACGGGTTTTTTTGCACTAGCTTACTAATAAGAAGGAATAAACAAGCATTTGGGCATCAACATGCCTGCCGTAGTTGTCTGCTTATTCAATGCAATAAGAGGGAATAAGAAGGCAGCTGGGTGCAACTTAAAATAATTTCAAAAAATTTATTAATCATGATCAAAGAAAAGTTTATTGACTCTCAAAATTTCATCTGTGTCACATAAATTGAAATAAAATGAGTGATATCACGGGCCTCTTATATCTAGTCCTTATATAGAAGCGTGAAAAGTGACCTACTTGGGGTCAACATATCTGCTTCATCAGGTCTACTGTCCACCGCTTAAATTGAGATAAGAACAAAAACAAAAATCCCCATTGTTTTCGTCGGATATCATCTGCTCTGCTTCACTTCTTCCTCATTTTCTCCTTAGGTTTCTCGCTTTTTCTTCCTTAGGTTCTACCAAAATTCAATTTCACCGTGGAATCGCTGGTTCGGCTGCTGAAGTTTTTCCCTTCAACTGTTATTTCACCGTGAGTTTTCTTTTCGCTGTTTTGCATTTTTGGATTTTTTTCAGTTGGAAAATAAAATTGATGAATTTTTAGGAACATATCCTATTAAAGGAAAGCAAAATCAACATCTGTCAAAATCCAAAACCAGATATGCGTAGGATTTTGGATTTTGGGTTTTGAATTTTTCATTTTGAAAGTTTTCCTATCAGCACAAGTTTGAATCTAGGTAGAAATAATTCAATTGACCAAATACAGACAATAAAGTAACCTACACATGTCTGGTTTTGCATTTTGAACTGGAGTGATGAGCCTTTTAGTTTCCGATAAGTTGAGGCGGTCGGTATTTTATCTGTCGACATCTACTTACACAAGGCTATGTTTAATCGCCGAAGTTAGCAGCTAATGTACTATTGAAATATTTAAAAGGTAAAATAGGTAATACTTTATTTAAATATTTCCAATAATTCCCGAGTTACCTCATTTTTGATCCCCAAACACCACTTTGTGAAAATATGTTAGGTATGTTGTTGTTGTAATTTCCAAGTTAGTATTCAGTGGGATGTCTTATGAGGAAGTAGAACAAAAGTGTTGGACTGTAACGACCCTCCCGGTTATTTTCCTCATTTTTGCGCGTTCTTGGCATTTAGAAGTCGGTAAAAAAAAAGATAATATATAGTTAATTACCTTTCTAAAATATTTTTGATATTTATAAAACTTCTATAGTTTAATATTATTTTAGTGGAGATAGTAAGCCTAGTTATGTTCAAAGTTTACTATTTTATTAATTAGGCTCATTATTTTGACACTTAGTATATTATTTAAGTAATATATATGTAGATATATTTGATCAAAGTTGGCTGAAGTTACTTTAAGTATATCAATTTTTATATATATTCTTCTAAAACATTCCCAACACTTCTCTTTCTATATTCCACCATCTTTGATCAATTTACGCTCAACTTTGAGCATTTTTAGTGAGATTCAAGGTTAGGGGTTGGTAGATTTGGATCCGTGGTTGCGTTCTCGTCATTTCTACGATACGTTTTCTTAGTTTTATGGTAGTTTTAGTTACGGTGGTATTGTTGCTATTGGTGTTGATGTTTGAGTTATATTTTGAGCTCAAATTGAGTAGTGTTAGTTGTGACTATTGGTCATAGAGTGATTTGGGACGCTGTGACGGTTTCGATTTTTGCGATTCCGCAAGCGGATCCCACGTGGATCGTTTGGGCATTTTTTTGAGCTAATGTAATATGGGTATCAATAGTCATGGTTTAACGTGTAGTTTATTATTTTGGTAGCTTGGCAGTAGTCAGAGGCCTTTCGGAAGGGGAAGACTCCTATTTAACTGGCTTTGACAGACGTTCGGCGGCGTCCAGGTAGGCTAGGCTTACCATATACCTAGACTGAGTTTATTTATAGTATTTGTATACTATTGTGCTATTGTTTGGGCTGATAGTTGTAGATTGACATTGGCTTGGTATGTTTTTGCCTTTTGGGCCGGTTAAGGCCTTGTTCGGATATGTTTCGGGCCCGTTATCCTCGTGTTGTGGCAGAAATTTCCTTTATAGGGTTGGTTAATGTTGTACTACTGTTAGTAGGGGGTTTGGAAATCTTAGTGTAGACTCGGTTAGGTTTAGCCCAGACTTGGTTTTGGGACCCCATAGTGGGCCCTGCTACTCTTCACAGTCGGTATAGTTAGCTTTAAATATTATTAGGCTTAGTTAAGCCCTGAGATGATCTTTTAGGATAACATTTGGGTTGAATTACCCCAGTTATGCCCTTTTGACCTGTTTAGCCTTGTTAGTCACTGATAGCACCGTATTTGACCGGGGTCGGCTAGTTTGATTTAGAATACGGACCTGCCTTTCCATGACTTATAATGTATACCCAGACTTGTATGTGCATATTGTTTATAGTAGATAAATGACCTGGAAGGATTCTGAAATTGACTTGTAGTACGTTGTGGGTTGGCTCCTTTATTTATGTTTCGGGTTCGTTCTGGGGCCGGTATGTCCCCGTTTACTTGTATTTGTATGGATTCTGACACTATTTTGTCACTTGGTTACTGATTATTACCAGTTCTGCTTCGAGTTCAACCACTGATTCAGATATAAGGGTTACTGATTATTACGAGTTCCGGTTCGAGTCTGGCATCTGGTTATGATATGATTTGAGAGTTATGGTACTGGGTACCGTGGTTACGATACTATTATTCTCTGGGTTTCGGTTTGAGTCCGGCGGTTATGATATATAAATGTGGCCTATTGTTACTATCCACTATGTCTGGTTCGATCCCGGCATCTGGCCTCTCGTTATCACCCATTAGTGTCGGTTCAAGCACGGTCCACGCCTGGATGGTTACTATGGTTACTTGACATTGGATCAATTACGTATTATTTACGCTTTCTTTTACATTTCTTGTGTGTCCCATCGGTTTATGGGGGCCAGGCTGGGTTATTATTTTCTTTCGTGTGCCTATTGAGTTTATGGGGGCCCAGATAGGTTATGTTTGACTTGCGTGTTTACTTACGCATTTATTTACTCGTTATTCAGTATCACACTTATTTTTCTCCTAAACATATCATACGCCTCAGCAGTTACTGATGTATTTATTGTTTATATCCCGGACCTAGCATGCACCCTCACATTTTAGCTTGCTTATATTATATTGAGCTCAGTCGGCCGATGATGCCTACTGAGTACCCGTTGCCCTGGTACTCATACTGCACTTCTGCATCTTTTTCCCCAATGCAGATCTGGGCACTAGCCGACGATTTTAACGTGATTCTCTTCTCAGCACTGACTCCGAGGCAGGGTGAGCTTACTGACGTCCGAGGCAGATCCTACTCCATCTTACTGTATAGTCTTTTGCTCTCGATATTATAGTACTTGTGGTATATATTTGGTTTCTGTCTTGTATTTTGAGTATGTCTAGTAATGGCTCTTGTACCGGCCTCACCAGATCTTGGGAGGGGTTCTTGACTTTATATACTGTCCTCTTCATTCTCAGTCTCGGTATGTATATATGTTGGTGTTGTTTTTACATTACTAGCATGTTTATTAGTATGGTTACTTCCACTTCATCTCTGTTTTCTGAGATTTCACCCGTTAGCCTGTCGCTTGTCGCTTCTGGCTAAGGTTTGGCTTGCCTATTGGTGGATTATGGTAGGCGCCATCATGACTCAAAAAATTGAGTCATGACAGCTTGATATCAGAGCCTAGGTTTCATTGGTATTGTTGGTGCATGATTCGAGGTTTAGTAAAGTCTCGCGGATCAATATGGAGACGTCCTTATCCTATCTTCGGGAGGCTACAGAGCATGTTTAGGGTAAATCTTATTTCTTTGATTTGCCTCCGTGCGTTGGTGTCTATGTTAGTTTTTGTTCTCTATTTGGTTCACTCTTTACGCAGATGGTTAGGACGTGTGGTACGAGAGCCGGGGTTCGAAATCCCTAGCCTATACCGAGGGCTCCTAGTTGGGGCCGAGGTTGACCTAGAGGTCGAAGACAGGGGAGAGCAGCAGCCCCAAGCTGAGATCATGCTAGGGATCAGTCACCAGATCCCGTTATAGTTCCAAATGTTCCTCAGCCACAACAGTCGGTGGGCTAGGGAGCAGCCCAGGCTCCGCCCGAATTTATTGATGCTTCAGTACTCTGAGATACTTTGGTAAAGTTGTTAGGATTAGTTGAAGGTCCGCCTAGTGCGGGAGTACAACCAGCCGCACAGGAAGTTGGTGTTGGGGCGCAGCCTGTAGTTGCGACACCCAGAGTTGAGGTTCTGCCTGTACCGGCAAGAGTCCAGCTAGTTATGTCTGTCGAGGAGTAGAAGATGTTGAGTCATTTTATGGGATTAGCTCCACCCAGATTTGCGAGTACTCCAGGAGAGAACGTTTATGAGTTTTTATCCAGTTGCGAGGAGAAGCTGAAGAATTTGGGATTAGTGGAGTCGCGCGGGGTAGATTTTGTTGCTTATCAGTTTGATACAGTCGCGAGGAGATGGTGGAGAGGTTATCTTGATTCCAGGCCAGCTGGATCTCCATCCGTTACTTGGGTACAGTTCTCTGAGGTGTTCTTGGGGAAGTATATGCCCCGCAGCATGCATGAGCGTCTTCGAGATGAGTTTTTTAGGTTGAGGTAGGGGTCTATGACAGTAGCTGAGTATGAGGCTAGGTTCCATGACTTAGCCAGGCATGCTACGATTATCCTACCTGATGAGTATGAGAGGATCAGATGTTTTGTCAGGGGATTGCGGTTATCACTTTGCAGAGCTAGATAGAGTTTAGTGACTTCAGGAAAGTTCTTTGCCGAGATAGTTGAGCATGTGTATTTTATCGAGGAGATGGATCGCGAGGCCCAAGGGGGCAGCGATAAGAGACCCCGATTCCAGGGTAGTTACAGTGGCAGTCACAACAGCTCGTATTTCAGAGGCCGCGGGTTTCAGGGTAGGTACCTCAGCAGCAACAATAGTCTTTTCAGCAATAGGGTCAGCTTAGTAGGCCCATACAGTCAGCCTTGCAGATTTTTGATTGGGGTCAGCCCACCTATAGTGGGTCTGGTAGTCAGCCTCAGGGACGTGGTCAATCCAGTTCATTGACTAGAGGTGGTCATACCGGATCAGCCGGATCTTCTAGGCTGAGCAGGGAGCCAGGAGCATGTTATACTTGTGGGGTTGTCGGTCATTTCGCGTGTGAGTGTCCTCAGCGCTGGGTGATTGATCCTTCAGTTCAGACAACACAACCCATCAGATCTATACCGCCAACAGGCATAGATGGTGCACAGGGTCATTGGGGTGGTCCCCAGGGTTTTTGAGATAGAGTGCAAAGAGGCCGAACTAGTGGTCAGGTCGGTACTCAGACTAGTGGTAGCCAAAGTTAGTTGTATATCGTGCCGGCTAGGACAGCGGCTGAGGCTTCAGATGAGGTGATTACAGGTACTATTTTCGTATGCCATCAGCCAGCTTTTGCATTATTTGATCCCGAATCCACGTTCTCTTATGTATCTGATTATTATGCATCACAGTTGGGTTTATGTTCTGAGTTATTATTTGTGCCCTTACATGTATCTACCCCTGTTGGTGATTCCTTAGTAGTGGATCGGGTATATAGATCATGTCTAGTGACTATTCAGGAGTTTGAGACTCAGGTTGATTTTATTGTATTGGCCATGGTAGACTTTGATGTAATTCTGGGCATGGACTGGTTGTCTTTTCATCATGCAGTCTTGGATTACTTTGCCAATACCATTACCTTAGCCATGACCGATGTACCTCCGATAGTGTGGCAGGGTTCTGTTAGCCGCACACCGACGGAGATTATTTCTTATGTTCGGGTTCATAGACTAATGTCGAAGGGATGTGATTCAATCCTTGCATATGTTCAGGATGCTAGTGTTAAGAGTCCATCACTTGACTCCGTCCCCATTGTTCATGAGTTTTCTGATGTATTCTCGACTGACCTACCTGGCCTTCCTCCTGAGCGTGATATAGAGTTTATTATTGACCTCGAGCCGGGCACTCGATCTATTTCTATGGCTCCTTATCGTATGGCTCCGGCTGAGTTGAGAGAGCTGAGTAGTCAGCTTGAGGATCTTTTGGGGAAGGGTTTTATCAGGCCGAGTGTATCGTCGTGGGGTGCTCCAGTTCTGTTTGTAAAGAAAAAGGATGGCTCCATGCGTATGTGTATCGACTTTAGACAACTAAATAAGGTGACAGTAAAGAATAAGTATCCTATGCCTTGTATTGACGATTTGTTTGATCAACTTCAGGGTGCCGCAGTGTTCTCAAAAATAAATTTGAGATCTGGATATCATCAATTGAGAGTTAGGGCTGAGGATATCCCAAAGACAACCTTCAGGACTCGGTACGACCACTATGAGTTCCTGGTGATGTCTTTTGGGTTGACTAATGCCCCAGCAACCTTCATGGATTTAATGAATCGTGTATTTAGGCGATACTTAGACTCCTTTGTGATTGTGTTTATTGACGACATCTTAGTTTATTCGAGGAGTAGCGAGGAGCACGAGCAGCATTTGAGGATTGTGCTCCACACTTTGAGAGATCATCAGCTTTATTCCAAGTTCTCAAAGTGTGAGTTCTGGCTTGAGTCTGTAGCTTTTTTAGAGTATGTTGTATCCAGACACGGTATCATGGTAGACCCAGCGAAGATTGAGGCTATTCGAGGTTGGGCTAGGCCCAAGTCGCCTACTGAGGTTCACAGTTTCATTGGGTTGGCAGGGTACTACAGGCGGTTTGTTGAGGGCTTCTCGTCTATTATATATCCTATGACCAGATTGAATAGGAAGGAGGTTCCATTTCAGTGGTCCGAGGATAGTGAGGCAAGCTTTCTGAAGCTCAAGGATCGACTTACTTCTGCCCCTTGTTCTCTTCCAGTTGAGGGCGAGGGTTTCACCGTGTATTGTGATGTGTCTGGTATCGATTTGGGATGTGTTCTAATGCAGCGGGGTCATGTTATTGCATATGTGTCAAGGCAGTTGAAGGTGCACGAATGTAATTACCCCACTCATGACTTAAAGTTAGCAGCGGTAGTGTTTGCACTGTGGATTTGGAGGCATTATCTATACGGTGTTCATTATGAGATCTTTACAGACCACCGCAGTCTTCAGCATATTATGACTCAGAGGGATCTTAATTCGAGGCAGTGTAGGTGGATTGAGTTGTTGAAGGACTATGATATCTCTATTCTCTATCATTCAGGCAAGGCGAATGTGGTAGCGAACGCCTTGAGTCGGAAGACAGTAAGTATGGGTAGCTTAGCTTTTATTCTAGTCTCTCAGCAGCCGTTGGCTTTGGAGATTCAGTCCTTAGCTAACTCGATGGTTTGATTGGATATTTCTGACCCTAAGAGGATTATTGCTTGTGTTGAGGCCAGATCTACTTTGTTGGAGCAGATTCAGCATTGTCAGTTTGAGGATAGTGGTCTTTGTAGCCTTCGGGATCAGGTGTTAAAGGGTGAGTCTAAGAGGGCTACCTTGGATTCCAATGGTGTTTTGAGGTTTGATGGCCGTATTTGTGTTCTGAGGGTTGGGGACTTAATTCAGTTGATTCGATGCGAGGTGCATAATTCTAGGTATTCTATTCACCATGGAACAACTAAGATGTATAGAGATCTGAGACACCACTATTGGTGGCGTGGTATGCGACGAGACATAGCAGGGTTTGTAGCTCGATGCCTCTATTGTCACCAGGTTAAGATCGAGCACTAGAGACCCGGTGGTCTACTTCAGCAGTTGCCCATTCCCGAGTGGAAGTGGGAGCGAGTCACTATGGATTTTATTGGTGAGTTACCTCGCACCTCTCGTGGTTTTGATAGTATTTGGGTTGTTGTAGATCGGTTGACTAAGTCCATGCACTTTATCCCTGTTCGAGTTTCTTACAATGCTGAGAGATTAGCTCGTGTATATATTCAGGAGGTGGTTCACCTACACGGAGTGCCAGTGTCTATTATCTCAGACCGAGGGTCTTAGTTTACCTCCAGTTTCGACAGACTTTCCAGGAGGAGTTGGGTACCCAGGTGGACCTCAGTACTGCGTTTCATCCTTAGACCGACGGGCAGTCGGAGTGGAAGATTCAGGTATTGGAGGATATGCTCCGCGCTTGTGTGTTAGACTTTGGGGGTCAGTGGGATCAGTTCTTGCCTTTAACCGAGTTTGCGTATAATAATAGCTTCCACTCCAACATTCGGATGGCTCCGTATGAGGTTTTGTATGGTAGACGATGTCGGTCTCCAATTGGTTGGTTTGAGACTTTCGAGGTCAGTCCTCGTGGCACAAACTTCCTCCGAGAGTCTTTGGATCGAGTTCGGGTGATTCAGGACAGGCTGCGGACAACTCAGAGTAAACAGAGGAGTTATGCTGACCGTAAACGTCGTCCGTTGAAATTCAGAGTTGGTGATAGGGTGTTTTTATGAGTATCGCCTATGAAGGGTGTGATGCGGTTTGGAAGGAGGGGAAAGCTTAGCCCCAGGTATATTGAACCCTTTGAGATTCTGCGAACAGTAAGGGAGGTAGCATATGCATTGGCTTTACCTCCGGCCTTTTCAGCTATTCACCCAGTATTTCATGTTTTTATGCTGCGAATGTATATTCCAGATGAATCGTATGTGCTTAGGTGGGACTCAATTCAGTTAGATGAGAAATTAGCATTTGTAGAGGAGCTTGTATCCATTTCAGCCAGAGATGTCAGACGGTTACGCTCTCGGGACATTCCAGTAGTTAAGGTTCAGTGGCATCACCGTACGGTTGAGGAGGCCACTTGGGAACTTGAGCATGATATGAGAGCCCAGTATCCCTACTTGTTCACGTTTCAGGTATGCATTTACTATTGACTTTTGCGGACGAAAATTCTTTTAGTAGTGGATGTTGTAATGACCCTCCCGGTCATGTCCCTCATTTTTGCGCGTTCTCGGCATTTAGAACTCGGTAAAAAAAAAAGATAATATATAGTTAATTGCCTTTCTAAAATATTTTTGATATTTATAAAAGTTCTATAGTTTATTATTATTTTAGCAGAGATAGTAAGCCTAGTTATGTTCAAAGTTTACTGTTTTATTAATTAGGCTCATTATTTTGACACTTAGTATATTATTTAAGTAATATATATGTAGATATATTTGGTCAAAGTTGGCTGAAGTAACTTTAAGTATATCAATTTATATTTATGTATATATAACCCCACTTTTTCTTCTAAAACATTCCCAACACTTCTCTTTCTATATTCCACCATCTTTGATCAATTTCAGCTCAACTTTGAGCATTTCTAGTGAGATTCAAGGTTAGGGGTTGGTAGATTTGGATCCGTGGTTGCGTTCTCATCATTTCTATGGTACGTTTTCTTATTTTTACGGTAGTTTTAGTTACGGTGGTATTGTTGGTATTGGTGTTGATGTTTGAGCTATATTTTTAGCTCAAATTAAGTTGTGCTAGTTGTGACTATTGATCACGGAATGATTTGGAACGCTGTGACGGTTTTGATTTTTGTGATTCCGCAAGCGGGTCCTATGTGGACCGTTTGGGCATTTTTTCGAACTAATGCAATATGGGTATCAATAGTCATGGTTTGACGTGTAGTTTATTATTTTGGTAGCTTGGCAGTAGTCAGAGGCCTCTCGGAAGGGGAAGACTCCTATTTAGCAGGCTTTGACAGACGTTCGGCGGCGTCCAGGTAGGCTAGGCTTACCATATACCTAGACTGAGTTTATTTATAGTATTTGCATACTATTGTGCTAGTGTTTGGGCTGATAGTTGTTGATTGGCATTGGCTTGCTATGTTTAGGCCTTTTGGGCCGGTTAAGGTCTTGTTCGGAATGTTTCGGGCCCGTTAGGTACTGGGTACCGTGGTTACGATACTATTGTTCTCTGAGTTTCGATTTGAGTCTGGCGGTTATGATATATATATGTGGCCTATTGTTACTATCCACTATGTCCGGTTCGATCTAGGTATCTGGCCTCTCGTTATCACCCATTGGTGCCGGTTCAAGCCTGGTGCACGCCTGGATGGTTACTATGGTTACTTGGCATTGGATCAGTTACGGATTAGTACGTTTTCTTTTACTTTCCTTGTGTGTCCCGCCGGTTTAGGGGGCCAGGCTGGGTTATTGTTTTCTTTCGTGTGCCTATTGAGTTTATGGAGCCCCAGATAGGTTATGTTTGACTTACGTGTTTACTTACGCATTTATTTACTCGTTATTCAGTATCACAATTATTTTTCTCCTGAGCATATCATACGCCTCGGCAGTTACTGATGTATTTATTATTTATACCTAGACTTAGCATGCACCCTCGTATTTTAGCTTGCTTATATTATATTGAGCTCAATCAGCCGATGATGCCTACTGAGTACCCGTTGCCCCGGTACTTATACTGCACTTCTGCATCTTTTTCCCCGATGCAGATTCGGACACTAGCCGATGGTTTTGACGTGACTCTCTTCTCAACACTGACTCCGAGGTAGGGTGAGCTTACTAACGTTCGAGGCAGATCTTACTCCATCTTACTGTATAGTCTTTTGCTCTCGAGACTGTAGTATTTGTGGTATATATTTGGTTTCTGTCTTGTATTTTGGGTATGTCTAGTAATGGCTCTTGTACCGACCTCACCAGATCTTGGGAGGGGTTCTTTACTTTTTATACTATCTTCTTCCCTCTCAGTCTCGGTATGTATATATGTTAGTGTTTTTTTTACATTACTAGCATGTTTATTAGTATAGTTACTTCCACTTCATCTCTGTTTTCTGAGATTTCGTCCGTTAGCCTGTTGCTTGTCGCTTCGAGATAGGGTTTAGCTTGCCTATTGGTGGGTTACGGTAGGCGTCATCATGACTCGAAAAATTGGGTCGTGACAGCTGGACCACTGAATCACAATGTTACTTTGAAGAAATAGTAATGATCATTCTATGAGTAAATATGGTTGAATCTTAGACAATTGGGCTCATCCCTGCTTTAAGTTAACATGCCTTGACGCTTAAGAGGATAGATAGATAATAGATACACAACCACAAATGGTGGGATAAAATAGTTTCGGTGTTAGTTAATATCTCATACAAATATGGAATAAAGTCCTCCAGTACTCTCTGTTTTTTGAAGTAATTTCCTCCCTTGCTCTTTCTTCTCCTTGACCACTGCCAAATTACTCTTAGCTGGGCTCAAATTTGTCTACTTGAAATTGTTATTTCACTTATTGAGACTCCTCTAATTGCAGTGATCTGCTTTGTGACTGCTTCTACTTGCTTCAGCAATCAACTTCATGTTCTCGCTCCCAATTCTAGTTACTGTTTCATTGGATTTGACCACTGTAGCAACATTCACTTGCATATTTGACTGTTGCTGATGGATTCACGATCATCCCCACTGCCTTCTGACCATTAATCCATGCCTGATTTGTAGTTTTAGGTTTTCTACCCATTGTGGCATGGGCAATTTATGTACCTAGAGAACCTTGAGATATCCATCTCTCTCACAACTCTACTTTATTCTACTATATAAGCTTTCCATTATTAAGTTTGATACAATCCAAAATTAATGGCGCTAGAATAAGCTTAATATGCGTGCTTGAATAACTTTCACCAGCATCTTCATGTCAAAGTTTTATCTCGGAATTGTGATTGTATTTTTTGAGCTTTTCTTATACTCTATCATGTGCTTTGCGTTCTTTAATCACTACATTATACTGGTTTTACTTTTCACTATAGTCCAATGTAATTGGCAGGGTTGGTGTCATAGGCTTAACTAAAGAAGAATCTTATTATAGCTTAAAGATGGGAGACATATAGAGCAGGTGACAAATCTTAAGTTCTCATTTGTGCTCCATTTAACTATCTTTATAAAAAAACACTCATTTACTAGCCAATTACCACTCTTCATTTCTCTAATTATTTCTCAAACTCTTATCATAGGATGGAAAGAAACAAAATCTAAACACAGGCACCTTGTCCAGATGGTAACAACAATCAATAGCTGCTGAAACGAGCAAACAACATTTGAAATTTATTACTCTTATTGGTACTTTTACTCATACAATCAAGACAGTGGGAAAGATATCAAGAGTTGGTAATTTTGGGTATCTTTTTTTTTTCTTGATTCAAAAAAAACGTTTCGCGTTCGATGATTTTGACAGATGTTGTCTTTCACCCAATCTATACAGGCATATTTTAGTTGAGATTAAGTTTTAATCCTACGTTATGTTTGGTAGAAAATAAAAAGGTTTTCTATTGTTGGAGAAAGTAATTTTTGTAATATCAAATTGAGACGGACTTAAATGAAGCAACATGGATACTTAGTTATAACTAATATAGTCGATCTCAACTTGCTTGGGATTGAGGCATAATTATTGTTGTCGTAGTAGACTTTCAAAATTTTCTACTTGGTATTATCTTTATATCCTTGTGAGTTGATAATCAACAAAGATGTCAAGGTGATCATTCAGTGACCCCAATTTTATGTTTCTCTCTGCAGCTGAAAAATGTAGGCAATCGGTCAGGGAAGAATCAACTTCAAGAAGAAACACAGAAAGATTCACATTCATAAACTTCTTTGACATGAGTTATGGAACCATATGCTGCATACTCAAGGAACTGTTGAAGATTTATTTATACCACATTAAAGCAACTCACGTGCAAAAGTAAGGAATGAAGCAATAAAAGAAACAGTCCAACAAAGCTTGTCCAAAGGACTGAGCCTTGAAGATGAAGTGAAAACAGGGGAAAAAGTTGGAAATGCTGCAGCCAAAAAAGCCTCTTTACAAACAAAGCATATTATGGGGCCAATGATGTCATCTGGATGTACATGGAGACTATATATGTTCTACATATCTTATACCTTTCTTTGAGACTATATATGTACGTGGCACATTGGCCGAGACAATTATTAGAAGTGTTGGCACATTGTTGGGCTCTTGGAAGATATCAAAACTAATACACTTTCAGCTTGTCAAAGTTAGCTTTAAACAAAAGCTTCCTCTCCGTTCGTATTATCACATTCACAAATACGGATATATTACTCTTCACTGAAGGTCTCAAAAAAAGATGTGTGACTCAACTAATCATCATTATCTGCTGCTTTACTTTGAAATCCTGGTAATAGTAGTGAATGAGTGACTATGTACTACCACTAGCTAACTATATATAGTTAAATTAATGTAAAGCTTATTTTCGCACTTTGTTCTGGTGCAAATTGATATAATTTTAACTTTGAGACACATTAAGCCTGTGCTGTCGCGGGCTCTTTCACCTGATAACAATAGCAAATAGAGGGAAGAAAAGAGAGTATTAAAGTATAAGCTTTTTATGAGAATAGAAAAAAGAATAATAATGTGGATTATATATGTAAATCACCTTAAATATATATATATATATATATATATATATATATATATATATATATATATAAATACACTTTAAATTATATAACAAATTGTTCTACATATCTTATACCCTTTTTTTGGTTGAAATATGTATTAGTTTCTTTCAAAAAATACTAACACATGTGACCAATTTTTAATAATTAATATGAGGCTTAAAATATTTGGAGGCCTAAACCGGCCGTATCATCCGCTTGATCCTTGAGTCGGCTCTGTGTATGATTCAGGACGCCAGAGACCAGGCGGCGCGTGTAATAACTCAAACCACTCCCCAAATTGAGACGATGGATACTGCAGAAGGAATTTGTGATAAAATTATGCATGGCTAAGAAAAAAGCTTCAAGCTCAAATACAACAACAAACCGTTATTTGAGAGAATCAGTGAGGGTAAAATATATGACACACAATGGGTTCCTACGGTGATATTCAATGCCAACGATTACTATGGCATGAACGGAGAATGTAGGCTAACAACCATGGTAGTAATTCTTAAAATCAATACCCTAGTGGAAAAAGAATTGAATGAGCTTTTCCTAATTAAGGGCTCAATCAAGATAGGATCTTTTGATAACCATAACGTATTTCTCGATTTTACAAACAAGGTTGATTTTAACACAATGTGATTTATAATGGTAATGGAGATTGATGGGGTTCAAATGTGACGACTACAAAATGGTCTCCAAATTTCAAATAGGATAAGAACATTCCCAAAATATTTGTTAGGGTCCTTCTCCAGGTATCCCATTTTATATTCATACTTGGCACTATGTATGACAAATTGTGAGTCAAATTGGTACTCCTCTAACATTAGATGCAACAACTTTTGGTAGAGTTGTACGTATCTCCTCGAATTTGGCCCTTTCAGGATCGGTGGAACCCCCAGAATATGATCCATGCAAGCATGAAACTCTTTTTCATTTTGATCCATCTTACTATCATACGCCTTCAAGTACTTCAGGATTTTAGAACAATCCCAACTGTTAGGAGCGGATGTGTTAGTTCTCTCTGGTCATCGTCTCTTGCTTAGTGAGTTGACTCTCTGGGTGGTACCTGTGACCTAGGGTTGCCTTGTCTTGCAAGCTCATTATGAATTTTTGATAAGAGCACAGTATAGAAAAGAATTTTATAAAATTGGTCAGTTGTCCTGACGATGTTTTCCTGAGGGGGTGTAGGGACGGTACCTATCTTTCAATGGCATCAGGTCAAAGTTCGTGCTTCTTTTTTGTGACTTTGACTTATTGACCCTGTGTACATAGGTGCAGTCAATGGGTTAGGTGCAGTCAACGGGTCTTCTTCAATTCTGATTTTAGATTTGCACCTATTGTGGATGTCTACCACGGCGTCGCTGATAATTCCAGTAGGTTCTCTTTTAATTCTAGTGAAGCACTGGAGCTTCTGGGGTTTATTCCTTTGGTGAAAGCTTCTACTACCCACTCATCTGAAACTGGAGGTAGCATTATCCTTTAACTTTGGAAACGTATCATGAATTTTCAGCTCATTGTCTCTTTAAACGATTTTGAAAATGTTAGCTATTCTTATTTGCACCTTTTTAGCCCTGACGTATGCTTGCATAAAGGAATCTGCAAGATATTTGAAAGATTTGATTAAATGACCCCTTTTGATAAGGTCTCCCCTAACTTTTTGAGTATAACCAATTCCACCTCATCCGATTGCATATCATTGCCCTTTATGACGCATATATAAGCGATCATATGTTCCTGCGGGTCAGTGGTCCTGTTGTACTTCAGAATATCCAAGGACATATATCCTCGAGTTTGGGACTTTCAGAATTGGAGTCCCCAAAATTTGATCCATGCAGGTATGAACTCTTATTTCATTTCAATCCACCTTACTATTTTGCGCCTTAGAGTAATTCAAGATTTTGAACCAGTCCTACACTGTTAGGAGCGAGTGTGTTGATTTCTCCCTGGTCCTCGTCTATTGTTTGCTGAGGTAACTCCCAAGGTGGTGCCTTCTGGCCTAGCGTAACCTTATCCTGCAAGCTCATATGACTTTTTAATGAGAGTCTAGTCTAACAAAGAGTTCTACAAAATTGGTCTCAATTGCTCTAACACATTTTGGTTGTTGCCTTCATCATGATGGGTGTGATTTTGGCATGAACTTTCTTGTCCATCATCCACAGTGATTGAATTGACTCATCTATCTATCGAGTTGTTCTGGACAGGTCGACATTCATGTTAATTTGATTTTCAGCTCCAGTCATCTTACCAAAGAGCTTTTCGCTTCACCAAAAATATGAATTTTGTTAGCAGAGATGTTACGAGACCAAATCAATACCATAATTATCCTTAGCCCCACGATGGACACCAAACTGTTTACCTAAAAAAGGTACAGTTGAATTTGTTAGTGAGGTTTAAAGGATAAGAGTTCCTAATTCAACCGAGGTAGCAAAATAAAGTACAATGATGTAAAGTAAAGTAAGAGTAATGTAAGTTGTAAATAAGATGAGGGCTGATGGAGCCAAAGCTGATGAGGATCATAGGGGATCGTAACTGTCTTGATGAATGTATCGTTAGAGTTGCTATGCTTGAAAGGATTTCTAAGCTGTTAGACAACAATGAGCAGAGTAATATTGCAATAAAGCTAAAAATGATCGACTAGTTATATATAGATAGTTGTAATTGTCTTGTTGTGTGTGTCTTAGAATGATAATTACACGATCTTATATATGGCCCAATTCCAACAGTTGAATTCTATATATTAAACCCCATAATTAACATCTAATTAAAATGTCATAAATAATAAGGAAGTAACACCAAGCCTTGTCCATGGGCCAGTTATGAAACGGCTGCCAACGACTAATACAAGCTAGTTGACTTTTCTCCGAACTAAGATGTCTTCACGTTCCGACGTATGGACCTTTGCGGTGCCCAATGTGTGATTGATTCCGATTGTCTTGGTCCACATAGTCGTGACCTGCCATTGAGTTCTAGACAAATGGCAGTACGTATCATGCTTCTGATCTGTTCACTTGTTGAGGCTATTTTTACCTTATCCAAGACCGTCTTCCTTACAATAATATCATTGGTGAATACAGATTGCTGATGCAAGGATTGGAGAGCCCCACGATAAGACACTGCTATCGAGAGTAGCAAATTTTTTTACAAAGGAGGGGTGTAATAGAGATTTTTTGATGGAATTAGATTTTTGGTAATTCCGTCTATATTTGCCAACAATAATGTCTAGATAGACAATCTAGAAACTACATTTTTTTAAAATGTGGCGTTTTGTAATAGTAATTTAGTTTCTGATCAAATTTTATGCTTTAACTAGCTACCCGTAGAGTGGCAACTAAACTATGCTTTGGCACTAAAAAAAAAAAAAAAAGTCTACATGTGTTATATATTAGAGTTGTTGAAAGTGTATATGTTTGTGACTGTTCCTTGTATTATTAGCTTTCTTTTCACCACTAACATGCTTTTAACATGCATAATCATTACTATCTCCTTTTTATTTAAAGATTGTCCAACTCATGATCCCTTCATCTTTAATTAGAGATTATGAATTTAAGTTCTGAATATAATTTTGTTTTAAAAGAACGATTTCTTCTTAAAAGTGTCTTACTCAATATAAATTTGATTTTATTTGAAGCCCCAATATAAGTATCAACGCTAAATAAAAAATAAAATTAAAAAAAAGATTATCAAACTCTCATCTCCTCAAGTCGTAGTTACTCTTTGCACTAAGCTAGGTTATTAAAAACCATAATTGTTTCTCATAACATTGGAAAACAGTTTGATTAAATATTACTTTTAGCAATGTAGTTTTAAATTTCATTGATTTGTCAGGTTTATTATAAGTAAAATGTTATTGGAGAACAATCTTGCACCTAGAAACAAAGAAGTCAACTCATTATATAATCCTTCAAAGAAGGGGACGTTGAAGATGCAAAATGCTTGCACGTATTGAAACCAGCGACTTAGCACACAGTTTAATTATTGTATACTATTCCTTTCGTTTCATTTTACTTGTCTCTATACTAAAAATAATTGTTTAAATTTACTTATCCAATTTATTGAATCACAATTTTTTTTCTTTTCCACCCTTAGAATTAAATAATTATATAAAGTAATAATAGTCAAATTTAAAATTTTAAAATATTATTAATATTAATTTAATAAAATATACATCTAATTTAAATTTGTTCAGGGAGTGTTACAATTCAATAAGGACTAGAGGGAGTATAGTCAAAGTTGGCACCAAATACAAGATGTCCAAAGAGTACTTCAACGTGATCAAGTGTAAGCATTGATAGAATCTTCATTGTGATGCATCTAATTTATAATTTAAGTAAATCAAACTTTATTTTTCCATTGAATAAAATACATATCTCTCTCCTAGTTTTATTTCTTGAAGAGTTACATTACGAGAAAATGACAAAACCATCCCTTCAAATTTGAAGTATCTATTAAATATATTTCTGAACAGTTTTGATTCTTTAGATTTGTCAAAAGCAAGATTTTTGATCATCATCAAATATTTAACAAACTTTGATTTTAAATTTAATGGAAATTTTAGAAGAAAAAATACTTAATGGAAACTCATATTAGTGAAGATGTAGCTTCAGCTATTTTTGGTTCATTTCTGACATCTGATACAATTTTTAGTGTGCAATTTCAAGTATTTTATAAGACCTTTCTTGTGTTTTTGATTAAATATTTTTGCAATTTCAATTAAATCTAATTGCCGTAAGTTATAAGATATTTAACGCATACCAAAAATATTACTTAAGTACTTTTGAAAAACTTTAAAAATTAAAACTATAGAAGTACATTTAGATACTATTTTAAGCCTACCCCACACTAAAGGCAATTTAATTGTTTTCTCCTTACATTACTCTCTTCTCCGGGTTGTTGAAGGAATAAATGATACTAGTATATTTTATTCGAAAAAGGATCAAAACTTTTTCTGAACTATTTGAAATTGAACAAAAATATCTTTCGTTTATTTTTTGGTTCAAAAATATTCCTCCATTAAATTTTTGGCTCAAAAATACCCCTCCATTAAATTTTTGACTCAAAAATACCCTACCTCTAACGAAATTTATCCACATAGAAAATAACCTTATACACCTACGGGCTACATATACCCCAAAGGAAACCAACAACTATAAAACATATTGATGTAAACAACCGAAGTTTACCACAATAACCACCAATTCATTTAGGGCCATGGAGAAAAATAATGTCCCCCCTCCCAACCAAACAAAAAGAATGAAATGGAAAATATGTTGCTCCATACATCTAACTTCTCTGCTAGTTTATCTTTTCATTTGTGTTCATTGAAATTTTAGTGTATGGTAATTTACCATCTGAGAATTGAACCAGCTGGCAGACTGGGAGTTCACAGTTTCACAGCATTCAGCAGTTCCACAAGGACTCTTGGTGAGCTCATATTTTAGTTTTTTAAGAAAGCTTCAGTTATTTTTCATACAGATTTGTCACTCGCAAATGCTTCCCATGTAATACACTAATTGTTGTCAGAGATTGTTAGTTCAGTTCATCGAAAAAAGGAAAAGAAAATGAACAAAACACAGCAAATATAAACAGAAATAATAATGGAAGAAAGATTTAAAGCTTACCAAAAAGAAGATTGCTGATGATGGAATCTATGATGGTATCGGTAGCCCGCTGATTATTTAAAAATATGATTTTCCACGTGGTCGCTGACGTGGATGGCCCATGTGGCAATTTTTATCCACGTAGCGTGCTTGGTGGCATTCCATTAGAGGGAGGGGTATTTTTGAGTCAAAAAACAAACGGAGGGTATTTTTACTCCATTTCGAATAGTTCAGGGATAGTTTTGACCCTTTTCTGTATTTTATTTCCCTTGTACCAATAATTTAAAATCAACCAATACAGTCAAACCTTTCTATAACGTCACCTTGTTATAACAACATTTCACTATAGAGGCCTACTTTTCTCCGGAACCAATTTTTCATGTTATATTTCACTTTTTTATAACGACATTTTACCTACAACAACAATGACGTCTATCATAGCGTTACACTCTTTGTAAAATTACCTCTTTATAGCAGCATAATCAAATCTTATGTAATAATATTTTGTAAGAAATATAATGTTACCAGTTTCAAAAAAATATATATCATGTAAAAAATAAAATACCAAAATATTTATGGTAATCATCATTAATGTCATGCATACAGTAAGTTTTAAGTACGAATATCCAATTTAAAGGAAAAAAATTATATTTAAATGGTGCACATCAATTATTTCATAACTTCACGAGGAAAATTCTTTCTAATTTTGCATATTTTTGTTTATAACAACTAAATGAGATCTGAACGTCAAATGCCAGTATACATATATAATAACACCCCTATATAACAGTCATGAAATTTTCGAACAAACGTTATCACTATAGAGAGATTTGACTGTATAATGTTAGATTAATCGTTTTGGAGAATATATCGTATCAATTATTATCTTTCTTTTTCATTTACACTCATTTTATTTTTGGTCAAAATCATAATATTAAGGGGTCGTTTGGTAGAGTGTATAAAAATAATGCTGAATAAGGTGTATTAGTAATGCTTGCATTACTAATGCAAGTGTTAGTAATGCTGGTATTAGTTATGCAGACATTATTTTTTACACAGTATTTGGTTTGATGTATTAAAAATAATATATATTTACATAATTTTTATGAAAAGATGTTTATTTACCAAAATACCCTTCTTTCCATTATTTCTTGCAAGTCCTGGTACCATATCGATAGATTCGGCATATACAAGGTCTTCGTCGGTAATTGCTATGCCACAACAACAGAGATGGTCCTTGCCATGTTTCCAAGGCTTAAATCCTCACCCTCAAGGGCATACCTCATTCTTATGTTTTCATTTCCAATCTCCCTCCTCAATAGGGAGCCTTTATTCACCCTTGGATTAACACCTTCACCTCTATCGGAGTCCATTTGGAAGAGCTTCGTTTGAAGAAATGATCGTTTCCGATGAGAGCCTCCACCTGCTTTCTCAATCCTTACCTAATTTCAAGTCTTTGGTTTCGAGAGTTAGAGGTCGGAAAAGGAATCAGGCAACTATTTTGAGGGGTAAATTTGTCATTTAATAAGTTAATGCATGTGTTGAAATGTTTTGTATTACTAATACATAGCTCAACACATTATAGAGTGTACAACTAATGCAAGTATTAATTATGCATAAACTAAAAAGATGTACCAAACAAGTTGTTAGTAGTACACATGAGTAATGCATGCACTGTTTTTGTTAACACACTCTACCAAATGACCCCTAAAAGTTTAAAGGAGTTTGTATATATGATTAAACTTGTTTACAAAAATCTAATGTTTGCGGTTCATTCTAGCTCTTTAGTACTCATCGTTCCATCTTTACTTGTCTCGTATGCTAAAAATAGTTGGTCTATTTTATTTGTCTAGTTTAGTATGTCAAGAAATAATTTATCATTATGCCTATATTACCCTTGTTATTAAAAAGGACGTAAGTCAGCTTTATTGCAAACCACAAAAGAAAAAAGTAAAAAAATAAAATAAAATAAAATTGGACCAAGATTAATTAAACAGATTTTTTTTTAGAAAAATAATAATAATAATAATAATAATAATAATAATAATAATAATAATAAATTAGAAGTGCAGAATTAGAAGGATAGAGAAGTCAGCGAAGCATTGTGTCATGTTTTATGCAGACAACTAGGAATCTGAAATTTCTGTTGGTTCCAACGGTCAGTCTTCCTTTGGAACCAAACGAATTCTTTCCTTTTTGTTTTTTCAATTAATTAATTAATCATCTTTGGTGATTTTTCATCTTTTCTTGATTTCAGCCACAGGTATGATCTTGAAATTCATTCTTGATTTTAATGTCAAATTCATTTTCTGGGGTTTTATGTTTTATTTAATTTTTCATATTGTCACATGCAAATGTATATGTTATGACTCAATTTTTTTAAATTTTTTTAAACATTTGTCAGCATTCTTGATTTTGTCTTATGATTTCTTGTTTTTTCAGGGTCAAAATTGTTGATATAGATTTGAGAAAGGTTTATTTTTTTATTGATATATGTTGAGTAATTGATATGAAAAGACCCCAAATTGAATAGGAGAAATTAGTTTTGGATTGAGGAGCAACTGTTGTGGTTGTTGTCGGGTGATTAACAAGTGCTTTATTGGTTTGGCTTATTGGAAATGTAATGTGAATTGGAGATTAAAAGTTTTTTTGGGCAATGGTTGGCGGAGGGATTTCATCTGGTAAACAGAGAAATCCGTGGGGATTTATGACAGTTTTGTCTTGTGTGGCTTGTGAATGGTTCTTGATGTTTATGTTGTTTCTACACGCGACATTGTCATATTTGATCACAAAATTTGCCAGTTACTATGAGTTGCAGATGTCGTGTATGTTGTGTTCAAGGTTTGATCATATACTTGGGGACAAGAAAAATGAATGTTATAGGAGAAATCTTTGTAGGAACCATAAAGAGGATATATCATTTCAAGTGTTTTGTCATACTCATAGTAATCTAGCCGATGTTCGTGCTATGTGTGAAGAATGTCTTGTATCATTTGCTATCGAGAACATACTTGTAAGAGACTCAAATAACTTATTGATTGATAGACTGGGGAATAAGAGCTTTATACCTACTTCTCCCAGCCCATGGAGCTGTTCTTGTTGTCAGAAGATGTGGAGGGCCCGATCAAGTGCTCAAATATTGCTCCAGCTAACTTCAGTTGGTTTTGGAGCTTCTAAGGCCAATGTCAAGCCTCCTCTACCGCGGGCACCAGGTCGTAGCCGTTTCAGCCACCGTGATAGCTTTAAGAAGATCAGGGATAAAATTTCTGGGCCAGAGTCACCTAGGACAAGGGCTTCTGCTCTTGACCCTTTATCACATGTAGGATATACAGAATTGAAGATTACTTCAGATTCTGAGTCAGAAATCCAGATTTCTGATGATGATGATGGATGTTCTGCTATTCGGGGTAAAAATGATTCTAGATCAGAAGATAATGCTCGACATGACAAAGGAATAACAAAGAAATTAGGAGCTAAGCCTGTGTCTCCAGAGAATCAACCTCACCAATCTTCTGAATCCAAGCTTTCTCTTCTGGATCAGCCAATGCAGCTGACCGCCAGCTCGGGCAAAACTGTGAGCTTTCAGACATCTGATGATTTTATAGGGCATGGCTTAGCAGAACTTGATTTGGAAAGTCTTTCTCCTAAGGCCGGTGCTTCTATATTGCTAGAGTTCATTTCATCATATAATATTACCCATTCACCCAACCTTTTAGAAGATCATTATCACACATCAGGAGAGTTTTCAAAGTCCAATATGTTTCTCCCACTTATCTCAGACCTCTCTGTACTTTCGGAGCTCATATCAGTGACCAATAGACCCTCTTCATCCAGCATCAAAATCCATGAGATGGGTAAGCTAATCTTTCTATTTGGTTGATGTGTTTGTATGTGTCTTATACACTTGTTTGTTCTTTCTATGCAAATTATATTTACCTCTAGAGTTATTCCAAGAAAAGCTGCTGAATTCCTATTTTTCATTTGTTTGTCTTTATAAAATAATTTTCTACAATTGACTGAAGCTAATGGTGAAGGAAACAGCTTAGCCGAGAAGAATAATGCAAAACCTCCGGATCATTTTGAAGACAGTGCTCCATCGCTATCAAACCAAAAAAATAGACCTGATATATTTGTTCAGGGTAATAGAGAGAGAAAACTATCAGATAGGCTTGGAGAACCAAGTGCAACTAGTGATTTCGCAAAAGCCGGTGAAGGTACGAAGTCTCTTCCCCAACTTTCTACTTTTGGGGTGGATGAATTGCAAACTGCAGGTCTTAGGAATCATCACGGTGATGACCTCCAAAGAAGTGATCCTTCTAGCTTTGATGAGGTACACATGCTTCAAACATCTAGCTTCATGGGGAGAGATGATTCTACAAACGCTGAAGGTATGAAGTCACTTCCCCAACTTTCTACTTCTGGGAAGGATGAATTGCAAACTGCAAGTCTTAGGAATCATAACGGTGATAACCACCAAAGAAGTGATGTGTCTAGTTCTGACGGGTTACATATGCTTCAGACATCTACCTTCACGGGGAAAGATGATTCTACAAACGATGGAGAAGGTATGAAGTCGCTTTCTCAACTTTCTACTTCTGGGATGGATGAATTGCAAACTACAAGTCTTAGGAATCATGATCATGGTGATGACTGCCAAAGAAGTGATGCTTCTAGGTCTGACGGGGTACATATGCTTCAAACATCTACCTTCATGGGGAGAGATGATTCTGGTAATGAATCAGCAGATGGATTGAGCGTCAGTGAAATTGAGGGTGAAAGGACTGTTGATAGGTTGAAACGACAAGTTGAATATGATCGGAGATACGTAAATGCTCTATACAGGGAATTGGAGGAAGAAAAGAGTGCATCTGCCATTGCCACTAATCAGGCAATGGCCATGATAACTAGGTTGCAAGAGGAGAAGGCATCATTTCATATGGAGGCCTTGCAGTATTTAAGAATGATGGAAGAGCAAGCCGAGTATGATATGGAGACACTAGAAAGGGCTAACGATCTCCTTGCTGAAAGGGAGAAAGAGTTGCAAGATCTGGAAGAAGAGTTAATATTATATAGGAATAATCTTCCAGATGATTTAGCAGCAGAGGATCCACAGAAGGAAAACAAAAACATGAAAGGAGAAAATGTAATAAATGAGAATCATAGTTTAGAAAATGTTGAAAACAAGCTCAACAACAATTCAGATTCAAAAACTATTAAAGTATCCAAAATCTGTGATAAACCTATACAGTTTAATGATTTAATGTGTAACTTCGAGGATGAAAAGCTCTGTATTTTAAAACACCTGGAGATATTGGAGAAAAAGGTTTCTCAAATTTTTGCAAGGCAGGCCTCAGATTATGTTCCTTGTAATGGATATTCAGAAAGGATAAAGAAAGATGTTGATAATCAAGTTAAGAAACAAATTGATGATGGAGGAAGTACTAATTCCCAACAGGAGGAGATTTCTTCATCCACACACAATGATTTTTTCAGATCAAATAGAGATTCCATTGACAAGCCTGCTGATTTAGACGTGGAAAATGATGTTGTTAGTGAAAAGAGAAGCCATTTAGACATTAAGCATACTAAGGTTTCCTCTCTTGGATGTGAAGTTGATGGGGCTGCTATAGGAAATGAAATATCAGAGCTTATTGGGAGGTTACAAGAACTTGAGAATGACTGTAAATTCCTCATGTGTGCCTTTAACTGGCTTCAGAATGGACATGAAGAAATACAACTTATTCAGGAAATAGCTCATCGGCTGCAAGAAATACGAAAAATTGGTTTAACAAGAGATGACTATCTCTAAAATTTGAAGTTTCAAGCTTTACAATGACAAGGTAAGCTTTTATTTAAATGACCAATATTTTAGTGATCCTGATCTCCAATGTGTAAAGATTCTTTTCTACATTTATCATTTTATACTATGCTGGGGGATAAATATTTACTGAGAATATTTTATTCGTTGACTTCTTATAAGCGAGATTCCTAGTAATGCAGAGTTAGCAGAATGATACTGCTTAGATAATAAGGACGAATAGTAGTTCCTTTTTTCTTTTTTCTTTTATCGGGGTTGGGGTGGGTGATAAGGAACAAATCTGTCAACTTGTACCCATACGCGACCTGTAATAACATATACTTATTGGTTCTTAACCATTTTAATCTACTCTATGCTTTACGAAACTTTTGAAGAAATAATTTTGACTATTAATGTCTAGGTCTAGACAAATCATGATGTTGCACGTATATATGAAGCTAATTGGTCAAGAACTGAAGCCCTCCTCCTGCTAATAAATTGTGTTTCTAAAGTGAAGCCTGACGTTGGATTTCATCATCTACTACGTTTACTTTCAAAATAGTTCAAAATCTGGATAGACATGAGGAGCTAAGATAGATGCTTCGACTGTAAATGGCCCTCGAACATTACATCCTGTTGCACTTGAAGATATTGTTCTTCTATATTTATGTCCCTATGATCTATGGATATGTACCCTATCATCTATCAAAATTTTACTATTTGGGGGCTGTAAATATATATTATCATGTTTTGTTTTCTACATGATTCCTATTATTTCACTTTAATTAATATTTTTACCATCTTTGTGGATAGATTCTCCTCTTGAGATTTTCAAAGAGATGCATGCCAGAATAGAAGCTGTAGCGAGAAGCCTAGCTGCATCATTATTTACAGTACATAGTTGGAAAGGAGAAGCTCATGACGCCAATCGAGAGTTGGTCTAAATTACTGCTTTTCAGGTCTTGTTGTCCCCTTAAATTGGTTTTGTTGAAAAGTTACAACTCACCCTTTCATTTTTGTTTCCTTTTCCTATTTTTGGTCATTTTAACAATTTTGCCAGTCGCTAATGTGACCGTGTGGAAGAATTTTGGTGTAATTTGTGTATATCATTTTTAAGGTTGGGCTTTGTTGCCAGGTTTCACAACTGTATATGCAGAGATGTTCTTCAAGGAATTCCAAATTTGATTCTACTGATGACAGCCTCTCTATTGTTTTTTTCTTTTTTCATTCCTTATTAGTTCTTTCTTCACTTGCTTAGGCATTGCCTTTTTTACCCAAGTTTTAGTCTTAATGATTCTTCATAATATAACAAGGATTGAAGGAAATATATTTAGACCCTTAGGGTGTGTTTGCTATGAAGAAAAATATTTCAGAAAATGTTTTTTAATTTTCTTATGTTTGGTTGTCTTAAATGTTCTAGAAAATGTTTTTCAAATCGACTTATTTCCTCATATTTAGGGAAAATGACTACCCTTTTGTAAAGTAAAGAAAACATTTTCCAAAATTCTCCTTAACCTCACCACCCGAGTCTAGTCTCGACTCTAGTCCTAGGTCCCAACACCTCACCACAACTTGGACCCGACTCTTGACCCCGACTCCGATGAAGGTCGGGTCTAGGTCGGTGTCAAGGTTGAGAAACGAGTCCTGAATTAGGATGGGGAGTCAGGTCTCGAGAGTTAGGACCAAGGTCGCGCTCAGGAGTTAGGGTCGGGGTTGGGATTAAGAGTTGAATACCTGTCGAGGTTAGGATCAAGAGTCAAAACCCGAGTTGAGGTTGAAAGACAAGTCTAGAGAGTTGGGGTTCGAGTTAGGTGTTGGGAGTCGGGGTCTCGGGTAGAAGTAGGGTCAGTATTAATTTTATGGTTCGGAATCGGGTTGGTAATTAGAACCCGAGTTCAGATCGAGATTCAGGTCCCAGATCAAGGTCAGGAGTTGGGTCTCAGGAGATGATGTAGGGTCAAGGTCAAATATCTAGTCTGGGTCGAAAGTTAGGGGTCGAGTGTCGGGTGTCGGTTGGAAGTTGAATCTCGGGTCAGGGTCGGGAGTTGGGAGTCAGGTGTCAGGTCAGGGTAGACAGTTGGGACCTGGATCGGGGTCAGGATCGAGAGTCGAGTCCCAGGTCGGGTCAGGAATAGGGGCTGAGTGTTAGGTCTCTGGTTGGAGTTGGGTTTTAGGTCAGGGACAAGAGTCAGGACTCGGGTCCTAGGTCGAGGTTGAAAGTCGAGATCTAGGTAGGGGTTAGGAGTCAAGTTTTGGTTTTGAATTGGGAGATGGTCCTGGGTGCTAGTTGAGATCAGGAGTTGAATCCCAATCGGGGTCAGGATCGAGAGTCGGATTGAGAGCCGATGGTGGATTCTCGATCTTGGAATTTAGTCAGGGTCAAGATATGTATTCGGAGTTAAGGTTAGGTCAGGTGTCGGGGTCTCTGATCAGGATTAGGAGTCGATAGTTGGGACACGAGTCGGGATCAAGATCGGTAGTCGAGTTTCAGATCAAGGTTGGATCCTGAGTCTCTAGTTGGACAGTTTCAAATCAAGGTTGGGGTCGAGAGTCGGGTCTCAGGTTGGGGTAGAGATACGAGTGTCAAAGTCAAGAGTTGGGTCTCGAGTCGGGGTGAAGAGTCGAGTTCAAGGGTTGGGGTTGGGAGTTGGGTCAGGGTTGAATTCAAGATAAGGAGTCGGGTCTCGAGTTGGGTATCAAATTGGGGTCAAAGGTCGGATATCAAATCGAGTTGAGAGTCGATCTTATTTCGGGGTACAAAGTTGTGTCGAGTCCATTATCAAAATATTTGTTGAGATAATACCAAAATATTTTTGGGTCAATATTTTCATTTTAATAATCAAACACAGAAAATAAGCAACAAAACCACTTATTTTCCAAGAAAATATTTTCTACGAAAATATATGAAAACATTTTCCTTCATACCAAAACACCCTTAAGAAGGAAAATGATGGGGTTATTGTGATGCAATAACAAGTAATAGAATTTGAAATTGTTAATCTAGGAGTAGAATACTTGAAGAAGATGAAACTGAATTCAGGGCTTCAGCCGATAAAAATCAGAAAAGAGAGAAACTAGGGAGAAACTGAAGTATTGTATTATCTGAATGAATCATTACAATGAGTACATCAATGTATTTGTACTACTCAACAGCTAATGATCAACTACACTTAGTCGCGTAACAAAATAACCACCTAACAGCTAACTAGCTAACTCCATGAACAGTGGTAACTAACTCATTACAGTGCTACAGTATTTAACTACTTTTCAAATGCTAGCTGCTTCTTGTTACTCGATCCTATTCTCTTATTAATATTGCAACAATACCCCCTGCTAAAGTAATTCCTTGTCCTCAAGGATTGAATGTAGGAAACCTGTGTAGCAACTCAGATCAAATTCCCAAGTATAAAATCCATTATAATACCATCCTAGTGTAGTGTTCATTCCAGTGGTTTTACTGCACAGTAATAAAAACAACTAAAGCTCTTCAACTCACTAAATAAAGTGGTGGAGTTATAGCTGCAAGAGATAGAGTTCTAAGCCATCGAAGAAGTCCACAACTGGTTTCTTGAAGTGTAGGAATCCAAGGTCATATGCAACAGAATGGCATTGGAATCACTTCCAACTTGAGTGCAATCAATGGTATCATGTATATAGAGACATGGTTGGTTCTATCTCCCCAAGATAGAGTGAAGTCAGTGATTTCTATCTCGAAAGCATCATCCAACAACCCTTTTACCCCAATTTGTAGCATACTAGCTCCCACCAATAACTGATCCACAAAATCCCAAGGCAACGTGTAGGAAGGTACCCTTAGAGTTTTTTTCCCAAAAATCATCAGAAATACATATTACCATGCTCTCTCCTCCCCTAGAGCCTTCATATAGCAGGAAATTGAATAGTCCAAGGAATAACATTTAAGTGAACTATTTCTTCAAATAAGGTTGTTGCACCTTGTGTTCTCAAACAGTTTTTGGAATAATCAAGCAAGAGATTACTACTGATAACTATGAACAAATCTGAAGCAGGATCATATGAAAATCGATGCCAAATGTTCTTAGGGTATTCAAGAGTTTAGAAAGCAGAGAAACATTTAGCCATGACTGAACCCATTTTTAGGGAAGCTCGCTGGATTCTATACCCATCCACTGACCAATTGTGTACACACAGTACAATTGGATTCTTTTTAGAGTCATCATACAAAGTTAATTGCAAAATTAAGCCCCAAGGTAACACACTCTCCTTCATGTATACTAGTGTTAACCTTAAGAAGAGGTCTCCTTTACCTATGTAAATAGAACTATAAGTTGGAATGTTTGCACTTGAACAAATAAAATCAATATACACAACACAAGGATGCATAAACCACTTCCAACTAGTATCCCGCACTCTACTGATACTATCAGAAGATCGATACAAGCAAAACATGTTAGTAATAGACATCCATGTTTCTCTAACATTATTGTAAAACCCCGTACCTTCCTAACCCTATGTGATGACGTTGAACAATGGTTACTTAGGTGTCGAGATGCCATGAGTATGTATTTGGTAATGTTAATGATGAGAAAATTGAAATTTGGCTTCGTGCATGTGATTAGCCTTTCATAGGAGGTGTTTTGTGATTTTCGTGGAGCACTTGTGGGGTTCAAAATGAGGCTAATAGGACCTCTAAACAAATTATATTAAGGCTAAGAAGTAAGTTAAAGAATAGGACTTGAAGTATCTAACCAAACCCGCGAAGAGAAGTCGAAAAAAGAAATTTTCAAAAAAACTAAGGGAGGGGCGCGCCAGAGGGCGTGCCACTCCGCTCTGGGATAAATTTTTTAGTCCAGAGGCAGCCTTGGGCGTACCACGCTGGTTTTGCCACTTTTTCAAAGTTTGAAATTTTCTTAGGTTCCAATGGTACCCGGGGACGTACCGAGCCGATTTTTGCCACGTTTATTCTACAATCATGAGTATATACATGAAATGAGTAAAGTATTATATTGGTATGATAAAATTACTCGGCAACGAATTTGGCATCAAAATGACGATTTTACCCTTTTGGTCAAAATAGGTCGTACGTGGCTAGAATCGCTTGTTTTAGGAATTGAGGCTACGAGTATGAATTTCATGAGTGGGAATATTGTTGTAACGCGTATGGAATGAATTAAACATGAGAAATTATTGATTTTATTGGGTTAAGTGAATTGGGCTCAAAAAGAGGCCCAAAATGAGAAGAAAACATGGGTCAAGACCCATTCTTCCATTGACTAAAGCCACACTTAGCATTAAATGCAAGGAATGGATAAGGATGACCCCAAGGCCTATAAAAAGGTGCCAAAATCAGATTTTTATCACATAACACTCTCATGCCAAATCTAGAATTATCTACAAGCATTTTCTCTCAACTTCAAACCCTAAGGCACTTCTTGGAGCAAGATCATCAATTTCCAAGCTTGGGTAAGTGATTATTCTTATGGATTAATATATTATATGCATGGGAAAGTATGTAAATCATGTTGGTTATGCTTGGAAGTGTTAGACATGGTACCTTGTGTTTTTTTGTAAGATTTGTGATCCATGAGATTCAAGCTTGAATTATGACTTGTGACTTTGATGAAAGAGCATGGTATGGATAAAATATGAACATGTATGGTGTGATTTTTTTATGAAACTTGTTATTTTCCTATAAGTGTAAATTGTGGAATTTTGGCCGATATGTGCTATGAGGTGCATTATGATAAGTTGATGGATTATTTGTGATGTGGTGTGGATAAGAAAGGGTAAAGGAGAAGTGTTGTGGTGAAATGTATTGATTATCATGTATTGGTCAATGTTGTGAATATTGTGGGATTTTTGGTAAGATAATTTCATAAATGGTATTGTCAAGGGGAAAGGGCATGTTAAAGCCAAACATGTGACTTGTTGTTATTGTATGCATTTGTAAGGTAGTTGGTGGTTAATGTTGGTTCCATTATGTACTTGTGATGTAGAGTGAAACGTAAAGAAGGATCGGAATTATTGCGCTCACATATTTGATTGTGTACTTACATTGGGGAGATAAGGTATGTAAGGTTACTCTGTCCGTATCTTTCTGCGGCAAATAGTATTCACATTGACATTACGCTTGTCCTATCCCGAAATGTGCTAAGGTATCCCATATCCGGTTATCCATGGTCATTGTCATATATTTCCTACTCATTGATCATTGGTGAATCTCATGTCTCATATTCATGGTTAATGTTCCAAAAGCTCAAATAAGGTTATGATCCAATGTTCCAATAGTGATTATACTCATGTCTCTTGTTCATGGATTATTGTCCAAGGGTTCCAATAGTGTTATGTTTCCACGAAGGCTATGTTTCCAATAATGTTTATTTGCATGCTTCTCACTCCTTGATTATTGATCCAAAGCTTCAAATAAAGTTGTGACTATCATTATATCGATTTCTCATAAGCAAAAGTATCAATCTCTCACAAGTAAATGTATCAATCTCAAAAGTAAAGAAATGAAGTAAGAAAAGTAATGCATATTGATTATGTTCATTTATCCATGGGGTGCAAACACCTGCATGATGATGATATTCTATCCATGGGGTGCAAGAACACCCGCATGACGATGTTACTTTATCCATGGGGTGCAAAGGACACCCGCATGACGATATGATCTTATCAATGGGGTGAAAAGAATACCTGCATGACGATGACATGTTATCCATGGGGTGAAAAGAACACCTACATGATGAGGGCCCAGACAACATATGTATAGTCTTACATACTCAGTACATTCTTCGTACTGACCCCTCTTGGGGAATTTATTTTACTTGCTGCAGGCGCAGGTGCTAGTAGACCTCCGCAGTAGATTATCGGATATTTGCAACCTTTTGGTGAGCTCCAGTTGCTTCGGGGCTTCACACGTCACATGTGTACACTAGGTTTTGGTATTATGTAAATATTGGATAGACATGGTCATGTGTCTGTAGAGGCTTTGTAGACGGTTGTGGGAAGACAAATGTAAGAAACGTATGTCCGTTTTGACGTGATGGCCCCGTCGGCCAAGTTTCACATATGTATATATTTATCACATGTTTCAGGACTTCCGTTATGGGCATGATACATTCTTATGTGGTAATGGTATTTCTTAAGACACGCATATAAACGAACATAAGAAAAGATTGGTTCTCTCGGGCCATATCGGCTTCCGGTGCCAGTTCGGCCCGAATTGGATTTTGGGTCGTGACAATTATTTACGTGACTAACTAACTTATTTATCTTCAAACCAATTCCTGGTCCCATATAAGAGCAATCTATCCATTTCCAACTAAAACAAAAGCGAACTTGCTCTTAATTCTTATGAATACATATATTACTTGGACATGATCCTTTTTAGACATTTTATCAAACAAGTAGGAAGCAATGCTAGTTGTTTTAATTTCCACATATTCCAACAATGTATTAAAGTACACACTGGAGGAATCAAGCTCTCGAGTAGACCCGAAGACAAGAGAATCGAGCTCTACATGAGGATCATCAAGTATGTGAAAGTTGGAAGGTCGATTTATCTCTAGTTCATCACAGTTTAGACCTTGAATTCCTGGAGATGTATCACTTTTAAGGCAAATGTCACACTTGTAATCGATGCTACGGACACAACGACTTGCACTTCCAACAGAATTGTCTCTGGATCGATGATAGAATTGCAGTCCATTAATAGAATTCTTCACAGCTTGAATAAGTCGAAGCATCTCAACTTGTGTATGATCCATAGCTAGCTTCAATTCCTGATGTTTCTTCTCCATAACAGTGCGTAAATCACCACCAAATGCAGTGAACGACTTGCACTTCCAACAGAATTGTCTCTGGATCGATGATAGAATTATAGTCCTTTAATAGAATTCTTCACAGCTTGAATAAGTCGAAGCATCTCAACTTGTCTGCGATTCATATCTAGCTTCAATTCCTGATGTTTCTTCTCCATAACAGTGTGTAAATCACCACCAAATGCAGTGCCAGATCCATGGAATTCCTTATTCCTCCCTTCAGGTTGCATACCCACTGGACAACTTCTGTTGGTCGAAGATTTAGCTTTTCCTTGATCCTTTTCTCTTTCCTTCGACACCTTGGATCTCAGAGTTTCCTTGATCCCTAGAAGCTCCTTATCAACTTGAATGTTCCTCTCATAAATGCTCGACATTCCCTCCATTAACTTTTGCAACTGATCTTGGATCAAACAAAGTTTACCATCCACTTCTTCACTCGACTTATCTAGGTTTTTATCGCCAACTACCATGATTGATTGAGCCGAGAATCAGTGGCTCCAATACCAATTGATGTAATAACAAGTAATCAAAGTGGAAATTATTAATCTAGGAGTAGAATACTTGAAGAAGATGAAAGTGAATTCAGGGCTTCAGCCAAGAAAAATCAGAGAAGAGAGAAATTAGGGAGAAACTGAAGTATTGTATTATCTGAATGAATCATTACAATGAGTACATCAATGTATTTATACTACTCAATAGCTAATGATCAACTACACTTAGCCGCGTAACAAAATAACCACCTAACAGCTAACTAACTAACTCCTTGAATAGTAGTAACTAACTCATTACAGTGCTACAGTATTTAACTACTTTTCAAATGCTAGCTGCTTCTTGTTACTCGATCCTCTTCTCTTCTTAATATTACAACACATTGTATCCGTTTGAGATAAAGAAACTACGGGTACGCTAAAGCCATGTTGATAGATTCTTCTAGCTACTAGCTGGTGAAAACTTAACCTTTCATCAATCTTAAATGAGCCTTGATGTATAGAGTTATTGATATCTGGGCCAACGGGAGGTAACCTGTATTCTGTAAAATAATCGTGGGGCGCATACGTTGATCATGACATGACGTTATTAGAAGAAGAAACTTAAGTATACAGTTTTAATCATGAAAAAGAATGTAAAAGAGAGAGGGACAGAGCTAGAGTGTGGCTTATGAATTTGGCCGAATCATGTAGTTTTGGTCCAAATTATATATACTTTTAAAAATTATTGAATATGCAATATTACTATATATTAGAAGAGCTAACTTCAACATGTTAGATTGTAGTCATTAAGTAAAAAGTATGAGGATATTATAGTCCTTTAAATTATTTTACAAAATCAGCTAGCTTTAAGAAGGTTATTCTTTTTGCTGTGTTATTTGGATCTTACTATAGCTTCTAGAAAAGTCCATACTTTCCTCTTAAATTGCATATGTTGCCCTAACATTGGATACGTGGGATCATTATTTAACACGTACACCTTTGCCTTTCTGTATCCCATGAAAAGTGTTTCAGATTCTTTGCCAAGTGGCATAATAAAATTAACAAATATTTTACTCCTATCAAATACGTTACTTTCCTTTTATCAAATAAGTTACTTTATAAAATTAACAGATTCTTTGACAAGTGTAATAATTTGTTACTTATTTATCAAATAAGTTACTCAATATTTGTTCTGAATATCCAATGTCAAATTTAAATGTTTTAATAAAATTAACTTAGTAAAATAAATTTCTAACAAATATTTTCTTAAGATATATATCAAATCAACATAAATTAAGTAAACAGAAATGGAAGAAAACACCTAATGAATTGCATAATAGAAAATTCGTAGGTCAATATATCGTTGGATTTAAAATCATCGAACTCTCTACAATAATCAGTATATATGTTTCATTATGTTCGATCTTTCCTATAATAACCACTACTTTTATGAGGAATAAATATAATTCACTATTAAATAATTAATGTCTAATAATTCATTATTATTTTACGTGCAAAACAAACCATCCAATATTTGATTAAATATACAACTCCTATAAATTGTTACTTATTATAATTTTGGAAACAAATCTCTTATATTCTAAATAGAATTTATTAACATAAAGAGGATTAAAATTATCCTAATTAACATTTATTGTTTTGATAAAATATATTAATAGTTTTGATTTTCATAATATTACCTGTGCTGGTACGGACATTATCCTCTAGTTAATTTAAAATGGAACAACTTTAAAGGATTAGAGTTCTTTCCTTGCCCATAAACTTCTGTCTTGGTTTATGTGGATGTGAGTCTCGTGCTCATAATCCAAATTTCTTCTTTTACCCTCTCTCCGTTTAATTTAATTATCATTATTTTTCTAATTTAATTTTATTTTTATTTTTTATTCTTAATAAATAAAAAAATAAATTTTTTCTTTTATATTTTACCTCTAATATTAATTACTTGGGAGGGAGTATTCATTCAATCTAATAACCACTCATGTATATTCAAAGATCATGAACAACTTCCACGCGCAATTGCTTCCGTCAAGCTTTTTGGCAATTGGCTAATGGACAAAAGTCATAAACGTCATGGATGAATTTAATTTAATATAAAATTTAATAATTTTAGAAAAAGTAAAATCTCAAACATAAATTTTCTCTGATAGAAACAGAATATCAATTGGTAGCTTGGCTGCCTAATGCTTCCTTAATTTCAACGTGTACAAAGAATAAAATAACTTTCTGGTGTTTTAGACCATCATAACTTTCTGGTGTTTTAGATCATCATAACTTTGAATTCTTTTGATTTATTAACTGTTTTTTTTTTTCCTTTGAAATTTTTTACCATTGGGTGGCGTTTGTAGATAAACTATAGATCGTTGGACTTTCTAGATGTGAAACATATTACTGCCTCGTCTTATTTTACTTCTATATTAAAAATACTTTTTTTAGCTTTTATATTAATAAATTAAGAAAAAATAATAATAATAACTATATAAAATATTAATAATTAAATTTTAAAATATAGTTAATAAAATTAATTTAATAACATAAATATTTTCTTAAAGAAAATGTCAAATCAACTTAATTGAAGTAAAATGAAATAGAGAAAGTATGAAGTAACTGATGTGTCTGTTTTCTCACTCAATATGTTTAACCTCTTTATATTATACTTTATTCGTTCATTTTTATTTGCTACATTTTATTTTTTGAGAGTTAAATTGCATGAATTTTGATCAATATTTTAAAATATATTTTTTCATCATATTAATATAAGAAAGACTGTAACTTATAGCATTTTTATATAGCTTCTCAATATTTAAATTAAAAATTTTAAATATTTAATTAATCAATTTCAATTTAACTTCAAAATTTAATTTAATTGACTTTTATAATGAGCGGAGAGAGTAGATATTTGTGACTTAATATCGTGGCTTTCGTTGGAATACACCACACATGCACAAAGGATAACTAAAAGCTCACGAGAAAGATTTAAAATTACAGATTTGTGACTATAGTGCGAGAAGTACTTGATGGATAGTTATTCAACTTCTCATATTGAAATAAAATATTAAAAAAAAGATAGATACGGTAATTAATTCGCTGAATTATAGTTTATCAAGAAAGAGAGGTTGCGGGCAAAGTGATTTGTCTTATCAGCAGATGAGAAACTGGCCCTGGAAAGAATAGACGGATGTATAAATAAAGCGAACAGAAAATATTTCTTCTATGTTATACTTCCCGATTCATTTTTATTTATCACGTTTTGCTTCATAAAAGTTAATTTGACTTAACCTTGAGTTTAAATTAAAATAGATTAATTTAATATTTTAAATTTAAAATTTAGATGTTCGAAAACTATATAAAAAATTATATAAGTTGCAATCCTTCTCATATTGGTATGATGAAAAAATACACCTTGAAATATTAGTCAAAATTCGTGCAGTTTGACTCTGAATAAGCGAAATATGACAAGTAAGAGTGAATCGAGGGAGTAAATACATCATAATGTAGATTCATTTAATATACAAATAAATATTTACTAAGCGTTTTAAAATTAAGAGCAAGATAGCAATATAAAGAACAAGATAAGAGGAAAAATAGAGAACAAGAGAACAACATGAGATAACTATCTTCTTTCTTTCAAGTGTAAAAATATTTCTCAAGTCTTTCAAGTATATACAATACGACATCTCATCCTCTATTTATAGGATTACATAAAGGTAGACAAAGAGAATACCATAAACATGACATTAAGGAGTAAGATCATGGAGGGGGTGGAAGACATAACATTTAGAATTTGAGATCATGAAGGAGGTGGAACATAATGGTGAAGAGTGGTGGAGAGATGGAGGGATTACATTAAGTGGACATCCACATAAATAATTCATTTTATAACACTTCCCTTTGGATGTCCATAGATGCCGTGTTAAAACTTTACTAGGAAAAAATTCTGTGGAAAAAAAAAAATCCTGGTGAAGGAAAAAAAAATACACATATTCTTTAGTATGCATTGCTTGTTGCCTCGTTAAAAACTTTACTAGGAAAATTCAGTGGGATAAAATCTTGGCTAAAAAAAAAAAAGTACAGCGCGTATTTACTCCCCCTGATAAAAGCATCACTTAATCTTGTTGATGATGCATTTAAATCTAGCTTCTCAAAGTGTTGGAATCGACAATGCCTCAAAAAAAATATTCCACCAAATTTATGCAAAATCATCCTTTGCCAAAATGTACTTGATTGTCTTCTTCGATATATTCTTCTTTCAATTGAGCTATGCAAGTAGGACTGTCTTCAACATGATTGAATTCTTCTTTTCAACAAAAAGCACACATATCATGTAAATAGACAACTTCCGTGTGACTAGGCTTTGTGTATATCAAATAACCTTCCTGCATTTATATAACTAAAAAAAAATTCATTGACTATATTGGTTAGAGATTATAAATCCATATCAATCTTTGATTTCACTCAAATATATCCATATAAGAGTGAGATTATGTCTTTTCTGCACATTAACAAAAAATATTATTTCATATATAAAATAGCAGGATGTGCACCAATTGCACTAAGACACGGTACTTTCTAACCATTCTCATGAGATCGAAATTGATCTTTCTTTATATTAAGTTATCTCACAACCATTAGGGTATTCAATGGATCGAATCACTTAAAACTTTTTAAATCCTTCAAGGACTTCCATATAACATTTACCGTCTAGATAGACATGACAATCATTCACTATATGCATTCAATTTTTTCATACATTGCCAGCCTTAATGAAATCTTATTGCATCCACTATGGGAGAACACATCTCCAAACAATAATGTCAAGACTTTTGCGAATAACCTTTATATCTCAAAGCACAAATCGTACTTTATATTGTACATAATCATCCATTTGTACTCCACTGACATTATATCTTAGTCTATGGATTAATTTCAAAACATCACTTTTCAAGTGAGATAAAATATACTCGAAATTGCGTATTTTATTTGGTCAATCATTTATCTGTCCACACTGTTTGACAGATTTGAATTCAAGATCCTCGTTATCATTTATAATGCTGAGCTCTACATTATACCAAAAATATTGTCAATGGTTATTTGATATCGGTTTCATTAAGACATAACATATCAAGATCGATCTCTTTTTTTTCATCATTTTCAAGTACCTGAACCTTTGCCAAGGTTTTATGAAGAGTTATGTCATGGTGCTCTTTTAAAGCACTTGCCTTATTACCATGACCATATTTATCATTTGCAACCCTCCTTCTTCAAGGAGTTTTACCTTTGGAACTGATTAGTCTATCACGCTTCAAGTATGTCATAGACCGTGTCCTTTAAGGACTTTTCATTGGAGCATTTACAGCTGAATTATAACATAGGGTCAGCAAATAAATCTGGCAACTAATTTGTAATATTTTATAATTGAATTATCTCTTGAACTTAAGTTCACTTTTTTTTACGAGGATCTAGATAATTCATTCCATCGATTTCAGCTGTTAATCATATCTTCCCCTAATGTTAGGAAATCTAACATTCACCCCAACCTTATTTGGAAATCCATCTTTGTGAGTGGTGGAGCAATTAAATCAAATACCGCACATTCAAATTTTTAGATGAAATTATTTGGTTCTTGACCCTGAACCAACAATATAGGAAAACCTTATTGGCTTGACGCATACAAGAGCTGCTACATTTAAATCACACATCTCACACCAAATTTTCTTTGGGAGATTTGTTCTCATATATAACCAACAGTTTAGCTATAATTGGAGGCATACAATTTCTATTAAACCAATTAGCATTATCAACATGATTTTATATTTTGAAATCATGTTCTTAATTTAATAATTTGAGCAAATAATCTTGCAACAATCAAATTGTAAATTGACAGTTAAGCACATGTGACCATACCATAGATGTATCTATTAAATCATATAATAAAAAATGATCCACATGGTGGGTGAACGGGCCCATATTCACTTTTTTAAACGTTTCAAAAATTCAAGGGATAGAATCTCAACTTTAGCTGGTATAATAACCAATGTATCATAAGAGTATGCAACACAAGAGAATTCATGAAGAACTATTATTTCTTCAATATATAACCACATGAATTCTCAATTATTTTTGCATCACATTAAAATCGGGATGGTCAACCGGTCATGCCAACTGATTTTTGTTTCAGTAAACTCTAGTTTACTATTGCAAGCGATTCCATCACCATGCCCATAATTGTGTACTACAATTAGGAGAAAAAAAACGAATAACCTTGTATGTAATATTTTATCCCGCTCTGATTATAGTAATATGAAGATATTAAATCTTCTTATAATTTATAGTCTCAATATAATTTATTTTTTCAATTTTCTTGAAACTTAAAGAGTTTTTTTTGAGACTTATTACAACCTCAATATTATAAACAATTTCATTCCTTTGCGTAATAACACATTAGCTCTTCTAGAGCTTCAAATTAATTTTTGTATCCAAATACTCCATAACACCATACATGTGGTGAACATCTCATTTAAGGAGAAAATTATATGTACACAATCAATGACAAATTTGAGTAACCACACAATAACATTCATTTTTGGTCATGGCGACAAACTTTATATGAAAAATTATTTCTTTCTTTTGTCCTTCGATAGTTTATAATAAAACATACCACAATATATGTGACGTACTAAAAGTACTTGACCAATGATCGTTAATATCAAAATATTTTCTTATTTTTTCATCTCCCGTTGAGGTGAGTTGTGGTATTCATCCAATAATACATAACCATGTCTTTATCCATACTTTTATCACATATTTGCCTATTCATTTTCAAGAATAGCCGAGCATTAACCATACTTATCACAAGTCACATCTCTTCAAGCAATGGACTATAACCATATGTACATGCTTCTTCAATTTCCACTAGAAGTTTATTTTCAAGCCTTGAAATTTATCATATTTATATGACCCACCTCAACGTCACTTTGAAAAACCAAGTACATCTTCACTTTTTGTTCTTTTCTTTTGATGGAGGATTATAAAACCTATCAAATTAGGTCGCACAGCAACCTTGTGCCCAATATCTTTCATACCAAATTGGTGGTAAAAATTACCTTCATCTTTTGAAGGACTATTTGGAGAACCCATAGTGTTCTTCCTTATACAATTATCACGATTATTATTATTATTATTATTATTATTATTATTATTATTATTATTATTATTATTATTATTATTATTATTATTATTATTATTATTATTATTATTATTTTGTCCTTAGCTTTGTCACACACATGTTCATTTGTACAATCACAATATTATTTTGTCATCTTTCAGACTTATTATGCATTGCATGCCTCCACATTCACATAAGAGAATGGAGCAAATTAATTGGGCGGGTTTCTCGACTTTTCATCAAAAGCACATTATTTTGCCTTAGTTATCATTATATCATCACCATGGGTGTATTAGGACTTAAATCCAATGTCTTACCAATAAAAAGTGTCTTAGACCATAAGTCAATGGAACTCGAACCTAATACCTTATCATCGTAGTGCGTTAGGACTCAAATCCGATGTTTCATCCTCGTGGTGCGATAAAACTTAAATCCACCATCTTTCCCTCAACCAATAGCATAACATGCCAAACCAATATAATTTTTTTCAGATTTTATATCAGATATCATGGATAAATAGTAAGTCTTAATTGATTGCAAGTTTGCAACATACATATCACCATCGGAGAAAAAAAAAAATCATCCTCATAAACTTATGTTACATAAATATAAAAGAAAGAACAGTCAACTCGGATTAGTGACAAATATGTTCCCAACATATTTTGGGGATAAACACAGTAACTAACAAAAAATAGCTATAAATAATATTTTAATTCCCATAAAATTGTTTGACCATTTTTTTTCAACTTCCAAATTTTAGAAATGTAACTATTATAAGATTTACCTTGATCATATACACACGTACTTAACATGTAAATCATACACTACCATGATAGCATGATACAGTTAAAGGCAAATTTTTTTCAATATATGCATGCTAATTTCCGTCAAAGTAAAATGGGAAAACAACTTAAAATAACATTACTGCCAAGTCAATAGCTTTAATGGTCAAATTGACTTGATTAAAATTGGTAAACAGATAACATATTGTTCAAAATTGACTTCAAATTGGTGGTTAGAAATAAAACTTATCAATACTTACCTTTATTTGAGAGTTTCGTACTGATATCGTGTTTTAAAATTAAGAACAAGATAGCAATATAAAGAACAAGACAAGACGAACAATAGAGAACAACATGAGATAACTATCTTCTTTCTTTCAAGTGTCAAAATGTTTCTCAAGTCTTTCAAGTATATACAATATGACATCTCATCCTCTATCTATAGGATTACATAAAGGTTGATAAAGAGAATGTCATACAGATGACATTAAGGAGTAAGATCATGGAGGAGGTGGAAGACATAACATTTAGGATTTGAGATCATGGAGGAGGTGGTGTTGTTTTCGAAATCGATAGGGCGTCATACAGAAGCTATTCAAACTAATAGTTACAAACCATGTTGGTTGTAAATGAGATGAAAAATAAAACAATACTAAAAAACATATTATTGATATGGTTTGGTCAAGCGACCTAAATATTATAAACTAATATTAGAAAAACATAAAAACTATTTGAGAGAAAACCTCCCCATAAACAAAACTCTTTTAAACGACTACATTGTGGATGCTTTTGTGTTATGGAATAAGAAGAAGGATCCTCAATTTATAAAGGTACAAAAACTTTCCTCCAAGAAAGAGGTTAGCCAAATATGGAAGAAAATTATATTTTCATTTAAGAAAAGTAAAAGTAATTATGGTATTACTTTTATTTTCCTTCAATAGAAAATTAACACTCAAATTTGGTAAAAAAATTAAGGCAAAAATCCTAACAAATCTCTCCTTTTTGGCTTGATTTTCTTGACAAAACTTGATCCGTTTTCTTCATGTCAAGTGCATGATTTTTGTTCTTCACATAATCTTCATCACTGCTGCTTCGCATGTTTAAAAATGGAGCCCTTGCGGGTTAAAAATATTGGAGCTCTTTCGGGTTGAAAGTATTGGAGTCCTTCGGGTTAAAAGCATTGGAGCCCTTTCGGGTTAAAAATGAGCCATTTACAGGATTAAAAGTGAGCCCTTTGCAGGGTTAAAAATGAGCCCTTTGCAGGTATTTTTGTTTTTAAATATATAGCAGCAGGATTGTTGAAAATATGATTGAAAGATATCTCCACATGTAGTATTTGAACTTTTTTTTGGACAAAAAAATTTTCACTATCGCCAAGTTGGTTGCAACTTTGATTTTGGCATGTCTTCAGTCTGAACCATCGAACTCATAGGATCGTTGAACCGTAGGCTCTACTACACCACTTGTTGAGTTCGAAATCGATAGGGCATCATGCGAAAGCTATTCAAGCTAATAGTTGCAAATCATGTCAGCGGTAAATGAGATGAAAAATAAAACAATACTAAAAAACATATTATTGATATGGTTTGGTCAAGCGACCTAAATATTATAAACTAATATTGAAAAAACATAAAATTATTTGAGAGAAAATCTTCTCCTAAACAAAACTCTTTTAAACGACTACATTGTGGATGCTTTTTTGTTATGGAATAAGAAGGATCCTTAATTTATAAAGGTACAAAACTTTTCCTCCAAGAAAGAGGTTAGCCAAATATGGAAGACAATTATATTTTCTTTTAGGAAAAGTAAAATTAATCATGATATTACTTTTATTTTCCTTCAATAGAAAATTAATATTTAAATTTGATAAGAAAATTAGAGCAAAAATCCTAACATGTGGAACACAATGGTGAAGAGTGGGGAGGAGATAGAGGGATTACATGGACATCTACATAAATAATTCATTTTATAACACTAAGTACTTTTTATAGAGGACATTTCTATATTTAAAATTAAATGTCCAATGTGACTCAACAGAAGTGTTCATTTGGAAATTTTAAAATACATACTGCAATTGCCAAATAGCTATTACGAGAATTATAAACTTTGATTAGAAATTCAAAGGAGAAAAATTACTGTTGGAAACGTAAGCATTGATCTGTATAACTTCAATTAAGTTGACAATGTCAAAGCTTTCCAGAAGGAAGAAAAAAAACATTATAGGAAAATAGACATCGCTTGGTGTGATTGAAGGAGTAGTTGAGAATAACATGAGTATTTTTTTTTTTTCTTTGGTAGAGCAAATTTGGAGAAATTTAAAGTTGATATAATTTTTTTATCTAGACAGTTTAATTAGGTCGTGTATCTATTGAATATTCAACTTATTCAAAAACTATCGGATTGCATAATTTTTGACAATCAGCCCTAAAGAAAACTTAAGGAGAGCGAGATGTAGCAAACAACAAATTAATTGATCACATGTGACATTTTGAATAAAAAGAAAGAAAAGAATATTTTAAAACTATTTAATAAATAAAATAAAAGTACTATCATAAAAAAATAAATTAAATTTTCTTCCAATCCAGATTTTTATTTTTTGGCAGCTTATAGAAAAACAAAAACAAAAAATCTGGAAAAAAAAGAAGAAAAACCTATTTTAAAATTTCTTTAATAATCTCAAAAATAAAAAGTAATTTTTTTTAATTGAAAGTTAAAAAGCTCACGTCACAACTTCTGAAAAAAAAAAAAAAAAAAAAAATCTAAAATAAATTGAGGAATATATATTTTGGAAAAAATATTCTAGAAAATATTTGTGGAAAAAATTTCACTAACTGTTTTTGCAACTTTTAGGCTTTAACGAAAAGAAAATTAAAAAAAAAAAAAATTTTTTTTAGTATTTTCACACGTCTTTTTGATTTGGAAGTCATGCAAATTGCCAAATCAGCAAAGAGTGTCAAAATGATACACTTGAACCCTAGTATAGGCATTAAATAGATACATCATACACCAACTAGTTAAGGTATCTAAGCTTGCGTTTGAACATGCAATTCCATATCGTGATTTAAAATTTTGTTTTTAAATCAGCGTACATGCGATTTGTAATCATGATTTCATGATTTGATATCTCAAATTCTCCAAATTAAAGCATGATTTTAGATTTCAAATTACGATTTTAATTTTTTAAAAATATAAAACTTGACTCATTAGTTTATATTTTATAAAAAAGGAGATCCATTATTTTAAATTTTACAAAAAAAGATACTCAGTATGAAGAGATTGTTCGTATAATATGAAATGATTATATTAAAGAAGGGAAAAGACATCAAAACCACCCTAAACTATACTCGAAAAGTCGAAGACACACTTAAACTATTTCAGTGACCTATTACCATCATTATTTTTTATGAAACTAATACCACCCTACCAGCTGATGTGGCAAATAAATAAATAAAAATAAAATAAGGGCGAGCGAAAGTTGAAATACAAGCCCAATAATAATAATAAAATGAAACAAAATCTCTTCACCCCCCCTCCCCCTCCTTTTATTTCTCCATCGTTTATCGCTGAAAATGGAGTGGCTAACCTTAAATTATTTAAATATGACCAGTATTTTTTTTCATATCTCTTCAACTATCCACTCTTCTTCTCGTTATTTCTCCAAAACTTAGAAGCTTTTAATTGTCTCTATTCGAAATCTTGAAGGAACAATAGAGGTCTTATAAAAAAAAATTCAACGTTCATCTTCTGCAATGCATAGTTAAAATATTAAATAAATTTTGAACTCCAATTAATATGTGATAGGTTGGACTCGATAAGATATGTAAGAAGAGTCTTATGATTTTTGTGATTTTGGATAGTGGAAGGTGTAAGTTTGTATTCAGAGTAGCAGGTGCCCATCACCATTAAGCCGACTTAGTGATAGAGTGACGAATTTGGTGTCGGGATAGCAAAATTTGATGTGGTTGTGATTATATTGTTGGTGAAAGATGTGAGTATGAGATTGATGCGGTGATAATGGTGATGGTATTATGGTAGTTGGTTGTGGGTTGTTAAGAAGAAAAAAGATGATGATATTAAAAAGAATACTTTTTAAAGTCTGATATTGTACTGATGTAGAAGTGACATGGCGGCTAGTGTAAATTACTCTTCATTTTACAACTGTGATATCATTGGTAGGGTGGTTTAGTTCCACAAAAATAAAGATAAAATGTGTATTAGGTTGCTAAAATAATTTAGGTGTGTATTCAAATTTTTGAGTATAGTTTAAGATAATTTTGATGTCTTTTCCCTATTAAAGAATAACTAGTTACTATTATTGTTTACTAGTAGATCTTTATAAAATTATATTTATTTAAAAGTTTATAATAACAAACATTTATTTACATAAGGAACATGGATATACATGATTTATCAATGCGGCACTTAGAATACTTCGATAACTTGTTTATGAACTATGATTTGCTCATTTGATCAGATTGTAAAGAATTGAGAAAATTTTGATAATTTTCACAATTTATGAGTATTTTATGTCTAAGAGAAAAAATACAATTTAAAAAATTCAAATAATATGTCCAAATAAAACTTCAACTTCATATCATTCTAATTTCATATCATGATTTGAAATCATATAACCAAACGAGCCCAAGTAAAAAATTATGTTGGTCTATGCACATGCGCATGTGCTCAACCAGGGGCGGAGCTAGGTGGATTGAAGGGGGTTCACCCGAATTCCCTTCGTCGAAAAATTACAGTGTATATGTAGGGTTAAAAATTTGATTTAAGTAAATATATAGTATAAATGAACCCCCTTGTCACAATTGAAATGTGTAACTCAGTGGTTAAGGGGGTTCAGGTATTCATGGTGGTTACTGATTCGATTCTCATTAGCTTGCCTATTTTTCCCTTTTTTTTTTTTAAGCTTCACTGTTCCCCAAGCTTAGCCCACAATTTCTTTCCCTCATCCTAGCCCATGATTTCTTTCCATTGATAAAAGCTTATATTCCGGTACTAAAAATTAGAGAATTTTTATTCGGTAATGAATTTTTATTTGATAATTAATTTAGAGTTATTCTCCATTCATTAAATAAAAATAATGATTAATAATTCTTAAAATAAGAAAATTAATGGAGAGAGTACAATTTCCATTTAGAAAAACTTACAGATATATCTTTTAAGTATATAGAAAAAAATTATAAACGTGAAAATATAATATGTATGCTATACATATATATAGTATAAATTTTCACAGCTAATATATGATTAAAGGAGCAGTACTTTAGAAGAAAAAAATAAAAATAAAGTAAAACACTTTTAAAAAAGCGCAATATTTATGTAGGGCTCGATAAAGTAGGGAAAACGTAGGAAGAAATGATTAACTAAAGTATGATGAGGCGAATTACATTTAGCGGTTAAGATTAATTTTGTCCTTTGCCCCGCCCCGGTCCGCCCCACCCGACCCGATTTATCATCATGTAACCTTTGGACGTTACTTCTTATTTATATTTCGAACCCCCTTGATAAAAATTTTGCCTCCGCTATTATGCTCAACCTTTTTCTTTCTATTAAAAATGAACAATCTAAATAATGCTCCTTTCAGTCTATATTATTTGTCCTTTAAGTTCTCTTACATTTTTTAGTACTTTCAGTTATTTTAATTGTAAGAGTTTTTATTTAAACAATTTTATATTTTTTAAATGTCTCACTTAAATAACAGTTCACTAATTTGAATAGTAAAGATAGATTAGGAAATTATTTTTGAACTTCTTGTGTTTCACTTTCAAACACATTACGTACTTCTACAACTTGTCGGGATAGCTGTTACATGTTTTATAATGACACTCAATAAAATTCAAAAAAAAGTAAGCTAATAATATTACAAGAAAATTTATGATAAAGTATCTAAAGAATAAGATTAAAATTATTGAATAATATAAGTATTGTTAAAATATAGTAAGTATATCTTAATTTTTTAAAATGACAAATATTGTGGACTATTTATTTTTAGTAAGGATATTAAATACACTATTTAGGAATGAAGAGAGTATTTTGGATGATTTATTTTAATAAGGATAATAAATAAAGTAATTCGGAAAAAATATTATATACCAATTTAAGATGTAACTACCATCCAAACAAGTTGGTCCAAACTCTAAAATATTTTATTCTCTCTGTTTCAATTTGTTTTAATTACTTTCTTTTTTAGTTTGTCTTTTTTTTTAGTAACTAGTTAGTTTCAACTTTTTATATGATAAGTTTAAAATTGAAAAATATTTCAATATATTTAATTTAAGATCATAAATTTAACAGTCTTTTTTATTTTTTTAAAATTCATGTAAAGTGAAAACGAATTTATTTGAAAGGGAGGGAGTAATGTTTTGAGGTGTGTATGGTGAGAGAATCTATCTGTACTGTAGAGGCAGGAAGACTCCAAAATAGGTCTATAAATAAATCTTTGTGGCCTTGTGGTTAGTCATCTTTACTCTTTAATCAAACAGCAAAAACTTAGAAATGATGATAGATTTAGAGCTTTCTACTTCTTTACTGCTTTGCTTCATTCCTTTTCTCTTCCTCTTCTTCATCAATTTTTTCCAATCCAATTCAACCAAAGTCCCAAAATCTTATCCCATAATTGGTTCCTATTTTTCAATGTTAGCAAACAAACAACGTCGAATTCAATGGACTTCTGATGTTATTCAATCCACTTCCAATCTTACTTTCACTCTCATTCGCCCGTTCGGTTTTCGCCAAATATTCACTGCTAATCCCTCCAATGTCCAACACGTCCTCAAAACTCATTTTCATATTTACCAAAAAGGCGATATATTTAAAACAACTATGGCTGATGTTCTTGGCAATGGTATTTTAAACGTGGATGGTGATATTTGGAAGTACCAAAGACAAGTTGCTAGCCATGAATTTAATACCAAATCTCTACGAAAATTCGTTGAAACAGTTGTTGATACTGAACTCAACGAGCGGTTGATTCCACTTCTTGCTGCTGCTGCTGTCGAGGAAAAAGTTGTTGATTTTCAAGATGTACTTCAAAGGTTTGCTTTTGATAACATTTGTAAAATTGCTTTTGGTTATGATCCAGCTTATCTATTACCATCACTCCCGCAAGCGAAATTCGCAGTTGCTTTCGAAGATGCTGTTAGATTAAGCAGCGAAAGATTCAATGTTTTTTTTCCTCTTCTCTGGAAAATCAAACGAAAGTTCAATATCGGAAGTGAAAAGAAATTCAGAATAGCTGTGGATGAAGTTCGTCAATTTGCAAAACAACTCGTTAAAGAAAAACAAAGCGAACTTAACGAAAAATCATCTTTGGATTCTGTTGATCTATTATCAAGATTCTTAAGCGTTGGCTATAAAGACAAGGATTTTGTTACAGATATCGTTATAAATTTTATATTAGCTGGCCGTGACACAACATCAGCTGCTTTAACATGGTTTTTCTGGTTACTTTCCGAACATCCAAAAGTAGAAGATGATATCTTGAATGAAATAAAAGCAAAATCCGAAAGTCCAGTGTATGATGAAGTGAAAGATATGATGTACACACATGCTTCACTTTGTGAAAGCATGAGATTTTACCCACCAGTTCCAGTTGATACTAAAGCAGCTACAGAGGACAACATTTTACCAGATGGCACATATGTTAAAAAAGGGACAAGAGTAACTTACCATCCCTATGCAATGGGAAGAGTGGAGAAATTATGGGGAAAAGATTGGGCAAATTTTAGACCAGAAAGGTGGTTAGATAAGGATGAAGTGACGGGAAATTGGACATTTGTGGCTAAGGACATGTATACATATCCTGTTTTTCAAGCAGGACCAAGAATTTGTTTAGGAAAAGAAATGGCATTTTTGCAAATGAAGAGGGTGGTCGCTGGTGTTTTACGTCGGTTCAGGGTGGTTCCGGTGGCGGAAAAAGGGGTGGAACCGGTCTTTGTGTCATACCTAACTGCGAAAATGGAAGGTGGTTTCCCTGTGACAATTGAGGAAAGGGACAAAATAGAATTTTGATGTTTCACCTAACATGGCCAAAAAGAAATTATTGCTTCTTCCACTTGCTTTAAACTTTTTTGGATTTTGTGACATTTGTTTATGTCTGTACAATGCTCCTGTTGTAAGTGTGTAATTGCTTACAGTTATCATTTTGTTCTTGTTTGCCCTTGAAACAGTATGGTTGAATTAGTAAACGTGGCTCAAACACACATAGATTGAGACGCGATTAAACAATTAGATTATTATATATGAAATAGTTTAATGAACGTATTTGAAATAAATTTATATCACTAGATTCTTGGTTAGTTTGTTTCCATATTCATTTTTGAAAGATCCGTAAATTTATTTGGTTGATAAGTTGAAATCGTCACCCATATTGCACATCAATCCTCATAACAAGGAACAGCCATGGAAAGATCAAAGCTCAAACCGTAATTAGGTGCATCATATTAGGTATATTTCTTATTTATAATTAATGATAATAGACGGTTTCAAATGAGTAGTTTATTCGTATTATTTAGTACTTCCTCCATTCCAAAGTAGTTGTGACATTTAGCTTTTCGAGGAGTTAATTTAACTAATTTTTAAAGATTAATTTAGTATTTTAAAATTTGTATTTAAATTTTTACTCTTTCTGTTCATCTTTACTTATTCACTATATTAAAAATAGATGTTCAATAATATTTGTTCAGTTTGAAAAATCAATGGATAATTTATCCGTTTCTATCCATTTTACCCTTATTTATTAATTACAGTCATTACCTAATATATTTTTCAAAGTATTTAATTAATTATGTTTAAAGAGTGATATGGTAAAACTATCCTTATCATTAACTATTTTTTAACCTGTGTACCAAGTCAATAGTTGAAAAGTATTGATGAACGGAGAGAGTAAAAACTATAAGAAAAATATTATAAACTATAATTCTTCTTATATTAATATAATAAGAGTTATATCTTAAAATATTAATAAAATTTAAATTATTTAACTCTGAAAAAAAAAATTGTGATAAATATTTCGGAAAAGAGAGTGTATCTAAATTGAATTCCCTACCCACTGAGACACTGGGTCCGTGCATAGCACGGCAACATCCCGCTCGTTGAAACGTATGAACAAAATGGTGACGTCTATTCTGTCCCCCAAATTAAAATGTTTAACTTAAAATAGAAATTGTACTTCTTTCATTTTATTTTACTTAATTTTTATTGATTTGATATATTTTTTAAGAAAATTTTAATTAAAAATATATTTTATTAAATTAATCTTATTAATTATTACTTTATGTAATTATTAATACTTAATACTAAGAATGGAATGGGAGACTACAACAAAATTATTTTAATTTTATAAATTAAATAAAAAAATTAAAATAACTTTTTTTTAATAAGGAAGCTAAGTAAAACGAAATAGAGGGAATAAATATTTATGAATTGTGACTTTCGTGGCTTTCATTGGATTGCACATGCACAAAAAGGACAACTAAAAGCTAAAGAAAGATTAAAATTACTTGCTGGCTAGTTAGTCAACCTTTTCAAATTTTTAAAAATAAAAATATTGAAAGAAGATGGATACGGTATCTAAGAGAGGCTGCGGGAAAAGTGATTTAATTTGTCTTACCAATAGATGAGACACACTAGTATGGCACTAGAAAGAAAAAAAAATCATTATAGTGACCGAATGCATATATAATGCAAATAGAAAATATCTTTTCATATCTATTCTATACTAGTGCAGTAATGCTCATCCTGTATACGAGCCCAAGGATTAATGAAAGAAGATGGATATGGTCTCTAATTCGTTGAATTATATTTTATCAACAAAGAGAGGCTGCGGGAAAAGTGATTTGTCTGGTAGATGAGTCACACACACTAACAAGTATGCCACTAAAATGAAGACAAATTATTATAATGGACAGATGTATATATGATGCAAATAGAAAATATTTTTTTTCATATCTTATCTATGCTAGCGTTGCAACGATTAGTGGTGAGGTTAGGAATTTTACTAGAAATATTCAAGAATTTAATATATATTTAAAAAAATAACTTTTGATCTATATATATAGTATTAATTTTTATATGTACAATATAATTTTTCGACAAAGAGTGTTCAACTACTATGCCATTGGTAATTGCCATGCTGTGCACAGACCCAAGATAAATGATAATTTGTAAAATTGCTTTAGATGTTTCAATTTGTTGTACATGTATGAAAGTTTGTTTGTGTTGACTTATTTTAGATAGTTTAAAGTGAAAATTATATTGTGAGTAAAATAAAAAAATATTTGTAAAGACTTATTTTAAAATCCAAATAAATAAAAATCATAAGTTAGAATTTCTGGCTATCTTAATGGTGGAAGGCAGACTGTACTGATAAGCTAAGACCTTTATATCAAGTTGCTCCAACAATCATTCTTTTACAGCTGTGGAAGAGAAGAAACACTATCTTACATGGAGGGAGAATGACTAGGAATAGAGTGATATATGAAAATCAACCAAAATTTGTACATACTGGCTAGAGTTAGGTTCCATTGGTTGATTGATATTCCTAACAATTGGCCACATTTAATTCAGAATCTTGAGAATTACAGGCCATAGTTGAGGTGCAAATTCATTAAGTGGCACTTCTCTTCTTTGGGAACACTTAAGTGTAATATTGATGCATTATCTTAGGGTAATCTAGGGCCTAGTTTCCTATCTTTTTGTATTAGAGACAACCATGGAGACTTAATCTGTGCTTGTGTTAGAATGATAGCCAAAACCACCAACATTAAAGCTGAAGCCTTGGATATTCAGGTACAAGGCATTATAACAATTTTAATGATTTTCCAGCAGGTGCTAGGAGAATTCTTAATACAAATAAGCAACAAATCTCAAGCATGCGAGTTCGAACTATTCAAGAAAGAAAATCCGATTAAAGTCAGATTAACACGGGCAATATCGGGGCACTACAAGAATCAACACAGAACTGTACACAATGCATAAACCAGCAAGAAACATATAGATAACACAACAACCATCAACAGCAACATATTTTCAGCTAGTTCTTGTTCAACAACATCATTCTTAAAAAAGTTTTTAATATGTTCTAGGATCTGACTTTTAGGTGGTGGTATTAATCTCTTTGAGATTCAGCCCACTGAAAGAAGGATCCGAAAATATTTTAAATTTATTACAAATCTACTTAACCAGCTCTGAATTTAAAGAACTATGAAACTCACCTGAGCCGACAACAATCTCTAATTTTCATGGTCAAAGATCGAAGAAATCTTTCTTTTGGATCGTTATCATAAAACTCGATGAGAGCATTGGAGTGTCTTGAGTCATAACACCAAGCTTTGACATGTGTTTTAGATTAAGAGTAGTTGTTAGTAGATATGGAGTATCATGGTCTAATAAGAAAGAGTTGGGTCACACATTTACCTCCTTGTATCGATTATTCTACATGAGATCGTCGTCTATGGTAGCTCCTTCAGCTCCGGTGGTCAACACCAATAGCGTTAGAACCTGGAGGGCAGCTCATTTAAAGTTTTCTAGAGTTTTTTCATTTCCACTTTTCCTTTTAATCTTTTGTCTTTTAGTTTTCTTTTTTGATTTATTTTGTAGTCTTGTTGAGTCTTTTGGCCCGATGTATGTATTGGGCCAATTTTTGTAAATATTGCTCCTTTTATTTTAGTCCAAATTACACAAACTTTCTCTTGTATTTTTGTATTTGATTGACTTCTTGAAATGGTTTCATCAAGCAATAAGAAAAAAATTATGATACCTGTGAAGCTTCTGAACTCTAAACACTATGAAAGTCATTCTGAGTTCTCACAACCTAATATTCCACACCAAGGCTTTGTAACTCATTTAGAAGTGTCTTTAACTCCCCTTCTGGCTTGCTTCTTGTAACATATTTACTCCTATGCCTCTTTCTTTTGGAAACTAATTATGGAGAAATCCCTACTTCTTTTTAAATTTGTGACATGTTTTGCATACTGTCAACTTCTTCACTCTCTTCAACCTTTTTGTCATTCTCAACCATGTTGCTTATGTTCTCAAGCTCAATGTGTAACTGATGGGACACCACATCATATAGGTCTTGCATTGGGGACTTGGTCATATGATGCACCACTACTTGAGTCTCAGGTAAGTCTATTTTTCTGATCTCTGCTGCTTCAGGTTGTTTTTCTAGATAATAACTGATTTCTGAGCCTTGCACATCCTTATCATCCGCCCTTTTGTTGTTATCAAGAACCAACACCTATAAAGGTTCCTAATATGTTGCTTGAGATAGATCTTGTACTTCATCTTCCTTCAAGCCCTATTCTTTACTGTGTTAGTGTATAGAAAGCTCAGTGGCTTTGTCTTCATCTTTCTTAGAAATTCTGTAACTGCTTCTCAATTGATTTTTCAGAGTCAGTCTGCAAAAGTTGAAGCTGGTGTGATGAATCAAACTATATTACTACTATTGAACTTGTTATTTCTGCCTTCTCAGTAGATTTCTGCACTTCTGCTACTTGTACTTTCTCCCCTGTTGTGCTTGCAAATTTCCCACTTTGCAGGTCACTCATCCGCTTCCTCTGCAAATTGTGTTGCTGTTGTGATACAACATTACTACCTTTTATTGCACCTGATTCCTTTGTGACCTGATTAGTGATTGCTAATTCCACATCCTGTAACAAGCTGTTTTCATTTCGGTTCTCTGAAATATCTGCTGCTGCACTTTTGCATCCTTGTATGTAATCATTACTGCTGCTGGTGCTGTTAAGCTGTGTTTCCTGTAATTTTACATCACTTTTGATAGTATCATGCTGTAATTATTGTTGTTGCATCTGTATCTCTGTCTTAGGCTTGTTCACCTCCTTTTCTCCTGCATTCATCGCCCTTGCATCATCTAATCCATTTTCCACCTCATCATCCTGTAGTGCATCAAAAGAGTTTGCTGTGGAAACCCCCTTGGTATTCATCATATTCTTCCCATGTTCCTCAGTAATCAACTTAGTAGTGCCCTTGTCTAGTTTGAATCTTGGACTGGTAGGGTTCCACCTTGCAGCAACCATCCTGCTATTTATCACTTTTCTTTGTATCGGGACTGTTGATTGTTCCTCATCTTTACTTTGTTCCTCTTCCAGCCATGTTTCCTCAAAAGCCTTCTTTAACTCAGGATGTAGGCTTCTACATTCAGCTTCCTCATGTCCTTGTAATTTACAAGTATGGCTATATTTTGGCAACAAATCATACTGTATCTTTATCTTTTGAACTCTACCTTCATTAGTCTTGTTATTCAGTATCTCCATCTCTACATATTCTGGTAACTTCAGGTTATGATTTAGTCAAAGCTAATCTTTCAAATGCAGATTTTAGACATCGTGAATTAAGGCTCGCTCGTCCCTACTAATTCTAATTCACAAAAGCTAGTCTTTAATCTTTAAAATAATTCACCAAACAAATGAAAGGTATGCTTTTATCAAAACACACCTAGAGATCTCGTTAATGATGATCGTTAATCGCAATCATCGTGATATTTTATCAAAATCCGATTATAACTTTAGGATAGAAGAATGGACACTTTCCTAAATGCATTGTAGCCCGTTATAAATTATAAGTGTGATGCACAACGCATTCGTAAATAGGACTTGACTACACATGCCTCATGATTTCTTACGACACACTTAATCTGGCTGGTTCTAGTACTACGTATGTCACGACCCAAATTTTAAAAAAATTCCTTTTGCATGTTTTTTGGAAAACATTTTCAATACAAGTTAACACTTACTGGATGGCAAGTTTATCGAGTTATCAAATATTTTGACAATATTTCTCATGGATCAATTTGGGCTAGAAATATATCTAGCCAAATTTTGATGGGTTGAAATGGGTCAGACTAAAATGGGCTGAACTAAAATGGACTAAGCTAATAAGTGAGCGGGTCAATATGAATCAGCCAAAATTTGAGCGGGTTATAATTTTATGAGCTAATTTTGCCACCTCTAATACATACCAAATGTCAAGTTATGAAAAGATTGTGCTTTGACATATTCGTGTCAAATACGTTTGCTAGCAGTTCCTTGAAATCAATTTGACATAAATTTCAATCTTGATCAATACATAATTACAAAAAGAGTACAATCAAAAATACTCGTATCACCCCAGGTCAACCCAGCCCAACTCTCCCGACATGCAATGCCAGATATGAGCAAAAACACAAGATATCTATGGAAGTAAATAAAATGTTATGTCAAACAAGATAAAAGTGTATCCCTAAAAGAATGAACCAATATCTCCTCTATTTTCCAGAGTATATCCTAGATTAATACTATCGACACATTTAGGATTTTAAATGTATATATCGTCAGATTGTTAATATAATTGCTAGGCCAAGACTTGTGTATGTTCAATCCGTTGCCACCCCAACTGCGATTTTACTCTGTCTGCGGGTATTCGTTATAAGGAGGAGGAGGAGGATGAGTAAATTCTTTGCGACCTACAAAGTTCCTTGGAGCAACTTGGCTTGTCATTTTTGTACGAGCATTGGTGCCTGGATTTGGAGTTGGTGGACGAACTGAATTCCACTGTAGAGATTGTAACAAAAGATGTTCGTAGTTTTGCCATCAAAAATTCTACTTCTTCTTTTTCGTTAAGAATTCGAGAAGCCTCATTTGATGTGATGCTAATTAGGAATATAAGAAGTAGCATTAATATTATTCTGTTGCATGCCGAAGGAATAATAATATTATTGCTACTTTGAGATTTCATGTTTGATTTTGATGGAATATTGAGAGTACTATGAAGGATATGTTTTGTTTTCTATTGTTTCAGAGAGATTTTGGTTAATATGGCTACGAAGAGAACATATAGATGAGGACTATTTAAACTCATGCAACAACGTGTTAGTAAGACTCTCATACTTTTCTTTTTAAGTTTATGCAATAGTTTTGACTGTTGACTGTTTGGGTTCACTAAGAATTTTTTGAATTGAATGAGTCATATAGAAGACTAGGGTATTACAATAGATAGGAAGACGAGAAAATAAAAAGTTCGATACTGTGTATATTTTTTTGAGAAAGAAGACTAACTTGGTACTTACGGAACAAAATGATATTATTATTTTAATTCCTACCAAGAGAACTAATATAGGTGTCAAATGAGCGGATTTGGGTGAAATTGAAGAAGTTAAATTAAATGAGTTGAATCATTCACATAAAAGCCCCTATTTTGGGTGATCTTTATTTTTTGTCATCAAGTATGATGGAACTTAATTTTTGTCCTTCAACACTTTAAGTTAAAAAGAAGTAGGCGAAACTACTCTTGACATTGAAATAACAAATAATTTTTCGTTTGGCATAAGCTTTGTATTGGGTAAAGACAAGGGTTATGTGCATAAGGCATAACAAATTATATGCAATCAACACAAGAGTTTAAATACTTCAATATCTAAACTGTTAGGACCAAAACAAGCAGGTGTCATGCGGAAACTAGCAAAAGCAAACCTCGAAAGACGCCACATAAGAAGACATGCGAGAAATACACCAAAGAGACACAATAATTTAACGTGGTTCGGCCAATCGACCTACGTCCACAAAAGGAGATGAGCAATCCATTATATAAACGAGAGTACAGAATGTCAAGAGAGACAACCTCACACAATTCACTTAGAATAAAAAGAGGTTCACACAAGTGACACCGCAACACTTGTACCTCAAAGTCTCCCCCCAAACAATACTATCAAAGCCCTTATGACTACATTGAGGATGCTACCAAGCTAGACGAAGGAGTCTCTATTTATAGAGTCTAAAATCTTTTCCCACAAGAACAAGGATTAACCCACTATGGAGAATATGTTTTCCTTTACCTAAAGGGAAACCCAATTGTGGTACCTAAAGGGAAACCAAATTATTGTAAGAAAGACAGGACAAACACTTAACAATTATCCCCTTGGCTTGAATTTCTGACAAAATAAATTTGCTCCACCTTCTTCACGTAGTCTTCAACAAGTTCAATCTCCATCTCCAAAATCTCCTCCATTAAATCTTTGTCTCTACATAGAGTAACACTCTAATAAAATTTCTCAAACCAAAATCTTCATTATAGTCAAATAGGTTGCGACTAGATCTGAACTCGCCAAGATGAACACCCGTTTTAACCTCACTCTGATACCACGTGTTAGGATCAAAATAAGCAGGTGTCATGCGGAAGCTAGCAAAAGCAAACCTCAAAAGACGTCACATAAGAAGACATGCAAGAAATACATCAAAGAGACACAATAATTTAACGTGGTACGGCCAATCGACCTATGTCCACAAAAGGAGATGAGCAATTCATTATATAAACGAGAGTACAAAATGTCAAGAGAGAGAACCTCACACAATTCACTCAGAATAAAAATAGGTTCACACAAGTGACACCGCAACACTTGTATCTCACAAAGTCTCCCCCCAAACAATACTCTCAAAACCCTTATGACTACATTGAGGATGCTATCAAGCTAGAAGAAAGGAGGCTCTATTTATAGAGTTTAAAATCTTTTCCTACAAGAACAAAGATTAACCAAATATGAAGAATATGTTTTCCTTTTCCTAAAAGGAAACCCAATTGTGGTACCTAAATGGAAACCTAATTATGATAAGAAAGTCAGGACAAACACTTAACATAAACAAGAATTATGCGGAATTTAAATGCAATCAACACAAGAGTTTTACGTGGAAGTACTTCTCTCTCGAGGAGTCAACAAACACCTTGGTCTCTTTCTTAAATTACCACAAAATAAAATTCGAGCTTACACAAGTTTTTGGTTGTAACCAATCAAGGAGCTAACCGCTATAGAACCTTCCCCCGTCCTCTACAATATGTGCTGATTGCACGTAAATTCCGCATACTTCTTGTTTAGATATTGAAGAAACTAGTTCTTTGGTACACGTAGGGACAACATAAACTTAACAAACATGATATTCATCACTAAACTTTAAAGTAACATGTTATGATTTAGTCAAAACCTACCTTTCAACTCAAGATTTTAGACATGGTGAATTAAGGCTAGCTCGTCCGTACTAATTCTAAATTTACAAAAGTTCGCCTTTGAAATATTTCATCGAACACAGTAATAAGTATGCTTTTAGTCAAAATATACACCTAGAGGTCTTGTTTATCATGGTCGTTAATCGTGATTGTGATGATATTTTATCAAAATTTTAACTTAGGGACATAATATTTAATACGCCACCTTTTCCCTTCTGTTAATGATATCTTCTTCATGAGTTGCAAAATATCCTTATCTCTGCACCTAAAAATAGTAGAAATAATTAATCTGAACTTGTTCATGGCCCCTTATCAAGACCTCTAACTTTGTTCTCATTTCGAGGCAAACAGACAATCTTAACTTAAATGTCATTATATTACTTAATTAGGCATCTTGCGCTCAAAATTGTGTCACGGATTAATTATTCACTAAATTAACGAAAATAGGTACTAGTTCCTTACTCTAAGGTTTATAGCACTATTTAGGATAGAAGAATGGATACTTTCCTAAATGCATTGTAGGCTTGTAGCCCGTTAGAAATTATAAGTAAGATAATGCACAACACATCCATTAATAGGATATCGACTACACACGCCTCATGATTTCCTAAGACATTCAATTTGGCTCTAGTACTAAGTTTGTCACGATCCAAATTTAAAAGAAAAATCTCTTTCGAATGTTTCGAAAAACATTTTCAACACAATTTAACACTTATTGGATGGCACGTGTATCAAGTTAACAAATTAATATTGTGACAAGATTTTTAATGGATCAATTTGGAATAGCTATCAACCCAAATTTTGATGGGTTGAAATAGATTGGGTTGAATTGAGATGGACTGAGCTAATAAGCTGGCGGGTCAATAATCAGCTAAAACTTGAGTGAGTTATAATTTTATGAGCTAATTTTGTCACCTCGAACATATATGGGAAGTCAAGGTATGAAAAGATTGTAATTTGACATATTCACGTCAAATAAGTTCGCTAACAGTTCCTTGAAATCAATTTTTACATAAATTTCAACATTGATCAATACAAAATATATACTACTAGGACCCCAAGTCAACCCAGCCCAACTCTTCCGACATGTAATGTCAGATATGAGCAAAATCACGAGATTACTATGGGAAAAAAATAAACTTTTATGTCAAACAAATTAAACTTTTATCCCTAAAAGAATGAACCAATATCTCCTTTATTTTCCAGAGTATATCCTAGATTAATGCTATCCACGCATTAAGATTTTCTTAATTTCTTTGTTTAATTAAAGGTATCCATCGGCGTTAAATTGTTAATACAATTGCTAGGCCAAGACTTATATATATTCAATCCGTAGCCACCCCAAATGAAATTTTAGTCTGCCGGTATTCATTATAAGGAAGAGGAGGAGGAGGATGAGCAAACTCTTTGCGGCCTGCAAAGTTTCTTTGAGCTACTTGGCTTGTCATTTTAGTACGAGTATTGGTGCCTCGGTTTGGAGTTGGTGTAGGAATAGATTTCCATTGTAGAGATTGTAACAAAAGATGTTCGTAATTTCCCTTCAAAATATCTACTTCTTTTTGGTTGTTATCGTTAAGAATTCTAGCAGCCTCATTTGATGTGGTGCTAATTAGGAATATAAGCAATATGATTAGAATCATCCAACTGCATTCAAAAGGAGCCGAGGTTTCATGTTTGATTTTGATGTAATGAGAGTACAATGAAGGATATGTTTTCTTTTGTTTTGTTGAAAGATCCTGGTTGGTTAATATGGTTAAGAAGAGAACATATGAGGGCTACTTAAACTCATGCAATAACGTGTTATTATAAGACCCTAATACTTCCTCTTTTCAAGTTTATGCAAGAATTTTGACCATTGACTGTTTGGGCTAGTTAAGAATTTTTGAATTGAATGAGTCACATTATAAGGGTGGTCCATGTGGGAGTATCTAGGTGGGGTCACCGGGTTCACATGAATCCATGCTCTCCTCCCTAGATCATACATAGTAGTGTTATATTTTTCTAAAAATATTTAAATATAGATATGTGAACCCCCACTCAAAGTATTTTCATAATAGTGCATCCAGCCTTTCGAAATCCTTAATACGCCTCTGACCATTAAAGGTATTATGAGTTAGCAAAGGGTAATATATATATATATATATATATTTCTATTATATAGAAAAGTGAAGTGGTAGGACGACCAAGGACAATTTTGTCAATTAATTAAAAATCAATCTTAAAGAGATTGTACATTGTGCAAAGAGTGTACGAGATTTCCAAGAAAGTCAAATCTAAGTTCTAGAAAATTTCAATAGCCATGCATTGGAAAGGTTTTAAAAAAAATCAAATGTACATCTAAAGATGTGGAGCCCATTTGTTATCTTTAAAAGTTATGGAGATTTTTTTTTTTTTTTTAAAAAAAGTAACTTCAAGATTCTAATTGCTCATTTTGTTATGATTTCACTTTCTTTTCTTTTCTTAGTTATCATGATTAAGAGCCTGTTTGAGATTAATTTTTTCTCAAAAAACATATTTTTTTGAGAAAAAAAAATATTTTTTTTTAAATTTTTTTTTTTAAAAAAAGGATGTCTGGTAAACTTGTAAAAGTGCTTTTAAAAAGAAGCAGAAACAGTTTTTCTGCTGTTGAGAAGAAACAGAAAATTTCTGCTTTTCAAAAAAGCAGAAGCAGAAGCAGAAAATTATTTTTTCATGACAAAAATATCCCTATTACTTATAAACACACACACACACACACACACACACATATATATATATATATATATATATATCAAAATATCTCTTATTAATTAATTAGCATATCTTATAAGTTTGATTAAAGTTATATTTTAAAATTTTATACTTCATGTTTACATCATAATTCTTTATTTCATTCTATGATTTATATATTATTTTATTTTTCGCTAAATTTTTTAAAATAAAATCAAAAATATCATTGATGATTTTAGTTAAATAAAAATAAAAATAAAATTTTAATTAAAAATATTATAATAGATATTTAAAATAAATTTTCTCTATAGAATGATTTTAGTAGTAAAAGTTTATACATACATATCCTTTTTGGTCATTTGTCTCTCAAAAACACTTTTTGAAAAATATTATCCAAACACAATCTGTTTATCAAAAGCACTTTTCAAATGAATTTACCAAACACAAATTGCTATTTTTCAAAAGTATTTTTCTGAAAAGCTATTTTAAAAAAATACTTCTCAAATAAGCAGTTTTCTACCAGCAATTCCAAATGGGCCCTAAGACTGGGCATTCTGTCGGAATGAAATGGCCGGACCGGAATGGACCGGTACCGGACCAGACCGGTATGAACTGGACCGGGACGGAACCGGTACCGGGTTGTATCGGTTCGAAATAACCGATATGAAACCGCGGTTCCATTCCGTTCCGTTAGTAGCCGGTATACTACTTGTATGGACCGGGACAAAATGGAAAGGACCGAATGGAATAACCGGTACGGGCGATTTTAATTTTAATTTTTTTAAAAAATAATTTTTTATATTTTGAATAAATAAATTAATTTTTACATTTTAGTTAAAGAATAAATGTTATATTTTGAATTATGTAGTTTAAGTTTAAATTTAGTTTTTAAATATTTTGAATTAAGTTTAAATATGTTTTTTTTCTAAGTTTTTCAATCTATAAGTTATAAGTTTTTAAATTTATATTTTTTGAAGTTTATATATTTGAATTTTGAAGTTTATATATTTGAATTTTGAAGTATATATAAAAGTATATTACTTTGTTAAAGTTTTTTTTTTTCTAAGTTTTTCAATTTATGAGTTATATAAGTTTTTAAGTTTATATTTTTTGAAGTTTATATATTTGAAGTTTATTAGTTTGTCAAACTTTTTTGTTTTTCTAAGTTTTTCAATTTATATATTATAAGTTTGTAAGTTTAAATTTTTTTTTAAGTTTATAAGTTGCTAATTTAAACACTCAAACTAACCAAAAAGAAATGCATTAAGTAAAAGTATGATAAAATTAAAAATCAATCCAATTTATTCAAAATTTCAAATTTGTATTACAATTTACAACTATTAGTAGAGCGCCTAATTTACGCAGCCACCTTCTAGGAAGGATTCTGTTTCAACTAAGCCTCGAATGTAAATTAATAGTTGTATAATCCTATAAAGTTTTGTTCTAAGTCTTATAAATTTTGAGCAATAACCTTCGGTCTTGGTAAAACTTATTGACGATCTTCAATTTCAATGCCATCGTCACTATTATATCCAATGATTGCATCTAAGTAATCTTCTTATAATTTAGTTAACTTTGGAGCTCCTTTATTTCTTCGCTCGACATTGATCTAATCTCTAAAAGTCACTGATACCTCCAAACTGTCTTCTGCTAATGAATATCTATGGTCGCCGATTTGAAATCTTGCTGCATTGAAAGCTTGCTCCGAAGCTACGGATGATCCTTGAATAGCTAGCACTTCCTTCACCATCTTGCTAAGTTTTGGATATTGATGACCACGAGCCCTCCACCAATTCAATAGCTACGGTATGCCTTCTTGATTTGTAATAGTATCAGAACCCTGGTCAAGATATTTAACAAATTCACATTTATGAGAAAAATGAAGACCAAGTGATGATTGTGCTCTACCATGAGCATCTAGTCGAGGCATAGAAGTTTGAGGAACTTCAACATTATCACATGTGCAATATTTGTCATACAATTCCTTAGCACAAGTTTGAATGCTGTTTTGACAAGTTATCAAATCCAGACTTTCATGCGGTTGAATATTTAAATTTTGATAAATTCCTTTAATCAAAGCTTTTGCACCATGTTCTTTATATTCCGAGTTAAAAAGAATTGCAATTAAATAAATTTGGGGGAAAGGAAAAAAATATTTTTTAAAATTTTCAACCATAGCTACAATAGCATTCTTAAAAAATTTATTATCTTTATACTCTGCAAAAGGGATGAAATAGACCATATATGTATTAAAATTTCAGAAATAGTGGGATAATACGATCCAGAATTTTTTTTTGTAGCATCATAAAATGATTTCAAAAAACCTTTAAGTGCTTCTATTTGATCTCAATCATTTTCATTGAATTGATGACTAGGATAAGCGTTATGAGAAATAAACATCATAGTAATAGGCTGTCTATATGTATAAGCATCTTCAATCATTTCATAAAAAGAATTCCATCTAGTTTTAACTTGTTTTGAAATTTTTTTATACGGAAGTTGACACCCACAACAAAATTCTTTATATTGTCTAATTCTACTACTATTATGCATATGAAAAATCCAAAACACAACATTTTCAACTTTATCATAAGTATTATCAAATTATTGAATACCATCCTTCACAACTAAATTTTATATACGTGCAACACATTTAACATGAAAAGCATATTTACTAATTGAACAAATTTTAGTTTCTAGATGAGAAATAACATTTAAATTAGTAGAACCATTATCTAAAGTAATGCTAATCACTTTATCAGAAAGACAATAAAATTCTAAAATTTGACCTACAGTAGAAGCAATATAAACACCGGTCTTTTAATGTTCACAAATTTTATAAGCAATAATTCTTTTTTGCAAATTCCAATTATAATCAACCCAATGTGCAGTAACAGTTAAATAATCGTTACTGTTAGGACTACGAACCATATCAGTGGTAATAGCAGCCCTACAATCCATCATGTAAAAATAACTACGAAGAAATTGCATATGTTTTTCTTGAAATTCAAAAATATCTCTTTTTACCATATTTCTTGAAAAACCTTCAAAACTGGGATTATATGTATCCCAAATATATGTTATAAAACCTTCGTTTTCTCCAAAATTAAAAGGCAAACCACAAACAATAATCATTTTAGCAAAATTTTCATGATCACGATCCCTATTATAGGGTCGTTGTGTAACATGACTAGTCGGATTTGAAGGGTTTAGTTCAGTTTGAACCATGTTTGATCCTGTAACAGAGGGTCCAGTGCCAGAACCGGCAGTTTGACGGGAAGGCATATATGCATTCCATTCTCTCGGATGTTTCTTAATCAAATGGGTTTTTGATCCCCCAGTTGAACCTCTAGACCCGCCAGATACATATTTTCACTGTTGTTTACAAATACCACACGTAGTAACAGTTTTTTCATCATTCAAATAACAAAATTTCCACACATCTGATTTTAAAGTAAGTTGTGTCGTGGTCTTACCCCTAACCGGACAAATAGGGGGACGACTAGCTCCAGCCTGAGGATTATCCTGAGTTGGAGCTTCGGCACTAGCGGGGGCGGGAGTGGGACTAGTCGGTGTATCATCTTAACCATCATCCACATGTAATTCTACTTCTTCATCTAATTCATCTTCAAAATCATTATACAATCTATCGAAAGTTTCATGGGGAATAGGGATATTGGTATTAATTTCTATGATAGAGGGATGGGCAAAATCAGTTTTATTAACATGCGTAAAATCATTCGTATTAAATCTAATTTGAGGCAAGTGAGAAGAACTAGAAGAACCTTGATTTTTTTTTTATATCAAATTTCATAAAACCTTTTGCTTTTTGTGTAATACTTTTTTTACCAGAATTTTTTTGAGAGGAATCCATAATATAATGAAATAAAATATGAAAGTAGCAAATTAAAACAAATAAAACACAACTAATAAATACGAACAATAAATTAAAAGACTAGAGAGTGGAACGAATGTACCAAACGCCTGCCGTAAAAGCAGACGATTATAACTGAAATTTGAAACTTGAAAAAGATTGCTCCTCCAAAAGTCACTAAATTATACTTTAATTGCAAAATAATAATAATAATTACAGAATTTATAGATATTGAGACTTGAGAGTAGAAAATTGAGAGAGGATGAGAGTTGAAAACTTGAAGTTGTGAATAAAAATTTGAATGGGGAAGGGGTATTTATAAGATTTTGGAAAGAGAGGGGGGTGTTGGGGGTGCGAGGGGGGGGGGGGAGGGCTAGGGGATGCTGGGGAGGTGGTGGTCAAACTAGCCGTTGGGGGGTCCACTAGCCGTTGCTAACGGTCCCCAATGACTCGTTACCGTTACATGCCGGACCGGACCGGACCGAACCGAACCAGACCGGCTCGGAACCGGAATGAACCAGTACTGAATTACCGGTACGAAACCACGATTTCGGTCCGATCCGGATCCCAGTAGATGTCATACCGTTCCGTATCGGATCGATAAGAATCGATACCGGTACCGAAATGAACCGGAACGGTACCGGCACATACCGGTCCAACGACCAGTCTTAATCATTATATCTAATCCAATTGCTCTATTTTGCTATTAATTCAATAATTCTTAACATATTTTCTATTCATTATGTTTACTAAAACTAACTACTTTAATATAAAAAGTTATTATTTTAAAATATGATTAATTGTTTTCACCTATATTTTGGCTTCATTACATTTTAAAAGAAACTAGCGTGGTAAAGTTAATATATTAAATTGAGATTAAAGAATAAATAAGAATAGTTTAATTAATTTTTTAAAATATATTTAGATAATTGTAAAAAGTAACATGACAAATAAAATGAATAGGATGTAGTACTTGCAACTAAAGTAAACTACAAGTGTTCACTAAGTTTTTAAAAAGTAGTTCTTAATTTAAGTAGAGAATCAAGCTTAGCATGGGTTGTGGTGTAGTGGTGGGACTACTCCACCCTTAACCAGAGGTCTCGGGTTCGAGCTCTGGGTATGGAGAAAATTCTATTGGGAGCGTCACCCCCAGAATGGACCCTGCAGTGCGCGATCCGAATTAGTCGGGGCTCCAATGCGGGTACCGGACACCGGGTGGGAAACCAAAAAAAAAAAAAAAAAGAGAATCAAGCTTGTACTTTATTTTATTTCAAACATATTAATATAAATATTGAACTAATATAAATTTGATTTAATTTAAAGTTGCCGAATCAAATTTTGGTAAAAAGAATTGAGTATTTTTTTTTACTCCAATTTACGTATATTTACACTATACTTTCAGTCTCCGATGGATCAATTCCACGGTTACCATTTTCATTAAAACTGATTATTGGACCAACTGGATAAATTTTTGGAACCATCTTAGAATCCAATAGAACCTGAAGAGAAAACGATTCCAGCTCGAAAAAAGTGTTACTAATAATAATGCCTTTAGTCTCTTTAAATCAACGAATTCCATCAAGGAACAACGTTGAGAAAACGAGTCTTGAATCTAACAAATGCTTAGGCAATACTTTAGCAGGACATGGATTTTTAAGACCCAAGATTGATAGTTGATCATTAGAGTTTATGTACTTAGACGCGTCTAAATTTTGTTCATCTCTCAGGTTTTCGAAATGAAGACATAAGCCAAGAAAAGCTGCATTTGAAGAAAAGAAAATATAGCTCGGGACAGTAAATTCGTTGGCTGTGTCAATCATCAAGGTACAAAACATGTCAAGAATGAAATCAGAACAAGAAATGTTTTTAACATATTCTCGTATGTTTGATTTGTGATCATCAATGAAATCACAGTGTTGATGAAAATTACAACAATTACAATTGAAAATAAAAATGAAGAAAATAACATTATCTTTTTTTTGGCTGAGGCGCGGATATCTCACTCTCTTTAAGGAGATTCAAGTCCACTGCAGCAAATGTTTTCACCGGTCCAACAGTAATCTTCTTGACTTGTCCCCTCCAAGATACAACAAACTAATCACAAAATATAACTCAACAAACTTCGGACAAGAGTTGAGTCCAAAGCTCCAAAAAAAAAACACACCTTCTTTCAACTAAATAAACTCTCTTTTGTACTAATTTTTATACACTCTATATTTTCTTGTACTATAAAAATAATGTAAGACCACCTCTATTTAAAGGTGAAAAACTTTTTCTTGTAATGAATAGGAAGAATAAGTGAGAAGATAAATGTAATGAAGGTTACATGAATTACAAAGGTTACAAGGAACTAATGGCGCTAAGTCATGAGAGTTACAACAAAATAATGGTCTCATGAGTTATAAGAAAAAATGTAACATTCATGCACTTTAGATCCACAAACGTGAGGGAGTAAAGGTAAAGTGCCATCAAGAATAGAGAGTAATACTGCTGCATGTTGTGGCAGTTATAATAGTGTTGCCTAGAGAAATTGTAACTTAAGCCGAAAACGTTTTGCCTCATAAAGGCAATGAACAAATTGAATATCAGGCAAATTAATATAATAATATTAAAATACTAAAAACACTAACCATAACCCCCCACTCATTTTATATTAAGTTGAGAGAGTTTATCAGCTGAAGGAAGACTACTATGCATAATGAAGTTGTGCTATGCATTGAACCTCCACTTAGTAACAAAGTAATTTTACTTTAAAGTCGTAGTGGTCTCAGACTTGAAGTATGATTTCTTAAGGGAAATAAAAAGTTACTGCTTACACAAAACAGTCAAGGTGTTGACATGAGCTTTGTAGCCAGCACATTACGGCCTTGTGCTATCTCGATTTCATGAGTGTTTTTGAGAATGAGCCTAATTCTCATAGGAAGCGGCCTACTTCCACACTCACATAAGTGAAATTTGTCGAGAGTGATCCTGTAAATTTGGTACCTCACTCATACGAGCTACAAATTTTCATTAAGAGTTTTTTAAACTCAACCTTCACAAAAAACTACAGAAAAAATGCACTCACATCGTAAGGAGGGAAAAAGATGTTAGGGTTTTTGCCCTGATTTTCTTACCAAATTTAAGTTTTACTTTTCTTGAAAGGAAAATAAAAGTAATACCATAATTACTTTTACTTTTCCTAAAAGAAAAATATAAAACTCTTCCATATTTGGCTAACCTCTTTATTGTAGGAAAGGTTTTGAACTCTATAAATAGAAGACCCCTCTTCTCATACCATAACACAATAGCATCTACAATGTAGTCATCATAAGAGTCTTGTTTAGGGAGAGATTTTCCCTTAATAGTTTTATGTTTTAATATTAGTTTTTCATAATATGTAGGTCGCTTGACCAAACCATATCAATAATATGTTTTTAGTATTATTTTATTTGTCGTCTGATTTATCGCCTTGATGGTTTGCAACTATTAGCTTCCGCATGACGTCCTCTCGATTTAGAACCCAACAAAAGATAGTGTATTTCACAACAAGTCATCATGTGATTCATTTTTTCCATTGAACCTGGTTATAGGATCTCTAGTCCCCAGGTTGGGTATCCTCACATATGACTCATGGATTTATAGGCTTCAATCTTATCCCCCTTGATGTGCTCCAGACCTTTTCTCTTGCTAAGCCCTGAGTTAATGGATCTGCAAGATTATTACAAGATTTGACATAATCAACATTAGTGATACCATTTGTCAAATATGATCTCACATTACTGTGTTTTCTCCTTATAGGTCTGAATTTACCGTTGTAAAAATGATTTTGAACTCTACCAATTACAGCGGTGCTATCACAATAAATTAAAATATAAGGAATTAATTTTTCAAAATAAGGTATTTGAAATAATAAATCTCTCAACCAATTCGTTTCCTCACTAGCTGAAGCTAAAACAATTAGTTCAGCCTCCATAGTAGAGTTAGCAATAATAGTTTGTTTTTTTGATTTCCAACAAATAACACCACCTCCCAGAGTAAATATATAACCAGTAGTAAATAAAGAATCACCTGATATGGTATTCCAATCTGCATCACAATATCCTTCAAATACAACAAGATACTTTTTATCGAACAAACCACAAGTTTTTGTCCCTATCAAATATCTCATAACTCTTATTATAGCATGCTAATGTTCATTACATGGCTTGTTAGTAAATCTGCTAAGTACTCCAACTGCATATGCAATATCAGGCCTAGTGCAATCAACCACATATCTCAAACTTTCGATTATTCTAGCATATTTCTTTTGTTTTATCACATCATTTTCACGTCACTAGGAAACAAATGAACACTTGAATCGAAAGGAGTTACAACATGCTTGCAATCGAGGAAATTATATTTTTTTAAAATTTTCTCAACATAATGTGACTGGTCAAGGAAAATCCTATCACATGTTCTAGTAATTTTTATTCCTAGAATAATATTTACCTCGCCAAGATCTTTCATATCAAAATGACTTCTAAGAATATTTTTAGTCTCTCCAATAACATTCATGTTGAAGCCAAAGACCAATAAGTCATCAACATATAGGCAAATAATAACATGTGAATTATTTCAAAACTTTTGATATATGCAGTTATCACACTCATTTATTTTAAAACATTTTCAATCATGCAAGAATCAAACTTTTCATGCCATTGCTTTGGTGTCTGTTTCAAGTCATATAGGATTTAATAAGTTTACATACTTTGCTTTCTTGGCCTGCTTCAACAAAACACTCGAGTTGTTTCATGTAAATTTCCTCATTTAGGTCTCCATTTAAAAAACAGTTTGTACATTCATTTGGTGAATTTGAAAATAAAAAATAGCAGCAATAGCATTTAAAATAATTCTAGTTATCGGAGAAAAAGTATCAAAAAATTCTAGGCCTTCTAGTTGTTTAAAGTTTAAACCCTTTAGCAACTAGTCTAGTCTTATATTTATCAACAGATCCATCCGATTATAACTTTTTTTGTAAGACTCATTTACACCCAATAATTTTACAATCCAGTGGTAAATCAACTAGCTTCCAAATTTTATTAGAAATTAGTGATTCCATTTCATCATTTACAACCTCTTTCCAAAAAATAGCATCACGTGAAGATAAAACTTCTTTTAAAGTGAGAGGGTCATCTCCAACATTAAAAACATGAAAATTTGGATCAAAATCTTTTTCTACTCTAGCTCTTTTACTTCTTCTTAACTAAAAATCATCATTTTCTTTATTTCTCAAAATAGAAGTAGAAGAACTAGGTACTGACAAAATATTTTCTCCAATTCTTTGACCCCCACTATTTTTAGAATCAAAAGAAAATTTATTTTTCTGAAAAATAACATCACCTGATTCTATTATAATACTATCTTCAAGATTAAAAAATACATAAGTTGTACTATTTGAAGTAAAATCAAGAAAAGGACAAGTAGTAACTTTTTTACCCATCTTAGAAATTTTGGGATCCATGAGCCTTACATAGGCTAAACAACTCCAAGCTCTTAGATATCCCAAATTTAACTTGTAACCTTTCCACAACTCAAAAGGTGTTAATTTATTCTTTTTATGAGGCACGCGATTCAATAAATAACAAGCAGTCAAAATAGCTTCACCCCAAAAATTTAGAGGTGCACTTGACTCAATTAGCATGACACTAGTCAACTCAACTAAAGTTCTATTCTTTCTTCCAGCTTCACTGTTAGACGCAAGAGAATAAGGAGTTTCATGAATTATACCCAATGTTCTAACAAAAGAATTAAACTCATTAGACTCATATCCACGGCCTCTTATCACTTCTAATTCTTTTTATTTTTCTACCAAACTGATTTTCAAATTCATGGAGAAAAGTTTAAAGTTTTAAATTCTCAAAAACATCACTTTTATTTTTCATCAAGAAAATATATGTAAACTTAGAAAAATCATCAATGAAAGTGATAAAATATCTATTTCCTCCACGAGTTAAAATGTCTCCAAGTTCACAAATATCAGTAGGAGCTAACTCTAATAAATCAATTTTTCTTTCAACTTGAAAATGAGGTCTTTTAGTAATTTTGGCTTTACTACAAGCCACACATTTTTTTAAATTATTTTTAATCATTGATATTAATCCTAAGCTACGTATGATTCCCACATAACTATCATTAATATGACACAAACGAGCATGCCAAAAATTAGTAGAAGAAAACATATAAATAGAAGTAGAAACTTTATTCATTTCAACATTCAACTTGAACATCCCATCACAAATATATCACTTTCCCACAAAAATATCATTTTGACTATTACGTATTGATCATATTTAATAATCTCTTTGAAACCTGCTTTATTAAGAAGAAAACTAGACATCAAATTTATTCTCATGAAAGGAGTATAAAGTACATCTTTCAAAGTCAATACCCTTCCAGAAGTAAAACTCAACTCGACATACATCTCCCTTTCCAAGAACTTGAGTGGTATGAGAATCACCAAGCATGATGGTTTTGAACTCCTCAAAAGAAGTATATATTTTAAATCAATCTTTATCATAACAGACATGACGATTTGCATCAGAGTCAGGCCACCATCCATCAGTATTCTCAATCATGTTTATTGTCTGCTACCACTGCCACAAATGGTTCTTCGATAACATTTGCCTAAGATGCAGGCCCACATTTTCAAGATTTACAAGATCGAGCAATATGCCGACTCTTTTCACAGATAAAGTGCGGTCACTTTTCTTGAACTTGTTAACTTTGTACTTGGTTAGTTCCACCATTATTATTCTTGGGAGGTGTACCACTATTTTTCTTGAATTTTTTCTTCTTAAGCTTCAAAGAAGTATTTTTGTTAGTATCAGCAGTAGCATTACTTTTGAAGTAGTTAGATTTTCCTTCAGTGAGATGTTGTTCTCTTCTGTTTGCAAAAGTGCATCTTGGCCCCTTGCCTTTTCTTCCATGCGGATTCACATTGTCAACGTCTCAAGAGAAGTTTCCTTTTATTTGTGGCACATAATTTTTTGAAACTTCTTCCAAGAAGGTGGAAGTTTATCTATGATGGCACCAACAATAAGGTTATCTTCAATTTTGACTTCGTCAGACCTGAACTCCCCAACAATCATTATAAATCCCTAAGCTTCGTCTACCTCTTATTTGTTGTCCATCATTTGAAAATGGAAAAATCTGCTAGCAACATATTTTTTTTTCTCCAGCCTACTTAATATCATGCTTACTTTGCAATGCTTTATAAATTTTCTTTGCACTTGTAACAATTGAAGTTGGCATTTTGCCAACATTTTAGTTTTTTTAAGCTTGAATTATTGTCTTATTTTCTTTGATTCGATGCATATCTTATGTTAAAATGCTCACTTTGTAGGTAGTTGATGAATTTTAGGATGAGCTAGCCTTACGAGTCAAGAAGAGTGTAAAAATGAAGAAAAGGGACCTAGAATGATGCATGAAAGGAAGCAGACAAATTTGCAGCAAAAGCCTATCACACTCGGCTGCATTTTCTTCCGTCTCCCGATGCAATTGGGCAAAATCTGCAAGTAGTTACCTTTAGCCCAGTCTTTTTGCAGAGTAGGATACGAAAGTGTATTTATATACAAAGACCAAGATCCAATTTCCCTCCAGCTTTCATTCATAAGATCCTCAGCACCAATTTCAGATATCAAGAAGGCACCCCTCTCTTTCAAGAGGATTCGTGGCATGTCAAGCCCTATAAGAGAAGGAACTTTCTTCACCCCTACGTACGGAAGGCCCTATCTTTTCAAGGATAGCTCTAATTTCACCTCGGATGTCCATACTGCCCTTGGTCTCATCCTCTTCATAGAAGCTGCCGGGTTTACCAGTAGAGGAAAGAGCCGGTTTTTAAATAGGCACTAATGATGATAAAGCATGTGAGGTGGAAAATGGTGATAGTGAGCCTAAGGTTAGGCAAGAAGGAGAGACGCGCGTATTAAACCGTATTGCCCGAAGGTGGCATGCTGCAAGAGCGTAGGTGAGTGATAAGCATAAGAGGCATGCCCGAAGGGCAGCGGCAGCAGTGTGGTTCCCGTCGCATCATTGAGATCTGCAGGGTGGCGGGTACTTCGACTGCCTTGCATCAGGTGAAGAGAAGGGGGTGGTAGGCTTAGTAGGGCTTGAACCCTTTATAACCTATATGGCAACTTCTCTTAAAAACCTCGGTTGTCACCCCCCTGGATCTGTGTGGCCATATGCTTCAGCATTTTGTCATATGCCCCCACATATGAGGGGGCATACCGGCTGACAGAAGCATTGAAAAAGGCCACCTTGAGATGCGGATCAACATACACACACATGTGGCCATGTGCACCCACATTTGGGATGGCCATATTTGGGGTCCACTCTCAGCTGACAGAACACTTGAGACTTGGAAACTTGGAGATGCCCCCCCACATGCAAACACATGTCACCAGATGCACTGGCATGTGTTCCAGCATGTTCCAGACGGGGTGAAATTTTCATAATTAACTATTTCCCATTTTTCTCAGCTATAAAAAGGATTTTTTAGATCTGAAACTCTATCTTTTGTCAAATTTTAAAGTCTAAAGTTTTTAAATGAAACCCTAGAGTGGGATCTTAGTTACTCGTGCTTGATTTCTTGCTTGGAATTTGAAAGTTCTCTTGGAATATTTGGATTCTATGGCAGATTTTAATGAGAATATAAGTATTTTTCCTTATTCTTTTGTTATGAGTAGCTAAATTCCTCAACTTAGGTTATGCATGATTGAGATGTAATTTGTGTGTGGGTAGTGCCTATTTCCCTAGATAATCAATTAATTGTTAAGGATTTAATCGCTACTCTATGTTATTAACCTAAGATTAGAGGTTGCAAACTCTAGTTTTACTTAGAATCCTTTCCTCCTTGACAAAAAGGGATAAGGGTGAGGGATAGTGATTAACAATAACTTGGTTTTACCATATAATAGTAGATCTTAGACATAACGCTACTAATTGAGGTATTTGGTTGGTTACGAGGAAACATGTGTGAGGTGTTCGAAAGAAATCACACATGAAATTTTGATGTTTTATTGAAAGTTTGACATTGAAACCTATAACTTAGCCTATCCGCAATAATTAGTTGAACTTAGGCAAATAAGTACTTAACCATGCATTTAATCGCACTCATGAGGGCATAACCCCAAGTATCTCTTACTCTTGATTACACACTTTAAAATTTACTTTTACAAATTAAAGTTCGAAATTGACTATTTGAACACAAAATCAATTGAACAAACCCTCCATTTTACTTTATTGCATTATTTTTTGCATTACGAGCAAACACCTAGTCACTTATGGCACTCAAAGGTGAACCTATCACCTTCATTCCCTGTGAAATCAACCCCGAATCCAAGTTAGGTTAAAAAGTATATTGCTAGCGACCACATACATCTTGAGATATATTTGAGTGTTATCAAAATGGCGCCGTTATTGGGGAATGAAACATAACGTTCATTCATTGTAGTCTTATAAGTTACTTTTGTTAGCTGTAGTTTAAACTTTACTTTATTTGTTGTTTTTGTGTTGTTTAGGTGATAACCTAGATGAACACGGCACTATGAGTCAATATGGTAGCGATACCACTACCTTTGATGGGCAACTTGAAGATGAAGATCACCTAGGGGATGCCGGAATGGCAAGTGCAATTCGCATCCCATCTTTGACGGGTAATAGAGTATTTCATGTCATAAGTGTGATGCTTCACTTAATCCAAATGAAGGGACTATTCAGTGATCAATCTCATGAAGATGCAAACCTCCACTTGAAGAACTTTATAGATGTTTATAACCCGTTTGACATTGCTCATATCTCACAAGAGTCCATCCGATTGAGGCTATTCTCTTTCTGGTTGACTGATGATGTGGTATTATGGTTACGGGATTCGCCAGAGGGCTCTCTAACATCTTGGGTTGAATTAACGGAAGCCTTTCTAGACCAATTTTTTCCACCATCCCACATGCTCCAATTGAAGGATGAGATCACAAACTTCCGGCAATTAAGTGGTGAGCCATTGCACGAAGCATGGTTAAGGTTCATATAAGAAATTGCTACAATGCCCAAACCACGAAGTGCCAGATAAATTCTTCTTCAAATCTTCTATAGATCATTGGACCAATTGGATAAGAAGGTGGTAGATAACGCAGATGGAGGGTCATTGATTAATCAAACTTTCGAAGTTGCCTCGGGGTTATTAGACCAAGTGACAAAGAAAAGTAGAACATGGCATACATGAGATACCGAGGTGGACCTAGGGGCTCCCCCCACATCTTATGTGAGCCAACAAAAAAGAAAGAAGGATGAGGAGAGAGACGAAAACATGGCCAAAGTAATGACATAATTAGATCTCCTCACAATACACATAATAGGTGCAACTCCAAAAGAGGTCAATGCCATAGTGTCAAAGGGAACTAGACCATATGAAGATGATGATGAACAGTCACTTGATGAATAAATTTGGTTCTTTTAAAACCAAACAGGGGGTTCCCAACCTACCTACCAAAGGCAAGAAGGGAATAAAGATTGGAAAGAAAGGGACCGTGATTAGAAAGACAGTGGTTAGAGGGACCACAATTGTGATAGAGATTGGAAGGACAAAGAGAGAGAAAAGGATTACGATTAGAGATACAAAGAACATAACCATGATAGTTACACCCCTCACACGATAGGTAGAAGGGTAAAATGACTACGCCATGGATCCAAAAAGTTATAAGAAAGAAGACATGCTTGCTCGTATCCTTATTGGGGTTGAAGGAAGTGAGAAGATGCTAAAGGAGATGAAGATAAACTTTTCACAACTCAATCAAATGGTCACCTCACATTCAGCCTCAATCAAACAACTTGAAACTCAGTTGAGCCAAATCTCGGTATAACTAAACACAAGACAAAAGGGTGGTTTACCTAGTGAAACTGTGGAAAATCCAAAAAATAATTGTCATTGCATGGAAATTATCACTAGGAGTGGTAGGACTCTTTGTAATAATACGGTGAATCTTGATGAAAACCCCAATGAGAAAGAAGTTGAGAAGTAAGCTAGTAGAAAGAGTAAAAGGCTAGATAAGTCGAATTATGAAGTCCTTATTCCAAATGAGATAAATGTTAAAAATTTGGAAGAAGTGGAAGGATGGTTGAAAGCGAAGAGAGACCACAAAAGTTTGATGAAAATATCTCAAAACTAGAGGAAAGTCCGATTACCCCAAAGCCGTTAATCAAAATACCTTCCCCATTCCCACAAAGTCTCAAAAAGAAGGACAATGATACCAAGTCTACGAAGTTTGTCTCCAAATTTAGAAACTTATCGGTGAACATTCCTTTGGTTAAAGCTTTACTTGAAATGCCCGAATATGCCAAGTTCATGAAGGACTTGGTGATAAAGGAAAGAACCATGGACTTTGAAACGGTGGAGATCTTATATAGTCATAGTGCTATCATATCGAGCAATATAATGGTTAAGAAAGAAGACCCGGTGTATTCACTATCCCTTGCACTATTGGGGTATATCAACTTGGCAAGGCTTTGTGCGACTTAGGGGAAAGTATTAACTTGATGCCTCTAACTATATTCAAGAAGTTGGGATTGGGAGCTCCAAAGTCCACAACCATGAGACTCTTAATGACAGATCGGTCTATTAAATGATCGGTGGGAATTCTATATGATGTTTTTGTTCGGGTCGACAAATTCATATTTCCCACCGACTTTATGATTCTAGATTGTGAGATAGACTGTGATGTTCTAATTATTCTCTAGACCTTTACTTGCTACCGGGAGGGCATTAGTAAATGTGAAATGTGGTAAAATGAAATTTAGAATGAATGGCGAAGAGGTGACATTTAATGTGTGCAAGTCCATGAAGCAACCAAAGGACTTGCAAGTGATTTCGGTGATTGACATGATTTATGATGAGTTGGCCGATACTATGGAGGTGGATTTCATTAATGAGCCACTAGTAAGGGTCTTGTGGAATTATGAAAGTGATGAGATTGAGGAGAATGATGAGGTCATGGCTTCCTTGATGGGTCTTGGTTCATACACCAATAACCCATGGAAATTAGATCTCGACTTGAAAAATTAGGAGAGTCCTCCCGCCAAGCCTTTAATTGATGATCCACCATAACTTGAGCTCAAGCCATTACCCTACACCTTTGCTATGTCTTTTGGGAGAAAGGTAACACCTTGACCATCATTATTGCAGGAGATTTGTTGCCATGGCAAGTAGATACATTGAAGTCAGTTATGAGAAAGTTTATTCGGGCCATTGGGTGGACTATTACGGATATTAGCAGGATTGTTCCCGATATTTATTCTCACAAGATAAAGTTGGAGTCTGATTTTATACCGAGTGTTAAACACCAATGGAGGTTAAATCCGCCAATACAAGATGTTGTAAAAAAGAGATAATCTAGTAGTTATATGCAGGCATCGTGTATCCAATTTCGGATAACATATGGGTAAGCCCGGTTCAATGCGTCCTAAAGAAAGAGGGAATCATGGTGGTTCCTAATGAAAATAATGAGCTTATCTCCATAAGAATGATCATGGGTTGGAGAGTATGGATGGATTACTAGAAATTGAACTCTTGAACGGAGAAGGACCACTTTCCCATGCCATTTATAAATCAAATGTTTGATCTATTGGCAGGGCGGGGTTGGTATTATTTCTTAGATGGGTACTCGGGTTATAACCAAATTTGTATCACACCTGAAGACCAAGATAAGACTACCTTCATATGTACATATTGTACTTTTGCCTTCAAGCATATACCCTTTGGGTTATGCAATGCACCCGTCACTTTTTAAAGGTGCATGTTATTTATATTTTGGATATGGTGGAGGATACTATGAAGGTCTTTATGGATTATTTTTGCATTGTGGGTGACACCTTTGAATCATGTCTTGAACATTTGGGAAAGGTACTTGAACGATATGTTGAAACTAATTTTGTGTTGAATTGGGAAAAGTACCATTTTATGGTAAAGAGGGGCATTGTGCTTGGGCATAAAATCTCGGGTCAAGGTATTCAAGTTGACCAAGCTAAACTGAAGGTTATCGCCAATCTACCCCCTTTACTCTCCGTGAAAGTTGTTTGAAGCTTTCTTGGGTATGCCGGCTTCTATTGAAGGTTCATCGAAGATTTCTCCAAGATCGCTCATCTAATATGTAAGATTTTTGAAAAAGAAGAAAATTTCAATTTTAATGGTGATTGTGTGAGGCATTCAATTGACTCAAGGAGAAACTTCTATCTGCTCCCATTATTGTGGCCCCAAATTGGGCACTTCCTTTTGAATTGATGTGTTATGCCAGTGGTTTGGCATTGGGTGCTCTATTAGGCCAAATGAAGGACAAACTTTTTCATCCGATATATTATGCTAGCAAGTCCTTAAATGATGCACAATAAAATTATATGGTTACAGAGTATTGGGTGCGGTATTAGGACAAATTTGATGTCCCCCCAAATTACACCTCTAAACAAAGTATAAAGTAGTTGTTGATCAAATATAGAACCCAACTAGGTTGGGGTTGATCCCACAGGGAAGAGGTCGATATATCAGTCAATACGTCTGTCGAAGCAAATCAATAACGATCTCCAGTAAGAAAAGAGAATTTTTTGAATCAAAACTTCAATAGTAAGAATTGTTGATTTCTTTGGATTCGTAATTAGTGGATGTGAGGTACTAGGAATGTGTTCCTTATGACTTCATAATTATAAAGGTTGTTTGTGCTTGCAATTTATTCCGATGCATTGCATGCAAAATTTAACAAGATATATTCATCTAAATGTCTCGCGACCCTAATTAGATGAATATCACCCTTTTCTTCTCGGTCTCCGAGTGTTTTACTTCTAATCCTTGTTTTTGATCGCAGATTAACTCTCCTGCTAAGGCTCAAGTTATTAATGAACGTTAATAACTTCAAATCTCTCTTGTTATTTTCTTTTCCTAATCTTCACTTCTCTCTGGAGCAAGTTTAGAATTTAGGAAAGTTCTTAACGTTTGCAACTGTTTGAAAGAAATCACAACGAAGCAAATACCAATACATGTATGCAGACCAGTCTAAAATTACCAAGCGTGAATCCTACTTAGTTAATTCATCATGGTTCCCACAACCCTTGTCGTGGTGTTTAGATACTCATAATTACACTGATCATATCCATATTCAATAATGAATGCATGATGAAAATACTTAATGAAAATACTTACAATAATCAAGTAACTAATTGGAAGGATTGTATACAAATGATGGAATAAGAAAAATCAAAGTAGGGAATTAATGGCAAGTATAATGAAGTACGTTCAAAGTATGTTAGAATAATACCCAAAACGTGCATGCCCAAAGGAAACCCTACAAGATGTATTTATAGACATAAGTGTCCTATCCTAAGCTAACTAGGAGAACTGGGTCGGCACAAGTTCCACGAGTAGTATAAAAGCATCACGGCTTGTGGGTCTGCTTATATGGTTGATCTTCACAAGAAATCCATGTCTTTCCCATGAATCATACAGCTCGTACTCTCTTATATGGTTCGTATGGGAACTGGTATAGATGGACTTTTAAATATTTTCCAATCTTCAGGTAACTTTTCCCCATGAATGGGCGTACGACTCGTGTAGTGCCTCCACAAGTCGTGGGGCACCTCATAGCTTTGTACTTGTCAATTCCTTTTGTAGCATCTCAGCACATAGGTCATATGAGTTCCAGTAAGAGTTATGCATAGGTCATACGACTCGTACTGATCATCTTCTGCTTCAGTTTTTGTATATTTAATCTTTTTTGTCACATGTGCTTTAGGACCCTATTGTCCTAAAAACTAATTAAAACACATCATATCTTTATAAACGTACATAAGAAGGCCCAAAAATTCATTGTTTTAAGCGGAGAAAGTGCCATAAGCCCACGACATATCAAAGGTACTTGAACGATGTGTTGAAATCAATCTTGTGTTGAATTAGGAGAAGTGTCATTTTATGGTAAAAAAGGGCATTGTGCTTGGGCATAATATCTCGGGTCAAGGAATTCAAGTTGACTAAGCTAAAGTGAAGGTTATTTCCAAGATACCCCCTCCATTCTCCATGAAAGGTGTTCGAAGCTTTCTTGGGCATGCCGGCTTCTATTGAAGATTCATCAAAGATTTCTCCAAGATAGCTCATCCAATGTGTAAGTTTCTTGAAAAATAAGCAAAATTCAATTTTAATGGTGATTGTGTGAGGGCATTCAATTGCGTCAAGGAGAAACTTGTGTTGGCTCCTATCATTGTGGCCCCAAATTAGGCACTTTCTTTTGAATTGATGTATGATGCAAGTGGTTTGGCATTGGGTGCAGTATTAGGCCAAAGGAAGGATAAGCTTTTTCATCCAATATATTATGCTCGCAAGTCCTTAAATGATGCACAATGAAATTATATGGTTACGAAGCAAGAGTTGCTTTCCGTAGTCTATACTTTTGAAAAGTTCCATGCTTTTTTGTTGGGCACGAAGGTCATTGTGCACACCGACCATACAGATCTTCGATATTTGATACCTAAAAAGGAGGCCAAGCCTCAGTTGATTCGATGAATCTTGCTACTTCAAGAGTTCAATTTTGAATGCACCAGTATAGAAAAGGTTGTGAAAACCAAGTGGCGGATCATCTATCCCGCCTTGAGTCTAACAAAGAGAAGTGGGTGAGATCAATATTGATGATACCTTTCTCAACAAACTTGTGATGGCACTCTCCGGGTGTATAGAAGCATAGTATACAGATTATGTGAATTATGTGGTACGTGGTTTGATCCCCAAGGATTTTAATCATTATCAAAGGAAAAGGTTTCTCCATGATGTGAAGAGGTACTATTGGGATGAACCTTGTTTGTTTAGGGAGTGTGCGGATAAGGTGATCTGTAGATGTGTGATAGAGTCAAAGATGCAGGCTATTATTGAGGCTTGCCATTCATCCCCATTTGGTGGTCACCACGGTAGTGTGAGAATGGCCACCAAAGTTCTTCTGTCATGCCTCGAGCCTAGGCCTTGGATGTAACGAACATCCCAGACCCGTGGAGGTTCGAGCAGACCCCTTAGCATTATCTATTAAGCATAGTCATAAACATAAATGCGGAAATACCATAGACCCAAATAAAGTTGTTCAATTTAGATTAAACAATAATCCAGAACTCTAAACATATGACATAAAATATCCAACTAAAAACAGTCTACGAAGCCTCTAACATAAGAAAAAACCTCTAAGGCCCCGGCAATACCATAATCAAATGGGAAATACTAAAACTCTAAGATAGATCGCCTTCCAAAAGATGGAGGGCTCACCAAAGCTAAACTGTCTGAAAGGAGCTAGTGCTGCACAGTACCACGGGGATGTGTCTCAGAACCTACATCATGAAATGATGCAGCCGCCCAGAAATGGTCAATACATGGAATGTATTGGCATATAGAACAACCAAAAGATAAACATAATTTATATTAAGTAAACATAACCTTTGAAGCCATATCACACAGTATAAACATAATTTATCTAAAGTAAACATAACCTTTGAAGCCAAATCACACAATATAAACAAAGCTTCATTGAACATCTTGAAAATATAGACTTCACTCTTTTCTTTAGTTTTGAGCTAGATGGTATACTCAACATCTCTCTACACCACGAGCTATGTGGGTCCAGCTTTAACTCATCGACCAAGCCCCCAATCCAAGTTTGCCGCAAGAATTAGAGTTTCTCTTCTCTAGTATACCAAACCACAAAGCAAGTATACAATGATTATCCATATTTCAGGACATAATCAATCCCCGTATCGGCAAAACACAATTTTCAAGTTTGAGTCTTTCGAACTCGTACCATCTCGATTAACCATCTAACTCTCTTGAAGTCCATAATTTAACCTCTTAACTCATAATATCATTCTCGAAAATATTTCTCTCTCTTAAGGGCATTCTCTTATTTGGTATTGTCATACCAAGACTTGCAAGTCACATGCATCATCTTTTCTCTTCTCTTTAGCCTTTTTACAAAAATATATCATTGACCACAAAAATGATTTAAAGATCAATTAAGAATTTTCTTTCGAAATTGGTATAAGGGTTTAGGCAAAGCATCTTTTGTTTAAAACTTCTCTAAAACTTTAAAATGTAATCATCTCTCTTAAACATCCATATACATATACATTTGAAACAAGAGCAATTTATAACACAAGTAATACTCTCCAAACCCATTTACAAAATCAATGAAATAATATAATGAAAAGTCATTCAAAAGAACCCACCTTTTTTGTAAATCATAAAATCCACAACCTTAGCAATATTCATGTTTTTTTTTGGTATAAATGAAGATTTAGGAACATACTCTTGAATTTAGATTAAAATCCATACTTTATACATAATTCCAAGTTTAGGAAAACATATTTTTCATATCCAATAGGAGTAGGGACGTTCTACATACCTTTTGATGCAACTTGGAAAGCCCCTCTTGGAAAGTCTCTTAGGATTTTAGAGAATTTGCCCTAGGAAGTGTTGAGAAAGAGGGAGAGGGATTTTGAATCATAAATATTGACATTCCTCTTGATTTTAGGTTATAAGGGAGTTATAAGTCGTGATTGGGGAGTATGGTTGTGAGAAAAGACAAAAACACCCCTCAAATAATGTAGAAAAATAAGAAAAAAATGACCTTTTGTTGTGGGCAGCAACTGGCGTGGAGCACCACCCAGCACGCCAGAGTTGGTTGGCTGAAGTTTGGCCTCTGGCGTAGAGCGCCACTCAGAACGCCAGGGTTGGCTGGCTTCAGTTTGGCCTCTAGCGTGGAGCCCCACTCAGAACGCCAACCCAACTTTTACCCAAAAACTTGTCCTACATTCACCAAACCTTTTCCACTAAATTTCTAAGCTTGACATGAACTTATGGAGTGTCATTAGATGTCTAGAAAAGGTGGGGCATTGCAATATCCCCCCCGGGGTCATTCATCCCCGAATGATGGCTAAGGGTCTTTTTAGCACAACATAAGGATTTGCTCATAACATTATGGATTCATCTTAAGCTCGAAGGCATCAAGGGGAAGTTCCCACGAAAACAATTGCCCATCAATTAAAGCATGACTCACAAGACTTTAGGATTTCATCTAGGAACATATGCTAAGGCTTGAATGAAAAAAAATTAAGGATGGTTAGGATTGGTACCTTAAATACATCATCCGAAGATGCTATAGGAAAGGATATCTAGTCTTCATGTCCTTAAGTAAGGGATATGAAATTATTAAAGCTCTATACGCATGGATATATGGGCAGAATTTCACGTCAAGACTTAACTTCTAACTCACATAAATTAAGATGAGCTTTATGACAACACCGAGCAACTGGGGTAAGCACGAATCATAAGATACCGGAGACTTAACATAGACATGCTCTAAGACATGAGTGCTATGGATCTTGATCATAGTGACCTATGGAATGAATTCCATGAAATCATAAGCACGGATTAATATGGATACATAACAAGAAACACGATAGTGTTGCACATAGGAATGAGAGTATTTCCACCTCAAATGATGTAACTAAAAGTTCCTAAGCTTAGCAACCCTTCTCGACTATACTTCTCATCTGAATACCACACTTCATCAATTCTCTCTTATAATATCCACTCCAACACATAATTAACGGAGATTGAGTCTAACTTCGTAGTGTTTCCATTTTCAAGCCTAACTGGGAGTCAGAAGGTCCTACATATAGTATAATCATACTGGTCTAAGTTACAAAAATTTCCTTTTTTTACAGTCTATATCTCTCACAAGCTTTTGCCCCTAAGAATACTACTCCATCTTATCACTATAATCAACCAACCTCATGTTCTAACCAAGATGTACTAGCCACATAAAATAATGACCTACATATCTACAAATCACAACATTCAAGCCTATCATTACGACACCCCCTTTGTGGCCTTCCACACCTAAAACCAGTATATTTAATCAATTTCACAAGGATTTTCACTATATACTCCCTTTCTAACAATTTCCCATAACAAATGTTCATCTCCTGCTTCCCCTTTAACCTATAACCTTAGCTTGAGCTGTCATACCATAATTTTCACAATAAGGAATATCTACACCCTTACCTTAAAACATTACTATGATGTCATCACCACTATCATCCTAACATAAGGAAGGTCACTGAGGGACTAGAGTACGAGCATCAAGAATATGATTAATACTGCTCATTTATAACTCTTATTTGTCACACTACTCAAGATGGAGCCTGTGAAGTAGGATACGGTACAATTGGCATAAATTTCTTCATACATCAAACATATAGATCATGAATAGAGGGTTGTTTAAGAATAAACCCTAACATAACATGAGTTCTTAAGACTGGGTATACTGAGAAGAATGAGTACAAATATCTAGAGTTGTATAACATAAGAATGGAATTCATAATTTCAAGGAATATGACTAAGACCGCTGCTCTAAGCTATTGCATATATCTGGTGTGAAGACCCACCCAATAAGCCAAAGTTGGCTGGCTGAAGTTTGGCCTCTGGCGTGGAGCGTCACTCAGAACGCCAACCCAACTTTTACCCGAAGACTTGTCCTATATTCTTGTAACACCCCGTACCTTTAAAAACCTACTTGATGATGTTGAGCAACGTATACTTAGGTATCGAGATGCCATGAGTATGTGTTTTATAGTGTCATTGGTGAAACATTTGATATCGGGCCTAATATGTGTGATTAGACCTTCGTAGAAGGTGTCCTGTGAATTTGTGGAGCATTTGTGGGGCTAAAAATTAGGCTTGGAGGACCATAAAACAATGGATATTAAAGGTAAGAGGTAAGCTAAAGAATAGAACTTGAAGTATCTAACCAAATCCGCGAAGAAAAGTTGAAAAATGGAATTGTTTGAAAAACTAAGGGTGGGGCGCGCTAGAGGGCGTGCCAGACCGCTCTGGGCTAAATAGTTTAGCCCACAAGCAGCAAGCTGGCGTGCGCAAGGGCGTGCCAGGCTGGTTTTGCCCACTTTTCAAAAGTTGGAAATTTTTCTTAAGTCCCAAGGGCGCCCGGGGACTTATCGGGCCAATTTTTGCCACGTTTATTCTACAACCACGAGCATATACATGGAATGATTGAAGTATTATATTGGTGTGGTAAAATTACTCGTGAACGAATTTGGCATCAAAATGACTGTTTTACCCTTGTAGTCAAAATAGGCCATACGTGGCTAGAATCGTTTGTTTTTGGGATTGAGGCTACGAATATAAATCCCGTAAGTGGGAATATCATCACCAAGTCTTCCCTTATTTATTAAACTCCGTGCCCGATCAAAGTAGGTCACATAAAATGGGACGGAGGGAGTATTGTAGAGAAGGAAGTGACATTTTAAAGGCAAACATGTAACTCATTGTCGTTGTATGCATTTGTAAGGTAGTTGGTGGTTAATGTAAACTCCGTTGTGTACTTGTGTTGTAGAGTGAAACATAAGGAAGGAGCAGGACTATTGTATTCACGTATAGGATTGTGTATTCGTATTGAAGAGATAAGGTATGTAAGGTTACTCTGTCCGTATCCCTCTACAGCACATATTGTTCATGTTGTCATTGTCTTTGTTCCATTCCGAAATGTTAAAAGGTATCTCATTTCAGGTTGTCATATGTTATTATTCTCATGTTTCTTCATCATGGACCAATCATGAATCATATGTCTCTTAATCATTGATCGAAATTCCAAAGCTTCCATAATGTTATAATTATTACCAAGTATCAATCTCATGAACATAAAAGACTGAAATAATGCACTTATGAGTTTCCAATAAGGTTATGATCCCCAATGTATCAATCTCATAAGAGTGAAAGAGAGAATTAATCCAATGAAGTAATGAAAGAAGTAATTCCCGTATGGTTACTTTATATTTTCCTTATGGTTACTTTATATTTTCCTTATAGTTACTTTATATCTTCTTTATATTTATTGAGTACGGGTGATAGCTTTGTGGGGGTGCAAGCCTAACTCAAGCCGATCCCGATATTGTTGGATCAGGGGGAAATCTCAGTGAAGCAAAGGCCAAACTTGATGCCGAACCTGCTTCACTGATTTCCGAGTGATGGCAGGGGGAAAGCTCAGTGGGGCAAAAACCTAACTTGATGCCGAACCTGACAGAGGGTAGCCCTAATGGCCGAACCTGCTTCATTTATTTATTGACGGTTGCATATTGACGATTGCATATTGACGGTTACTTTTATTGACGGTTGCATATTGACGGTTATACATTATTGACGATTATGTATTGACGGTTCTAACTACTAACGGTAACGGACATAAAGGCAAATGAATTAATGTACGTAAGGTACATATTTCCACATATACTGAGCGATGATGATTTATACACATTGACTATTCTCTTGAAATCAAGTTCATTGAGGTGTTTAAGTTTTATGAAGTTTCTTATAGCCTTGCATACTCAGTACATTCTTCGTACTGACCACTTTGGGGGACTTACTTTATTTGCTGCAGACACAGGTGTTAGTAGACCTCCACAATAGGCTACGGGTTATCCGCGGATCATTGGTGAGCTCCGGTTGGTTTGGGGCTTTCCGAGTCACATGTGTATATTATTTTGGTATTGTATTTATTGTATAAAATGGGGACTTGTCCCGACTGCAGGTTGTTGTGTTCATGTATCGGTTAGAGGCTTTGTAGACATATGTGGGAAAGTGAATGTAAGAGATGTGTGTTCTGTTTTGCACAAAAGATGGAGGATCAGAGGAAGAGAAGGAAGATGCATAAAGCTGAAGGGGGCCATCAAAGAAAGCTAGACCTATGGGACAGTACATGGTGTCCCAAGGAGAATTTGGGCCTCGGGATTTTAGCAGACCACCGAGACCATCACTTTCTTATCCCACACCAGGCACGCAACCCCAGTTCCAAGGGTGTAGAGGCAGTCACGTTGGAAAAAGTAGTGGAATTCGAGGTTCACAACAAATGGGGTATCAAGAGCAAGTAAGTATGAACCAATCGAGGTTTCCTCGCCAGCCGTGTCCACACTGTGGAAGGCTTTATTTAAAGAAATGCCGGTTTGGGACCAATATTTACTTTTGGTGCGGTATGTCCAGGCACATAGTGAGAAATTGCCCAAGAAGGGGCACAGGCATTATTATGCGACCTACGGGTTCAATCGTTGCACCGTCATCATCGGTTCCTTTCATAGGCCAAGAGGTACAGCCGGTTGGTCGTGGTAACGGTACTAGAGGAGCGGCGAGTTTTAGTGGAATACAGGACCGTACTTATGCTCCAGCGGGTCAGCAGAATGTGGAAGCCTATCCTGATGTAGCTACAGGTACATTATCTATTTCTTTTATAATGTATCTATATATGCATCGATTGATTCGGGTTCTACAGTATCGTGTGTTACTCTGTTGACCGCTACAAAATTGAAAGAACATCAGGATTATTAGTTAGACCGTCTGGAGTATTTACACCTGTTGTTGAATATACTATAGTTAAGAAAGTACATCGTAACTGTATAGAACCTATTTGTGAGCATGCTACGGTGGATTTTCGAGCTAAGAAAGTCCATTTTCATTTCCTATAAGAGACCGTCCTTGAATGGAGGAGTAGTATTAGAGTACCGAAAGGGTAAATTTAGTTCCTATCATAAGATAAGGCAAATGATATCTAAGGGGAATCATCATCAAACCTAGTATGGTCCCTTGGGATGCACCAGACTTACGTGTACGGAAGAAAGATGGCACACTGAGAGTGTGCATGGATTATTGGCAATTGAATACGGTGACAATCGCGGATAAATAGTCCCTCCCCAAAACTGATGATTTCTTTGACAAATGGTGGGGTGTCAAATGTTTCTCACAGGTTAACTTGAGATCGGGATATCATTAGGTAAGATTTGGAAAAAAATAATAAGACGTCAAGCCATTCTTGGGTATGTATTGATGCAGCATGGTAACGTAGTAGCTTATGCCTCAAGATAGTTGTGACCACCGAGAGGAATTAGCCAACATATGATATGGAGTTAGCAGATGTGAGAGTTGCTTGAGAAAACCACCTATATATATAGGGCACCATTATTTGTATGGGGTTCAAGTTGATGTATATACTGATTTCAAGAGCTTGCGATATATCTTTAGTAGACCTCCACAATAGGCTACTGGTTATCCGCGGATCATTGGTGAGCTCCAGTTGGTTTGGGGATTTCCTAGTCACATGTGTATATTGTTTTGGTATTGTATTTATTGTATAAAGCGGGGAATTGTCCCGACTGCAGGTTGTTGTGTTCATGTATCGGTTAGAGGCTTTGTAGACATATGTGGGAAAGTGAATGTAAGAGATGTGTGTTCTGTTTGACTTGATGGCCCTAACGGCCAAGTTTCTTATATAGTATAAGTTTTCCATGACTTCTGCATAGTTGCATGAGGTGTAATAAGATTTATACGAGGTTATGCATACAAATATTCATGAGCAAAGATTGGTTCTCTCGGGCCATATCGGCTTCGGGTGCCAGTCCGCCTCGTTGGGATACGGGGTGTGACAAAAGTGGTATCAGAGCATATCGTTCTTAGGGTGTCTACAAAGCCGTGTCCGAGTAGAGTCTTGTTCATGGATGTGTTGTGCACCACATTTATGAGCAGGTGGCTATGGGGCATTTAGGAGTTGTTTCATTTCTTCACTTCTAGATTGTGCAATGGAGCCAGTGTTTTAAGTTGAATTGTATCTGATCATGGGAATTGTTTATCTTTGGTATAGTAAGAAATGCCGATTACAAGAAGAGGCAAGGGTTAGACTAAGAAGCTAGACAGGATTGGCGGAGAAGGAACTAGTAACTTACCACCTGAACGGGTTGAGCAAGATGAAGCTGAAAGTGAGTTTGTATCGCGGGCTTCTTCTACTTTTCCAGCTTCAGAAGAGCCGAGAAGGAGAGAAGAACCTGTTGAGCCACCCGTTAATGTCACTGACCAGTATTTGAGAAATGTAGTATATATGTTGATTCAGCTAATTGCAGCACAAAATCAAGGACAAGCTGGTCCAATGACAAGTAATGACAGTGAGGCTAGGGCAGCTAGTCGAAGGACGCAGGATTTCCTGAAATTAGACCCTCCTATATTCACTGGATCGGATCATAATGAGGGCCCGCAAGATTTTATTGATCAAATCAAAAAGGCTTTGGATGTTATGCACATATTTGGTGTAGAAACAGTTGAACTCGCGGCGTATATATTGAAAGGGGAGGCGATATTATGGTATGAGGATTGGAAACGAGCTAGGGGTATTGGTGTACCCCCGGTTAGCTGGGAAGAATTTCATATGGCATTCCTGGATCACTACCTTCCATATGAGATTCGGGAGGCACGCGCAGACCAGTTTCTAAATCTTCATCAAGGGAATATGAGCGTCCGGGAGTACAGTATTCGATTTAATTCTTTGGCCAAATATGCTCCCCATATGGTAGCCACTATGGATGATAGAGTTCATCGGTACGTGGATCGATTGGATCCATCATTGATCAGAGACTATACCATTGCGGCTCTGAACAGAGATATGGATATAGCTAAAATACAGGCTTTTGCACAAAAGATGTAGGATCAGTGGAAGAGAAGAAAGATGCACAAAGCTGTAGGGGGGCCGTCAAAGAAAGCTAGACCTATGGTACAGTACATGGTTTCCCAAGGAGAATTTGGGCCTCGGGATTTTAGCAGACCGCCGAGACCATCACTTTCTTATCCCACACCAGGCACGCAACCCCAGTTCCAAGGGTGTAGAGGCAGTCACGTTGGACAAAGTAGTGGAATTCGAGGTTCACAACTAATGGGGTATCAAGAGCAAGGAAGTATGAACCAATTGGGGTTTCCTCGCCAGCCGTGTCCACACTGTGGAAAGCTTCATTTAAAAGAATGTCGGTTTGGGACCAATATTTGGTTTTGGTGCGGTATGTTCGGGCACATGGTGAGAGATTGCCTAAGAAGGGGCACGAGCATTATTATGCGACCTACGGGATCAACCGTTGCACCGTCATCATCGGTTCCTTTCATAGGCCAAGAGGTGCAGCCGATTGGTCGTGGTAACGGTACTAGAGGAGCAGCCAGTTTTAGTGGAATACAGGACCATACTTATGCTCCAGCGGGTCAACAGAATGTGGAAGCCTATCCTGAAATAGCTACAGGTACATTATCTATTTTTTTTTTATAATGTATCTATATATGCAACGATTGATTCGGGTTCTACAGTTTCGTGTGTTACTCCATTGACCGCTACAAAATTGAAAGAACATCAGGATTATTAGTTAGACCATCTGGAGTATTTACACCTGTTGTTAAATCTACTATAGTTAAGAAAGTACATCGTAACTGTATAGAACCTATTTGTGAGCATGCTACTGTGGATTGCCGAGCTAAGAAAGTCCATTTTCATTTCCTATAAAAGACCGTCCTTGAATGGAGGAGTAGTATTAGAGTACCGAAAGGGTAAATTTAGTTCCTATCATAAGATAAGGCAAATGATATCTAAGGGGAATAATCATCAAACCTAGTATGGTCCCTTGGGATGCACCAGAATCACGTGTACGGAAGAAAGATGGCACGCTGAGAGTGTGCATGGATTATTTGCAACTGAATACGGTGACAATCATGGATAAATAGTCCCTCCCCAAAACTGATGATTTCTTTGACAAATGGTGGGGTGTCAAATGTTTCTCACAGGTTAACTTGAGATCGGGATATCATCAGGTAAGATTTGGAAAAAAATAATAAGACGTCAAGCCATTCTTGGGTATGTATTGATGCAACATGGTAACGTAGTAGCTTATGCCTCAATATAGTTGTGACCACCGAGAGGAATTAGCCAACATATGATATGGAGTTAGCAGATGTGAGAGTTGCTTGAGAAAACCACCTATATATATAGGGCGCCATTATTTGTATGGGGTTCAAGTTGATGTATATACTGATTTCAAGAGCTTGCGATATATCTTTAACTAGGAAGATCTAAACTAAAGATAGCAAAGGTGGTTGGAAATATTAAAAGACTATAATGTTGAGACATGACAACATTCGGGGAAAGCAAATGTGATAATCGGTTCATTAAGCCGCAAAGCAATAGGAAATACTAAGGGTCAGTTTATGGCAAAATAAGGTATAGCCAAGGTAGATAATTCGTCTTCATGAGACTCTAGATGAAAGAATTATAGTGTATAATGCGGCAGAGCCTTCATTTGTAACTGAGAGAAAGGAAGACAACATGTAAATCCTAGTTCCTTTGAATTGAAAAAGAAATATGGTATGCGGATTCTATGACAAACGCATTTGATCCTACGTAAGAGGGAATACTATAATGCACAATTTACGAAATTCTATTCATTCGGGAGCAACCAAAAGGTACCATGGGTTGAAAGAGACGTATTGATAAAGTTACATGAAAAGAACATTGCAGAAATTATAACTCATGATCCGAATTGTCAACAAGTAAAACGTAGAGTATCAGGAGTCTAGAGGGTATATGCAATATCGAAATCTCCCAGTGTGGAAAAAGGCTATGATCAACATAGGCTTCATCACAAGTTTGCCTTGTACATTTCATCAATTTAATTCCATGTGGGTGATGGCTGACAGCCTTACCAATTTAGTACACGTTTTACCTGTCTAGATTACTTATACAGCTGAATACTATGCAAATTTGTGGGTTAGGAAATAGTATGAATACAGGGGATTCCAATTGCTATTGTTTTAGTCATAGGAGCTCAAGTTACTGTATACTGTTGGAAAAATCTTTTCAAAAGAGTGTGGGAATTCAAATAAAGTGAAAATCCTCAGACAAGATGGATAAGCAGAACGCACTATATAAACATTTATGAGCTTGCTATTAGGACTTTAACAGTAGTTAGGACGATCATTTACTTCTTGCGTAATTTGCTTACAATAGGAGTTATCGTGTGAATATCAAAAGGGCACCTTATGGAGCGTTATATGGAAAGAAAGAGAAATTGAATCCATGATATATAGGTCATATGAAATTATCAAAAGGATTCTAGATCGACAAGTAAAGAGGTTGAGGAATAAAGATGTGGCGTCCGTAAAAGTCCTTTGGAGAAATCAACAAGTAGAGGAGATCACATGGTAAGCTGGAAAAATGATGAAATCGACGTACCCATATTTGTGTCATACAGAAGAAAAAGTTCAAAGTACGGAAGTGGCGCAATAACAAGTAAGTATCTATGAGTATTAAGCGTCTATGTCTACGTATGCTAATATAGAGATGCATTTGTTACAATTGAAGCGACATCGTTAACATTCGAGGATGAATGTTTCTAAGGGGGGAGAATGTAACACCCCGTACCTTTCCAACCCTACTTGATGGCGTTGAACAACGTATACTTAGGTGTCGAGATGCCATGAGTATGTGTTTTATAGTGTCATTAGTGAAACATTTGATATCGGGCCTATTATGTGTGATTAGACCTTCGTAGAAGGTGTCTTGTGACTTCACGGAGCATTTATGGGATTAAAAATGAGGCTTGTAGGACCATCAAACAATGGATATTAAAGGTAAGTGGTAAGCTAAAGAATAGAACTTGAAGTATCTAACCAAATCCGCGAAGAAAAGTTGAAAAATAGAATTGTTTGAAAAACTAAGGGTGGGGCGTGCTAGAGGGCATGCCAGGCCGCTCTGGGCTAAATTTTTTAGCCCACAGGCAGCAAGCTGGCGCGCCCAAGGGCGTGCCAGGATGGTTTTGCCCACTTTTCAAAAGTTGGAAATTTTTCTTAAGTCCCAAGGGTGCTCGGGGACGTACCGGGCCGATTTTTGCCACTTTTCTTCTACAACCACGAGCATATACATGGAATGATTGAAGTATTATATTGGTGTGGTAAAATTACTCGTGAACAAATTTGGCATCAAAATGACGGTTTTACCCTTGTAGTCAAAATAGGCCATACGTGGCTAGAATCGCTTGTTTTTGGGATTGAGGCTATGAATATAAATCCCGTAAGTGGGAATATCTTCGTAACGCGTATGAAATTATTTAAACATGAGAAATTATTGATTTTATTGGGTTAAGTGAATTGGGCTAAAAAAGGGCCCAAAATGAAACAAAAGACATGGGCCAAACATGGGTCAAATGACCCATTCTTATTTGACTAATCAATCATTGAGCAAGGGACTTAAAAGGCCTATAAAAGGAGTCAAAAATCTGATTTTTATTCATGAAACACATACATGCTTTTCTATCTTTTTCTAGAGTTCTCAAGAACACCCCTTTGGGCTCTTCAAACCCTAAGTCATCTTTGGAGCAAGATCATCATTTTCCAAGCTTAGGTAAGTGATTATTCTTATGGTTTCACATCTTATAGGTATGAGGGATTATGTAAATCATGTTGGTTATGCTTGGAAGTGTTGAACATGGCACTTTGTGTTTTTGTAAAAGATGTGCCATCTATGGAATTTAAACTTGAAATATGACTTGTGGTTTTGATGAAAGAGCATGATATGAGTGAAATATCAACATTTATGGTGTGATTATGCTATTAAAATTGTTATTTTGTTTTAAGTGTGAATTATGGGATTTTGGCCGATTTGTTGTTGCGAGGTGTATTGAAGTGAATTTATGGAATCATTGTGATGTTGTGATGATGGAGAGTGGAAAGTATGAACTTGGTGTGACATGCTAGAGGTTTATGATATTTTGGTCAATGTTGGGAATGTTGTGGTATTATTGATATGACCATGCTGTAAATGGTATTGTAGAGAAGGAAATGACATTTTAAAGGCAAACATGTAACTCATTGTCGTTGTATGCATTTGTAAGGTAGTTGGTGGTTAATGTAAACTCCGTTGTGTACTTGTGTTGTAGAGTGAAACATAAGGAAGAAGCAGGACTATTGTATTCACGTATAGGATTGTGTATTTGTATTGAGGAGATAAGGTATGTAAGGTTACTCTGTCTGTATCCCTCTGCAGCACATATTGTTCATGTTGTCATTGTCCTTGTTCCATTTCAAAATGTTAAAAGGTATCTCATTTTAGGTTGTCATATGTTATTATTCTCATGTTTCTTCATCATGGACCAATCATGAATCATATGTCTCTTAATCATTGATCGAAATTCCAAAGCTTCCATAATGTTATAATTATTACCAAGTATCAATCTCATGAACATAAAAGACTGAAGTAATGCACTTATGTGTTTCCAATAGGTTATGATCCCCAATGTATCAATCTCATAAGAGTGAAAGAGAGAATTAATCCAATGAAGTAATGAAAGAAGTAATTCCCGTATGGTTACTTTATATTTTCCTTATGGTTACTTTATATTTTCCTTATGGTTACTTTATATTTTCCTTATAGTTACTTTATATCTTCTTTATATTTATTGAGTACGGGTGATAGCTTTGTGGGGGCGCAAGCCTAACTCAAGCTGATCCCGAAATTGTTGGATCAGGGGGAAATCTCAGTGAAGCAAAAGCCAAACTTGATGCCGAACCTGCTTCACTGATTTCCGAGTGATGGCAGGGAGAAAGCTCAGTGGGGCAAAAGTCTAACTTGATGTCGAACCTGACAGGGGGTAGCCCTAATGACCGAACCTGCTTCATTTACTTATTGACGGTTGCATATTGACGGTTACTTTTATTGACGATTGCATATTGACGGTTATACATTATTGGTGATTATATATTGACGGTTCTAACTACTAACGGTAACGGACATAAAGGCAAATAAATTAATGGACGTAAGGTACATATTTCCACACATACTGAGCGATGATGATTTATACACATTGACTATTCTCTTGAAATCAAGTTCATTGAGGTGTTTAAGTTTCATGAAGTTTCTTATAGCCTTGCATACTCAGTACATTCTTTGTACTGACCCCTTTGGGGGACTTACTTTATTTGCTGCAGGCACAGGTGTTAGTAGACCTCCACAATAGGCTATGGGTTATCCACGGATCATTGGTGAGCTCCAGTTGGTTCGGGGCTTTTCGAGTCACATGTGTATATTGTTTTGGTATTGTATTTATTGTATAAAGCGGGGATTTGTCCCGACTGCAGGTTGTTGTGTTAATGTATCGGTTAGAGGCTTTGTAGACATATGTGGGAAACTGAATGTAAGAGATGTGTGTTCTGTTTGACTTGATGGCCCTAACGGCCAAGTTTCTTATATTGTATAAGTTTTCCATGACTTTCGCATAGTTGCATGAGGTGTAATAAGATTTATACGAGGTTATGCATACGAATGTTCATGAGCAAAGATTGGTTATCTCGGGCCATATCGGCTTCGGGTGCCAGTCCGCCTCGTTGGGATACGGGGTGCAAAAATTCTCCAAACTTTTTTCACTAAATTTTAAGATTTACATGAACTTATAAAGTATCATTAACTGGATAGAAAGGTGGGGCATTACACCTTCAAAGTGGGTTTTATTGGCCTACGTTACATAGAGATGATCATGACTTAGTTAGAACTTGTACTCAATCCCAAGCGCAAGGAGAAATTTCAAGGAGGCATGAGATACCCTTGAAACCTAATCTCGAGGTGGAGTTGATTGATGTGAACCCTTTGTGAGTTTGTATGGTGACAAGTACATGTTGGTGGCCATGGATTATGTGTCAAAATTGGTGAAAGTAATTTCTTTACCGAATAAGAGCAAGAGTGTCACATTCTTCTTGAAGAAATACATCTTTATAATATTTGGGACTCCCCGAGCAATCCTTAGTAATGGAGGCTCTCACTTTTGTTATCGGGTGTTTGGTGCTTTACTTGACATGTATGGAGCGAGGCATAAGGTAGATACCCTATACCATCCCCAATCAAGTGTCCAAGTGGAAGTTTCAAATCGAGAAATCAAGTCAATCTTGGAGAAAACCGTGAATGTAGGACGTACCAATTGGGCTAGGCAATTGGACGATGCTCTTTGGGCCTATAAAACTGTGTTCAAAACACCTATTGGCATGTCACCATATCAATTGGTGTTTGGAAAGACTTGTAACTTCCCAATTAATTTAGAGCACAAGGCATTATGGTATTTGCATAAGTTGAATATGAATTGAGAGGATGCCTCCATCTCTATAATGGAGCAAATATAAGAGTTGGAGAAATTTCATCTTCGGGCGTATGAGAGCTCCATTATATATAATGAGTGAATGAAAAGGTGTCATAATGTCAAGATATTAAAAGAGTGTTTTGTGTGGGAAATGAGGTGTTACTCTTCAATTTGTGGGTGAAAATATTTGTGGGAAAGCTCAAGTATAAATGGCTGGGACCTTTCAAGATGGTGAATGTGTATCCTAGTGGTATTGAATTAGAAGATCACAAGAAGAGAAGGTTCACAGTGAACGACCAAAGGTTGAAACACTTCTATGGTGGTGGACCTGGAGTTGCTAAAGTTGAGGCACTCTATTTTAAAGATGCTTGTTGATGAGGAACAACGTTGTGCCATGACGATAACTAAAGCGCTTCTTGGGAGGCAACCCAAGGTTACTTATCGTCGTTTATACTTATTTGTGTACTTATTATAGGTTGTATTTGTGAATGCAAGTAAAAATCTAAGTTTGGGACAAGGTACGGGACTGGTTTGATCATGTCTATGGAACATATGAGCGCACATATCCACATGTGGGTGCATATGGTTGCGCATGTGCCAAGTAGAATGATGCACAAATCTGGACCAACGGATGGCCTCATATGCGCACGCACATGCCACCATATGTGTGCATGTTGCATCGCATCCAACATGTTGTATACCTCGATACACTGGACAATAAAAGAGCCTCTCATTCATGCACCAGGCACCACATGCGTGCGCATGCACCTGCGTATCTCCAAGCACTACAGGTAAACATTCTATTTTTTAAAAAATCTTTGGTCCTGAGCCGACCTGGTCAACCAACCCCAAAACTTTTATAAATTTTTTCCCTTAACACCTAAAACACTTAACACCCATAACACTCAACAACTCAACACTTCACAAAAATTTCTCTTACTTACACTCGCACGACACAGCCCACTTCGGAGCATCACCGGTGAGTGTGTCCAACTCTGGCAAATACCTCCTTCTCGCCTCTCTCTTTTGCTAAATCTTCTGAGTTAAACTCAAATTTTTGTAAGTTCTTTCCCTCTTCTTTTATATTAAACCCAATAATATGCTTGAAGGGTAAATAACTCCCATAAACCTTCTTCTTCTGTGTGATGTTTGAACTTGAAGTGAATGGTGTGGCGTAGAATTTTATGGTTTTATGGTTTGTGGATATTGGGCATCTTTTGAATATAAAATTTGGGTAATTCTTGAGTACCCACACTACTTTCAAAGATGTTCACTTTATGACGCCCATCATGTGTTTGATAAAAGTCCCAAGTGAAATTTTTGACAAGTTCTTTCATGATTCATGAGCTGATTGCTAATAAGAAGTGTTTTTGATTCCATGTGCATTTAAATTTGGATCGTAATGTCTTCTAGAGAGTGTTTGGTGGTGGTTCAATTTGATTTGTGTCTTGTTAGTTGAATCGTTTTGTCCTATTGTTATGAGCTTGAATGGATTGATTAGATTACGCTTTATTTCAACTTTAAGGGTGAAGTCTAAGTAACCCTATTAAGCAAAACACATGATTTGCCTGATGATAGAATAGGTGATGTCATTCTTAAGGGTAAATCATTGCTTTGGTTAAACCAATGGCCATGGTCCATTCTTGTGGATAAGAGTAAATTGTGTGGGGTGATATTGTGCTTGATGTAGTATTGTAACTTGCATTTACACGTTCTATTAATTTGTGTGGCTTTCCTTTGGTGTTTGACGTGTTTGAAACTTGTTATGTGTCCTTGAAAACACTAGACGAGAGAGGCGCATACCCACTACAACTCGTTTAGAGTCTTTACAGAACACACTCCTCGTGTCAAACCCCTCAAAACCCAAAAGTATAGTCAAAAGGGAGTACATTGCCCTTTGAGGGAATCTGCCTAGGCCACTTAGTCCATATGCATATGTCCCCACTTGCATGCACATCTTGGCACACATCTCCTACCTGTACATTTTATTTTCCTGCTTTCATATGCGCCCTGACATATGCCCACATATGCTGAGATGCATCCACATATCAGTATTTGTGGGTCGCATGGTTAGTCTTTTGTAATCATTTTTTTATGCTCTTTCATGTCTTTTTACGTTGCATTCCTTTATTTTAGCATAGTTTTTCTTTTCTATTAAAAATCCAAAAAAATGTTTTACATTTTCTTTTTGCTTTGGTTGTTGCTTTGTTTGCTTTTCAGAGTTGTCTTCCAGAAAACCTCTGCCTCATGCTACAAAGAAGGCCAAGGATAAGGGAAAATCTCAGGACCCTACTGCTAAAAGAAAACTCCAGCTCACAATGATGACCCTTTGGGCACCGAGCTTCAAAAAACTATACATCTTTCTATGGGTTTAGACAAGGATGCTGAGGTTCTTCGGAAAGAAAATGAAGACAAGATCCGTTTTGTGGTCAAGTGGGTGCATGAAATTTATATTGATTTAATAAACACTCGAGGTTTCAACCCAGAAAAAGTATTCAATTTGAACGGGGTCCCGGATCATTTTCCAGACATTGTGCAACAAGTTGAGAAGTGTGCGTGGCAAATATTTACAGATGACTATGTCCCACAAACTCCTAATATCTATTTCCCAAAGCTTGTTAGGGAGTTCTATGCTTCCTATCATATTTGTCATAAGTAACACAAGTATAAACAAGTTGTGGCACTACAACTTTGCTTGCCTAGTGTTCTTGTGAGAGGGGTTGAGGTGCCTTGCACCTCAGAGGCTATTAACAAGATGTACTTTGAGAATCCTTTTGAGCCTGGTACTATATGTAAGGAGAGGGTGAATAGTAGACACACTCAATTTACTTGGCTTACTTCAATCATTGCCAAAGTCCTTCCTACATGGGCCAATGGTCAAAGTCAAATCAAAAGGATTGATCTCTCCATTCAAGACAAGTATTTGCTCAACTTTATGGGTTCCCAGTTACTTACTTCCACTAATAATCAAAACGTTACTATTGAAAGGGTAGTTCTAGTGGGCTGCATTATAGGTGATGTACACATTAATATTGGAGAATTAATTACCGAAATGATCAAGATAAGAGTAAGCCAACTTGGGGCATTGTTACCTTCTCCTGTTCTTATATTTGTATTGTGTTTTGAAGTCGAGGTACCTTTACTTCCTAGGGTTGACCAATAGTTTAAATGTACCGTGGTGATTGATATCACATTCATTCAGGAGGATGCCAACCTTACAGAGAAAAAGTGGAAAGCTTCTGAGGTGTCTGATTTGTCTACTGGAGAGTTACCTAGTCTTGAGGGTACGGGCACCACTTTTGCAATTTCACCTTCATCGGCTACCTTATCGACTACTATTGGAGATAATCTAGCTATTGATCCATCACTTGCATCGCCTCTTTCGAGCACTACACATCCGTTTCCTTAGCCTACTCAGCCTCCTAGAGTCAATGGAGCGGTCACCTTTTCCAAGGTTTCCTCCATGACTTTTGACAACAACAATACTCTGGATCGGCTTGTCATTGATATTCCACAGTTCATAAAGATTTCCATTGAGAGGAGTATTGAGTCTCTACATGCTCAGATGTGCGATTTTGAGTGGAGATTGACGGTAGTTGAGGGTAGGAGGGATGATGAGTCTATTACTACCCTTTAAACTAACCTTACTTGATTGAGAGAGGATTTCTAGTTGGTAAAACCTTCCTTATCTTTGGTTGATGCCCAGATGACACTACCTCAGGTTGTCCCCGACCCGGTTCTACCATTTACTGATTTGTATGGGAGCACCACTTAGATAGGTGAGGCAGGAGTTAACTTGAGTGGAGGATAACTGAGGGAGGCCCAACAGATTTAGGTTGCCACACAATTGTCACTGCATGATCAGCATGCCATACTAGGTAGTTCTAGTTCCAGTTTGCAGCCTGCAGAGGATCATCGTATCAGTACGATTATAGTCACAGGAGCCCAGTCTGAGGAGGATCCTTGTATTTCAGATGATGATCAGTTTTGGACCACTCATGATGCAGATAAACTTGCCTAGTGTGCTTTAGAGAGTCCTTACTCTTACTTCTTATCTTTATATATTGTTGCATTGGGGACATTGCAATGTACTTTAGTTGGGGGGTGGTACATTTTATTTTATTTCTGATATTTTATTCTTGGTTTGTAATATTATCTTTTTAATATACTCTCTTGATATTGATATTACCCTTTTTGGGCTCATCCTTGTGATATACTCTTGAGATTGCCCCCTCGTTGGGCTCTTGTTTTGGTTTATATTTTGTTAGCCCTTGTTAGGCTCATATTATGTGCTTGTTATATCATTTAAGGCCCATGCACATTTTTCTTGTGTTGGTTATTGGTTTTGGGTGATGTCTATATTGGACTAGCATATCATTTTTTTTGCCGTTTGTAAACACATGTCAAATAAACTCTAAGGGTTTTTATCGAAACTCCATTCTTTCCCAAGGAGCATGTTTTCTTTTTGTTATTTTGTTTTCTTTGTCAAACTGAGTGGCGTTTCCCTATGATGGATGGAATGGTTGAATTACTCAAGGGAAATGCCCTTCTTTTATAGGTAGAATCAAGTGAGTAAGTTAGCCAAGTTTGAAAGGTACCTCTAAAAATTTGTCATTGGCAAGCAAAAGGGGTGGGACATTTTATTTTATTCCTGACATTTTATTCTTGGTATGTGATATTATCTTTTTGATATACTCTCTTGATGTTGATATTTCCCTTGTCGGGCTTATTCTTGTGATATACTCTTGATATTGCCCTCGCCGGACTCGTGTTTTGGTTTATATTCTCTTAGCCTTTGTCGGGCTTGTATTATGCGCTTGTTATATCATTTGAGGCCCATTCATGTTTTTCTTATGTTGGTTATTGATTTTGTGTGATGTCTATATTGGACGAGCACATCATTTTATTCGCCCCTTGTAAATACATGTCAAATAAACTCCAAGGGTTTTCTTCGAAACTCGATTCTTTCCCAAGGAGCATGTTTTCTTTTTGTTATTTTGTTTTCATTGTCCAACTGAGTGGCATTTCCCAATGATGGATGGAATGAGAGGCTTTCTTAAGGAAAATGCTTGTATTTTAGAGTTAGAGTCAAGTGAGTAAGTTAGCAAAGTTCGAAAGGTACCTCCAAAAATTTGTCATTGGCAAGCAAAATGATTTTTTTTGGTTAAAAAGAAAAGAGCAAAGAATTGTCGAGCTTTCTCTTGAAGCGTGACCTTTAAATTCAATTCTTGGCTCTTTCTTCACAAAAGAAGAGTTTTTGATTCGGAGTGTCTTGTCAAGATCATTTGCTCAAATTGTTTGGAAGACTAGCTTTCTATTTTAAAAGTGTGGTGAGGTTTTAAATCAATTCTTGTGCATACATTGTATTCTAGAACTTTCCCCGAGTGTATTCCTTGTAAGATCCTAGACCACGCTTGGTTTGGAAGATGACTCGAGGCCTTCTTTGGACAATCACATTGCCTAAATCCCACCATAACATGTTCCCTAGTCAACCCCATTTGAACCTCTTTCCATTTTCTTCTTTCTTTATGATAACCATACTATTACACCATAGCCTTATTTGAATGACCCTTCTTTTGGCACCCTACCTCCTTGAACGCATCGCTTTTTTCTAATGTACATCGGTGTAGGCAAATGCTTAAGTTTGGGGGTACATAGTTGTGAAAATGACAAAATTAGGACAAAAGCCTAAGTTTTGGGGGGGGGGGGTTTCAAGACTTGTTTATGAGAGATGTTTGGTTAGTTGTCTTAAAGAATGCTTTATGAAATAAGAGATAAGCTGGAAATGAAAACAAAGAGCCTAGCCCGTGGAAAGTGAAATAAATAAGTTGAAAAGCAGGAGAAGAGTGGGCATGAATGACTAGTTAGTAGAAAGTCTCTTGAATGAATCGAAGAAATGAATAAAGAGGAAAAGCTTCAAAAGTGTGATTAGAAAATGAAGGGAAAAATCCTTGGGGAAATAAAAGAAAAGAAAAAAGGGTGAATAAGGTGGAGAGTTTGAATGAAATGGACCAATGAAGTCGTTTAAGCGATTGTGTTTAGGGAGGTTCTCAAGTCACTTGATCCATAAGTGCCTTCCTTAACCCTAGCCTTCATCAATGCCCACAAGTCCTTGGCTTTCAAATCTTGTAAGTCTACAGTAGTGGCGAATGATACAAAGGGAAAGTCTATGATTCTACTTGTTGCACTTGAATTTCATTGTGAGAATGAGTAGAATTTTTTTCTATCTCTATGTTCCTTCTGATTTGCATTGTATTTTGTGAGTGGAACAAACTCTTCCATGTGAGTGACACCTACACGTTGAAGAGGAGAGTGATATCTTACTTTCAATTGGGGAAAAGTGAGCAAGACAAGCCGCGAAGTGAATTTGAGGCAATTTTTAAGAGTCTAGTGTCAATACTTGAGAAGCTCTTTGTTTTTAAAACTCTTACCTTTTGATGTCGTCCATCTTTGCAAAGAAGAGATTTGTATTTCGAAAGGAGAAATGCTAGTTGATTATTTGCCATGACTTGTTAGGAAAACCGATTGAGCTTTGTGATTTTGGTCATATAGCTTAGTATATTGTTCTTGCTTTAGAGTCAAGGATATTATTTGTTATTGGGAAGGTCCCTAGTTTCTTGAGGGTAAACAATAGTTTATGTTTGGGGGTTGATAAGTTGGCATTTTGCCAATATTTTTGTCTTTTTAAGCTTGAATTATCATCTTGTTTTCTTTGATTCAATGCATATCTTATTTTAAAATTCTCACTTGTGTAGGTAGTCAATGAATTTGAGGATGAGCTAGCCTTACGATTCAAGAAGAGTGTAAAAATGAAGAAAAGGGACCTAGAATGATGCATTAAAGGAATACATGTATCGGTGTGGCCATATGCTCCAACATCTTGCCATATGCCCCCACATGTGAGGGGGCATCATAGCTGACAAAAGTACTGAAAGAGGTCACCTTGAGACGCAGAACAACATGCACATGCATGTGGACATGTGCATCCCCATCTGGGGTTTACATTTCAGCTGACAGAACACCCGAAACTTACAAACTTGGAGATGCCCCTCATATGAGCACGCATATCACCAGATGCGCTGGCATGTGATAGATGCGCTGGCATGTGCCAGATGCAGTGGCCTTTTTGTAATTAATTGTTTTCCATTTTTCCCAGCTATAAAAGGGATTTTTCAGATTTGAAACTCCATTTTTTGTCAAATTTTAAAGTTTGTAAATGAAACCTAGAGTGGGATCTTAGTTACTCGTGCTTGATTTCTTGCTTGAAATTTGGAATTTCTCTTAGAATATTTTTTCCTTCCCTGTTGTTGCTTTTTATCATTTATTAGTTGTGGGATGGTTGGCACGGTCTCCAAAGTGTTCGTGAAAGTTATATGCGAGTTTTTAGTTCTTAGAAGCTTTTAAGAGGTTATAATGGACAGTGGTCAACATTCAGTCATCCGAGTATCAGATGGGAATTTGTCAGTTCCATCATGTCTGGAATGTATTTTCCAAGTGGTTTGCACTACTGGTTTGTGTTCAGGAGGTCTCGGATAAGTTTAGGGTACTTGTTCAGAGTTTGGAATTTCATGTCATTGAGTTTTAATATTATCACCTCAATTTAACGAGCTATTTTTGGTGTTTGGATGGTACCATTAGATGCATATCAACATTTTGAAACAAACGCAAAAATAATCGACGAATTGGAGTCCGTATGAGGGAGATATGGTCATTTTAGTGTGGACAGTTGTTGCTGGTGCAACAACTATAGCTATTGCAGACCTTTAGTCACGACCACAATTAGGCACCACTAAAGGTCTTTTCTATCACTAGCCTTTAGTCACAACAGTGAAGGAGCGCCGTTGAAGGTTCCAACGTTGATTTAAAGCTAGATTTTAAGGTTTTTCGTATTTTTACATTGTAGGAGCTAGGAAGCTTTGATTTGGGCGATTCTCGATGAATTCTTCTCATAAAATCAGTGGGTACATATTTATAACCTTGTTTTACCCATTTTCCAAGAACTTTCATTTTTTTTTTATGATTTGTACCCAAAATTGAGAATTGAAACTCCATCTTCACCATTTTTAGAGCTTGAGAGCTCGAATTGTCGTAATTTCAAGTGAATTTTTGAGATCTAAACCTTGGGTGAGTCTCTAAATATTGTTTTCATTATTACCCATTGATTATATTGAGAAATCATCTTCAAATCCTTGCTTTAAAACTTGTGATTTTGGGGTTTTCTCGATAAAGTAAAATAATCATATTTTGATGATTTTTTTACACAATTTTAATTCCATTTTCAATGAAATTCAAACTTAGAACCCTTAATCTATGGGTGAAGTGATTCTTTATTAAAATTTTAGTTTTATCCTTTTTTTTGGGATTGATTTTTGAGGTGATTTTTGGCCCCAAACTAAAGTATATCAATATGGATATCGTTGGTCTTATATTTATATATAGATCTCATATTTGGTTAGATTGGATTCATTTGGTGATGATTCGAGTGATTAGAGGTTTTGGTTGACTCTTTGGACTGTGCTTTGGCTTTGCGATTCTTCTTTAAGGTAAGTTAAGATGTACCTTGACTCTTTTATGAGGTGCTTATGTGTTATATGATAATTGTTTGCCTATTGTGAGTAACTGGGTATTTGGGAGTCACCTATAGATGAGATGACAAGTATCTATGCGGGTATCAGTGTTTACTAAGGGGCTAAAAGTTATAAAATGAACATCTTGACTATTTCCTCTACTTGATGACATGATTATGGTGAATAGTGATGATAATGACTTATTGATCGGGAGTAAATTGATAGTGGGTATCTATTTAAGAGTTTAAATCATGTTTAGTAGATTTTGATGGAATTATTGAGGCTTAGTAATCACCTAGGGTATAAATAGGTTTGTAGTTATTTGATGGAATGATTGGAGTTTAGTAACCATTTAGGGTATAATTAGATCATAGTTACTTGATGGACTGATTGGGGTTTAGTGATCACCTAGGATATAAGTAGATTGTAGTATAGATAAGTAGTTAAAAGGAGGGGCTTTAGGGTAACTACTAGGTGGTGTGAATGAAAGTGAACCTTTGAACAGGCTTGTTGGCGAACACTTTCCCCTTGAAAATATTTGAGTCTAATTGTGGCATGATCGGAGAAGGTAGGAATTTATCATGTAAGGTATTTTATGGGTTAAGTGAAACTTCTATGTTTACACTATTTGGGTTGATTATCATTATTTTTGTGCCCGTGTGAGGCTTGTGTGAATCTTATCATTGATTAAATTGATTATTATTATTGTGATGCCCGAGTGGGGGCTTGTGTTGAATTATTATTGACTTGAGAGACTATTATCATTGAGATTCCCGTGCAGGGGCTGGGGTTGATATTGTTTGAGCATTTTTTATTATTTATTATTATGATGCCCGTGCGGTGGATTGTATTGATATTATTAATGTCTTACATGACTCTTTACTACTGTGATGCTATAAGATGGTTTGTAGCATAATCTACTGAGATTTGTGGTGACTTGAGTACATATATACCATGGTAGAGCTGATTTTATTCCATGTTGTTGAGTTGGTTATGAGTATGCATACTCATTCATTTCATCCATAATAATGGAACTGGTATCATTGAGAAATACTAATTTTTGAAAGAAAATAAGACACTTTATAAAACACCTTAGCGGAGGGATGTGCCGGCAATGTTGATTGATGAGATTGTGATATATATATATATATGAAATGTGAACCCCCCGTGGATCCTCTGTTGGAAGCTTATGCTTAGTAGGTCTACACGAGGTGACATTGGAACATTGCGTACTTATCACTTCATTGCATTGCATCACTTGCATCTCTTTTATGTTATTGACATCACACATTTTAGTCTTCCTTTTATATATATATATTGTGTTGTTATTTATTATGCTGTTATTTAGATTGTATTATTTATACCGTTAAAGATGTAAGGCTTGAGCTGCCATTAGAAACTTTTCTGAGTGCAAGTTTATTTGGGGTAAATCTTGGATAGTTAGGTGGTGGTTCTCACCATCACCTTGGATTAGGGTTGGTTATCGATGATGTTTGCTGAATATACTTGTTTCGTACTCACCTTTGATTTTTCCATTCTTTTCTGCACCTCATACAAATATTGAGTCAGTAGCGGAACATTAATTATGTTTCCCCTAGTGTAAGCTTTACGAAGATTGAGGTTGTGGCTGTTGGATCTCAGAGCTTACCCTGATCTTTCCTTATCTTATCTTATATTTTATTCGCATTTAAGATATTTTGGATTATTTGATCATATTCTGTATTATAGACTCTTACTAGTGACAACCAAACCTGAGATGTATCATTGAGATTATACTTCTTTTATATTATTTGGGGTTTATCTCTATGTCTTACTTCTCCAATTTTTGTTTTATTTTTTATTATCGTGTTGGGTTGGGATTGGCTTACTTGTACCGGAGGGTGTGTCATGTGTCATCACAGGCTCTATTTTAGATCGTGACAAATTAGTATCAAAGTCCAAAGTTCATTGGTCTCACAAGTATAAGCTAAGTCTAGTAGAGTCTTACAAATCGGTGTGGAGGCGTCTGTTATCTATCTTCGAGAGACTGCAGGATTTTAGGATAAATCCACTTCTTCATTCCATGTCTTGTGTTCATACCTTTATGTGACTCAAAAATATCCTATTCACTCTCTCACTAATGGTGAGTAAATGCTCTTCCTTGGTAAGAGATATAGAGCTCATGCCTTCAATTTGTGGTTGAGATAAAGGTCATGAGGGTGGTTGCACTGGAGCATACAGACTAGTTAAAGGTCAGGCTAAGGTTTCCACCTCAGGTTCAAGAGTTGTTCATATTGGTGGGTCTGTGGAGATAGAGGGATTGATCCCAGTTCAGACATTATCTATTTTCATTCTATATCTATGCTTACAGATTTTTTGGTACGGTTGTTAGGTTTCATTGAAGGGATGGCTCAGACCTTTATTTAGTGTGTTACTTCGGGGCTTTAGGTTCCAGATATGCAATTGACTACGGCTATAGATTCTCCTAGTGTTGATGTGTTATTGTCGGGTGTTGCTCCATATTCAGTGACCTTACTTACTATGACCGTGGAAGGACAGAGGGGGGTTTATGGAGTTTTTGAGGGTGTATCCCCCCAACTTGATAGAAACCCCCATGTTAATACTTATGGATTCTTGGTTGGGTGACACAAGAGTTTGCATAGGTTGGGCTTGGTAGGCCCTAGTGGAGTAGGTTTCACTATTTTTTAATTGTCTGGACCAGCTAGACAGTGGTGGAGGACTATTGTTGAGAGTAGACCAGATGGATCACCTCCTCTTTCATGGGAATAAATTTACTCAGGTTTTTTTTTTGTAACACCCCGTACATGTTTACCTTAGTTTTGAGAGTAAAAAAAAAAAAAAAAAAAAAAATTAAGTGTGGGGCACGCTGGAGGGCGTGCCACGTCGCTTTGGGCTGAAATTTTTAGCCCAGAGGCAGCAAGGAGGCGCGCCAGGTAGCGTGCCACCTTGGTTTTGGCCACCTTTCAATTGTTGGAAATCTTTCTAAGTCCCAAGGGTGTCCGGGGACGTATTGAGCTGAATTTTGCCACGTTTCTTCTACAAACATGAGAATATACATGAAATGAGTGAATTATTATATTGGTGTGGTGAAATTACTCGTAAACGAATTTGGCGTCAAAATGACAATTTTGCCCTTATGGTCAAAATAAGCCATACGTGGCTAGAATTGCTTGTTTTTGGGATTGAGGCTAGGGATATGAATTCCGTGAGTGGGAATATCGTCGTAATGCATATGAAATGAATTAAACATGAGGAATTATTGATTTTATTGGGTTAAGTAAATTGGGCTAAAAAAGGGCCCAAAATGAGATAAAAGACATGGGCCAAACATGGGTCAAATGACCCATTCTTCTTTGACTAAGCAATCATTGAGCAAGGGACTTCCAAGGCCTATAAAAGGGAGGAAAAATCAGATTTTAACCCACAAGAATACACATGCTTTTCTATCCTTTTTCTAGAATTATCAAGAAAGCTTCCTTTGGGCTCTTCAAACCCTAAGTCATCTTTGGAGCAAGATCATTATTTTCCAAGCTTAGGTAAGTATTTATGCTTATGGATTAACATATTATATTCATGGGAGATTATGTAGATCATGTTGGTTATGCTTGGAAGTGTTGAATATGACACTTTGTGTTTTTGTAAAAGATGTGCCATCTATGGAATTTAAACTTAAAATATGACTTGTGGTTTTGATAAAAGAGCATGGTATGGATGAAATATCAACATGTATGGTGTGATTATGTTCTTAAACTTGTTATTTTGTTATAAGTGTAAATTATGGCAGTTTGGCCGATTTGTTGTTGTGAGGAGTATTGAAGTGAATTGATGGAATTATTATGATGTTGTGATGATGGAGAAGTGTAAAGTATGAACTTGGTGTGACATGCTATTGGTTTATGATGTTGTGGTCAATGTATGGCATGTTGGGATATTGTTGGTATGGTAATGCTATGAATGGTTTTGTAAAGGGGTGAAATAATGTTATAGGGTAATCATGTATCTCATGGTTGTCTTATACACTTGAAATGTAGCTTGTGGTTAATGTTGGTTCCGTTATGCGTTTGTGTTGTAGAGTGAAACGTAAGGAAGAAGAGGGACTTGTGTTCACTGATAGGATTGTGTAGTCATACTTGGGAAGCCAAGGTATGTAAGGTTACTCTTTTCGTATCCTCCTGCAGCATATTGTTCATGTTGTCATTGTCCTTGTTCCATTCTGAAATGTTGAAAGGTATCTCATTTCAGGTAGTCATCTATTATTACTCTCATGTTCCTTAATCATGGACCAATCATGACTCAAATGTCTCTTAATCATTGATCGAAATTCCAAAGCTTCCATAATGTTATAATTATTACCAAGTACCAATCTCATGAACATAAAAGATTGAAGTAATGCATGTATGTGTTTCCAATAAGGCTATGATCCCCCAATGTATCAATCTCATAAAAGTAAAAGAGAGAAGTAATGAAATGAAGTAATGGAAGAAGTAACTCCCGTATGGTGACTTTATAATGTTTCTCATGGCTACTTTATATTTTCCCTCATGGTTACTTTATATATTCCCTCATGGTTACTTTATATTTTCCCTCATGGTTACTTTATAATTTTCTTTATGGTTACCTTATAATTACTTGCTAATTACTTCAAAATTACTTTATCATTAATTTATGGTTACTTTATGATTCTTTGAGTGCGGGTGATAGCTTTGGGGGAAAAAGCCAAACTTGATGCCAAACCTGCTTCCTTGTTTTCCGGGTGGTAGCAGGGGGAAAGCTCAGTGAGGCAGAAGCCAAGCTTGACGCTGAACTTTATTATATTCACTGGATCAAGGGGGAAGCTCAGTGAGGTAAAAGCCAAACTTGACGCCGAACCTGCTTCCTTGTTTTCCGGGTGGTAGCAGGGGGAAAGCTCAGTGGGGTAAAAGCCTAGCTTGATGCCGAACTTGAGACGGTTGCATATTGACGGTTGCATATTGATGGATGCATTGCATATTGATGGTTGCATGTTGACGGACGCATTGTATATTAATGGTTGCATATTGACGGATGCATTGCATATTGACGGTTGCATATTAACGGTTATACATTATTGACGGTTCTAACTGTTAACGGTAACAGGCATAAAGACAAATGGAGTAATGAACATAAAGTACCTATTTCCACACATACTAAATGATGATTGATCCACATTGACTATTCTCTTGAAATCGAGTTTATTGAGGTTTTAAAGTTTCATGAAGTTTCTTATAGCCTTGCATACTCAGTACATTCTTCGTACTGACCCCTTTTGGGGGACTTACTTTATTTGCTGCAGGCAAAGGTGTTATTAGACCTCCAAAATAGGCTACGGGTTATCTGCGGATCATTGGTGAGCTCCCAGTTGGTTCGGGGCTTTTCGAGTCACGTGTGTATATTGTTTTGGTTTTGTACTTATTGTATAAAGCGGGGACTTGTCCCCACTACAGGTTGTTGTGTCATGTATCGGTTAGAGGCTTTGTAGACATATGTGGGAAGGTTAATGTAAGAGATGTGTATTCTGTTTGACTTGACGGCCCTAACGGTGACTTGACGGCCCTAACAACCAAGTTTCATATATTGTTAAGTTTTCCATGACTTCCGCCTAGTTGTACGAAGTATAATAAGATGCATTCTAAAATATGCTTGCGAGTGAATAGGAGCAAAGATTGGTTCTCTCGGGCCATATCGGCTTCGGGTGCCAGTCCGACCCGAATGGGATTTTGGGTCGTGACATTTTTAGAGAAGTTTATGCAGGCGAACGAAGAGCTTGCGGGCAAGAGGCCCCATAGATTTAATAGTGGTAGCGATATGTATAGTGTAGATCAAATTTCTCATGGTTATTCTCAGAGGTGTTTAGGAAGTAGTGGCCATTAGGTTCTTCAGGTTGAGTTCATCGGGCTCCTACTCATTTGAGTTGCTTCCTAGATGGGGATCTCTGGCACTATAGAAGAGATTTCCCATAACATGGACAAAGAGATGCATCATCAGTGACACTGAGAGATGACATGCCTCAGTATTATATTCCTCAGGGTGGACTCGGGGTATGAACTTCCAGTATAGTGATCACAGGTGTGGTTTTGGTATACTCTCAATCTATTCGGTATCATTTGAGTACTCGTTCTACATCCTCCTATGTGTTTGCTTGTTCTGCATTAAGTCTTAATATGATTCATGAGTTTCTTGATGTCTCTATTCATATTACTACCCTAGTAGGTGATTCTTAGTAGTGGATCAAGTGTACCGATCTTGTGTTGTGACTCATTAGGATTAAATGACTGAGTTAGATTTTATTTCTTTGGATATTGTGGATTTTGGTGTGATTTGGTTATGACCTTATCGATAGTTATATTGTGGGATAGTGGTAGATTAATGGTAGGTATTAGTATGTTTAGATTATAGGATGTGTTCTAGAGGCTTACTTAAGGGCCGTGATATCAGTTGGGATTGGAGAAGTGATTTGATTATTGGGATGACGAGTTGTGAATAGAGGAATCTAACAACTGGTATATTTATGGGGAATTGTCTGCCAGTATTAGCAGAAGTGTGCGTGCATAGGTTATTTGTCTTAATGGGTCAAATCGCTACATCTATGGTTTGGGTTAGCGCATTAATGATGAGATTGGCCATATGGTATGACTTGGGACACTAATCAAATTGGGCGAGAAGACTTTGTGATGGATTAGACTTTTTATACGACTAACTTAAAAAGATTATAATTTACGGATTCTGGTTAGGTAGGGAAGGATTTTCAGGCATTCGAGGCTTGTAATTTGTTACTACATTGGTGGTTACCTTTGATTACGTGGGGAGACTCATGGTGTTTTGAAACACTCCTCGGGTATACTTGAAGGAATTTAACTTATGAGGGTATTTGCTTTTGATTTGAAAGGTTAAAGGTTCATCTTTAAGGATCGGGACTTGCATTGGAGCTGCGTGGTTACTTGGGTCTATTTCAGATTAGAATGGTGCTACTTTCTATTTTGAATGGGTTGTTTTGGGTCGGTAAAGAAAGTTGTCTACATGGATTGAGGATAGAATTTTGGGTTTTCGTGGTATGACTACTTTGTGGAGGTGGATTACGCTACAATATAGATTGGAAAGATAAGAAAATTTATGCATGTTGGTTTTAGAGGACTTTGAAGGGACTGTGCATGAAAAAGTACATGGGTTGTAGAAACTATTTCCTTGGAAGTTAAAGGGCTTAATGAACTATCTACTCAAGAGTTTTGATTTAGAGTATGCGGTATCATTCCATTGTTCTTGCAAAAGAATACAGAATGGGAAATGAGTTAAGGAAAAGATAAAGGACTTGTACATGGGAAATTTTGAGGTATTCAAAATTGTGTTATGGTACAAGTTGGAAATTCGAAGTCCTGATAGTATGGTTCGACAGAGGCTTATGAAAGGATAAGTGGTGACCTTTTCTGAGATTTGATTTGTGATTTGGGCGTCAATCAGTGATAGGTGGTAATTCTGCACTTCTACTCTGGGTTGAATTTTTCATGATATGATGGGTTGCTCACATGTGTATGAATGAAAGGGCTTTCCATCTACCGGGTTGATGATGACTTTGGGCTGATTGAAACTACATGGGTGATGAGAACTACATAGATTATTATGATGGATTGCGTAAGAGTTTGGTGACGAATAAAGGGTACCTGTTGTGGTATGGTGAGTTTACAGAGATTCGCAATCTCCTCCAAGGGTTGAGCATGAGAAAATGACTATTTGAATGGTGATCGAAGTATCATAAGTGTGACCTTTGAAGATTTATTTGGAATTAATATCGATTTTTGACTCAGTTGTTTTAGCTTGAGGAGACAACACTTCCTACTCAACATTCATGGTATCAACCTTGGTTAAGTGCGATTCAGTCAGAAAATGTGTAAAGTGGGCTTAAAATTACTGAAAAAGTTCTTTTGAGATAGAGGAAGACATGAATCAGTATTGTAGAGAGTGATATTGTGGTTTTATGGGTTCTTGTATTCTGTTGGTACAATGACATCACTAGATTTAAGTTTCAGTTATCAGCATGTGGTATTGATGATGGTTTTTGGTAAATTGGGTGTGTTCAGAACCCCAATTGTGGTCAACTCAATTATTAGGTATAGAGATAGTTCAGAAACAAAGAAAATTGGACACATTGAGAAATTTGGTTTCACATACTAGAGTAGTGGCCTTCAGGGTTAAAATGGGAAGGAATTTTGGTTACTAGAGCAAACTGTTGGTACTATAGATGTGACTCCATTTGAGAGTGCTTGCTTGTGGTTTACGGTGTTATTTTTGATTATTTGTCAATTTTTGATACCTCTCTTATATTTACATTCGAGGATGAAAGTGTGTTTTAGTGGTGAATAATATAACAACCCACTTAGTGATTTTTAGATTTTTTTATATTTTGACCATTTTTCCCTTCTCTGTTGTTGCTTTATATCATTTATTAGTTATGGGGATGGTTGACACGATCTCCAAAGTGTTCGGGAGTGTTTTATGTGAGTTTTTGTTTTTTAGAAGCTTTTAAGTGGTTATAGTGGACTTTGGTCAATATTAGGTGATCCAATTGTCGGATGGGAGTTTTTTCAGTTCCATTATGTCAGGAATGTGTTTTACAAGTGGTTTGCACTATTGATTTGTGTTTGAGAGGTCTCAGGTGAGTTTTGGGTATTTGTTCAGAGTTTGGAGTTTTACGTCGTTGAGTTTTAAGTATCACCTCAATTTAATGAGCTATTTTGGGTTTTTGGATGGTACAATTTGATCCAAATCAAAAATTTGAAATAAATGCAAAAAGAATCGATGAATTTGGAGTCCGTATGAGGGAGATATGGTCGTTTTAGTGTGGACAGTTGTTGCTGGTGCAACAACCATCGATCACAATGAGTCGCCACTAAAGGCCTTTGTGACCCCGAGCATTTAGTAGCGACCTCGAAGGGGCGTCACTGAAGGTTCCAGCGTTGATTTAAAGCTAGATTTTGAGATTTTTCATATTTTTGACATTGTGGGAGATAGGGATCTCTGACTCAGGCGTTTCCAGGTCAAAAGGTGGTCGCTGCAATGCTCGGGACTAATTTCACCTAAACACTCTATTTTTTTCCAATGGTTCAATAATCAAACCACATCATTTTCTTAGCTTAACAAGGCTCAATAAAAGATGTCGAAACTCATCAAAATATGAAACGTTACAGATTGGAAATCATTGCTTTTGGGCCTATACACATATAAAGAATGATTCAGGTCTTAGTTAAAAATTTTGGGGTATTATAATATCTCCCTCTTGGGATCATTCTTCCTTGAATGATGGCTAGGAACTTATTGAAGCTTTGCCAGTAGGGAATAAACATTGTAACTCAACATAAATACAACGTCATCAAGAGGAGCTTCATGACAACACCAAGCAAATTGGTTATACACGAATCATGAGATATATGGGACTATGCATAGACATGATATATGACATGATTTCTACGGAACATGATCATAGTGATGTAAGACATGGACTTTTGGGAATTATAAGCATGAATTAAGATTGATACATGACATGAAATATGGTTTTGCTAGACGTACGAATAGAAGTATCCCTACCTTTAATGATATGGCTAATAGCCCTTAGATTTAGCAACACTTTTCAACCATTCTTTCTCCTCTAAATACCCTACTTCATCATATCTAATTTATATATATATACCACGCAAACACGTATATACTAAAATCTGAGTGTAACCGCATATTGTTTCCATGTTCAAGCCTAACCTGGAGGTACAAAGTGTTGCATAAAATGAGATCGTCCTAGTCTAAGTCATGGTATTCTATAGCCTATATCCACTTAGGAACTTTCACCCCTCAAGCTCGGATCATGGAGTCACCAGCCATCTAATGCAATAGTCCTAACATAAATCAATCATGACATTCAAGCTTAAACCCACACCCAGTTTATGGTCTTCCACACCTAATATCATAAATTCATCACTTCTACATGGAGTCACATCACACATCCCCCTTCTAACTATTACTCACAACAAATCTTTATTCTTCTTTTCTTTATGTCTATTTACCTTAGTTGGAACAAGCATACTACGATATTCCCATCAAGGGAAATCTACCCTCTCATCCAACACCTTACTCATATACTAACATCACCACTATTAACTATAAGGAAAGTCACTGAGGAATCAGAGTATGAGGATTCAAGAAAGGAGTAGTATTGTCCTATCACAACTCATATTATTTTTATAGCTCTGATACTTAAGAAAGGGCCTGTGAAAAAAGTTACAATAGGAACGATTTCTTCATATATTACACGTAGAAAGAATGAATATAGGATCAATATGACATAGACATAACATGACATGAGTTTAAGACATATTGTAAAGCATGAGTTCTTAAGAAAATCAAGCATACGAAGAATATAAGTTCATAGATTCTGAATTGGATAACAAAAGTTTGGATCCATAGAATACCATGGTGAAACTGGAATCACTATATGAAATATTTTCTCCTTACTTGAGGAGCGAAGCATGGACATGAATTTACATAAAAGGTTTGGACCTTCGACATAGGCATGATACAAGTTCATAATATAGTGTAGTGTAGAGTTGCTTAGGGATGAGTATAACATAAGATACAGATTTATGGATCATGAGCATCACAACATTATACTTGGATATCTGGAAACTTAAAGGAAAACTTAGATAATATGAGAAATATTATTGCTTCTAGTTAAAGGGTCAGAGTATGGACATGAGTGTGCATAGGGAATCTGAATCTTAGACATAATCATGGATGGAATGTATAAGAAATATGTAGAGTGCCTTCTTAAATAGAAGTACGAGGTGCGTGCTAGAAAGAGAGTGGATCGATTTGGAACATAACATAACCTTTTTCTGAAATTCACTGCTCCCTGAAACTTGAGATCTATCTTGGTTCAACATCTCATTATCTCTCCCTTAGATCAAAGGTCACCATATTAAGTCTGCGAACCTATTTTGTAAAAAGATCTATAAGTACAACACTCAGTGCGGTGGGGTATCACTATTCACCTGAATGCTAATCTCACCCAAGGATTATATTTGAAAGATACTAACTTCTTTCTAGGCCATTTCTTTCAGAGACACTACTCTTAACTTCCTCTAACCTTTATAGCAATAATCTTAAAACTTAACTCTCAAAGTCACACACATCCACATTCTCTAAAACTTAAAAAATCTATTCTCCACTCCTTAGTCTACTAGCATTAAACCTCTAATCTCATAGCTGCCCAATTCAAGGAAATTTTAAAATTATACCAAAAGGCTCAACAATGTCCATTTAGGTCTATAATTCCCTCAATTCATATCCAGCGAACACCAAATAATAACTACTTATCCTTCTCCATATAAAGCAACTCACAAATACTAACTAGGTACCCATAACACTTATAGACTTAAAACCGTGTACACCTTGTTCTTACAAACCTAAGGATCTTATCAATCTAATGACTTAGCCATAACTCACTGTTTCACACTAGTCCTCATATAAATCATGCTTACATACTTAAATCTTACATAAGTTATCAACCTAAGCTCCCCCACACACCATGTCAAGCCTACTAGATCAATCTCATAAAAGTAATATTATCATCCCCAAACTATCATTCTTTCTACCTCAGCGACCATCCATAACTCAAGATTAGTGTCTAGCACTAGGTAAAGTTAACATCATAACTTAGCATGCTATTCAGGGTTACAACTACTAGATGAAAATCAAGAAACAATGGTCCACCAAAATTTTGACAGAGTGGTCAACCTTAATTTCTTCTTCCACATAATTGTGGCTTACAAGTACAATATTCTTCACAATATTACTACTACACCTAAACATTCACGACACATCTTCTCACATACTATACTAGCTTACAACTGCTAGGTAAAATCAAGAAATACTTGGTCTACTAAAACCTCATGATACGAATAGCCAAATTTAATCCAACAACCTATCTACTTACAGTCCATTAACACATTCTTCTTTTTCATATCACATCTACTTACACATACATACATTTAAACTACCCTCATAGTTCTATAAGCAACAAGGAGTTTCTCCTAATATCATAGATTAAAAATTACATATGTAAATTCTTAACCACTCTATCCTTCCATTAACAACCTACACTTGTTGTTTACTACCACAATGACAAGCCATCATGAGCTCATTACTTATTTTAGCTAAATTCAAATATATTTTAACTAACCACTGTTTTCCTACTATCTACCATAAAATTTGCTAATTCTTGCTACCCTTCAACCAACACCATAAGGGATTACCACACCCATCATTAATTAAATGGGTGCAAGACTTTAACTACCTTCTTTGATCAATGATGTCGTCCAAATTACACCCCTAGAAGAAGCATACAGTAGTCGTTGATCAAATATAGAACCCAACTAGGTTGGGGTCAATCCCACAAGGAATAGGTTGAAATATCAATTAATACGCCTGTTGAAGTGAATCAAAACTTCAATAGTAACCGTTGTTTATTTCTTTGGATTTGTAATCAATGGATGTGAGGTACTAAGACTGTGTTCCCCATGACTTCATAACTTTGTAGTCTGTTTGTACTAGCAGTCTATTCCGATGTGTTACATGCAAAATCTAACAAGATAGGTTCATCTAAAGGTCTCTCGACCCTAATCAGATGAAAATCACCCTTCTCCTTTCGGTCTTCGAATGTTTTACTTCTAACACTTATTTTTTATTTCAGATTAACTCTCCCTACTAAGGCTCAAGTTATAAGATAAAGGTTGATAACTTTAAATCTTTGTTGTTATTTTCTTTTCCTAATATCCACTTCTCTCTCCAGCAAGTTTAGAGTTTAGGCAAGTTCTTAATGTTTGCAACCGTTAGAAGGAAATCACAATGAATAAAATAACAATACATACATGCACATCGGTCTAGAATTACCAAGCACAAATCTTGCTTAGTTAATTCATCATGGTTCCCAGTACCCTAGTTATGGTGTTTAGCTACTCATAATTGCAAGCATACAATAAGAATTCTTAAAAGATATCATAATGATGAACATACAATAAGAATATGAAAAACTCCAAGATCTCCTTTTGATATAAAACTCTAAAATTCGATGTTTGTACTTGGAAAACCAACAATATGTCTTGAAAGTAATAATAGAATGTAACATAAAACAATAGACCCACATTGGGTATTTATAGACAAAAAGAACATCTATCCGAAACAAATTTGGACAATAAGGTCGGCCGTGACCACACCTCTGACAACGAGTCGTCTAGTCTGACGATGACTCGTAGTCAGTTTTTTCTCCATCTGTTTCCTGCTTCTCTTTTTTCACTGGTGACGACTCATCTAGTCACCCTATGATTTGTAGGGTGACTCGTTTCCACTGGGACCCTTATGCATTCTTTTAGGACTTTTCTTGCTTGCTCAGGATGACTTCTCGTGATGATTCATCACGTAATCCGATGGGTCGTAGCCTCTTGTTGTACTGTGATTATCCTTCAACTTTGCAATGGCTTTGAAATTCACTGGAGTCAGAATGGTTGTAGGTTATGACTCATAGCGTGACCCAATGAGTCGTAGCTTGCCCTCGTCACCACTGACACTAACTTGCTCATCTTAAGTATTTTGGCCTCTCCTCTCAGGATGATTACTCCCTATGACTAGTAATGTAACCCAGTGAGTCATAGGCTGCACTTGTAGGGGACTTATACTTCACTTCTCCAAAATGAAAAGTTTGTTGGATTGGTAACGACTGGGACTACGAGTCGTACTGTGACCTAACGACTCGTAGTCCAGTGCCCTTTTTCTACACTTGTGCTGATTTTTCTCCTTTTCTTCAGTCGCTCACTTTCGAACCCTATTTTTCTGAAAAAACTACAAAGAAACATTATATCCACCTAAACTAACCTTCGACTTAGCATATTTTCTTTTTTAGGCATCGAAAGTGCCATGAAACTATGGCACATCAAAACCCTCAACTTTGAATAAGAGACCTACGTTAGTCATTTCATTAGATTTAGCACAACATTTTCAACCCCCTCCTATACAAAAATTAAAAACCCTCGTGTGTATATATGCATCCCATGACCATGACACAAAGGGATCCAGAGATGGCATCAAATTATGAACAAACAACCAAGCACTTATGCAAATGTCACTACCCAAACAAATAGTTGCTAAAAATGCAACCCATGTACCCTCACAACAAACAAGTCTCGCACACTCACACTATAACAATGTATATCAACACAGGGACTAGATCAAAGCACTCGTTCTTACAAAAAAGTTCAAACAGTGTGTGTGAAATACCATACGCTTGCCCTTATTTTCTATACCCTAGTTTTTCAGATAGTTTGACAAGGATCGCTATAGGACTTTCATCATCTTGTAATGTAGGCTTGGGGATGGGTATGGTTAATATGTATATAGTGACTCACCTTTCTTGACACTACATTATTTTTGGCTCTACTTTTCAACCTCATTTACTTTATTCTCCTTCGCTTCTCTTCAGATTTCGGGTGTGGTTTTCCCTTTACACTTGCTATAAATATTTTCTATCCTCTGTTTTGTTCTTCTTTTTGCAAACTTTTCATCACTCTCTTTTCTTTCTTTTTTCTTATCACAACCGAGTCAATTTTCTTTTTCTTTCCCTAACTTCTTCTTCATACCCATATCAACTCACGCACCCCTATAATAGCCACCCGCAACTTAGACGATTTGCTTAAGTTGAGGTACATAATGTCCAAGAAGGGTCTAGGGCCAAGATAGGTTCATTGTAAGTAGAAATGGGAAGGTGAATGGGTTAGTGAAAGAAAATGGTCAATTAAGGCTCAAATTTGGGATCAAAGGATACTTATTTCATTTGGTTGGGCATTCAGGCCAAAAGTGGACATATTCAACAATGGCCTATGATCCTTTCCTAACCGGCTATCCTACAACCTAGGCAAGACTATCTGGGTAAGTTCTGGATTGCATACACACTACTGAACTAAGTAAGCATATCACACACACATAGCACAAGGTTACACTATCACTACTACCTATCCAGTTCATGCATTGCTAAGCTATGGTTATTCCTATAATCCTAATGCCATAACAAGATCCAACAGTGGTCACAATTTAACACAAATACAACGCACAATCTAAAATAATTTTTTAGGAGGGGTATCCTTTAAATATCAAAATCAAAACCAAACATGACTTCTCTAAGGTTCCCCTATTTTTCACTTAATAACTAATAAAAAACACATCAAAGACAAAAATAAAATCCTAAATATGCCAATTCTACAATTGTCACGACCCGAAATCCCATTCGGGCCGGACTGGCACCCGAAGCCGATATGGCCCGAGAGAACCAATCTTTACTTATGAACCTTTGTATGCATATCCTCGCATGATTTTTTTATGATACCTTATGCAACTATGCGGAAAACATGAACATGGAAACATATAGCAACGTATTCAGGAAACTTGGCCGTTGGGGCCATCAAGTCAAAACGGACATTTGTCTCTTACATCCATAACCCACATTTGTCTACAAAAGCCTCTAACATGGACATTTACCAAAACCAACTGAAAGTCGGGACAAGTCCCCGCTTTATACAACATATACAGAACCAAAACAATATACACATGTGACTCGGAAAGCCCCAAAACCAACTGGGAGCTCACCAATGATCCGCGGATAACTCGTAGTCTATTGTGGAGGTCTACTAACACCTGTGCCTGCAGCAAATAAAGTAAGGTCCCCAAAAGGGGTCAGTACGAAGAATGTACTGAGTATGCAAGGTTATAAGAAACTTCATGAAACTTAAACACTTCAAGGAACTTGATTTCAAGAGAATAGTCAATGTGGATCAATCATCTTGTGATATGTGTGGCAATAGGTACCTTACGTTCATTATTCCATTTACCCTTATGCCCGTTACCGTTAATAGTTAGAACCGTCAATAATGTGTAACCGTTAACATGCAAATATGCAACCGTCAATATGCAATGCATCTGTCAATATGCAACCGTTAATATGCAATGCATCCGTCAATATGCAACCGTCAATATGCAATGCATCCGTCAATATGCAACCGTCTCAAGTTCGGCATCAAGCTAGGCTTTTACCCCACTGAGCTTTCCCCCTGCTACCACCCGGAAAACAAGGAAGCAGGTTCGGCGTCAAGTTTGGCTTTTACCTCACTGAGCTTCCCCCTTGATCCAGTGAATATAATAAAGTTCAGCGTCAAGCTTGGCTTTTGCCTTACTGAGCTTTCCCCCTGCTACCACCCGGAAAACAAGGAAGCAGGTTCGGCATCAAGTTTGGCTTTTTCCCCAAAGCTATCACCCGCACTCAAAGAAACCATAAAGTAATTATAAAGTAATTTTTTAAAGTACTTGTAAAGCAACCATGAGGAAACATATAAAGTAACCATGAGGGGAAATATAAAGTAACCATGAGGGGAAATATAAAGTAACCATGAGGGGATTACTTCTTTCATTTCTTCATTGCATTACTTCATTCTTTTATGTTCATGAGATCGATACTTGGTAGTAATTATAACATTATGGAAGCTTTGGAATTTCGATCAATGATTAAGAGACATATGAGTCATGATTGGTCCATGATTAAGAAACATGAGAATAGTAACATATGACGACCTGAAATGATGTACCTTTTAACATTTCGGAATGGAACAAGGACAATGACAACATGAACAATATGTGCTGCAGAAAGATACGGACAGAGTAACCTTACATACCTTGGCTTCCCAAGTATGACTACACAATCCTATAAGTGAACACAAGTCCCGCCTCTTCCTTACGTTTCACTCTACACCACAAACGCATAACGGAACCAACATTAACCACAAGCTACATTTCAGGTGTATAAGACAACCATGAGTTACATGATTACCCTATAACATCATTTCACCCCTTTACAAGACCATTCATAGCATTACCATACCAACAATATCACACCATGCCGTACATTGACCACAACATCATAAACCAATGGCATGTCACACCAAGTTCATACTTTACACTTCTCCATCATCACAACATCATAATAATTCCATCAATTCACTTCAATACTCCTCACAACAACAAATCGGCCAAAATCCCATAATTTACACTTATAACAAAATAACAAGTTTAATAACATAATCACACCATACATGTTGATATTTCATCCATACCATGCTCTTTTATCAAAACCACAAGTCATATTCCAAGTTTAAATTCCATAGATGGCACATCTTTTACAAAAACACAAAGTGCCATATTCAACACTTCCAAGCATAACCAACATGATCTACATAATCTACCATGCATATAATATGTTAATCCATAAGCATAAACACTTACCTAAGCTTGGAAAATGATGATCTTGCTCCAAAGATGACTTAGGGTTTGAAGAGCCCAAAGGAAGCTTTTTTGATAATTCTAGAAAAAAGGATAGAAAAGCATGTGTATTCTTGTGGGTTAAAATCTGATTTTTTCCTCCCTTTTATAGGCCCTTGAATCCCCTTGCTCAATGATTGATTAGTTAAAGAAGAATGGGTCATTTGACCCATGTTTGGCCCATGTCTTTTATCTCATTTTGGGCCCTTTTTGGGCCCAATTTACTTAACCCAATAAAATCAATAATTTCTCATGTTTAAATCATTTCATATGCGTTATAACAATATTCTCACTCACGCTATTCATATCCATAGCCTCAATCCCAAAAATAAGTATTCTAGCCACGTATGGCCTATTTTAACCAAAAGGGTAAAATCGTCATTTTGACGCCAAATTCGTTCTCGAGTCATTTTATCATACCAATATACGACTTTACTCATTTCATGTAGGTGCTCATGATTGTAGAAGAAACGTAGCAAAAATCGGCTCAATACGTCCCCGGGCACCCTTGGGACTTAGAAAAATTTCCAACATTTGAAAGGTGGACAAAACCAAGGTGGCACGCTACCTGGCGCGCCCCCTTGCTGCCTCTGGGCTAAAAATTTTAGCCCAGAGCGGCGTGGCACGCCCTCCAGCGCGCCCCACACTTAAATTTTTTTTTTTTTTTTTTTACTCTTAAAACTAAGGTAAACATGTACGGGGTGTTACAACAATGATAGCACACTCGGGAGAAAAGAAATATGGCAACAAAAACCCTCGAGTGGTGGTACATCCCCACCCCCAACTTTGGATGCCAGGTCATGTTGTATCCTCCGTTGGGGTTGTAGAAGGGACCACAGTCTCCATAATAGTGGCCTCAGTGGTGGTCGTGGCATTCTAGTCAATATTGGTACCAGTGACGTTTGATGCACTCAAAGATCTAACATTTGCGGGGGAAACTGTCATACCCCCAACTCTACCAGCATCAGCAGGCGGGGTCTCATAAAATTTGGAGATGCCAGCTCCACATCCTAACTCATGGGCCTCAAAAAACTGGTCTTGGGTGCTCTGCTTGCTCTCTCCCATCACTTTTTTCATTTCTTCTTTTTCTCTCTTTCTCTTATTCCTCTTGCTCTCCTTTTCCCCCCATCATAATTAGTGTTCTTTTATTTCCCTTTTCTCCATCATATATTTGGCACCTCATCGACCATAATTTCCTCAATGATAGGCATGAAGGGGTGGTGGAAAAAATGGCTACGGCCTCGCAACCATGTCCTCTATAGCAGCTCTAAGTGCGTGTCCAACTCATCATGGATACCCGTTAAGTCCGGAGACTGTACCCTTTCAAGCTTCTTGTTGATTCTTTTCTCAAATCTATCAAAATGGTTTTGTATCCCAAGTATCTCACCTTAAAGTTCCTTCTTGACCCATGGCTGTACCCCCTTCTCAATGTTAGCCACTTTTTGCTCAAGGGTGACTATTCTCTTCAACACGTCATTCAAGAACTCCTGGAAGACCAAGACGTATCCATCGGTAAATGGATGTGGAATGGATGGTATCAGAGTGGAGACTATTGTAATAGGGACTGATGGCGGCCTGGAGGCTGTGGAAGCAGTAGCATGTGGCTCGGGCCCCTCAGTCCCAGCCTGAGATTCAACTTATAGGTCCTAAAGTTCTACAAAACCTGATGTATCAATTTCCATTGGTGCACCAGGCTGAAATACACCTTGAAGCAGCACAACACCAACCTTCACTCCAAAAAATTAGGTTTGCCTGATCCCAAATCTGTGGTCCGATGAACCACAGTAAAATTATCTATCTCTAACAAAATGGGAACCCTGTCCTCCAAACACATCTTCGACACCAAACATGGAAAGGCAAGGCTAGTATCAGAACTCACTACTTTGTCTCGAATCTCACGGGCAATGATTTTTTCACTGTCAATGTCATACCCTTCCATTATTCTAGCTATCAGGGCAACCCTATCGTGGCTCAATATGTTGTCACCCACTGTCGTCCCTAACCTATGGCGAACCACTATCCACCACGACTTTACCATAAACTTCAAACTCCCCTTCGTAATTTGTGACAAAGTACCCACAGCCCAAGAAACATCTTTCTTTACAGTAGTAATAATATTCGTAATCCATCTCAGGTGCACCAACTTGTCCTTAGTGCCAATCTGTTTTGTTTTTACCTTTCTCATTTCATTAATGCGGTGATTAATCTCAAATGTGACAACCGGGGGCACAAAGTCAGTCCTATGTAAAAAGAGGGAGATAGTCTATTCAGAGACACTCACACTTACCCCTCAAATCATCAATATCTGAAGTAGATCACCAACTTTCCAAGAAAGTCCTCGCGGGTGCAACCCTTTTAACTCCATCTGGTATGCAACATAGAATTCCTAAACTAGGGCTAGAATGTATTTACCAGATTTCTTCGTCATCTTTCAAAATTATATTCCTTCATCATCCTTTCAAAATTATACTTCTTAAATAAACTCTCAAACTCGGGCATCTCAGACATCCCCTCTATCAATAATCTGGGCTCGACATAAAACCCTTTCTTATGCTGGCCAGTATTAGGGACAATCGCACTGTCCCTCTCATAAAGTTCTCGTATTCCCTGATACCCCTACCTATTTACCAATGGAATTGGGGTGGCCTCAATCTGGAGTCCAAGATGGGATGGTGGTGGAGATGGAATAGCATGTGGAGGACTGGCAGTAGCGTCCTCTTCATCACTCTCAAATGATTTTTCTGAGTCGGATTCAGACCTTACTTTACTTGAGTTGCTACCAGATGCAACCTCATCTCCACTTTTAGAGACACTCTCGTCTCTCCATTGGAGTCAGACCCAGATTCTCCTCTCTCTTCAGACTAGGGAGGAGTAGGTGAATGTAGTAGTGAAACTCGGGCATTCATTATTTGTGGCCATGATCTGCTATCTCGGGGTAAGGTACTCCGTGGCTGGAGTGGCCCTGAGATAGGGTATTCTTCAACTGAGCCACTCGACTCTTGCTCATTATCAATGGGTTTGTCTCTTAATTGGTGTGTGGATCGAGCTTGTTTCTTAGGAATTGGCTTGTCCCCTTGTTTCCTCCTTTGGTTCTGTCATTCTTTGGTGCTATAGTACCTGTAGGGGATCTTACATCAGTCAAGCAACTCAAGGAAAAAGTAAAACCATAAAAAATATTGGATCTGTACATGTGTTGCCCAGTTCTAACAGGTCTAGGCAACGAATCGTTGCCATTGACTACAAGTCGTAGTCTAACTCATAAGGATCATGGGACATAAGTACCAACCAAACTATTTTCCTGAAGATTATGCCCTATAAGTCATCAGGTCACACTACGACTTGTTGGGTGAGTCGTCGTGTGGACTCCTGTAATGTACAAAGGAGGTCCACTTAGTACGACTTTACCCTATGATTCATCGAGTAACTTGTAGGGAGAGCGGTGAATTTTCATAAGGACTTTAGATTTATAAACCAAAGTACCAGTCACTACTCACAAGACGACTCGTAGCCTTAGGAAATGAGTTGTTCTGGGAGTCATAGGGACTGCAAATTGGTAGTCCCTATGCTTTTCAATATCCTAAACTTTCCAATTACTTCATTGAGCATAACAATAATCATACGATCATTGGAGTAACATTTAATTGTACACCTCCCATACATATGTGAACAACAACCCCGGGGTTACTCAGACTTCACCCCGGGTAGGAATCAATCACAAATTAAGCACATAATCATACCCATCATGAGTTTTAATAGTAAAACTAAAGGATTTCATGCTTTAAATTTTTTCAAACAATTCAGCTTTACGGAACTTTTAAATCTAGGGTTTGAAAAGCCCTTGTGATTCACTACCCAAACTCAAAGATTTTTTTTTTTAGAATACTTACTTTGAAAGTAATGATGCTTAAAGGAAGCTGTTAAAAGTTGAAATCCCAAGAACCCTAATTTGTTTAAACTTAAGAAATTTTGATGAGTAGATTAGTTGTGATGAGATTGATGGTTGATTAAGGTTAGTGTGTATAAGATTTAAGGGAACAATTATGGGAGTAGGAGGGAGTTACATGCTTTTTAAAAAGGAATGGGAATCGAATCGGATCGATTTCTTTTTTAAGTTCTGCATCGGGTCAGGTCGGGTCGGGTCACTAAATTTTAAAAATTTGGACCAACTTTTTGTCCAGTGATGATGACCGCATGCGATGAATCCTCATCAGTGGTAACGAGTCTTATTCTACAACTGTTGTGACCAAAAATCTTAGAAAACTTACCTGGGGTCAGCAGTCCGCAGACTCAAGGAAACGAGACAAAGTGTTTGGCTATGGCTCATTCTGAGAGTCGTCGCTCTTCTAGTGACTTTTCATCATTTCTTTTTTTATCGATGAGTCAGGTGATGGGTATTCACGTGTCCCTACAGATTGTAGGGTAATTCGTCTGGCCTAGGTCACCAAAAAATTGTCTGGTGTCTTTTCAGTTTTGCCCTATCCTGCACACTCAACACATGTTACCTATAATCTAACAAAAATAAAAATAAGTACAAAGTACTTGGGTTACCTCCCAAGAAGCGCCTGATTTAACATTGAGGCGTGACGTGGCTAAGTTAGTTACTCAAACTTCACCAACTAGCCCATGTGTTGCCTCCTATAAAGCGCTTGATTTAATGTCGTTGCACGACTAAACACCATTGATTACTCATACTTTGTTAAGGGTAAACTTCTCAATCAGTTTAAAATCATCTGAAGTTCCTATGTAGTGCTTCACACGCTGATTGTTCACTATGATCTGAACACCGTCATGCCCTTTCAACTCAATTGCCCTATGCAAAAATAATTGCACAATGGTAAATGGTCCAAACCATTTTAACTTCAACGTGCCAGGAAACAAGCGCAACCTCGAATTAAACTACTGGACCAAATCACCAGGGCTAAATTCTTTCCTTTCAATCTTTTGATCATGGTACAATTTCATCTTCTCCTTGTATAATCCTAAAATTTCATAGGCACGGAGATGAAATTAATCCATCTCATTCATCTGCTGTAATCTCATCTTAGCCATTTCACTCTATTCTAAATTCAATATTTTATCACCCACAATGTCTTATGTTCTAGTTTGACAGTCAAGTGGCATGCTTTGTCATACAAAAACTGCTATAGAGAAGCCCCATTAGGGGTCTTGAATGCTGTCCAGTAAGCCCATAGTGAATCATCTAACTTTTTAGCCCAATTCATCCTATTGGCATTCACAAATTTTTCCAAAATGGACTTGATCTCACGATTGAAGACCTCAACTTGGTAGCTTGTATAAGGACAGTAAGGTGTTTCCACCTTATGTTTCACACCATATTTCTCAAGCAAAACTTTGAATAGACGATTGCAAAAGTGCGAGCCTCCATAACTAATGATAAAACTTGGTGTCCCGAATCTGAAAAATATGTTCTTTCTTAAGAATGTTGTGACACTCTTCACAAAGGGGCCTATGAAATAAATACCCCATACATCAAATAGCTCAAGCTCAAAAATAGTAGTCATTGGAAGTTCTTGCTTTTGCGAGATGTTTCCTTGTCGTTGGCATTTGTCACAAGCCCTTGCATAATCATGTGCATCCTTGTGGAAGGTAGGCCAATAGTATCCACATTGCAGGATCTTGTGCACAGTTCGCGCACTACTACTATGAACCCCAACTGGGGACAAATGACATGCCCCCAAGATACTCAGTATCTCTACCTCAGGAACACATATCCGAATCACTCCATCTACATAAATTCAGAACAAATATGGCTCATCCCAAAAGAACTTCCTCACATCATGCATAAACTTCTTAAGTTACTGAAATGACAGGTTTTCAGGAACCACATCACTCATCAAATAATTTGCAAAGTCTGCAAATCGTGGAATCAAATATTGTGATGCAGCTAATACCTACTCATCCGAAAAGTATCATCAATCTCAAGGTCGTTCTTCAGTTTTAGCATGGCCTCATCTTCAAGACATGATAAGTGGTCAAGCACTTGATTCTCAGTCCCTTTTCGTTCCTTAAACTCAATGTCAAATTTCTACAATAAAAGTACCCAATGAATCAACCTCAGCTTCGGATCCTTCTTTGCCATAAGGTACCTAAGAGCTGCGTGGTCATTATGCAGAATCACTATCGTGCCAAGCAAATAAGACCAAAATTTCTCAAATGCAAACACAATAACAAGCAACTCTTATTCAGTTACAGTATAATTTTTCTGAGCTGGGTTAAGCGCTTTGCTAGCATAGTAGATGGGATGTAAAATCTTCTCTAGCTTTTAGCCTAGGACTGTACCTAGCGCCACGCCACTAGCATCATACATAACCTCGAACGACATAGACCAATTGAGAGACACAATAATAGGGGTTGAAATCAACTTCTCTTTCAGGTGCTCAAACGCCTTAAGGCATGCATCATCAAATACAAATTTCACCTCTTTCTCTAATAACTTGCACAAAGGAATTGCAATTTTTGAGAAGTCCTTAATGAATCTCCTATAGAAACACGCTTTCCCCAGAAAGCTATGAATATCCTTCACAAAAATTGATGGAGACAACTTTTCAATCACCTCAATCTTTGCCTTGTCAAACTCAATCCCTTTCTTCAAAATCTTGTGACCAATCACTGTTCCTTCTTTAACCATAAAGTGATACTTCTCCCAGTTAAAGACTAAGCTACATTCGTCGTGTCTTCTTAGAACATTGGATAGATGTGTCAAACAATCTTCGAATGAATCACCATCAACCCAGAAGTCATCCATGAACACCTCAATAGTGTTCTCAACCAAATCAAAAAAAATTGCCATTATGTAATGCTGAAAGGTTGCGGGTGCATTACACAGACTAAAAGACATCCTCTTTAATATGAAAGTCCCATATGGACAAGTGAAAGTTGTCTTCGCTTTGTCTTCGGAAGCAATAGAAATCTGATTGTAACCCAAATATCCGTCAAGAAAACAATACCATCCCCTACCAGCGAGACGATCTAGCATCTGGTCCATGAAAGGCATCGAAAAGTAATCCTTCTCGGTCCATGCGTTCAACTTGAAACCACCAACTAGTGACTGACCTCATAGGAATTAACTAATTTTTCTCATTTGAAACCACAGTGATTCCACCCTTCTTCTGCACATATTGGATCGGGCCTACCCACTTACTGTCTAAAATTGGATAAACTACACCCGTGTCCAATCACTTGATGTTTATTTCTTCACCATCTCTTGCATCAACAGATTTAATCTCCATTGGTGCTTAATATTGGGCACACAATTCGATTCAAGTTATATTTTATGTGTGTAAATTCCAAGCGAAATCCAATGATATCAGCAATGGACCATCCAATGACCCTCTTAAACCTCTTCAAAATAGAAACCAAAGCCTCAACTTGCCAGTCTACAAATCAACTGCAATAATGACTGGCAAAGTGTTGTTAGCTCCTAAAAACACATAACGAAGATAAGATAGAAGAGCTTTGAGCTGGTGAAGTTACTTTGTTCTTTAAATCAAGATCTAACTTCTTCGGTGCATAGTTATATGAACCCATACCATTAAGGGAGCTCACCATCTCATTATAACTCTCAATATCATCACTTTTGAAATTCATAATTATTGCTGCGAGGGGCCTCAACTCCAAAACTCTCCTTAATAGGAGCTACCATGTCATCCTCATTGACAACATCTATCACAGAGATCACACGCTTATCTTTTGGCTACTTCATGAACTAGCATACATTAGAGGTAACCTGATCGTTGTTCAACTAAAACTTCATCTGCATAGTCTCTATATCAACCAATACACGCCTAGTCGTAAGGAATGGTCTACCCAAAATAATAGGAACCTCAAAGTTAACTTCACAGTCAAGGATGACAAAATCAGCAGGAAAGATAAATGATACAACCCTCACTAAAACATTAAACAAGATTCCCACCGCCTTCTTCGCAGTTCCGTCATCCATGAAAAGTCTCATCAAAGTTGATTTGGGTGACCCTAACCCCAACTATCTGTAAACTACTAGCGGTATAAAATTAATGCTAGCACCTAAATCACACAAAGCTTTTAGAAAGTTGAAACACCCAATAGTGCATGGAATCGTGAACACTCCCGGGTCCTCCTTCTTCTCAACCAAAGATCTAGAGGCTATTGCACTATAATGGTGTAAATTGTTAACAGGCTCAAAACTCACCTTCCTCTTCTTAGTCATCAAATCCTTCATAAACTTTGCGTAACCTAGCATTTTTTCAAGTACCTCAACTAGAGGGATATTCACCATCACCTTCTTCAGCATATAAATAAACTTTTGGTACTTTCCCTCTTTGAATTTCTTCTTTGGTCTTTGCACCAAAAGGAGGAGGAGGTCGTGGAATAGGAGTTAATACTTTTGTAACCTCCATTTCCTTCCCCTTTCTTTCCTTGGCCTTATGATCATCAACTAGAGGTGTTTCAGGTGTCTTATCATCCATCATAAAATCTTCAGATTCGGTAACTTTCTCATCATTTTTGACCATTGATTCTACCATATTATCAACAATCATGGGCATAGGTGGGTTCATGGTCATCTTTCCACTCCTAGTAGTGATAACCAAACAATGACCATTATTCTTCGAATTTTAGATGGTGTTGCTTGGGAGTGTACCTTGTTGACGCTGATTCAATACCGTAGAAATCTGGCCAAACTGTTTCTCAAGCTGTTTGATGGCGGTAGCATGTAATTCAGTGTTCTAATTCATCCCCAAAATATTCACCTTAATCTCCTTAAGGCAATCTTTCATTTTCTCTAACTTTTTCACAACCTTTGTAAGCATGTCTTCCATCTTCGAATTGCTCAAACCAGCATCACGGTTTTTGGGTGGAACATAAAGACCACTCTTATCTTTGTAGTCATCCTCTCTCCTCTAATCACTATTTTGATCCATACTCCTATCTCTATACCAAAACTTATTGTAATTGTTGTCTCCATAGTAGGTCAAACCTTGATTCCCTTTTTTTGAGTTCCAAGTGTCTTGGTTACACCCTTGGCCCTTGGCACAGAAACCCGCCACCTCTATATCTAGATATTTTGCCTCCTCTTTAGAATTCAAATCTTCAAACCTAGGTGCCCTACCTTATGCATCTATAGCATTCACCTTTTCCGCTCTAGCTGCTACAAATTATTTAGTAAGCAACCCAATCTCAGCCGTCAGCTATGCTACCTCTTGAGAGACTATCTCATCTAGTGCTCGCTGTTCTATAGATGCTCTAATTGCATAAGTACCTGTATGTCATGCCCCTAATCCCATCGAGACATAATTGGCACCCGTAGCCGATAAGGCCCGAGAGAACCAAGCTTTGCCTATGTTCAATCATATTCATATCATAAGCATCACCACCATTACGTAAGAACATGAAAGACGGATAACGGAAAACATGGGACATGGGACATATATATACATATGGAACTTGGCCGTTGAGGCCATCCAGTCAAAACAACATATACCTTTTACAGTTATACACCCACATCCGTCTACAAAAGCCTCTAACATGAGCATTGACCAAAATAAACTATAAGTCAGGACAAGTCCCCGCTTTACACAATATGTACATCACCAAAACATATATACACTCTGATTCGGAGGAGCCCTGAATTAGCTGGAGCTCACTAATGATCTGCAACGACTGGCAACCTACTGTGGAGGCCTACTAGTGCCTGCGCCTGCAGCAAGTAAGGTAAATTCCCCAAGAGGGGTCAGTACGGAATAAGTACTGAGTATGTAAGGCTCAAATGAAACTATATAACACATGAACATATCAATGAACTCAATACAAATGACTAATCAATGTGAGTAAGTCACCATTCTGCATTTTGGAAACCATGTGAAATACTTTCATTACTTTCTTTACAATCAATGCTTGCTTGTCAATACATGTGTCACAATGTACCCGGGCCCCGACTGATCAGTGGGTCTTACATAACATGTCATCATGTTGGGATCGGCTTGAGCTAGGCTTATGCCCCTAGAGCTGCCACCCATAAATCAATACATCGGGATCGGCTCGAGCTAGGCTTATGCCCCTAGAGCTGCCACCCATAAATCAACATATCAGGTTCGGCTCTAGCTAGGTTTTCACCCCTAGAGCTGCCCCCTGTCAGGTTCGGCTTGAGCTAGGCTTTCGCCCCCAAAGCTGCCCCCTGATCCAATAGTCTCGGGATCGGCTTGAGCTAGGCATTTCGCCCCCAAAGCTGCCACCCGTACTCAAACATTAACCACATTTACATTACTTTATTCATTACTTTGAGATTGATACACTGATAGTCATAAATTTACTTGAAACTTTGGATCATTAACCAATGAGTGAGAGACATGTGAATAACTTGGCAACATAACATTATTAGAATCATAACACCATGGGAACTATTGGACAATAATTTATGAATAAGAGACATAAGTATAATCATTATTGGAACATTGGAACATAACCTTGTTTGAGCTTTTGGAACATTAACCATGAATATGAGACATGAGACTCACAAATGATCCATGAGTAGGAAATATATGACAATGACTATTGATAAATGGATATAGGATACCTTAACACATTTTGGGATAGGACTAGTGAAATGTCAATGTGAATACTATTTGCCGCAGAAAGATACGGACAGAGTAACCTTACATACCTTGTATTCTCAATACGAATATACAACTTTAGATGCGTATACAATAGTCCCGCTCCTTCTTTATGTCTCACTCTACAACACAAATACATAACGAAATTCATATTAACCGCCAACTACTTTACAAATGCATATAACATCAATGGGTTACATGTTTGCCTTTAAACATGTCATTTCCCCTTGACAAAACCATTGATAAAATTATTATTCCAAAAATTCCATAATATTCCCAACATTGACCAATACATGATAATTGATACATTTCACCACAACACTTCTCCTTTAAATTTTCTTATCCATACCACATCACAAATAATCCATCAAATTACCTTAATACACCTCATAACACATATCGGCCAAAATCCCACAATTTACACTTATAGAAAATAACAAGTTTAATACCAAAAATAACACCATACATGTTCATATTTTGTCCATACCATGCTCTTTCATCAAAGGCACAAGTCCTAATTCAAGCTTGAATCCCATGGATCACAAATCTTATACCAAAAACACAAAGTACCATGTCCAACATTTACAAGCACAACCAACATGATTTACATACTCTTTCATGCATATAATATATTGATCCATAACAATAATCACTTACCCAAGCTTGAAAAGTGATGATCTTGCTCCAAAATTGACTTTGAGTTCTTTAGGGTTTGAAAGAATGTTGGAGAAAATATCTAGAAAAACATGAGAGTTCCAATTGATTAAAATCTGATTTTTGGGTCTATATATAGTCCTTGGGGCCATCCTTATCCATTATTGGCATTAAATGCTTCATTTGACTTAGTCAATAGAAGATTGGGTCATGTGACCCATGTCTTTTGCCCTATTTTGGGCTTTTATTGAGTCCAAATCACTTAATCCAATAAAATCAATAATTTCTCGTGTTTAAGTCATATTATATGTATTACAATAATATTCCCACTCATGCTACTCATATCCGTAGCCTCAATCCCAAAAACAAGTGATTCTAGCCACGCTTGGCTTATTTTGACCTTAAGGGAAAAACTGTCATTTTGACTCCAAATTCGTTCTCGAGTAATTTTATCATACCAATATAATATGTCATTCATTTCATGTATATACTCATGGTTGTAGAAGAAACATGGCAAAAATTGGTTCGGTACGACCCCGGATACCCTTGGGACTTAGAAATTTCCAACTTTCGAAAAAGTGGAAAAACCAGCATGGCACCCCCTTGGGTGCTCCAACTTGCTGCCTCTGGACTAAAATTTTTAGCCCAGAGCGGCGTGGCATGCCCTCTGGCGCGCCCCACACTTAGATTTTTCAAAAATTCCATTTTTTGACTTTTCTTCGCGGGTTTGGTTAGATACTTCAAGTCCTATTATTTAACTTACTTCTTAACCTTAATATACTTTGTTTAGAGGTCCTATTAGCCTCGTTTTGATCCCCACAAATGTTCCACGAAAATCATAAAACATCTCCTATGAAGGTTTAATCACATATACGAGGCCAAAAGTCAATTATCTCATCCATAGCATTACAAAATACGTATGTATGGCTCTCGACACCTAAGTAAGCATTGCTCAACATCATCAAGTAGGGTTAGGAAGGTACGGGGTGTTACACTGTAGGTCTGTCTGCCTCATGGGTATGCCAACCTTGGTTGGTTTTCATGATCTGATCTAGGATTTCAGAAGCGTGCTCCTACCGTACACTCATGAATTCCCCACCAGTGATAGTGCCTACTACAACTTTAGTGTTAGTGTTCATATCTCTGTAAAATATTTCAAGCAGGTTTCTATTGGCCATTCTGTGATTTGGAATATTCTGCAGCTTCTTCTTGAACCTTAACCAATCCTCATACAATGCCTCCGAATGTAACTTCCTGAAATTATTGATCTCATCTTTCAATTGGAACATCCTGGAGGGCGTGAAAAATTGGTCCAAGAACTGAGGCCTCAACTTGTTCCAAGTAGTACTAGATTCACGTGGTAATTCAGCCAACCACAGTGTCACTTCTCCTGTCAGAGAGAATGGAAACAACATCAATCTAATCGTCTCCTGACTCACTCTAGGTAGATTATATATGAAGTACAAATCCCCACAAAGTTCATCATATGCATATTCGTATCATAAGTAGGGTGGCCTGAGAATACCCCCTTTAAGTTCAGCAAAGTGGATCATGGCACTTCTAATGTCAAACTTAGTCCCCAGAGGAAATTTTGGTGGAATAATCGTACTCATTTCAATTGGCTCCAAATAATCCAAATCTTCCTCCAAATCATCATAATGAGGGAGATACTATTGTAGAGGTTGTTGCCCCCTTTTCCTTCTCTGTCTTTCTCACTCATCAAGTGCATCTAAATGATTTGCTTTATTTTATCTAGCCCTTTCTTCCCTAGCTGCCCAGCTGGCAGCTTCTTCTTAGCCATCAACTAAGTCGTGATCTGTGCTGCAGTCTCCTGACCGTCATGCTAGTGTAGTGGTTGATTCAAGATTGTTGGATCGTGGTGAATGCCCTCAAGAAGGGCTCTTTGACTATGAATTCCTTCGTTCATCATTCTTTGATTATTTTTCAGAGTTCTCTCAAGTTTCGTATCAAGTGGAATCAGAGGATTGCCTTGACTCCGAGTATTAGGCATACACCGATGTGTGCTCTAGAAATGAAGAAAAGTAAAATCAGGAAATAGCAATTAACAACCCTAACAAACATTCTCCGACAACGGAGCCAAAATTTGATGTCGCCTAAATTACACCCCAAGACAAAACATACAACGATCGTTGATCAATTATAGAACCCAACTAGGTTTGGGTTGATCCCACAGGGAATAGGTCAAAATATCAATCAATAGGCCTGTTGAAGTGGTCAATAATAATTTCCAGTAAGAAAAAGGGGGGGGGGGGAGTTTGAATTAAAACTTTAATAGTAACCGTTGTTTATTTCTTTGGATTTGTAATCAATGGATGTGAGGTACTAGGACTGTGTTCCCCATGACTTCATAACTTCGCAGTTTGTTTGTACTAGCAGTCTATTCTGGTGCATTGCATGCAAAATCTATTAAGATAGGTTCATCTAAACGTCTCTCAACCCTAATCAGATGAATATCACCCTTCTTTTCTTGGTTTTCGAGTGTTTTACTTCTAACTCTTGATTTGGATTCAAGTTTATTTTTGGAGTACGATTTAAGCCAAGGATAGCAAAGGCAGCCAAAGATTTTTAGGGAGTGATAATCAGGTGATTTTCCAAGTAATATTTGAAATGGAGATTGATTAGTTAAAAGTGGTGTGGGTAGATGGTTAATAAGATAGACAGCATGTTGACATGCGAAAGACCAAAATTGGGGCGGAAGGGATGCCTCATGTAAGAGAGTTCTTACAGTTTCAATGATATGGCAATGATGACGCTCAGCAAGAGCAACTCTTTGAGGCATATAAAGAGGGGTAGAAAGATGTTCGATGCCGTGGGTGGAGAGATATGGGTCAAGGCTTTTATACTCTCCTCCGCCATCAGTATATAGAGATAGGATTTTTTTGCCAAAATGTATTTCCATTAGGGAGTGTAATTTTTGAAAAAGCTCTTTAACTTCACTTTTATGTTTTAATGTGTAAAGCCAAGTATATCGTGTATATTGATCAACAAAGATGCAATAATATAATTTTTTATCTAGAGATAGAATTGGGGAGGGCCCCTACAAATCACTAAAATAATTTGAAGCGGTTTAAAACTACACAAAGATAACTGGGTAAAAGGATGTCGATGGGCTTTATTAGATAAGTAAGAATTACAATGAAAAAGTTTGTCTCGCTCATAAAACGATAGCGAGAATTTATTTAAAATAAACCTAAGAACTTTAAAGTGAGGATGACTGATACCAATTAGTGAGAGCAGTGGATGTGACGGTCATGTGAGCTTGGAGATGTGACACAGGTCACTCATACAGTCCATTGTTGGTCCGACCATGCACCAACAATTTTTGCATTTTCAGATCCTTCACAGCGAAATCAAAAAGAAAAAATTTAATCAACTTTAGATTGTCTTGGCAAAATTTAGAAACAGAGAGAAGCTTATGTTTAATGGATGGGGCACACAAAGTGTGGGTTTACTTGAAAACATTATTTGATGTATTTAATTGAGTAGAACCAGTGTGAGAAATGGGAATTTTATTACCATCGCCCATGGAGACATCCTCGTTACCGTTGTATAGTTGTAGGTTGTGCGGTTCCATTGTGATGTAATGGGTGGCTCTTGAGTCGACTATCCAAGGGTTGATCGTGGCATTAAATCCAGGGGCATAGTTCGCTTTGGCTTCAAAGTGATTATGTGACTTTGAGCGAGAAACATTTGCAGTGTGGCCAATCCTATTACAGAGTTGGCAGCGAACTACAATATTCGGGTTCATGTTCGTCTGCCACTGTGATTGAGTGTTCGAGCGAGGATTATGGCGCCATTGCTGGGAATTGTAGTTTTGCCTACAATTGTTGCGTGTGTTTGAGTAAGGTTTGGTGGGAGTAGCAACTGCAGCAGTTATGAGAGTGGGTAGTTTCTTTGCATCCTTGTGGCGAAGAAAGAGTTCATGGTCCAATAACTTTTCAAACAATTCTTCATAGGTGACAGTCGTGTCACGTGCACAGATGGCAGCAGAGATATCACGAAACTCAGGGTATATCACTGAGTATTTTGGTGATGAGTTTAGGATTGGACATAGGAGAACCACTAGTGCCGAACTCATCCAAAAGGGATCGAAAAGTGTGAAGATATTCGGTGATGGAGTGAGAATCTTAGTGACACTAGCAAGTTGATCATGCAGGCTGAAAACCTGGGTTTGCGACCAATTTGCATAAGTGGTGTGTAGAGTGTCCCAAGCTGATTTGGATAAATTGGTTGCAGCAACGAAATTGTGGGCTCAATAGAGGCCATGAAGCATTCTGGATGAGTTGGTCCTGATGGAACCAAGTTAAAAAGGGCAAGATTGGGAGATATGTTGGTGCCAATGGTGAGGGTGCGACTAGGGGTAGGAGTGGGCCCGTTGAGATGGCCAAATAGATTGTAGCCATACATAAGCATGGAAAATTGAGCTTTCCAGGTGGCAAAGTTGTGGCCACCACTGAGTTTGATGAGTAATTGGGATGCGGGGTTGAATTGAATGATAATATTAGCACCCGTTGTGTTATCAACATTAACAACTCTAGGATTGTTGCCATTGTTGTTGGTCATTACTGCTGATCTACGTGAGGAAAGAGGAAGGAAAAAAAATTGGATCATTAGGAAAAAAAATTGGATCATTCTCGTTAGCCCTGATACCATATGAACACTTGAAGAAGTGCTGGAAAATTGTGTCGTATTATTGAAAGCAACAACCTGAATAATAGAAATATACAGCAGCTAAGGAGACTCCTAACTAACAACTAATAAGGTATCCTAACAAAATAATAAATCTGAAAAATACAGCTAACAGTCCTAAACAAATTGGGACAGTTCTGAGCTAACAACGTACAAACTGTAATAGTCCAATAAATTACATATACAATTAAAGTCTTCGAGGCTAGTTCCCAAAGCATCAACCCTTGGGATTAGTTAAGTCAAAGTATTATTACATAGACCATATAATTACTAAAACACAAGGTAAAAGGTGTTTTATCGTGCCCATTGTGTTTCATATGAAATAATCACAAATGAACTACACTAATATACATCAAAGTATTACCTTTTAGTTGACCAATCATTATTGAATTAGTGAAAAAAAATGAGAGAATTGTTAGTTTGACATAAATATTTATATCAAAATTGAACAACGAAAACATAAAATAGTAGTACTCTCTCTGTCCCATATTAGTTGACCATCTTACTATAAATACATGTTCCAAATTACTTGTCCACTTACTAAATCAAGACCAAACTAATTAAAATTTTCACATCTTACCCTACAATTAATATTCTTTGGAAGCCTAAACAAATTAATGTGACCATATTTTTCATAAAATGATGTTTATATCCATTAATTTGGATAAAGGGTAAATTAATAAAATTAACCATCTTATTTATAATTTTTTATGGAGCAAAGGGAGTAATTGTTATCAAGGTAAAGTAGTTGTTCTAATGATTCATGGATAAGTTGACTTACAAATAACAAGTGAAACCATATTAGAGATTTGCAAACACAGTCGATCAGCTCAAGTCTTGTAATTTTGTCTTCTTGATCTCTTACGCCTGGGCCTCCCGAGGTTTTGCGTCCTTGTTGCGCTCAGACTATGTGTTGGGCTTGTTGTCGATGCCACATGTCAACAAAGATGAATAATTTTCTGATCTATTTATTAATGACCATGAATGGGACTATGAGCTATGAGCATATCACGCCCCGAATTCCAACGAGGCGTGATTGACACCCGAAGCCGATATGGCCCGAGAGAACCAATCTTTGCTCATGTACTCTCATATGTATGTTCGCGTATGCATATCATTTTATTTCATGCAATTAAATATCAATGTCGGAAGTCATGACAATATGTGCAATATATGAAACTTGGCCGTTAGGGCCATTACGTCTAAATGAATGTACATCTTTTACTTTCATCTCCCCACATATGTCTACAAAGCCTCTAATAGATACATGACCATGTGTATACAATATTTACAAAATGCCAAAACCTAATGAACCCATGTGACTTGGGAAGCCCCGAAGCAACTGGAGCTCACCAACAACCTACGGATATCTCGTCGCCTACTGCGGAGATCTACTGACACCTGTGCCTGCAGCATGTAAGGTAAATCCCCCAAAAGGGGTCAGTATGAAGAAAGTACTGAGTATGTAAGGCCATGTGAAACTCTAATAATACATAAGTACTTCCAAGAAATTAAGTGTAAGAGGATAATCAATATGGATATACCTCCGTCCTGAATATGTGGAACCATGCTCATTACTTCTATTAGTTTCATTACTTGATCAATCAGTCGCATCATTATCACTTTCTTATAACCATCTTCATGTTTATTTACATCTATACACGCAAGGGATATGTTCTCATCTCTTTACAACTATTTTCATTACTGTTCATTCAATTAGTTAGTACCGGGCCTCCACCTTTGGTGGGCTATAAGATATAAGTATAATACCGGACATCCACATTTAGTGGGCTATCATATATAAATATAATACCGGACAATCATATATAAATATAATACCGGACATCCACATTTAGTGGGCTATCATATTTACTATCATATATAAATATAATACCAGACATCCACATTTAGTGGGCTATCATATATAAATATAATACCGGACATCCACCTTTAGTGGGCTATCATATATATAAATATAATACCGTACATCCACATTTAGTAGGCTATCATATATAAATATAATACCGGACATCCACATTTAGTGGGCTATCATATATAAATATAATACCGGACATCCACATTTAGTGGGCTATCATATATAAATATAATACCGGACATCCACATTTAGTGGGCTATCATATATAAACCGGACATCCAGCTGATCAGTGGGCTATAATACATCATATATATATATCGTAATAATACCATAAGATAATATTGGGATTATTCCATCTTTCACTATACCCTTTGATTGTAATCCATTCTCAATGAAACATAACATAAAATAACCATTGGTGCATTACTTCTTCACAATTTTATTTCCTTGACATAGCTATGAGAGTGATACATTAGAGATCATGACACTAAAGCTCACCTCTTATACTCTTCTGAGATTGGTACTTTTACTCGTGAGAGATTGATGCAATGATAGTCACAACTTTCTTTGAAGCTTTGGACCAATAATCAATGAGTGAGAAACATGTGAATAAGTATTATTGGAAACATAGCCTTCACGGAAACATAACACTGTTGGAACCATTGGGACAATGATCAATGAACAAGCTACATGCGTATAACCACTAACTTTTAGAATATTACTAATGAATAGGAGACATGTGTATAACTCTATTGAAACTTTAGATCATGACATGATTGGAATAAGGTTGTCCAAACTAAACAAGTCCTCTTTACCTCATTACTCTTGTTGCGATAGTTCTCTTAGACTTTACCACGTTATGACAGCTTAGTAACCTTAGTCAATGAATAAGAAATAAGTGAATCATAATTCATCTAGGAGTAGGACACTTGTGAATAACAATATATCAACCTTAGTTGGAATACTATGGACCACCTTTGGCATAGAACACTTTTGGAACCTTAGGATAATAATCACTACATACTATATATATGGATATCAACTGTTCACCAACCTAAGATACAATACCTTACAACATTTGGAACTCTTGACATATTAGCCAACGAACGTGAGTCAACCAATGGACATGAGTCAATCAATGAACATAATTCAACCAATGAACATGAGTCATATGATTCACCATTGACCAATGAATAAGGAACATATGAGTAACTTTAGCCAACTTTCGGATACGGAATACCTTAGGGCATTTCGAAATCGAATACGTATTCTAACAATGTGAACATTCATGCTGCAGAAGGATATAGAAGAGTAACCTTAAATACCTTATGTCCTCAATGTGAAAGTGCAATCCTATATGTGATTACGATGAGCCAGCTCCTTCTTTACGTCTTACTCTACATCACAAGTTCATAATAGAATTCTTGTTAACAACTATTCACCTTACAAACACATAAGTGTCACACTGAGTTACGTGGATGCTTTATAGCATCGTTTCGTCCTTCACAACACAACTCACTGCATTAACATGCCAACAATATCATAACATACCACACATTGACCAATACATCACAACCCAATAACATTTCATACTACACTTACCCCTTACGTCCCTTCATTATTATTCCGTCGCCATTACTCGTTCATAACAACATATGAACATTAATCCATACTTAATACAGTCCAAAATGCCTTTATACGACACTTTAAAGTCATTAAAACGACATCCCAAATTGATAATTACATCCATGAAGGGTATAGGGGTTTCGGGGGGCCAAAGGGATGCAAAAACAAGCAATTCGGAGTTCTGGGCTGATCCGCTAAGCCACTTGCGCACGCAGGTGGATGACCTGCGTCCGCAGGTGACCTTTGGCAGTAGCCAGAGGCACTTGCGTTGGCACCTGCGCCCGCAGGTGCTTCGTCTGTGAGGGCGGGTGCCCGTTTTGGTCCGAAATGGTCTTTTTGGGGTCTTTTTATGCAATGAATGGTCCATGATCATAACCAAACTTATTTTAACATATTTTTGATCATCTAACATGCCAACAACCAGCCATGGTCTCACAACACACATAACATCACCAAAACGACACTTTACGGCCAATCCGCCACCAAAACCATAACCAATTTCACAATAGAAATTCCAAATATTATACACCATGACCAAACAAGTCAAGACTATAATCACATATCACATGTCAATATTGAATCCATCAAGTTTATTTCCTTCAAGATCACAAGTCCATGTTCAAGTTTTCAAGACAAAAATCATCCTCCGATTTAGCAAACACAAATTGTTTTACACATAGTGACCTTCTCAGTCTTCACCAACATAACTAACATGATATAAACCATTTTCCATGCATAAAATATATTAAACCATGATAATATACACTTACCAAGTCTTGCTCCAAGGTGATCTTGACCAAAGGAATGAAGGCTTAGGGTTTGGTTGAAGAGAGAAATGTTGTGGAAAATTCTAGACAAAGCATGGGTGTCCAATGGAATAAAAATCTGATTTTCATGCTTATATATAGGCCCTCAAGTCTCTTCTTATCCTTTATCAACATTAATTATCATGTGGAATGGGTCAAATGGAAGAATGGGTCTCTTTTCTCCATTTGGGTCATGCATTTGGGCTTAAATTAAGCCCTTTTGCATATATAAATTTGGCCCAACACTTTTATGTGTAATTCCTCAAAAATATCATGCATGTTTAATTAATTCCATGTATATCACGGGAATCAATTTGGTTCGAAAATCTACGGGGTGTTACAGAGCAACAAAGAGGAATAATTTTCTTGAAAAAAAACTCAGGAAGTATTATGAGCAACAAAACGTTAAACTTATTAGATAATTGGAGTCCAAGTAATAGGGGAAAATTAGTCCCCCAGAACTCCCACCGCCTGCTATTGCAATATTAGTAGCCAAACTTTGTCCTAAGTTGCATGGCTATAAATAGCCTTCCTCCTTTGTCATTGTATTATATACATATACAGATAGAAATCAAGAGCAATAAATTTTTTACTACTTTTCCCTCTCACCACTTGTTATATTTTATTCTTGTTTTAAGTTTGCTTTAGAGCTTTTATTATTTAACACGTTATCAGCACGAGACTCTGTCATCTCGACCAAAAAACTTTTTCAGGTAATAAAGCTAAGAACTTATTTTTCCTAAAATAATGTCGAATCTATCTAAACGTGAATTTGTTGCCCTGGATATATCGGGCAAAGCCTACTTATCTTGGGCGCTTGATGCCGAAATCCATTTGAATGTGATGGGTCTGGCAAACACCATCAAAGATAAGAACCAGGCTTCGAACCAAGACCGTGCCAAAGCTATGATATTTCTCCGTCATCACCTCGATGAGGGCTTAAAAATGGAATATCTCACTATTAGGGATCCACTTATACTGTGGAATAATTTGAAAGATAGAAATGACCACCTGAAGATGGTCGTTCTTCCACAGGCACATTATGAATGGACCCATTTGAGATTATAAGATTTTAAAGATATAACTGCGTATAATTCTGCCATGTTTAGAATTAAATCACAGTTAACTTTATGCAGAGAAAATATCACAGATCATGATATGCTGGAGAAAACATTCTCCACCTTCCCTGCCTCGAGTATGCTCCTGCAGCAGCAATACCGAGAAATGGGATTTAAAAAGTATTCTGAATTAATTTCGCATCTCCTTGTTGCTGAACAACATAGTGATCTTTTGATGAAAAACCATGAAAGTCGACCTCCTGGTACTGCTCCATTTCCTGAAGTAAATGCTGCAAATTTTTACCAATCTAGGCGTAAAAGAGGTCTTGGCCCCAGTCGTGGTCGTGGCCGTGGTCGAGGAAGAAATTTCAATCATGGTAATCGTCTTTCACTGAATAATAACCCTCAGCACCAGCAGTGTAAAAAGAAGGGTGAAAAGCCTGAATCGGTGCAAAGAAAAAATACAGAAACTAGATGCTATTAGTGTGGAGGAAAAGGGTACTGGTCATGTACCTGTCGTACGCCAAGGCACCTGATTAATCTTTATCAGGCATCTCTCAAGAAGGTAGATAATACTGCAGAATCAAACTTTATCTCTGAAGATAATATTGAGCCTATGCAGTTAAACGTTGGAGATTTCTTTGAATTCCCTGAAGGAAATATAGATCACCTTGTCGGTGATGAATCTGTAATAGTCTAAGTATTTTACTTTTCTGTTAGTTGTATTAGTTTATGTTTCAGTTAGTTGTGTTCCTCTAGACTTGTAAATAAATAAAGTTGTGTAATATGTTGTTTGCTAGTAATACTATATGGTCATTTAGATACTTTATGGTCCTAATAGACGCATCTTCAAGATGGTCTCATGTGTGCCTCTTATCGTCTCGCAACCTGGCTTTTGCGAAATTATTGGCACAAATAATATGATTAAGGGCGCAATTCCCAGATTATCCTATTAAGGCTATTCGCCTCGATAATACTGGAGAATTTACATCCCAAGCTTTTGATAATTATTGTGTATCAGTTGGGATAAGAATTGAACATCCTGTCGCTCATGTTCATACTCAAAATGGCCTTGATGAGTCATTTATTAAGCGCCTATAATTGATAGCAAGACCACTACGTATGAAAACAAAATTGCCCACTACTGTTTAGGTTTATGCTATCTTGCATGCAGCATCACTTGTTCGTCTCAGACCGACTCATTATAATAAATACTCTCCGTCACAATTAGTCTTTGGTCATGAACAAAATATTGCTCATCTACTAATTTTTGGTTGTGCTACATACGTGCCAGTAGCACCACCACAGCGCATTAAGATGGGCCTCCAGAGAAGGTTAAGAATATATGTTGGGTTTGAGTCACCCTCCATAATTCGCTATCTTGAGCCATTGACGGGAGATTTATTTATTGCTCGATTTGCAGATTATCGATTTGATGAAACAACTTTCCTGCAATTATGGGGAGAGAAACAGGAACTCAAAAGAGAAATTGCGTGGAAAGTTTCGTCATTATCTCATTTTGATCCACGTACCCCCATATGTGAACATGAGGTCCAGAAGATCATTCACTTATAAAAAATAGCAAATCAAATGCCAGATGCATTTACTGATTTGAAAAGGATAACTAAGTCACATATCCCTGAAGTGAATGTGCCTGTCCGAATTGATGTCCCAACAGGACCATCCATTAGTGTCATAGCTTCTGAATCCTAAGCACACCTGAAGCGTGGTAGACCATTGGGTTCGAAGGATAAAAATCCTAGAAAAAGAAGCACAAACTATAGAAGAGTCTCATGAAGAGACCCAAGATCTGATTAATACTGATATTCCTAAAGAAATCAGTGAACCCGAGATTCAAGTGAATGAAGAACTTTTAATGAGTTCTACCGGTGATGAAATAAATTTAGATCGATCGAAAGTTATGGTGGATAATGTTTTTGCATATAATGTCGCACTTAACATTATGCAAGACAGTAAGGATCTTGAACCTCTATCTCTCGAAGAATGTCGACGAAGAAATGATTGGCCAAAATGGCGAGAAGCAATTCAATCAAAATTGAATTCACTTGCTAAACGTGAGGTTTTTGGACCTGTAGTCCAAACCCCTGATGGTGTAAAGCCAGTTGGTCGTAAATGGGTCTTTGTGCATAAAAGAAATGAGAGAAATAAAATTATAAGATTTAAGGCACGCCTTGTTGCACAAGGATTCTCTCAAAGACCAGGAGTCGACTATGAAGAGACATATTCACCTGTTATGGATGCAATAACATTTTGATATATCATAGGTTTAGCTGTACATGAAAACCTTGAAATAAATCTAATGGATGTGGTTACAACTTATCTTTATGGTTCACTTGATAATGAAATTTATATGAGGATCCCAGAAGGATTAAAAATGCCTGAAGCATATAGTTCAAAGTCTCGGGACATGTGTTCAATCAGATTACAAAGATCGTTATACAGTCTAAAACAATCAGGGCGTATGTGGTATAATCGCCTTAGTGAGTACTTGATAAATGAAGGTTATATAAATAATGTTATTTGTCCTTGTATTTTTATTTAAAAAACAGCATCAGAGTTCGTTATACTCGCTGTTTATGTTGATGACATAAATCTCATTGGAACTCCAGAAGAGGTCCAAAAGACAATTGAATATCTAAAGAAAGAATTTGAGATGAAAGATCTTGGAAAGACAAAACTTTGTCTTGGTCTGCAAATTGAGCATTTAGCAAACGGGGTCTTCATCCATCAATCTGCCTATACTGAGAAGGTTTTGAAATGATTTTACATGGACAAAGCACATCCATTAAGTACTCCAATGGTTGTTCGATCACTTGAAGTGAGTAAAGACCCGTTCCGACCTCCAGAAGAGAATGAAGAGATTCTTGGTCCTGAAGTACCATATCTCAGTGCTATTGGTGCACTTATGTATCTTGCTAACGCTACAAGGCCTGATATAGCATTTTTTGTTAATTTGCTAGCAAGGTATAGTTCTTCCCCTACACGTAGACATTGGAACGGAATCAAGCATATATTGCGATATCTAAAAGGCACTATTGATATGGGTCTGTTTTATACTAACAAAGATAGTGCAGATCTTGTTGGTCATGCAGATGCAGGTTATTTATCTGACCCACATAAAGCTCGATCTCAAATAGGCTATGTGTTTACATACGGAGGTACTGATATATCATGGCGATCTACAAAGCAGTCTATTGTTGCTACTTCTTCAAATCATGCTGAGATAATAGCTATTCATGAAGCAAGTAGAGAATGTATATGGTTGAGATCAGTGATACATTACATCAAAGAGAGATGTGGCCTGAAGTGTGATATCAGGATACCCACAATTCTATTTGAAGACAATGCTGCTTGTATAGCTCAATTAAAAGGAGGTTTTATAAAAGGAGGCAGAACGAAGCATATCTCACCAAGCTTATTCTTCACACATGATCTCCAGATGAATGGTGATATTGATGTACAACAAATCCGCTCAAGTGACAATCCTGCAGATCTGTTCACTAAATCTTTACCAACTTCAACACTTGAGAAGATGGTACACAAGATTGGAATGCTAAGACTTCACCGTCTAAATCGTAGTCTTCATCAGGGGGAGTAAGAATACACGTAGTACTCTTTTTTCCTTAACCAAAGTTTTATCCACTGGGTTTTCCTGGTAAGATTTTTAATGAGGCAACAAATTATGCGTATTACATGGACATCCAAGGGGGAGTATTAGATAATTGGAGTCCAAGTAATAGGGGAAACTTTGTCCCCAAGAACTCCCACCACCTGCTATTGCAACATTAGTAGCCAAACTTTGTCCTAAGTTGCATGGCTATAAATAGCCTTCCCCCTTTGTCATTGTAATATATACATATGCAATAGAAATAAAACTTTTACTATTTTTCCCTCTCACCACTTGTTATATTTTATTCTTGTTTTAAGTTTGCTTTAGAGCTTTTATTATTTAACAAAACTCACCTTAATTATGAGCTCTTTGCAAATACTTTGAGTCTGAAATTATGTGCTCTGCATTATTAAACTCCATAGACTTTGACCCCCCAAGTCTTCCCTCTGGGTCTGAACAAATAATGTTAAGAGTTATTAGACCAAGAATAGTCGTAGGGTCTATTCCCATAAATCAAACAAGGATCAAAAAAAAAAAGGAGTGGTCATAATTCTTCCATTTATCTTCCTGGTAAATGATATCTTTATAACAAAATATTTCTCTTTCTAATCACACTAGTGGTGTGGAGCCAGTGCCCAGAATGGCCCAATCATTATATAGAAAATTGAATATTTTTGGTTCTTAAGGTCGAATGCCCTTATTTATTCATTTCCTGCTACTATATTGTTTTATCTTAAGTGCATATGTTTCAGAGTCCAAATAGTCTATAAATGGTTCATTCTGTATGAATTTTTCAACTTCTGAAAGAGCTAGGTAGATGAACCTCTAAAACTAAATTCAAAAGCAGATCAGCGAACCAACTGTGCTTCTGATCTTGCCAACAATTAATAAGCAAATTAAGCAGCCTATCGACAGAGACAACCAGATGGTTCGAAATCACTGAAATTCACGATCTTCAGATAAAGAAATAGTAGACAATTATAGTTCATATTTACAAATTTAACTAGCAAATCCCGATTTGGGCATCTGAACACATAATAAAGAGATCCTTTAACAGTAGCAACTTTACAAACTCTAGAAAATAAGTTAGACAAGTAAAAGACATATTTGCCTTGCCATGAAAATGACCAAAACCTAAATAAACTCTGATATCCCACATGTTCTTTTTGCATCAAACAGGAAATTCTACTGAATTTACTTTCTTCTCAGAACTAAAAATGGTTGTGACCGCCTTCTCCCTTTGGCCTACGAAAGAGCCTTCCATATCACAACTTGATCCCAAACTTGATAAGACAAGCTATATATCAGAAGCATTGAAGTTCAAGGTGATGGAAGCATCAGGCATATCAATTTTCCTGTAGGGAGGGTGGTCAAATTCAGCTTTTTATATATGTTTGTGCAAAAGTGTGTTTAGTAGACAACATTTCTCACAGAAAATTATAACTCTGTACTTGACTAAGAAAGAACTCCATCCACTCGGTCTGTACTTGTCTAAGCAATTGTGAAATTCAACACGTCCTGTTGAATTGAGATCAATATGGATCAATTAATAGAAAACTGGCATAACAATGTAATAATATATTTTTTTTAAAAAAGACAAGAAAAAATCGAATAACAATACCATATTTTTGTGAATGGGACTTGAATCACAGCTGCATTAGATTTACCCACCGACTCTGTATTGAACGTATTGTTTCCAAATTAGATGCACGTAGATACTCAAAAACAACACATAGGAGTTTTTTTCTGCTTACTTTGATAGTGACGTCAATACGGTCGCATCCTTCAATTTCTGAGACTTCTTTCTTAATTTTCACAGCTGAAGCCTCCAGAGAATTGTTCTCACACCTGATCAACTTAATCTGTTTCAGTGTTGGAATATCGGCAAAGCTAAGGGGGATCTCATCGAGCCAGGGACACCGTCTTATAACAAGTGTTTCGAGCTGGGGAAAGGATTCCTCCGAGGCATCCCACCTTGAGATATCTAACAACACCAGTTTCAAGACCTTAAGGTTATGGAGCGTGATATCTCCGAGGAACCACTCTTCTGATTTCAAACAAAAATGACAGCTTAATTGGAGATACATCAGACTTGGTAGTCCCGCAATGAAGGACATTGCGCTTTCTATAGAAGTCCCTCTTAGTACCAACTTCTTTAAATTTGAAGGCAAGTATAACTCAGATACACTTCCAGAGAAATCGGTAAGGCAAAGTGATTGAAGCTGGGTAAGACCCTCCAATTTGAGACAAAAAGGCTCTGCGGTATCAGCTTCATCAATTTCAACTTCTTTACAATAGATGTCAAGTTGTTGAAGATTAGGACACCTCCGTAATAACACATCCACTCTATCAGCTTGATTAATAAAAACTCGCCTTAATATCCTCAAATTTTCCAATTTAGAGGATTCTTCAAAGATCCCCTGCTTATCCTCTTCCAAATCAAATTCAGCTGAACTAATATCAACATGCCTTAATTTTTTCATTTTCCAAAAAATCACTGGTAACAGTACTGTATCATCAAGATTCTTCACAATTAAAGTTTCAAGATGGGGCAGATGTGATTCTGGATGAAAATTGAATCCATATGCGTTAACTGCGAGGTACTTTAGGTGAATTAGTGGTTTCAATGTAGCTGACGACAAATGACCCACTCTGTGAGAACTCATATCCAAGACCTTAAGAAGTCTCAATTTACTAACCTGAGGGAAGAGATTCCAAGTAGAAACTCCTCCTGTATTGGTCGTTATCAGTGACCTCAAGTGTTGGTGGAAACTTGGAAACTTGGAAATCTCATAACTGAAACTGAAGCTCACTCGACTTTCCTTCCAATGGGTAGGTTGAAATTGGCCTTTCACTTCCAGCATAAACTTCTCTTCTCTACATCTCTCCAAGCAAAAGTGAAGCACTACATCATGAACCTGACAGTATTTGACTTTACCGTCATATTCTCTCTTTGAAACCATTACCACGTTACTGCTAATCAGATCCATCAAGTAACCTTCAGCTACCTCTTCCATTAATCTCCCAGATTCACTGTTTTGCACGAATCCTTCTGCAATCCATAAATTTATCAATTGAGACACTCGAATTTTCGCATCCTCCGGAAACATCCCCATGTAGAGAAGACAAGGCTTTAAATAATCGGGTAAGTTATCATAACTTAACTGCATAGCTGAAAGACTATATCCTTCAGACTCACCAAGATAGGAAAGCAGAGAATCTTTAACCTTATGCCACCAAGAGGCTTCCATTTTACTCCTTTTGATAATTCCAGCTACCAAGATAATCACCAGTGGCAGTCCTTTACATTTTTCTGCAATTTCTATACTCACATCTTGTAGTTCAGGCGGGAAACCTTCCTGTTGAAAAACTTTTTTCTGCAACAATTTGCAACTCTCTTCTGTTGTGAGGAATGGAAGAAAATAAGGATCAATATGGTGCATAACATGCTCGCCCACTTTCTCAAGTCGAGTTGTTACTATTATTCTGCTTTTATTTCCAACATCTGGAAAAGAAAACCTTAAGTCATCCCATGCCATACCATCCCACATATCATCCAATACAATGAGATATCTCTTTCCTATTAAAGTTTTTCTCAACATGTCGAGAAGAATGTCATCCTTATCTCCCTCGTCCTTGGAACCAGTAATTTGACTAAAAATCTCTTGTAATAGTTCTCTCAGATTATATGTTTGGGAAATGATGCACCATGCTCGAACATCAAAGCGAGAAACAATGATGTCATCATTATACACCTTCCTAGCAATAGTCGTTTTCCCTTGTCCCACCATGCCTACAATTGGGATGACAGCTAGCTCTCTTGCCCCTCGAGTCAGATAGTCAATTAGTTCTTCTGCTTCATTCTCAAAACCCACCATCTCCTCATCGTTCACAGGATTGCAATGTTGAGTTGGGTGATGCCTAGATGGATCTAAAACAAAGAAGGCCTTAAGAGGAAGGTTCTTAAGTCTCATCTCCGTCACTTGCACACGAATATGCTTGATCTCTTTTATGATGGCAGGAAGTGAGCAAAAAATATGCCAAAGAGCATTAAATTGAACAAGAATAGAGTCGATGGATACTTCAGCTTCATATGCCAAATTGACTGTACGCCTCTGAAGATCTTTAAGAATTTCATCATGTTTATGCTGAACCATTGCGACATCTCTGAAAACAGATGTTAGATATGAAATATCTTCCTCTAAAATACTGATATGGGGCTTCATCGTGAAATCTAAACTTGATACAGATTTCAACATCTCATTCAATTTCCTTAGAAGAGAATCAAGAAAGCTCAATCCACCAACAGTTGGGAACGCATTAGATGGACTGTATTTTAAGAATTTGTACCTCTCCTCAACTTGTGCCCTTAGATTTTCAATTTTCTCCGATATTTGTATCATGCCAAGATCAATCTTGCTAGCATCTTCTTTGATTGTAGATCCCATAAGAAGCATTTGAATTACACATAGAATGTCGCCCACAAGAACTCCAATATTTTCCAAGACTTCATTCAACCTCTTGCCATTGATAACATGATTCGGAACATCACAGAGAAATACCAACAAGAACTCTATTGCCACATCAATGCTTCGAGCAGAGACAAAGTTCTTAAGCTTTTCATTTCTAAGATACACCAGCAGATTACGGAGATTATGTGAAAATCCTTTTGGTAATTTCTTATTCTTGAAAGTTCTTGATTGACTAAACTTTGAAGCCTTTAATTCACCAAGAAAAATCTTCTTCATTTCCAGCTCCACAAACAAAATCAAGTATAATAGATAAGGAGGTTTATTCAAGATATCATCTTCATCCTCATCTTCAATCTCAGCAACGTAAACTAAAACAGCAAGACAAAATTGTCCCACATTGTTAGCCATGAACTGAATTCGAGTCTCCAAACATTCCAGCTTCTCATGGTTGACATAACCATTTATCTCTGTGGCATACAAGTATCTCAAAAATCTCATTTTCTTTTTAACAATTTTCAGTTGCTTTATAATCCAATTTATTTTAAGGTCAGAACTACCCCTTTCCAGCCACATCAGTACATCATTTAGATTCTTTTCGAGGCAATCCATATATTCCGACAGATCAGAATCATTCAACTCATTATTGTAACTTAAACTGGTATTACATTCAAAAAATTCCAATAAATGTGACACTAACCTTTCCATATTAAGGTTAGTCTTGAATTCATCTGAAATTCCATCAAATACCCGGTGAAGCATTTCCACAATCAATTTGGCCTTCTTTGTGATTTTCACTAAGGAATCAGGCCAAAGAACATGACGGTATCTGAGAAAAGTTCTCAAAAATCTTAGCTCCATCTCAAGTGTCTCAATTTCATCAATCTTGGCGCTATTCAGATGGCCTCCACTCTTTATCTTTGTTAGGTGATCTAACATATCGTCAATGTCATCTTGAGCCATATTCTGTAGATAAAGTAGAAAATTAATTCCTAACTCTTGAAATATTAGTTTCATTAAGAGCAACATTTTATTCAGGTCTTCCAATATCTACTGCTAGAAGCTACTATGCTCTTGAAAGACAATGCACCTTCTGTACCATTTTGGTTATGTGGAGCTCTCACAAACTTACCTTGAGGTTTTGACTTATAATACATAACTCTCTTGTGGTTTCTAATATGACATAATTAATCAAGACAAATTCCAGCATGTGGAGTCACAAAGCTCCATCGGACAGCAACTGGTATTGGAAGAAGCTGAATTCGTTATGAGAAGCTGGTATATATGATCAAGATAGGTTCATCCTAACTGCTAGAGGGATCGGTACTACTCAATCACAAGGAGCTATATAGCTTTATCAGGTAGTCAGGTGAGGTTGAACTTATATGGAATCCAGTTTCACCACCAATGCATAAATTTATTTTGTGACTGGCTGTGCACCAGAGACTCTATTCACCAAGCAAAGGTTAATACATATAATATATATCCCTCTGGAAGACCCCACATGTGAATAATAATTTTGTTGAGAAAAACCTCAGATAAGTATTAGTATGAGAATAAATCATGGACCAAAAAAAAATAATTTAAACTCACCTTAATGAATGAACATGAATGGGATCTGTCCATATTTCGAGTCTAAAATTATGAGCTCTCTATTATTGTTGTTATTATGAAGGAGAGAGAGCAGAGCACAAGGGGAAAATGGAGAAAATAATAGCAGGAGAGTACAAGAAGACATGGGAGGGTCCCTTAAAAAACACATGGCAATTGACTCCATAGACTTTTTTTGACCCCAAGTCTTTCTCGTGTGAAGGAAAGAGCACAAGGGAAAAGAAGAGTACAGTAATGCATAGATAGGCTTGCTGACCTGGTCTACTGTACTAGTGTCCTGTGTTACTCATTTTTTTCATTACTCCCCGCGTCTATCTTATCTGCGAAAAGTGAAAATTGTCACAATCTCCCTCTGTTTCAATTTATATGACACACTTTTCTTTTTAGTCAATTCTAAAAAAAATGACACATTTCTATATTTGATAACAATTTAACTTTAAAATACTCACTTTATCCTTAATGAAATGATTTACAACCACACAAATATCTCTAACTCATTTTAGACCACAAGTTTCAAAAGTCTTCATTTATTTCTTAAACTCCGTACCAAATTAAAGTACATCATATAAACTGGGACGGAGGGAGTATTAGTAGTATTTTTTTTTCATTACTCCCCCCGTTTATCTTATAATCTGCGAATAGTGGAAACTGTCACATATTAGTTTTTTTTTTTTTTTTTAAAATGGAATCAAATGAAGGACAACTTATTTTGCCAAGTTGGATGTTTTTGGTAAATCATACTAGAGTGAGTGACTTTGTAACAGAAAAATGATAAGTTGAGGGATTCATTAATACAAAACTAATTGAGTGATTTTACTAAGTAATTCGGCATATTTGGGTGATTTTATGTACTCCTATCTCCTTAACCAAAGATCTCAATTTTGAATTCCAACAAAGATATATTTCCAAGATCACGTACTAGGTGAAATTAAAAAAATAGTTTATTTGAAATGAAATGTAAGAAGGTCGAAAGGAAGAAGGGAGGTGAAATAAATGGGCTAATAATTCTTATCCTCAACAAGAGATGAATGGGTACTGGGAAAATTAATTAAGGGTGACAAAAATATTTCAAAACTAAAAAAGAGTGACACAAATCTTAATTATTGAGTAGAGGTGACAATTTTACGATTAGTGTTAATGATACTAATCTTAAAACCCTCAATTTTTATTATTTACACAAAGACCCCTATTTTCCCCACCATACCCCACCCTCTCCACACCTCTTCTATCGCCGCCGCTGCTGTCACCACCACTCCTCCTCCTACACCACCCCACCAACCCCCTCTACACCCTTTTTGTTTCTGCCACCACCACCACCTCCTCCTCTTCCTCCTCCACCACCACTACCACCATTACCACCTCTTCCTGATCCACCACCATTTCCTCCTCCTACACCACCACTGCCTATTCTTCTTCTTTCTCCTTCACCACTATCACTATTAACACTGCAACAACCATCACCTTCTCCTTTGGCGTCATCACCAGCACCACCACCTCCCCCTTTACCATAAATACCATCTTCTTCGTAGGCTCCTCCTCCACCATATCTTTTTCTAGAAATTAAGCAACTATCGAAATTGTTGCAGTAACAGTCGTAGTTGCTGTAGTAACTACGATAGTTGCAACAGCAACAATCATAGTTGCTACAACAACTACAATAATTGTTGTAACACAACAACTAATAGTAGTTGCTGCAACAATTATCGTAGTTGTTGCAGAAACTAATAGTAGTTGCTGTAGCAATTATCGTAATTGTTGTAGCAACTATGGTAGTTGCTGAAGCGACTATCGTAGTTGCTTAATTTTTTGCATTATCTCTTTAATCATTTAAAAAAATAAAAATTTGCTTTTCAAAGTTCTCAAATTTTTTTAAAAAATAGTCCCTAAAAATTAAAAAAAAAAAAGAAGGACGACGATAAAAAGGGAAAGAAAAAGAAGAAGAGAAGACGGAGGAAGAGGAAAATCTGGGGAGAGAAAAAAAAATAAGAAGAAGAAGAAGATGGGGGAGAAAGAAAGAAAAAGAAGAAAAATTGAAAAGATAAAGATGGGGGGAAATTCTAAAATTTGAAATTTGGAATGGCAGAAAATACTTTTTTATTATAAGTTTTAAAAAATTATACTTTACAACCCAATTAACTTAATCAAAATTTAAGTGAAGCTTTGACCTTAGCTGGTCAAAGTTATCACCATTTTTAATTTAAAGACTTTTTTGTCACCCTCCACTCAATTTTCTCATGTTGCTTTAGGTGGTAGTTGTAAAGTTAACGCTGTATTTTCCTTTAAAAAGATTGAAACAAAATCATCTTTAAATTAATTTAAGGAAAAAGGCATAAATACTCCCTGAACTAAGGTCGAATTTTCAATAATATACCTTATCTTTGTCGGGGAGGGGGGGGGGTTCCTATTACTCCTTAAACTATTTTAAAGTAGATTAAATTCCTCCTTAGGTGCTGAGGTGGCACGGAGAGTGTGCTCACTCTCTAGAAGGCAAGTCAGAGCTGAAACAAAAAAATTAAATCTGTTTTTTCTAACTTAAGGGATTAATAAATAGAAAAAGGAGTCAAGTACAAATATTTACCAGACCAAAAGTGTTTGCTAAACAAAAAGCACATCAAGGCCCAACAACGAAGCAACAAAACTAAAAAAGTACACCAAACAAACCGACATACAAAATGGAAATAGAATCCTCGATTAGGAAAGTGAACAGTCCTCCTTGACGCTTTGGTGATCGGACTTTCTAGGCTATCTGTTGAAGCTAGCTTCATGCCACCAAGCTCAGGTGCGTAACGCAGGTGTCACTTTCCTTAGCCACAAATTCAATATGAAAAAGGCTCAAAGAGCTTGGAGTGATTTCATCTAAGACACTTACTAGTCTCACAGATGCCATCAAATTAGATCCAAAGAAGACTTCTTTGACTCTTTGTTAATTTTCCAACCAAATCTAATTTATAAGGTAATGAAAAATCTGAAAAATTCACTGAGACTTTTTTACTCTTTGAGATTTGATTCATTGGCAACCGTTCTTTTCAACAGATTGAGCCTTGAAGAGGCTGATACCATTGTTCGAAGAAGAAACAATAGTCTACTCCTCATCTTTCAACGAATATAATGGCACTCATTAGCTGTTAAGACTAAAAATTTGCTCTTATTTTGTACTTATGAACTCTATGTGCACCATTAGAAATTGATGTTCATCCATGGTCAATTGGACCAGTCTGGGTGTTGCAACAACAATAGCATATGGCTTCATCCACCACCCTAATTCTGATCAGTTCTACCCCAGTTGGATACTAACTTTAAACTTTCTAGAGTTTGAAATCATCCACCTTGGTTTATCCCATTCTTCAGTATTATTTAAGCAAAATAGTTCATTATGAATATGATCAATGATCTATTGAGGAAACATCAGTTGTAATCTGTCATCTTTCCAGGTATCCTCCTCCATAAGTTTACTAACTTCCTCCACAGAAGAATTCAAACCATTGGTTGGAGGGAAGAAATAATGTAAAGCTCCCAATTTTATCTAGTTATCATACCAAACACTTGAGTAGCCATATTTAGGCTCCCACCAGATTATTTGATCAAAACTGTCTCTAGCTTTAAGCATGTATTTCCACAGTTGAGAGCCTTCCTTCCACTCTACAACTTAAGGTCTAAACCTTTTGCAATATTCCACATAAAATTAATACATATGAACTTTTTGGTTCTGAATATCCACTTTAGTTTGGAAAATAGGGCTTTAGAAACATCAAATAGTGATCTAAACTAAGTCCACCCTCTTCTTTGGGGAAACACATGTTGGTCCAAGAGACCCAATGCTTGTGTCTTTCTCTTTTATTGGTACTCCAAAAAAAAACTAACAAATAACTTATGAATTTGATGAATCACACATTTAAGAGGATTAATAGCTGAAAGTAAATAAATCAGGAGACTTTGCAAATTATTGCTAATCAGAACAGCCTTACTACTAAAGGATCGAAGTCTTCCTTTCCAGGCCTGTAATTTGTTCTTCATTTTTTATGAGCTATGAGAAATGATATTTCCTCTTTCTTGCATGACCAATAGGACACCCCAAATAAATGGAAGGAAAACTTCCTCTTGTGAACCCAGTGGCCTCCTGAATCTATTGGATGATTTGTCTAGCATTCCTGAGATACACATAAAATAAGTTTTTCTCTTTATTGACTTTTTGACCAGATTGTCTTTCATATTCCCCCAAAGTAGTCATAATCATTTTTAAAGACCCCTTATCAGAAGAAGAAAATATGATAGTATCATCAACATAGGCTAAATGATTAAGATCAAAACTCCATTTAGGGATTTGAAACCATCATTAGTAAATAAAACATTCAGGGCTCTAGATTGTACCTCAGCAGAAATAATGAACAAAGTTGGCGAAAAGGGGCTCCCCTATTTCACACCCCTGGTACAGTGAAAAATCTTGTAACTTTTCCATTTATCAACATCGAGTACCAATTATTGGATATCAACCTCCAAATTTTACCAACAAAACTATTAATAAAGCCAAACTTTTGAAGAACTTTAATTAGGAAATGTTAAGATACTCTATCATAAGCTTTTTCCATGTCAAGTTTAATGACTACATTGGCCGGCTTGCCTCTTTTACTAATATCAGTTATGATCTCTCGGGCTAGTAACAATTCTCAGTAATACTCCTCCCCTTCACAAAATCAGATTGACTTTGAGAAATGATTAATGGTAAGAAAGCTTCCAGTCTATCATGAACAATTCTAGAAATCACCTTGTTCAAAAAATTACTCAAACTAATAGGTCTCATGTATGAGAAGGATTCTATTATTTCCTTCTTAGATAGTAAAACCAAGTTAGTATGAGTAATGGATTTTGACAGAGTGTAGACTAAGAAAAAGGCATTCAAAACCCCAACGACATCAGCAACAACATTGTCCCAACACTTCTAAAAAAAATGCCCTGTGAACCCATCCAAACCACTTGCACTATCCCCATTCAATTCAAAAACAACTTTATTAACTTCATTACTAGATGGAAAATCATTTAGTATTTTGTTATCATCCTTAATAATAATATCAAGTAAGTATTGAGGTAGGTTCATGTCTGGTATATCAGCATTTCTACTAAATTGGCTCTGAAAAAAGGAAACACCTTTCTTAGCCACTTCATTAGTCCCTTCAATCCATTCACTATCTGTATCTTGGACTCTATGAATGGTCAATCTTTTCCTCCTCCCATTTATAATATTGTGGAAGAATTTTGTATTTTTATCACCTTCAGTAAACCAATCAATCCCTATTTTTTGTCTCCAATATTTCTTTTCATAATGTAGATATTGCTTCATTTCTACCTGAGCCTTTTGAAGAACTGCCCTGTTCTGACAAGTAGGGAGTTCTTCAAATATGGTCTCCTTTAGTCTAGCAATCTCCTCCATAATAATCAGTTACTTGAAAATGTCACCAAAGCAAGATCTACTCCAATAAGATAGAGCACCCTTAGTCCTTTTCATCTTCTGCTTGAATTGAATAAAAACATCAGACTCTGAATTAGATACCCAATTATCTCTAACCACCTCCATGAAATTCTCTTTTTCTGTCTAGAATTTGAGAAATTTGAAAGGTTTGGCAACTAGAGGTGCATCTACCCCAAAGTTAATAACATAGGAGCATGATCCGATCCAGTTCTCGCCAAGTGTTCCTTTTTTGATATACCAAAGCTATCATTAAATTCTTGATTGCCCACCATTCTGTCTAATTTTTTGAAAATACATTGGTCATATGCTCTATTATTCCACTATGTGAAAGGGCTACCTTTAAAATCAACATCAAATAACTCACAAGAGTTGAGACAAAATACAAAATCCTTATATTCCGAGGGATAAACAGGAAGCCCACCTATTTTCTCCTTCTCGTTTAAAATCACATTGAAATCACCCGTACTAATCAAGGTTGCCTCATGTTATGAGCAATACTATAGATGTTATCCCATAACCCTAATCTTTCTAAGGCATCACATTTAGTATACACCAATGTGACAATCAGTGATTTGCCAGAGTCAAGGAAATATAACTTCAATGAAATCTGCCGGTCTAAATCAAAAAACACCTTTACATGAATCCTATCTTGAATAAAGACCCAAAGTTTGTCATTTTGATTATAAGTAGTATAATGCATACCCAATCTTCTTTTGTACTTTTGAATATGTCTTACTTCTTGAAAAGGCTCTAGTAATGCAATAAAAATGAATTTATGGTGTCTATGCAACATCTAAACTCTATAAAAGGCCTGCTGGGTTTTAATAGACCTAATATTCTAAACCAATTCTTTCAACATCATCTAAAATAGATTTTGCACTCCTTTTTGGTACAGTTCTAGTAGGAAGAAGGTAGTCACTCCCTCTGCCTCTACCTTTTTTACTTTTGCTTTGAGATTTTTGGGACAAATCTGCATCTTTCAACATCTGATCCAATACTTGATTGTTTTTCCTTTCCTCCTTATCCTCTATTTGGACATCTTTGATTTTTACCTTTTCTTCTATATTTTCATCAAGAATATCATCTAGAATTTGATGAGTTACAATGTCATGCATGACCTTATTTGGGGAAGTCATGCTATATGACATAAGTGGCTGACATTCTACACTATCTACAATGGCAAGTGGCTGCTTCTGCTACTCCACAAGCTGCTGGTTCTCCAAGGTATTATCAATTTTTACTACATCAAGTATGGCCCTTCTGTCCACATCACTTATGTTCAATTGAACATCTCTATTGTGATTTTCTTCAATACCAACCTCATCTCTATTGTGAGTTTTTTCAACAACCTCACTGTTTATGTTTTCTACAGGTGATTTGCTGGAAGAATAAGTTTGTTCAACCTCTTGCACTTACTTCTCTGGGCTACTGCTAATTGTATTAGATACGGGGAAAGTTTATTCCATCCACTCTCTAGTATCTGCATCTTTATGTTGTTGTTGGTTCACCAGTTTGTCTCATATTATTCATTATTGTGAACCTTATTCCCCAAATCTGCACTATTGTTGCTTTCCGTCATCCTTTCCTAGCTGCCTTTTTTTTTTTGCATTATTTCCTTCTCCCCTTTTTTTTTGGTCAAACAGAAAATTTTTCATTCAATCAAAAGTATCAACAATACTAACCTGCCAGCCTATTTGGACACTCAAATCTTGTAACTTTTGATTTGGAAAAAAAAAGAGCTAGTAGAATCTCTTGCAACCCAAGGGGACTTAAGTAAGACCTATTAGAGGTCCCAACCAGTATAAAATAACATACAGAAATAATCTTAAAACTAGCTAGCTTGGATACATATTCAATTGTTGTAGCCTTGGCCCCCCATTTAAGATGTTGTTATCCTGTAATGTGAAGCTCTAATATAATGTAATGAAGTCTTTGAGTAGTGTCTTTAGCTTGATTCCTAAATCTTCTAGCATTTCTTTCAGAACAAATCTGATAGACTGCAGCAACATAACAAAAGCCAAATAATCCGGCCTGAGGTCTATTGTTGCTGATTCTCTTAGTAGGCCATGCTACTTCTTGATCCCAACCTCCAATAGCTCTGTTGTAGCCCAACCATTTCAAGATTCCTAACTAGATGCTTGTAGAATAAGGGCAGTCAAAAAAAAGATGAGCATGTGTCTCCATTACTTGCCCTCTGCATAACAGACAATAAGTAGAAACTATTTTGCCCCATTTCAGAACTTTGTCAACAGTAGTTAGTGTGTTAAGAAGGGCCAATCACAAGATTAACTTTTTCCTAGGGAGTTGATCTTGTACCATAACTAACTTACTCCATTCAACTTTAGTATGTTGAGGTAACATTCCTAGATAACTTCTTTTTATGCTAAAGCCTTTAGGACCACTGAGCATTTGTAGTTTTGCCTGCACAATGCCTGCACCTTCAATCCATTTCCTTGCATCAAGTATCTTCTTGACTAAAAAGCTTGCTTGTATTGGAATTTGCATAGTATCAATACTGTTAGTCCTTATATAATAAGAGTGAATCCAAAGCACCCAATGCCTATCTTGTTTTTGCTCCACTACCCATAAAAGCTTGCAAATTGCTACTCTATTCTATCTAATAAGGTCAATCACATTTAAACTTCCTACTTTCTTGGGCATACATACTGTCTCCCAAGCAATCATATCCTTCTTAGAGCATTCATTACTTCTAGTCCATAAGAATGTCCTGCACACTATAGTCACCAATGTTAAGATTTTCATAGGAAGAAAAAAATCTAAGCCTAGTATGTTTGCATTTCAAACAACACACTCTTCACCAACTGGAGTCTATCACTATAAAATAAAAGCTTTGAAGACCAGCACTTGACTCTTATAATTATTTTTTCCTCAACAGGCATAGATTGCTGGACTGATAACTTTCTAGTTGAGAGTGGTACTCCCAGGTACTTAAATGGTAAAGTACCCAAGGTTAATCCCAATTCAGCCAATATTTTATTTCTAACATCAGCCTCCACCCCTGCAATATATAGTGAACGCTTCTCCACATTAGCATAGAGACCTGACACTACAGAAAACTACTAAAAAGTGCTGAATAGCAAGTTAATTGATATCTCTTCAGCCCTGCAACTCATTAACAAATCATTAGCAAAACATATGTGGATAGTGCCCAACTTTTCATACCTTGGATGATAGTTGAATTGTGGATTATGCTTCAACTGTTGCAGATTTCTATGTAGATATTCCATGGCTAAGACAAACAAGTAAGGGGATATTGGATCACCCTGCCTGAGTCCTTTCTTAGCATGGAACTATGAATCAATCCACCATTGATCAGTAGGTTATATTATACTGTAGTGACACGTTCCATGATGAGATCCACCATCTTAGTAGGCAACCCAAACTCTAACAATACCATGCTAAGAAATGGACATTCTATGGAGTCATAACCTTTTCTAATATCAACTTTTATAGTGCACTTGGCCGAGACACCCTTCTGTGAGTACCCTTTAACTAGTTCATATGCAATCACCACATTATCAAGGATACTTCTACCCCTATAAAAGTTGACTGAGCAGGGCTTACTAATGTATCAACTACTATTTTGAGCCTATCAGTCAGTATTTTGGCAATCAACTTGTAAATAGTAGTACAACATGCAATTGGCCTATACTCTTTAACATAAGAAGGGGTAGATACTTTTGGGACAAGGGTAACGGTAGTAATGTTAACACTTTTCAGTAATTTACCATTCTCAAAGAACTGTATCACCCCTACAACCACCTCTTCTCTTATAATGGGCCAAAAATCTTTAAAAAATTCTATATTAAAACTATCAATACCTGGGCTTTTATCCATGGGGAGGTCCTTCAAAGCCGTTTCTAAATCCATTCTAGTCACTGGCAGTAATAGGTCTTATTGTTGGAGCACTGTGAGACAAGGACCATCTCTTGCTATACCAATATCCAGACAAGGAAAAGTTGCTACTATAGTACCTCGTAGAGTCTGAAAGAACTGCAAAAATTCTTGTTGAACTTGCACAGGTTCTGTTAACTTTACACCTTGCTCAGTGTCTGGAGGATATTCTATTCCTTGCTTGCCTTGCCTTCATATGAGCAAAGAAGTACTCAGAATTTCTATCACCATGCTTGATCCAGGTAGCTCTAGATTTCTGCTTCAGTACTTTCTCATTCACTTCTTCTCATTTCTCCAAGTCCTGAATTATAACCCTCTCCTGAGTTATAAGCACTGGATTAAATAGGTCAGTTGTCATGTCCTCTTGAATGTCATGTAGGTGGTCTCTTAACTGGTTCAGCCTCAATTCAATGGTGGAGAATTCTTTATTCAAATGCCTTGCCTTTTGAGCTAAGAGCTGCAGTTTCTTCCATGGTCTATACATTACATGTCCTTGTATTTGCATTCTCCATACATCCTCCACCATCTCTTTAAAATTCTCTTACTGTAGCTCACAGCACATTTAAGATTCTAAAAGGATTTCTTAAGTTTGAAGGATGGGCATTGGTAGTTACTAGCACAAGTGAATGATCAGTGCATTTAGGTGCTACGTATTCTGCTTCAATATAATGGTACTGCTAAAACCAGTCTCTATTACCAAAAACCCAGTTAATATGTGAATATATTCTTACATCTTTATCTCTTTTGTTACACTAAGTCATGTGTCTCCCCCTACTCAGAACTTGGCCCACCTCAATCTCATCTTTGCATTCCTGGAAATCTGCTATTTCTTGGGGGGTGAAAGTATCTTTATTTAATCTATTAGTATGTGATAACACCACATTAAAGTCCCCTAGAATTATCTAAAGATCATTGCATTTCCTAGCCAGAGACTTCAGATGACTCCACAAACTCAGTCTTTCTGTAACAGTATTAAATCCATAAACAAATGTCATATTGCTCTTAAAATCAGTAGATGTATCTTCCACTCTATAGTGAACTAACTGTGTTGCAGTATCTAACACTGTGACCTTAATATTACTTCCCCTTCACAAGAGCCATACTCTGCCATTTCCAGTAGTGGGATAATTTGTAAATATAGTCCAGTCCTTACCAAAACATTTCTTTATTCTCTACGCATTGTGAGTTTGTATTTTAGTTTCTAAACATCCCATAATATCCATCTTATTCTTTAGCAAGAAGGTTTTCCATTCCTTCTGCTTAAAGGGCTTATTAAGCCCTCGAATGTTCCAAGCACTGATTATCATTTACAAGCACCTAAATCAGGTACTTTAGCCCTGTTTAGTGCTTCTCCTACCTCCCCTGGTGCAGCTTCAGTACTAAGGTTGATCCCCCTGGTATATCTTTCCCAGTAGGACTCTGTATAATAGTCTCAGGATTCTTACTAGTAGTAGTATGAACTCCCCTATTATCCTGCACAGTAAGATCAAGCCTATCTGATTTAGCATCACGAGGCAGCCACATAGGTTTGAACCTTCTTCTTCTAGGAGCTTGATTTCTCTATAGCTCTGGTACTTACCCTGGTTTATTCTTGTCTTTTTTACACTCTCCCCATTCATGGTCTAGCCGCTTACAGTCAGGCCATATAACAGGTCGCCATTCATACTCTACTACTTGAGTCAAAACTGACCCTTCTTCTTCAATATATATCTCTGTTGGTAGGACCTGTGTTACATGCACTTCTATAAGGAGTCTAGCAAAGGAGATACGTTCTACCTCAGTTGTCAAATGATCAGTACAAATTGGCTTCCCAATTGTGTTAGTAATTCTACTTAAATTCTCCTCTTACCAATAATAGATCGGAAGCCCTAGGAATGTAACCCATAGAGGAACAATTCACAACATTTCACCTTCTCCCCTTTGTCTTGAATCATCTGCATTTGATATGTATGTCGTATCACTGCTGCTGCTTGATTATTGCTTGAACTTTTCTCATCCCCATCCTTTTCTCCCTCCTCCTTAATGATGGAATTCAAAACTGTAAATTGATTAACCTACAATTGGTCCCATGTTATCAATTTTCGTTTGTGAATTATGATTATTGACCTTGTTCTTCCCTTTCTTATTTGTTATCGCATTCCAGTCCTCAGGATTACCTACAATCTTCCCACTTGTTAGCCTTCCATCCAGTAGGTTGAGTTTGATGTGCATTGCATTCTTTCTCTTGATTTGCTCTTTTGACTGAACCCCTTTTATTTTTCACATCCCCATCCTCCTTGCTAATATCATTAGATCCTTTGTGTATTAGTGGTTCCTTCTTGATGTCTTCCTGCCTCTTTGATAATTTAGGATGAATTACCTGACATATATATATATATATATATATATATATATATATATATATATATTGTGGCCTTGTAACTTACATTCTCTGCAATATTTGGACAAGTAATCATATTGAATGTCAACCTTCACAGTCCTTATAGCTTTGGTCTCCTCTTTTTCAATATTCATTCTCACATGATGTGGTAGATTGGCCATCAAATCAACTAGAACCTTGACTTTAGCATAGCTAGGTCTATTTTTGTTAATTATAGCCATATCTAAGTGTATAGGGGTCCCCACTGCAGATTCCAGAGAAAATAGAGCCTCCTTCACAAAATAGGTTGGAAGTAAGTTGGGGAAAGGGATCCACTCCATTGCATTGTAGTTTCCTTCTCCACAGTGAACTTAGAGTCATAGATTAGTGGTTTCATTCGATAAGATGCACCACCTTTTGATTTAATGTAAAATGAAGACTTCAACATCAAATTTATGTAATCTTCTTTCAAAGAAAGCCTAATTAAAACATGTCTATTTCTAAAATAAACAACCTGACAATCTCATTTAATGTTATATTGCACAGGGATCATGGTACACAACTCATCCAAGTCAGGCCATCCATATGAAAACTTTCCAACAATAGCATGTTGCAAATTTTCAATAATGTTCATATTAGCAACTTCAGATTCAGACCACTTTATGTATGGTTCTACATGTATCTTAGAAATAGGTTTAACATCAATTGTAGGCAAGTCTTTCTTAGGGCACGCTTACATGTTATTTAAAGTGGTAGGTTTTTAGAAGTTTCAAGTAGTCCAGATTCGTAATAGCAGAGGAATTGTAGTGGTGGCAGTGGGTATTTTGAGGGGTGCGACTAAGGGAAACCGGTCAATCATTGCCGTTGATTATTGACCAGTGGCCATATTGTCCATTACTGGTGGAGTTAGATGTAAAATTATCTAGGGTTAGGGTGGTGCATTAGATGAGAGAGGAGCTATCATTTGATGTTTAAGTTAAATCTGATTAACATGACTAGGTGGCAGTTTTTAATTGAATAATACTTAAGTACACACAATTAATTAATATTACAACTTAAATTGATATTATTTTTTCCTTCTTTTTTCTTTTGTGAAATATAGTCAATTTTCTTTTCTTTGTAAAAATTAATATTTAAATTTTATGATTACTATGGCTAGGTGGCATTTTTTAATTGGAAATAATTAAGCACACACAATTAATTAATATTACAACTTAAATTGATATTATTTTTCTTCTTCTTTTTTGTTACCGAATCGATAGTCACTAAAATCTCACCATTAGCTCCCTCTCATCTACTTAATATTTTAACTATTACTTCAATCCATTGCCAGATACCACAACCACCACGCCAGAGAACCCCGATTGCCACCATTTTTGGACACAAAAACAAAAAAGAAAACCAAAAAAATTCATCAGCAGAATTCCATCATCTCCCACTCTCCAGCATTTAGGAGATGACTGGTGCACATCAATGGGAAAAATTAAAAAGAAAGAGATAAGAAAAGAAAATAAAGTTGGTTATAGGATCGTTACGGAGGAAGGTCCTGTGCTTGAGAGATATTCTATGGAAAAAGAATTGAATAGACTGAGAGGAAGGCAGATCTAATGTAAAAGGAAAGATGGCTTCTAGGTTTAGTTCGACGAGGCAGTGATAAGGATGAAAAACAGGGATGAAAATGATAGAGATAAGGAATAAGAAACCCCAAACTATATTCGAAGTTGCTAAGACACATATAAAATTTACAGAGATCCTATTACCCCCCAAATTCAGCACAAAATAAGCAAAAAAATATAGAAAAAATGAATTTAGGGGTAAGCAAAAAAATATAGAAAAAATGAATTTAGGGGTAATAGTATCCCCATAAAGTTTAGATGTGCCATAACAACTTCGAATATAGTTTAGAGGGGGGAGGGGTGCTTGTGGCTTATCTCAAAATGAAATGGAATAGCTAGATGAGGAAAAAAATAAATTAAAAAAGACGAAAAGAATAAGAAACAAAAAAATCATAAAATATAAAATTTACAGGTGGTTGCGCTTGTATGTCACCACTCAACAAAGATTTGGTTGTGACATTTAAAAGGGATGTTTATTTCACTTTAAAATAGTTCATGGGATAATAGGACCCCCACAAAGATAAGGTATGTCAAGGGGGTATTTATACTTTTTTCGTTGCTTTAACTTGAATACTAACAAAACCAAGTGACTTTTTTTTGTTAAAAAAAGGAGGTGAAGTGTGCTTAACGTCCGAGCAACTCCTTTTATCGATTTAGCCACACTATCTCAAGTACACTTCTTCATGTATCCGATATCAAAAATCCAACGGCTCGATAAATTTGGATTTTCATTTTAGAAAGCCCGCCAACGGAAGACAAATTTATTCATTCTTAGAGTTGTATGTAGTAAGTTCCCTTTAAACATTTGATTTAACTATATAAGTAAAGTTTTAGAAAAATAAAAGCAAGCATATCATGATTCATGAAGAATCAAGCCTAGAAGAGATAGTTGATATTTTTAAGCTTTTTGTTCTTTAATTAAGTACTCCGTGTGTCTCAATTTATATGATTCATTTTTCATTTTAGTCGGTCCCAAGAAGAATGACACATTTCTATATTTAGTAATAATTTATCTTTCAAATGCCTATTTCACCCTTATTGAAATGATTTATAGCCACACAAACATCTATAACACATAAATAGGGACGGAGGGAGTATCTTCATTATGAAATACTAAACTTCAAAATTACTTTTTTTTCAGACAGGCAAAAAGGACCCATGAGGCAACTTGTCAAACAATAATAGAGTTCCATGTGATCTATAGAACTTCGTTACGCTCTTTCACATTATAGGATTTGATTGATAGAACAAGTATGATAAATAAATAAAAAATATAGACATAAAAATTTAAAAGAGAAAAAGAAGATATATTGTGAAGGAGAGAGCATATATAGGGGAAAAGAAGAAAATGACAGTAAAAGAGTACAAGAAGAAGGGGGTCCCCTGAAAATATAGTCATCACATGCCTTGTAACGATCCGCTCCATCATTACTAAAATCACCGCGTTCGAAGGGTATAGGATATGGAAATTTCTTTAAAATCTTTAAAAAGGTTTGTAAGACTTAGTTTAAATAAATTTGAAGTAGAAAAAATTTCGGGAGCAAGTTGATATCATCCCGCTATAGAGGCGCCGTGGTAGCGTCCTATCGGCCGTTATAGTGGAGTGCCGTAAAACAGACTCCTCAAATTTTTAAATCCTTCTAACTTTCAGTTGCTAAACAGAATGGGGCTTTATTCTAAAAAACCCCTAGGGATGTCTCAAGGCTCTGGAATGATAGAGAAGAAGGAGTACGCTCAAAAGGGGTAAAGCTCGATGATTCTTGCGGTATTCACCTCGGAATTCACTAGAACAGAGCAAGGACTTTAAGTTCATGCCTCTGTAGCAGCTTCTTGGAGTCCAGGTAGGCTAGCTTTAATTTGAGTAGTAGACCTCGGATAGAAAACGTATGCATAATGTATGCTTAGGCCTGTGGTTAGGTGATTGGATGGATAAAACAAGTAAAACTAGGGTTATGTGAATAAAGCTAGTACTCTTGATTTGTTGTGGTGAATTGTCATTTATGCTACCCTATTGTTGTTGTACATGCTAATCAAATATTAATGAGAACAAGTTGGTTATGCTTGTGTATTGCTGTTAAATGAGAGAAGTACTAGTAAGGTTGATGTACATGCCTTAATCCTTGCTTAGTTAAGGTGATGGACTGATACGGTGATGAGTTAGTGCTAGGATACAAGTTGAGGAGGTAATCAAGTTCTAGTTAGAGAAGTTGTGTGGATCCCTAGTATTGATAAGTAGAAGACATCCTAAATTAATGTGTGCTTACTTGCTTTTATGTGTAAATTGACCCCAGATATTATGGTTGGTGTGGGAGTATAGGTGACAGTTGGATTGAAGTTAAAAAACACAATTTAGTCTATGGGTACATATTAACTACCTATTTATCTACCTGTTGCAAAGCATACTATTGAATGTTGACTTGTTGGATAATTATATAAGTTGTGTGATCACTTGAAATGAGAATATGTAAAAAGGGCTTGTTTAAAGTGCAAGTGTGGTTGAATTATCTCATTATATGATGGTACATGTTATGACATTGTTTAATACTATGAGGTGAACTTGTAAAGGTTGATTTTCATAGAATTAGTGGATTTTGGAGAGTATAAGAGTGGGGACGTTGGAATAAGGGTGGTATAACACTGATTTGGGATAAGGGTGCAGACACTAGTTGTCTGAGTTATTTGGTAAATGGACTAAGCTCATCCCCTACAGGTCATGGCTAGTAAGCATATATAAGACTCATAGCATGTGTGTACATGGTATTTAGAGAGTTTGACAGTTTCTTAAGTGAATCGGGTCATATTGTGGTTGTTATATTTGGGATCCTTGTGATATACATTGTTTTTATGTTATATTTGAATTTCTTATGAGGTTTGATTTATCTGGAATGCTAATGGATTCCTGTTTGATTCGGTTATTTATTTCTTGCATTGAATGTAACTAATACTGGTTGATAATTATAACAAAGTGCTCATATGAGAAATAAATAGTTGAATTGTTTTATGAGATCTTGATGGTTGATTTGAGTTGGGTACAATTGTTAAAAGAGATTCATTTATTATTTATTTTGTTGTGTCAATGGAATTGTTGTATAAATTATTGGTTGAATGCTTGCTACTAGGTGATATGCTTAGGTTGGTCGGTATAACAAATTTGTATAAGATAAACTCGTGTGTTGTCTCTGATTTGGGTAGTGTTCAAATAGCATCATTATAAATAAGTTAAAAATTGAATGGTTTATTAATCACCTTGGTGGTCCTGAATTAATATATGCTATTGGGTTCGTTAATTGAATAGTTGAACACTATATAGAAGATCGGTTGGAGGGTAGTAAAAGAACATAAGTTAATTAGTAAGGAGAGAAAGAGAGAGGATCATAAGGAGAGCAGTGATTGGGAAGCAAGTGGGTCAAGAAATATAGACTGCCTAATTGTATAAGCGCATGTTTGATTTTGGATATTTATGTTATATTTTTGTGATTTAACTTGGGTCGGCCAATGGTGCTTATTAGTACGTGTGGTTGTACTGATACTACTCTTGTACCTTTTTAAGGTATAACATGTTGCAGGATCAGTTGAGGTTTCATTGCTTGACCCAACTAGAGGTCTCCAGCTGCTTTCGTCTTCTTATTCCTATGGTGGAAGTTGAGTCTTGTATATTATCCTTTTCTTTCAGTAGCTCTTGTACCAGTCTAGACAAGATCCTTGGGGTAAAAAATTTTCTTTTATGTATTTAAAGAATTGTAATAAATTTTTATAATATTTTGAAGAGTTTAATGATATTCCATTATGACTTTCGCGTATTCTTGAATGGGTGATAATAGTTCTCCTATCTTGGTAGATTAGAGTAGGTGCCCCCACGATCAGGTTAGTTGGTTTGTGAAAGTTGTTATCAGAGCCCTAGGTTACTGATCTCACAAGTACAAGAGTAAATTCCTAGTAGAGTCCTACAGATTGGTGTGTTGACATCCACATCTAATTTTTGAGGAGCTATGAGGCATTCTAGGAATTGTTTCCCTTCTTTATTTCCTCTTGTGTAGTTCTAGATGATTATTTGTATGGGTTGGGTCTAATTAGTATCTCCTGATTCCAATTGGTATCTCAATCAAAATAAATGGAGATCACCTGGCTCCATTTGGGGTAACACAAGCAACAAAATTAGAACTTAGAAGGTTCCAATTGATATCTGGCTGAAAGGGTTGTGTCTAATATGTTAGATAATCAACTAATGGTCATCGAGCACGTGGGATTAAATGATATGTTGAGAGAAACAAGAAAGCTAGGCTAAGTTGATTATTTAATAAAATTCTCTGATAACGATATCTGTATGAATTGCAACTGAATTGATGTTTTGAGAATTTATGATGAGTGAAATGGTTGTAAGTTGACTACATGTTGTTGATTGAGAACCTGTATGACGATGTGTGATTTAAATGAAATTTTGATGCTTTAGTGCTAGCCACTATGGATGGTACATGTAATGGTGGTAGATGAGAATGATAAATTGTTAAGATCTTCCTTGCATTTAAGTGGTTGATATGTAAAATGCATAAGTGTGTCGAGTGTTAAATGTTTGGGGAAGGCCTAATATATTCATTGAGGTTGAAATCATAATTTATAATCGGAGTGTAAAATCGGTGCTTCAATTAATTGTCAACCTTTTTCAAATTGCTGGGTTTCAATCTTGGAATTATGGTCTAACTGTTATATGGAATAGATTTAAAATATTACAAAAGAGAGTGGGACTAAAGGAACTGCAGGGACTGATGATTTTTTTGGCCACTGCCAGTGGGCCACTATAGCGGGCACTACCCCTATACTGCAACCCTGCAGCAGTGTTGTGGTAGCGTCATACAAGTTGCTATAGCGGGGTGGGCTTGGGCAGAACCCCTGCCCTATTTTTCCCTATTTTGCATCTCTTTCCTGACCTGTCCGAACACATTTGTAAGCTACTAGATATCTATTAATAAGTTTAACATGTGAGGTATAAGATAATAGAAGTGCATTCATCATTAGAAATATAAACTTAAGTATCCGAATATGCGAGAAAATTAAAAATTATTTGTCACATGCCCAAACGAGGAAACCCAAAATCCAAAAAAATACTAAAAATAAGAGGGGAGGGGAGGTAGGATAATGTGCACACAGGGAGCTAGCTGGAATCCCTATCTTCATTGAGGATCGAGGCGTCGAAGCCCTCCTCTTCTATGCCACTCAGGAAGGAGAACTCTTCTGCATCCTCGTTCTACAGCTTGAGGAGCTGCTGATTAGGGATGATGTAGTTGAACATGACCTTAACGACCTTCCAAATCTGGGTAAGACTACTATCTTAGGAGTACCTCTTATTATTCTCCTCATCTATCTCCCTTAGGAGCTTTGCATAGTCTTGAGTGGTGCCAGATGAGTGGTGAAGCTAGAAGGGGCTAAACTTTAGGAAGGCAAGTGGGCCCACTCTAAATATCTCCTCACGATGGCCATGTCTGCCTCTAGATGCTCGTAGGATATCGAGGGCTGTATGGGAGGGGTATCCTCCTCCTCCTCCACTGCTCTACTGTTCTCCCTCTCTATCTCCATCTTTCTCTTCTTCTTGCTCCAATGTTGTGCACCCTACAACTTGAGAGGATTGAATGGAGTGTCACCCTCCATGTCCTTGTCAACATCTTCCCTAGGAACCCCTGCATAGAGGCATAACTCCGTAATCAGCCTAGGAAGCTAGGAAGCCTTCTTGTTTCCTTTGTAGAAGTCCTTCCACTCAGACACTATCTGTGCCCCACATTCATTTGAATCCCTTGCATAGAACAAGCCATCACCAGAGCCCAAGGATATATCACATCAATGGTGTTATCCGAAGGATGAATTCTCTGAGTCACCAAATTTAGCCACCTCCAAACATCCACACTGAAGTGCGTGCTCCTAATTCTCTCGGAATTGGTCTAGTAGACTCTATCCCAGTCAACCCTCGTAATCAGGGTGTCCCTCAGCCACCGCATATCCATCTCCAGGGACTTAGGCTCGTACTCAGTGTTGGGGACATCTGGCACCTCCAGAACTTCATTGATAGTGGCCACGTCCATAGGGACATGTATTTTTCGAATGCAGATAGTAGGGAAGGGGACATCTTAGTGCACAGTTAGAAGTATGACATAAAACTCCCAGACCCATACCGAGACCCCATCATGAGTAGGCTTCACCTAGAGTATCCACCCGAACTCCTGGAGCCATACATAGAACTCTGGTGCCTCCTCTGCCACCACCTCTTTCATTATGAACCCCTTCTCATTGTAGAAGCCCATCTCTGGTAGTCTCGGTACCTCTCTTGACAGTTTCTGTCTGGAAATATCTGAGAGGGGGAGGGAGCATTATCTTGATTTCCGACCATAAAGTTAGTAGTCCTACAAAATTGTACGAAAAAGAGTTAGAATTCATTAAGGTGTTCAGTCAACTACAAAGTTTCAGAATTCATTGTTGAAACCCCTATTAAGTCCCAATGATCAAGAATTTTGGAAAAATGACCCTTCACATACTACCTTGTTCAAGCCCTAATTCAGCCATAAAATCCGTAAATCTTACGCCTAGAATTCCAAAGGCGCGTTGTAAACGTAAGATAAGCAATCATCCTTAGAAAATCCGCTCAAATTCGAGCAAAAATTTTTGATTTCAAAAACCAACTCAAAACCCACTTCTATTCTACAATTTCAAGTAAATTTGCTTCGATAATACGAGTAGTAAAGTAAAGAGATAGAGTTAGAATATGAATTTTTGTGTTTTCGACATTGAGAGCAAAGTGATCGAAGAGGGGAGGGGAGTTTTTGAGTTTGAAAAGTTGAGAAATGGATGAGAAACCCATTTCTCAACCTTTAAATCTGCCCCATCCTGCTATAGCAGGCTGTAACCTACTATAGCGGTGCCGCTATAGCGGGGCCCAACCAATCTTCGAGGGCAAAAATTTTCTGTTCCTTTCTTTTTAATTAATTATTAATTTTTGGACATGTTAGTGAGGCCTTGGTTATGTTGGGTAGTCGTAAACCTTTATCAAAGGTAGACTCATGGAAATTCCAGTTACGGTAGGTTATGTAAGGATGTTCGTATTAAAATAGGTGCGGTATAATTCATATGAATCCTATTTTAAGTTTGGTGATGCTAGATTTTGGAATCAAAACTTTGACATCAACAAATGAGTAGTAATGATCCGGGTATGCTTTCGTACAATTCTTTTCCTATTGTGATCATTCAGAGATGAACACTGGCTAAATTTATATCTCTAGTAAAGATCCGCTCTGTTGTTACAAAAATTATCACGTACGAAGGGCACATGATACAAAAATTTCTTTAAAATCTTTAAAAAGGTTCGTAAAAACTTAGTTCAAATAAATTTGGAGTAGGAAAAATTTTGGGACCGGGCTGATGTCATCTCTCTATACAGGGAGCTGTCGATCGCTATAAGGGGGTGCCGCAAAATATTTTCCCCAAATTTTTGAACTCTTATTTCTTTTAGTTGTAAAACAGAATGAGGGTTTATTCTAAAAAAACCTTACGGTGCCTTAAAGCTCTAGAACGATAGAGAAGAAGGAGTACGCTCAAAAGGGGTAACACTCGATGAATTCTTGAGGTATTCACCCCAAAATTCACTAGAATGGAGCAAGGATTTTAAGTTCATGCCTCTGTAGTAGCTTCTTGGCGTCCAAGTAGGCTAGGTTTAATTTGAGTAGTAGACCTCGGTTAGAAAACATATGCATAACGTAGATGGACGGGAGATTCCATGCTTAGGCCTGCACCCAGGTGATTGGATGGATAAAATAAGTAAAACTAGGGTCATGTGAATAAAGCTAGTACTCTTGATTTGTTGTGGTGAATTGTCATTTATGCTGGCCTATTATGGTTGTACATGCTATTCGAATATTAATGAGAACAGTGTAGTTATGCTTGTGTATATCTGTTAAATGAGATAAGTACTAGTAAGGTTGATGTAGATGCCTTAATACTTGCTTAGTTAAGGTGATGGAGTGGTACAGTGATAAGTTAGTACTAAGATAGAAGTTGAGCTGAGTTGTAGTTAGAGGAGTTATGGAATGATGAAGAAGAAGGAGTACGCTCAGAAGGGGTAAAACCTGATGAATTCTTGTTGTATTCACCCTGAAACTCACTAGAACGAAGCAAGGATTTTAAGTTCATGCCTCTGTAGCAGCTTTTTGGCGTCCAGGTAGGCTAGGTTTAATTTGAGTAGTAGACCTCGGTTAGAAAGCGTACGCATAACATAAATGGATGGGAGATTTCATTCTTAGGCCTGCGCCCAGGTGATTTGATGGATAAAATAAGTAAAACTAGGGTCATGTGAATAAAGCTAGAACTCTTGATTTATTGTGGTGAATTGTCATTTATGCTAACCTATTGTTATTGTACATGCTAATCGAATATTAATGAGAACAGTTTGGTTATGCTTGTGCATTATTGTTAAACGATTTAAGTTCTAGTAAGGTTGATGTAAATGCCTTAATCCTTACTCAGTTAAGGTGATAGAGTGGTACGGTGATGAGTTAGTGCTAGGATAGAAGTTGAGGAGGTAACCGAGTTATAGTTAGAGGAGTTGTGTGGATCCCTGGTATTGATAAGTAGAAGGCATCCTAAACTAATGTGTGCTTACTTGCTTTTATGTGTTAATTGACCCTGGATACTATGGTTGACGGGGGAGGTAGGTAACGGTTGAATTGAAGTAAAAAATTCAATTTGGTTTATGTCTGTATGTTCACTGCCTATTTGTCTACTTGTTGCAATGCATTCTATTGAATGTTGACTTGTTGGACAGTTATACAAGTTGTTGTGATCACTTGAAATGAGCTTATGTAAAAAGGTCTTGTTTAAATTGTAATTGTGCTTGAATTATCTCATTTTGTGAAGGTACATGTTATGACATTATTTAATGTTGTGAGGTAAATTGGTAAAGGTTGATTGTTATGGAATTGGTGGATTTCAAGGAGTATAAGGGTGGGGACATTGGAATAAGGATGGTATAACACTAGTTTGGGATAAGGGTGGTAGATACTAGTTGTCTAGATTATTTGGTACATGGACTGAACTCGTCCCCTACAGGTCCTGGCTAGTGGGCATATATAAGACTAATAGCATGTGTGGACACGGTAATTAGAGAGTTTGATAATTTTTTGAGTGAATCGGGTCATATTGTGGTTGTTATATTTGGGATCCTTGTGAGATACATTGTTTTTGTGTATTTGAATTCCTTGTGAGGTTTGATTTATCTAGCATGCTAGTTAATTCCTGTTTGATTCGGCTATTTATTTCTTGCATTGAAAGTAATTAATATTGGTTGATGGATTATAACGAAGGTGTTTTCTCAATTAGTTTTAGGTCTTATTATGACTGGGACTGAGCATGATATGCTGACTTAGCTTCTGAAGAAGAAACCTCCCACCTTTGCTGGTTCTAAGACAGATGATGCTTTTGAGTTCATTGTTAATTTTTATGAGAGACTGCATAAGATGGGCATTGTAGAGAAGCATGGTGTGGAATTTGTAACATTCCAATTATAGGGTGATGCAAAACAGTGGTGAAGGGATTATGTGGAGTATCGGTCTCTAGCTTTACCTCCATTGACATAGACTTAGTTCCAAAATCTGTTCTTAGAAAAGTATGTGCCACACACTTTGCGTGACAAGAAAATGGATGAGTTTCTTCCTCTTGAGTAGGGAAGTATGTCGGTTTCAGCATATGAGGCCAAATTTCATGCCTTGTCCAGATATGCTACTCAGTTGCTTAGTACGGAGGAGGAGAGGATTTGCCTCTTTGTAAAAGGTTTGAATACTAATTTGTAGGTTTTGGTCATGCATATGACTTCTAGTAAGAAAACTTTTAATGATGTTTCTGACTATCTAAAAAATTAATGGAGTCAAATAGGTTGGCCAGGCTAAGATGGTAGCGAAGAAAGCCTGGAATGTGGGTAACTTCAGCGGTTCTCACTCTAGGAGTTATGGCCATCAGGAGTATTCAGTCCTTTCTATTTATTCAGCTCTACCAGAATCTATAAGGGGTCCGTCAAGGATCACTCAGTAGTCTTCAGTTGTGAGAAACCAAAGGGCTTCGTATTATTCTGCAAGCCAATCCTCACTAAATCGGGTTTGTTTTACTTATGGTGGTGTTGGTTACTTCAAGAGGGATTGCCCTAATGGTAGACAGGCTAATTTTAAGAGCGATCAGCAGTCCAATGCTATGGTTCCAGCTAGTTGAGGTGGTGATAATGGTAGAGGTCATTCATAGAGTGGACATGGTAATCATCAGGGTGGCTGTGGTAGAAATTGAGGTAGTGGTAATGCAGAGAGAAGTGGTGCTCAGCCTGCAAGAGAGGTTGCTTAGATCAATGATGGAGCTCATTTCTATGCCTTTCTAGGAAAATCAGAGGCATAGGTTTTAGATGTCGTTATTACACATACTATTCTCATCTGTTACTGAATGTCTACAGTCTTGTTTGATCCAGGTTCCACTTATTTTTATGTACCTGCTAGATTTGCCTTGGGTTACATAGTTTATGATATGCTTGACTCACCTATATATGTGTTTACTCCAATTGGAGACTCTGTGGTAGTGACCCAAGTGTATCATGCTTGCTTTGTAATGTTCATGGTTTTCAGACTTAGGTTGATTTGGTGATTCTAGATATGCTGGATTTTGATATTATTATAGGTATGACTTGGATGTCCCTGTATCATGCAGTTCTAAATTGTAATGCTAAGACTGTGACCTTAGATATGCGGGGGATGGATAAGTTAGAATGGAAAGGTGTTTATAAGTCTGGCCCTGTGAAAATAATTTCCTTCATTCGTGCTAGGAAGCTAGTAGGAAAAGGGTGTTCTGCCTTTTTAGCACATACTCGGGACACTGGTGCAGAGGTCCCCTCTATTGAGTCAGTCCCTGTGGTGTCTGAATTTCAGGAGGTATTTCCTATCGACTTGCCTGGTGTGTCTCCATATTAGGACATTGACTTTTACATTGATTTGGAGTTGGGCACTCATCCAATTTCTATTCCTCCTTATCAAATGGACCCAACTGAGTTGAGAGAGATCAAGAGTCAGTTACAGGAGTTACTTAATAAGGGATTCATACATCCTAGAGCTTTGCCTTGGGGTGCTCTGGTGTGGTTTGTTAAGAAAAAGGATGGTAGCATAAGAATGTGTATAGAGTACAGATAGTTGAATAAAGTTACCATCAGGAATAAGTACACTTTGCCCCAAATAGATGATTTATTTGATCAATCGCAGGGTGCTTCAGTTTTCTCCAAGATAGATTTGAGGTTAGGGTATCACCAGTTAAAGATTTGGCTTGAGGATATAACCAAAATAGCTTTCAGGACTTGTTATGGACATTACGAATTCCTAGTGATGTCCTTTGGGCTGACTATTGCACCGACAACATTCATGAGCATGATGAATGATATTTTAAAGTCTTTCTTGGATTCATTTGTGATTGTATTCATTAATGACATTTTGGTTTACTCCAAGAGTAAAGAGGAACATGCAAGTCACTTACACATAGTCTTGGGTATTCTGAAGGAGAAGCAACTTTACGCTAAGTTCTTTAAATTTTAATTTTGGATATCTTCTGTGGCATTTTTTGGTGTATGCAGTTTCAAAAAAAAAGGGGTAATGGTAGATCCTCAAAAGATTGAGGTTGTCAAGAGTTGGGTTTGGCCTAGATCTGTAACTGAGGTTCTAAGTTTTATGGGTCTTGCTAACTATTACCATAGGTTTGTCAAGAACTTTGCTTCTATTGCTACTCATTTACAAGACTAACATAGAAAAAGGTACCTTTGTTTGGTCTAACAAGTGCGAAGAGAGCTTTCAAAAGCCCAAGTCTCTTTTGACTACAACTCACATCCTTGCCTTGCCAGTTGAAGGTAAGGATTATATTGTGTTTTGTGATACTTCACGCTCTTGTTTGGGTGTTGTCTTGATGCAGGACAGGAATGTGATTGCCTATTCTTCAAGGTAATTGAAACCTCATGAGAAGAATTACTCAACTCATGACTTGGATTGACAACGGTGGTTCTTACACTTAAGAAATAGAGACACTACTTTATGGTGTTAAGTGGAAGGTATTCACAGACCATCACAACTTACAATATGTTTTCACTCAAAAGGACCTAAATTTGAGGCAGAGGTTGTGGATGGAACTCTTGAAGGACTATGATGTGACCATCCAATATCATCTGGGAAAGGCCAATATAGTGGAAGACACATTGAGCTGGAAATCTGTAAGTATGGGTAGTTTGGCTTGTTTGAGGATGGCAAGATGACCCTTAGCTAGAGAGATTCAAACTCTAGCAATGCAGTTCATACAATTTGGAGTATCTAAAAGGGGTGGAGTGTTGGTTGGTGTGGAGGTAAAGTCAACATTCCTTGATAGAATCAAGGCTAAGACATTTGAGGATGCAAAGTTGAACAAGATTCAGAACAAAGTGGTGAGCGGTGAAACTCAAGACACCACACTTGATGAGTGTGGTGTGTTTAAGATAAGAGGGTGCGTGCTCATACCTTAACTTAATGATTTGATTCCTAGTTTGCTTGTTGAAGCTCATGGTTCCCGATATTCTATACATACTGGTGCAACCAAGATGTGTCATAAATTGAGATAGCTTTATTGGTAGCCCTGAATAAAGAGAGATATAGTAGAGTATGTGTCCAATTTTCATAACTACTTGCAGGTGAAGTATGAACAAAAAAGTCCTACAAGGTTGCTTCAAAGAATGCCTATTCCCATGTGAAAGTCGGAAAGGGTTTCTATGGACTTCGTAGTGGGTCTTCCTAATACTTTGGAACAGTGTGAATCGAATTGGGTCATAGGGGATAGGCTAATAAAGTCCACTTATTTTATTCTGATTAAGGTTAACTACAACTCGGAGTAGCTAGCTAAGATCTATGTCAAGGAAGTTTTGAGTTTGCATGGGGCACTGTATCCATCATATCTGATAGAGGTACGCAGTTACCTCTAAATTTTGGCACAAGTTACATGATGAGTTGGGCATAAAGCTTGATCTTATCACGATGTTCATCCTCAGACCGATGGACAGTCTGAGAGGACTATTCAGATACTTGAGGATATGCTACGAAAATGTGTGGCTGATTTGGGGGGTCATTGGAATAAGTTCCTACTATTGTGTGAGTTCTCATACAATAACATTTATTATTTTAGTATCGATATGGCCCCCATTTAAGGGTCTATATGAGAGAAGATGTAGATTGTCACACCCCTTTTTCGCTCGAGGTCAAAAGGGTTTTTCCAATTAAAGTGACGATACTGAATAGGGATTTATTTTATTTACAGAGTCGCCACTTGGAATTGAGTTATGGTGTTCCAAGTCACCTTTTTGAATCCCTAATCAAAAGGAAGTTGACTCTTTTTTATTGGTCTGGGAACTAGAAATCTGGGTAAGGAATTCTGTTGACCGAGGGGAAGGTGTTAGGCATCCCTCGAGTCCCGTGGTTCTAGCACGGTCGCTTTATTGACTTATATTTGGCTTAAGTTAATTTCTTTTGGATACATTAGGTTTGATTAGTTGCTCAATTTACCTAAGGCTTATGAAAGAAGACTTATCTTTTCGGCTGAGAAGCGTAACCACACACGGAGCCTTGTAATTATGAAGTAAACCAAGGAGTGTAACCACACACATGATCAATTAAAGGTAACCAAGAATGTAGACCGAAGAGATGAGTACTGTTTTAAGATATATTTAATTTTTTCTAGAGTTTAACGGACCAAATAATTGAGTTATTATTGTAAATAAAGAAAACAAATCACTACTAGAGAGTGAATTTGCAAAAGTGAGAAATTAAAAAAATATAAAAATAAAGTTACATCATTAATAAGGATTAAAGAAAAATGAAATTATTCTATCCATACATCTAATAGATTTCCATATAGTCTCTACAACAATTTACTGTATTAGCAAAAATAATTAACTTCATTCTGTGCACGCGAGTCCACACCATGTTCAACTTAGTTTACTCACTATTCTACCAAAAATAATAAATTCTTTCATTAACTTTTAGGATAGTGACTTAGCACACAAATAATAAAGACTAAAGTATTGATTTTCCTCTAAATTAGATGATAAACATTGCCATTTCAGCCTATTAAGTTAGACATGTATCATCACTAAAACACCAAAATATGAAGGTAAGAATAGATTTGGTATTTTCACTTAAACATGCAATAAAGTATGGACTGTTTTAATAGTTTTATACTAAATCTAACGAAATAAAATATTTTAACATACTTTATATTATCATGTCAAAGTATAATAAGTTAAACAAATATGAAATCTGATAAACCTCATAATATTGGAATCAAATCTCACATAATTATGATGTTACATTATACAAAGAAAGACGGAAGGTTACCTCTTGCGAAATTTAATTCATACCAACAAAAGTCGCTACAATCTACAAATTTTTGAAAGTTAACAAATAGCTAACTTTCAAGAGCCACGAACTCAAAACCGTAAACGAAACTTCAAACTCCGACTTGTGTTCTTGTTCTTGACCTCTCCTTTTCTAATATTTTTTTTTCTTTCCCTTTTTATTCTAAGTCCTATCCCTCTTTTTTCTTTTCTGTTTCTCTTTTTTTTTTTCTAAATGTTTGCCTTTTCTTTTCCCTTTTTCCTACGTATTTTGCTTTTTGTTCAATCTCTTCCTCCCTTTTTTTTTTCCGTGTGTGTTTGTGTTATATAAAGGTGAGATATGGGAGTTGTGTAGGTGAATGTTGTGGTGTGTGAACGTGTGTGTGCATGCAGATCGTGGGGGATGTGAGGGAGAATGAGGGAGTGAGGGATGTGAGGGAGTTTTGGTTAGCCTAGGATTTTTTATTTTTTTTTCAATTGGATATATATATAAAATCTTAGCTAATCACTTTTATACTAATAAAAATATAAAAGTTTAATGGCTAGTCCGAAAAATATGACTAAGACAATATTAAAATTCACTAGATTATTTATTAAATCTAAGTTAAAAGAGTATAAATATTTTGTAATTTTTTTTTTCATAAAATATGAAAACAAAAAATAAAAAATAGAAAAATAAAATATAATATAAAACTTATCCTAAACTCAATTTAAACCTTTTTCATAATTTTTCAAATAAAAACCTACTAAACATGAAATAAAATCTAATGCAAAAGACTAGGCCAAAATTAAATATTTAAAACTAAAAGTGGATCAAAACTCGGGAAGGGTCAAAAATCACGTGTCTACATTTGCCCCTCTTTGTCTTAGAACACGAAGAGTTTTCAGACAAAGAAGTAGACCACGAGATAAATTTTGGTCCGACCGTTATTTGAAATGAAAAGAAAAAGAAGGAAAAGATGTAACCGAGTCCTGGTTTTGGACAACCTACATATCCCGGGTTCTAAGGGAGTCAGGTCACGTGTAGTTCAATGGGTAAGAAGTGAGGTAGAACATAGTGAGATAGAGAGTCGAGTGAGGTCCTATCGAGGTTCCGATTCATGGCTCCCGTCATTACATAAACAAAATACAATAAAGGAAAAATACAATATCTTATCTACTCTACTTGTCTTGAGTCTTCCTGTAGTTCTTCCATTTGGATCTTCAGTTACCATCTCACCCTCTTTTGGTGGGTACCTTGATCTTGAAAGTGGGGTTTGAGACATGAACTTGAAACTTAGATTGAGTCTTAGACGCTCTTTCAAATAACAGTCATAGATAGTTCTTGAATTCTTGTTTTCTTAAGCACTAGTTGAATATAAACTGACGTCAGGATGTCGGGCCGCTACATGCATTTCAAAGCTAATTCTGATTGTCATTTAGATTGAACGTCTGGTAAGAGTTGGGACTATGTATTCGGACATCAAGATCATGTTCTGCCAGGAAAAAACTGCAAGACATCATAAACAAAAGAAACAAACAAGATTTTTTGCCCCAGTTTTCACTGGAAAATTTTGTGAGTTATTAGCAATTGTAAACTTTATAAATAAATTCAGACCAGGAAATGTATATCCTAGGAGAAAAATGAAAATAACTATTTTCGACTAAAAAATATTTATCCTAGGAGACAAATACGAAATAATTGTCTGCTACTAGGAAATGCTTATCCTAGGAGACGAATGCAAAATAATTGTCTGCTACTAGGACATGTTTATCCCAGGAGACGAATGAAAAATAATTGTCTACTACTAGGAAATGTTTATCCTAGGAGACAAATGAAAAATAAATGTCTACTACTAGGAAATGTTTATCCTAGGAGACGAATGCCAAATAATAAATGTCTACTACTAAGAAATGTTTATCCCAGGAGACAAATGGAAAATAAATATCTACTACTAGAAAATGATTATCCTAGGAGACGAATGAAAAACAAATGTCTCCGACTAGGAAATGTCATCCTAGGAGAAAAAAATGAAAAACGACTAAATTTCATTTTCAGGAGGATCCTGCTATAACTAAATCCCATTTTTTAGGAGGGTCCTGAGCTGAAAAGTAAAGTCCCATTATCCAGGAGGGTCCTGCTAATCCCATTTTTTCAGGAGGGTCCTGAGCTGAAATATAAAGTCCCATTTTTCAGGCGGGTCCTGAACAAAAAATTAAAATCCCATTATTCAGGAGGGTCCTGAGCAAAAAATAAAGTCCCATTTTTCAGGAGGGTCCTAAGCAGAAAGTAAGGTCCCATTTTCCAGGAGGGTCCTGAACTGAAATATAAAGTCCCATTTTTCAGGCGGGTCCTGAACAGAAAATTAAAGTCCCATTATTCAGGAGGGTCCTGAGCAGAAAGTCAAATCCCATTTTTCAGGAGGGTCCTGAGCAGAAAAGTAAAGTCCCATTTTCCAGGAGGGTCCTGAGCAGAAAGTAAGGTCCCATTTTCCAGGAGGGTCCTGAACTAAAATATAAATTCCCATTTTTTAGGCGGGTCCTGAACAGAAAATTAAAGTCCCATTATTCAGGAGGGTCTTGAGCAGAAAAGTAAAGTCCCATTTTCCAGGAGGGTCCTGTCCTGAGCAGAAAGTAAGGTCCCATTTTCCAGGAGGGTCCTGAACTGAAATATAAAGTCCCATTTTTCAGGCGTGTCTTGAACAGAAAATTAAAGTCCCATTATTCAGGAGGGTCCTGAGCAGAAAATCAAATCCCATTTTTCAGGAGGGTCGTGAGCAGAAAAGTAAAGTCCCATTTTCCAGGAGGGTCCTGTTGATCCCATTTTCCAAGAGGGTCCTGAGCAGAAAGGTAAAGTCCCATTTTTCAGGAGGGTCCTGAACTGAAATATAAAGTCCCATTATCCAGGAGGGTCCTGAGTTGAAAAGTAAAGTCCAATTTTCTAGGAGGGTCCTGTTGATCCCATTTTCCAGGAGGGTCCTGAGCAGAAAGGTAAAGTCCCATTTTCCAGGAGGGTCCTGAGCAGAAAGGTAAAGTCCCATTTTCCAGGAGGGTCCTGAACTGAAATATAAAGTCCTATTATCCAGGAGGGTCCTGTTGATCCCATTTTTTCAGGAGGGTCCTGTTGATCCCATTTTTTCAAGAGGGTCCTGCTGATCCCATTTTCCAGGAGGGTCCTGCTAATCCCATTTTTCAGGAGGGTCCTGAGCAAAAAATAAAGTCCCATTATTCAGGAGGGTCCTGTTGATCCCATTATTCAGGAGGGTCCTGTTGATCCCATTTTTCAGGAGGGTCCTGAGCAAAAAATAAAATTCCATTATCCAGGAGGGTCCTGTTGATCCCATTTTCTCAGGAGGGTCCTGCTAATCCCGTTTTCCAGGAGGGTCCTGCTACAATTAAGTTCTTAAAGAAAAATAACACGAACAACTTTTTTTCAGTTTGCACCAGAAATTATTTTTGTGAATAACTTGTACGATGCAAAATACTTATGCCAAAGAAAACAAAATACAAGAAAGATATGCATATAGGATGTGGGGTCCCTTGAAATGAACGATCATAGGGATGTTCGATTCTAAAAATGCAACTAGGGTGTTTGTTCCCTAAAAACACCTCTAAGGTATTATTCTCTATAGTCAAAATGCAACTAGGATGTTTGTCCCCTAGGTTGAAAAGAGATAAAGTGTTTGTTTCCTAACATACGCATAAGGTGTTTGATCCCTAAGGTGAAAGTGCAACCAGGGTGTTTGTTTCTTAAAAGCATCATTAGGATACAGTTCGTTCACTGAGAACGCAAGAAGAAAAAAGGATTTATTAATTTATTTATTTATTTATTTTTAGAAAAAGAAAAAAAATTAATTCTTTTTTTTTTGCCCCTGTTTTGATATTGGGGAACTGTGATTTTTTTTTTTTTAATTTTTTTTTTTTTAATAAAATGTCCTAGACTTTTTTTTTTCCAGTGACATGATGCTTTTATTTGGTGAGACCAAATCCCATTATAGGACTGCCTACGTATCCTACCATAGAAAGAATCAGGTCAAACGTACTTCACACAAAACATCTTTTGACTTCAATTGGTACCAACAATCAGTATTATGCATACGAATCATCACCAGTTACTTTCGGACAAACTCGGGATCAACTTAGAAGTAACTCCTATAATTTCATATGGTACCTCAAACATACTTAAGTATTGACAAGATACGTTCACCTTACCTTAATCAAAGGTTTATAATTATTTCTATCCTCATGTTTCAAATGTCCTTACCAAAAATAGAGTCCTAATTTACTCATAAAAGAATCAATTAAAATCTTCGGACATTGTCAAGCCACTCACACTCAGAAAGATATTCAATGCATGCAACAGAGATACCATATGCTTGGCCGTCATGTAAGTATCCACTAATATGAGAACACTAAGAATGAGATCAAGTAGGACTTGTCATTGGCTTGTAATATAAGCTTAGGGGATGGGTAGGATATTCGTTTGGGATAGAGTGACTATTCCTTCCTTAAGCATTGCACTATGCACTATGCACTATGCGCTCAATATTTTGCATTTTCACACTTGTTCTTCATTTGCTTTGATGCTTCTTCTCATTTTCTTTGACTTTTCACCTCACTTTTTGTTGAGTTTTTTTTTTTTCCTTCTTGCTTTTTTCTTCTGGTCTTGCATTTTTTCTTGAACCTTCACATTTCTATCTTTTTGTTTTTTCATTCAACTTAGATCTTTACTAGTGCGCTCAAGAAGACAGGGCTAAAAGGGGGGTAGTGCATTTATGCACTGAAAAATATATAGGCTAAAATTTGGTTGTCCAATAAAAAGGCTTTAGGCTCAAAAGAGGGATTCTATGGATTAAATTTCATATGGTAGGCTTCAAAGGCACAATCGGAGCAAAGAAAGCCTACAATCCTTTCTCAAGTCAAGTGTTCCTCAAAATTTCACCTCAACGAACATTCGGGCCAAGTTCTAGATCAACGAAGCTATGTCATTGAATTTTTGATCTAAAGCTCACCACACAATACACATGAAACAATGAGTTTAGATTTATTCTAACCCTGATTTTGAGTGAGAATTTCTCAAGTGTCACTTTAGCATAATCAAGAGGTACCAAAAGAAATTATGGTTCACAGTAAAGTTGGCCCATCCATTATGCCGAGTAATTTAACACTTATTCTTTTCTCATGCACATTTCAAAGTATGTTGGTACCAACAAAATCAATAGATTATTATTTTACATATATATATTTTTTTTAAGTGGGACCGAACTCAAAAGAAGAGTTGCCTACGTATCTTGTTGAAACAAGAATCAGGTCAGACGTAGTTCAGAAAATTTCAGATAAAAGGTAACAAACTTTGTTGTTTTTTTTTTTTTAAATTTTTTGAATAAGAATTTTTTTTTAAATTTTTAAATAAAGATAAAAACTTTTTATTTGATTTTTTTTTTTTTTAGGATCACCGAATCCGAAAAGGCTGCCTACGTATCTCATTTGGGTGAGAATCAGGTATGCGTAGTTCGTAAAGACCATAAATTTTTTTTATATATATATATATTTATTTATTTTTAATTCCCAAAAATTTCTTTTTTTTTCTAAGAAATTGTTATAAAAGTTGGAGAAAAAGTTACTATCTTCTGTTTCATTAAGCTGCCTAAAGCCAGTCAACAATCGAATGGGCCTTTCAAATAAATGTCAAAGAGCACATAAGATGCACATGTTGGTCATATAAGGAGGAACCCCTGTCCTAGACAGACCCGACCCCTGTGTCGAGTCCCGCTAAGTCAAATGCACATGACGCAGATAAAGCGGAGCCTATAGGGATAGTCACATCTGAGTTTCAGTTCTACTAGATTTAACCTGTGATACAAGCCAAATCGGCACTAACCTTTCAAGGACTATAATTCAAGGCCGACACAAAGGGCCCCAAGCCACGATCATCTCAAAGATGCAGGGATACGTTTGGAGGACCCTTTTCAAGCTCCCAAGAGTTCAACACCACGTGTGGAAGATAGCTTGGAGCCGGGAGCCAAAATCATCTCAAGACCTCTACTAAAAGGCAAGCCCGAAGAACTACAAACACTCCAAGGATCATTGATGAAGCTAGATGTGTTTGAACCCATCTTAACATCATTTAAGGAGTGTTGTGTGTAGCCCAATACATTCAAGAAGGATTGAAAGCCATTGGGGAGGTCTTCGGAAGGTTAAGAGGAGCCAAACGGTGACTGAAAGTCTCCTGTGGCCTGACCTGCGCCCGCAGGTGGCCATTTTGGTCTCCCAGAGGCACCTGCGCCCTGACCTGCGTGCGCAGGTGACCCGTCTGCGTGGGGCGGATGCCCAATTTTGCTGAAATGGGCCACTTTTCAGCCCATTAAATGTATTAAGTGCCAAGGACTATAAATAGGTAGTTGTCTTTCATTTTTAGGGACTTTTGGATGAATGTAAATGATATGTATACACTTGAGAGTGTGAGAGAGAGAGCTAGGATTAGCTCATTTTGAACTTTCGCTTCGAAACGTTGGTTACGTGGGAGATCGATTCCCTCGTGATTTACGTAAGTGAATTGGTGCTTAGTGTAGGATTAATTCAATAGAGGTTTTAGGGTTTAAAATACCCTTTGGTTTCTTTGATTCTCCTATAGTTGTGTCATTCAACCTATCCTTTATTTTCCGCATTTTCGTATCTTTTATCGTTTCCTTGTGTTTTTGTGGTTATTTTTGATTCCGTACTTTGTACGCTATCATTTGGTATCAGAGCCGAGCTTGAATTCGTTCCTACGAATTCAATCTTGGGTGTGTTGTCCAAAGAGAAAATCAAAAATAAAAATTAAAAAAAAAAAATTCTGCAATTTTCGTTTCCAGAAAAGCCAAAAATATATTTTTATGTGTTTGAGTTTTTATTGTTGATTCAACACTAGATTTGTTTCTCTAGTGTTATGTTGGAGTCGGAATTTTGAGAGTTGGATTTGATTTTGAAGTGATTTGAAGAAACCCATGTGTGTTGTTCTTGAACTTGAAGAAAGAAAAGAAAATGTGGGTTTTAGATCTTGCTATGTTGGTGAAGATTTGTGAGCTGAAATTGTGAGAAAAGTGTTTCTCACGTCAAAGAGAACACGGATCTGAAAGTTCATCTACGTCCGAGATCGTTTGCTAGACGTTCAAAATTTTGTTCTTGGTGTTCTTGAAGAACATTCATATATCCAAGTGAGAGGATACCACAAAGGTGAAATTTGATCTCGCAAGACCAATAATTCCAAGAGAGAGAGTGAAAAAGGGCCCACAGCAACTCAAAAATCGGAGTTTCCAGCGACCCAGGCAGAGGCATCTGCGCCCCCATCTGCGCGCGCAGATGGGCACCTGCGGCCGCATGTGGCCAACGCAGGTCACATGCCAGCTTCCTGTTTTCACCTGCGTTCAGGCATCTGCGTGGGCAGGTCACGACCTGCGTCCGCACCTCAACCCGACGCACCTCAAAGGTTAAAAATCCAATTTTACTCAAGTTCCATTATCTTAGTTTCATTTCTTGATTCTTTAATTCATTTATTGATTCCTAAACTAGTTATCAACGGGTAATCTTCCTTACTTAGTTGATTGATTAGTCGTAGAGTCCGTTCTTTCGTTGTCCGTTTCTTTTGTGCTTTTCTCGTTTTTGTTTCATTATTATTTCCTTATTCAAGTCCGTGGTTGTTTGCTTGAATCATTTATTCTTCTTCAAAACAAGAATCCATTCCGACCACGAGTAGCAATTAACACCACGTCGTCCATTGGAGTAGAAATTAACTTTCAATGCGAGCAACTCTTATTGTGAGGCATACAAAGGTGAGAGAATCTTACGAGTGTTGGTGAGGAGCTTTTACTACTAACCTTGTTTGCTCATTTTTGTAGGTACATGGAGTTATAGGGAAATATGTCTTCGGTAGCCTCGGATACTTGTAACTACGATATAGGAGACTATGATTGTGGTGAAGAAGGTTATGGTTATGACGAAGATGGAGATCATGGAAGCTATGAATATAGCCATGATCAAGAGACGTGTGGGAATGAGAGCTACTATCCCGGAGAAGGATATGAAACAAATGGTGAGTTTAGCTCTCATGATGAATATGAAGAGGATGAAGAGCCTAGTGATGGTTCTTATGAGGATGAAGGGACATGTGAGAAGCCTTCCACTTCCCACTCCGAGCATGAGGAAGTTGTGAGGTATCATTCTTTCTCCTATGCACCTTATAAGAATTATGATGGGGATGTACATGAGGATAGTGAAGATTCATGTTCCTCGTCTTGTGGAACTTCTTATCGCATTACGAGTGGTTACACTACTTCGAGTAGAAGTCGCCCAATAGTAAGAAGAGAATGTGCATCTCCAATGCCTAGGGGTCCTACATCCTATCCTTCTTATTATAGCGCACAAATGTTGGGAAGTAGAGACCAAGATAGATATGAGGGATATAGTAAGAGTCATGATTTCACTAGAACCCCTCTTCCTATCTTCAAAGGAGGACGTGATCCCGAGGCTTATCTTGATTGGGAATGGCAATGTGAACGCTTTTTCAAGGGCTATGATATGAGCGAAGTTGAACAAGCCACATATGCCCTTAAGCACATTCAAGGTTCGGCATTGAGGTGGTGGGAACTTGCAAAAGGGCCTAATCAAACATGGAGTACCTTGAAGGGGTTCATGAAGTCCAACTTTGTTCCCAAAGGATACACAAAGCTCTATAATGTTGATCCGAGAAAACAAGTTGACTTTAGAAAGGTGAGTATTTGTGGGGTGTCGGGATGCATTCTCGTTCTCGATGATTGGTGCAATGTAAACTACATCACTCCCTCTATGGTCGACTATTTAGGGATTCCTCAAATGTCCAAGCATCACCCATATTTCTTGGAGGGCTATAGGGTTTTCGAGAGCGTGAAGGTTTCCTTCACCCGAAATGAGTACTATGAAGAGGTGTGGTGCGATATATTTCCCTTGGATTTTGGTCATCTATGTTTGGGAGCCAATTGGTTTGAAATACATGGAGTTCCAAATAAGCAGGATTGGCCCAAGATTGCAATGGACCAATGGGGAAATCATCTCTTTCCACCTATCCTTCCCAAGCCTCAAGGAAATGTGACCTCTTACTCCAAGTCCCTTGATGAAGAGAGACAAAAGATTGAGAGGAGTAAGGGAGAGCAAGGTGGTAACCCAAGAGAGGAAAAAGGAGAGGTTGTGAGGAGTGAAGTGAGGGGGTTACCACAACTTCAATCTAACCCTTTATCTTGTCCTTCTCTTAGTGAGGACACTTGTGTAGGTACAATCGTGGAGAATGAAAAAGCACAAGTTTCCAACAAGGAGTCGACATCTACGGAAGTGATGGACAAGATAGCTTTCTACCTCTCGGAAGTAAGAGCTTCGCACCAAGGAAAAAAAGAATCTTCTCATGAGCTTCAAGGTAACAAAGCTAACTCTTGCACCTTATTAAACGTGAATGATTATTGTATGGCTAGTATCCAAATGTGTGTGAGTGATAGCTTATCTACATGTGAGCCTAATGATTCTTTGCCTTGTTTTGATAATGTACATGTTGAGAGTGTGGATACACTAGTTGATCCTATTGATGACCGAATTGACTCTTCTTGTGAGATCGATTTGAGTCCACCTAGTGTTGAAGCCTTGGTGTTGAATGATAGTACATTGTCTTGTAAAAATTGTATTGATCAACTAGCTTGTGAATCTAGTCCACTTCTTGAGGGTGTTTGTGACGTCATTAATGAACCTCAAGTTAGTGAAGATGTTGATATTGTTGGTCAATCGAATAGGAGTGACCCTTTGAGCATGCCTCTTAATGAAGATCCTATTGCTTGCTTGGCTCATAGGGATGATCATGCATTTGATGCCTCTTCCAAATTTGATAATTGTCTTTTTGAGAGTGAACTTACATGTTTCAATTCTCCTTTTTGGATTGATCCTTCTCTCTTTAAGTACAATATCTTGTTTGAAGATGATAAAATCACTTCTATTGAGTTACCTAGTGGTGTAGATCATGTTATTGATGTAGCTCATCTTGAGGGCTATATTCTTTATGAAAACCCACTATGGTGTGACAACTATCCTCCAAAAGATAGAAATCTCTTCTTGGAAGATGAGAGTACTCTTATGGGAAGGGATTGTGAAGACGAAGAAGGTGGTCTTTGTGTCTCGATTATTTCTTCTTCTTTGAGTGTTCCAATTCTTGAGCATATCCTTGATAATGTCATTGGACATAATAGTGAACATGTTCCTGAGGGCACCTTAGAGGAAATCACTTTGCGAGACACCTTTCTTTACTCTCTATTTGTTTATGATATTTCCAATGATTGTGTAGAGAGTATGTCTTTGTGTGATCGAGGCATATTATGGGAGGCTGAGCATTACTTGACTCATGTTCATGGATACTTCTCCCATTTGACCCCGGTGACCATTTGGGATATGGTGGGTTTTATACCCCAAACTTGGTGATTGGTCAAGATGGTACATGTCTATGTGGTGCACCTAGTAGCAACACTTCTTTTCATTTATGTGCTAAATGCTTGGTGTTACTACTTGATTATATTATGATCTTAAATGCAATATGCTTCTTGGAGATAGCTAGTGCATTGAGTGGAGTCTTCACTTGGAATGATCTTGTTCATGACATTGCACTTAGCTTTAGAGAATTTCATGTGACTCTTGACTTAAAGGGGATTATGTGCTTGTTGAGGCGTAGAACCAAAGTGAGTTTTCATGATTGGTTGACTAGTTACTGTGGTTCTCTTGGCTTCTCCTTTTGTCAAAGTCTCTTGAATGGCCAAGTAGTTTTTATTTTGCGGGGTTGCACACCCTTGATTGATCAATTTGATTCTTGGCTATATATTAAGTGTGATCCTCCTTGGTTTAGCGATAAACTTGTTTTTGCTAACCCTAACCCTCAAGCCATGAGGATATTGTTGTTGCTTGTTTTCCCTATAGTTTTGCAAGGTTTGGATTCGAGGTCGAATCCTTTTCAAGAAGGGGAGGATGATACAAGCCAAATCGGCACTAACCTTTCAAGGACTATAATTCAAGGCCGACACAAAGGGCCCCAAGCCACGATCATCTCAAAGATGCAGGGATACGTTTGGAGGACCCTTTTCAAGCTCCCAAGAGTTCAACACCACGTGTGGAAGATAGCTTGGAGCCGGGAGCCAAAATCATCTCAAGATCTCTACTAAAAGGCAAACTCGAAGAACTACAAACACTCCAAGGATCATTGATGAAGCTAGATGTGTTTGAACCCATCTTAACATCATTTAAGGAGTGTTGTGTGTAGCCCAATACATTCAAGAAGGATTGAAAGCCATTGGGGAGGTCTTCGGAAGGTTAAGAGGAGCCAAACGGTGACCGAAAGTCTCCTGTGGCCTGACCTGCGCCCGCAGGTGGCCATTTTGGTCTCCCAGAGGCACCTGCGCCCTGACCTGCGTGCGCAGGTGACCCGTCTGCGTGGGGCGGATGCCCAATTTTGCTGAAATGGGCCACTTTTCAGCCCATTAAATGTATTAAGTGCCAAGGACTATAAATAGGTAGTTGTCTTTCATTTTTAGGGACTTTTGGATGAATGTAAATGATATGTATACACTTGAGAGTGTGAGAGAGAGAGCTAGGATTAGCTCGTCTTGAACTTTCGCTTCGAAACGTTGGTTACGTGGGAGATCGATTCCCTCGTTGTTTACGTAAGTGAATTGGTGCTTAGTGTAGGATTAATTCAATAGAGGTTTTAGGGTTTAAAATACCCTTTGGTTTCTTTGATTCTCCTATAGTTGTGTCATTCAACCTATCCTTTATTTTTCGCATTTTCGTATCTTTTATCGTTTCCTGGTGTTTTTGTGGTTATTTTCGATTCCGTACTTTGTACGCTATGAAATGGTCCAAAATAATGAAATGACCCGTCTGCGTGGGGCGGATGCCCAATTTTGCTGAAATGGGCCACTTTTCAGCCCATTAAATGTATTAAGTACCAAGGACTATAAATAGGTAGTTGTCTTTCATTTTTAGGGACTTTTGGATGAATATTAATGTTGTAAGAACTCTTGAAAGAGTGTAGCTTGGAAAAGCTAATGTTGACGTTTGCCTAGAAACGGGGTTGCGAGGGAGTTACGATTCCCTCAAGGTCTTCGTAGGAGATTAGGTGCCTTCATTGGAACAATCCTTCGAGGTTATAGGATTTAATATATCCTTTAGTTTCGTTGAATTCCTTTGTTCGTGTCTATCTTTTATCTCTATCTATCTATCTTACTTCTTCCGCAATTTATATCTTTTGATCGTTTCCTCGTGTTTTTGGGGTTATTGTCGCTATCATATCTACCCTCTCTTTGCTTATAATACTATCAACTATAGTATAGAGGGTATGTATAATTGTGAGGTTGGCACCTTCGGGGAAAATGGGTATTGTCTTAACCCATGTACTTGGATACTTCTCCCATTTGACCCCGGTGACCTCTTGGAATGTGGTGACTCTTGTACACCCAACTTGGTGCTTGGTCCAGACGACAAGCAAAGTTTGAATGAGTTTGTTGGTAGCCTTCCCTATGATGAAAAGTCTTTCTTGGGGATTAACAATCCACTTGGTAGACTCAAGTTGTGTATGAGAGACATGTCCAACAAAGATGGGTGTTCTTTAAAGAAGGGAAACAATGAAATGGTCCAAAAGAATTCTCCATGGTGTATTTCCATTCATGACCAAGGATTTATTGCTTGTAGGTCAAAGAGTGAGTCTTCTCTTGACAACACTTTGGGTGAATTCAACTTGTGTGATACCCTTCTTTACTACTTGTTTTCCATTGATGTTCCCTTGTTCTAAGGTGGCATCATTCTTGAGAAACCTAAGGCAAACCTGTCATTGCCTCTTTTGGGTTTGTCTTATATACTTGCATCCTTCTTTGACACACTTGTGCTTAAGTTGTGTGGACCACAACTTGTGGATGCTAAGTTGGTTGCTTGTTTTTGTTAGAGTCCATGGTCTTAAAGACTTCGTGCCACCTTCATAAGGTTGGGCAATTTGAAGTGTCTAGTGGGACTCTTGGAAGCATGCTTATCATCAAAAGAGGGAATCAAATTTCTTGGGAGAACCACTTGCCTTGGAGTCATTTGTTGTATAAAAGGTTCTCCATTGTCCCTAGTAGCATGATTCCATTGTTGAACTCCTTCCCCTTGGAAAATTGTTTGGAAAAGAGAGGTTCTATGTGCTTGAAATACCTTTTTCTCTCCTTGTGTGTTCCTACTCAAGAACACACCCTGGATGAGATTAGTGTCCTTAGCACCTTTCTTTATTACCTTTTTGCATATGATGTCATTCATTACCATGTTGAATCAATATCTTATGTAGCCTTCAACTACATAGAAAGGAAAAGTGTTGTGTGCCTAAATGATTTGAGTCCATCCTTGAGTGTAATAATTGCTAAATCTCTTGAGCCATGTGGCATTCTTGTAGATAGTAATACCCCGGATGAGATTCCTATGCTTGATTCCTTTCTATATTACCTCTTTGGTTATGAAGGTATCCATGCTAGTTGTGGAATTATTTTCTTTGGAGGTAGTAATCCCTTTAGTTGGTCCACTTGTTTGAGTAATGATGCAATGTGGGTCTCTCATATCTTTGACCCCAGAAAACTCATGTGGATTTTTGAACCATTGGTGGCCCACCCATTGGTGTGGTATCTTGGAGAGGTATTGAAGCAATTGTGTCGCATGGCTCCCAAAACGACTGAGATCTTACCTCCTTGGTTTGTTGACGCCATCATGACCTTTGTAGTTTCTTTATCTCTTAGTATTTTTCATAGCCGGGTCCTTTCTGTGTTAAACCCAAAGGATCCTTGGATGTATGTTAAATGTGAGCAACCTTGGCATGATGATAAGATTGATTTTGCTAACACTAACCCTCATGCCATGAGGAAATTTTTGTTGTTTGTTTCCCCTATGATTTTGCAAGGTTTGGATTCGAGGTCGAATCCTTTTCAAGAAGGGGAGGATGATACAATCCAAATCGGCGTCAACCTTTTTTGGCTTGTATTTCAAGGGCGACAACAAAGGACCCAAACCACAAAGAGCTCAAGACCACATGGATATGGTTGGAGGGTCCATTTTGCACTCCAAGTAAAGCAATATAGCGTATGGAAGATAGCTTGGAGACAAGGGAATCATTGGAGGGGCGTTAGAGAGTCAAAAGGAGCTCAACGACGCACTGGGGTGGTCTGCGACCTCACCTGCGCGCGCAGGTGAGTGACCTGCGGCCACAGGTGCCTCCTGCGCCCACCACCTGCGCGCGCAGGTGGTCTCCTACGTGGGCTTTTGGGCCAAAGCGGCCAACTTGCTATTTTTGTTAAAATGGGTCATTGTTTTGGCCCATAAAATGTAATAATAAGCCATGGCTATAAATACTAGTTTTCTTATTATTTTTGGGGACTTTTGGATGAATATTAATGTTGTATGAACTCTTGAGAGAGTGTAGCTTGGAAAAGCTAATGTTGACGTTTGCCTAGAAACGGGGTTGCGAGGGAGTTACGATTCCCTCAAGGTCTTCGTAGGAGATTAGGTACCTTCATTGGAACAATCCTTCGAGGTTATAGGATTTAATATATCCTTTAGTTTCGTTGAATTCCTTTGTTCGTGTCTATCTTTTATCTCTATCTATCTATCTTACTTCTTCCGCAATTTATATCTTTTGATCGTTTCCTCGTGTTTTCGGGGTTATTGTCGATATCATATTTATTACGCTATCAACCTGATGGAGATAAGTGTCTAGACTGGCTTACCCGAGCGTACACTCGAGCCAGAGAAGGGCAACTTGTTCGGTAGCAGAGCTATTCCGCCTTCGTTGCTGATCCAAACCCCGCCTAACATGTGTGACTAATAATCCTTCACCAGGTGCCTGGACAATCTAGCTTTATCTCAAAAAAGAAAGTAGGATGCATACTTTGCATTCCTTCTACCCTATATTTCAGAGACTTAGAAGGGTTGCGCAAGAGAAGATAATTTATAGAACAATTCAACAATATCAAAACGATAAATGAGCAGCACGTAGCACATTAGGCCAACAAATACAATATCCAAATAATTAAAGCAAGTATAAGTCAATATCAAAAGCTCGAATTCTGGTTATTCCCCAGCAGAGTCGCCATAGATGTCACACCCCTTTTTCGCTCTAGGTCGAAAGGGTTTTTACAATTAAAGTGACGATATTGAATAAGGATTATTTTTATTTACAGAGTCGCCACTTGGAATTGAGTTATGGTGTTCCAAGTCACCTTTTTGAATCCCTAATCAAAAGGAAGTTGACTCTTTTTTATTGGTCTGGGAACTAGAAATCTGGGTAAGGAATTCTGTTGACCGAGGGGAAGGTGTTAGGTATCCCTTGAGTCCCGTGGTTCTAGCACGGTCGCTTTATTGACTTATATTTGACTTAAGTTAATTTCTTTTGGATACATTAGGTTTGATTAGTTGCTCAATTTACCTAAGGCTTATGAAAGAAGACTTATGTTTTCGGCTGAGGAGCGTAACCACACACGGAGCCTTGTAATTATGAAGTAAACCAAGGAGCGTAACCACACACATGATCAATTAAAGGTAACCAAGAATGTAGACCGAAGAGATGAGTACTGTTTTAAGATATATTTAATTTTGTCTAGAGTTTAACGGACCAAATAATTGAGTTATTATTATAAATAAAGAAAACAAATCACTACCAGAGAGTGAATTTGCAAAAGTGAGAAATTAAAAAAATATAAAAATAAAGTTACATCATTAATAAGGATTAAAGAAAAATGAAATTATTCTATCCATACATCTAATAGATTTCCATATAGTCTCTACAACAATTTACTGTATTAGCAAAAATAATTAACTTCATTCTGTGCACGCGAGTCCACACCATGTTCAACTTAGTTTACTCACTATTCTACCAAAAATAATAAATTCTTTCATTAACTTTTAGGATAGTGACTTAGCACACAAATAATAAAGACTAAAGTATTGATTTTCCTCTAAATTTGATTATAAACATTGTCATTTCAGCCTATTAAGTTAGACATGTATCATCACTAAAACACCAAAATATGAAGGTAAGAATAGATTTGGTATTTTCACTTAAACATGCAATAAAGTATGGACTGTTTTAATAGTTTTATACTAAATCTAACGAAATAAAATATTTTAACATACTTTATATTATCATGTCAAAGTATAATAAGTTAAACAAATATGAAATCTGATAAACCTCATAATATTGGAATCAAATCTCACATAATTATGATATTACATTATACAAAGAAAGACGGAAGGTTACCTCTTGCGAAATTTAATTCATACCAACAAAAGTCGCTACAATCTACAAATTTTTGAAAGTTAACAAATAGCTAACTTTCAAGAGCCACGAACTCAAAACCGTAAGCGAAACTTCAAACTCCGACTTGTGTTCTTGTTCTTGACCTCTCCTTTTCTAACATTTTTTGTTTCTTTCCCTTTTTTTTTCAAAGTCCTATCCCTCTTTTTTCTTTTCTGTTTCTCTTTTTTTTTTCTAAATGTTTGCCTTTTCTTTTCCCTTTTTCCTACGTATTTTGCTTTATGTCCAATCTCTTCCTCCCTTTTTTTTTCCGTGTGTGTTTGTGTTATATAAAGGTGAGATATGGGAGTTGTGTAGGTGAATGTTGTGGTGTGTGAACGTGTGTGTGCATGCAGATAGTGGGGGATGTGAGGGAGTGAGGGATGTGAGGGAGTTATGGTTAGCCTAGGATTTTTTAATTTTTTTTCAATTGGATATATATATAAAATCTTAGCTAATCACTTTTATACTAATAAAAATATAAAAAGTTTAATGGCCAGTCCGAAAAATATGACTAAGACAATATTAAAATTCACTAGATTATTTATTAAATCTAAGTTAAAAGAGTATAAATATTTTGTAATTTTTTTTTTTCATAAAAAATGAAAACAAAAAATAAAAAATAGAAAAATAAAATATAATATAAAACTTATCCTAAATTCAATTTAAACCTTTTTCATAATTTTTCAAATAAAAACCTACTAAACATGAAATAAAATCTAATGCAAAAGACTAGGCCAAAATTAAATATTTAAAACTAAAAGTGGATCAAAACTCGGGAAGGGTCAAAAATCACGTGTCTACATAGATCACCCATAGATTGGTTCGAGGTGGGGGATGTGAAACCTTTGCACAAGAATTTAGTAAAGGAAGCTCAAGATAAAGTGAGGTTCATTCAGTACAAGTTGTTGGTAGCCCAAAGTATACAAAAGGAATATGTTGATTGCAAAGTAAGATATATACTTCAAAATAGGTGAGCATGTGTTGTTAAAAGTGTCTTCTATGAAAGGAGTTATGCGATTTGGTAAGAAGGGCAAGATTATCCCTAGGTATATCGGTCCATTTGAGGTTCTTGAGGATATGGATCAAGTAGCTTATTGGCTGGCATTGCCGTCAAGCCTGTCAGGATTTCATCCGGTGTTCCATGTGTCCATGATTAAGAAATACCATGGGGATGGGGAGTTAAGTGGGACTCAGTTTTGCTTGACAAGAATCTTACCTATGAGAAGGAACCAATAGCGATTCTTGACCAAGGCATCCAGAAGTTGAGGACTAAGGAGATTCGGTCAGTGAAAGTTTAGTGGAAGCACTGTTCTTTTGAGGAGGCCACTTGGGAGACTGAAAGGGTATGTGCGATAAGTATGCTCTCTTGTTTGAGGATTTAGGTACTTTCTTTACTTCTTTTTTCCTTGTTTTCTTGATTTATTGTTTGGGGAAAAATGATGGATAAATTAATAGCTATTGTAATGACCCTTTCTTTTGTTACTGTATAGTCCAGTGTGCCAAAATTTGGGTTAAGATTCTTCCCGAATAAAGTGTCAGAAATTTCAGGCTAGGCTAGTCTTGGATGAATTCTGAGGTATGTTATAGATAAATCCGGTAATGGATAGTTTTCTGTTTATATGATTTGAGACCATTTTATGATAGCTAAGAGGTTAAGGAGTTTGTAGAAACTTTTAAAAGTGAATTTGGGATAGTAAAACTCTGGATATAGCGTTTAACGTAAAGAGGTTAGTTTGGGATGTCAAAATCTGGAAGTATATTGCAAAATAAGCAAAATTATGGGATTGGCAGACTTTATGCCTTACCTAGATCACTATAGAGAAAGGTAGGGCCTCTCCCACTATAGTGGGAGTCAGTTTGGTCAATCCCGCCATAGCGGCTAGATCCCACTATAGCGATGCCGCTATAGCTGGAATCGGGCCGCTATAGTCGGCTACGCACAGTTAAATGCAAAAAATAGGCTAAAACATTATATTCATTCCTATTTTGTTCAAGGACTGAGAGGGGATGAATTAGGATGAATTCCACCTATTTTTAACCAAAATCCTTCGTTGAGGTAAGTACATCCCCCTATTTAACTATTTTGGAATAACAAATTCGTACTAGGAATTTTTAGTTTATAATCTAGAAGTAATTCTAAGTGAAAATACACATACCCATAATTTTCCCCCATTATTTCAAATCTATGGTTCTAACCCACAAAAATTTCACCATAATTCCTCATTCTAGTGATTCTAGAAGATGAATGGATTAATCCATGTTAAAAGAGAGCACAAATCTTACCTCAATGAAGAAATTCCACTCTAACCTTGAAAAAATTGCCCCTAGGGCTGTGGAATGAATTTTTTGGAGTTTATGAACTGAAATTCGGCCAAAATAGTATTTTATACTCCCGTCGTCCCGCTAGAGCGGCCTTAACTTTTCAGCATGGGCAATCTTTAGTAAAACGGTCATAACCTTTTACTCCAACGTCAAATTAATGAAAGGTTGATGACGTTGGAAAGAAGACTCAGAGTTCTTTAATTTAGTGGGTATTAGGACTCATAACTCTTTATATTCTAGGAGGAGTGCTCATTTGAATTTGACCCTAGTTTAAACTTAGCTCGAAACTCAATCGGTAAGGACACTTCCAACTTAACTTTGTGATAGGGGTATTGTATGACCTTAATTCATATATAAGGCGCTCCCATATTAAAGAATTGATTATAACACCAATGACAAAAGAGATTCTTATACCTTTAGTGCAGATATATTCAGTAATGACGGAATGGGTCATTACAGTAGAGTTTCACAAATTAGTGTGTGACATCCACATCTAATCTTCGGGAAGCTACAAGACATTCTAGGAACTGTTCCTTTCTTTCTTTTCTCTCATGTTGTCTGAGGCAATTTCTTGTTTAGGTTGAGTTTAATTGATATATCTCGATATCAATTAGACTCAACCCATACAAAAATCCAATAATAATGCCAAGTAACCTGACCACATGAGGATCCAAATATAATGAAATGACAATATAACCCGGTTCACTCAAGAAACCATAAAACATCTCATCAATATAACCGGTCCACACAAGGAACCATAATATAATAATTAATAAACCATAACCTGGTTCACTCAAGGAACTGTCAAACTGACCAATACCATGTACACACATGCTATGGGTTTTACAAATGCCCACTAGCCATGACCTGTAGGGGACGAGCTCAGTCCATATACCAAATAACCTAGACATCTAGTGTCTACCACCCTTATGCCAAACTAAGTGTTATACCACCCTTATTGTCCCCATCCTTATACTCCCTAAAATCCACCAATTCTTTGACGATGACCTTTACCAGTTCATCTCACAATATAAATCCATATCACAACATATATAATCATATAATGAGACAATTCAACAACACTTAAACTTAAAAACAAGCCTTTTTATATAATCTCATTTCAGGTGGTTAACATCTTGTAATATTATCCAATAAGTACACATTCACATCATGCATTAAAACAAGTAGACAAACAGTCCAAACACCTGGTCAAACTCAAGTTCATCATTTCATGTAACCAACATTTATTCTTTAATGCACGAGATCATAAGTACGCCCGAAAGCCAGCCAACAAACTCATAATTCGGGCCTTATCGATTCATATTCATCAATTAAAGAATGTTCGAAGACCAATCTATGACTTATTCAAGTAAGCATTATCAAACCTTATTTATCAAATTCAAGTATTTATTTTAGGAGTGCACATTCAACCAAATGGAGTCTAAACTCTAGTTCAACATTCATAAATTCATTCACTAATCCGATCCTCCTTTGTTTCTGTCAAGACTGGTAAATTCCTCTATTATCTAGTAACCCTTGCATTCAAGTCATTACTAGGTTCAAGACCCTAATCCATTAGCCAATTATTCAACCATTCAACTAAATTCAACTTATAATTGTAGCTTTAGTCATACACCATTACACATCTTACTTCCTAACCATTAGCCTAACTTGATTTTAGGTTCTTACGTTATGCCACCACCTCCTCTTATCATAATCAGTTCTCATAACCATCCTTAAGCAAGAATATCCTATATTCCAAACATACACAATATCAAATTCACCCTTTTTCAAGGTATTAAAGATGAGTTTTATAGATTACAAGCTTACACAATTCCCCTATTGTTCCCCGCATTCACATATTCACCTTGTAATTCATCAAGTAAGTAATACAAACACAAAATATCCATCAAGGGATCCACATAATAACATAACAACACTCAATTTGATCTTTATTACATTAATTCCATATTTTATCCATCCAAACTCCGTGCCCGCATGCCTAAGCATGATTTCTCCCATCAAATCTATATCACGAATATGATTTCTAACCATAGTCTACTACTCATAAACCATAACCTACCTCAACCAAAGATCTTGGAACAAGCAAGCCATACCATGATTGCTCTTTCCTTTCTTTCATGTCTCCACTAGTCCAATCATCTAGAAATAAAGCAATTATAAGAGTAATTAATCAATTACTCTTCGAATAAATATTTTCAAAATTCAATCCCACTAATTCTACCCATAATCATAAATTCTTAATTCTCAAATCAGCTACAATTACACAATATCAATTCAAACAATTTTGTTAATTAATAAAATTTATCCATCCTCTTATTTCTCTAACAGACCATTTAGCTCATGTACTTGACAACCACTAATTGATTTCTTAACATGCAAACATAGCCCTTACAACTAGATACCAATTGGAACCTTCTAGGTTCCGATTCTATTTCGTATTTATTCCAATCGAAGTCAAGGAATATTCCCGCTATAGTGGTGCAGTAGTAGTAGCTTGCCACCTACTATAGCGGGGTAGGCGAGGCAAGAAATTGATATTTCTCCTAGTTTTGTAATTTTTACAACATACCCTCAAATCTCTACATCCAAAACTAACCTCTTTATGTCAAATTTGATATCAGGAGCTTTACTCACCCAAATTCACTTCCAAAAGTTCCTACGAATTCCTTATCATTTTAGCTATCATAAAATCAACTTAATTCACTTAACCTTTAACTAATCTATTTCCGGATTATCCTAGATCATACCATGCTCGGATTTCATCCAAGACTAGCCTAGCTTGAATTTTCTAACTCTTAATTCGAGAAAAACCTTAACCCAAATTTTGGCACGGTAGACTTAACCATAACGACGGAAAGAATCATTACAATTTAATACTTAACTTATTATGAATTCAACCATACATTGTTGAATTGAACTCCATCCCTTAACAATAATCGGTTCCAACTTTGAAGTAATCATGCTTTTAGGATTATTCACCATTAGAGGCAACACCCACATAATGTAACCACATATCCAACTAATAGTAAACCATTACAACCATGAACACCACCATACAATAGTAGTTCAATTATGTGAAACTTGGCCCTTTTAATGACACCACAGAATTCACTTAAGTACAAGTCAATATAGGCAACAACTCAAGTCAAGACTATGGCTACCAGCACCACTTCAAGTCAATAAATCATGACTCAACAACAATATACTACACCTTGTCTCAAATTCATAAGCAAATAGACAAATAAAGAGATATGTCAATCATTTCCAATTTAGCCCAGACCACTCAAGGCTCCAAATGTAATAAGTCAATAAATAAATCCGGTTCACTCAAGGAATATCACCCTCACCAATACCTTGTACACATATGCTAAGGGTCTTATGGTCGCCCACTACCCATGAACTGCAGGGGACGAGCTCTTGTCCATGTACCAAAAATCCCAAACATCTAGTGTCTGTCAATCTTATGTTAACCAATCCCGTGAAGATGTCCAAATACTGGTACATCCCATAATAATAATACAAATCCTGTGAAGATGTACAAATATCGATACATCCCATAATAATACAACAGATATCATAACAATCACAATCACAATGAGAAATAACAACCATACTTGTAAAATCAACAAGTCTTTTTAATATAACCTCATTACATATTATAAACATTTAGGATATCATTCAACAATTACTTCTTGAACATGCATTGTAACAAGCAAATGAAGAAAACAGTTAACATGCACACATAACTCAAGTTGGGTTTCAATTACGTCAAACCATCACTTATAATCCACAATCATTTGAGGGCTTAACTAGGACTTGCAGGGTCTAAGGTTGTAATGATCCAAACCATCGTTACGTGTGAAAATGGCTCAAAAATAATTTGTGATAAATAATATGCTCAAATTGGGCCCGGGAAAAATTAAATCAGGAAGGAAAAATGAGACGTAAAGGGATTGAACAAAAAGGCCCAAAAAAAGTTAGGCTGGTTGGTAGCCTACTGCTACAGCCGTACCCGACAGTAGCCAGCCTGAGGAAATTTTAAAAATCCTCTCTTCTATTATTTCCCCTAGTCGCCCCCTTCCTCCAAAAATACTCTGAAAAACTCCATTTATCCAACCATGAGATTTTAGGGGCCAGGGTTCATGAGAGCAGTTTAGAGGCACACCCGACGAGAACCCGACCTAGGAAGGCACTTAGCACTAGCAGGACAACTCTCTCCTCTCAATAGCGTTATGATTCGACTATGAGGAAGGTTATGGTTTATTTATTGTAGAAAATAGACTCGGGCTAGATCCATTTAATATTGATAGTAATGATGGGAGTTATTATGCATTAGCCTTTGGGCATAGTGTTTGGAAGAACGAAAATGATAAAAATCTGGTTAGACTTTAATATTATGATTAATTATGGTAGCACTCCATTCATACGATATTCATAGTGTGGAATGTCTTTAATTTTGTGAGAATCTGGGCTAGCTGAATGAATGTTGTAGCCCGTAAGCCTGGGGTAAGTTAAGTACGGTAAAAAAGGGGAGTAGTATTAAGTTGGGGTGTAATATCGGTTCTCTCAGTGAAATGATAGTTATGTCTACTATTGAAGAAGGTCAACAAGACGTAAATGGGGAATAGGGTTGAAAGTAACCTAAGAGAGTTTAGCCAAACTAGCGACAGGGTGAGTAATCAGGATGGATGAGTGGATAAGAGCCATGAATGAGCAGGGAAGGGATGTAAGGTCAAGTGTGAGAATTCCAAGGAAGTATTTAGGCAATAGTTGAGTGTTAGGTCAGGGACATGAACGAGATCTATGAATAAATAGGGTGAGTAACTGCGTATAGGTGTAAACCCTCAGTTGGGTAGGAGATGTAGAGTAAAAGGTTAAATGACATATGTACCTAAGTATACGTGGACTACAAGTGATATTTTATAATTATACATGGAATGGTAACTGTGATTATTGAATGCATTGCTTATTCATACATTTTGGTGTTGTGGAGGTGAGGTGATGGGGATGTTGATGTTAATATTAAAATCATGATTTGTTGATGTTGATGTGACAGTGATGGTGATGATATTGATATGTAACCCATAATATTCATGAGGTTGGTTATGTTTATAATGTTGATGAGGTTGAGAAGGGGAGGAGATGATGCGCACATCTTGCATACATGCATTCATTCATATGCCTTGTCATTCTATTATATCCTTATATTATTGTTGATTTCTTGAGTGGATCAGTCCGTTGGTAGAGCTGGTGGATATAAGGGTATCCTATGAATCTAAGGTCGTCCTAATTCAGGTCTAATGTTAACTGTATGAGTATATAATTATGGGAGTATATTGTACAATATCATCTTTCCCCGTAGTAGTGGTCAGGTAATAAGTTCCTTAGTTGTTGTAAACCATGTAATGTGTTGTATTAGAAGAGTACCAGGGCGTTTAGGTCCAATCTTGGTTGTCTTAAGTCTTGTAATTTCGTAAGGTCTATAGATCTGATTCAGAGGGAGCTAAGAGTAGTGGAAATCCGGTCAGTAGATTAGCTAAGTACCAAAAACAGAGCGAGTTAGCATGAGTGATGAAATGACAAAGATATATGAAAATGTTAAATGAAAGGTAAGTCACAGAGATGTTGTAAGTTTGGTGTTAATGAATTTATAATCTGGGATCTAAAAACTGGAACCTTACTTAATGTTTATGATTTCTCCCTATTTGTTATTAATATTATTTGTCTCTAACCCTGGCCAGTCGATGATGCCTACCAGTACGTGTGATTGTACTGATGCTATACTTACTATATCTCCAATCGGGGGTATAGACATGGTGCATGTCAGTTGGGGTTTCTATAGCAGCGACGGTAATCGCTCAACAACAGCTTCTGCCCTCTCTATTCTGTATGGATTTTGTGTCATGGACTCTTTTATTCCTTGTCTAGTGCTCTTGTACTGGTTTAGGATAGTTTCTGGGGATTCATTGTTGATAGTTTTCCACATCACTTTTACTTATCAAATGTATTAAACCAGAGTGTTATGTATGAGTTAACTGACTTATGTTATCGAAAATGTATTATGTATGAGTTAACTGACTTATGTTATCGAAAATGAACTTTTTAAAACTTTCGCATCAAATGAATGGTTAGGTGGTAAGGGTTCTCCTATCTGGGGTAGGTGTTAGGTAGGTGCCCGCATGATCCAGTTAGTTGAGTCATGACAAAGGTATACATTCACACCTATGGTTCACACTCTAGCACGTCTAACCGTCCATCTTAACACTAATACCAAGTCAACAATGGCCATTCCTCTGGCTACCACCATAGATTCTTCAGAATCCACCAACACCAACTACCATAGATTTCTCAAAATCCACCAACACTAACCACCATAGATTCTTTGGAATCCACTAGCACCGTGTACCATAGATTCCTCGAAATCCACCAATACTAACCACCATAGATTCATAGGAATCCAACAACAACAACCACCTCTAATTAGGCATTCATTAGATTCTAACACAATTTCCTATTATACTACCATTACAAACATTAATAAATGGTTAACATCAACAACAATACACCCTATTTCATATCACAAACTCAGCATTATACATGATATTAATTTTCATTCAAGAAACCGTAAATTACCATTTTTATCCATCCCAACACTATGCCTGTAGGCCTAAGCATGGAATTTCCCGTCAATCTCCGTCATGCCTATGTTTTCTAACCCAGGTCTAAACTACTCAGTTAAACCTAGCCTACCTAGATGCCAAGTAGCTGCTACGGAGGCATGAACGCGAGCTTCTGACTCCGTGGTAGCGATTTCCCGCATGAAATCCATGAGAAAATCATGGGTTTTAACCCATTCAAGAGTATTTCCCCCTCTCCATTGCTCCAAGGCCATAAGGCAACCCTAGGGGATTTTTGGAAGCTTTCCTTGTCTTATTAGGAACTGAAGAGAAGAAGGAAAATTAATAAAATAGAGGACTGGTTACTATCCTTGTCATCCCGCTATAGCGGTCGGTAGGCCGCTACCATGGTGCCGCTATAGTGGGATGACGTCAACCCGACCTAAATTTCAAATTTCAATTTTTTTTAACTAAGTCCTTTCATACTAGTTCGAGACCATATTTTTACAAGAATTCCTGTACCCCATGCCTTTGAACGAAGTGTCCTTAGTAATGATGGAACAGGTCATTATAGTATATTACCTTCGTACCTAACTATTCATATTGTATAGCACTTCCGTCCCTAGTTACTTGTAGAATATGATGGTTTATCTCTACTTCTCTATTGTCCTTATTGTATTTCATTTCTTAGTTAATTGTCTGTAATATATATTCTTGCCTTACGTGTTATTTATACTTGCATTATCTTTAGATCTCAGTTGGCCAATGCCTACAGAGTACCTCGTGTTTGGTACTTATTCTACACTTCTGCACCCTGCAGATCACAGTACGAGTTCTCACCGCTGACTAGTGTATCGTGCGGAGCTGTCATGGATCGGAGATTTGGTGTGAGCTCCTGTTATTCGAAGTTGTTCCTTCTCCCTCTCTCTTTTGTTGAACTGTTCTTTATTTTGTATTTTGGAGATGAATATATATATATATATATATATATATATGTGTGTGTGTGTGTGTGTGTGTGTGTGTGTGTGTTTACCTAGTACTTCAGTTATGCTAGTGGCTGTTGTATCGACTTACACCAGGTCTTGAAAAATATTTTCTTTCTTTTGGTTCTCTTTCTCCTTTTATTCAGTTTTGGTTATCTCTTTTTTCTCTTTTTAGCTCGTTACTCGTGTTCCGGGCTATGGTTGGCTTACCTACTGATGGGTTATAGTAGGTGACATTATGACTTGAGAAATCGGATTGTGACAAGATGGTAGTTAAATTTTATTTTATGTCAAGTGACTTTTTTATTTTATAATCATAGTGTCCGAATTCAAGTGACATATTAAGAACAAACTACTTTGCACTATTAGAAAAAAATTTAGAATATTTACAGTTTATATATTATTAAATAAAATAATTATAGTTTTGTGTTACTAAAGAATTAAAATATTTACAGTTCAAATGTAATCAAATAAAAAAAATATAGTTGTATGTTACAGCAAATTACAGCAAAATTAGAGCACAAATTATTTATATAATTTTATTTCTTATATGGACATTAGAATTTTTGCAGTTCAAATATTATCATATAATGAAAAATACTATTTAACAAAATATATTTTTTTATTTCTTATATGAATTATAAATATTTTCAGTTTCAATTTTACTATATATGAAATAATTTCGATACATAACAAGTAATCTTGATGAATTAATTCTTATCAACTAAATTAAAGATTCTTGACAGAGCTAAGCTAATTAAGATAGAGTTGAAAAGTGAATAATCAATTTTCAATCAAGAGACAGATTTGGAAAAAAGATATTGTGAACAAAATTGATTCCAAAATAAAAGATAATCAAACTTTTCAAAGGTCATTTACCAAAGAAAAATGATTAATAATTAAAGTACCTTTACATATTTAAATTAAAATAAATATTTGAAATTTGAACTCAAATTGAAAGAAAAAAATATGTGAATTTTAAAAAATCACCTACAATAGAAATATGCCCTACATATTAATATAAAAGAAATCACTTATAAGATAATATTTTTTTTTATAATTAATTTCATTTGATATTAACCGTCCATCGCTCGGGTATTAATACTAGTTTGATTAATTAAAGTTGAAATATTTTTCTTATGTAAAAAAGTTAAGTGACTAGTTCTCAAGATGTCACTTAGCTTAACCTCTTGTTAAGCTACTCTTTTTTATTTTATATATAGTTATAGAAGATGAGTTACTAAAATACTTTGGGATCTCAGTATTTGATTATTAGGTAGACAAAATAGTAAAGTAGAAACTTAGATTTTTTTTTCTTGGGGCAATCTACATCAGGTAGCTATTAGGAAATAAATAATACTACATCCGTTTCATTTTACTTGACCCTTATTAAAATTTTCTTTCGTTTATTTTTTATTGCAGTTAATTTTCAGCATGTTGAGAATTTGCCCTGAAAGTGAACGGTATGCTCACACTTTTATTAAGCTTAAAAGCTCCTTGTTCTTCGGTTCTCCAGTCACTCCGGACACAATATGCTCAGGCTACCAAAATCCATTTCCAGATCTAATACATTGCTAAATCACTTTACTCTTCTTTTCTTCGTTTATTTTTCTTTTGTTGTAATTTACCTCATTGTTATTTCATTGCAAGATTAAGTTAACTCACGTGTCGTTAGAGCACTTTGATTAAGTCAGATGTATTGTTGGCTAGACAATATGTGATTCATCTTCTGATAATGATCTGGAGAACTAAGTAGATTAAAGAATTTTAAAAAAAAATATTTAAATTTTAGTTAAAATAACTAAAATATAGCCAAAGTAAATATAAACGGGATAAATTATTGATTCCCTATACTTGATGCAAAATATTTTCACAATTTAATATATTCATTCCAAACCATAAAAGAATGATTTATGTAAGTAAATAATTCATACACACCAACATTTATAAATTTTCCTGCTAGATCCCCATAGGCAACAAATATTACTTTGCTTTTTATCATACACATTCACATTATTGGCACCACAAGAAAGTCAATGGACCACAATCAACAATACATTATGAACAATTAAAACAAGCAAGGATACTTCAATAATGCAAAACTATAACATGGTATTCAACTATTGCATTTTTTGTGATGTTATCAGCCCTATAGGTTTTTGCGGTGGCGATGCCTCGTGCTAGTCGAAAACCACCAGAACCACCAACGATTGGCATTTCTCGATACTCGTGAAATATCTGGTTGTGCCCAAGAATACTAAGTGTGCTGCCATTGTACTTGCCCTTTGTGAATACAAGATTGAGAGTCATAAGAAGGCCTAAATCTTCGAACGAGGCTGAGCCATAAATCCCTTGGGCTCGACCTATTATTTCGGAGTTGGGCTCGGGCTTAACCGTCAAGGGATTGTCCATCATCCTCACTAAGCCAAACCCTGTTGGTGATTGAAATGTAATATTGGCCTGGGCTATTTGAATTGCTGATGGATTCTTTGCAGTCACGGTATCATGAAAGTAGAAGTGAAGTTTGGTCATTTTTTCATGAGGAAGCATCTTGAACCATTCCTCCACTCCCTTCGGACTTAGATCAAGCCCATGCATTGAAGGCAATATTACTATTGACAAAAATAAGAAGGCCGTCATCATAGATTTTTCCATTTTCATCCCTTCTTTCCTCTTGTTACTTTTTCATTCAAATGAACTTGGTAGCTAGCTTCAAATATATAGGCGTGGAAAGATGCTTCTAATGTTTATTTAATTAGTTTTTGGTTCATGCACTAATCAAGTATGATTTATATCCATGATATTCTATAAATTACATTATTTTTTAAGTAGGTTCCATATCCATTAAAATCCCTTTGGATTACTAAATTTGACATGTTTTCGCATGAAACTTGTGAACAGCTCAGCATTGACCAAATAAAGTAGCAAATATTTTTTTTTCCTAATTACTGATTTACTTACCATAAAACTCTCCTAATTTTATATTTCAATTATAGTTAATTAATTATTTAATTATCTCTATGATTCTAGCAAAAACTCAAATAAGGTAGCAATTATTTTTTCTCTAATTACATATTTTTTTTATATTTATTCATTTATTGTTTACCAAAATAGGAGTCAATCTTAATTGATTAATTAAAGTTAAACTATTTTCTTATGTGAAAAAGTCAAGTGGCTAGTTTTTAAGATGTCACTTGGCTTAACCTCATGTTATACTGCCCTCCTTTATTATATATAAAGATTATTGTTTACCAAAATAGGAGTCAATCTTAATTGATTAATTAAAGTTAAACTATTTTCTTATGTAAAAAAGTCAAGTGGCTAGTTTTCAAGATGCCACTTGGCTTAACCTCATGTTATACTGCCCTCTTTTATTATATATAAAGATAGCTTATTTAATTACCTCTATAATTTTGAAAAAGACTCAAATAAAGTAGCAATTATTTTTTTTTCTAATTACTGATTTACTTACCATAAAACTCTAATAATTTTACATTTAAATTATAGTTAATTGATTATTTAATTTCCTCTAAAATTTTGAAAATGTCTCAAATAAAGTAGCAGATATTTTTTTTACTAATTACTGAGTTACATACCAAAAAACTCTCCTAATTTTATATTTCAATTATAGTCAACTGATTACTAATTATCTCTATAATTCCAGCAAAAACTCAAATAAGGTAGCAATTATTTTTTCCCCCAATTACATATTTTTTTATATTTATTAATTTATTATTTTATCAAAATAGGAGTCAATCTTAATTGATTAATTAAAGTTGAAATATATTTTTATGTAAAAAGCCCAAGTGGCTAGTTTTTTTCGAAAACTAGCCACTTGGCTTTTTTAAATAGTGGCTAGTTCTTAAGATGTCATTTGGATTAATTTTAAGCTAGACTACCCTTCTGTATTATATAGATAGATGTTTAAATTTGAATAAATCTACAAAATTATTTTTTGTAGTAAGATGTCAAGTTACTAGTTCTTAAGATGCTGCTTGGCTTAATTTTAGACTAGACTACCCTGCTTTATTATAAATATAGATTACATATTTTCTTATATTAATTCACTAGAAAACTTGGTCGCGCTTCGCGCGGTCGTCAAAGAATTTATATTTCCTTTTTGATTAATTTTATATCCATTTTACTGTCTTATTGTAATATTATCACCCATTTTAATTATATTATAAAGACTTTTTTCAAATGATAAAAGAAATTTTATATCTATTAAATGTGGGATAGTATATTTTTTATGAATAAGTTCAAATATATTCCATAATAATGATTTTATTTTATTTCTCTTTTGTACCTTCAATGAAGTAAACCTTTAATCTGCAATATATATTCTGGTGATTTGAGTGTTTAAGAAATATCTCACATTGTAAAATATCGATAAAATACTAAACAAATATATAAGCAAGTAGAACTTAAATTAAAAAAAATCGTTGAACAATAACAAAATATCTTGACAGAATTTTCTATTACTCTACAATTCCTTATATCTTTTTATTTAATAGAAGAATCGTCATTTGATATATTCTACTCTACTTCAATTTGTACCACCAAAATTATAGAACAATCACTAAATTTCAAACCAATACAAAAAAAGATCACTGAAAAATAAGAAAATAAAAATAAAAATTTGAAGTCCAATAGGCAAAATTCTCGCCACCAATTCTAAGATAACTTTCTCCAAGAAAATTATATGCTCTTAGAAATAATTACTGAACTTTGAAGCCATTATAGAGGCGATTATATTGAAGAATAGACCAATATTATGCCTCTCATCCCATAGAATTGGCAAATAAAGGCACAAGACTTAAAAGAGTAGAGTTAAACCTTTTATATAGGCCGAAGCCTTCTTGAATTTCTTTACATATCTAATCACATAATAATTAACTAAAAATGTTGTCATATATGTGTAAAAACGGTGCAAGGTACTTTTAAGAGATTTAAACTCAATGCCTACAAATTTATGATGAGAAAAATTTGATAAAATATTAAAATTTATAAGTAAAATATTATTTAGGGCTTATGGACTTGAAAAGACATAGGAGTAATGAAGGTTATTAAGAGTAGGAGTTATGAAGATTATGAATGTGGAGTTAAAGGTACAAGATTAATGGATATTATTAAAATAGAAGTTGTGAAAATGAAGTGGTGCGAGTTATGGAGATGACTTTAACTAAAATAATTAAAAAATAATAAATACTTTAAAATAAATTATTTTAATAATCTTTTAACATCATATATAAAATTCCTTGACTAAAAGTATCTCCCGAAAACATTTCAATATTATTTTGAAACAACTCATTAAAATTAGTTAGTTAAATTTGAAAAACAAATCTAATCAAACATAAGAAAGAAAGAATATTGGAATGTTGAAGGATATATGATAGCTAATAATTGTTAAAAAATAGTGTTAATCCCGTCGCTTATTATATAATCAATTTTCAGTCGTTACAGCTTCATCTTAACCGTTTTAAGTTTAGTTAACTTAGATTTTTTTAAAAAGAAAAAAGAAAGACAACAAAGGATAACTAAGAAACTAAATACTATTAAATTAATTCATGAAAAAAGAACAATAAGTTGTTATTTGTTAAAAGGAGATTGATTGCAGTACTATTCCTTTTGACCTTTTTCATGAAAATCACATAGACAATAAACCATAAGCTCTTTATTATATAATTTATGTGCTAAATAAATGAAAGGTACTCGCATGAAAAATTAACCGTTAAAGAGTACTAAAGCTTAACAGGAATGGGAATTTGTAGAGAAACCATACACAAAAGGCATACATGAAAAGTTTAAATATGTGAAATTCGAATTTAATCTCTTGAATTAATTGATAAAGGCATATCATAAATAACAAAAAATCTGAAGGTAATATGTCAAAAAGAAAGGAAAAGGAAGAATGTAAGTATTGCAAGCCAAACATAAAAAGAAACACAAGTTGAAAATTATATTACTCCGTAACAGTTAACTCAATGCATTATCCATGGCATGACCCAAAATGTTTTATATTAGCAACAACATAATTAGTTGAAGACTTTTTTCACTGTCCTTCATACACAAAGTGTAAAATTTTGTAATAGAGTCTTGTTCTTGGAGGGTACATATTTTGTGTTTGAAGAAATAATTAATTGGAGATATTAAAATAAGCAACAAAAGGTTTATCTTTATATATTTGTAAATCATTCAAACTTCTACACTTCATCAAACTAATCTGACTATCTTTCTTCGGAGTTGATGAAATGGACAGTTCGCACGGATGAATCTTCCAAGACCATTAAACTTCCTTCTTCATTTTGATGAACTCGTACTAAACTAAATCTCTCTTTGATGAATCTTACACTACCATCAAACTTTATTCTTCATCTTGATGAAACTTGTTCGTGGCTAAATACCTCAAACTTTCTTCGTTCTTGATCTCCTCAAGTTCTGTCTTCATTTGAAATGACACAAAAATAATTTCTAAAGAATATATGTATGATCTTCATCAAAGTGATGGTCATATTGTCACATCACCTTTCCTATGTCTATTCTTTTGATTATTAAATAAATGATTGATGAAAAAGATGAGGAAGAAAAAAATCAAAAAAGGAGAAAAAAATATATACTACTAAAACAGAAGAAGGAGAAAATGAAAATGAGCACCCAACAACTCCACTATGATTGATATTTATAGATTTTTTTCATCTATAAGAATTAGGTAGAAGGGAGTTGAGAAGACATGTTATTAAGTAGAGAATGCAAATAGATGGAGGTTTTTTTGTAACTCTTGAGATATAATTAGACATAGTAAATATTATAGACTTTTTTTAATTATTAAACAAATTGATTAATGCAAAGAATGAAGGGAAGAAATTCAAAAAAAGGAGAAAAAATATATATATGAATGGAAGCCATAGAGAGGTGCCACATCACCTTGTCTTGTTTCTTCTTTATTATTATTATATATAGATTGATATTATATATAGATTGATTATATATAGATATATTGATTTTTATTTTTCATGGAGGAAATGGGAGCTTGGAGTAGTAAATATTTAGGCTTTTGAAGTGTACAATAAAGAATATGAATAAGTGAAGTAGTAAATTTTGATACATTTAAGTTTTTACAATAAAGAATAGAAATAAATGGAGGAGTGATAATTAATATATTTATTTTTGTACAATAATAAATAAATAAATAGAAATGTAGGAAAAATTGTCAAAAAATAAAATAAAAAATAAAGTAGAATGGTGGCCTTAGAAGTATGCCACATAAGCAAATTTCTAACCTTCCTTTATATATATATATTGATTTATTGTTTTACCTAAATAGGAGTCAATCTTAATTGATTAATTAAAGTTGAAATATTTTTTTTATATAAAAAAGATAAGTAACTAGTTCTCAAGATGTCATTCGGCTTAATTTTAGCCTAGACTACCCTTCTTTATTATATAGACAGATGTTTAAATCTATATATATAATAAAAAAGGATAGTCTAGCCTATAATTAAGTCAAGTGGCATCTTGAGAGCTAGCCACTTGACATCTTACAACCAAAAATTAATTTTGTATATTATTAATTATTTCATATTTATTTCATTTCTATATATATAATAAAGGAGGATAGTCCAACCTATAATTAAGCCAAGTGGAATCTTGACAACTAGCCACTTGGTATTTTACAATAAAATTAATTTTGTCCATTATTAATTATTTTATATTTATTTCATAGTAAGCCTACTGACATTTTGACAACTAGTCATTTGACACTTTACAACAAAAATTAATTTTGTAAATTATTAATTATTTGATATTTATTCTATATTTATTTCATATCTATCTATCTATATATATATATATAATAAAGAAGGATAGTATAGAGCTATCCACTTGACGTCTTACAACAGAAATCAATTTTGTAGATTATTAATTATTTTATATTTATTACATATTTATTTATTTCTATATATATATATATATATAATAAAGGTGTATAGTCTAGCCTATAATTAAGCCAAGTGAAAACTTGAGAACTAGCCACTTGACATTTTATAATAAAATCAATTTTGTAAATTATTAATTATTTTATATTTATTTCATATTAAGCCTAGTGGCATTTTGAGAACTAGTCACTTGACATTTTACAACAAAAATTAATTTTGTAGATTATTAATTATTTCATATTTATTTCATATCTATATATTTAATAAAGGAGGGCAGTATATCCTATAATTAAGCCAAGTAGCATCTTGAAAGCTAGCCATTTGACATTTTACAATAGAAATCAATTTTGTAGATTATTAATTATTTCATATTTATTCCATTTATATCTATAATAATGAAGGATAGTTTAGCCTATAATTAAGCCAAGTGACATCTTGAGAACTAGCCACTTGGTATTTTATAACAAAAATCAATTTTGTAGATTATTAATTATTTCATATTAAGCTGAGTGACATCTTGAAAACTAGTCACTTGACATTTTACATTAAAAAATAATTTTGTAGATTATTAATTATTTCATATATATAATAAAAGGAGGATAGTCTAGCCTATAATTAAGTCAAGTGGAATCTTGAGAGCTAATCACTATCATTTTACAACGAAAATCAATAGATTATTAATTATTTCATATTTATTCCATATTTATTTTATTTCTATATATAATAAAGGAGGATATTCTAGCCTATAATAAAGCCAAGTGGAATCTTGAGAACTATCCACTTGATATTTTACAATAAAATCAATTTTTTAAATTATTAATTATTTTATATTTATTCCATATTTATTTCATATTAAGCCTAGTGGAATTTTGAGAACTAGTCACTTGACATTTTACAACAAAAATTAATTTTGTAGATTATTAATTATTTCATATTTATTCCATATTTATTTCATCTCTCTCTCTCTCTCTCTCTCTCTATATATATATATATATATATATATATATATATAATAAAGGAGGATAGTATAGCCTATAATTAAGCCAAGTAGCATCTTGAGAGCTAGCCACTTGACATTTTACAAAAGAAATCAATTTTGTAGATTATTAATTATTTCATATTTATTTCATTTATATATATAATAACTAAGGATAGTTTAGCCTATAATTAAGCCAAGTGACATCTTGAGAATTAGCCACTTGGCATTTTATAACAAAAATCAATTTTGTAGATTATTAATTATTTCATATTTATTTCATATTAAGCTAAGTGTCTTCTTGAAAACTTGTCACTTGACATTTTACAACAAAAATCAATTTTGTATATATATATATATATATATATAATAAAAGGAGGATAGTCTAGCCTATAATTAAGCCAAGTAGCATCTTGAGAGCTAGCCACTATCATTTTACAACAAAAATCAATTTTGTAGATTATTAATTATTTCATATTTATTCCATATTTATTTTATTTCTATATATATAATAAAGGAGGATAGTCTAGCCTATAATTAAGTCAAGTGACATCTTGACAACTAGCCACTTGACATTTTACAACAAAAATCAATTTTGTAGATTATTAATTATTTTATTTTTATTCCATAGTTATTTCATAGCTATCTATCTATCTATCTATCTATCTATCTATCTATATATATATATATATATATATATATATATATATAGTAAAAGAGGATAGTCTAGCCTATTATTAAGCCCCGTGGCATCTTGAGAGCTAGCCACTTGTCATTTTATAATAAAAATCAATTATGTAGATTATTAATTATTTCATATTTATTCTAGATTTATTTAATTTCTATATATATATATATAATAAAGGAGGATAGTCTAGCCTATAATTAAGCCAAGTGACATCTTGAGAACTAGCCACTTGACATTTTACAACAAAAATCAATCTTGTAGATTGTTGTTTTAAAACTATCCTAAAAGATTAATAATATGAACAATAAAGTAGACAAGAAATATAGAGAGAAGACAAGAGATGAGAGCTTTTCATATTTCCAAATATCAAGTGTACAAGTGTATCCAATATGAACCATTATGTCTCTATTTATAGTGTTACATATAGGCCAACAAGAGGTTGTCATAAACATGACATTAACCATGAAGATAATAGAGGAAGTTATAAAGGTGTAAGGTTACAACAATAATGGTCATGAATGATGGAGGTTATCTTCATAATAGAGGGAAGTAATGGAGTGAGAGTAAATTATTGGAGTAGTGGTCATCCACACTATAATATTTTATAACACTCCCCCTTGAATGTCCATAGATAATATATTTCGTTAAAACCTTACTAGGAAAAACCCCGTGGGAAAAAATCCTAGTGAAGGAAAAAGAGTACACATATCTTTAATACACATTATTTGCTGTCTCATTAAAAACCTTGCCAGGAAAACCCAGTGGGACAAAACCTCGGTCAAGGAAACAAGAGTACAACACGTATTATAATCCCCCTGATCAAAGAATCACATTATTCTTGTAATGATGTCTTCCAATCTTGTATGACAACTTTTCAAATGTCGATATTCACAGTGTCTTTGTGATCAAATCACATTCTTGAACTCATCATGCTATATCATTTTCTTGGATAAGTTGAGTCTTTGAGCTCATCCACATACATTCTTGACAATCACTTTATCCATGATCTTGTCATCGCAAGCAAATTATTCATTCAACTTATTCGCAGCAATGTCCAAGTTGCGAACACTTGCATTTACCTGATAATAGAATTGACTGTCTTGTAGAATAACATGATATGACAATGTTCCCATGTGCAAATGGATTACTTTATTGAGATCAAACTTCTTATAAATCAAATAATTTTCCTTCACTTTCATAATCAATAATCCTTTGAGAATATTGGTTAGAAATAATAAATTCAATCAATATTTGATTTCATTCAAATCCACATAAAAGTGAAATTGTGTCTTTCCTGCATATTAACAAAAAAAATATTTTCTCATGTATAGAAATAGAGGGATATATAAGTGCAGCAACTGCACTAACCATTTTTTTGAGATCAAAATTGATCTTTCTTTATGTTAAGCAGTATTACAACCATTGGGGTACTTTAAACATTTTTAAATCCTTCAAGGATTTCCATATAATATTTAACATCTAGCTAGTTTTCATATAGCCTTTACCATCTAGCTAGACATGATAACCATTTATTATACGTATTCAAGTTTTTTAGTATTGCTATACTGAAAAAAACCCCATTGCATTCACCACATGAGAATAAATCTCCTAACAATAATGTCAGAAATTTTGCAAAAAAATCTTTATGCCCCAAGGCACAAGCTGTACTATATATCTTACAATTTTACTTTTCACACAATAACTCATTTGTATCCTCCTGACATTATACCTTGGTAATTGGACTATAATTCCAAATATTCACTTTCTCAAATGAAACAAAATACTTGAATTATGTATTTTATTTGGCCAATCATTTATCTGTACACACTTTTGATAGATTTGGATTCAAGATACTCGTCACCATTTATAATGTTGAGCTCTACATTATATCAAAAATACCATCGACGGTTATTTGATATCGGTTCCAATGAGACATAGCTTATCGAGATCTCCTTATTTTTCATCATTTTCTAGTACCTGAACCTTTGCCAAGGTTTTATAAAGTGTTATGTCATAGTGCTCTTTAAAGCACTTGCCTCATTATCATGACTATCTTTATCATTTACTCCTCTCCTTCTTCAAGGGTTTTTTTTCTATTTCGAACCAATTGATCTATCATGCTTTAGGCGTGTCATAGACTCTGTCCTTCAAGGACTTTTCATTGGAGCATCTACAACGGAATTATAACATAGGGTCAGTAAATACATCTAGCAATTGTTTGCAAAATTATACAAATGAATTATCTCTTGAACTTCAAGTTCACATTTTTTACGAGGATCTAGATAATTTATTCCACTCATTTCAGTTGTTAATCATATCTCCTCCAAATTTACCCCAACCTCATTTTGGGGATCCATCATTGTGTGTGGTGGATCAATTAAATCATATAAAGCACATTCAAATATTTTAGATGGTAATAATTTAGTTCCTGACCTTGATCCAACCATATAGGGGAACCTTGTTGGCTTGATGCGTACAAATGTTGCCACATTTTAAATAAAATGTCTCTTACCAAATTTTTTTTTGGGAGATTTGTTCTCGTAGCCAATGGTTCAGCTATAATTGGAGGCACACAATTTCTGCTAAACAAACCAATATTATAAACTTTTATAGTTTGGAACCATGCTCTTAATTTAACAATTTGAGCAAACAACCTTGCGAAAATCAAATTGCAAGTTGATAACAAAGCTCATGTGACCAACTATAGATGCATCTCATTTCATAGTAAACGGTCCACATGGCAGGTGAACGGGCCCATATTCACCTTATTATATGTTTTAAAATTTCAAGGAATACAATTCCAACCTTACCTGATATAATATTTTATCGAGAGAATAAGAAACACAAGAGAATTCTTGAAGAACCTTTTATTTCTTTAATATATAACCACATGAATTCTCAAGTATTTTACATCACATTTGAACCGGGATGGTCAATCGGTCATGCCAACTTATATATTTTATGTAAACTTTTAGTTTACTACCGCATGTGATTCCATCATCATGCCCATATTTGTATCAATAAACAGGAGAAAAACTGGTAGCCTTTCACATAAATATTTATAACCCGTTTTGATTGTAGTAATATAAAAATGTAAAATCTTTCCATAATTTATAGTCTCAAAATAATAAAAATTCTTTTCTTGTCAATTTTCTTGAAACTTAATAAGTTTCTTTTGAAGACTTACTATAATTCCAATATTATGAACAATTTCATTCCTCCGTGTAGTAACACATTAGCTATTTGTCTAGACCTAAACCCATCGCGAGTGGCACCCATACTACCCTCCAGTGGGAGAACCATTTAACTCAACTACTCAAACCCAACACAACCAAATTTTTGATAAACCAAACACTTTATTAAATAATCCAGTATCTCAAAGTGTTCTAACAATAATATCGAATGCGGAAATAAAACGAATGTCTAAAACAACCCCAAAAACCTAAAAGTCATTGTAACAAAACACTACAATTGTCAACAAAAGGAGTTCAACCCAAAAAAAGATGAAATATTCAAGTCCGAAAAAATGGACATGAACTAAATGGAGGACTCATGGCTGCCCAGAAGATGTAGCTCACCCTTGAGTCGGAATGCAGCCTGCACCGAAAAATGTTCTGCATTCAATAAAAAGAAGAGCATGTGTAGTATCAGTACACAAAAAATAATAGTGTACTGGTAGGTTTATCAGCCAACCAAAAATAAGAAATGTGAACACATAACCATAACTTAGTAAACAAGAACAACCATGAACACCTACCAAATATCTTTTCCTCAAGTATGTGACACTTAGCCTTTTTTGACACCACCATAGAATCCAGTCAAGTACAAGTCAATATAGACAACAACCCAAGTCAAAACCATGACTACCAGCATTAATCAAGTCAATAGACCATGGCTCAATAATAATAAGTTACACCTTGCCTCAATTACATAAGTAAGTAGACAACAAAGGAGATATACCAATCATTTACAATTTAGACTGAACCAGTCAAGGATCCAATTCAACAATAATCATAGCAGTAATCATAATCTAGTTCACTTAAGGAACCACATAAAAACAAGTCAACAAATAAACCCGGTCCACTCAAGGAACCGTCATTCTCACTAATACCTTGTACACTCATGCTAAGGGTATTATGGTCTCCCACTAGCCTTGATCTGCAGGGGGCGAACTATTGTTCATGTACCCAAATCCCAGACATCTAGTGTCTTCCAACCGTACATCAACCAATCCTATGAAGATGTCTAAATACCGGTACATTCCACAATAATAATATAAATCTTGAAAATATGTCCAAATATCGGTACATCCTACAATAATAATATAAATCCCGTAAAGATGTTCCAAATATCGGTACATCCCATGATAATAATAAGATATCACAACAACTACAACCATAATGAGAAAATAATAACCACACTTGTACATTCAACAAGTCTTTAATACCACCTCATTATATGTGATTAACACTTAGGATATCATTTAATGAATTACTTTCTTTGAACATGCAATGTAACACGTATATGAAGAAGTAATTAACATGCACACATAAATCAAGTTGGGTTTGAACTACGTTAAGCCATTACCTACCTCAATCCAATATTGCACCACTCTAATGAGCTCTAGCCTTGCCTTTTCTTGCAATTTCAGCTTGATTGTGGTCTAAAAACAACAATGCAAACAAAATTGAAACCATGACCTAACACTTTCAAGGATTACAACCTAATCCCTTAACCCCCAAGACCAATTTCATGATCATTCCTCCTATCCTAGGATTTTCTATATTATATTAATTTCATGAATATAATGGTGAATTCTAAGCATGCTAGCGTAAATTAACAACTTTTAACTGAAACCCAAGGATTTTCCACCCAATTTACCTAATTATACCAGAAAATTCACCTAGGTCAAGTTGAATCCATTCCAAAACCCAAAAACTAGTGATGCTAAGGATTAATAATAATAAAAACTAGTTAATGGAATGGATTAACTTAACTTAAAGAAGGAAATTGATGGAAATTGGGTTGAAATCACCCAAAATAGCCTCTCCCACCCCTTAGACTAATGTGGAATGAAAATCATGTTTTTAAGGTATTTTCTACATTAATCAGTGCATATACCGCTGTAGCGTCCCTATCCCACTATAGCAGCATCGCTATAGAGGGATTTCACCTGCTATAGCAAAATTGACCAAAGCTGACTCCACTATAGCAGGAATATTCCTGCTATAGCAGTGTAGTGATAGTGGTGTGCCACCCGCTATAGCAGGATAGGCGAGGCAAAAACACGGGATTTTTTTTCAGTTTTGCCATTTTTCCAACACACCCTCAAATTTTGACTTCCCGGATTAACCCCTCTATTGGGAGTTCTACTAATATAAATTTACTTTTGAAAGTTCCTACGAACTCCTTATCATCTTAGCTATCATAAAATCACCCCAAATAATTTAACCTTTAACTAATCTATTCCAGATTACCCTACACCATACCATGCTTGGTTTTTGTCCAAGTCTAGCCTAGCCTAGCCTGAAATTTCTAACTCCCAATCCGGGGAAAACCTTAGGCCAAATTTTGGTACGCTAGACTTACCCCTAATGACGGAAAGGGTTGTTACAACAGATATCTATTTACCCATAGTTCATCTCCAAATAATCAAAAATAAAAAAAAGAGGCAAGTAAGAAGTAAGACAGTACCTGTATCCTCAAACAAGTGAGGGTACTTGTCTCACATATCCCTCTCGGTTTCCCAGGTAGCCTTCTCAATAGGATGATACTTCCACTGAACTTTCACAGACCGAATCTCCTTCATTTTCAGTTTCCAAACATCCTGGTCAAGAATCGCAATCGGCTCCTCCTAATATGCAAGATTCTTATCCAACATCACTGAATCCAATTTGATGATATAATCACCATCCCCATGGTATTTCTTGAGCATTTATGCATGGAATACCGGGTGAACCCCTGACAGACTTGGGGTAAGGCCAACCTATAAGCTCTCGGGCCCATATCATCAAGAACCTTAAATGGACCAATATACCGAGGGCTAAGTTTACCCTTCTTGCCAAACCTCATAACTCCCATCATAGGAGATAGCATTAATAATACATGCTTACTTGGTTTGAATGACATATCCCTTACCTTATGATTCACATACTCCTTTTGCCTACTTTGGGCTGCCAACAACTTTTCTTTAATGAACCTCACTTCTCCTGAGCTTCCTTCACCAAGTTTGTGGTTAAAGGCTTCACATCACCAACTTTGAACTATCTTATGGATGATATACACCTTTTCTCATAGAGTACTTTGAATGGAGCCATATCGATGCTAGAATGGTAACTATTGTTTTATGAAAACTCACAAATGGCAAGAACTTATCCCAATGACCTCTAAAATCAATCACACATGCCCTTAACATATCCTCAAGCACCTGAATAGTCCTCTCAGACTGCCCGTCAGTCTAAGGATGAAAAGCAATGCTAAAGTTAAGCTTGGTGCGCAACTCTTTATGTAACCTATCCCAAAACTTATAGGTGAATTGCATACCTCTATCAGAAATGATGGAAATAGGCACCCCATGCAGACTCAATACCTCCTTAATATAAATCTTGGCTAACTGTTTCGAGCTGTAATCCACTCTAATTGGAATGAAATAATCTGACTTGGTTAGCCTGTCCACTATTACCCAAATCAAGTTATGCTGCCCCAAGGTCGTAAGAAGACCTACTACGAAATCCATGACTATCCTTTTCCACTTTCACTCGAGAATGGGAATCCTCTAAAGTAAACCCATAAGCCTTTGATGCTCGTATTTCACCTGCTGTTAGTTGTGGCATTTACACACATACTCTACTATATCTCTCCTCATTCCTGGCCTGTCATGACCCAAACAGTCATGATTGGCACCCACCCTAACGTATGGTAGGAGAACCATACTAAATTCAGCCCTCACTAACTCAAGTGTCACTTTCTCAACTCTTTTATATTAACCTTATTTTTTTAAAACAAGTTGTAAAAGGGCTTCATTCAGTAAATAAATAACTATCAATCCAATATCAACATCCATAAGTTATAAGAGTGTGGAAACCTCTACTTATTACATCCGTAGGACCTGAAGTCACTGTACAAGAACATCTAAAAGAAGTCAAGTCTTAAAGATAAATGACTAACTAGAACAAGAAATAAAGAAAGAAATGGCTTAGTCCCGAAACAAGGGACATGAACAATGATAAGAAGATTCAAAGGCTTCCCGGTCATAGTGCTCACCCTTGAAACTGAGTCTGGAATTGCTAGCTAAAGTCGAGGTCTTATCTCAAATGCTGAAACATGCTCTGCACTCAATAAAAAGAAGAGCATAGGTAGCATCAGTACAACAACAAGTACTAGTAGGCATCATAGGTTGACTCAACCCAACACTATACAAATAAGTAAATCAAATGGATGCAAAGCAATCATCATAGAACTTATAATTAATGACAAATAGTCAATTATAACATTTCACCTTAGAGGGAATATAAGCTCATACTCATATAAGTTTTACACTTAGTTGCATCACAACATAACATTATAAGTGGTCATTCAATGCACATGAATGAATATATGAATGCAAGATGTGCACATCATCTCTTTCTCTTCTTATTCTCATCAGCATCATCAACATCTCATCAACATCACAATCATCAACAACCTCATGAACATCATGAGTTTTATATCATCATCATCACCATTAAACTAATGATATTAATATGTATGACTATGCAATGCAGTCAATAATCACAAGTAGTGCTTGAAAGCCATCACAAACATTCAAATCACTTATAAACACAAAGTCAAGCAAGTCTAATTACTACAATACCATAACCTACCTCGATTCCTTGCTCAACAACACTTCTAGCCCACAATCTTGCCTTTTCTTTCCCTATCAACTTGCTTTTGATCTATAAAAACAAGATTATACACACATTTTAATAAATTCATCCCTCTTTAACCACTAGAGATTAATAACCAACCATTTTAATCAGAAAATTTCCTTAAACCGTTATCTTAGGGTTTCCCCCCTCTTTAAACCACATGAACCCTACATTATTTAGCATGAATAACTAAGATTCTACTCACATTAGTGTTTTCTAATACCCTAGGATCATTATCTACTGATTTTTATACTCATTCCCACCAATTTACATCAATTCCATGAACTATGGCTAAACCCTTAAATTCTACCACGAATAAGTTTTCTAATGATGTATATGGATTCTAAGAAGTAATTCAAGTTTAGAATGTAAGAAACTTACCTCCAAAGATGAAAACCTCAATAATTCTGTAGAAATCGCCCCTTGCTATGCTATTACTCTTTTTTGGAAAAGTGAGAATGAAAACATTTTTTGAGTTTTTAAAACTATCAAAATACTGCGTGTTACTGCTACAGCGGTTAAATTACCATTGCATTAGTTCACGATGTTAACTAGCTTTTGCTATGGCGGTACCTTTTTTTGCTACAATAGTACCTCTGCAGCGGTTCCCTTTTCCCGCTGCAGCTATCCAAGGTAGAATATTGGGACCTCTCTCCAACTATGCCCATTTTACAACACATTCCTCAAATCATGACATCACAAACCAACCCCTCCATGGTAAACTCTATAATCGGAGTTCTATAACTCCATTTTAAGTGTCGAAAGTTGCTATGGCTTCCTAAACTCGTTTTCTATTTAAAAATTAACTAAAAAATCACCATCCGTATTCATATTAGTGTCATATTTTCTTAGACTACTATACCCTCAAAAATCATCCAATACTAGACTAGCCTTGAAATTTTCAAAAATGGCTTAAGAAAAGACTAGGTGAAAATTTTACCTTCTAAATCAGGGTAACAATGATTTGGGTCATTATAAGGCCACCGATAGAGTTGTCTCAAATCACGGTACATCTTGGTTTCACCCAAATGAATTGAGTATCGAGAACCATGAGCTTCTATAAGCAAACTCTAAATTATATTCCCAACCCGAGGAACGTACATGCGCCCTCTCACTATCAACACCCCACACCCATTAAGTGTGGCTTCAAAAGCTTCATCACACACCACATTGTTCTGAATTTTATTCAGTTTTGCATCTTCAAACTATCTGGCCTTGATTTGATCTAGGAATATTGACCTTACCTCCATACTAACAAAGATTTCACCCCTTTTAGAAACACCAAACTACATGAACTGCGATGCTAGAGTTTGAATCTCTCTAGAAAAAGGTCTCCTTGACACCCTTAAGCAAGCCAAACTACCCACACTTACCAATTTATTGCATCTGCCACCACATTGGCTTTGCTCGGATGGTATTGAATGGTCACACATAATCCTTCAATAATTACGTCTACTGTCTCTGTCTCAAGTTCAAATCCATTTGGGTGAAAACATATTGTAGGCTACGATGTTCTGTAAACACCTCACACTTGACACCATAGAGGTAGTGTCTTTAAATTTTGAGTGCAAAAAACACCGCTACCAACTCCAAATCATGGGTGGAATAATTTTTCTCATGAGGCTTCAATTGCCTTAAAGCATAGGCAATCACATTCCTATCCTGCATTAATACAACACCTAAACTAAAGTGTGAAGCATCATAAAACATAATAAAATCCTTACCTTCAATTGGAAATGCAAGAATGGGATCTGTAGTCAGAAAAGTCTTGATCTATTGAAAGCTCTCTTCACACTTGTCAGACCATAAAATGGCACCTCCTTCGGAGTCAACCTTGTCAAGTGAGTAGCAATGGAGGCAAAGTTCTTAACAAACTCTCGATAGTAGCTAGCAAGACCTACAAAACATCGAACCTCAGTCATAGAGCTAGGTCAAACCCAACTATTGACAGCCTCAATCTTTTTGGAATTTACCATCACCCCTTTTTTGAAACCACATGCCCCAAAAAAGCAATAGAAGACAACAAAAATTTACATTTAGAGAACTTAGCATAAATCTGCTTCTCCTACAAAATCCCCAAAATAATACAAAGATGACCTGCATGCTCCTTCTTACTCTTAGAGTAAACCAAAATGTCATCAATAAAAATAATTACAAATGAATCTAAGAAGGAATTGAAAATGCCATTTATTAAACTCATGAAAGCTGAAGTGCATTGGTCAACCCAAAAGACATCATTAAGAACTCGTAATGCCTATATCGAGTCTTAAAAGTTGTCTTGGGAATATTCTCTGGATGAATCTTCAATTGGTAATAACCTGATCTTAAGCCTATCTTAGAGAAAATTGAAGCACTCTACAACTGGTTAAAAAGATTATCTATTCGGGGCAAAGGATACTTATTCCTGATGGTAACCTTGTTCAACTGTTTGTAGTTAATATATATTCTCAGGCTACCATTCCCTTTCTTAACAAACAACACTGGAGCACCCCCAAGATGAAGCACTAGGATGAATGAATCCCTTATCAAGTAACTTCTGCAACTAAGGCTTGAGTTCTTGCAACTCAGCCAGAGCTATTCGATAGGGAGAAATAGAAATTGAGCGAGTGCACGACTCCAAATCAATGCAAAAGTCAATGTCCCGATCCAGAGGTATACCAGAAAAATCTATGGGCCTCCTAAAATATTGATACCATGAGGACTGACTCAATAGAATGGGACTCTGCACTAACATCCCGAAGATGTGTTAGGAAGGCCGAACACCCCCTCCTAACAAACTTCTTAGCCAGAATAAATGATATAATTTTCATAGGTCCCGACTTATACATACCTTTCCACTCTAACTTATCCATCTCAGGCATCTCTAAAGTCACAATCTTAGCATTAAAATTTAGAACGACATGATACAGAGATAGCCAAGTCATACCCAGGATGATGTCAAAGTCAAGCATATCTAATATATCAAATCTACCCAAATTTGGAAACCCATAAATAAAATAAAACAATCACTATACACTTGGATTGCTATCACAGTCTCCAACTGGAGTAGACACATATACAAGAGAGTCAAGTATATCACAAATCATGTCCAATCCCAAGGAAAATTTAACAGATACATAAGAATAAGTGGAATCCAACTCAAACAAGACAGTAGCCATTTGATCATAGAAAAGAATAATACCTGTAATGATAACATCAAAAGCCTCAGCCTCAGTCTTACCTGGGAAGGCATAATGGTGAGCTCTATCATCAATCTAGGCAACCTTCTTAGCAGGATGTACACTACTTCTCCCTGTATTACTACCACCTCAATTTCCACCATGGCCTTCCTGATAATTACCCCACCCACCTTATAGATGACCTGAACCATTACCTCCGCGACCTCTACCAACAGGAACCACAACTTTAGCCAACTGCTGCCCTTGGGAATCAGCCTGTATCTAAGGACACTCTCTTTTGAAGTGACCCATAGAACTATAAGCATAACAACCTTAATCTAGGAAAGGCTAATTAGCAGATGAATATGAAGCTCCTTGGCCATTCACAATAGAGGGAATCCGTTGACCTTCTTCACATAATCAACCTCATCATTGAAATTATTTTTAGCAGAAGTTAGTTGTAATGACAAAACCTGTAAGTTATTATTCAAATCTTTCACAAACAACCAAATCCTCTCCTTTTCTGTACCAAGCAACTGAGTAGCATAGAGGGACAAGGCATCAAACTTAGCCTCATAGGCTGTAATAGACATATTGCCCTATTCAAGGGACAGAAACTCATCCTTCTTGTAATCACAAAGAGTACGAGGTATATATATTTCTTAAAAAATAGAGTATGAAACTGAGCCCATTTCAATGGAGGTAAAGCTGGAGACCAACATTCTTTATAAGCCCTCCACCACTACTTTACATCAACTTGAAGTTGGAAGGTCATTAACTCAACACCATGCTACTCCATAATACCCATTTTTTGCAGCCTCTCAAAACAATCAACAATGAACTCGAACACATCCTCAGTCTCAGAACCAACAAAAGTAGGAGGTTTCATGTAACAACTATAGTTGTGATTTTTCTATTTTTATGTGTTTTGAATATTTTCCCCTTCCCAATAGATGTTACATTATATTTATGAGGTGTGTGTATGGTTGGCACGGTTCCTGATGCATTCGGGAGTGTTTTGGGAGAGTTTGAGTCTATTGGAGGCTTTAAAAGCTATTAATTTGACTTGGGTCAACATTTTGAGTTTAGAGCACTAGATGTAAATTTGGATAGTTCATTAGATCCAAAATATTTATTTTGGGTTAGGACCATAGTTGGTTTGGGTTCGGAGCCTTTATTTTTCATTTTGATCGTTCGTTCAGAAACTAGTTAAAATAAGTTTTTAAGGGTTCCATGGGCTAATTTGTTGTAAAAACTCTCTTTTCTAAAATCAAACATTTCCATGTAGTCTGAAACATTGAAAATAACCTAGTATCATATATGGTTTAATTCTATGAGTTCCCAAATGAATCCCAAGGATCAGTTCAGAGGATTTGAAAACATGCAAAATTAGCAAAATTGCTGATATCTAGTGCATGGGATTCCTTCTTTGTGGACGTGGGCCCCAGGATGCAAATGTGGAAAAGGAAGTTCCCTTATCGCAATCGCGAGGGGGGTGGCCGTGATTGCGAAGAGTTATCAAGATCAGGTTAGGTATTTTATTTCATCGCAAATGCGAATGGGATGTTGTGAATGCGATGTGTCAAGGTCATTAGCCTTCGCGAATGCGAGAGGTTAACCCACTTGGGAAGTCCAATTTAATGGCATGGTCGCCATTGACCCTGGCGATGTGTCAATGTCATTAGCCTTCATGAATGCAAGAGGTTGACCCAATTGGGAAGGCCAATTTAATGGCATGGTCATCGTTGACCCTCATGAACGCGAAGGGTTGACCACATTCATGAGGTCCTGTTTGCGATTTACACCATTTTTGGACCTTGGAGCATCTATAAAGGATGAATTCTAGGGGTTTCTTCATCACTAGCACTTGGGTAAGCTCCAAACTCTTATTTTCATTGATTTCCACTGATTATATCTTCAAAAACACCTTTCAAACTTATTTTCAAATTATAATTTGGGGATATTTTTGGTAAAATCTTAAAATGATTTTTCATAGATTTGAACACCGATTTCAACTCATTTTCACACGGGTTTTCAGCTGTAGACTCCTTTGACATGGAAAATATGTTTCTAAAATAAAATTCTGATTTTACTCCTTTTGTTTCAAACCCTTTTTTCGAACTAATTTTGGGCTCATTTAAAATATAGCTAATATGTATATCATTAACTATCTTTTGATGCATAGATTATATTTTTGGTTGTTTTAGCTTGTGCTGAGATCGTTTGTGAAGAAAAGGCTCCGCGTTGAAGGCTTAGGCTTGGATTTTCAGTATTTTGAGGTAGGTCATGACTTAACTTCCTTGAGACTGGGCTGGATAGTTAACGATCTTGTAAAGCATGCTATGGGTTAGGAAATTTAGTTGTGGGAGTAGTATGTTGGAATTATTATTATTATCGTGTTCTCGTGTGGGGAATTATATGTATATTAATGTTTAATTGCGAGATTCTATTTGATGTGATGCTAGTGTGGGGGCTTTATTTGACATTATAGGCCTTATTTGTGCATTAATTGCCATTATTATTGTTGTGTTACCCGTGCGGGGGCTTGAATAGATATTATAGGTCTTTTGAACATTATTTTGCCTTTATCATGATAGCAATACTCGAGAAAAGGGTTTTTTAGATGATATTATTAATGTCTACATGACTATTCACTTTAGTGGCACCGAGGAGGTCTCATATCATGAACTATTATCATATCAAGAAGATTTGATACCATTATTAAATTGATTCATCATCTTTATATTGACATTGTTATGAGCATGCATCCTCATCTCATCCATTCATATTCATGAAAATTAGTACCACTAAGAAACACTTTATAAAACCCTTTATTCGCGAACATTAGCTAGAGAGGTGAATAAGACACTTTACAAAAACCTTGATCCGTGAACATTAGCCGGAGAGGTGAATTCAGATATGAGAAAGTTTACGGGTTTCAAACCCCACATAGATCTTGTCTTGAAGCACGGAGGCTCGAAAGGTGTATACAAAAAGCCATGTGATGGCTTACTTTCATCATTATGATATCATCATTTTATTGCATTGCATTACATTATTGTATTTTCTCTTATGTATTGATGTTGTGTAGTTAATTTCTTTAGTTATATTCTATGTGTAGTTTCCTTTATTGTCTCTGTATCTTAGAACTGTTAGTTGAGATGGTGTGAGCTACAGTTTGGAAACTTTTTTGTTTGCAGGTGATGTGCTCATAGTATATTTTACTTGTATTGTTTTCTACTTTGCTAAGTTGGCCTATGATATCTACTGATTACAAGTGGACCAAACTCACTCCTACTGTGCCCCTTCGGTGCAGATTCTAGTTTGAGTATGACTCGCGACATCTATTTTGTGCTTCCAAAGTTGATATTTGAGGTATGGGTGAGCCCCAGAGTTTGGGAATCTTTCGAATCTCTTCTTATTCTAGCTTGTCTTTATTTACTTTAGAGACAGGATTATGTATTTAGATGTTTTTTATACTTATGATACCAGGTTTTGGGATTTGGTTATATCTTCATTCATACTTTGGATTATGATTTCTATGGCTTGACTTCATTCTAGAAGTCCCATATTTATGTATTTTTCTTAATTTATCGCATTTCTTTCCTAGTGGGTTCTTCAGCTTACCTACAAAGTCTGGGTCAAGGTAGGTGCCATCATGACCTCAATTTTAGTGTCGTGACATTTCATTTTTAGGAACTTAGTTAGCATGTCATGTTCAGTCCCAGTCATGACAGGACCTTACATCGTGAGAGGGAAAATCTCAGTCCCTTAAGCCTCACCCATCCTAGGAGCAAAAGTAGCAGTCAATTGAGCACTTGGAAACTGATAAGTAAGCATATAAGGAGTGGCTCCAGTACCTTCCAACCCGTTCAGAAAAGCAAGAATCTACTGAACGACCTCCGCAGACATCGGGGGACGAGCTGCACCCCCAGCTGGTGCTGCCTCCTCCTGTTCCATAACGTCCTCATTCACAAACTCCTCATAATGATCCTGGGGTGGTAGAGGTGTCTCATATCTCTATCGGGATGGATTAGCTGCCGCCCAAGCTCCACCCCTGGCGGGTGCTGCTCTGCCTCTCCCTTTTACCCTAACCCTTCCTCGACCTCGAACAACAGGTTCCACGACTGGAGCTGTTGGTGTGGGGGTTGCTACTCTGGCTCCATTAGCTCTGGTGTTCACATCTACAGACAAAAGAATAAAGGGGTGGGATACCAATTTAGACCACCAGATACCAATTGGAATCAAGTTATAGCACGAAAGATGAAAAAAAGTGATAATTTTCTAAAGTCATATAGCCTCTCGAAGAAAAGTGCATACGTCTCCGTACCATTCCACAAGACTCCACTGGACCTATTTTGGTACAACAAGATCAACAAACCTAAGACTCTGATACTAACTTTGTCACTACCTAAACCCATTATGAGTGGCACCCACACTACCCTCCGGTGGGAGAACCATTTAACTCAACCACTCAAACCCAACACTTAACTAATATTTTGATAAAACAAACACTTTATTAAATAAACCAATTTCTCAAAGTGTTCTAGTAATAATATCGAATGCGAAAATAAAATGAATATCTAAAACATCCGAAAGAACCTGAAAATCATCATACCAAAATACTATAAATTTGAATAAAAGGGGTTCAACCCAAAAACAGACGAAATATCCAAGTCCAAAACAAATGGACATGAACTAAATGGAGGACTCATGGTTGCCCGAAATATATAGCTCACCCTTGAGTAGGAAGGCAGTCTGCCCTAATGCTGAGGTCTCGATGTAGTCACCGAAAAATGCTCTTCACTCAACAAAAAGAAGAGAACGTGTAGTATTAGTACACAAGAAATAACAGTGTACTAGTAGGGTCATTGTCCAACCCAAAATAAGAAATGTGAACACATAACCATAACTTATTAAACAAGAACAACCATGAACACCTACCAAATATCTTTACCACAAGCATGTGACACTTAGCTTTTTTCAACAACACCACAGAATCCATTCAAGTACAAGTCAATATAGACAACCACACAAGTCAAAACCATGACTACCAGCTTAACTAAGTCAACAAATCATGACTCAACAATAATAAGTTACACCTTGACTCAATTACATAAGTATGTCGACAACAAAAGAGATATACCAATCATTTACAATTTAGACCGGACAACTCAAGGATCCAATTCAACAATAACCATGGCAATAATCATAATCCCAGTTACTCAAGGAACCGCATATAAAAAAGTCAACAAATAAATTTGGTCCACTCAAGGAAACGTCACACTCACCAATACCTTATACACATATACTAAGGGTCTTATGGTCACCCACTAGCCATGACTTACAGGGGATGAGCTTTTACCATGTACTAAAATTCTACACATTTATTCTTTCTCGGTGATGTCACCCAAACTATACCTCCAGAAAGGTATAACATATAAAACCCAACTAGGTTGGGCTCGATCCCACAGAGAATAGGATAAAATTCTATCCAGTGTTTGTCTGAGTAATTGGAAAGTAAGTAAAAAAAGGGGTTGTTGTAAACAAATAGTAATAGTAACAATTGTTGATTGTCGAATTTTTGGTCAATACGAGAAAGGCACTAGGACTGTGATCCCCAAGATTCCTTAGCTCCACTGGTTACTTGTACTGGCAAACTGTCCCGCTGCGTTGCATGCAAAATCTAACAAGACAAGTTCATCTAAACATCTCTCATCCTTGGTTAGATTAATTCACTCTTCTCCTCTTGGTCTCCGAGTTTCGCACTACTAATCCTTGTTCTTGATCTCAGATTAACTATCCCTGTTACGGCTCAAGTTATTAGATGAAGGTTGATAGCTTCAAATCTCTGTTGTTATTCCCTTTTCCCAATCTCTACATTTCTCTTGAGCAAGTTTAGAATATAGGCAAGTTTCCAACATTTGTAACCATTAGAAGATCAATCAAAACGAAGGAAATAACAATACATGCAGTCACACCGGTTCAGAATTGCTTCGTACTTAACCTATTTTGTTAATTCCTCCTAGTTCACACAACCCTAGTTGAGAGATTTAGCTACTTATGATTGCAAGAACACAAGAAGAATTCATGAAAGAAAATGTAAATTGAATCATGCAAAGATGAATAAACTCCAAAATCTCTACTTGAATTAAAACCGTAAAGTTAATACTTGTAAGATTCCAATAAAACTGTCTTGGAATCCCATAAAACTATGTAACAGAACAATAATATTATCCAATACATAAGAATAACCCTAAAAAAGTATTTATAGATTTGTAAATCCAAATCCTAACTAAAACAGGAAACTGATGTCGGCTGCTTCGTACGAGAGGATTGTACGGTCCTGTGTTGAATATACGACCATGCCTTTCCTATCGTGCCTTCATACTGAATTTTTTTGCTTTTTAGATCATCTATCCCACCACCATATTGTACGATCGTGCAATCATAATACGGTCATGTAATCCATCGTCTGATCATGGCACACTTAACTCCTGCAGGTTGATTTTCATTGACATTATATGATCATATTGTGCGATCGTACCTTCTTCTTACAATCATACAACCTCTCCGTCTGATGAACTACTGCACTTGATATCTCTGCTTCAATGTATGATAGCCTAGGCACTATCTTGGTGAGATTCCACAGTCGTGGTAAGGCTCGTCTGATGCCACTTTGGTCCAGTTTCTCTTTTTCCTCTCTAAGTCCTTCACAACCTGCAAACACTTAACAAACACATTAAATCCACAAAAAGTACCCTTTGACTAACAATTATTCCTTGTTTTAAGTGTTTAAAGTGCCGAAAATTCACGGCACATTAACACCCTCAACTTAGAATATTTGCATGTCCTCAGGTAAACAAAATACTTAACCTAACTATGACGCTCAACCTAGAGCAACATCAAGATCACTAAGGCTATCGGCTTTTCAAAACACGCATGCACACTATTTCAAAAGAGTCAACACCCTCCACTTTTACCAAAACAACCAATGCAGTGTATGTGTTATGCAAGTACTAAAACACAATGGGATCAGGATATGGTAATACATTGTATCTAAACAATCTAACTCATTGACCAATGCACTTACTCAAACAAGCAACAACTAGACTACTGCGTCTATGCCCTTACAACAAAGAAGTCCCCACTCACTCAGTATACGTAATACAATCTTCTCACTCTAAACAAAAGTCTGGTTGTAGGCGTTTGATACCATAGGCTTGCCCATATTTTCTACGCTTCATCTTTTGGATTATCGAGTTAGGATCACTGTAGGTCTTTCTAGGCTTGTAATGCAAGCTCGGGGGCAGGTGTGGTACATTTAGGTACAGGGACTTAGTCCTCCTTGGCACTACACTACTTTTTGGCTACACTTTTCTTATTTTTCTGTGTTTTTCTCTCGTGTCTCCATTCATTTCATTTCATTTTTGGAATCTAGGTGGGCTTATTTTCACACATTTTTTCTACTATTTATATTTTTTTTTCACACTCACTTCCTCTCTTCTCTCTTTTCACTACTTAAACTTCATACCCAACTTTTATGCACCCCTGTATAATAGCCACCCTCAACTTAGGCAATTTGCCTGAGTTGAGGTACACAGTGTCCAAGGAGTGACCAGGGCCAAAGAAGGTTCATTGTAAAATTGGGAAGGTGTTATGAGTAGTTCCAAGAAACGGTCTAAGGCTCAAAATTTTGGGTTCAAGGGATACATGATCATTTGGTAGGTCATTTTAGGCTAAGTGGGCTAATTCGAAACACGACCTATGATCCTTTCCTAAACTTTAATTCTACAGCTTTTAGCGAGACTAACCGGGCAAGTTTTAAATCCCCCCCACACACCGACTAAGTAAGACCTCACTACTCATGGCTCAAGGCTTTCATCTAGGTTGCTACCTATTCAGTTCATGCAAGGTCAGTTAGGTTATTCTATTTACAATCCTAATGCCATATCTAGAGCCTACATTGGTTTCAGTACCGCACATGCACACCTTACATCACCAATATCAAGTAGAGATTTTTTTCTCGGGGGGGTATTATTTAAAACATTTTCAAAATAAAAAATAAATGGTAGGCATGATCAAATACTCAGACTGTACCAAGTACTCTTTTATTACTCCAAGTTAAACTATAACACAACAAAAACACAAAATAATTCAACAAAACAATCATACGCCTAAACATGCCAGTTCTACTATGATAGCACATCCGAGAGAAAAGAAACACGACAATAAAAACCCTCAGTTGTGGTATACCCCCACCCCAACCATGAAAATATGCAATGTCCCCATTGCATAAAATAAAATAAGACAATGAAAACCAAAGGGAAAAGGACATACCTGGGGTGCCCTAGGCACCGGTGGTAGGTGGGTCATGTGGGGGTATGGTTGGGTCCCCTATAGTAACATCAGCAGTAGTGACCTCGATTGTAGTCAAGGTGCTAAAACTCTCATGGGTCCCAATGATGGCAGGGGTACTTTAATCAACGTTGGCCCCAACGATGGTTGGGGCACTCATATTAACAAAAATAGGGGTTGTCTTCGAACCCCCTCCAGTAGTCTGACCCTCCAGAATAACTACCACGGGGGTATCCTCAGTTGTTATTTCTCTTCTTCTTCTCTTCTTTACAAATTTCTTTGTACTTGGCTCTCTGGATACACTATTCCTCGGCCTTTTCCTTTACTCTAGGCCTCCGTCCTCCTTCTCATTATCAGCTTCCTCCGACTGCTCAATAAGAGGAACATAGAATGGAGTAATCAGAGAGTCAATATCCTCCTCAGGCGATTACACTGATGGCATAGATAGTGGTGGAGGTGGAGGAGCCATATCAAGTCTGTCAGCAAGGGCCTGAATGGATGCCTTGAGCTCATCAATGTCTGCCCAAATTAGTACCAAGTCGGGTGCCTGCACTGTATCATGGTGGGCCATGACCCGATACTCCATATTGTCTATGCGTGTCTGTACCACTTGTACCACCACACAAATTTGATCATCAACGTGGGGCTTGACCCCTACCTCTAAATTTTGGATTCGGGCATCGTGTAATTTTTGGTTCTGGATAATTTCCGCCAACTGGGCGGTTGAAATCAAAGTGTAACCTATCGGAACCAATGGTCTAGACTAAGTAGTAGAAGATGATGCTAAAGACTGGGAAGCATCGGTGTCAGAAGCAGACAGTATATTAGTTAGGGCATCCCTACCTACTTCTGGGATCCCTAAACCTCGAACTGGTGCTGCTGGGTTATTTGCATCTTTAATCATGGCCAAATCTACAGACTTAGTGGGCTGAAGAAATTTGTCCACTAATGGTATCTGAGTCACATCTGCATTCTTCAGCAGCTGAGTCACCAAACAAGAAAATGGCAGTGTGGAGCTACTCTCAATAGCTCAATCTCAGATCTCTTGTGCAATAATGTGTGGTATATTCATCGCCAACACTGCTAGAAAAGAGGCAACCAGGCATGCATTCATTGCACTCAGTGTGTTGTCATTTGCTATGGGTGCTTGACGATGCTTCACAATGGACCACCACGCCTTGCTTGTGAATTTTAGGCTTTTTTTATGATATAAGAACTATTTAACCAAGTAGCTTGTGTGCCAGCCTCTGCAATAATACCTGCAGCCAAGTAAAATGCATGGTATTGTTCGCAGCGGTTAAATTTTTGACCTTCTTCAACTTGGTCATTCGATAATCAAACTCTGGCATTTCTGCTGAAGGAGTAAAATCAGTCCCGAATAAAAACCTGGAAATAGCCTCCTTAGAAATATCAACCGCCGTCTCCCGAACCATGATTATGTACAATCGAGGCTGCTTCTTCATGTATCGATCTTTTCCGGAAGGAGTCATGTTCTTTATGGTCACGGTATAGTCCATATAGAACTCCATCACAAGCTCTCTACTATATATAAGGAGTGGCCTAGTCATCCACCCAAGCTGGTACTGCTGAAATACCCAGGCCACCTTCTTAATCTTCACTAAAAACTCATTCAAAATGCGAGGTGCTTTTTGGATGTTCCTTTGCATGTTACCATTTTCCTTGATAGCAACCCAGTCCAAGTAATATTACTGGGCATTCAGAATGAGCCATCGCCTTGGACGAGGTCCTCTCTAACTGGACTCTACCGGAACATCAGTGTTGGAAGGTTTTGAGTATGAATCCTTGTCACCCTCCTCCAAAAAAGAAGCATCAGCATCCTCACCCCCGCCTTCGTAGGTCTCCTCCATTCCTTCTTCAGACTAGAGAACATGGATGGGGGTAGCAGCCTCCTTGGCCTTTTTCTGGTTCCTAGTTTCCATTATGGAAGCTTGATCTAAAGAGAAACTAATATCATACTCTTCTTTCGACCCGCTATCACTAGACCCACTCTTCGAGCTATTTTTTGGGGCTCTCTCCTTTGAAATCTTCTCTCGTAGGGTCTTCTCAGCAGCAGCCTTAGATTTGGGTGCCATAGTACCTGTATTAGCAACATATATTAGTTTATAGATTACCACAGGCACAGGTGCAGTAAAATAATCAGATGATCAAAACCTACGATCGTGCAATAATGGCACGATCTTACCATATGATCATAGGTTTGTTTCTTTAAATATGACTTGCAGTAAAACAATCAGACGATCAGAACATATGATTGTGCAATGAATGTATGATCGTACCATCTGATCATAGGTTGGGTATCTGAAACCAGTAATTCTTAGTCACATCAGGCGATCACATACCACGATCGTATAACGATATCACAATCATGGGTTGTGTTTGTCTGCTGAGCTCCTGAGACTTAACATACAGTGTCGTATAATGATCCAACCTACGATCGTAGGTAGAACCCACGATCGTGTTTTGGGTCGTAATTTCACAAACATACCAGTTTTGAAGATTTTATCATTGGGACCCATAATTGACCCTTTTTTGCCCAATTTTGACTAGATATCTATGCAGTGCGAAAAGAAAAGAAAAAAAATTACAAACACTATCAGGTACTCAAACTTCCCCTGTGTATGTTGAACCAAAAAGTCCCATTACATACTCCTCTTACCCAAAATTTAAACAAACCCACTTAAACAATAAAGTAAAAGTCATCCCTTTTAAGTTCCAAAGTTTAACCAAACTTACTAGATGAAGTAAAAGTGATGAGATCTTGAACAAATTTTTGGAATCTGACAAATCTTGGGGAACCGTAGTTGTTATTGCCTTTGTAAGAAGTAGGGTTTGCTTTCTTTGCTTTGAAAAACGTTTGGAGAATGAATGGGATGGTTTCAACATCTAATTATACCCTTTTAATTTATTTTAGGTCAGGTCAGGTTGCGATTTAAAAACTGCCAGCCCAGACGAAGGGATTATATAATCGTAGTTTGATTTCATGATCTTGCATTCCTCCCGTACATTGATGAAAGTAGTAAACTTACCTGGGAACATACGATCCTTAGGTACGATCGTAGGTTACATCCATGATCGTGCCTTTGTATCGTATGTGTGATGCCCAATTTTGGTGGTTTGCATGAATATTATCAGACGATAAGGAGACACAATTGAACTATCAATGTACGTTCATGGTTCTCAATCATGGGATGAATCCTTGATTTCCACCTTACAGGAATCCAACCAGACGACTAAACCCACGATCGTACAATGTATGCACGACCGTATAATCCCAGTCGTGGGTTCAATATGGAATTTAGTTCAACATCATTCTTTTCCTGTAGCTTCCTTCATCCAGAACAAACATTACCTTATAAAAGTAAAGTACAAAAACTTAGCTTGCCTCCCAGTAAGTGCTTGATTTAAAGTTGCGGCACGACGGGGCTATGTTGGTTACTCAGACTTCACTAACAAGCCTATGGGCTACCTCCCATAAAATGCCTGGTTTAACGTCGCGGTACGACCCAACTCCTTTTTACTACTCAGCCTTCATCAAGGCTAAACTTCTCACACGTCCTTATTTCTTCTGTAGTTCCCATATAGTGCTTCACACGCTGACCATTGACCTTGAATAGGACATCGTCATCACCTTTTAGCTCAATTACCCCAAGCGGGAACACCCTGGCCACAGTGAATGGTCCAAGCCATTTGGACCTTAGTTTTCCAGGAAACAAGCGAAGCCTGGAGTTATAGAGCAATACCAAGTCTCTCGGGTGAAATTCTCTTCGTTGAATCTCCCGATCATGATATAACTTCATCTTCTCTTTATACAGTACTGAGCTTTCATAAGCCTAGAGACAAAATTCACCCATCTTATTCATTTTCTCCAGTTTCAATTTAGCCACTTCGTTCCATTCTAGATTTAACCTGTTCAATGCCCATAATGCCTTATGTTCAAGTTGGATATGCAAATGACACGATTTACCAAATACCAACTGATATGGAGATGCACCAATCGGTGTCTTGAATGCAGTTTGATATACCCATAATGCATCATCAAATCTTCTAGCCCAATTAGTCTCATTGGAATTCACAATCTTCGCCAAAATAGACTTAATCTCACTATTTCACACCTCAACTTGCCCGCTCATCTGAGGATGATAAGGTGTTGCCACCTTGGGGTTGACACCATATTTTCAACCAGGGTTTTGAACAGTTGATTACAGAAGTGGGATCCTTCATCACTAATGATGACTTGGGGTGTTCCGAATCGTGAGAATATGTTCTTTTTCAGAAATACCGTGACACTCCTTCATTATTGCGAAGCGCAATTGCCTTCACCCATCTAGAAACATAGTCAACAGCTACTAAAATGTATTTTATCCCATGCGAGCTCATGAATGGGCCCATAAAGTCAATACCCCATACATCAAACAACTCGAGCTCAAGAATAGCCATTATTGGAAGTTTGTGTCTGCGCGAGATGTTCCCTTGCCTTTGACATTGGTCACAAGCCCGAGCATGGTCATGAGAATCTTTATAAATAGTGGGCCAATAATACCCAAATTGTAATATCTTATGAGCAGTTCACGCACCTCCATGATAACCCCCAACTGGAGATGAATAACATGCTTCCAAAATACTCATCATCTTGACTTTTGAAATACACCTCTGAGTTATACCATCCGCACACACCCTAAATAAATAAGGTTCATCCAAGAAGAATTTTCTCACCTCATGCATAAATCTCTTCCTCTGCTGATACGATATCTCTTCTGGGACTAGATCACTTGCCAAAAAATTGGCAAAATTTGCAAACCATGGGATTAAATCTTGTGATGCTGCCAACACTTGCTCGTCTGGAAAAGTATCATCAATATTAAGATCATCCCTTAATTTAAGCATGGCCTCCACCTCAAGGTATGACAGATGGTCTGCGATCTGATTCTCGGTCCCCTTTCAGTCCTTGACTTCAAAGTCAAATTCTTACAATAGAAGCACTCACCGAATCAGTCTTGGCTTGGCATCCTTTTTTGACATAAGATATCTAAGAGCTGCGTGGTTTGTGTGCACAATCATCTTTGTTCCAATCAAGTAAGATCAAAGTTTTTCGAAAGCAAAGACCACCGCTACCTGCTCTTGCTCGGTCACAGTATAATTTTTTTGGGTTGGGTTAAGTACTTTGCTAACGTAGTAAATTAGATATAGAATCTTTTCAAGCCTTTGGCCAAGGAATTCACCCAAGGCCACTCCGCTAAAATCACACATAACCTCAAATGACATTGACCAATCTGGCAAGACAATGATAGGGGTTGAAATCAACTTCTCTTTCAGACACTCGAACGCTTTTAGGCATACCTTATCAAATATAAACTTCACCTCCTTCTCTAAAAGCTTGCATAATGGATGTGCAATATTAGAGAAATCCTTGATGAATCTTCTATAGAAACCTGCATGACCTAAGAAACTTCAAATCCCTTTCAAAGAAATAGGTGGAGGTAATTTTTCAATAACCTCAATCTTTGATTTGTCGACTTCAATGCCCTCCTTTGAGATCCGATGCCCCACCACGATGCCCTCTTTCACCATAAAGTGACACTTTTCCCAATTCAACACTAAGTTGCACTCTTCACATCTTTGCAACACGTTAGCAGGGTGGGCCAAGCAGTCATCAAAAGAGTCTCCACTACAGAAAAATCATACATAAAAACCTCAATAGTGTCCTCCACCATGTGGGAGAAAATGGACATCATGCAACGCTAAAAAATGGTCGGTGCATTACATAAATCGAAGGACATCCTTTTGAACGCAAACATCCCATATGGACAAGTGAAAGTGGTCTTATCTAGGTCCTCGGGGGCAATAAAAATCTGATTGTACCCCAAATAACCGTCAAGAAAACAATACCATCCTCTGCCAGCAAGACGATCTAACATCTGATCCATGAAGGGCATACGCAAGTGATCCTTTTCGATCCAAGAATTTAGCTTTTGATAATCCATGAAAACTCTCCATCTTTTCACCGGTCTCATTGGGATCATGTCATTCTTCTCATTTGGAACTACCGTGATTCCACCCTTTTTTGGCACACACTGAACCAGGCTCATCCACTTACTGTCAGCAATGGGGTAAACCACACCCACATCTAACCACTTGATAATTTCTTTCTTCACAACTTATTGCATTGGTGGGTTCAGACGATGTTGATGCTCAATGCTTGGTATGCACTCAGGATCAAGCTGAATTTTGTGAGTGCAAATGCCGGGTGAAATCCCGATAATATTAGCAATGGACCAACCATTGGCCCTCTTAAACCTTTTCAACACCGAAATAAGAGCCTCTACTTTCGACTGCACCAACTTAGCAGAAATAATAGTGGGCAAGGTGTTGTTGGCTCCCAAGAATGCATAGAGAAGGTGAGACGAAAGAGCCTTAATCTCTAAAACTGGAGGCTCCTCAGTAGAAGGACGAGCCGGTGGGGGTCACCCTATTTTTTAAATCAAGATCAAGTTTCTTCGGAGTATAAGTGTATGATCCCCTACCAGCAAGTGCACCAACCATCTCATTGTACTCAATAATACCATTGCTATCAAAGTTCATAATCACAGCAGAAAGGGCTTCAACCCCCAACCTTTCTTCGATAGGAATAGCCAAATCAGCTTCTTCAGCTGTGTCAATCACCGAAATTACATGCATTTCTTTTTGTTGCTTCATGGAACGACAAACATTGAAGGTAACCTGCTCTTCATTCAACCAGAACTTCATCTGTCCAGTTTCCATGTCAACTAATACACGACCAGTGGCAAGGAGTGGTCTTCCCAAGAATATGGGAACCTAAAAATCAACCTCACAGTCTAGAATTACAAAGTTAGCCAGAAAGATGGAAGATGCCACCTTTACTAAAACATCATACAAAATGCCCACCGATTTTTTCGCAATTCTATCTACCATAAGAAGTCTCATCGAAATCGGTTTCGGTGCTCCCAATCCTAACTGTTTAAACACGACTAGCGGCATTAAGTTAATGCTAGCCCAAATTGCACAATGCCTTTGCAAAGTTGTAAGACCTAATAGTATAAGAAATTATGAAGGCTCTTGGATCTTTATTTTTTTTGACAAATGAACGAGAAGCAATTGCACTATAATGATGTAAGTTATTAGCAGGCTCGAAGCTAATAGTGCTCTTCTTCGTCACCAAGTCCTTCATAAATTTTGTGTAACCCGATATTTGCTCCAAAACCTCAATAAGAGGGATATTCACCGATAATTCTTTCAGCATTGAGATAAATTTATGATATTTTCCCTCTTCGGCTTTCTTCTTCAACCTTTGCAAAAAGGATAGAGGGGAGGTCGTGGAATGAATTTTAGAACTTGAGTAACCTCCTTCTCCTTCCTCTTTTCAGACTTAGATTTCTTATCTATATTTTTGGGCTTGTGAGTTGCATCACCATCAACCTCTGAATTCTCTAGCTCTATCTCAGCCTCTTCATCAACTACCACCGGCTTATCTTTCTTACTACTATCCACAAGCATAGATGGGTTAGTCGTGCTCTTCCCGCTTCTAGTAGTAATGGCCAAGAAATGACCATCATTCTTCGGATTCTGAATAGTATTGCTTGGAAGAGTGCCTGGTTGATGTTAGTTCAATGCCATCGATATCTGCCCGAACTGTTGCTCCAACTATTTTTTGGTAGTCAAGTGAGATTCTACGGTCTGACTTATTCCTGAAATATCCGCCCTAATCTCCTTCAAACAACTCTCATGGCTCTCTGATCCCTTAACTAGTTTATTAAGAAAGGATTTCATTCATAAATTTCCAGAATTATCATCACGGTTCCCTGGTGGAATATATACACCACTCTTCTCTATGTAATCATCCTTTCACCTTCAATCACCTTCACGATCCCAGTCTCTGTCTCGATATCCTGACTTGTTGTAATTGTCTCTATAGTAGTTTCGACCTTGATTCCCTTGACTCGAGTTCCAAGAGTCTTGATTAGACCATTGGCCCTTAGCTCAAAATCCCACCACCTCTCGATTCAAGTACTTAACCTCCTCATCAGATTCATAATCATCATGGCTAGGTGTTTTACCTTATGCACCTATGGAATGCACCTTCTCAGCACCCCCAGCTGCAATTTTTTTGGCTAGAAAGCCAATTTTTCTCCTCAATTATGCGACCTCTTGAGCTACAGATTCATCCAAAACCTATTGTGTTGTCTAGGCTCCAATATCATACATCCCAACTGGTGTTTCTGCCTCCTGAGTATGCCATCTTCGGTTGGTCTTAGTGATACGATCTAAAATCTCTGAAGCTTGTTCCTATCTCAGACTCATAAATGCTTCGCCAGTGATAGTATCTGCTACAGCCTTGGTATTAGCGTTTAATGCTCTGTAGAAGATCTCAAGTAAATTTAGACCATTCATCCTATGGTTTGGAACATTTTACAACTTCTTCTTGAACCGTAACCAAGTCTTCTAAAGGGCTTCAGAGTGTAGCTGTCTGAAAGTATAAATCTCATTCTTCAACTGTAGCATCTAGGAGGGTGGGAAAAATCTCTCCAGAAACTGATTTCTTAACTCTTGCCAAGTAGTGATGGAACCTCGTGGTAACTCGGCCAACCACAAAGTCGTTTCTCCTGTTAGGGAGAATGGAAATAATCTCAACCGAATAGCCTCTTGGTCAACTCCAGGAAAATTATATAAAGTATAGACCCCCACAAAGTTCATCACATCCATGTTCCAATCATTTGTAGGAAAACCGATGAATACGTCTTTCAATTTTAGCAGGTGGATCATGGGACTTGTAATGTCGAACTTAGTGCCCTGAGGTAACTCTGGTGGAATAATGGCACCGGTCTCAACCGACTCAAAATAAGACATATCATTTTCTTTGTGATCATCATAAACCAGTATATATGGCCTTTGTGGTGGTTGTTGCACCCGCAGTCTTCTTTCTCTTTCTTCAAGTGCAGCAAGACGTTATGCTACCTCTTGCACTCCTCGACGATCTCTATCTGCTTGTCTAAGAGCTGTTTGTATCGCATTCTCCTCAACCGTTAATTGAGCAGTGATTTGTTCAACAGTTTCATGACCAGTCGAGTGAATTGGTGGCTGGTTATGAATATCTGCACCAGCTGCGGGGTCTTGAACTCTTTCAGTATTAACCATTCTTTGATTATTCCTTAGCGTTCTTTCTATTTCCGTATCAAGTGGAATCAGGGATTGCCTTGGACATACACCAGCGTACACCCTATAGTAGAAAATTAAAAATTTCAACGAAACCAAAGCTTGAACAAACACGATCAATCAACTCTGTCAGTGTACTCCCCGGCAACGGTGCCAAAATTTGATTTCGCCCAAATAATAACTCCAGAAAAGTATAATGCGGTCGTTGTATCAAATATAAAACCCAACTAGGTTGGGATCGATCCCACGGGGAATAGGACAAAATTTTATCGAGTGTTTTTCTGAGTGATTGTCAAGTAAGTAAAAAAAAGAGTTGTTGTAAACAAATAGTAACATTAACAATTGTTGATTGTCAGATTTGTGGTCAATACGAGAAAGGCACTAGGATTGTGCTCCCTAAGATTCCTTAACTCTACCGGTTACTTGTGCTGGCAAACTATCCCGCTGCGTTGCATGCAAAATCGAATAAGATAGGTTCATCTAAACATCTCTTGACCTTGGTTAGATGAATTTCACTCTTCTCCTCTCGATCTCTGAGTGGCGTACTACTAACCCTTATTCTTGATCTCAGATTAACTATCCTTATTACGACTCAAGTTATTAGATGAAGGTTGATAGCTTCAAATCTCTGTTGTTATTCCCTTTTTTCAATCTCTACTTCTCTCTCGAGCAAGTTTAGAATGTAGGCAAGTTTCCAACCGTTAGAAGATCAATCATAACAAAGAAAATAACAATACATGCAGTCACAACGGTTTAGAATTGCTTCGCACTTAACCAATTTTGGTTAATTCCTCCTGGTTCACGCAACCCTAGTTGAGAGATTTGGCAACTCATAATTGGCAAGAACACAAGAAGAATTCATGGAAGAAAACATAAATTGAATCATACAAAGATGAATAAACTCCAAAATCTCAACATGAATTAAAATCGTAAAGTCAGTACTTGTAAAAGTCTAATAAAACTGTCTTGGAATCCCATAAAACAATGTAATAGAACAATAATATTGTCCAACACGTAAGAATAACCCTAAAAGAGTATTTAAAGGCTTAGAAATCCAAATCCTAACTAAAACAGGAAACTGATACCGGCTGCATCGTACGAGAGGATTGTATGGTTGTGTGTTAAGCATACGACCGTACCTTTCCTATCGTTCCTTCATACTGGGTGTTTTTGCTTTACAGATCATCCATCCCACGACCACATTGTACGGTCGTGTGATCCATCGTCTGATCATGACACACTTAACTCCTACAGGTTAATTTTTGTTTACATTATACAATCATAATGTACGATCGTGCCTTCCTCTTATGGTCGTACAACCTCTCCGTCTGATGAACTACTGCACTTGACATCTCCGCTTCAATGTACTAAAGCCTAGGCACGATCGTGGTAAGATTCCACGATCGTGGTAAGGCTTGTATGATGACACTTTGGTCCAGTTTTCTCTTTTTCCTTTCTAAGTCTTTCACAGCCTGCAAACACTTAACAAACACATTAAATCCATAAAAAGTACCCTTCGACTAATAATTATTCCTTATTTTAAGCGTCTCAAGTGCCGTAAATTCATGGTACATCAGTCAACCTTATGTCAACCAATCCCGTGAATATGTCCAAATGCCCGTACATCTCACAATAATAATATAAATCTCGTGAAGATGTCCAAATACCGGTACATCCCATAATAATAATATAAATATTGTGAAGATGTCCCAAATACTGGTACATTCCATAATAATAATAAGATATCACAACAACCACAATCATAATGAGAAAATAATGGCCACACTTGTACATTCAACAAGTCTTTAATACCACCACATTATATGTGATTAACACTTAGGATATCATTTAATGAATTACTTTCCTTGAACATGCATTGTAACAAGTATACGAAGAAGCAGTTAACTTGCACACATAAATCAAGTTGGGTTTCAACTACATTATACCATCACCTACCTCAATCCATGCTTGCACCACCCTAATGAGCTCTAGCCTTGCCTTTCCGTGTAATTTTGGCTTGATTGTGGTCTAAAAACAACAATGCAAACAAAATTCAGACCATAACCTAACATTTTCAAGGATTACAACCTAATCCCTTAACTCCAAGATCAATTTCATGATCATTCCTCCCATTTTAGGGATATCCACCATTATTCAACCTTAATTCTACCAATTTCATGAATATAATGGTGAATTCTAAGTATGAATTGTAAATTTATAACTTTTAACCAAAATCCAAGGGTTTTCCACCCAATTTACCTAATTGCAATGGAAAATTTACCTAGGTCATCCTTCTTAAAATCCAAAAACTAGTGATTCTAAGGATTAATAAAAGAAAAACTAGTTAATGAAATGGATTAACTTACCTTAAAGAAGATATTGATGAAAATTAGGTTGAAATCGCCCAAAATCGCCTCTCCCAGCCCTTAGACAAATGTGGAATAAAAATAACGTTTTGGGTGTATTTTCTGCATTAATCAACGCATTTCCCGCTATAGTGGGATTTCGCCTGCTATGGCGGGATTGACTAAAGCTGACTCTCGCTATAGCGAGAAATTCCCATTATCGCAGTGCAGTGGTAGAATCCTTCCACCAGCTATAGCGGCGTAGGTGAGAAAGAAACTCGGGATTTTTTCCAGTTTTGCCATTTTTATAACATACCCTCAAATTTCGACATCCTAGATTAACCCCGTTACGTCAAGTTTGATATCGGGAGTTCTACTGACCCGAACTCACTTTCGAAAGTTCCTATGAACTCCTTATCATCTTAGCTATAATAAAATCACCCCAAATTATTTCAATTTTAACTAATCCATTCCCCTATTACCCTAGACCATACCATGCTTGATTTTCATCCAAGACTAGCCTAGCCTGAAATTTCCAACTCCCAATCAGGGGAAAACCTTAACCTAAATTTTGGCACGCTAGACTTACCCGTAATGACGTAAAGGGTCATTACACTTTTTCTTGAAGGTATCAAATACTTGTGTACTACCTCACATTCCTAAACACCACACCTATGGTGAATATCTCCTTCAAGGAGAAATTTATATGTACCCAATCAATGACAAATTTGTGTAGCCACACAATAATATTTATTTTTTATCGGGCCACAACCTTTATGTGAAAGAATTATTTGTGCAAGACTTATTTCTTTCTTTTACCTTTGGTAATCCATGATAAGAGGTACCTAAATATTTGTGATGTACTAAAAGTACTTGACCAATGATCATTAATATCAATTTTTTTCTCAAACCTCCAGTTGAGGTGAGTTATGTTATTATCCAACCATACAAGAGAATCTCCTTGTCCAAAAAATTTATCACATATTAACACATTCATTTTCAAGAATGACAGAGCATTTTCGATGCTTACCAAAGCAAGTCTCATTCTCTTCAAGGAATGGACTATAACCATATGTACATGCTTCATCAATTTCCATTAATAGCTTATTGTCATGCCTTGAAATTTATCATATTTATATGACCCACCTCAACATCACTTTGAAAGGCCACGTTCATCTTCACTTTTGTTTTTTTTTCCTTTTGATGGATAAAACCTATCAAATTAGGTCGCACAACAATCGTGTGCTCAATATCTTTCATACCAAATTGATGGTAAAAAGTACATTCACCTTTTGAGGACTATTTAGAGAACCCATAGTGTTCTTCCTTTTATTATTATCAAAATAATGATAATTATAATTTTGTTCCTCCAAGCTCACATAATTTAACCACTTGTCTTCTTTCAGACTTATATGCACTGCTACCACATTCACGTCAAGGAATGAAGCAAATCAATGTGGCGGGTTTCATGACTTTTCATCAAAAGTCTATTATTTTGCCTTAGTCATCATTTTTTCATCACTATGGTGCATTGAAACTCAAAACTCAACGTCTTACCCATATAAATACGTTTTAGATCATAATGTAATGGGACTCAAACCCACAACCTTGTATTTTCCTTTTGGTGCAATGGGACTTAAATCCACCGTCTTACCCTCAACCAATGACATTATAGGTGAAAATGCAATAAGACTCAACCTTGAGCCTTTGAGTGTGTATATTACCACCATTAATTTTTGTAGAAGCAAATTTAGTCATAATAAGACTTTGAGAATTTTTTTCACCTCTCAGGATTATAAATGTATATAAGTTCCTCATAATTAGCACTTAGAAAATCGACATGCAATTTTCCTCTTTGTTCTTCAATCATTTTCTGAAACAAAAATTGTTTGTATAACATATACCTATATGTAAAGTTATTAAGATTAAAACAAACCAGTGTATTCTACCTCTTTATATAACACATATCTAATAAAATATAGAATTTCTTTACATTATATTTGTCACAACCCCAACCATGGATCGTGAGGACACCTACCCAATTCTACTCTAGATAGGAGAACTCTTACCACCCAATCATTTAATTAAGTGCAGAAGTTAGACAAAATAGTTTTAAAAGAAATAATCTCTTAATCAAAACCAAAATTCTTTATTCCAAAAACATTAGTTAACTAATTTTATTGTGGAAATAAAATAACAATTTCTCCAGAACCTAATCTAAATTGATACAAGAGCACTAAGCAATGAAAAGAAAACCTGAGACAGAGCATCCATGTAAGAGTGAGATGACAAAAACTGCTGAAAGTAACCACCGTCAAACCTATAGATACTCCAACTGAGCTGCAATATGGCTATACCCCTAACTGGAGATATAGTAAGTGTAGTATCAGTACAACCACACGTACTGGTAGGTATCATTGACCGACAAGGATTAGAAATAAATTCCAACAATAGAAAATAGGGAGGAAATCATGTCCTAAATAAGGTTCCAAATAACTAAAACCTCCCAATTTCCCTCTCTTCAGGTCTTTTTACATGTTGACTTTAGCATCTCTGTAACCTGCCTGCCATTTAACATTTTTGTGCATCTTTGTGCTTTGACAATTTAGCCCCTCTTTAAGTTCCCTAACTCTTGTCTTACCTTCCTCACTAACAGCCCTACAACTCTATGCCCAATACAATTATGACTCACGACCCCACCTCTAAATTTTACCGATAAAACCACTAGTCTCACTTTCTAGGATACTATAAGGGCTTGACTAGATCACCTTATACCCCACATATACGACATGTATACATTATACATACTTAGATTAATATAATTACTCATATCAAGTCACCGCTAGTATTTTACCTACGCGTTCCGGTCTACTACCCATACTAAAAACCCAAACATACAGCATGACTCAAGTACAATCATAACACTTCATCTCAATAGTTATATATGTATACAAATACATGAATTACACTTAGGTAGATTCATGCAACAATGGTCACCATAAAAAATATGTTTACTGAAATGATTATTGCATGAATGTAAGATGTACACATATACTGGAGTCAGCAAGGACTCTCAGCTATGACCTATAGGGAACGAGATAAATTTATGTACTAGTGTCGGCATGACACTTGTTCCAATAACAGTATCAACATGACATCTAATCCATATGAAATCTCAATACCATCTCAACACTATATGTTCAATGCATGATATAGTCAATAATCAAAAGTAATGCCCCAAAGCTAATCAAAAACATCCAACTTACATATAAGCACATAGTCAAGCAAGTCTTTACTACTATTAAACTCAGGTAGTGCTCGAAGGCTAGTCAAGCAATCAATATTATATGTATGTATAAATAAGCAAGAAGTAAATCAATTTCCATGTTACACCCGAACTACTCGTACTCACCTAACCTATGACCATACCACTAACCATCACCTGAGTTTATACCAACTGACTACCTTTATCCTGGATACTATGTCTACCTCTCACTTCCCTTCCCCTCTACTACATCTATACCCATCCTACTATAAGCAACTATCCATAAACCAACACACACACACATGTATAACTCTTTCTACTCCTATCGACTCACCAAATGCACACTCTTGCTCTACTCATGTACATTACCTTTATAGTCGCCCTAACCCTACTTCTAATTTATAAATGCATTTCCATTCATCAGCCTACCTCTAGTTCATACAAAACTTAATCATTAGGCACTTAAAGGAAATATCCAATTTTAATCACTTATCAATCAATATCATTAATTGTTGCCTAGTTTCGGTTATCATTCAATCTATCCAACCGTCGTCCTCGAAGGCCTAAGACATTAAATCTCCTGACATAACTATCATTATTAAATGCATCTAGCCCAAGTACAATATAATTAAACCATAACTTACCTCATAGATGAATTCAATTACAACGGAGAGTGGATAGTTGTCCCACACATGCCTTGCCCTTTACTAACCCCAAAACTCTATCAAAAATACTTCAAAATTTCCCTCTTAGAGATTGAACTCTAAATTCTAATTTTTCTAAGTATAGGGTTCACTTCAAGTGTTTTTGGAGAAGAGAGATAACATAAGAGGCCTTAATTGAATGCGAGTTTTAATTAACCCTTGAGCTGGCTACTGCTCGACTACCTCTATGGTGATGGAAGTGTCACTGTATTGATAGATCTACCTCCGTAGAGACGGGTCAGTGGCCTGTCCCAAGTTTTCCAATTTCAACCCAAATTCAATTTGGGCCATGATTTTTCCCCATGAAATAATTCCTACAAAGTCCAGAACAAGGATTTCTTAGTCAAAATGTTTTTTTGAGATGGTTTTTAACATAGCGATGATTTTGGTCAGTACATTAGATCCCAATTTACCTACCACTCATCCCCAAATAGTTACAAGGAGAGTAAGAAGGTTTTGGCATAATTCTCGAAATCCTTAGCACATAATGGTTTTTGAAAAAGGAGAGCGAACCATTATTTTTATTAATCACCTGATAATATCCCATCGAATCCTTATTAATTAAAACTATACTCACCATTACTCTACCGGCCTATGCATTAAAAATCCTTAAAACTTATTAACCCGACACACAATCATTATAAACTGAGGAATAAAATTAAAGATAATACCTTACGTAATGTGTATTTTAAAATACCCCAGACATCATAAAATATCACAACGTACAAAAAGTTAGGACAAAATAAAACTTTACAGACCCATACGCTGCAGCGGCAGACCCATCTCTGTAGCGCGGCTCGATAGTTTCAAGTAGGGGGAAATTGATTGATTTCCCCTACTTCCAACTCTTAAACTCTTAAAAACTCTCTCAATTTCCCCCAAGCACACCTCTTTCCAGCGACACTACTAAGGTAATTCTCATTCTTACTACTTTATTTATGCGTTTAACATTGTAGAATCGTAAAATTTAGAATAGAAAAGGGATTTTCAGATGGGTTCTTGATGCAAATTTGAATTTGAAATTTTGTGGCTTTCTTGCATGATTTTACAAGAATACTAGATTATATTACCTTCTAAATTCTTCTACAACATTATATACGTAAGATTGACGACATTAATAGTAGTTTTTGGACTTGAAAAGGGTGGAATATGAGGAGTCACCCTCTTCAATTGTTTAGATTGATTTGGTATTGATTTTGGGTGTTAATCACCCCTATTTTAGTGTAAAAGAGTTCATACAAACTCTACGAAGCCCGATCTACACTTAAAAATAAAAAATAGAAGAAAAATTAGAAATTTCCCCATGGGAGAGGTCAAGTCTGGATGGGGAATGAAAGCGATGCTGCAGTGATGGAATTTCCACTGCAGCGGTACCACTGTAGCAATGTTTCTATCGCTGCAGCAACAAAAGTGTCACTACAACGATGATAGTTAGTAGCCCCTCCCTAGAAATTTTGATTTTCCTATTTTGGTTCCTTTCCCTTCCGTAGCATCAAAAATTGGTTTCTAACACCATAATTTCAATATTTACAGGGCTAATACTATGGCTAACCAACCCGCATACCAAAGATTCCCTAACTCCGCCTGCTGCGAGTGCTACGAGGAAGGGAGACTCACTAGAGGCTTCCTTCACGAGAGGGGGTTTGTGATAAACGATGTGGCTGAGGAAGCGCCTGATTTCTACAACTAGCTCCAGACTTTTGGTTAGGGAATGCCGACAGAGTACATCCTTACATGCAACCTAGCCATCATTCGGGAGTTTTTTGTCATTCTCTCAACCATGGAATGGTATGTGCCATTTCCCATGATGACACCTTGGGGGTCAAAAACCCCTTCAATACCGCCTTTAAGGCTAAGATTACTAAGTCAAATCTGAAGTGGGTGGCATGGACCTTGGTACCGGAGGGTCAGAAGGGCAAGGTGAAGCTGGCCAACATCAAGGGAACTAAAAGCACTCCCTTCTCGATGAAGGCTCAGAGATGGATGCACTTGGCATCCCAGAGGATCTATCCTTTGGGAAATGTTACTGATATCACCTTCCACCGAGCTATGGTGGTGGCCTATTCTCTCTTGGGTATAGAAATAAATGTGTAGTTATAGATTATCAATGAGTGGCAGCATTTCTACACAAGGGGCGAGTCTTCGAAGGATCTTTTCTTGCCTTCCTTGATCACGGAGCTGTGCAAGAGTGGAGATGCCAAAGTATGACCACGACACATTGAAGGAGTGTGACATGGCCTTCAATCCACTAAAGGCAAAGGGTTCATGGGGAGGGAGCAAGAAGAAGAGAAAAATTTGGAAGAAGGGTGAGGGTAGCAAGGCCAGAGGGGAAGAAGAGACTAGCACCCCTCCCACACAGACTCTGACATCTCTTGGTGGTTGGGAGGCTGACCTCGCTGCTATTCGAGGCTATTTAGAGCAGTCTATTTTGCCTTCCCCAGGTTCAGTTCCTACAAGTTCTACGACCCCTTTAGACTCAACCCGAGCCCACGAAGACATCCAAAGGGAGCTAGATGAGAAGAAGAAGAAGAAGAAGAAGAAGAAGAAGAAGAAGAAAAGACACTCCCAGAACCGTATGTTGGTCAGGCTGTGGAAGGTTGTGCAGGTCATGTTCAAGTGTGCCTCCCCCACTCAGAAGCTCCCGAAGCTGACGAAGATGGACATGGAGAAGTTCTCCTTCATTAGAGGGATGGATGAGGAGGGCTCAGATTCCTCAAGCTTCGGAGAGAATGAGTCCACCATCTAGATCCCTCCTTAGTTTATTTACTAATTCTAGATTTGGGTTTCCCCCATTGGGGGCATGTAACAAATAATATTTTTCTTTATTTTTCTCATATTTTTAAGACATCCAACTTAACTAAATAATATCCATGCATTGCTATTATACTAGGAAGCTAATTTTATCCTTAAATATATGAACACAAGGTTATTTTTATAAAGCATGAAAAATCATAAAATAGGGGAAACCCTGGCAGCTTACTGCCTGGGCATTGCTACAATGATACTTTCACCACGACAGCGACACTGTTGTGGCAATAAAGTACTGCTGTAGAAGTACCATGGAAGCGGAAAGAAGCTGTTGCAGCGACGTCACTACATCGGTAAATCTGTTACTGCAGCGGTGCCCAATAGTGACTTTGATTTTTAAACACTTCTAGGTCTTTTCTCATATAATGCTATCCCACGAACACTTTATTACCCCTATCCCTCATGTACTAGCAATTTTTAACCAAGAATACATAACCTCATTATTCTAAGTCAATTGCTTACACATTTTTCAAGTCCCTCAACTCAATTATGTGCAAATTGTGCTCCAAAACACTGCTCGTCTTAAGAAATTACTTGCCATAATAACTCAAACTGAATTTATCACGGTACCCAGGTATTTGGTTAGGACCCAGATGGAAAGTAAGGATTACATCCAATCACGGGAACTTAAGACGTGTCTCAAATCACGGAGATGAAGACATACCTCAAAATCACACCCAACCCTTACAATTCCCGAGTTTCTTTTGTAACATCTCATCTCATATCAATTATAATAATCACTTATAGTTGAGAAGGTTGAACCACCCATAGTAAAGTGCTATTACAGTCACAAAACAATTGTTCACATAATAAATACATGTAGCATTTTATCGTAACACCACGAAAAATAGTTAAAAACATAAGTACCTCCTCAGCAAACATGAACAATCACTAAAAAGGAGTTATATTCACTAGAAGCACTGACAACTACATAATTCAAAACATCCAAATATAGTTTATGACATTATAATTCAAATCCTACGCCTCCTATAGACCTCTATCAATTAGAATAACACTATTCTAACCTTCCAAACACTAATGAGATACCAATTGGGACTGACTAATCCCAATTGTAATTGTTGAGATACCAATTGGAGTTTGCCAGATACTATTTGGACTCAACTCATGGAGACAGCACGATGGAAGAGAAGAAATGGAGATTGATGTCCTAGATACCTTATAGCTCCCTATTGATTTGATTTGGAGGTCAACACACCAATCCATAGGACTCTACTAAACATTTGCTCTTATACTGGGAGACCGGTAACCTGGCTCTGATACCATCTTGTCATAACCCCAAACATAGATCATGAGGGAACCTATCCAATTCTACCATCAATAGGAAAGCCCTTACCACCCAACTATTTAGTTAAGTGAGGAAGTTAAACAAAATAGTTTTTAAAAGAAATAATCCCTTAATCAAAACCAAAACTCTTTATTCCAAAACATTAGTCAACTAATTTCATTATGAAAATAAAATAACAATTTCTCCAGAACCTAATTTTAATCAGTTCAAGAGCACTAAGCAATGAAAAGAAGACCTGAGACATAACATCCATGTAAGAGTAAGATGACAGGAGTTGCTGAAGAGTAACCACCATCATACCTATAGAAACTCAAACTGACCTTCAATATGGTTATACCCCTAATTGGAGATATAGTAAGTGTAGTATAAGTACAACTACACATACTGGTAGGTATCATCAACCGACCAGGATTAGAAACAAATTACGACGATAGAAAATAGGGAGAAAATCATGACCTAAATAAGGTTTCAAATAACTAAACCCTTCCAATTTCCCACTCTTCAGGTCTTTGATACGTTGCCTTTAGCATCTCTGTGACCTGCCTACCATTTAACATTTTTGTGCATCTTTGTCCTTTATTAATTTAGCCCCTCTTTAAGTTACCTAACTCTTGTATTACCTTCCTCACTAACAGCCCTACAACTCTATGCCCAATACAATTATGACTCACTACCCTACGTCTGAATTACACCGACAAGACCACTATTTTCACTTTTTAGGATACTATAAGGGATGGACTAGATCACCATATTCCCTATATATACGACATGTATACATTATACATACTTAGATTAGTATAATTACTTAGATCAAGGCGCCCCTAGTATTTCACCTACGCGTTCCGATCCACTACCCATACTCACAACCCAAACATAGAGTATGATACAAGTACAGTCATGACACTTCATCTCAACAGATATACATGCATACAAATACATCAATTACACTTAGGTAGATTCCTGCAACAATGGTCACCACAACAAATATGTTCAATAAAATGATGATTGCATGCATTCAGGATGTACATACATACTCTAGTCAGCAAGGACTCTCATATATGACATAAAAGGGATGAGCTTAGTCTATGTACAAGTGTCAGTGTAACACCCATTCCAATAATAGTGTTGGCGTGACACCCGATCTATATAACAATGTTGACTTGACAATGGATCCATATACAATCTTAATACCATCTCGACACTATATGTTCAATGCGTGATAATGTCAATAATCATAAGTTATGCCCGAAAGTTAATCACAAACACCCAACTTACATATAAGCACAAATTCAAGCAAGTCTTTACTACTATTAAACTCAGGTAGTGCCCGAAGGCTAGTCAACTAGTCACTATTATATGTATATATATATAAGCAATGAGTAAATCAATTTTCACGTTACACACGGACTACTTATAATCATCTAACTTATGACCATACCGCTAGCCATCACCTATATTTATACCGACTGACTACCCTAATCCTGGATAGTATGTCTACCTCTCACTTCTTTTCCCCTTTACTATGTTTATACCAATCCTACTATGAGCAACTATCCACAACCCAACACACACGCACAACTCTTCCAATTCCTTTCGACTCACCAAATGCACACTCTTGATCTACTTCCATACATTACCTTCTATCACGACTCGAGACTACCCCTAGTCGTAACACAGTGCTTAGAGTCATAAGTGACCCCAAGCTAACCCATAGCCTGGCATGACACTAAGAATACTGTAACAAATTGGATAGCACTGTGTGGAAGCTGAAAGGCTGAATAATATAATAATAGTCAAGTAAAATCCAACACTAAGTTAATGCGGAAAACGTCTAGCAAAACCATAAAGCTGACAAGTACTATCTGTCTAAAAGCCTCTACTAAGATGAGTTACTAGGACAAGTGAGCAACTGAATAACGTGAGACTTAGAGGAGTATTAAGGAGGAACTGTTACCTCAAGCTGGAGCAAAATTCAAAGGGAAAAGGTAAGGATACTTGGTCATCATATCTGCTTCTGCTTCCCAAGTAGCTCCCTCAACTAGCTGATTCCTCAAAACAACCTTCATTGAAGTGACTTTCTTATTTCTCAGCTTACGAACCTTAAGGTCAAGAATTTGAATTAGGACCTCTTCGTAAAATAGACTATCTATCATACCTACACTATCTAAGGATACAACTAAAGTTGGATTACCAAAGCATTTCTTTAACAGAGATACATGAAAGATTGGATGCACTGATGCTAAGTCTGCAGGTAAGTCTAACTCATAGGCCACATTACCAATGTGCCTCAAAATCTTATAAAGACCAACATAGCAGGGACTGAGTTTCCCTTTCTTTCCAAATCTCTTCACCCCTTTCAAGGGTGAAATTTTCAAGTAACCCAAATCACCAACCACAAACTCAAGTTCCCTTCTCCTAACATCTGTATAAGACTTTTGGCGACTCTGAGTTGTCTTCAACCTCTCTCTGATCAATTGAACTTCTTCTATATCCTCATGGACTGAATCAGGCCCTATCATGGTAGCTTCACCAACCTCAAACCAACCAATAGGAAATCTATACCTCCTTCTATAAAGCACTTCAAATTAAGCCATCTAAATTTTAGAGTGATAATTATTATTATAGGCAAACTCAATCAAAGGAAAGTGATCATCCCAACCACCTTTAAAATTGATCACGCAAGCTCTCAATATATCCTATAAGGTATAAATGGTCTGCTTAACCTGACCACCTTTCTGTAGGTGAAAAGTTGTGCTGAGATGAACTTAGGTACCAAAACTCTTCTAAAATGACTTCTAAAAATGAGAAGTAAACTGAGTACCCTTATCTGAGATGATAGTCAAAGGGACTTCATAAAATTTCACAAACTCCCTAAGGTAAAGTCTGGTATAATCCTCTGTTCACGCCCCGAATCCCAACGAGGCATGATTGGCACTCGTAGCCAACAAGGCCCGAGAGAACCAAGCTTTATCCCTATTTGTTCCCATACATGCCATAAGAAACCCATAAACACACAATAGCTATAAATACCCGCAATGGAATTCATGGAACATGATATATATATATACATATGCGAAACTTGGCCGTTGAGGCCACCAAGTCAAAATCGACATATCCCCTCTACATTTATACACCCACATCAGTCTACAAAAGCCTCTAACAAGTGCATTGACCAACAAGAACTAAAAGTCGGGACAAGTCCCCGCTTTATATCACATGTACAGCACCAAAACATATATACACTCTGACTCGGAGAAGCCCCGAATTAACTGGAGCTCACCAAAGATCTGCAACAGCTAGCAACCTACTGAGGAAGCCTACTGGGACCTGCGCCTGCAGCAAGTAAGGTAAATTCCCCGAGAGGGGTCAGTACGAAATAAGTACTGAGTATGTAAGGCGCAAATGAAACTTTGTAACACATGAACATACTAATGAACTCAATACAAATGAATAGACAATGTGAGTAAGTCACTATGTTGCATTTTGGGAACCATGTGGATTGCTTTCATTACTTTTGTCACTTTCTTTACAATCAATACTCACTTGTTATCACATATGTCACAATGTACCCGGGCCCCGACTGATCAGTGGGTCTTTCATATCATCATATAGGGATCGAGTCGAGCTAGGCTTATGCCCCTAGACTTGCCACCCTTGGGATCGAGTCGAGCTAGGCTTACGCCCCTAGACTTGCCACCCATAAATCCATATCTCGGGATCGAGTCGAGCTAGGCTTACGCCCCTAGACTTGCCACCCATACTTGATCATTGACCACATTTGCATTACTTTGATCATTACTTTGAGATTGTTACTTTGATAGTCATAACATCACTTTGGAACTTTTGAACATCACATTGTTGGAAACTTGAATCATTGACCAATGAGTAAGAGACATATGAATAAATATCAATGAGAAATATAACATTACTAGCACCATGATACCATTGGAACCATTGGATAATAATCCATGAACAAGAGACACAAGTATAGGCACTATTGGAATATTGGTACGTAACTTTATTTGAGCTTTCGGAACATTAACCATAAATATAAGAAATGGGAGTCACAATTGATCAATGAGTAGGAAGTATATGACAATGACCATGGATAAGTGCATATGGGATACCTTAGTACATTTCGGAATAGAACCAGTGAAATGTCAATGTGAACACTATTGGCCGTAGAAAGATACGGACAAAGTAACCTTACATACCTTGGATTCGCAATACGACTATTCAACCTTAGATGCGTAGACAATAATCCCTCTCCTTCTTTATGTGTCACTCTACAACATAAATACATAACGAAATTCACATTAACCACCAATTACTTTACAAATGCAAATGCATACTATGTCAATGAGTTACATGTTTGCATTCAAACATGTCATTTCCCCTCGACAAAATCATCGATATACTATTATTCCAAAAATTCCATAATATTCCCAACATTGACCAATACATGAAAATCAATACATTCCACCACAATACTTCTCCTTTACACTTTCTTATCCATAACACATCACAAATAATCCATCAAAGTACCTTAATACAACTCATAGCACATATCGGCCAAAATCCCATAATTTCCACTTTTAGACAAGAACAAATTTAATGCCAAAAATAACACCATACATGTTCATATTTTGTCCATACCATGCTTTTTCATCAAAGGCACAAGGCCTAATTCAAATTCAAATCACCAAGATGACACATCTTGCACCAAAGGCAAAAATACACTATTCATCATTTTGCCCACACTACTAGCATAATATATATCATCTTCCATGTATATAATATGTTAAACCATAATAATAAACACTTACCAACGCTTGGAATATGTTGATCTTGTCCAAAGGGTTCAAAGGAGTTATTTGCTTTAGGGTTTGAAGTTGAAAGAAATGTGTGAGAAACTATCACAAAGGCATGAGAGTTTTTGGACAATAAAATCTGATATTGGGGCCTTTATATAGACCCCAAGTCATCCTTAGCCACACTTGGCATTACATGATATGTTTAATTGGTCAAGTAGTGGAAGAATGGGTCATTTCTTCTTGGGCCAAGTCTTTTAATCCCATTTTGGGCCCAATTATACATATCCATGTGACCCATCCAATTTCATTTATTATTCACCATATCTCTCATGTTTATATACTTCCATAATGTTACGACAATATTCTCTTAAAAGATTCTCATTCGTCGCCTCGATCGCAAAAATTGGAATTCTAGTCGCCCTTGGTTTCATTGGACATTTTGGATCACTATTCACATTTCATGATTTGATCATGTAGGAGTATGTAGGAGTATATTGAAGTTTTTGTAGCTTTAACAATGCTCAATTAACTCCAAAGAACCAAAAGAAACCATCGAGAAATCGTCGTAGAATCGCGTTACGAAACGACTCCGGAAGGGCATAATTATTGTGCCTTGCGCCACACCCCTGAAACAGGGTAGTGGCGCAAGAATGCTGCCCTCTCTGAATCTCCAGCCTGCAGGTGGCTTGCGCCACACCCCTGAAACAGGGTAGTGGCGCAAGTTTCAGCCTTTTGCTGAAATTTTCGGCCACTTATCCAATGTTTACGTATCGTCCAATCCTTTATCCAAACACTACAAAATACTTACTTAGTGATCTTAACCATCAAGTAAACATGACTTAAAGTCACCAAATGAGGTTAAAATGTGTGCGAGTTCTTAGCCAAATGCTCCACGAAATCACAACACACCTCCTACGAAGATCTCATCGCACATGTTAAGTCCGATATCAAATGTTTCACAAATAACACTATAAAACACATATGCATGGCATCTCAACACCTATGTAGTTATGATCCCAAGGTATCAAGTGAGGTTATAAAGTACGGGGTGTTACATCCTCAGCTAAATTTGAAGTGTTAACTAGCAGAAAATGTGTTGACTTAGTCATCTGGTCAACTATAAGCCAAATAGAATCATGTTGTCGTTGAGTACGAGGCAACCCTATAATGAAGTCCATATTTACCACTTCCCACTTCCAAGTAAAATTACTAATATTTTGAGTCATACCTCCTAGTCTCTGGTGCTCAACTTTAACCTGCTAGCAATTTGGACATTTATCCATAAATTTCGCAGTGTCCTTCTTCATGCCATTCTACCAATAGACTTTCTATAGGTCACGGTACATCTTAGTGGCTTCAGGGTGAATAGAATATCTAGAACTATGAGCTTCTATCAACATTCATTGTCTCAAGTCATCCACATCTGGAACACAATGTCTGCCCTGACAACTAAGAACACCGTCTCGCTTTTGGAAGAAAACCTTAACTTTCTGACTTTGGACGGCTTCCTTCAACTTAAGAAAAGTAGGATCACTATCTTGCTTTTATTTCACCTTAGCTATTAAAGAAGATTCTAAACCATTCTAAACCAAGATACTACCTTCGGCTAAATCAACCAACCGAACTACCAATCTAGCAAGCATGTGAACCTCACAAACCCACTCTTTCTTCTCATTCTATATATGAGTGACACTTCTTATAGTCAACCTGTTGAGAGCATTAGCCACAACATTGGCTTTATCTGAATGGTACAAGACACTCATATCATGGTCTTTTAACAACTCTAGCCATCTCCTCTGATGAATATTTAGATCTTTCTGACTAAACACATACTGAAGGCTCTTGTGATCAATGAACATATCTACATGAATCCCATAAAAGTAATGCCTTAAAATCCTCAAGGCAAAGAAAACTATTGCCAACTAAAGATCATAAGTTGGGTAATTCATCTCATGAGGCTTGATTTTTCAAGATGCATAAGCTATAAACTTACTATGCTGCATCAACACACAACCTAGGCCAATTCCTAAAGCATCAAAATAAACTACAAACCCATCTGAACCCTCTGGTAGAGTCAAAATTAGAGCGAAGGTGAGTCGAATCTTCAACTCCGAAAAACTCTTATCGCAGGCATCGGAATACTAAAATTTAATTTTCTTTTGAGTAAATCTGGATATGAGAGAAGAAATAGATGAAAATTATTCAACAAACCATCGATAATAACTGGCATAACCCAAGAAACTTTTGATATCTGATAGAGAGATGGGTCTAAGACAATTCCTAAATGCTTTGGTCTTTTGAGGATTAACCTGAATGCCCTCACGTGAGATAATATGACCAAGGAATACTAGTGATTTCAACCAAAATTCACACTTGATGAACTTAGCAAATAACTAGAAATCTTTGAGAGTCTGTAAGATAATCTTCAAATGGTCTCCAAGTTCATCCTTACTTCGAGAATAAACAAGGATGTCATCTATGAAGACAATGATGAACATGTCAAAATACTGCTTGAACACCCTTTTCATCAAGTCCATAAATCTACAGGAGCATTTATTAGTCTGAAAGACTTAACAATAAATTTGAAGTGACCATACAGAGTTCTGAAAGCTGTTTTTAGAATGTCACATTCTCTGACTCTAAGATGATAATAGCCTAATATGAGGTCTACCTTAAAAAAGTAATAGGCACCCTGAAGCTGGTCGAAAAGGTAATCAATTCTAGGGATAGGAAACTTATTCATGATTGTCACTTTATTCAACTGACGGTAATCGATGCACATTCTGAGGGAATCATCTTTCTTACGCATGAAAAAAACTAGAGCAGCACCCATAGAGAGATGTTGTTCCTGATAAAACCTTTATCTAAAAGATCTTTCAAATGCTCTTTTAACTCCTTATGCTCAGATGGAGCCATTATGTAAGGTGGAATTGAAATAGGTTGGGAATCTGGAAGGAGATTTATTCTAAAGTTAATTTCCCATCCGGGAGAAACTCTGGGTAGATCTTCTGGAAACACTTCTGAAAAGTCATTAACCACTAGAACTAACTGAAGAGTTGGGGACTCAAACTTTAAATCCTTAACCCGAACAAGATGATAGATACACCCTTTGGAAAAAAAATGTGGCCTTAAATTAAGAGACAAATCAACCTATAGGCATTGAAGTACTACCCTTCCACTCTAAGACTGGCTTATTTGGAAATTAAAACTGGACCACTATATTTCTACAATCAACTAAGGCATAACAAGAATATATCCAATCCATGCTGAGAATGACATCAAAGTCAGTCATATCTAACTCTACAAGATCAACTGAGGTGATTTTTTGAGATATTGTGATAGGGAAATTTCTGTATACCTTTCTGGCTATAACTGAATCACCAACAAGAGTAGATACTAAGAAAGGTTCTGAGAGGATTTTGGGACTGACATTGAAGTCTATTTCTATATAAGGGGTTATAAAAGAAAGTGTGGCTACGGGATGTAACAATGCATAGACATTAATATGAAACACCTGTAACATACCAGTGACTACATCAGGGAAATCCTCCTGATCCTGTCAAGTCTGAAGTGTATAAAACATATTCAGACGTTGTCCGCCACCTGTACTAGATGAGGCACCCTGTTGAGTCGGGTGACCTGCTGGAGTTACTGAAGGTTAGACTGATTTTGCTGATGAGCATCTTTTCCCCTTTTTGAGGCCACTGGGAACTCCCTCAATATGTGTCCTAGCTTACCACACCCAAAACAAATACCACTACTGGCCATACACTCACCTTGGTGGTTCTTACCATACTTTTTGCAAATTGGATGAGTACGCTAGTGACACTGCTCTTAGACTTAGATCCTAGTGCCCTGTCCTGATATTCCTACATAAACTTAGGTTCTAGGGCACTAGCAAAGAATAGGGCTGGAGTGAAAGACTTCTGTCGGAACTGAGAACGATTACAACCATCTGACCTTTGCTGAGAAAAGTTAAAACCGCCTATCCTGGTCGTCTTATTCTCCCTCTCATTCTCATTGATCTTTTCCTCCTCAATCTGTTAAGCATGAGTCATCAATCTGGAAATGTCCATCTCCTTCACCAACATAGCAATTTTACACTCTTTCACCATAGTCTTTGACACACCTGACACAATCTTACTCATACAAGCCCTTGAGTCAGCCACCATTGTCGGAGCATACTTAGAGAGCTGAGTAAACTTAAGAGAATGCTTCTTCACAGTCATGTTGCCCTATTTTAGATTAATAAACTCCTGAACCTTGGCTTTCCTTAACTCAAGTGGGAAGAACTTGTCTAGAAATACAGTTATGAACTCATCCTAATCTATTGGACATGCATCCACACCCCTATATTCCTTCTACTACTTACACCAAGTATAATCCATTTCTTTCAGCTAGTAAGATGCTAAGTCTACACTCTCAACTAGAGTGAAGCCCATAATCTGAGTGACCTTCTGAATGTCATCAAGGAACTCATGTGGATCCTCCTCATCCTTAGAACCATGGAACTAGGGAGGATTTATCCGAGTGAAATCTTAGACTCTAGTCACTATTGTACTACCATTCAGGTTGACATATGCAATAGCTTGCTAGTTAACTTGAGTATTCATGGCCTAAGCTAGCACCTGAAAAGAAACCCTAGGCATCAGCATGTGAAACTTGTTCATTCAAGGGTCTACTGGAGCTATTGGTGGTTATTGGTTTACATTCCTATTACCATTTTCATTTTCATTTCTTCTTCTATTCACTCTTTTGGGAGGCATTTTCTGTAAACACATTGAGCACAATTATAAGGAGGTTAAATAGAGTTCACACTCTATCGTATGATATGAATATGAAAGAAGTGAAATATTTTCTAAAACATTTCATAGCCTCTCATTAATAAGTGTGGTGTACTTCACACCTATGAATAAGACTCTACTTAGCGTGGCTTTCGGGCACCCTAGGACACTTTAAACCTAATGCTCTGATACCAAGTTTGTCATGGCCCAATCCACTAGTGATATTGTCCGCTCTGGGCCTAAACCTGCACGGATTTAAAATACATCAAAAGAGAGTAAGGCTTGCTTACTTATATACCCAACATCTCTCTCGTATTTTATTGATGTGGGACTCATTATCCTAAGTTGGGGTGTTACACGTTCATAGTCGGCCTAACCCTACTTCTAACTCATAAATGCATTTCTATTCATTAGCCTACCTCAAGACACTTAAAGGAATTGTACAGTTCTAATCACTTATCAATCAATATCACAAATCATTGCTTAGTTCCAGTTATCATTCAATCTATCCAAACGCCGTGCCCAAAGGCCTAAGATATGAAATATCCCTTTATAACTATCGCTATTACGTACATCTAGCCCAAGCATGGTATGGTCTAGGGTAATTCAAAAATGGATTAGTTAAAAGTTGAATGTTTTGGGGTGATTTTATGAGAGCTAAAATACATAGAAACTTTTGGAAGTGAATTTGGATTGTAGAACTCCCGATATCAAATTTGATGTAAAGGAGTTAGTCTGGGATGTCGAAATCTGAGCATGTATTGTAAAAATGGCAAAACTAGGAAACTCCTGAGTTTATACCTTGCCTACCCTATTATAGTGGAGGCTGGCCGCTACTACTACCCCACTATAGCGGGAATATTTCTATTATACCGAGAGTCAGCTTTAGTAAATCCCGCCATAGCAGTCGAATCTTGTTATAGTGATGCTGCTATAGAGGGATAAGCACTGATTAATGCAAAAAATTGCCAAAAACATTATTTCTTATTCCATATTCATTCAAGGGATGGTAGAGACAATTTTGGGCGATTCCAACCTAGTTTCCACCAATTTCAATCATGAAGGTAAGTTAATCCCTCCCATTAACTAGTTTTCTGATAATTACTCCTTAAAATCTCTAGATTTTAGGTTTTGGGAAGGATTTGACTTGACCTAGGTGATTTTTCTAGTGCAATTAGTTGAATTAGGTGGAAAATCCTTGGGTTTTGGTTTAAAATTGCTAATTTGTAATTACATCCTTAGAATTCACCGTTACACACATGAAATTGGTAGAATTAAGGTGGAAGGATGACAGAAAACTCTAGAATGGGAGGAATGATCATGAATTTGATCTTGGGATTGAGGGTTTGTAATCCTTGAATTTATTAGGTCATTTTTTGAATTATGTTTGTATTGTTTTTTTTAGACCACAACCAAGCCAAAATTGCACGAAAAGGCAAGGCTCAAGCTCGTTAGAGTGGTGCAAGCTTGGATTGAGGTAGGTGATGGTAAAATATAGTTGAAAATCCAACTTGATTTATGTGTGCATGTTAAATATTCCTTTGTATACTTGTTACAATGATTTTCAAGAAAAGCAAATCATTGAATGATACCCTAAGTGTTAATCACATATAATAAGGTTATATTAAAGGCTTGTTAGTTAGCTCATTGTGGCTGTTGAGATATATGTTGTTAATTGTGGAATGTACCAGTATTTGGACACCTTTACGGGATTTATTCTTATTATTGTGGAATGTACTGATATTTGGGCATCTTTACATGACTTATACCTATTATTAAGGGATGTACCGATATTTGGACATCTTCATGGGATTGGTTGTTATAAGGTTGGCAGACACTAGATGTCTGAGATTTTTGGTACATGAACTAGAGCTCGTCCCTGGTAGTTCATGGCTAGTGGTCAACTATAAAATCCTTAGCATGTGTGTACAAGGTATTGGTGAGTGTGACGGTCCCTTGAGTGAATCGGGGTTTATGATTATTACATTCATTATGGTTATTGTGATTGTTAAATTTGATCCTTGAGTGGTCCAGGATAAAATTACAAGTGATTGGCATATCTCCTTTGTTATCTACTTACTTGTGTATTTGAGGCAAAGTGTAACTTATTGTTGTTGAGTCATGGATTGTTGCCTTGGTTTGTTGTCTATATGGACTTGCACTTGACTGAATTTTGTGGTGTTATTTGAAAGAGGCTAAGTGTTACATACTTGATGTAAAGTCCTTGGTAGGTATTCATGGTTGTACTTGTTTACTAAGTTATGTTTATTTGTTCACATTTATTATCTTGGGTTGGCCAATGACCCTACCAATACACTGTGGTTTTCTTGTGTACTGATACTACACTTTCTCTTCTTTTTGTCGAGTGTAGAGCATTTTCTGGAGACTGCATTGAGATCTCAGCTTTAGAGCAGACTGCATTCCAACTCAAGGGTGAGCTATATCTATCGGGAAGTCATGAGTCCTCTACTTAGTTCTTGTCCATTTGTTTTAGACATGGATATTTTCGTTTGTTTTTGGGTTGAACTCGTTTATTGAAAATTGTAGTGTTTTGGTACAATGACTTTCAAATTTTTGGGGTTGTTTTAGACTTCATATGTTTCCGCATTTATTATTATTATTGTTAGAGAATTTCAAATCATTGGATTATTTACTAAGGTAATTAGTTTATCTTAAATTTGGGTAAGTGTTGGGCATAAGTAGTTTTGGTTGGATGTTTCTCCCATCGGAGGGTTAGAGTTGGTGCTACTCACAATGGGTTTGGGTCATGACAAAAACTATGCTAAAAGCTTAATAAAATGAACAATAAAGTAGACAAGAAATATAGAGAGAAGACAAGAGATGAGAGCTTTTCTGTCATGACCCTAAAGTTGAGGTCATAATGGCACCGACCGAGACCTAGCCTTGGTAAGTAAGCCAATTCACCCAGATAGGAAAGGAAAATCAGAATGTAAATAAAATCAGGTAAATGAGACTTCTAGAATGAAGTCAGGTCAACACATATATATATATAAAGAGGAAGCCTGAATAAAATACCATAAAACCCAAAGATACAAGTGTCATAAGCGTAAGAGCATCTAGTACAACTCGAAAATGACTGAAATACATGGATCTATCTCTGGAAAGTAAATAAAGACAACTACGATAGGATGAGATCTAAAGTCTGCCCCAAACTCTGGAGCACACCAGTAGCTCAAAAGTCAAACAATTATAGCACGAGATCAGCTGCAACGTCTCATACTCGAGCTAGGATCTGCACCAAAAAGATACAGTAGGGGTGAGTACGGTCCACTTGTACTCAGTAGGTATCATAGGCCGACTAAGAAAAGCATAAGACAAGCAAAAGATGTTTTAAGCGCGTCACCTGCAAACAGAAAAGTTCCCAAATGGTAGCTAATATCGTCTCCACTAACAGTTCTATAATATAGGATTGACACAGGAACAACTAAACACGAATACACATAAGGAAAACTAAGTACACAACAATGGTACATAAAGAAAACACAGGAAGCACATATGCAATGCAATGCAATAATGGTATAATAATGATGAATGATTGAAAGTCATCGTATGACTTTCTGTATAGTCCTACCGAGCCTCAACGCTCCCAAGATAGGACTCATGGGGGGTTCACAAACCATATACAATTTCCATAATTTCAATCCACCTCTCTAGATAATGTTCACAGATCAAGGTCTATAAAGTGTTTCATTCACCTCTTCGGGTATTGTTCATAGATCAAGGGTTTTCATAAAATGTCTTATTTTTTTTCAAATCAGTGTTTCTCAATGACACCAATGTCTCATAAAATATGCATGTATGAAATAAGGATGTAATTCTCACAACCAATAAGTATGAAGATAATAATCTATTCAATACATGTATAAGTGAGCTTAGAATTAACTCAATGTGTCAATAATTCATAATATCAGTTCTTGCTAGGCACCATAAGAATAAATAGTCATGTAAGACATCGATAATATAATTTCAACTCCTTACTCGGGTATATTCTATGATGATAGAGGCAAAAATGTTCAAATAAGACCTATAACATCTAGTCAAGCCCCCACTCGGGCGACACAACATAAAAATATGGCAAATAATGTACAAGTAAGGCCTGAAATCATTAAATAAAGCCCCCGCATGGGCAACACGCAACATATGATAGCTCAAGTCAAAAACAATAGGCATATAAGCCCCCATACAAGCACACAACACAATAACAATCACGAAATAATACTTTCATGGCTAAATTTCCCATACCCATAGCATGCTTTACTCATTTATTAACTATCCAGCCCAGTCTGAAGAAAGTTAAGCCATAACCTACCTCAAAGTGCCAAAATCCAAGCCTAGAACCTTCAACACAGGGCCACTATAGCGGAAGCAAACAATTTAAAGAAGTGAGGAATGCATTCCACACCCATTTCTCCCCTTTTCACTCAAAAACTCCCCTTCCCTCCCTAATCACTCCACTCCCGACGTCAGAAACAAGGTAATTATCGCTATATTATATCTTCTTACTTTGTTACTCATATTTTTGCATGAATAATGCTTATATTTGTAGAAATAGAATAGGTTTTGGATTTGGTTTTTGAATTCAAAATTAGGGCTTAATTTGGGTAAAAAGTTAAATCATGGTTGCTTCTCTTACGTTTACAATCCTTCTATAGTATTCTGGGCGTAAGGATTACGTGATTCATGGCCATAAGGGGCTTGAAATAGGAAGGAATGTTAAAGGTTATTCTTGGTTTGAAATTGACAATTCAGGCATATTTTAGGAGTTATCATGCCTAAATTTTTGCATATACTAGTCCTACGATACTTCATGTACACTGATCTAGGGTTGGAATACCAAAAATGGGGTTTTTCTTCAAGAGGCGCCATTAACGTACCTATTGAAGCCTGGGGATGATGAACGCCGCTATATTGGCCTCATCCCGCTATTGAGACCCTACTATAGTGGGAAAATTCATCCCGTAGTAGTGAAATGCAGCTCGCTATAGTGGGAGGCTGCAGGTAGTAACCTCCCAGTCAAAACTCAGACCTGGAATTTTCCTGAAATTTGATTTTCTTGATATATTTATGAGTTCTAACTTGTTTTCTTACAATGATTTGTAGATTTACTACCCTCATGATTGAAAATTAAGAAGATGCTCCCACCTTTGTAAGATTCCCCAATGAAAACTATCGGGAAATATTTCTCGACTATTGAAGGATAGGATTCTACTATGAGTGGGGTTTCGTGATGAGAGGGGTGGCGACCAAGGTTCCTGAATTCCACAACCGAATCTAGGAGTTTGGCTGGATGCCACTGGTGGAGGCTCCTCTATTTAGGGTTTTAGGCTTGTTAGGGAGTTCTACGCCATACTCCATACCATGCTTTGGGACGACCCCTACCCACCATTCATATTAGGGTAATGTATGTCTCTGTAGATGCTGCTACTATAAATGAGATGCTCAGGATGCCGAATATCTCCAATGCAGAGTACTTGGATAAGCCCTGGGAGATGGACATAGAGTGGTTGTGGGATACTCTAATTATGGAGAAGGAGAGGAACCAGATCTATTGGCCCACTACTGAGGGGATCAAGAGCATATACTTTACAGACGATGCTTGGAGGTGGCTGAATCTGGTGTCCCGGAGGATTTGTCCGTCAGGCAATACTTTTGACGTGACCTATCCTCGGGCTCTGGTAGTGGCCTATGCCATGTGGGGGATGCAGCTAAACATGGGGGCACAGATAGTGATGGAGTGGAAGGATTTCTACCGAGGCAACAAAAAAGGCCCCTACCTTTCAACATTGGTCTTTGCACTGTGCAGGTGCGTCGGGGTGCCCGAATAGGATGCTGATACGGAGGTGGAGATGGACATCCCCTTCCATCTCCTCAAGGTGATGGTGGTATCATCCAAGGGTAAGAAGGAGAGAAAGGTGGGCAAAGCTGAGAGTATCCTAGCTACAGAGGAGGACGACTATGATGATGATGATGATGTTGCCCCTCCCTTCCAGCCCTGAATCTCTAGCTGTCGCCTGGAGGCGTACTTGGATGCAGTTAAGAGATATATGGAGCACGCCCACTGCCTCCCCAGAATACAGCCCCTTCCAACTCCACAGCCCCACCTCCCACTACCCAGGACATTGCAGTGCTCTGTAGAGAGTTCGATGAAGAGAAAAAGAGGAGGCACTCTCGGGACCGCATGCTTGCACGGATGTGAAAGACCATAAAGGTCATGTTCAAGTGTACCGTCCTTGATAAGGAGCTTCCCCAGCTGGAGCCAGAGTACATGTAGAAGTTCTCCTTCCTGAGTGATGTAGAAGGAGAAGGCCTCAATCCAGCAGCCCGTGATGATGACAGGGCATCAAGCTAGGCCCCTAGTGCATATCAGCCTCATTCCTTTCCCCCTATTTTTATATACTGGTACTTGATTTGGGTTGCCCCTATTTAGGGCATGTAACAGACAATATTCCTTGTTATTTCCTTTTATTTATACGGATATGGATGCTAGTTTTAACAACTAATATTTAAATGCATGCTTCTTACCTTGCTATATGTGATTCCTATAGATCACGTGGTAGCTCGTAGCTTAATTTAACGTATAAAACAAGCCGAAATGAAAAAAAAATAGGGGAAAACAAGGCAAGGATTCTGTCCCAGTCCATCCCTCTATAGCAGCCTATTAGGCTCTACCACGACACCACTATAGTGGAAAAATTCCTGCTATAGTGGGCTTAGCGAGATAGTGCCCGCTATGCTGCCCAATAGCAGCTACCTAAAATTTTCCAATTTTCTACAATTTCCCTTATTCATATTCCCTCTTTTAACAGTAGAATATGAAATCGCAATGGTCTATATTATAATCCCAAGACCGAACCCAGCAATTCATTAACCAACAACTTAACATCACATTACTTTAAATCATAGTTGTGAACCACAAAAAAACTTTTTACAACCATTCCCCCTATCATACAACAATAGCCCTTTTTCTTGATACTTATTCACATACCAACTGCTTGAAATAAGAGTTTCCACAACATAAATCATTTTCACCTTACCATTTTACCAATAATAAGATCATGCCTAGCATTTAGCGTACAGTTTCCACTTAACCACATAGCAAACAATTCATATAGCTATCAATACATAACAAGTTATGACCCTTCACAATTCATCACAAATCCACAGTCATTCAAACTAAGTATCACTCCCAAGGTTTCATTTAAAAAACAAGCCCTTTTTATTATTCCTTTACTCGCTTCATGGATAACTACTAGCCGATTATCCAGAAATTTACACTGCCTTTATGGTCAGATAACAATTGGAACCTTCCTGGTTCCAACTCTGTTGCTTATGTCATTCCAAACGGAGTCAAGCGACTTCCATTTGCCTCATTGAGATAACAATTCGAATCGGCAGATACCAATTGGACTCAACTCATACAAACAATCATATAGACCACACAAGAAAAGAGAAAGAAGAAAAACAATTTCCTAGAATATCTCATAGCTCCCCAAAGATTAGATGTGGACATCAACATTCCAATCTACAAGACTCTATTCTATATTTGCTCTTGTACTGGGAAACAAATAACCTAGGCTCTGATACCAAACTGCCATGACCCAACTAATTAGATCATGCGAGCACCAACTCTAATCCACCTAGATAGGAGAACCCTTTCCACTCGATTGAAATATATGTGGAAGTCATTAAGAAACAGTAAATTCATCATTTATACCACTGGTTTACAAAACTTTTAGTAAAAAATAAGTAAATTTTCCCTAAGGACCTACTCTAAACAGGTACAAGACCTACTATAAGAAGAATGAAGACAATACACATGACCCAACTTCTACCACAAGAGGCAAGGATAGAAGTTGTTGGAGATCTCTACCGCACTAAGTATGAAACATCTACTGACCTTAAAACCAGACTATACCTCAGAAAAGGGTATAGCAAGAGTAGTATCAGTACAAACAACATGTACTGGTAAGCATCATCGGTCGATCTGAATTAAATCATATAAATATCCTAAAAGAAATATGCAAATTAAGAGTTGATCTAGGTAAAGACCCTCGGTCATTTAATTCTTTACCTCCCTTGTCTTTTCTTATTCACACTATCTGTAAGTCAACTCCCATACCAAGTGCAACTCTAAGGCACTAAATTTCCACCATATTATCAAGTCAGGCCTTAACAGCCTTGCAATTATGAACTCTATCATGTCTAACTTCAATGGTATCCAACCTTAACAACCCGCATAGTTAGAGATTCAGGCAAGGATATGAGAAATTAAGTAACAACACAGCAACACCCCGCCTACCCAATCTTAACAATATCAACCAGTAGTTCAATGACCATAACCATACTACGAGCACAACCATGAATACCTTTCAAGTAACTTATATCCATTGAGAACACTTAGCCTTTTCAACAACCTCAAAGTTTAACCAAGTACAAGTCAAATAGGCAACAACTCAAGTCAAAACCATAACTACCACAAGAATCCAAGTTAACAAACCACGACTCAACAACAATATGCTACACCTTGTCTCAAATACATAAGTACATAGACAATAAAAAGAATGTGTCAATCAATTGCAATTTAGCTCTGACCTCTCAAGGATCCAACCCAATAGTTTGTTTAGTATCATTAATAATAAATTTGGTTAAATCAAGGAACCAATTACAGCAAGTCAATACATAAACTTTGTTCCATCAAGGAACCAAAAATAACAAGTCAACACATAAACCCAGTTCACTCAAGGAACCAAATATAACAAGTCAACACATAAACCCGATTCACTCAAGGAACCGTTATAAAAAGTCAACACATAAACCTGATTCACTCAAGTAATTGTCACACTCACTAATAACTTATACATACATGCTAAGGGTCTTATAGCCACCAACTAGCCCCGACCTGCAGGCGAAGAGCTCTTGTCCATGTACCAAATTCCAGACATCTAGTGCCTGCCAACCTTATATCACCAAAACTCGTAAAGATGTCCAAATACTGGTATATCCCACCATAATCAGAATGATATCACAACAATCACAACCCATTGAAAAATAATAACAACGCTTGTGAAATCAGACAAGTCATTTCATATAACCTCAATACATGTGATCAACACTTAGGATATCATTTAACTATTTATTCAACTTGGACATGCATTGTAACAAGTATATTAAGGAAAATTCAATATGCACACATAAATCAAGTTGGGTTTAACTACATTAACCCATCACCTACAATCCGCATACCATTTTGGGGGCTTAACTCAGACTTGAATGGTTTACGGTGTAACCCCCCCCCCCCACACACACACACGGTTCATGCCTAAGTATATCTAACCATCCATCATGACAATAAAACCAAGTCTACGACTGTCATCCCTCTAGTTACAACCCTAGATTCTTCGAAATTCACTAACACTAATAATTAGTCAAGACAATCATTCCTCTGGTTACCACAATAGGTTCCTCAGAATCCACTAACACTAGCCACCTTAGATTCCTCAAAATCCACCAATACTAACCACCCTAGATTCCTCAGAATCCACCAACACTAACCACCCTAGATTCCTCAAAATCTACTAACACTACCCACCCTAGATTTCTCAAAATCCACCAACACTAATACTTAGTCAAGACTATCATTCCTCTGGTTATCACCATAGGTTCCTCGGGATCCACCAACCACCTCTAATTAGGTATTTATAGGGTTCAATACCATTTTCTGGTACAATACCACTAAAATATTCAAGTGTGATCAGCGTCAAAAACAATGCATATTATTAGTAGACAGATTTTAATAACACAAATTTTATATCAAAATTACAATCAACCAACTAGATTTTACCATTTTTATCCATCCCAAGACCATACCCGCAGGCCTAAGCATGAAACCTCCCATCAATCTACGTCATGCCTATGTTTTCTAACCCAGGCCTAAACTACTCAGTTAAACCTATTCTACCTGAATGTCAAGTAGCTGCTAAGGAGGTATGAACGTGAGCTTCTGACTCTGTGCTAGTGATTTTTGGTATCTCATGAGAAAACCATGAATTCTACCCTATTTGAGTGCAATTCCTCCTCTCCATTGCTCCAAGGCCATGAGGCAATCCTAGGGTGGGTTTTTAAAAGTCTTCTTCATCCTTTTGCAACTGAAAAGGAGAAATGATATTTAATAAAATGGGGTCTAATTTTTGCTTTCGGTGTCCCACTATAGCGGCTGGTCGGCCGCTAAGATGGCGTCGCTATAACGGGATGATGTCAGCCCGACCCAAAATTTTAAATTCTAAAATTTTTCTATTAAGTCCAATCGTACCAGTTCAAGATAAAATACAGTATTTACATTTCTTATTGCTGCTCTCCAAAAGTTGATTTGTCCTGTTGATTCTCTTAAAGTTTTGTTTCCAATAGAAGTTGAATAACAAGGAGCAGACACGATTAGACATTCATCCACACTTTTAATTATTTTATTTATTTATTTAAATTTAGTGTGTTTGTTTTATGGATTGATTTGAAGTATAATTTTCAAAAACTGGGTGTAGAGTATTTTATTTAATTGAAATAATAAAAAGAATTATGTTTTGTATTAAGAGAAAATAGATGAGAGTAATAATAATATATATCTTTCAAAAATGGAATTAATATAAATGAGAATGGACAATAAGTATAATAATATTTTTTGTGAAAGAAAGTTATTTTTATATAAAGTTTAGAGTTTAAAGCTTCCTTCTTTTTCTAATTTGGATATTTTTAAAAAAGTCACTTTAGCTGCCTTTAATTTATATTTCATGTGTTAACGTTAGAATATACTTACAAAAAGAAATAAAATGATAAATCAACAAAAGCGATGGTTTTAATAGTGAAGCAATTAAATATAATGTGACATTATAAACAAAATATGATATTAATATGCTATGATTAATTCTTTTATATATTAATTAACCGCGCACCGCGTGGATACTAATACTAGTTTGAATAAATCTACAAAATTATTTTTTGTTGCAAGATATCAACTAATTAGTTCTTAAGATACCACTTGGCTTAATTTTAGGCTAGACTATGCTCTTTTATTATATATATAAAATATGATACTAAAAACTAGTTCTCATTATGCAAATTTTTCTCTTTAATATTTTTCCTTCCCTGGTGTTTAGTCCTATCTCTCTCTTACTGGACATTTCCAATTTTCCTTGTTTGTTGATATTTTACTCTCTTTTTTCCCTTAAATAGTTGTATTATATTACTTCAAAATCTGACTTATATGTCTGAAAGATGATAGCGCATCATTTACTATCCAACTGGAGAAGTTAGACTTCCAAGAAATCCTATGTAAACGTAAAAGAGAAGATTTAGCTAGATTATGAGCAAGTGCATTCCACGTACGAGGAATATAAACAAAGTGGATATCTTCAAAGAAATTCATTAATCTCCATATATCCCTACAGATGGTTTCTACTTCCCAAGAAATTGTCATCTTCTTTTGCAATATTCGTACCACATTCTTTGCATCTGAAAGTATATGAACCTTTGACCAGCCATTCTGTAGTGCTCTTTACCAATAAAAACTCTCAAAAACCATTTTGAAATCAAGATTAAAAGGTGGTTTAGACGACATAATTAATGTAAAGTAGTGGAAATAGGGTTATGGAGCTTACCCAAGCTCGAAAAGTAAGGAAATCGATCAAAATTGCTCAAACCCGAAGCTCCAATGTTCAATAATGGAAGAAAAATTGAGAAAGAGGGCTTATATACAGCCCTAATCACGACCCTCACATTCGCGGTCAGCCCTCCGTGTTCGCGAAGGTCAACGCTAACCAGCCAATAAAATGTCCTTCGCAGGCTTCGCGTTCGCGAAGAGGGACTGGTAACCCTTCTCGTTTGCGGCCACCACCTCACGATTGTAATGAAGGGTGAGTTCCTTCTCTGCATTCATGGCCAGGGGCCCACATTCGCGAAGAAGGATTCATACACCAGATATCAGCGGTGCACCTGCTGATTTTGCATGGTTCTGATGTCTCTGAACGGACCCTCAAGATTCATTCGGGATCAGACAGAAAGAAGTCAAATATGCTACTAGGCTAATTTCTACGTTCCGAACTCAATGACAATATCAAATTTTTGAAAAAAAGATTGTTTTCTACAAATTAACCCTCGGAACCCCATTTTCACTATTTCTGAATCAAGGGTTGAAATGAGAACTAAAGGCCATGAAACCAGACCAACCCCACTACTAACCCAAAATCGACGCTCCGAATCTGCTGGCGTAGTTTGTTTGCTATCCGACACTCTAAATAAGAAATGTTGATCAAATTCAACCATTAGGAACCATGCCAACTATCCCCGAACTCCAAAATCAACATAAAGAAACTAAGGGGAAGGGAAAAATGGTTAAAATACATAAAAATGGAAAATCACAAAAATAGGTCTTTACAATATCAACCACTAAGACTCTAGTTTGTCCTCAAACTAAAAGGCAAAGGAATAGCTGAATCGGTGAATAGCTGAGGGTAAATACTACGCATGTCAGACTCGACCTCCCAAGCAGCCTCCTCAACTGAATGATGTCTCCACTGAACCTTAACTATAGGGATATCTCTAGAATGCAACCGCCTAATATCCTTCGCTAAAATGGAGACTGGCTCCTCAACAAAGGTCAACCTCGCATCCAACTGAACTGAATCCCCCCTAAGCACATGAGACTCATCCGGAATATAGAGTCGAAGCATAGATACATGGAAAACTGGATAAACGGCTGAAAAGTCTGGAGGTAAGGCTAACTTATAAGCAACCTCTCCAACTGTCTGAAAAACCTCAAAAGGTCCGATATACCTTGGGCTAAGCTTGCCCGTCTTTTTTAACCTCATCACGCCCTTTATGGGCGACACACGAAGGAAAACCCGATCACCAATCCCAAACTTCAAAGCACGAAGTCTGCGGTATGCATAGCTCTTTTGCCTACTCTGGGCTACTCGAAGCCTATCCTGAATCACACGAACTCTATCCAAAGACTCACAAAGCAAGTTAGTTCCTCAGGATCTAACCTCAGAAGTCTCAAACCAACTAATACGAGATCGACAATGCCTACCATATAACGTCTCAAAAGGTTTCATCTCAATACTAGAATGGTAGCTATTATTATAAGCAAACTCCGTTAGGGCTAAATGCTACTCTCACTGACCTCCAAAGTCCATGACACAAGCACAGAGCATATCCTCCAAAACCTGAATAGTATGAAACGTCCTCCAGAAGATAGTGTTAAACACTGAACCTCTATCTGAAATAATAGACACAGGCACTCCATAAACATGAACAATCTTTCGAACATAGATCTGAGCTAATCTCTCGGTACTGGAGGAAATTTGAATAGGGATGAAATGGGTTGAATTGGTCAATCAATCCACAATGACCCAAATATTGTTAGAACCACAAGAAGAACGAGGTAACCCACTTACAAAATCCATAGTGATCCATTCTTACTTCCACTCCAGAATGGTTAATCTCTGAAGTAAACCACCCGATCTCTGGTGCTCGTCCTTCACTTGCTGACAACACAAGCAACTAGCTACAAAATTTGTCATATCCTTCTTCATACCCATCCACCAGAAAAGCTATCTCAAATCACAATACACCTTAGTCATACTAGGATGAATGGAATATCTAGAACAATGTGCCTCCTCCAGAATCAATCTCACCCAACCATTAAATCTCGACACACAAACTCAACCACTAATCCTCAACACACCATTCCAATCAAGAGAGGCTTCCTTAGCCTCACCACTCAACACCTTATATCGAATAATCCTCAAGAAATCATCATCAAACTGATGAGCACGAATCTGCTCCATCAAGGAAGATCAAGCATTAATAAAGGCAAAAACATGACCCGGTGTCAAAATATCAAGTCTAACCATCTGGTTAGCTAAAGAATGAACCTTCAAAGCCAACGGCTGCTCCTGGTCAATAGACGAGCCAAACTCCTCATACTAGTCGACTTCTGACTCAAGGAGTCTACTACCATATTAGCCCTGCCCAGATGATACAAAATAGTGATGTCATAATCCTTAAGTAATTCAAGTCAACGATGTTGTCTCATATGAAGCTTTTTCTGGGTGAAGAAATAATGAAAACTATGATTATCTAAGAAGATCTCACAATGGGCTCCATACAAGTAGTGTCTCCACAACTTCAACATAAACACAACCATGGCCAACTCCGAATTGTGGGTAGGGTAATTCTTCTCATGAGGCTTCAACTGACGAGAGGCATAAGCAATTACCTTACTCTCCTGCATCAACACCGTACCTAAACCAACACCTAAAGTATCACAAAACGTGGGTAAAACCTACGCCTTCCTTGGCTAAGGTCGACATAGGAGTGGAAGTCAACAAATCCTTAAGCTTTTAGAAGCTCTTCTCACACACTTCCAACCACTGAAAGGAAATCTTCTTCTGAGTCAACTTGGTCAAAGGAGCCACAATAAAAGAGAAACCCTCAACAAAATGTTGATAATAACCTGCCAAGCCAACAAAAATTTAAATCACAGTAGGACTAGTGAGCCTAGCCCAATCATAAATCGCAGCATTCTTAGCCGGATCAATCGTAATACCATCCTTGGTCACCACATGACCCCAGAAAGAGGTGGAATCCAACCAAAACTCACACTTAGATAACTTAACATACAACTTCTCATCATGCAACCTCTGAAGCACAGTCCTCAATGTCTCACATGATCGGCCTCATTCTTGGGATAGACCAAGATATTATCTATAAATGCAATCACAAAGGAGTCAAGATACGATCGAAATACCTAATTCATCAACTCTATGAACGCTGCCAGGTCATTGGTCAACCCAAAAGACATGACCGAGAAATCATAATGTCCATATCGATTTTGAAAAGCCATCTTCAAAACATTCGAAGCTTTAATACTCAACTGGTGATACCCGAATCTCAAATCGATCATAAAAAACACCGAAGCACCTTGAAGCTAGTCAAAAAAGTCACCAATGCGAGGAAGAGGATACTTGGTCTTAATCATCACCTTATTCGACTGCCAGTAATCAATACATATACGTATAGAACTATTCTTCTTCTTCACAAACAAGACAGGCACACCCCAAGGAGAAACACTAGGTCTAATAAAGCCTTTACTCAACAAATCTTGAAATTGCTCCTTTAATTCCTTTAACTCAATTGGGGACAATCCTATAAGGAGGAATTAAAATGGGCTTGGTGCCCGTCTCCACATCAATAGCAAAGTCAATATCATGGTTCGGAGGCACACCAGCCAAATCCATAGGAAACACATCTAAGAACTCCCAGACTACCCGAATAGAATACATAGGAGGTAGTGAAGTAACACTCGTATCACGAACATGAGCCAAATAAGACAAACAACTTTTTTCTAACATGCGATGAGCACGTAGAAAAGATATAACCCCCTTCAGACCCAAATTAAGCGTACCCTTTCAAGCTAGTCTTAGTACACCTGGAGTAGCTAAGGTCACAGTCTTGGCATAACAATCCAAATTGGCATGATAAGGGGCTAACCAATTCATACCCAAGATAACATCAAAATCAACCATATCTAAGAGAATCAAGTCTACCCAGGTCACGCGCCTCGTAAAGGTAACCACACATAATAGGTACACCCAATCCAACACTAAAGAATCTCCTACGGGGGTGGAAACATGAAGAGGCATAGCAAGAGGCTCACATACAGTATCAAAACCAGAAGCAAAATATGTAGACATATAGGAGAAGGTTGACCTAGGGTCGAATAACATGAAAATAGATTTGTAGCAAACTGAGACAATACCTATAATAACAGCATTAAAAACCTCTTCCTCGGGTCTAGCAGGTATAGTATAGTACTGTCCACAGCCGCTTTCAGACTGAGTAACTCCACGACCACCATAACGAGCGCCTCTAGCAGCCCATCTACCACTCTAAAAACTACCTCTTACTGTAGATATAAGAGTAGGTTTTAAAATATATTGAGGACAATCCTTGGCCACATGGCCAAACTCATGACATACGAAACACCCTCTACGACCTGACTCAATTTGAAGAGGTGTGGTTGTACCAGAATGACCACCCTAACTCGATGTTTGGCTATCACTAGTTATATAACCTGAAGGTCTACCATGATAACCATGTGAACCTCTACTCGAGAAATCTCTGCCTCGGGAGGTGTGTCCACTAAACTCACCCTACCGATGCACCTTCTAGGTACCTTCCTAAGTAGCCTGAATAATCGACTCGATCATCTTGGCATGCTCGATAACCATTTGGGCTATAGCCAACTGATATGAATCATTTAACCCCTTCATGAACTTCCAAATCCTCTCAGACTTAATGGAGATGCTAGCTGAAAAATATCTGGACAAGGTATGGAAACGTAGCTCATACACAGCAATAGTCATAGAGCCCTACTCTAAATGATTAAACTCATATCTCATCTGATCTCTTAAGCTAGACGGCATAAACCTCTCTAAGAAAGCCTTGAAAAATTGAGTCCAAGTCATAGCAGGCAAACCTAACGGCCTACAACTAGCATACAACCTCCACCAATCCCTAGCCACATCCGCCAATTGATGAGTAGTATAAGCAACTCCATGAGACTCAAGGGATCCAAGATTATGTAACTTCTCCTAACAATCAATCAAAAACTCATAGGCATCCTCTCTTATAGCTCCACTACACTTGGGCGGACCCAAGCGAATGAACCACTCAAATCTCTTTTGATCATCAAAAGACATAACTATACCCAAAGCAACTGGAGGGATAGTAAATCTAGCAGGCAGTGAATCCACTTGTGGGGGTACTATGGATGATGGCTGCACTCTTAAACTTGGAATACCATAATCAGATACTGGCACAGAAATGTGGAGCACCACTCAAAGTCTGTGGAATACCACAAGTAGGTGCCAGTACCAAGGCAAAAATCACACTCAGAGTCGAAGGAATACTATAAGCAGACGCTGACACTGATGGCGGTACAACACTCAAAACTGGAGGAACACCAGGTGCACTCAAAGGAACACCCTCTAAATGGGTCAGCAAACAAATCAACAAACCCTCCAATACCGGGGTAGCAGTACTCTATGGAACCTGAGTTGGCCTCACACCCTCTACACGTTCAACCTAGGGCTCAGTGAAGATCCCCTAGCACTACCTCCGACTGGGGCAACTTCTCTTGCCTGTCTTCTATCTTGAGGTAGTCCATGACCCCTACCTAGCCCCCTAGTCTGGGCTCCATCCTCGGGTGCTGGCTTAACATCCCTAGCCTCTTAAGATATAGTCCTCACCATCTGTACAGAAAAGAGTGGAACACAACTTAGAACATTGGGTAAGAACAACCCACACAATAAGAATCAAATTAAAGAAGTTTCCTAAAGATATCTTATAGCCACCCGAAGATAGCTATGGATGCCTACGTACCGATCCACGAGACTGTACTAGACATCTTCCTCTTACACTTATGAGATCAGTGAACCTAGCGGTCTGATACCAATTTTATCACGACCCAAAAACTAGGTCATAATGGCACTTATCGCGGCCTAGGCTTGACAAGTAAGTCGATCACTCAAACTGATGGAGTAAAACAGAATTCAACACTTAAACAATTAGGACGAGACTTTTAAAATGAAGTCAGACCAATACAAGTATAATAATAGTGGAAGTCAGAAATAAATATCATAACAAATCCCAAGAAATGGTGTCATAAGGCAAAAGCATCTAATACAATCCGACTATTGAAATACAACTCTGTCTCAGAAAGTAAGTAAAGACATAAAAGGACAAGATGAGGTCTGAAAGTTAACCCCAAACTCTGGAGCATATCAGTACCTCAAAGATCTACTCAACCACCACGTGTCATACTCAAACTTGGATCTACACCGAAAGGGCACAGTAGGGATGAGTATGGGTCCACTTGTACTCAGTAGGTATCATAGGCCGACTGAGCAAAATAGAAAATAATATAAATAAAATAGACTATGAGCACATGACCTGTAAGCAGAAAAATTCTCAAATGATAGCTCACACCGTCTCCACTGACAGTGCTAATATAATATCAAAAGTAAACAACATGAGTATACACAGAAATACACAAATAGAAGCAAGTGAAGGACTAAGAAATCACTGAATATGCAAATAAAATGCAATGCAATGATGAAGATGGGGTGGAACAACGAAATTCATCGCATGACTTTCAGTATATACCTACCAAGTTCTTAACTCCGCAATAAGACCTATGGGGGGTTCACAACCCATATACAATCTCAACTCTTCTTTTAAGCTCATGTTCACGGAAGGGATTTTAGGAAAATGTCTCATTTTCTTTCAAAAATAGTGTTCCTCAATGGTACCAGTGTCTCATAAATGTATAACCACGGAATAAGGATGCAATGCTCACAATCAAATCAGTATAAAGATCTCTAATCAATTCAATACATAAATATAGGTGAGCTTAGAAAATTAACTCAATATGTCCATCGATTCATGATTATCAACTATAGATGGGTACTATTGGAATAATTATGCATGTCAGACATTATTAATATCATATCAACCCCTAACACAGGTATTTCAATCATGATAAAAGTAGTCAATGCTCAAAAAAACCTATAATAATAATTCAAGCCCTCTCACAGGCATCATATCTAAAAATAAGGCATCTAAATGCATAGATAAGGCCATATGATGTCAAATAAGGCCCTCACACAGGCGACATGCAATAACAGATATCTCAACCCAATATCAACACCAAATAAACCCCCACACGGGCACACAACAGTAAATGAAACCTCAAAATATAAACCCCATAACTATCCTCCCCAACCCATAGCATGTTTTACCTATACATTAACTACCCAGCTCAATTTGAAAGAAGTTAATCCATAGCCTACCTCGAAATGATGAAATCCAGCCTAAAGTACTTCAACACGGAGCTTTCCCCTTTCAAACAGCCTCGAATTCAACTAAAACATACAACTATAGCATCTACGCATTAAAAGAAAGTCATTGATACCCATACTAACCATATTTGAAATGGGTCCAAAATGGATCTCGAAAATGGGTTTTGAAAATAAAGGGGTGAAACCAAAAAATTTCTTTAGAAACATATTCCCCAAGGTTATAGGAGTCTATAGAAGAAAACCCAAGCAAAAACAAACTTAAAATGAGGTTCAAATAGAAGAAAAACCATTTTCAAACTTTACCAGTAAAAACCCCCAAAAATTATTTTGAAATCAAGATTAAAAGGAGTCTTAGATGACATAATCAATGTAAAGTAGCGGAAATAGAGTTATGGAGCTTACCCAAGCTCGAAAAGTGAGGAAATTGATCAAAATTGCTCAAACCCAAAGCACAAATGTCCAATAATGGATGAAAAATTGAGAAAGAGGGCTTATATACTGCCCAGGTTGCGACCCTTTGCATTTACGATCATCCCTCCACGTTCGCGAAGGTCAACGCTGACCGCCAAAAAATGGTCTTTACGTTCGCGGACAAGGCTTCGCTTTCGTGAAAAGGGGACAGGTCGCCCTTCGTGTTCACGGCCACTACCTTGTGATCATGATGAAAGGTGATTTCCTTATTCGTATTCGCTACTAGGGTCCCGCATTCTCGAAGAAGGATTCATGCACCAGATATCAGTTGTGCACCAGCTGATTTTTCACTGTTTCAAAGTCTCCGAACGGACCCTCGAGATTCATTCAGGATCCAACAAAAACAAGTCAAATATGCTACAAGGCTATGGACTCAATAGCGATATAGGATTTTCAAAGAAAAGATCGTTTTCTACAAATTAACTCCCGGGCCCCATTTTTACTATTTCCTAATCAAAGGACAAAATGAGAACTAAAGGCCACAAAACCAAACCAACCCCGCTACTAACCCAAAATCATCACTCCAGATCTGCTGGCGTAGTTTGTTTTGTCATTCGGCACTTGGAACAAGAAATATTGACCGAAGTCAACCATTGGCTCTTAAAGCCTCAAAATAACCTCAAACTCAACCAAAAACTTTTCCGATCGCATTGGGAATTGTGTCAACTATCCTCGAACCCCAAAATCAATATGAAACAACTACGGGGAAGGGTAAAATGGTCAAAATACATAAAAATAGAAAATCACAAAAGCAGGTCTTTACATTTTGAGGAGTGACAACTGGCTTGAGGCCTATAAATAGTCGCATCACTACAATGAGCAAGTTTTTTGGCTTAATAATTATCAGATCTAACTTCGTACTTACCTAATGTGGTATAGTACCACATAATTTTGCCTGGAGTTCCTGTAATAGATAAAGGAATGGATAAAATAAAATTAATATCAGAAGGATAAAATTAATTATGAAGGTGGTGAATACTTCATATATGATTTTGTTGATCAATAAGAGCATTAACTCTTAAATGTAAATTGACTGGTTTTTGCCCTTGAATAGGTTTAAAACCATTTGAATTGGGAATCCATGGATCATTACAAACTTTGACATTGTTTCCATCTTTGACTGTCCACTTAATTTCTTATTTCAATAAATCTCTTCCCCAAATAATGCTTTTCTAAATCTAAGAACTCAAAGAGGAACATCCTGCATCAAGGAAAGAAGTGTTCAGGAAATATTTATCTTTTAGCATTTTATGAAGTAAAGAATCTTCTTGGGTTAAAATCCTCCACACAAGCTTAGCTAACAAAGCCTTGTTAAAAGATTTTAGATCTCTAAAATCAAGACCTCCCTCAGATTTGGCATCACAAAGCTTCTGCCAACTTTCATAATGCATTTTCCTTTTCCCCTTATTTTGTCCGCACCAAAAATTAGAGAAAATAGTTGTAATATCCTTATATAAGGTACCTGGAAATTGAAAACATGACAATGCATACACAGGAATAGCAGAAAGCACAAACATAAGCTTCACTTCTTAACCCACGGGACTTAAGAAATGATTTTTTCATCCCTTTATTTTAGTCTTAACTCTTTCCTTTATATAATCTAGCATCTTTTTCTTTGATTTCCCAATTATGGCAGGCAGTCCTAAGTACACCCCAAGTTATCCCTTTTGGATGTCACCTATCTCTGCTGTAATATCATCTTTTTCCTGCTAAGTAGTATTTTTGCTAAAAAATTATAATGACCCATTTAGTCGTAACTGAAAATATCTATGGTAAAGGAATAAGAACTTTATTTATCATAAGTGATAAGACTAATTGTTTAGTCTGAGAGTGTATTGGACATGATACTAAGGTCATACAATACCCCTAGCACAAAGATAAGTTGAAAGTGTTTCTACTTATTTAGTTTTGAGCTAAGTTTAAACTAAGATCAACTTCAAACAAGTATATCTCCTAGAATATAAAGAGTTATGGGGCCAAATACACACCAAATGAAATATCTTTGAATCATTTTTCCAATGCATCCGACCGCTCGTTAATCCACCTTCAGAGTAAAACATTATGACCATTTTACTGAATACTATCTGGACTCAGAAATTTACCACCGCTGCAGTGGGAATGAACAGTAATTAATTTTGATTTTGACGGGTTTCAGCTCCAAAACTCAAATATTTCGTTCCTAAATCCTAGAGGGGCGATTTGCTCATGGTTGGGGTGAAAATTCTTCATTAAGGTAAGTTCCTTTCATCATCTTCTTTATATTTCAATCTTTTAACATCCTAGAATCCTTAGAATAATCTTTAATAGTGAAATTCTTAGGGATTTGAACCCTAAGTTCATAAGATTTTGGGGAAAACTTATGGGTTGGGTTAATATCACCTAGAATCACTTCTAAATTATTCATTAACGATTTCTAGCATGAATTAGTGATTCTAAAACATGAAATTGGCGGTTGGGGATCTTGAATTCTACAAAAATGGAACCTTTAGCTTTGAAACTCCATTAATGGAGATGGGTTGTCTATGATAGAGCTTTTTAATGGATGTTGACCTTTTGGGTAATGTTTTATAGCATGAATAAGGTTAGAATTAGTGGGCTAAATTTCCAAATTAGTTATTAGAAGAGTAATTTCTTAATTACTCTTATAATTGTGTGATTTCTAGATATTTGGGCTAATGGAAGCATGAAGAAAAGGAAAGAGCAATCTTGGTGTGGCTTGCTTATTCTGAGATCTTTGGTCGAGGTAGGTTATGGTTTAATGTATAGTAGACTGGGATTAGTTGCATGTAATAACTGTAGTTGATGGGAGATTTCATGTCTAGGCCTACGGGAATAATATTTGGATAGATAAAACATGATATTAGTCTAATAATAATATAATTATGCGATATTGTGTATTATGTGGATCCCTTAGTGGGTGTTTGTGTTTATATAACTTACTTGATTTTTGATAGAGTTTAATATGTGAAGGTGTGTAATAATAGAAGAATTAGGTGATGTTCTAATCTATAGAGCTAGTCTTTACTACCTTAAAAAGGGTGAACCCAATATTGTGTATAGTTGAAGTATGAGATATCCTTTTTAGAAGATTGATTTGATTGTAATAAGAGGAGGTGATGATATAACTTAAGAACCTAAAGTTAAGTTTGGCTAAGTTTTAGGAAGTAAGATGTGTAAAGGTGTATGATTCTATCTAGAATTATAAGTTGAAAAGAACTTATTGGTTCAATGATTGACTAAAGGAGGATAGTGTCTTGAACTTAGTGATGACTTGAGTGTAGGGGTTACTAGTTAGTAACTAAATTTACCTGTTTCAATATGAATGAAAGAGAGTTAAATTGGTAAAAGAAATAGAAGTATGATTTAGAGTATAGATATCAATCTTGGTGGAATGTGAACTCCTAAAATGGATAATTGATTGGTTGGTCTTCGAACATGTTTGTGATTGTTAAGTGAGTTTGATAATGCTCAATTGAGCAAGTGGTGAATTGGCCTTTGGGCATTCTTGTGATTTCCTCTATTAGTGGATAATTGGTGTACTTGAAATGATAAACTTGTGATTATTGACTGTATTTAATTGGTTGTCATTAATTATAAGTTCTATTTCGATCGTTGTTGCTTGCATCTGATTTCGATTGGGTGTTTACAATTCACTTTTAGGCATTACTTATAATTATTGGCTGCATCTTGCATTTACATTGATGATGATTATGATGATATTGAGCTCATGATGTTCATAATGCTGATGATATTGATGATGATAAGATTATGATAATGAATTGGGTACCATGCCAGTACGGATATAATATGTTGTTACAATGCCGATACGGATATGATATATTATGATTAAAGGTCGGGTACCACGCTGGTATAGATATATGATATATTGTCATAAAGGGTTGAATACCACACCGGTACGTTATGATGTTATTGGTGATGAGTTGAGAAGGGGGAAAGAAGTTATGCGTCTTGCATACTTACATTCATCATATGCAATTGAATGAACATTTATATTTATAGGCTATTGATGGTTCCTTGAGAGGACCGAGTTATGTTGATGATGTATATGGTTCTTTTGTGGACCAGTTGTTTGATGAGATATTATAGTTCCTTGAGTGGATCGATTACGTTAATGGTTGTGATTGTTATTGCAACAGAACATGAATATGAGGTATGTTTTGGATTATGTATAAATCTTATTTTCCCGTGTGTATAGTTATATGTGTGAGGTATATTGTAGTGCCTTTTCTTGTAAGGTTTTTGATATTATCTACTATCTTGGTGGTTGCAATCCCAATGGTTAATGGTAATATAATAAGGACCGGGGGTTGTCCAATAAGAAGATTAATCAGAAGGAGAAAGAGAAGTATATAGAGTTATTGTAATAAGGTAATGCATAAGAATTGTGGGATTGATTAATTCCTAGAATATAGTTATTTAATCACGCCCTAAAGGCAAAGTAATATTGCTTAAACAAACAAAGGGTGGTAGAATTTAGAAAGTTGAAGTAAGTTAAGTATGTTCAGATATTAACCTGTATGTTTGTCATGATCTCTTCTTGTTTGCTATATGTTGTTATATGTTTCTAACCCTAGTCAACCGATGATACCTACCAGTACATGTGGTTTGTACTGATACTAAACTTATTATATCTACATTCGAGGATATAGACATGTTGCAAGTCAGTTGGAGTTTCTATAGGTACAACGGTGATTATTCTTCAGCAGCTCTTGTCATTCTACTCATACGTGGTTTTTGTGTCTTAGGTCACCTATCCATTTATTTTGTGCTCTTGTATCGATTTAGACTACGTTCTGGAAAGTTGTTTAGTATAATTCCACAATAAAACTTTATGAACATAAGGTTTACTTAATTGTTTATACTTGAGGCTATTGTGAATGTCTTCCGCAATAATTGAATGGTTGGGTGGTAAGGGTTCTTCTATCTAGGATAGAGTTGGTAGGTGTCCGACATGATTCGTGATTTGGGATCGTGACAAAAATATTGCATATTTATCAAAGTTTACCTTTTGTCCCAAATAAAGTTCATACGACCTTAAGATTCCTCAGATTTTAGAAGCACATTGAGTATTAGCTAAACAAAATATAAAGGAATCATTAACAAAGCAAAAATGGTTTATCGTAGACCTCTCCTTTTGAGACTCATTCCATGTATTTTCCCTCGATACTCAGGTTGGTTCAAAAGCCTAGAAAATCCTTCGGCACATAATATAAACAATATGGTGACAAAAGATCACCTTGTATTAATCCCCTACTAGGCTTAACAGACCCAACAATTTCACCATTTTGGTTAAATCTATAAGTAGGAGTTGTGTTACACTGTATAATCCAGCTAACAAAAGTATCATGAAAGCCCGTTTACAAGAGTAATTGTTGGACATATACTCATTCCACTCTATCGTAAGTTTTTGCCATGTCCAGTTTCAAGGTCATATATTTAGTATTTCCTCTCCTCTTATTGTTTAACATATGAATACGCTCATGTGCTAAGACGTTATTATCCACAATTTGTCTGCTACCTATAAAATCAGATTGATATGGAGAAATAATACTAGGCAAATATTTTTTTTATTCTTGCTACAATAGTTTCATTAATGATCTTATACACGGTTGAGCATAGACTAATAGGTCTGAATTGACTAATAATACTAGGATTCTTTACTTTTGGAACTAAAGTAATAAGAGTATGATTCCATGCAGGTAAAAGATATCCTGAATGAAAGAAGTTTTTAACGGAAGCAACAATATCAAAGGAGAGGATATTCCAGTAATTTTGAAAAAAGAAGGGTGTCATTCCATCTATTCTCAGCGCTTTAAGAGGATTCATCTCAAAAACTGCATTTTTCACTTCCTCATCACTCACTTCTCTAATGAGACTTTCATTTATTGAATCGTCAACCAAGGTAGGAATTAGATTCAAAATGGGATCAAAATTTGTTGGTCTAGAAGTAGTGAATAAATTTTCATAAAACTCCTCTACTTCTCTAATAATATCACTTTGTTCTGACACCCAATTTCCATTAGCCAAGCGAAATCCTTTAATGCTATTATATTTGCGTCTCTAGATAGTTTTTATGTGGAAGAAAGAGGTATTCTTATCCCCCTCTAGAGGCCATATAGCTCTAGATTTTTGTTTCCAATATGTCTCCTCGTCTTTGTAAGCCTACCCTAATTCTTTCCTTAAAATCCTAAGTTTTTACAAATCAGAGTTGTCAGTGTCATTCTTAAGCTCTTCAATTATATCTTTTATGCCCATAATTCTCTTTTTCGAGTTTCCATTCCCCCCTCTCAACCACGACATCAACGAAGAGCGAAATCTTTTTCAATTTAAAACTAACTTTAGACTGATCAAAGCCATCTAACTGTCCAGACCAAGATCTAGCCACTCTATTATTAACAGGATTCTTTTCAGTCCACCTTTTATCAAAATAGATTCCACGCATTTTTTTCTTATAGGACTAGGTTCGGTATCAAGTAAAAGAGCACAATGATCAGAAGCCTCATTATTTAAGTGAGTTACTTGAGCCAAGTTGAATTCTAGCCTCCATGCCGCTGATGCAATTGCCCTATCTAATCTCTCTTGAATAATTCCATCATTTTCTTTATTTCCTTCCATATCAATGTCCTATTTCATGTATATATAGAGAGGGAGAGACAACTGTACATAAATAAAATGCAAGCCTTACAATATAACTCTTTCAACATGAGGTTCGCTAGTGAAAGAAGCAACTCCAGCAGTATAACACAATTTATTCTTCTACTTGTTCTTATCTGTATCATCAGCCCTAGTGAAGCCACAATATCTCGTGAACAGTGGATCTCAAGTTGAAATATCGACCCATCCGAGGTCCCTCACCTAATCCAGGCTCGGAGAAGGAACCTAGTCCTCCACCACCACCAAATCAGGTCACAGAAAGGAACTTTGTTTGTCGTAAAAAGTTTGCTCCTCCTCCTGCTAATGCCTACTCTAATCGCAATGCCCCTTTTTGATTATCCTTTGTCATTTTGTATCGTAGGCACTTATTACAAATCTTATTTTTTTTTACGTATGACACTTTGTTTTCTTTGTCATAATTTCATGTTTAGTGTGATGTATGACCATTACTACAACTTATTGGTGCAGTTGCAAGTGAAGTTTCTTATAAATGATTCCCCGTTTCAGGTTTTTGTCTTTTTAGAAGGTCCACTTACAGGAACGAATATCCTTCTTATTGGTTTGAAATAATATGCAAAAAAGGAAGATTATGGTGTTAGCAATTTAAAAAGGAAGTTCCTTGACCGCATTCTCTATTCAATTCCACAATCAACTCCACAAATTGAATATCTTATATAATATTTCAAACCAAACATGTAAAAATGGTAGCGAAAAAGGAAGACTATGGCGTTAGCAATTAAAAAAAGTATTTTGCAACGAACCTAAATCCTCAGTACAAATACTAAGTATTATATAATGACTGATAAACCAAATTAAAACGGCAATACTTAAACTATAGAATTACAATGGATAATACGGACATAATAAGTAACTATGATAGTAGAAGAAGGGGACGGAGATAATTGGGGATGAGAAGCCGAGTCTTTGCATGTGCATAACCAATAACATAACTGCTCTTTCTGATTCCTTATCCTTTTTAACTAATTGTTAAATGGGCCTGGATACCAAATTAACCTTTGCGAAGGCATGGTCCAATTGCTTCATCTTGGCCCAATATCTATTTGTGTGCCATCCTTGTTGGTATTCATATTGGGTTGGGGCTGAATCATAACGTATTTACTTTTTTTCAAATGGGTTTTAGATTTTGGATTGGGGTCGGATCAGATATTTTTAATTGATTTTTTATTTATTAGATTTATAAAATAGAGTGAAAAGAATTATCCATCCGAAAAGTAAGCATTTTTTGGCTATGTGATTTTTGTGTTAGTTTACTCAAAATTTAGTGATTTTTGTGTTAGAAAAAATAGTTAAATGACTTTTGTGAAAAAAAGTAATTGTGACCATATATGAAATTTATCAAAATCTCTTTTAATGTTTTTTTTTTAAACCTTTTTCCCCAAGCCACCACAAATTCCTCCTCAGTTTTTCATTTTTCAAATCTATATGAAATAATCATAACAATGTATATTCATATTTAAATTCTATTTTATATATTTCTTCCGTCTCAATTTATATGGCATAGTTTGACTTGACACAAAAAAAAAAATTAAAAAGGAAGATTTTTGATATTTGTAGCCTAAAATACTCATTGACCATTTGTGGCTATAAATTGTTATGGTTTTTGCCCTGATTTTCTTACCAAATTTGAGTATTAATTTTCCATTGAAGGAAATAAAAGTAATACCATAATTATTTTTATTTTTCCTGAAAGAAAAATATAAAACTCTTTCATATTTGGCTAACCTCTTTCTTGGAGGAAAGGTTTTGGACCTCAATAACATCCACAATGTAGTAATCAAAGAATCTTGTTTAGAGGGAGATTTTTCTCTCACTAGTTTTTATGTTTTTTAATATTAGTTTTTAATATGTAGGTCGTTTGACCAAATCATACTAACAATATGTTTTTTTAGTATGTTTTTCTTTGTCGTCTAAATTATCGCCTCTATGGTTTGCAAACTATTAGCTTCTGCATGACGCCCCACCAATTTCAAAACCATCAAGTGGAATCAGAGTCGATGGTTCGATTGAGGACAGTTTAAGATCAAAGTTACAACCAACTTGGCGATGATGAATATTTTTGGTCAAAAAAAAAAAAAAGAAGTCCAAAATACTACATGTGGAGACTATTCTTAATCATATTTTCAACAATCCTGTTGTTATATCTTTGAAAATAAAGCTTATTTTTAACCATACAAAGGGCTCCAATATTTTTAACCCGAAAGTGCTCATATATTTTCTAACCCAAAAGGGCTCCATTTTTAAGCATGCAAAACAGCAGTTATGAAGATTATGTGAAGAACAATGATCATGCATATGAAGAAGGCGGATCAAGTTTTGTCAAGAAAATCAAGCCAAAAAAGGGAGATTTGCTAGAGTTTTTGCCCTAATTTTCTTACCAAATTTAAGTATTAATTTTCTATTGAAGGAAATAAAAGTAATACCATAATTACTTTTACTTTTCCAAAAAGGAAAATATAAAACTCTTCCATATTTGGCTAACCTCTTTCTTGGAGGAAAGGTTTTAGACCTCTATAAATAGAAGATCCCTCTTCTCATACCATAACACAATAACATCCACAATGTAGTCATCAAAAAATCTTGTTTAGAGGGAGATTTTTCTCTCATTAGTTTTTATGTTTTTTAATATTAGTTTTTAATATGTAGGTCGTTTGACCAAATCATATTATATGTTTTTTTAGTATGTTTTTCTTTGTCGTCTAAATTGTTGCCTCTATGGTTTGCAAACTATTAACTTCCACATGACGCCCCACTAATTTTGAAACCAACAAGAACAAGTGTTATCAGAGTCTATGGTTCAATGGTCCAATGGTTGAACGAGGTTGAAAGACATGTTCAAAGGCGAGTTCAAAATTTGCAATCAGTTTGATGATAATGAAGATATATGTCCAAAATACTAAATGTGGAGAAGAAATTTCAACCACATTTTCAATAATCATGCTGCTTCATCTTTAAAACAAAATCAATTTTCAACCCATGCTTATGGGCTCCAACTTTCAACCATTGCTTACTTTTAACACTTGGACTCCTTTCAACTCATGCATGTATATTTTTAATGCATGAGCTTCACTTTTAACATGTGCTCACTTTCAATGCACAAGGCTCCACTTTCAACTTTGTTCCCTAATAACACAAGGTACCACTAATATTAACCCATGCTTTTATTTTTAATGCATAGGGCTTCAATTTTTAAACCATATGAACTTTTAATCATGGTAAGCAACAGTGATATATGAAAACAGTGTGGAGAAGGAAGATGAAGATTATTTTGTCAGAAAATTCAGGCCAAGGGGAGATTTATTAGGATTTGCGCTGAATTTCCTATTTTAGGGTCTGTTTGGAAAGCCATCTGACAATTGGAATTGGTGTAATTACTAGGGTAGTAATTACTAGTCTTGTAATTACACAACCTAGTAATTATGATAACCTGTTTGTTTGTCAAAATGTAATTACAAGTGTAATTACAAGTATAATTACATAGTTATATTCAATTTTTAAAATAAAAGTTAATTATCAGAAACTAAAAATTTATATTAGACAAATAAGTGCCTTTATAAATGATATTAAATTAAATATTTAATACATACATACATAAATATATATATATATATATATATATATTGGTCTTTTGAAATATATTAATTAATAAACATATGTTCTTATAAAAAAATAATTAATTTATATTTTTCAAACTAGTACATCATGAAATTCATGTTTGACAAAAAGATTAATATTATAAATATAATGTCATAAAATTATTAAAATATTTGACAAAAAGATAATCTATCAATTCTAACGAAAAATTGAATGGCTTACAATGTGAAATATCATGTCAATACTAGTAAAATAAATAAATTGAAACTGAAAATATAACATAAGTTCAAAATTCAAAAAAAAATAATAATACTCTTATGTCAAATTCAAACATAACGTAAATATGATTCAAAAGAAAAGGTAAACCTAAGTCTATAACTTTATTCAACAATGAATTCTACTTAATTTAAAAATTAGAATACTAACTAAATTATGTTAAATGGAAAAAAATAAACATAAAAAAATTGATAATACGAAAAATTGCATGGAATCAAAGGAAGTAAAGGTTGAGAAATGAGAAGGAAATGAAATATAAATAATAAAAAATATATTAGAATAATAAAAATAGAAAGAATTTAAAATAATAGACATTTAAAATAAATTAAAACGAAAAAAATAAAAAAAAATGAAAAGAAGAAATTAAAAAGTAATCAGTTTGTAATTACACCATGTAATTACCAGCAATTCAAAGCGCCCCCCTGTGAATTGGAGTGTGTAATTACCCCCTGCCAATTACACTCAATTACCTGCTGACCAATTAGTAATTACCTGGCCAACCAAACATGTCAGACAGTGTAATTACACCCAATTACATTAAATCCAATTACCAGGGTGACTTTCCAAACAGACCCTTACTGATTTTTCTATCATAATTAGAATGACCTTTATGGGTGGAAAAAGTTTTCTTGTTGTAAAAGATCTTATCATCTTAGGTTTATTCTTGCTTGGAGGAAAAATTTTGTACCTCTATATAAATTGAGGATCCTTCTTCTTATTCCATAACACAATAGCATCCACAATGTAGTCGTTTAAAAGAGTCTTGTTCAGAGGGAGATTTTCTCCCAAAAAGTTTTATGTTTTTCAATAGTAGTTTTAATATGTAGGTCGTTTGACCAAACCATATTATTAATAAGTTTTTTAGTATGTTTTTCTTTGTCATCTGAATTATTGCCTCTAGCGTTTGCAAACTATAAGCTTCCACATAACACCCTAATTGATTTTGAACCCAACAGGCTATAAATTTTATTAAGAATAAAGGATAATTTTAAAGTTAAATTATTTTCAATTACAGAAAGACAACATTCTTTCTTGGACAAACTAAAAATAAAAAGTGTTACATAAATTAGGATAGAGAGAGCATTACTGCATATACACCATTATATAAGGCTAAAGTTAGAGATATAGCCACATTTGAGCGACTTGGTTAAAATAAGCCTCTATATTGATTCAAAATACGAGGATCAAAGTAATTAATATTCAATGTAAATTTTAATATAGAATCTTCAATTTTTTTAATAAAATTTATATATTTAGAAATACATAATAAGTACTATATATAAGTCATAATAGTTAACAATTCAAAAATATTTAAAAAATAATTTTAAAAAATTATGATCAAAGAAAATATTCTTTGACTATCCAAATAGTAACCAAGACAATCACTTTGGAACGAAAGGAGTATGCATCTAAAAGCGAAATGACTTTTTAATAAGTACCTAAAAGAGATATTTACGGCCCAGTACCTTCCGACCAACTAGTTTTTAAAAAGGGGGGAATTACATCGATACAAGATTTAAAAAAGTAATTTTGAAAATTTCCAACTACTTTAAAAAAATTACATAAATACAATTTATTTCAGTTATTAAGTTTTAATTACATTATGTATACAACTTTTCACATCCCTAAAATGTCTCTCCTAATTAAGTAAACATAATATCTAAAAAAAATTTTAATCAACACATAATATCTAATTCTCTCACAAAAAATTACTTACCTTATCAATTTCCCTCAAAATCTCCAAGACCCTTTTTACAATACTTCTTTGGTTGCTCCTTAAATGTAAACAAATAAATTCTTTCAACTATTTTCTCCCCGTTAATCATATATTTTTCTAAATACCCAGGATAGGATTAGCTCCAAAATGGCAAGGTCCATATTATTCAATACATTTTTAGATCATGCGAATTTTCAATATTATCCTGATTGAATTATTTCATGTTTCTATTGTTCCTCAGTAGCTTAGTGATAGAGCGGTCGACTGTTCAACGATCGGTTGAAAACTACTCCTTTCTGCTTATTAGCTCTCTGAAAATCTACAGTTTCATGCCCTCTCTCCTTAAAAAGTTTTCCCAAATCCATCTCATCAAACTCCTAGAAATGTAATTTTTTAAACTTTGCTTTTATCTACACATTCAAAGTCTCCTCTGCACTACTTCTCAGTACTTTGTACTCTTTCCGTCCCACTTTATATGAGTTAGTTTGACTTGGTACGGAGTCCAAGGACACCTTTAACCTTTTCAGCTTGGCCTAAACCACCCTGAAGGGGTTGTCATCATAGTCTAGTCTCCAGTGTTTCTTGATTAATCCTTAAATTTAGCATGTTTAGTCCAAAAATTGAGCAATTTAAAAGGCTTGATCACTGTCTCTTAGATCTTGAGTGTCACACCATATGTAAGGGTGCATGGTCAGATCCCTTTCTGATAAGATGATGAACTTCTATAATTATATCAAGTTTGTTACGACCAAAATTAGAAAAAAAAAATTCTTTGGAATGTTTTTATTAACATTTTCAATACAAAGATTGTGCTTTCACATATTCATGTCAAATACATTTTCAAACGCTTCCCTTGACATTCATACGAAAAAACATGAATAATCAAATTTGAAATCAATTTTGACATACATTTCAACCTTGATCAATACAAAATTACAATGGGAAAAAATATTTCTATGTCAAACAAAATTAAACTTCCCCTAAAAGAATGAACCAATATCTCCGCCTCTATTATTAATTTCTTTGTTTAATTTAAGGTATAATCAGATTGTTAGTATAATTGCTAGAGAAAAACTTTTATATAGATATTCAATGCGTAGCCACGCCAAATTCAATTTTAACCTGCGGGACTTCATTAGAAGGAGGAGGAGGAGGATGAGCAAACTCTTTGCGACCTGCAAAGTTCCTTTGAACAACTTGACGTGTCATTTTAGTGCGAGCATTGGTGCCTGGGTTCGGAGTTGGTGTAGGAACAGACTTTCACTGTAGAGATTGTAACAAAAGATGTTCATAATTTCCCTTCAAAAATTCTACTTCTACTTTTTCGCTGCTATCGTCAAGAATTCGAGCAGCCTCATTTGATGTGATGCTAATTAGAATTATAAGCAGTAGCATTAGAATCATCCAGCTGCATTTAAAGGGAGCTGAAACAATAATGCTATTTTGAGATTTCATTTTTGATTTTGAGGAATCAGAGTATTATGAATGATATTTTTTGTTTTGTTTCAGAGAGATTTTGGTTAATGTGGTTACGAAGAGAACATATGAGGGCTATTTAAACTCATGCAATAACGTGTTAGTAAGAGTACCCTCTTTTACCAAAAAAAAAAAAAGAGTACCCTCATACTTTTCTTTTCAAGTTTATGCAATAGTTTTGACTGTTGACTGTTTGGGTTCACTAAGAATTTTTTGAATTGAATTAGTCATATAGAAGACGAGGGTATTACAATAGATAGCAAAGATGAGAAAACAAAAAAAAATATACTGTTTATATTCTGAGAAAGAAGACTAACTTGGTACTTACGGAACAAAATCATATTATTACTTTAATCTCTAACTCGAGAATTGATTGGGGTGCCAAATGACCTGAGGTCAAATTGAAGAAGTTAAAATGAGTTGAATCATTTGCACAAATGCACCTATTTTGGGGTGGTTTTTATATTGTCCTTTAACACTTAAGTAAAAATAAGTGGTTGAAAACATCCCTGACATAGAAGTAACAAATAATTTATTGCTTAAAATAAGTTTATTTTTTTGTATCATAATATATATATATATATATATATATACGACAAGTTATACCATATAAGGTATAACAAATTGTGTCGTACTGGATAACTTAATTCCTACGGAACTTATGTCGAACGAGGCAAAAATTCTCTAAACTTATGTCGAGCGAATTAGATCATAAATAGGATACTTTGGTCCACAATTTTTTATTAAATAAGTAGCAGAGACAAAAATTAAAAACATCATATTTGAGGGCAAAATTAAAGACCACCCCTTAAATAAGGGCAATCCGTGCAAGAACTTGTTAATAATTGAACGAGTCAACTTGAAATAAAATAGACTAAAAATGGAGTTGCGTCATAAGTCGCTCAATTTAACAAGTTCATTGAGCGACTTGTTAAATTTAACAATTTAATTGTTAAAAGTTGTTAATTCACAATTTAACAAGCTATTTAATTGTTGAAGAACTTGGTTCTTAGTACACGAAAAAGCAGCTAGCATAAAATAACAAACATGATTTTCATCACTAAAACATCACTAAACTTTAAAGTATTAGCTTATGATTTAGTGAAAACTAACCTTTAGATTTAGACATGGTGAATTAAGGCTAGCTCGTCCCTACTAATTCTAATTCCCAAAAGTTCGTCTTTAAAATATTTCACCGAACAGATTAATAGGTATGATTTTATTCAAAATACACCTAAAGGTCTCGTTAATTATGGTCGTTAATCGCAATCGATCATGGTGATATTTTATCAAAATCCGAACATAACGTACGGACACAATCTCTTGATGCACCACCTTTTCCCTGCCGTTAGTGATGATGAGTGAAGAAATGAGATCTCTTGCTCTCTTACAATTTAAATAGAATAAAATGACTTTTTCAGATCTCTTATGTGTAAAAATGTAGATCTCTTATGTACTAAAATACAAATCTCTTGTAAAAAGCACACAAAATCAAAAACTATTTTGTAAAAGGCTAGAAAATAAGGGCATATTTGGTATGGAGGAAAATGTCTTCCATGGAAAATATTTTAACAAGAAAACATTTTCTAGGAAAACAAGTTGTTGGGTTCGAAATTGATAGAACGTCATGCGGAATCTAATATAGTTGCAAATCATATCGGCGATAAATCGGATGACAAAGAAAAGCATACTAAAAACATATTATTGATAGCTTTGGTCAATTGACCTACATATGAAAAACTAATATAAATAGGTTTGGTCAATTGACCTACATATGAAAAACTAATATAAATAGGTTTGGTCAATTGACCTACATATGAAAAACTAATATAAATAAATCATAAAAAGCTATGAGAGAAATCACCCCCCCTAAACAAGACTTCTTTATTGCACTATTGGATTCTATTGTGTTCTGAAATAAGAAGAAGGATCCTCAATTTATAGAGGTACAAAACCTTAAGAAAAAGGTTAGCCTAACTCATCAAGGCGTCATTCGGATCAATAGAGTGGTATCAGAGCCTACAGTTCAACAATCCTATGAGTTCGATGGTTCAGACTTGTTGGGTTCGAAATCATCAGGGCTTCATGTGGAAGCTAATAGTTGTAACTCATTATGACGATAAATCAGATGACACAAAAAATATTCTAAAAACATATTACTTGATTATGGCTTGGTCAAACGACCTATATATTAAAAACTAATATTGAAAAATATAAAGCATATTGGGAGAAAATCTCCCCCTAAACCAGACTCTTTAAATGACTACATTGTGGATGCTATTATGTTTTGGAATAAGAAGAGGGGTCTTCTATTTATAGAGGTCCAAAACCTTTCCTCTAAGAAAGAGATAAATCAAATATGGAAGAGATTTTTTCCAATAAGGAGACCTTTTCCACCAAGAAAGATAATTTTAATTATGGTAGAAAATCAGGTAAAGTAGGAAATCAGGTAAATTCAGGGAAAATCATAACAAATATCCCCTTGGGCTGAATTTTCTAGCAAAATTAATGTTCTTCTTATTCACATAATCTTCATCATTGTTGCTTACCATGGTTAAAAATAAGGTTTAAAAAATCATGGTTAAAAATGAGTTAAAAATTAATATTTTGATTTTATTTTTAAAGATGCAGCAACAGGAATGTTGAAAATATGGTCGAAAATTAAATTCTTCTCCACATGTAGCAACCTGACAAAATCTTCATTATCATCAAATTGGTTGCAACTTTTTGAACATGTCTTTAATCTGAACCATGTCTTCGACTTCTCTGGACCATTAAACCATAGACTTTGATACCACTTGTTGGGTTCGAAATCATCAGGGCGTCATGTGGAAGCTAATAGTTGTAACTCATTATGGCGATAAATCAGATGACACAAAAAATATACTAAAAACATATTACTTGACTATGGTTTGGTCAAACGACCTACATATTAAAAACTAATATTGAAAAACATAAATCCTATTGGGAGAAAATCTCCCCTTAAACAAGACTCTTTAAACGACTACATTATAGATGTTATTATGTTTTGGAATAAGAAGAGGGTCTTCTATTTATGGAGGTCCGAAATCGTTGCTCTAAGAAAGAGATAAATCAAATATGGAAGAGATTTTTTCCAATAAGGAGACCTTTTCCACCAAGAAAGATAATTCTAATTATGGTAGAAAATGAGGTAAAGTAGGAAATCAGGTAAATTCAGGGCAAATCATAACAATTTTTTTTTATATACTAAAAACATATGAGTTCAATGATCCTACGGTTCGATGATTTATCAGGCTAACCTACAGATCAAGTGAAAAAAAAAGTAAAATTTAGGTCTTTGGCCTAACTCACACCCCAAAAGCTAGTTCAAAGGGAGGAGGATTGCCCAAGCCTTATAAGAAGACCACCCATCTCATTAACCCTCAATGTGGGACTTTCTCTCTCTCTTTAACACCCCACCTCATGCCCAGGACTGGACATGCATCTGGTGTGTGGGCCATTTTTAATTTGGGGGTCCAGCATTTGGTGAGATGGGTCCTGCTTTGATACCATAAAAAATTAGGTCTTTGACCTAACTCACACCCCAAAAGCTAGCTCAAAGGGAAGAGGATTACCCGAGCCTTATAAGGAGACCACCCATCTCATTAACCACCAATGTGGGACTTTCTCTTTTTCTTTAACACCCCACCTCATGTCCAGGACTGAACATCTGGTGCGTGGGCCATTTTTAATTTGGGGGTCCAACGATCCTATGGGTCCGATGGTTCAGATTGAAGACCTGTTGAGATCAAAATTGCAACCAACTTGACGATGATGAAGGAAAAAAAAGTCCAAAAAAAAATACTACATGTTGAGACAATTTTCAACTATATTTTTCAGCAATCCTGCTACTACATATTTAAAAATATACTTTTAACCCTGCAAATGGCTCAATTTTAACCCTGCAAAAGGCTTATTTTTAACCTTGTAAAGGGCTCATTTTTAACCCGAAAGGGCTCCAATGTTTTTAACCCGAAAGGGCTCCAATATTTTCAACCCGAAAGGGCTTTAATATTTTTAACCCGCAAGGGCTCTATATTTAAACATTTCAGGCAGCAGCAATGAATATTATGTGAAGAACAAAAGTTATGCATGTGACATGAAGAAAACGGATCAAGTTTTATTAAGAAAATCAAGCCAAAAAGGGGAGATTTGTTGGGGGTTTTGCCCTGATTTTCCTAACAATTTAAGTTTTACTGTTCTTGGAAGGAAAATAAAAGTAATACCATAATTACTTTTAATTTTTCCTAAAAGAAAAATATAAACTCTACCATATTTGGTTTATTCTTGCTTAAAGAAAAACTTTTGGACCTCTATAAATAGAAGACCCCTCTTATCATATCATAACACAATAACATCCATAATGTAGTCGTTAAAGAGTCTTGTTTAGAAGGAGATTATTCTCCTAATAAGTTTTTATGCTTTTTGAATTAGTTTTTAATATGTAGGCCAATTGGCCAAACTATATCAATAATATGATTTTAGTATTGTTTTATTTGTCATCTGATTTATCGCCGGCGTGGTTTGCAACTATTAGCTTCCGCATGACAAAAAAAATTTCATTATCGCCAAGTTGGTTGCAACTTTAATTTTGACATGTCTTCAATCTGAACCATCGAACTCATACGATCGTTGAATAGTAGGCTGTGATACCACTTGTTGGGTTCAAAATCAAAAGGGCGTCATGCGGAAGCTAATATAGTTGCAAACCATATCGGCGATAAATCGGATGACAAAAAAAATCATACTAAAACATATTATTGATAGGTTTGGTCAAATGGCCTACATATAAAAAAATAATATAAATAAATCATAAAAAGTTATGAGAGAAAATCTCCCCCCAAACAAGACTTCCTTATTGGACTATTGGATTCTATTGTGTTCTGGAATAAGAAGAAGGATCCTCAATTTATAGAGGTACAAAACCTTAAAAAAGAGGTTAGTCAAATATGGAAGAGAATTATATTTTCCTTTCAGGAAAAATAAAAGTAGTTATGGTATTACTTTGACTTTTTCTTTAAGAAAATGTAAACCTCAAATTTGGTAAGAAAATCAGGGCAAAAACCCTAACAGTTGTTTCTTACTTATTTTCTTGTGTTCGTTATACAATTAGGAAAATGTATTCTAAAAGAATTTGCATATATTTAACACAAAACAATGAGAACGAATAGGGTAAGGAGTGGGGTAAGAAAAAATTTTGATTTTTTTTTTAAAAAACAAATTTTAAAAAAAATTAAAAAATATTTTTTTGAGAGGGGGGGGGTGCTTGTAGGGGTAGGGGTAGGGGTGGGATGGGGTAAGTAAAAAATTTTGTAATTTTTTTTTTAAAAAATTTAAATGAAAATTAATTTTTAAAAAAGTTTTTTTGTGGGGGGGGGGGGGAGGGGGGCTGTAGGGGGGTAGGAGTATGGTAAGAAAAAAAATTAATTTTTTTTAAATTTAAATTTTTTTTATTTTTTTTTGGGGGGGGGGGGGGGGGTAAGTAAATAAAAATTTGAAATTTTAAAAAAGAAACAAATTAAAAAAAAAATTGGAAGGGGTGGTAGGGGGGTTGGGATCGGTAAATTTTTTTTATTTGAGGTGGGAATGGGTGATTTTGAGAGTGGTATGAACATTGCAACTTGTTTTCCCTACTTTGATTAAGGAAGTCATTTCCTTAGTTTGAAGGAACTTGGTTTCCTAGGAAAAATAATTTCCAAAAGTTTAAGTCAAACGAACATGAGAAAATAGGAAAACATTTTCCTTCATACCGAACACACCCTAAGTCGTGACAGTGTTTAAAAATGTTCTTATCTCATCTCCTTTTGAACAAAGCTCTGCATTTAATTGGTAACTAGGTAATTTGCCCACGCGAAGCGTCGTCATGAATGATTTGTTTTAGCCTTGTGATCAAGGCTAAAATTCCCCTATATTTCAACGTGGACCAGGTCACGCAATAATTTACTAATAAATATCGTAGTTTGTACCTTGCAACTATAAGAAGCATGTTCTAATCTTCCTTTTTTTTTAATCATCTAGTATCTCGCGATCCACCGGTATGATTATTAACCTACTAAAGGATAAAGATTTCCTATCAAGAAGTTGTCAATTTTTGAGACTCGATCATGAAACTCTACATATGGGCTGAAGGTCCTAATATATTACGATGTAAATAGGTCACAAAAGACTATTAAGTTTATCAGGTTTAAATTTGCTAGTATGGAAGAAGTGATTTTTGAAATTTAAATAGAGAGAAACCCACTTATGAGATAAATCTACAATTACTTTGCATTCATCCGATGGAAATTTCGAATGTAGGAAAATTGATTTGGCAGCTTGATGAACTTAGATATGTTATCCAACACTTTTTACTTAATGGTCACCTTGTGTGAAAGTCAAACACATTAATGACCCTGAGAAAAAGTTAATTAGTGATTTTCAAGTTAAACCTCCATGCCCTTATTCCAGGTTAATGAGACCAAATTAGTTGTCAGATGGAGTTTTGCATATCTACATTCAAAATATGTTCTTGCCACTAAGTTATGGATCCTTTGTTGTTAGATGGAGTTCTCCTGAATATTTTTTTTAATTATTATCAAATTACCTATTGTTTTCGAGTGAGATTTATATCATCTAACAAAAGATACATGTTAGAGGGATTATACCTTATCTCTATTTCATTTACTTGATTGTGTTTGTTGAAGACAAAAAGACTTATGAATCCATCTAAACACAACCATAAATTAAAGTACTTGCATTACCAAACATAGAAGTTGTCTGTATTACTTTGTCCTAAAACTTGGGATCTGCCACTTCTCAAGGAATAAAGACCCCTTGGAGGTTGAGGGCATTTGCTGGAGAGTGACACATCTTAGCTTGGTCTAAATTAGTTGTATATTCTCTCAAACCATCAACTACATTAACACATCTTAATTTGGTTGGCTTTTCGGAAGCAATGTTGGGTATCCCACATTGGCTTGGCCTAGCATCTGAAAAGCACTTTGAAAGATAGCTCTCATCTTCAAGTTAGTAGCGTGTTGGTCTCTTAGCATGTTGACAATCACCATTGAGTCCTCCAGTATGAAGTTGGTGAGCTCATTTTGGATGCACCACTCAACTACAAATATGGCTGCAAAGATTTCTGCCAAATAACTGTTGTTCCAGTTGTCTTGAACACTGGTGATTTTCTCCATCTGCTTTATGGCATTAAATCACCTTAAACTCTCCTACTGTGAGTGATTATTTTAACATGGACCTACCTTCAGTCTGCAAAAGAAAAAAGAAACTGATATACTTCATAAAGCTTTGACATTTTTAATGTAGTGACTCATTTTCTCCGGCCTAAACTATTTTACAAGAAATTGTGACAAATGTATTATCTTAATATATAAAGCACAAAAGAGATTACAAAATATGAGAAATTGAGACAATTTTGTTAGAAGGTAAGAACATGTATTTACTCCTCATTGTTAAGAACACACATATTCGGCCAGGGAATAAAATTAAAACAGCAATATAGTCAATTTTGTGGTGTACAAATCTACATGTTTAAAGTTAGACTTCCATTGAAATCATTTGAGTTAGCAATGAAATTCAACACAAATAGGTTGATATTTCCCTTTTTTTAATTTTGAGGTCAAAGCTGATATTAAATCATGTCTAAAATGATCTCAAGGAAATTGAAACGTCAAGCATTGGATTGATCCTCAGATGATAACACTTAGTTTATGTTAGGGTGCCCCATTTAGAGAAAGCAAACATATGCATTTATTAAAGTCGGTTATAACCTTCTTGCAAAGAGGTTAAAAGTGGTCGAACAATTAAGTTGAAAATCGTCTAACTTTTAAATTGCAAATTCAAAAGTAGATGGTGTAAGTTGCCCAAAAAATTAATGCAACACGCTGCAAAATTTGAAATAACTCCTTCCAAAGTCAATAAATTTGTATGAGTATAACAATAATAGTTGCAGATACTGATAAAACAAACACTGAAGTACTAATAAAAATTTGTTCCAATTTCAGTAAGCATCTAGTTTCCACTTTTCAGATGCCAAAATGAAGTTTATTTTACGTAGTAAATAATCCATAAAATTGAAGTGACCCAACTTCAAGGAGCTTATTATGAACAAATTAAAGAAAAAATTAAAGTTTTAAGAAGTACCAGCAAGACTCTTCAAAGGAGGTTTACACAACTGTAAATCAATTCATGAAAATAACAAATTAATAGTATTATTTTCTAGTAATTCCTTTTCTTTCGAACCAGCCACTTTTTCCAATACGATGAAGATGATTCTCTGGCTAAATTGAAAGTTTCCAATATGATGAAGATAATTATTCGGCTAAATTGGAAGATCACAAGTGATACTTGTACAACAATGCCACAAGCCAACAGATAAGTTATGCCAAGGATAGAGGAATTCAGAGCGAAACTTGCGCACGATTATGTCTCTAATATTCCGATCCATATATTCATTGTAACTAAGATTGTGTTATGCACGACTTAGCGTTATGATGTTAACCAAATATTCTTGCGCCTTGAGTTCACAAAAGTAATGCTATAAGTGATTGCTAATGAGTCATACTGATCGCAGAGTATCTTCAGGCTTCCATTACTCCTTGTCAACATAAGCAGAGACTGTTTAATACCGTCAAGTATTCATCGCGTTTAACCAAGATTTTCATGGCTTATTCATGAAATTTCTTGTGATGTCAAGAGCTCCGGGTGGCATGCTTAATTAAAACACTTCGATTTGAACTTGGGTAGGTAGCCTCCAGGAGATATCATAAACCTGCCAGTATAGACATATGGAAAAAAGAATCAAAAATACTAATTTCACTCAGTTTGCACTAAAGTGAAACAGAGAAAAAAGTTTATGAAATTTGTATTCATAATAATCAACAAATCAAGAAACTAATTGAACAAAGGATGAGTTTTTAGATAATGACCTTAGAAAATAAATAAATGGAAAGTTCTGACATTGAATTGCTAAGTTATTATGACCTTACTCATAATAACTAAATTCAATTGTTAAGTACCGACATTGATTAAAAGCATAAGAACATCTTAACATCAAGTAAAGTGGCATCTTTTAAGTTGGTTGTTTCAGAATCACTAAATCCAGAGATATTCCAAAATTAGTAAACCTAGACGACCTCAGGCTTGAACTTGTTTATATACATCTACTTAGGTGTAAAATGTAGCAATCTAATTGCAAAAGTTGAAATACACTCATTTCATCAACCTCGTGACCAAACATCAAACTCGGTGTGAAGAGAAATTTTCTCAACAATCAACGGTGTAAAATTTTTATCTCCCGAAATAAAAAGAGAACGCAGAAATAAAAATTTGACAAAATTTGCATACCTTTTCCGTGTATGAGGATGATTATTTCTAAGTCTATTCGGGTTTGTAAAGCCATGGCCGCCATTCATAGTCATTAGCAGAATTAGCAGACCCTAGAGAAGGAGACTAAAAGGAGAAATACAGGTGGAGGGGATTAATTTTCTACAGGCAGATGATAATTTACGGATTTGAATTCACATATAGTATTGGGATCTGGGCAATAGTCAGTGATTACCAATTTGGGGAAATCGAGGAAGAGACATAGGAATGATTGAGGAGGCAAAATGTAAAACACTAACGAAGAAAGAATTAGAGAGGAAAGAAGGGAGTAGCGAGAGTCTCAAATGATGGGATTGCCGAATCAGCCAAAGTGGTGTTTCATGGCACATGCTTGTAATACATCTCTACGATAACAAAAAAAAATACTACTAATAGAAGAATATATTACCTCAAGTAAAGAAGAACCATAGAAAGATTCAAGAGTGACCCTTTTATGGCCTCATTATGCATGCTTCCACATCTCTGCGATGAACCTATAAATAATAGAGATTGAGATATACTCGATGTGCCAATAGTAGCTTAATAAAAGAAGTGTTTTTATGAGATATGTGAAATAAATACTAACACAGTAATTGGATTTAGGAAATAAATAAAACCAAATACTTAATTTGCACATATGCATGTAAATCGAAAATTGTAAATGTAACACCCCGTACATTTCCGACATTACTTGACAACTTTGAGCCATATTTACCTTAGTGTCGAGAGTAATAAGTACGCATCTTGTATTGCTTTGATGGGGTATTGGATGGTATGCTAGTGTTTGCAAGGAGCAGTCAAAATTCAGAGAAATAGCAAAACTTGTGCCACTCCTTGTTTTAGGGGGTGTGGCGCAAGCCTACAGATTCAGATACCATGCCATTTTCGCGCCACTGCTTGCTTTGCAACAGTGGCGCAAGGCACAAATAGTTTGGCCCTTCCGTGCTCGTTTTGCAATGCATTGCAACGTCGATTCTTCCTTGGTTTCTTTTGGTTCCTTGGAGCTCCTTTTCTCCTTGTTAAATCTTCAAATACCTCAATACACTCCTGCATAATCAAAGCATGAAACACAAGTAATTTATCAAATTATGTTCAATTAAGCCATGAGTGGCTAGAATTTTTATTTTTGCGATTGAGGCTACGAACATGAATCTCGTAAGTGAATATTGTCGTGACATTATGGAATTATTTAAACATGAGATATATGATGGATTACACATTGAATTTGGTGGTCTAAGTTAACATGTGCTAATGGGCCCAATTTGAGGCCCAAAATGAAGCCAAAATACAAGGCCCAATGGGGAAAATGACCCATTCTTGTGTTGACCAAGGGACCATGGCATTTAATGCCCAAGGAATTGGATAAGGATGAATTGAGAGGTCTATATAAGACAAGGAAAAATCAGATTTTATTAACACAAACTCCCATGCCTTTCTAGATATTTCTAAAACATTTTCCTATTTTCCAAACCCTAAGGCAACCATTTTCTTTGGACACTTTGGACAAGATCATCACTTTGCAAGCTTGGGTAAGTGTTTATTCTTGTGATTTAATATATTATATGCATGAGATATTATGTAGATCATGATGGTTATGTTGTCAAGGTTGAATAGGGCACTTTTGGTTTTTGCTAAAAGATGTGTCATCTTTGTGATTTAAACTTGAAAGGAGACTTGAGGTTTTGATGAAAGTGCAGGGTATGGATGAAATATCAACATGAATGGTTTGGTTATTTTCCTTAAACTTGTTATTTTTCTATAAGTGTAAATTGTGGGATTGTTGTCGATATGTTGTTGTGAGATGTATTGAGGTGACTTGATGGATTAATTGTGATGCGGTGTTAATGAGAAGGTGTAAAGGAGAAACTTGTTGTGAAATGCTATTGGTATATGATCTTGTGGTCAATGTATGGCATGTTGGGGTATTTTTGGTATGACAATGTCGTGAATGGTATTGTAAAGGGGGAAAAGACATTTTAAGGCAAACATGTAACTCATTGTCGTTTTATACACACGTAAGGTAGTTGGTTGTTAACGTGAACTCCGTTATGTACTTGTGTTGTATAGTAAGACGTAAGGAGTGAGCTGGACTATTGTGTTCACATATAGGATTGTATATTCATATTGGAAAGATAAGGTATGTAAGGTTACTCTTTCTGTATCCTTCTGCAGCACATATTGTCCACATTGACATTGTACTTGTTCCATTCTGAAATGTTCTAAGGTATCTCATTTCAGGTTGTCATCTATTGTTAGTCACATGTTCCTCATTCATTTATCATTTCTTATTCATGTGTTACATAATTGAGGATATGGTTCCAAAGTTCCAATAATGTGCAATCACCAATGTGTCACTCTTATAACTAAAGAATGAAGTAATGCATAATGAGTTGTATTCATGGGTGGTATCTCATGGGGTGACAGGAACACCTGCATGGGTCGATCCCAATATTTCGGGTGGTATCTCATGGGGTGAAAGGAACACCTGCATGGGTCGATCCCAATATCACGGGTGGTATCTCAGGGGTTAAAATACCTAGCATGGGTCGATCCCGATTTATGTATTTAAGAGGATCGTATCCCAGGGGTGGAAGGACATAGCATGGGTCATCTTCTTTACCACTGATCAGTGATCTAAGGCATATTTATATGCCTTAGTAGCGACTTTAACCCATGATTACCTTAGTTTTGAGAACAATACTTGTGTATTATATAAGTTTTTGATGGAAAATGGGATATTGTGCTAACCAATATGATTAGACTCTTGTAGGTGGAATTTGCGACTTTTTGGAGCATGTTTGGCATGGAAAGTGAGGCTTGGAGGAGCTACGAGTGAAGAATATTGAAGATAAGAGGCAAGCCAAAGAGTTGATCTTGAAGAATCCAACCAAATCCGCGAAGAGAAGTCGACGAAAGGAAAAAAATACAAAAAAAAAAAGGCCTGGAGCGCTAGGCAGCATGCCAGGCCGCTTTTGGCAAAAGTTTTACTTGCCTAGGCAGTGCCCAGGCGCGCTGGCCAGCGTGCCACGCCGCCTGGGAGCACCCTTTTTGCTGAGGCAAAATCTGCCTAAGTGCTAGGCGCGCCCAATGGCGTGCCGGGCCGCTTTTTGGTCGATTTTTACCTCGACTTGGGTCTATAAATAGGGCTTTTGAGTTATTGTACATCATTCCATCATACTTGGAATATTTTGGGCGTTTTTGGGCATCTCAATTAGGTTCCATTCCTCTTCTTTTCAGTTTTAATTATTTTTTAGAGTATTTATTACTTTTGGATGTTGATAAACATTATGAGTGGCTAAAATCCCTCATTCTTGGGGTTAAGGCCAAGAACATGAATCTCTTGGGTTAATTGTATTGGTTTTTGCTGGAGTTTATCATAAATTGGTTATTCATATATTCTAAATTTCATTATTTTAATGTTTGATCACCATTGGAATATATTCCTTGTCTTGAAGTGAGCTCGAGAGAGAAACTAAGAGATAGAACTTGAATATATGAAGTGTGGTCTTTCTCGAGGAAGTAATTCTAAGGGATTGACATGTGGTTAGGACCGAGAGGTACCTAATCCACCACACTTGGTCAATTACGAGAAGAAAACTTGAATGCTCTAGAATTGGTTAAGCTTATCACCACTCACGGATGTAGGTAGGTTTCTAAGTTCTAGTAGAAAATTATAATTTGGAGACGAATATAGTTATAAAATTAACCTCGGGATCAATAACCACGATAAACAACTCAAAGTGCTTAAAACCAACAACAATTATGCTCAAGAGATGACATTCAGGGTGCCTTAGCCCTGGGAATTCACTTTTTATTGATTTTTCAAGCATATTTACGAAAACCAAAGTTACAGTAGCGAAGATAGGAGTTCTTAGTCCGCAATCATTTAATTTTTAGCACCAAATCTCTTGTCGTTTTCGCAACACTAGTTTTTAATTATAGTTTGACGTCCAGAGTTGATTTCTGTTGACGAAAGTCCCTTGGGTTCGATATCCGGCTCTTTAAAAGGAGTCACTTTATTACTTGCACGATCACGTACACTTGCGTGTATAGCTGAGTCGCAACAAGTTTTTGGCGCCGCTGTCGGGGACTTTCAAATAGATAGATTTCAATTATTGACGTTTGTACTTTAATTTTCAGCTACGTGTTGACAACTTGATCTTAGCTGTTCTATTTTGCAGGCTTACTTCATCGGAACACTGGCAAGGAACAAAGATTTGGTAGCCCCACAGTCTGAACCTGAAAGATATTTCAATAGATTGAGGAGACAGGCTGCAGACTACCCAATCCCACAAGTCGAACTGGCTGGCGAATGAATACGGGGTAATCCCGTAAGAATTGAAGAACCAGGTGCAGAGAGACGTGAACCGGAAGTAATGGCAGCTAGAACAGTTCGCGATGTGGCAATCCCACTCACCACTAATGTGACCTCCAGTATTCTCAAACCGGCAGCTGGAGGTAGATTTGAGCTTAAACAGAACATGGTACAACTCTTGCACTCAAGTGGAAGTTTACTGGTCTTGCGCATGAAGACCCGCAGAGGCATATTCAGAATTTTCTAGAGATCAGTGATGTTGACACCTAATTTTTGCCCTCCACAACTGAATTTAATCCTAGGTTTTCTTCGGTTTTAAATAAAATTGAAATATTCGTTTTTCCGGGTAAATACTTTCTAAAATTTGTATTTGAGTTAAATTTTTCATTTAAGTGATAAATTATACGTTTCCGTAATCTTGTATGCGAGATCGTATAATTTTGTTACTTAAATAATTATTTTATCAAAAATTAGATTTTTATCAAGAAGTATTGGGAATTAATTCAAAATGGATAAAGTCTTGACTTAAACATAATTTTTTCTTAAAATAATTTATTTGGGGAAATATTTATTTGATTTTAATTAAACCAAGAAGCTCGGGATTAAATCATTTGTCAATTCGTATCGGATTTTGATTTAATTTAGCCAAATTTATTAAATTTGGTCATAATTGAAATCAAATTGGCCATAATTGCAATGCAATTGGCCAATTGATTTTTAGTTTAACCTAAATTTAAATGAAATTGACTAAGTGTTAATCAATTGGCCATTTTCCTAATTCCTAAACCAATCCTACCCATTCCCTAGCCCAATTCTTAAACCCACCGCCCCAGGCCAAATAACCCACGACCCGGCCCATCCTTTTCCCCTTATTTCCTCTTCATCAACAACATAACAGCAGCAACACAATTTCAACGACAACCAACAGCAAACAACATCAACAATGGCAGGCCCAACCCAAAAACCCTCCAAAAGCCCATTTCTCACTTCCTCCTTTGCGAATTTCGTACCCAAAACGTGTGTGCCAGTCACGAGACATACGAGAACCTTCTAGAAAACTTAGAATATTCTCAGAAATCCAAATCCGAAAATGCCCAAAAATTCGAAATTCAAATTTGTACTGAATAGTACGATTCCAGCCTACTCAACTTTGTCCTCTTCCTAAAATTCGTTTCCCCCCTCTAAATTCCCCCCAAATTTATGGATTGTTCTAGAATTAGACACCGTACGCATTCCTATTCGTCGACAGTATGGCTAGGACGAGACTCATCTCATCACCGTTGATTTATCCTGATTAATCGACAACCGTGGGATTTGGGTTTTACCCAAAATCCCACATCGACCCAAGCTGAAAATCGACCCCCAACCTTCGTCTATATATAGCTACACTGTTGAGAGGTTGAAGGGAGGTCGGGGAGAGTTGGAAAATTCTGAGAAAAGGTCTTGAAATACTGAAAAATTGTTCAAGCAAAAAGAAAAGAATTTTCGAATTGAAAGAGCATTTCCTTGGCTAGGTTTAAGTTTCTAGGCTAGAATCCTTGTAAGACTCCGTTGAGCATTGGATTCAGGCTAAGAAACAATTGGTTTTTCTCGGTGGTGGCAAGGATTCCGGCGACTCGAAGTCCCGATTTGCTGCTCTGAAAGAGGTCAGCCCTTCATTTCTTACGTCTCTTTTTATTTCATTTTATTAGTAGTATGTAGTTTTCTTGTATGCTGGGATTGTGTGTTGTAGAGGCCTTGAAGGCCATAGTTTTTTTTGATAAAGTTTGTGGATTCGCGTTCAAGTATCATCTAAGTCTGATATTGGGCTCTTTACTTGACTATTTTTGTTAAAATAATTTTCTTTTCCAAGTTCATTTGTTTGTGTCGATCAAAACGACTGTTTGTTAACACATTTTCTTTACCTTGGCCTGATTTTGGTTCATAAGCCTAAAACTCTTAAGGTTTTGCAAGGCCATTCGAGCAGGAAGTGATGATTCTGTTTTGTTCATGTGATATTTAGCAATTTGGAATTATTTTCAGATGCAGTTTTTACTTGATTATCATTTCCTCTTGTTTTCTATAATCTGAAGTGAACCTAAGTGTCTTTTCCTGGTTTTGTTTTGCCAGTATATGTGTTAATTATAGTTATATTTTTGGTTCTTTGTCTGAATGTGTGAATTAGGTTATTCGCAAGGTTTCTTTTGATCCATAATATCAATAATGAACCAGCGAATCAAACCACAAGTATAAAGGTGCCCACCTAACAAACCCTCAATGAACTCTTGATTTATGGTTGTACATGACTTAATAAGGAGAGGGTTAGGATGGCTTAATATTGAGGTCTATTAGTCGTGGCACATTTTTTGACTCTCTAGTTAAGGATTCCCTAAAGATCTTCTCGATACAACGTCGAGTAGGGAAAGGATGAAACTGTCTTTCATTCCCCTTTCCTTTCTTTGGTTGTGAAACCTAGACCAAGTTTGTACTTTGGTTGAGGATCGACATAGTCGCTTAAGTCTTGTGTCAAATTGTGAACGTTTTGGTCATGATTGTCTTCAGTCGGAACCATTAGCCTGTCTTTCCTCTTTTGTGTATTGTGTTTATGTATTGAATATATGAATTCTTAAGGAAAGAGAGTGGTTGAACTATTCACTTGAGCGTGGTATAGTCTAGTGTTAAACCAGTTGTTTTCTTTCTTTTGCTCAAACAAACATGTTTTCTATGAAGAGACCCAATTATTTGGTTCAATCTGTTGGTTTTTAGCTTCAAGAGTCTTGTGATGAATCATTATTTTGGCCTTTGATTTTACAATAAACCAAGGTGGATTTGAACTTGGTTATGTGATTGATTTATTCTCTTAAGGTTGGTGCTCTCTGGTTGATAATGTTTAAATGATAACTTTACATAATGTTTCCTTTATAGCAAGTCACGCCAATAATTTGGTGATAAGAATTGTCTCTACTTCTTTTGAGATCATGATCCATATGACTAGGATGTCTTTCATTCATTTAGTTCGATTGTCTTGCATAAAAGAATATTTATTTTGTTCTTTTTTTCTTCTTGGCACATGTGACACGGCCATGGGCCTAACAAGCTCATTTCCCTTGCATTTCCTTAATGGGCCAAGGAGGCCCACATTATCGAGTCAACACCACATTCAAGTGTAAATTGACTATCCCACGGCGTACAGGTTGAAGACAAAAGAATGGGCCAAAGTCCATAGTTCAAAGATATTGATATTTTGAGACTTTGAAAGTCTTGAAAAAATTTATATTTTTATGGGCCTTGAAGCCAAAATTGTAATTTAATACAGGTGGAGCAGATTATGGGCCTCAAAGGTCCAAAAAAAATATCTTAGGACAGGTTGTGGGTCAAAAGCCCAATTTTAGACTTAGGACAGGTGCAAGAAGTGAAATAGGCTCAACCCGTTTCAATTGAGAGTCCAAAAAATTGGACAATTTTAGGGGTTTGGGCTTAGGGTGCCTAAACCCAATCTTCTTCCCTTTGCTTCATCTTCGTTGATATTTGCTACTAAATCTTTTTTTAATTTAGTTGAATTCCCCGGTCGAATATCATTTCTAGTTTGCGAAAGTAATCTTTATTCAAATAAAAATGCAATTAGTTATTTCGAATTTTCAACTCTTGTTTAAGATTGTTAAATACCTTTTCAAAACATTATCTTGTCAATTTTCTCTTTAACTCAAAACCTATTCTTTTCAAAGTTAGTCAAATAAAGTGTTTTCAAATAGTCCGGACAACCGCAAGTTAGCGGATACTCTTGGTGCCTTAACACCCTTCCAAGAGTATTACTATGAACCGCTTACCCGAATCTTTTTAACTTAAAGATTTTTTCTGTTTAAATCTTTCAAGTATTTTTAAAGGTTTCTTAATTTTCCTAAATAAATTAAGTGGCGACTCTTGTTTTATTCTTAAGTTGTTTTAAAACTTGAACAAGTTTTCGAAATGATTTTTGAAGTCTAAGTCCTTTTCTCCGCAAAACAGAAATGGCGACTCTGCTGGGGATTTCAACTAGGTTCTAACCACATATTTGAATCTAACTTTATTTGACTAACTATTCGAAATTGTAATAATTAGTATTTTAAATTGCTTTACTTGCTTATATGTTTATTTCTTGTTATAAACTGTCATATCATGGCATATTCCGCCATTCCTGGCAAATCATTAGGCATTAAGTCAAAAGGGCGGTTATGTGAGTTTCTTCACCCGCCCTTCCGTATAAAACCTCAACTTCTTTGAACCGCCAAATGAAGTAGTTGACTCGAGTCGGTCAACAGTCATTTGGTGTGTTACCCCGAAAGTCCACTTCAGGTTCCCAGTCAATTCAAACAGACTATTCTAGTTAATTAGGATAGAGCGAAACCAAATCCCAAAGGTTTAGGCATTAGCCTAAGACGTCTTAATAGCCCAGGGGATGTTAAGTCCATTAGAAAACTACCAAAAATATGTCAAATGGGTTCAAGACCTACCGACACCGCATCCAACTATGTGCTGTTTGAAAAGACGTATGTGTTGAAATTGAACCATTGTCCCAGGGTGGATTTATTGGTTTACTTATTTTCTTAGTATAGTACGGTTCTCGAATCTCAGCATGGTGGTAAAGGTGCCAATACACTTGGGAAAATTGTGAAGAAATACAAGAAAAGAACAAAAGAAGAAGGATCGTCTTCAGGGCCTACATTAGTGGGTTTGCTTCTTATGTATCTTCCATTTATACCCCTGCGTGGGTTTGTTTTATTTGCCCCTGCGTGGGCCTATTTTAGGCATTATTCCCATTTTCCTTAAAATGTACCCCTTATTCGACTAGCTTGGTATTTCCTTTTGGGGAAAGATTTGGGTTTTATCTATATTGGGGCAATAGAATGGTTAAAAAACAACGCATACGTCTTTTCGAACAAACGCTAGGCCCACCTTTGGCTCAAAAGGTCCCTTTAAGTAGGACGCGTTTTTTATTAATGCTTGTGTGATATAACTGTTTTATGTGCTCATATGTGTTATGTTGATTCGAATTAAAGGCGGATTGATCCAATCCCATGTTTTATAGAGATCATTTAGGTAGAAATATACGTCCACTCCACGAAAGTTCGACCAAAATACTCTATCTTTCAAAGTTTCCCAGAAAATCCTAAAGAATCATCTCTCGTACTCTCAGGAAGGTTCGACTGAAGAGATGGATATGGAAATTATTCAAACTACGTAGGGCCTGATTTCTCCTTGTGAGATACGTAGGTAGCCTTTCGGCCCGGCCCCTATCTTTAAAACCTCTATTATCCCCCACTTCGGCGAAAGAAGGCATAAGAATGGAAAGGTGAAGAGTCGAACCTTCCTGATAAATTCTACTCATCCAAAACAATGAACAAAATCCTGTTCATTGGAACTTTTGAGTCATTATGGATCAATTCACCTGCGATGAGAAACAACTCTATGTGTTCCTTGCCTATATGATTATCTTGCATCGCTTATTACTAACGGGATCTAACACATCTGCCTTTGAGTTTTTTTTACTTTGCAGATAATAGAAACTACTCCGTGTTGTCATAAGCTGGCTGAACACCCTTACTTCACCCGATCAAAAGCTCGCAAAGTCCCATCCCCTAGCCATCATTCAAATATGACTGGAAACGACGAGGATAACGCATTGGCCATCAGGGATAATGTCATAGCAGAACAGAGTGAGATGATTGCTGAACTCGCGAGGAAACTGGAAATGCTTCAAGAAGAGGTGAATCGTACTAGGGACCTGGCTAATTTAGCCATCACTACTAATGCTCCTGTCCCAGGAGGGCACGCTCCTCCACTCTAAATCCCTCCTCTCAACACACCTGACCTCGGGAATCATCCGAATAATATTCCATCCGCTTCCGCCTCTCAACTTCCCACAGACCCAATCATCAATAATCCATCGGTCCATCAAACTCACACTCCACCCATTCAAAACACCAACCAAGACAATAACCCAGATGCTTACCATCCACAAAATCCTTCCTTAACTCCACAAATCCATCCTCAAATCCTACAGAACCACTCTCAAACTCCACAAAACACTTTTAACCCCCAAAATGTCCTCCCTGCCTACAACCCAACGTCCGTTCATCCTCAAAATCATGCTTCAGCATATCAAAACCCTTCCGCCACTATTCCAAATCCATCTCACATCCGACCTATACCCCCAACTGCTTTCCATGTCGTCACATCTCTTGATCTCTATAACCCTTTTCCTAATCCTGAGGTAGACCATTATGAGGAGAAAGAGAAAGAATGGAGGATCGAGCATGAAAAAGAAATGCTTGCAATGAAGGAAGAGATTATGAGGATCAAAGAGTCTCATGGAGCAGGGGATAATGATGGCCTTGGTTATGATGATTTGTGTGTCCACCCCGGTGTAGACCTACCAGAAGGATACAAGGTCCCCAAATTTGAAACATTCGGCGGTACTAGAAATCCCATGGCTCACTTAAGGAGATACTGTGATCAAATGGTTGGAATTGGAAAGAACGAGGCATTGCTGATGCGTCTATTTAGTCGAAGTTTAAGCGGCGAGGCTCTGGATTGGTTCACGGCCCAAGAACTGAGAAAATGGTCTGGCTGGAAGGCTCTGGCTAAAGACTTTATCGACAGGTTCGCATACAATGTAGAGATAGTCCCAGACCGACATTCACTAAATAGGATTAAGCAAAAGAGCGGCGAATACTTTCGAGACTATGCCTATCGCTGGAGAAAAGAAGCCGCTAAGGTGCAACCTCCTATGACTGAGGAAGAAATGGTAGCGGTATTTTCTCGTGCTCAGGAAGGAGAGTTTTATACTAGAATGGTGTCTGCAGTTCGGGAAACCTTTGCAGATTTGGTAAAGATCGGTGAATCACTCGAAGAAGGGATTCGAACTGGGAAAATTATCCAGACTCCAACCTCAGCTGGGTCCTCGGGGTTCCCTAGGAAGAAAAGAGAAGACGTGACTGCGGTATCCACTGATTCTATTGCTAATTTGAAAAGGAGATTCAGACCCAGGAATACTCTTTCTTCTCCGCCACCCCCGAATCCTCAATCCGTATTCTACGCTCAACCCTAATACCAAGCTCCACAGCCAAATATCTTACCTCAATACCAAGCTCCACAGCCAAATGTCCTACCTCAATACCAAACTCCACAACCAAATGTCCTACCACAGTATCAAGCTCCATTGCCAAATTATCAGCCTAATGTCCAAACCACCACCCCAAATCACCAAGCTAACATCCACGTAGCTCCAAATTATCATTAAGTGCCACCTCCTATTAATCAAAATAACCTTCCTCATCCAAACCTTGAAAAGAAACCTCCTCGAAACTTTACACCGCTGGTTGAAAGTCGCACTCAGCTTTTCGAAAGATTAAGAGCAACCGGCTATCTTCAACCTGTCCAACCAAAGCCCACTAATACAAATTCCCGATTTTATCGTGCTGATCAAAACTGCGCCTATCATTCTGGAGGAGTTGGCCACAGTACCGAAGATTGTATTAATTTGAAACATAAGATCCAAGACCTGATTGATCATAAAGTCATTACTCTTCAAACACCAGCTCCAAATGTCAACAGTAATCCGTTGCCTAACCACAGAGGGGCTACAATTAACATGATCGAAATAGAAGACAAATGGGTGATTAGCAAGACTATCACTAAGGTTAATTCAGAAAAGCCTAAGAGGACGGAAGGGGTAGAGAAGATAGAGAAGGTCGTGGCTGCCTTAAGCGTCAATGAAAGACCCCCATTTGTGGTAATGACCGCCCCGACTCAGGCATATGTTCCAACACCACCTAGAAAAGAGTTTAGTGTAGAGACTGCTGCCGCCCATGGGATGACTCGGTCTGGACGGTGCTATATTCTTGAGAATTTAGCCAACGACTCTTACAAGAAGGACTCTCAGAAAAGGTCGATTACTGAAGGAGAAGCTGAAGAGTTTTGAAGGCGAATGCAACCAAAAGAATATTCAATTGTTAAGTATCTGGAAAAGACTCCAGCATAGATCTCAGTGTGGGCATTACTAATGAGTTCCCAATACCACCGACAAGCGTTGTTGAAGGTCTTAGATGAAGCATATGTGCCCGTTGGTACGAGTGTTGAAAATCTGGCCGCAATGATAGGTAACGTTGTGGGAAGTCATCGCATATCATTCGGTGAAGAAGAGTTACCCTTTGAAGGCATAATGCATAACAAAGCGTTGCACATCTCTGTTATTTGTCGTGACCATGTGATTAATCGGATTCTGATAGATGACGGATCTGGTCTGAACATTTGCCCTCTTTCCACATTGACTCAAATGGGTTACGATTTGGGAAAGGTCCGTCAAAGCCATGTTAATGTGCGAGCTTTCAATGGAGGACAGAGGGACACTATAGGCGAAGTTGATTTGTACATCCAAATGGGACCCGCCGAGTTCAAGACTAAATTTCATGTTATGGATATTAATCCTAGTTACAATCTGCTCCTCGGGAGGTCGTGGCGTCATAGTGCAAAAGCGGTTTCATCACCTCTTCATCAATTATTGAAATTCATCTGGGATGGTCATGAGGTGGTCATTCAAGGCGAAGGGAGTCACTTGAGCCACCCTAATGGTTATGTACCTGTGATTGAAGATATTCCAAAGGGCAGTAATTTTTATACGGTGGAAATCGTGAACGCTGCTGAAGAAGACCCAACATTTCAGACTCCCATGCCTTCTATCTATAAGATGATGGCAACTGTGATGCTAAGAAATGGATTCGAGCCTGGTCGGGGCCTAGGAAATAATTTGGAAGGTATCATTGAGCCGATCGGGATTCCAGAAAAAGCATTCAAATATGGACTAGGATACAAGCCGACGAAGGAAGATGAGAATGAGAAAAGGACAACGATGGGTCTGCCCAAGCCATTGCCACTGCTTTACCAGTCATTTCCTATACGTGAGATGCCGATGGATGATGGTCTGGGGATGGGATAGGAATTTTGTTCGAAGGTTGCAATGCTATAATAGAAGATTTTCCGAAGACTAGTAGAGTGAGAAAGGCTACACCTAGAGAAACTTTGCAAAATTGGACATCCACTCCGCTCATGACTCCTCGCCCTCTGTGTAATAATGACTTAAAACTTGCCAATGTCATGTCATGTCAAGGGCTAAACGAACAAAGTGATGGAAATGACAATGAATGGGAAAATTATGACGAGGAACATCTAACAGAGGATTTGGAAGAAATTGAAAACCGCGAGAAGCCTAACCTGGAAGAAACTGAAGTGGTCAATCTAGGGGGCCGTGATGAAGTCAAGGAGACAAGAGTTAGTGTTCACCTGACAGAAGCACAGAAAAGAGAGCTCACCAACTTGCTCGAAGAATACATTGACATATTTGCATGGTCTTATGATGGTATACCAAAACCAAGCGCAGACATTGTATCCCACAAGTCACTGATTGACCCAGAATTCAATCCAAAGAAATGGGTGCTTGATCCCCTCTTCATCGAGATAAGCACAAAAGAAAATTTACACCAAATTAATGGAAGCATCATGGTTTTGCCCGAAGTGCACAATCAAGAGTAGCCAAAATCAATCAACTCTGATGCGGTGGAAAGATACTACGTCTGAAGATAGTATTTTCTCTATGTTTCCTTTATTTGTAATCGCACTTTTATGAATGTAATTGTTGAATAATTCATAATCACTTAGAATTAACCTAATCCTTTTTTGTACGAACTATGTTTGACCTGAATTCTCAAGAATGAGATACGTAGGCGGCCTATGTCGGCTTCGGTCAACCCCTTAGGAAAATCTATCTTTCCCTTTTATGTACGAACTACGTTTGACCTGAATTCTCAAAAAATGAGATACGTAGGCGGCCTATGTCGGCTTCGGTCAACCCTTTAGATTTTTCTATATCCCCCTAATGTAGTCCTGAACTACGTTTGACCTGATTCCTACTTCAACGGGATACGTAGGCGCCCCAACGGCTCGGTCATATCACCCCAGGAAATGGAAACTGGGGAAGAATTTTTTGAGAAGGAATCTCAAAAATTACAAAGAAGAAGATCATTCTTATGGAAAAGAGAATGGAGACCAACAAAGATTTTGGGAGAAAGTCTCGAATTCCTCAAAGGTCGAGATCATCTCAAATAACATCTAACTGGGGCAGAAATTTTGAGGAAATCCTCAAAATTTCCACTAATACTTTAGAATGAATTCCAAATTCCCCAGCACCGAGAGTTCAAAGCCAACCTCAGAAATCACCAGCTGTGATACAGTGTAAATAGTCTAAATCCCCAGCTATGACAAGCCTTTGCAAAACTACTCTATTAAACTTCCCCAACAACAACAATGAGTTTCCATGGATCCTTCATTGGATGTAAGACGTAGACAGGCCTCAAGTGGAAGTCGTTCATTGAGCTAGCACATAACATGACTGGCAGAGTTTTTCTAAAAAAGCTTTCCCACAAGTTTTCAAATCTAGGATTTCAAAACCCTAATTATTTTTGAAAATCTATACATATTTTCTTGACTAGTTTTGCCTTACATCTATTTAAGCGGGGAGTCAGGGCGGAAGTCCAAACATGACGAAGCACCCGAAAGATAGCGAGGAGCAAATCAGAGATCTAAGAAGGTCAACGCGGAGTAGTTTCACCAAAAACTAACAATTTTTCTGTGGATGCAGGGATCACCGTACATAAATAGGGTCTCTTTCAAAACCCCTGAGAAAATCAAGAACCGCACCAAAAGCCCATAATGCTCAAGAACGGTATTCTTGGACAACTTCAAAGATGGGTTGAATAACTCATTCAGGATCAAGGGCCTCTTGATTTGTCTATCCGGTTTCAAAAGATGTGGATGTCAAACAAAAGCATCTTATCCTTGTTATGAAGATTTTATTCAAAACTTTTCCTAATAATAGTCGTTAGTAAGAGCGACTTTGTGTCTACTAAATGGTTTCCTTGAGCGCAGGTATACTCGAAAGAGTGGGCATAATGGAACGATCAAAGAGATCACCCGACAAGGAAGAATAGGGACATCTTCCTCCAATCCGTCATGGGTCAAAACGAACTTATAACGTTTGAAAGTGGTATCTATAATTGTCCCCAAAATGGGTTTAACCATTTACTTTTCTCCGAAATGATTTTTGTTTGGCAAACGAAATCGTTTATATTGTGAATGCTCTCTTTAAAGTTTTCCCATAATTTGACTATAGTCGCTAGCAAAAGCGACATTGTGTCTACTAATTGTCTATCTTAAGCGCAGGTACATTCAAAGGAATCAACACATCAACCAAATAGCCTAAAGGCCGTCTTATTATGTCAAAGCCGAAAAGCCTGACGCTGGTCAATGCCAAAGAAGGAGGATGGGCATCATCGAAAATTTATCTTATTGCATCCCATTACATCCTGATGCATCCCATGGCATACTGATACATCCCAATGCATTCCATTGCACCATACTGCATCATATCGCATTCCATTGCACCATACTACATCATATCACATTCCATTGCACCATACTGCATCATATCGCATTCCATTGCACCATACTGCATCATATCATATTCCATTGCATCATATTACATCCCATCGCATTCAATTACACCATATGGCATTGCATTCCATTGCATCATACTGCATCATATTGTATCCCATCATATTGTGTCACATAACATTTAATTGCATTTCATTTTATATCATTTTAGCTCATTGCAGGCCATTCCATTCCATTATTGAGAGAGCCATTTCATTCCATTGCCGAGAGGGCCATTCCATTCCATGTCGAGAGGGCCATGCCGAGAGGGCCATCATATCATTCAAACAAGTCTCCATAATCGCTCACCATGCAAGACAATAGAGTCTAGTTTTGGAAGATGCTTTGGATCACCTATATCCGTTGACCACGCAAAGATAACATAATCTAGCATTGAGGATATCTCATTATTTTATATCTGTTGACACGCAAGAGGTGACGTAACCCAACGTCGACGATATCTCAGCATATTTGTATCAACATATTGAAGTTGAAGAAGTATATGATCCAAAGGGACGTCCTTAAGTCGTTATCCGAAGACGGACGACAAACTAGAATTCCTAAAAATTAACAATCTGAAGGTCATCTGTAAGTCACAATATTCGAGACAGGATAGTGTGCGAGGTTACTTGAAAGTTGATAGTCCATGGGTCATCCGTAAGTCGCAACAACATCCTAACCGGATAGTATGCGAGATTACCCAATAATTGACAGCTCAAAGGTTATCCGTAAGCCACAACAAAATGCTTACCGATCGATGTGCAAGATTACCAAAATTAACAGTCTTAGGGTTCTCTATAAGCCGCGATATATCCAAGATTGATTATGTGCAGGATTACCCGAAGACCGATAATTTAAGGAATAGCCATAAGCCATATCGCATCCAAGGTTGGATAATGTGCTGGATTGCCTGAGAGGCCGACAATTTGAGGGGTATCTATAAGCCATCTCTTATCCAAGGTCGGATAATGTGCAGGATCACCCAGAAAACCATCAACTCAAGAGACATCTGTAAGTCATCTTGTATCCAACATCGGATAATATGCGTGATGACCTAAAGATTGAAAATTCAAGGGATATCTATAAGTCGTACCGGTACGGAAGATGTACAGGGCTTACCCGAGATTGTATGCACAAGATCATCACCGATAGCTGCAAAAGTTATCCTCTAGAATGAAAGAAGCATCATAGGTGACCAAAAGGGTTGTCGCATCAACATAAAATTACGCGGTTGTAGGGACCGTTCTACATAAAGTGTCGTCGGTGTCCAAGAGGGCCACCCCACTTTGAATACATTTCAATTTCCAAAAATTCGTTTATTCAACAACCAAGAGGGTTGTTGTATCTATTATTGCAAAGAATTGTTGTTCTCCAAAGTAGGTATATGAGAGGACGACATCACTTTTCAGATAACAACTCACGTGGAGATATGGTAAGAGGCTATATACCCCTTCATGAATAATGTTGATCACTAACAATTTTCATTTGAGATATCGTCGAGAGCATCCGAGAGGATGAAAATCTCAAACCAAAACCACAGGTGCGGACAACTCCAAAAAGGACGCAGCACAACGTGGAACTTTTTCTTAGCAGCAAACCGGGACGTAGTCCAGAGAGGGACGTCAAACTCTTTGGACGCGAGCTAAAGGATGATTTCCACCACCATCAAACCACACCCCTATCAGAAGGCATGTGGGTATTTTGAGTTATTTAGTTTCAGTTTCACCTCCGGGATATTTCTAAACTCATACCGAAGGTAACCTTCTTTTTCCTTCAAATCCGAGTGACATCACACTCAGAGTTTTGGAAATTACGTCCAGGTAAATTCTTGCCTATGGATGTGAAGGATCCCGCATTCATGGTTAAGAGGTTACAAGCCTCTTTTTTCATAACTCAAATAACTTGTCACTCATCCCAAGCCAAAGATTGTCTAAAATAAAAGACTATCTTTTCTACCGATTGAGTCGAACTACAAGCAGTCTGATTCCCTGAACCTCAGGGATATGTAGGCTGGGCCCTTTGTTGAAAACTCGACTGCATTCCAACTCCCCCCAATATCCTCTTATTCCCCAGCGTTCTGGTTTTACCAAAAATCCAAAATCAAAATAGCTTGTGAATTCTTTCAAAATCGTGCTTAAAAATCAAGCGTCATGAACTACAAGTGGCCTGAATTCTCATATAACCTGAGATATGTAGGAAACCCGATACCGGGGTCCGGCCATAACTCCTTGAAATTCGTGCGAAAACCAACTTCTTTCAAGAAACGAATTTGTGGTCGGACAAAATTAGGAAAGTCAAACTCCCTTTGCCCAGGGTTGCTTGCATTCACCCTACCCAAAGGGAGGGGACAGTTGTTGACACCTAATATTTGCCCTCCACAACTGAATTTAATCCTAAGTTTTCTTCGGTTTTAAATAAAATTGAAATATTCGTTTTTCCGGGTAAATACTTTCTAAAATGTGTATTTGAGTTAAATTTTTCATTTAAGTGATAAATTATACGTTTCCGTAATCTTGTATGCGAGATCGTATAATTTTGTTACTTAAATAATTATTTTATCAAAAATTAGATTTTTATCAAGAAGTATTGGGAATTAATTCAAAATGGATAAAGTCTTTTCTTAAACATAATTTGTTCTTAAAATAATTTATTTGGGGAAATATTTATTTGATTTTAATTAAACCAAGAAGCTAGGGATTAAATCATTTGTCAATTCGTATCGGATTTTGATTTAATTTAGCCAAATTTATTAAATTTGGTCATAATTGAAATCAAATTGGCCATAATTGCAATGCAATTGGCCAATTGATTTTTAGTTTAACCTAAATTTAAATGAAATTGACTAAGTGTTAATCAATTGGCCATTTTCCTAATTCCTAAACCAATCCTACCCATTCCCTAGCCCAATTCTTAAACCCACCGCCCCAGGCCAAATAACCCACGACCCGGCCCATCCTTTTCCCCTTATTTCCTCTTCATCAACAACATAACAGCTGCAACACAATATCAACGACAACCAATAACAAACAACATCAACAATGGCAGCCCCAACCCAAAAATCCTCCAAAAGCCCATTTCTCACTTCCTCCTTTGCGAATTTCGTACCCAAAACGTGTGTGCCAGTCACGAGACATACGAGAACCTTCTAGAAAACTTAGAATATTCTCAGAAATCCAAATCCAAAAATGCCCAAAAATTCAAAATTCAAATTTGTACTGAATAGTACGATTCCAGCCTACTCAACTTTGTCCTCTTCCTAAAATTCATTTTCCCCCTCTAAATTCCCCCCAAATATGCGGATTGTTCTAGAATTAGACACCGTACGCATTCCTATTCATCGATAGTACGGTTAGGACGAGACTCATCTCATCACCGTTGATTTATCCCGATTAATCGACAACCGTGGGATTTGGGTTTTACCCAAAATCCCACATCGACCCAAGCTGAAAATCGACCCCCAACCTTCGTCTATATATAGCTACACTGTTGAGAGGCTGAAGGGAGGTCGGGGAGAGTTGGAAAATTCTGAGAAAAGGTCTTGAAATACTGAAAAACTGTTCAAGCAAAAAGAAAAGAATTTTTGAATTGAAAGAGCATTTCCTTGACTAGGTTTAAGTTTCTAGGCTAGAATCCTTGTAAGACTCCGTTGAGCATTGGATTCAGGCTAAGAAACAATTGGTTTTTCTCGGTGGTGGCAAGTATTCCGGCGACTCGAATTCCCGATTTGCTGCTCCGAAAGAGGTCAGCCCTTCATTTCATACGTCTCTTTTTATTTCATTATATTAGTAGTATGTAGTTTCCTTGTATGCTGGGATTGTGTGCTGTAGAGGCCTTGAAGGCCATAGGTTTGTTTGATAAAGTTTGTGGATTCGCGTTCAAGTATCATCTAAGTCTGATATTGGGCTCTTTACTTGACTATTTTTGTTAAAATAATTTTCTTTTCCAAGTTCATTTGTTTGTGTCGATTAGAACGACTGTTTGTTAACACATTTTCTTTACCTTGGCCTGATTTTGGTTCATAAGCCTAAAACTCTTAAGGTTTTGCAAGGCCATTCTAGCAGGGAGTGATGATTCTCTTTTGTTCATGTGATATTTAGCGATTTAGAATTATTTTCAGATGCAGTTTTTACTTGATTATCATTTCCTCTTGTTTTCTATAATCTGAAGTGAACCTAAGTGTCTTTTCCTGGTTTTGTTTTGCCAGTATATGTGTTAATTATAGTTATATTTTTGGTTCTTTGTCTGAATGTGTGAATTAGGTTATTCGCAAGGTTTCTTTTGATCCATAATATCAATAATGAACCAGCGAATCAAACCACAAGTATAAAGGTGCCCATCTAACAAACCCTCAATGAACTCTTGATTTATGGTTGTACATGACTTAATAAGGAGAGGGTTAGGATGGCTTAATATTGAGGTCTATTAGTCGTGGCACATTTTTTGACTCTCCAGTTAAGGATTCCCTAAAGATCTTATCGATACAACGTCGAGTAGGGAAAGGATGAAACTGTCTTTCATTCCCCTTTCCTTTCTTTAGTTGTGAAATCTAGACCAAGTTTGTACTTTGGTTGAGGATCGACATAGTCGCTTAAGTCTTGTGTCAAATTGTGAACGTTTTGGTCATGATTGTCTGCAGTCGGAACCATTAGCTTGTCTTTCCTCTTTTGTGTATTGTGTTTATGTATTGAATATATGAATTCTTAAGGAAAGAGAGTGGTTGAACTATTCACTTGAGCGTGGTATAGTCTAGTGTTAAACCGGTTGTTTTCTTTCTTTTGCTCAAACAAACATGTTTTCTATGAAGAGACCCAATTATTTGGTTCAATCTGTTGGTTTTTAGCTTCAAGAGTCTTGTGATGAATCATTATTTTGGCCTTTGATTTTACAATAAACCAAGGTGGATTTGAACTTGGCTATGTGATTGATTTATTCTCTTAAGTTTGGTGCTCTCTGGTTGATAATGTTTAAATGATAACTTTACATAATGTTTCCTTTATAGAAAGTCACGCCAATAATTTGGTGATAATAATTGTCTCTATTTCTTTTGAGATCATGATCCATATAACTAGGATGTGTTTCATTCATTTAGTTCGATTGTCTTGCATAAAAGAATATTTATTTTGTTCCTTTTTTCTTCTTGGCACATGTGACACGGCCATAGGCCTAACAAGCTCATTTCCCTTGCATTTCCTTAATGGGCCAAGGAGGCCCACATTATCGAGTCAACACCACATTCAAGTGTAAATGGACTATCCCATGGCGTACAGGTTGAAGACAAAATAATGGGCCAAAGTCCATAGTTCAAAGATATTGATATTTTGAGACTTTGAAAGTCTTGAAAAAATTTATATTTTTATGGGCCTTGAAGACAAAATTGTAATTTAATACAGGTGGAGCAGATTATGGGCCTCAAAGGTCCAAAAAAAATAGCTTAGGACAGGTTGTGGGTCAAAAGCCCAATTTTAGACTTAGGACAGGTGCAAGAAGTGAAATGGGCTCAACCCGTTTCAATTGAGAGTCCAAAAAATTGGACAATTTTAGGGGTTTGGGCTTAGGGTGCCTAAACCCAATCTTCTTCCCTCTTCTTCATCTTCGTTGATATTTGCTACTAACTCTTTTTTTAATTTAGTTGAATTCCCCGGTCGAATATCATTTCTAGTTTGCGAAAGTAATCTTTATTCAAATAAAAATGCAATTAGTTATTTCGAATTTTCAACTCTTGTTTAAGATTGTTAAATACCTTTTCAAAACATTATCTTGTCAATTTTCTCTTTAACTCAAAACCTATTCTTTTCAAAGTTAGTCAAATAAAGTGTTTTCAAATAGTCCGGACAACCGCAAGTTAGCGGATACTCTTGGTGCCTTAACACCCTTCCAAGAGTATTACTATGAACCGCTTACCTGAATCTTTTTAACTTAAAGATTTTTTTTGTTTAAATCTTTCAAGTATTTTTAAAGGTTTCTTAATTTTTCTAAATAAATTAAGTGGCGACTTTTGCTTTATTCTTAAGTTGTTTTAAAACTTGAACAAGTTTTTGAAATGATTTTTGAAGTCTAAGTCCTTTTCTCCGCAAAACAAGTGACACATATATTCCTGCGGGTGTGTCTTCAGATTATGTGAGACTTACTTTGTTTCCCTTTTCTCTGTTGGGGGAAGCAAGAAGGTGGTTAGATGTAGAGCCGGCTAATTCTATCACTACCTTGGATGATCTTGCTCGAAAATTCTTGATAAGGTTCTTTCCGTCTGGAAAGACAGCAAAGCTGAGGAGTGAGATACTAAGTTTCAGACAGAGAGATGATGAGAATTTGTACCAAGCTTGGAACAGATTCAAATCCATGTCTAGGGATTGTCCTCACCACCACCAAGCTAATGAAGTGTTGGTGCATACGTTTATAGAGGCTCTCGACCCCAACACTAAAATTCTACTTGATTCAGCTGCAGGTGGACAGGCTTTAGAGAAGACGTATGATGAATTATATGCTCTGTTGAATCATATTTCGCATGGAAATCCAGACTGGCATAGTGATAATTCGAGGAATTCTACAAAGAAGGTTGCTGGGAAACTAGATGTGGATGCAGTCACAGCACTATCTGCCCAAATTTCAGCTATGCAAAACATGATGAACAATCACTTTAGTAGTTTAAATTTGGGGCAACAACCAGCTCCCGTGAATGCAGTCCAGCAACAGGTTTCTGTGATGTGTAGTGTATGTGGAAATAGTGATCATACCAGCGATTTGTGTAGTGCTAATCCGGATTTGGTAAATTTTATTGGTAATGCCCAAAGGGGAGGTGGAGCTCAGAACTACGGTAACACTTATAATATCGGGTGGAAAAACTATCCGAACTTCTCGTGGGGAGGAAATCAAAATCAATATAGGCCTCAAGGATATGCCTCTCAGTACAACCAACAGCAAGGTCAAGAAAATCAAGTGGGTGCTAAGCCTGGAGACATAAGTGTGGAGGATATGTTAAAACAGATTATGGCTGAACAAGTGAAGCTGGCAGCAGATGTGAGGAACAATCAGTTGGCTACTCAGAATTTGGAAAAACAGATTGGCTAGTTAGCTAATGCATAGAATACAAGGCCCCAAGGAGGTCGTCCAGGAGATACTGAGCCAAATTCCAAGCAGGTGAATGCTATAGTTACCCGTAGTAGTAAGCAGTTAGAGGATACAGTTGCACCAGCGAAAGAATTAGAGCCAAAAGTAGTGGTGATTGAGACGAACAAGAGGAGTCTACCAAAAGCTCCAAAGATGATAAAGTGATACATAGTGTGAATTTGCCTCCTCCTTTCCCTCAAAAGTTCAAAAATAAGAAGGAGGATGAATGCTTTGGTAAGTTCATTGAACTACTTAAACAAGTGCACATTAATTTGCCTCTTGTGGATATCTTGCAGGGTATTCCAAAGTATGCCAAGTTCGTGAAAGACATTGTAGCAAACAAGAGTAGATTGACAGAATATGCCACAGTGGCTTTGACTGAGGAGGTTAGTTCTCGCATTCAGAATCGGTTACCTACTAAGCTGAAAGATCCTGGAAGCTTCACTGTGAAGATTACTCTGGGGGATCGTGTCTGCGCTCGTGGATTGTGTGATTTGGGGGCTAGTATAAATCTGATGCCCACTTTAATTTTTAAGGAATTGGGTTTGGGTCGTCCGAAGCCTACTACTATTATTTTGCAGCTGGCAGACCGATCTGTGACTAGACCTGATGGTATTGTTGAGGATGTTCTGGTTCAAGTAGGGTCCTTGATCTTTCCCGTTGATTTTGTGGTGCTGAATTTTGAGCCTGACTCGGAAGTCCCATTTATTTTGGGGCGTCCGTTCCTGGCTACAGGAGGTGCAATCATTGATGTAGCAGCCGGGAAACTTACTATACGAGCTCATGATAAGGTTGAAGTCTTTGATGTATATAGGGCTTTGAAGCTTCCAGAAATTTATGAGAACTTGTCGGCTATCACAGCTATAGATTTGGCGGTTGAAAGCATCGACACTTTGTCTACAGATCCGTTGGAAAAAGTTTTGATGGGGCAAGATGTGTTTGTTGATGCAAAAGCTAGTGACATGGTGCAAGTTCTTGATCTTATGGGTATCTATGCTAAAGAGGGTAGATGGGAACCGTTAAATCGTCCACTCGGTCCTCCAACTACGCCCTCAATTGAGGAAGCACCGAAGCTTGAATTGAAGGAACTTCCATCTCACCTTCAATATGTTTTCCTAGGTGAAAACGAGACTCTTCCTATTATTCTGGCAGCAGATTTGTCACAGGAACAAGTTGATGCGGCATTGTTGATTCTAAAACGAAGAAAGAAGGCTATTGATTGGCAGATGTCTGACATCCATGGTATTAATCCGGGCTTATGCATGCATAAAATTTACATGGAAGAAGGGCACAAGCCGAGTGTGCAACACCAACGACGCTTAAATCCAGTGATGAAAGAAGTAGTAAGGAAGGAGGTAATTAAGTGGCTAGATTCTGGCATTGTTTACCCTATCTCTGATAGTACGTGGGTGAGCCCAGTACAATGTGTTCCATAAAAGGGTGGTATGACGGTGATCACAAATGACAATAATGAATTGATTCCTACAAGAACTGTAACTGGATGGCGTATTTGCATGGATTACCGAAAACTTAATGATGCTTCGAGGAAAGACCATTATCCAATCCCTTTTATTGATCAGATGCTGGATCGTTTAGCCGGGCAGGAGTATTATTGCTTTCTTGATGGGTATTTCGGATACAATCAAATTGCTATAGATCCTCAAGATCAGGAGAAGACTACATTCACGTGTCCTTACGACACATACGCTTTCAAAAGTATGCCATTTGGATTGTGTAATGCACCGGCTACCTTTCAGCGTTGCATGATGGCTATTTTCTACGACATGGTGGAGGAGTTCGTAGAGATTTTTATGGATGATTTTTCATTCTTTGGTAACTCTTTCGAGGTATGTTTGCAAAACCTTGATAAAGTCCTTGCTCGGTGTGAAGAAACTAATCTTGTTCTCAATTGGGAGAAGTGTCATTTCCTTGTGACAGAAGGTATAGTTCTTGGGCATAAAGTGTCAAAGCAGGGGCTGGAAGTTTATAGGGCAAAGATCGAAGCTATTGAAAAACTCCCTCCACCTGTATCGGTTAAAGGGGTGCGAAGTTTTTTGGGTCATGCTGGATTTTACAGAAGGTTTATTCAAGATTTTTCCAAAATTGCACGTCCCATGTGTGCACTCTTGGAGAAAGATGTGAAGTTTGTATTCTGTGAATCATGTGTGAAGGCATTCGAGGTTTTGAAAAAGAAGTTGGTAGAGGCACCTATTCTTATTGCTCCTAACTGGACTTTTCCATTTGAGCTCATGTGTGATGCAAGTGATGTGGCAGTGGGTGCGGTTCTAGGTCAACGGAAGAATAAGGTATTTCACTCTATTTATTATGCAAGCAAGACCCTTGATGCAGCCCAAATGAATTACACGGTGACTGAAAAAGAGATGTTAGTTTTGGTATATGCATTTGATAAATTCAGATCGTATTTGGTCGGCACGAGCGTCATTATATACACGGATCATGCAGCAATACGATATTCGTTCAATAAAAAGGATGCTAAGCCGCACTTGATTAGATGGATCCTATTGCTACAGGAGTTTGACTTAGAGGTTAAAGATAGAAAGGGGACAGAAAATCAAATTGCTGACCATCTTTCTAGACTTGAGAGCTCGACACATTAAGTGGATGATGGGCATATTTGTGAGGAATTTCCAGACGAGCAGTTGTTGGTATTAGTGGTCGATGAGTTGCCATGGTATGCAGACATTGTGAACCTATTGGTAAGTGGGTTATTTTCTCCTGATTCGAGTCCTCAACAGAAGAAGAAACTGGCATATGAGGCACGTTTTTATATATGGGATGAGCCTTATTTATTCAAGCAAGGGCCTGATCAAATAGTACGAAGATGTATTCCGGATGCGGAAGTTAAGCAAGTGTTAGAGAGATGCCATGCATCACCTTATGGTAGACATCATGGTGGTGAACGCACAGCCCAAAAAATACTGCAATCAGGTTTCTTCTGGCCTTCTATATTTAAAGATGCTCATGCCTTTATGAAGAACTGTGATCAATGTCAACGTATGGGGACGATTGCCAAGCGATATGAGATGCCTCTTAACAACATCCTAGAAGTTGAAATTTTTGATGTATGGGGGATTGATTTTATGGGGCCTTTCCCATAGTCGAATGGCAATCTATACATACTCGTAGCAGTGGATTATGTATCTAAATGGGTAGAGGCTGCAGCTCTTCCTACGAATGACTCCAAAGTTGTGGTAAAATTTCTTCAAAAACACATCTTCACTAGGTTCGGAACTCTAAGAGCTATTATTAGCGATGGAGGGTCACACTTCATTAATTATTGGGTGAAGAGTGTATTGGCGAAGTATGGAGTGAAACACAAGGTCTCCACAGCGTATCACCCCCAAACAAGTGGCCAAGTGGAAGTGTCTAATCATGAGATAAAGCAAATCTTGCAAAAAACGGTGAATACTCAGAGGAAAGACTGGTCAATCAAGCTGGATGATGCTCTTTGGGCTTATCGAATGGCGTATAAGACTCCTATAGGGACTTATCCCTATCATTTGGTCTTTGGGAAAGCTTGTCACCTCCCAGTTGAGCTTGAGCACCGAGCATATTGGGCGGTTAAGAAGTTGAACCTAGATCCGGGGCTGGCTGGTAACAGGAGGTTGTTACAACTCCATGAGTTGGAGGAATTTCATGCCCATGCATATGAAAATGCTAAGATCTACAAGGAGAAAACGAAGCGATGGCATGACAAGCATATTCTCCCCCGTACTTTTGAGCCAGGTCAGTTAGTACTCTTGTTTAACTCAAGACTTAGGTTGTTTTCGGGCAAGCTAAGATCTAAGTGGAGTGGGCCTTTTGAGGTAAGCCGCACGACACCTCATGGTGCGGTGGAAATTTTGAATAAAGCGGATGGTACAAGGTTCATGGTAAATCGCCAGAGATTGTAGCATTATTTTGGTGAGGAAGAGAAGCAGACGGAGGACGTGCTTCGCCTTGATGATAACTGAGCTCTTATATTTGGTCGAGCCGCGACATTAAACCAGGCGCTACATGGGAGGCAACCCATGCATGTGTTGTAATAGTTAGGATTTATAAAGTAAAAATACAAAAAGAAGAGTCGTGCCCCGACCAAAACTAAGGCGCTTGATGGTAGGCAACCCATCTCTTTTACAGTTTTATTTTCTAACGTAGTACTAGGATCTTGTGTTTATGCAGAGACACGGACCATGTTGGCATGAGAATCTACAAGAAAAAGGTAAATTTGGCGGATGGATGATTATTTGAAGGTGCCGGGCAGGCAGGACATGTTTTGGAGCAAAGCGTCGAGTCTTGGAACTTGTAAAAGCCCCAAGATTATGTGAAAAATGTGAAAAATTGCTCAGGTATGAGAATAAGTGTTGGGTGCGCTACCCAGCGTGCCAGTATGAAAAAGCTAAAAAAAATAATTTTTGAGGCAGTGGGGAGGCGCGCTGGCCAGCGTGCCACGTTGCCTTCCCCAAAAATTTGGCATGCACAGGCAGTGCACAGGCGCGCTGGCTAGCGTGCCACACCGCCTGTGCCTAAAAATTTTGGCAAGGAGACAGTGGGGTAGCGCGCTGGGCAGCGTGCCACGCCGCTACCCCCAAAATTTTTTTATTCATTTACTTTTAATACACGACCCACCCCCTTCCCTTTTCTTTTAAATCCCTAATTTCCCTTCTTCTTCACCATCATTCCCAACTCCATACCCACACACACGAGTTTCTCCCAAAGCATCTTAAAAAAAATTTCACTTAGATTTCCTTATACGAATTCTTGCCTTCTACTCTTGGGATTGTGTCCAAGTCTCCATTCAAAGCTCTCAAGGTATTTTTCCTTAGCTTTCTCTCTCTAGTTTGCTATGGGGATGATGCAATTTTAGGGTTTTCTTGGATTTCGTGTGAAATGTCCAAATATGTTCTTGGTTTGTTGACTTGCTTCTTATCATATGGTTGGGGTTTATGGGGTGGCATTACAATGAACTTGGAAGGAATGTGAACTTGTGATTCCTAATCTTATTTTAGTGTAAAATTGGAAGTGGGTTTATCTTTATTGGTGAAAAGTGAGCAAATTGGTAGTGGCAATCATTGAATACGACTCATATGTGTGGAATAAATGACTATTGTTGGACTTCTTGACTAAAACTAGCATGTCATTCTAATGTTATTTATAAGATTGCTAACCTTGTGTGGGAATGTGCATTTATCTATGGTGGGGAATTGGTTTTGGGCATTAAGTGATGAGGGGAAGTCTGAGTACCCTCCGCCCATATTTATTTTGACGTGGTGCTAAGCGACTAGGTGTGGGGTGGCCCTCAAAGTCACCGCGCATTACGTTGGTTAGCTATTTTTACATGGGTTATTGACTTGTTTGTGGATCTCTGCTATAGGTACTATATCTGATTCTAATGTAGCAGCCTCTAGCTCTCACAAGAGACGTCGGTCGGGTAATAAGGTGCCCGCAGCTCCCCCAGTCCCAAAAGGGCAAAAACAGAAGTATGGGATAAATGCGGACTCCAGTGCGGGGAAAAGTTGGTACAAAAGCCATTCGGAAGCTAAATATTTCTCCGATGAGTGTATTGATAGGGCAAGCCTGGCTCGGGCTTACCCAAGAATTTTGGCTCGGCTTGAGCAAGTTGGGATGGGCTTTGTTTTCAACAGACCTACAGATTGCAACCTCCATCTGGTGAGGGAATTATATGCAAATTGGAACCCGGACACACCTACATGCTCGATAGTGGTACGAGGTTCAGATGTGATACTTGACTCCTTGAGCTTGACTGGATTATTGGGAGTTCCCACTAGGGCTAGTCCCCAAGACATACTCAGGCTAAATGCTAGGCCTCCATATGGTGAAATTCGACACACTCTGTGCGGCCCACGTTCAACTGTGAGGTGGCTTCACCATCACCAACGAGGGTATCACAAGAGTCTACCCTTTGCCCATCTCAACAAAGAGGCGAGGATTTGGCTAAAGATTGTGTGTTGTTGTTTAATTTCGGGGAGCCACATGACTGAAGTTACGAGGGATCGTGCCTGTCTGGTATATGCTCTCATGACTGATGCAGCGATTGATGTAGGTTCTGTGTTGTTGTAGGCGATGCGCCGAGCTCACCTCCATGGAGGTCTTCGATATGCTTTCGGTGGACTATTGACCAAATTAATGCAAGCATTCGAAGTGCCCGAAGAAAATTTTGACTATCATCCTCCTTTGACGACGACGCCTGTGGATGTCACCCAGACTAAGGCGCCGGATTCACTCGACCCCACTTTGACATTAGCAGAACGTCATGCTCGTGATGACGGGATTTTAGCCCGTATGTATGGGTTGGAGATGCTGTGACACAGGACTGGGGGTAGGCCCTCCACGGCAGATGAGCTGAGCCAGGTAGAGAGAGATTATCCTCTTAATGAGCATGCCATGGCCTTATTGAGGATTGGTCCTGATTTTGTGGAGCCTGTGGATGATGATGTCCCCACAGATGAAGATGCCCTCCAGAGCGGTTCTGAGGATGAGGAGGCTGAGGCAGATGATCCACCGTTAGAGGTCCGTGGGCCGGAGGACAACGACTACCTCGACTGACCAGGGAGCTCCTTACATCCTACTCTTGCTTTGTTTATTGTGGTAGCATTGGGGACAGTGCTAATCTTTTAAGTGTGGGGTGGGGTGTCATGGACTTTTCTTGTATGTATGTATATGTGTGCTGCTATATGCTTTTATTTTGGGTTCCTTAGCGTTTCTTTTCAGTTCTTTTACTAAGGAGAGTCCCTTTGAACCGTACAAAAAAAAAATTAGTTAATTTTTGGATTTTTGATGTTTTTTTGTGTTGTTTTTGGTGTTTATTACTTTTGAGTCGCCTTAGTCAGAGTACTAAGGGATTTGCTCTATGATGGATGGATGAAGACCGTCTTAAGAGCAAATTAGTCATGTAGTGTCGTGTCGGGTGTTCTTGCTTGCTATACAATTGTGCATACACGTGTGAAACATGCCCGGATATATAATAGCAAGTGTTGAGACGCCTAATTCTCATTTAGTTGACTCGCTAAGTTACTTAATGTTGAATTTATGCATGATTTCGGAGTTATGGTGAACTTGCTGAGCTAAACATGTGCCATGTGTGAGTAAGGTTTTTTATGATATTCCATGTGCATAATGATGTCTAGAACTTGCCCGGGGTGTGTGCAAAGCGAAATAAGAGATGTTAAGTTTAGGAGATGATATAGGCATTTCTTTGATAGCCATATTTTAGACCTACTTTATCTACCCTCTGTGCATAATCCTAGTTAGCCCCGTTGAGCCTTTAGCCTTTTCCTTGGTAGCTTTACATGTAGCTCAATCCTCTTCTTTCAGTGAACCAGAATTTGATCCAGTAACTCCTAAGCGCTTTAATTAGGAAATCAAGATGTGAAGGAGTACAAGAGTTTGGAAGAAGGAAAGAGTTAAGTTAAAGCCTCAAGCATATCTCCTATGGGTGTGTGAAAAAGTTTGTGCATGTTGGTGGGGAATAGGTTAAAGAAAGAAAAAAAATATATATATATATATAATATATAAAAATTGTTTTTGTAATCAATGGGTGATAACAGTATTCCTTATCCAATGTGCTGAAGCTAGTTTAAAGTTATGGGGCAAAACAAAGAAAAGTTAGGAAGAGAAAAGTAGTGGAAACTAGGTCGGTTGAAGGTGCTCTGAATGTAATTTGTAGTGTAGTAAAGCGCTCAGGAAAGATAGTCACTATTCTTGACCAAATAGTTCCTACCCGTCCTTGTGCTTACATTACAACCCCTACAAAGTCCTACTTGATCTTGAGCTTTAACATTTTAACATTAGTGAAGTATTACACTAAGGGAAAGCCTATGGTTCATCTTTGTGTTGCATGTGAATTCTTTTTGAGAGTGAGTGACTTTCATTCATGCACCCGGTTAGTAATTACTTTGTAGAAGTGAGGGGTGATTCTCTTGTGGTGAGGGCACATGGTTAGTGAAGTTTGGTGGTCTATTAATAATGTGTCACGCATGAATTTGCAATTAGTAAGTTGTTTTGTGAGGGTAGGTTGTTTCAATTTGTTATTTAATTGTTTGATATCCTAGTATGTGGTGCATGAGTTGATAAATGTGGTTGTGTAAGCTGTGCAAGAATGCTCATTTTGTGTCTATTGTTTAAAGTCGCCCGGAGTTGAGTGTGATTAATTGTTCGAGGACAAACAAAGGTTTAAGTATGGGATGGTGATCTAAGGCGTATTTATATGCCTTAGTAGCGACTTTAACCCATGATTACCTTAGTTTTGAGAACAATACTTGTGTATTATATAAGTTTTTGATGGAAAATGGGATATTATGCTAACCAATATGATTAGACTCTTGTAGGTGGAATTTACGACTTTTTGGAGCATGTTTGGCATGGAAAGTGAGGCTTGGAGGAGCTACGAGTGAAGAATATTGAAGATAAGAGGCAAGCCAAAGAGTTGATCTTGAAGAATCCAACCAAATCCGCGAAGAGAAGTCGACGAAAGCAAAAAAATACAAAAAAAAGGGCCTGGCGCTCTAGGCAGCGTGCCAGGCCGCTTTTGGCAAAAGTTTTACTTGCCTAGGCAGTGCCCAGGCGCGCTGGCCAGCATGCCACGCCGCCTGGGAGCACCCTTTTTACTGAGGCAAAATCTGCCTAATTGCTAGGCGCGTCCAATGGCGTGTCGGGCCGCTTTTTGGTCGATTTTTGCCTCGACTTGGGTCTATAAATAGGGCTTTTGAGTTATTGTACATCATTCCATCATCCTTGGAATATTTTGGGCGTTTTTGGGCATCTCAATTAGGTTCCATTCCTTTTTTTTTTCAGTTTTAATTATTTTTTAGAGTATTTATTACTTTTGGATGTTGATAAACATTATGAGTGGCTAAAATCCCTCATTCTTGGGGTTAAGGCCAAGAACATGAATCTCTTGGGTTAATTGTATTGGTTTTTGCTGGAGTTTATCATAAATTGATTATTCATATATTCTAAATTTTATTATTTTAATGTTTGATCACCATTGGAATATATTCCTTGTCTTGAAGTCAGCTCGAGAGAGAAACTAAGAGATAGAACTTGAATATATGAAGTGTGGCCTTTCTCGGGGAAGTAATTCTAAGGGATTGACATGTGGTTAGGACCGAGAGGTACCTAATCCACCACACTTGGTCAATTACGAGAAGAAAACTTGAATGCTCTAGAATTGGTTAAGATTATCACCACTCACGAATGTAGGTAGGTTTCTAAGTTCTAGTAGAAAATTATAATTTGGAGACGAATATAGATATAAAATTAACCTCGGGATCAATAACCACGATAAACAACTCAAAGTGCTTCAAACCAACAACAATTATGCTCAAGAGATGACGTTCAGGGTGCCTTAGCCCTGGGAATTCACTTTTTATTGATTTTTCAAGCATACTTGCGAAAACCAAAGTTACGGTAGCGAAGATAGGAGTTCTTAGTCGGCAATCATTTAATTTTTAGCACCAAATCTCTTGTCGTTTTTGCAACACTAGTTTTTAATTATAGTTTTACGTCCAGAGTTGATTTCTGTTGACGAAGGACCCTTGGGTTCGATATCCGGCTCTTTAAAAGGAGTCACTTTATTACTTGCACGATGACGTACACTTGCGTGTATAGCTGAGTCGCAACAATCAGCTGGTCATTTGTTTAAAGTAAAGTAAAGTAAAGTAATGAATGTAATGTACATGGTTCTGCACACACAGAACGGCGGTTTATCCATATTGCCTATTCTCTTATATTTGATTTCCATTGATGATCTCATGTATTGATACAGTTCCTTATGGCCTTACATACTCAGTACATTCTTCGTACTGACGTCCCTTGGGGGACTTACCTTAGTCGTTGCAGGCATAGGTGCTAGTAGACCTCCAAAGTAGGTTGCGGGTTATTTGCAGAGCATTGGTGAGCTCCAGCTTCTTCGGGGATTTCCGAGTCACATATGTACATTTGTTTTGGTGCTGTGTTGGTATTGTATATGTGTATAGAGATCTTGTCCCGACTCTAAGTTGGTTTTGGTTGGGCATCTGTAGAGGCTTTGCAGATGTTGTGGGACAAATGAAGGATATGTAAGGAACGTATGTTTTTGTATTGATGGCCCCAATGGCCAAGTTTCATAGTTATCATGTATTTTCCATGACTTTTGCTATTGTCATCTTATATCCATTTGTGGTGGTGATGTATATTGAGCATGCGTATGAATGTACATGAGCAAAGATTGGTTCTCTCGGGCCTCATCGACTTCAGGTGTCAGTCCTTCCCGTTGGAATTCAGAGCGTGACAAAAGTGGTATCAGAGCAGGTTGTCCTAAGGGTGTCTACAAAGTCGTGTCTGAGTAGAGTCTTGCTTATGGATGTGTTGTGCACCACATTTATAAGTAGGAGGCTACGGGACATTTAGGAGTTGTTTCTTTTCTTCATTCCTAGATCGTTCAATAGAGCCAATGTTGTAAGTGGAATCGTATCTTATCATTGGAATTGGTTTTCTTGTGTTATAGAAAATGCCGATTGCAAGGAAAGGTAGAGGTAAAAGTAAAAGATAGACAAGATTGCTGGAGACGGAACTAGTAGACCACCACTGGAATAAGCTAATCATGGTGGTGCTGAACAGTGAGTTTGCATCGCGGGCTTCTTCTACTTTACCCACAGAACCGCCTATAAATGCCATTGACCAGGATTTAAGAAATGCAGTGCATATGTTGACTCAGATAGTCACCGCACAAACTCAGGGACGAGCTGGTCCAATGACAAATGAGGATGATGCGGCTAGAGTAGCGAGCCGCAGAACACAGGATTTTCTGAAACTAGACCCTCTCATGTTCACTGGGTCAGATCCACAGGCAGATCCACAGGACTTCGTGGACCAAATCCAAAGGGCACTAGATGTTATGCACGTGACGGGTGTAGAAACAGTTAAACTTGCAGCTTATAGATTGAAAGGTAAAGCGATATTATGGTATGAGGACTGGAAACGATCGAGGGGTATTGATGCACTTCCAGCTGGTTGGAAAGAATTTAAAGCGGCCTTTCTTGATCACTATCTCCCATATGAGATCCGAGAGGCACGTACAGACCAGTTTCTAAACCTTCGACAAGGGAATATGAGTGTTCGAAAATACAGTCTTCAGTTTAATTCTTAGGCTCGATATGCTCCAAATGTAGTGGCTACAATGACGGACAGAATCCATCGATAAGTGGACAGATTGGAGCCATATTTGGTAAGGGACTGCACTATTGCTTCTTTGAACAGAGAGATGGATATAGCCAGAATTCAAGCTTTCGCACAGAAGATGGAAGATCAGAGGCAAAGAAGGAGGGTACATGACTTTGAAAGAAGGCCATCGAAGAGGGCTAGACCTATGGGGCAGTCTATAGTGTCCCAAGGGGAATCTAGGCCTCGGATGTTTCCTAGACCGCCTAGACCATCATTCTCTTATTCCACAGCAGGCACTCAAGCTCAATTTCGAGGGTTTAGAAGCAGTCGTGTTGGGCAAAGCAGTGGGATTCAAGGTTAGCAGAAATTAGGGTTTTCTCATCTGTCATGTCAGCACTGTGGAAGGTTTCATTTAGGTGAATGTCGATTGGGGTCAACTATTTGTTATTGGTGTGGTATGACAGGGCACCTAATGAGAGAATGCCCACAGAGGGCCACGGGTGGTATAGTACAACCTACGGGATCATCCATTGCATCATCATCATCGGTTCCTTCCCTAGGCAGAGGTGTACAGCCTGCTGGTCGTGATAGAGGTACTAGAGGAGCAGCTAGTTCCAGTGGAGCCCAGAACCGCACTTATGCTCTGGTGGACCGACAGAATTTGGAGGCATCTCCTGATGTAGTCACAGGTATATTGTCCATATTTTCATATCATGTATATTCATTGATTGATCCGGGCTTTACTTTATCCTATGTTACTCCGTTGATTGCTGCAAAATTTGAAAGAACACCGGAATCCTTAGTTCAGTCAATTGAAGTATCTACACCAGTTGGCGAATCAATTATTGCAAAAAGAGTATATCATAATTGCGTGGTAACTGTGTGTGGTAATGATACACTAGCGGATCTTATTGAACTTGATATGGTGGATTTTGATGTTATAATGGGGATGGATTGGTTGGCTTCTTGTTATACCACAGTGGATTGCCGAGCTAAGGAGGTACATTTTCATTTTCCACAAAAGAATGTTCTTAAGTGGAAGGGTAATGTGGGGGAACCGACAGGCAAATTTATTTCCTATCTTAAGGTTAGGAAAATGATAGCTAAGGGGTATATATGCTATTTAGTAAGAGTGCAAGATATCGATGTGTAACCACCAACTCCTCAAACGATTTCGGTGGTAATGAATTCCTCGATGTATTTCCTGATGATCTTCCAGGCTTACCCCCAAAACGGGAAGTAGAGTTTGGTATTGATGTGATACCAGGCACTCAGCCTATCTCTATTCCACCGTATAGAATGGCTCCAGCAGAGTTGCGAGAATTGAAGGAGCAATTAAAAGATTTGCTAGACAAGGGGTTTATACGACCTAGTATGTCCCCGTGGGGTGCACCAGTATTATTTGTACGGAAGAAATATGGCACATTGAGAATGTGTATTGACTATCGGCAACTGAATAAGGTAAGGATCAAGAACAAATATCCCCTTCCCAGAATTGACGATGTGTTTGATCAGTTACAGGGTGCTAAGTGTTTTTCAAAGATTGACTTGAGGTCGGGCCACCATCAAGTCAGGGTGAGAGAAAATTATGTACCCAAGACAGCTTTCCGAACACGGTATGGCCACTATGAATTATTAGTTATGTCATTTGGACTAACAAATACACCAGCTGGTTTTATGGATTTGATGAATAGGGTGTTTAAGCCATTTCTAGACGTGTTGGTGATGGTGTTTATAGATGACATCCTGGTTTATTCAAGATCACAAGAGGACCATGCTAATCACTAACGACAGGTGTTACAGATTCTTCGTGATCGTAAGTTATATGCGAGGTTCTCTAAGTGCAAATTTTGGTGAAAATCTGTAGCATTCTTAGGTCACATTGTGTCGGATGAAGGAATATGGGTAGCTACACAAAAGATTAAAGCAGTAAAAAATTGGCCAAGACCTACGACGCCTACAGAGATTCGTAGTTTTCTTGGATTGACAGGTTATTACAGAAGATTTGTGGAAGGGTTTCCTTCTATTGCTGCACCATTAACAAAGCTAACACACAAGGCAATTAAGTTTCAGTAGAACGATGCATGTGAGAAAAGTTTCCAAAAGCTGAAAGATAAATTAACTTCCACACCAGGTTTAGTACTTCCCGAAGGCACAGAAGGTTATGCATTGTATTGTGATGTTTTCGGGGTTGGCCTCAAATGTGTATTGATACAGCATGGTAAGGAGATAGCGTATGCCTCACGACAGTTGCGGCCACATGAGAGAAACTATCCCACACATAATCTTGAGTTAGCAGCTGTGGTATTTGCTTTAAAGATATGGCGCCATTATTTGTATGGAGTTCATGTTGATATCTATACTGATCACAAAAGTTTGCAATATATCTTTAAACAGAAAGATCTAAATCTGAGACAGCGGAGGTGGCTGGAACTCTTAAAAGACTATGATATCGATATCTTATACCATCCAGGGAAAGCAAATATGGTGGCTGATGCACTGAGTCGCAAAGCAATAGGACGCACAAATGATCAGTTGATGGAAAAGCATGATATAGTCAAGGATCTACATCAAATAGCCAGCTTGGGGGTTCTTCTTCTTGAATCTACGGATGAAGGGGTTATTGTACAAAACGCAGCAGAATCTTCCTTAATAGTTGAGGTAAAGGAGAAACAGTATGTGGATCCTATTTTATTACAGCTGAGAGAGAATGTGCATCAAGAGTTGACAAAGGCATTCAATCTTACGCAAGAGGGAGTACTTCAATGCCAAGGTCGATTATGTGTACCGGATGTAGATGAGCTAAGAAAGCGGATTATGACAGAGGTACATCACTCACGGTATTCTATTCATCCGGGATCTACCAAAATGTATCATGATTTGAAAGATATGTATTGGTGGGGAAATATGAAAAAGAACATTGCGGACTTTGTAGCTCAATCCCCAAATTGTCAACAAGTTAAAGTAGAGCATCAGAAACCTGGAGGTTATATACAATGTATCAATCTTCCAGTCTGGAAATGGGACATGATTAATATGGACTTCATCACAGGTTTGCCTCGTACACTGCAGAAATTTGATTCCATATGGGTGATAGTTGATAGACTTACCAAGTCAGCGCATTTCCTACCAGTCAGGACCACCTATACAGCTGAAGATTATGCACGGCTGTATGTTAAAGAGATAGTAAGATTACATGGGATTCCAATCTCCATTATATCAGACAGGGGGGTGCAATTTACTGCACATTTCTGAAAATCTTTTCAGAAGAGCTTGGGTACACAGGTGAATTTAAGTACGGCTTTTCATCCTCAGACAGATGGACAAGCGGAGCGTACTATCCAAACACTTGAAGATATGCTACGAGCGTGTACAATGGACTTTAAAGGTAGTTGGGATGATCATCTTTCTCTTATTGAATTTGGCTACAACAATAGCTATCATTCAAGTATCAAAATGGCACCTTATAAAGCTTTATTCGGAAGAAAATATAGATCACCAATTGGATGATTTGAAGCAGGTGAAACTGCTTTACTTGGGCCAGATCTTGTTCATAAAGCTATGGAGAAAGTTAAAGTGATACAACGACGGCTACAAACGGCCCAAAGTCGACACAAGTCATATGCTGAAGTTAGAAGAAGAGGGCTCGAATTTGTCGTAAGCGATTGGGTATTCTTGAAGGTGTCGCCAATGAAAGGGGTGATGAGATTTGGAAAGAAAGGGAAATTGATTCCATGTTATATAGGCCCATATGAAATTATCAGAAGATTTGGGCAGGTTGCATATGAATTGAAATTACCCCAAGAACTCTCCTCAGTCCATCCAGTATTCCATGTTTCGATGCTTCAAAAATACATAGGAGATCCATCTTGTATCGCTCCCGTTGACGATGTTCAAGTTACAGAGGATCTCACTTATGAAGAGATACCTATTGTTAGTTTGGATTGACAAGTGAAGAGGTTAAGAAATAAAGACGTAGCATCCGTAAAAGTCCTTTGGAGGAATCAACAAGTGGAGGAGATCACATGGGAAGCTGAAGAAATGATGAAGTCCAAATACCCTCATCTATTTCAAATGGAAGAAAAATCTCACAGTATGGAGGTGGAGCAATAACAAGTAAGTATCTATGGGCATTAAGTGTATGTGTATATATATGTTAATATAGAGATGCATTTGTTATAGTTGAAAGAATGTTGTTAACATTCGAGGACGAATTTTTCTAAGGGGGGGAAAATGTAACACCCCGTAAATTTTCGACATTACTTGACAACTTTGAGCCATGTTTACCTTAGTGTCGAGAGCAATAAGTACGCATCTTGTATTGCTTTGATGGGGTATTGGATAGTATGCTAGTGTTTGCAAGGAGCAGTCAAAATTCAGAGAAATAGCAAAACTTATGCCATTCCTTGTTTTAGGGGGTGTGTCGCAAGCCTGTAGATTCAGAGACCATGCCATTTTCGCGCCACTGCTTGCTTTACAACAGTGGCGCAAGGCATAAATAGTTTGGCCCTTCCGTGCTCGTTTGGCAATGCATTGCAACGTCGATTCTTCCTTGGTTTCTTTTGGTTCCTTGGAGCTCTTTTTCTCCTTATTAAATCTTCAAATATCTTAATACACTCCTACATAATCAAAGCATGAAACACAAGTATTTTATCAAATTATGTTCAATTAAGCCATGAGTGGCTAGAATTTTTATTTTTGCGATTGAGGCTACGAACATGAATCTCGTAAGTGAATATTGTCGTGATATTATGGAATTATTTAAACATGAGATATATGATGGATTACACATTGAATTTGGTGGGCTAAGTTAACATGTGCTAATGGGCCCAATTTGAGGCCCAAAATGAAGCCAAAATGCAAGGCCCAAAGGGGAAAATGACCCATTCTTGTGTTGATCAAGGGACCATGGCATTTAATGCCCAAGGAATTGGCTAAGGATGACTTGAGAGGTCTATATAAGACAAGGAAAAATCAGATTTTATTCACACAAACTCTCATGCCTTTCTAGATATTTCTAAAACATTTCCCTATTTTCCAAACCCTAAGGCAACCATTTTCTTTGGACACTTTGGACAAGATCATCACTTTCCAAGCTTGGGTAAGTGTTTATTCTTGTGATTTAATATATTATATGCATGAGATATTGTGTAGATCATGATGGTTATGTTGGCAAGGTTGAATAGTACACTTTTGCTTTTTGCTAAAAGATGTGCCATCTTTGTGATTTAAACTTGAAAGAAGACTTGAGGTTTTGATGAAAGTACAGGGTATGGATGAAATATCAACATGAATGGTGTGGTTATGTTCCTTAAACTTGTTATTTTTCTATAAGTGTAAATTGTGGGATTGTTGTCGATATGTAGTTGTGAGATGTATTGAGGTGACTTGATGGATTAATTGTGATATGGTGTTAATGAGAAGGTGTAAAGGAGAAAATTGTTGTGAAATGCTATTGGTGTATGATCTTGTGGTCAATGTATGGCATGTTGGGGTATTGTTGTTATGCCAATGCCGTGAATGGTATTGTAAAGGGGGAAATGACATTTTAAGGCAAACATGTAACTCATTGTCGTTTTATACACACGTAAGGTAGTTGGTTGTTAACATGAACTCCGTTATGTACTTGTGTTGTAGAGTAAGACGTAAGGAGGGAGCTGGACTATTGTGTTCACATATAGGATTGTATATTCATATTGGGAAGATAAGGTATGTAAGGTTACTCTTTCCGTATCCTTCTGCAGCACATATTGTCTACATTGACATTGTACTTGTTCCATTCTGAAATGTTCTAAGGTATCTCATTTTAGGTTGTCATCTATTGTTAGTCACATGTTCCTCATTCATTGATCATTTCTTATTCATGTGTTACATAATTGAGGATATGGTTCAAAGTTCCAATAATGTGCAATCACCAATGTGTCACTCTTATAACTAAAGAATGAAGTAATGCATAATGAGTTGTATTCATGGGTGGTATCTCATGGGGTGACAGGAACACCTGCATGGGTCGATCCCAATATTTCGAGTGGTATCTCATGGGGTGAAAGGAACACCTGCTTGGGTAGATCCCAATATCACGGGTGGTATCTCAGGGGTTAAAATACCTAGCATGGGTCGATCCCGATTTATGTATTTAAGAGGACCGTATCCCAGTGGTGGAAGGACCTAGCATGGGTCATCCTCTTTACCACGGATCAGCTGGTCATTTGTTTAAAGTAAAGTAAAGTAAAGTAATGAATGTAATGTACATGGTTCTGCACACACAGAACGACGGTTTATCCATATTGCCTATTCTCTTATATTTTATTTTCATTGATGATCTCATGTATTGATACAGTTCCTTATGGTCTTACATACTCAGTACATTCTTCGTACTGACGTCCCTTGGGGGACTTACCTTACTCGCTACAGGCGCAGGTGCTAGTAGACCTCCACAGTAGGTTGCGGGTCATTTGCAGAGCATTGGTGAGCTCCAGCTGCTTCGGGGCTTTCCGAGTCACATATGTACATTTATTTTGGTGCTGTGTTGGTATTGTATATGTGTATAGAGCGGGGTCTTGTCACGACTCTAAGTTGGTTTTGGTTGGGCATCTGTAGAGGCTTTGTAGATGTTGTGGGACAAATGAAGGATATGTAAGGAACGTATGTTTTTGTCTTGATGGCCCCAACGGCCAAGTTTCATAGTTATCATGTATTTTCCATGACTTCCGTTATTGGTATCTTATATCCATTTGTGGTGGTGATGTATATTGAGTAGCATGCGTATGAATGTACATGAGCAAAGATTGGTTCTCTCGGGCCTCAACGGCTTCGGGTGCCAGTCCACCCCATTGGAATTCGGGGTGTGACAGTAAAATATCAAACCTATTTTTTTATTTAGCGAGCACACAAACTTACTCTAAAAACCATTGTACAAAACAATATATGTAAATGAACGAATGGAGTTTCAAGAGTGACTATTGTAGGCCCTTATTTTGACCTTTGCCACATCTCTATAGGCCCTCTCCAATCAGTTAAGCCTTATGAAATAACATCAAGTTCATGGCACATGCTTCTAATACGTCTAAAAGATAATAAAAACAAATACTACTAATAGAAGAATATATTACCTCAAGTAAAAAGAACTATCGAAAGATTCAAGAGTGATCTATTTAGGGCCTTATTACGCATGCTTTCACATCTCTCCGATGAACCTATAAATAATCAGATTACAAAGAAAAATAACAAGTTATTCAACCCAACAACAAAGAGAATAAGTGTAGTGCCTCACCAAAATAATTTTACAAATCTAAAAAGAATGATTGGGATGAAAAAGAACAAATGTAAGGTTAGCTTTGCTCACATTTGTTAATACATGAAAAGAGGAGTTCAATGTGAGAATTAACCAATAAGCGATGCACTTAAACGAATTAATTAGACAAAGTGAAACAACAAATATTAATAATATAACTACCAATAACACCTGCCCCACAGGAAAACATTGAACCTGTAAAAAATGCAAATTCAAATTTTTACAGTTGCCTATTATGTTAGCATCATGAAAAAAAGTATGAAAAGTTGGAGTGGTTTTTTTTTCTTTTTTTGGCCTAGTGGCTCAATGACGTTAGGTTGAGCACCATAAGGTCTCAGGTTCAATTCCCAACAGAGACAAATACTAAGTGAATTCTTCCCATCTGTTTTAGCCTTGGGGGCAGAGTTAATTATCTGGTATCTGCTGGTGGTGGGAGGTGGCAGATATCCCGTGGAATTAGTCGAGGTGCGCGCAAGCTAGCCCGAACACCACTGTTATCAAAAAAAAAATGTTGGATTGGTTTAAATAGAGAATATCATATGTTCCTCAGCCTCCTTAGTGTATGCGACGGTACTCACCTAAAGAAATTCCTAAACAAAGTTCATGTTTTTTTTGCTACCTTTCTGGGCTGACTGATGGAGTTCTCTTGCTTTGACTCATTTATTTATTTCCCAGTAACATTATTTTGGTGTTGAATATGAGTTTGATGAAGTCCCATTATGTGATTTCGATGACTTTGTTGTATAACTTAAAAAAGTAGTGCTCTTTAAATATAATTCATCTGTGCCCCGTCCGTCATTATTCATACAGTGATCTGAAATCTATTACAAGCAAAGTGCAAAGTTTGCCTAAGTGAAGGAATACAGATACCACATGGCAGAGTCAAACATTGTACAGACTAAAATATCAGGCACCATGCAAAGAAGTCAAAATAAAGGAGCAAATAAAATTAGAAAGGAGTGAAGACAGTTAGGGGTTTTGACATCAAATTACCTACTATCAAAAAACTTATCAACTCTGAGTTTGTTTCTGAGCAATTATTCTCGGCAGGCCAACCTAAAGCATGATAGTGCTGCTAAGAATCTAAAATCCGGCTTGTATACAGAAATACAGAAAATACCAACAAAATGAATCACAAAAGTGAGTGAGAGGATATTTACCTCAGCGATGAATGATGAAGAGAGGGAAGAAGAAGGAGTCATTAGGGAAGGATGGTGAGAATGGAGCACGGATCATAAGAAGCGACACTTTAATTTCAGACATGACTGTTGAATACCCTTTCTTTTTTAATTTTTAATGAAATAATTTTTTATACATTTTTAAAGAGAATTAAATTCCAAAAAGAAAAAGAAAAAAATAGAAAAATAGAGATGCAAGTCTTAGAGGTTGTCACGTCACCGGGGATATGACCATCTTATATATATATATATATATATATATATATATATGAAAGAGTTGGTTTTTGTTTCTTTGTGGGGTCAAAACCATGTGGAAGAAAATTCCATGTGCCAATTTACTTGGCTAGGGAATGAACTTGGAGGCCAAGAAAAATTTGTGGAGGATAATTTTTCTATTTATTTTTCCTTTTCTTATTTTGTGCTTGGAGCCCAAGTTTGGCCATCTATAAAAGGATGGCCATTCTTCATTGTTGAAACCATCCTAGAATTCATACCAAAATACATTGTAAGAGTAGAGAGTTGAGAAGCAATTCTCTTAGGTGTATTTGGGATCTCTCCCCTTTCTTTGTTAATATATAAAGGCGGTTGTTCTCTGGTGGACGTAGGATCATTCGGATCCGAACCACGTTAAATCTTGTGTTCTTTCTCTTATTCTTTATTTCATGTTTCCGCTAACAATTGGTATCAGAGCCAAGGTTCTGTCTGAGTATGCTCTGTGGTTGCAACACAGTCTGAACTTCCACATCAGAAAGGAATTACTTTGGTTTTCTGTATTTCCAAATACTATCTGTAGTAGAAGAGGAAGAACAAGTAACGATGAGTTTCATGAAATTTGAAATTGATAGATTTAGTGGGCGCAACAACTTCAATATCTGGAAAATCCAGATGATGGCTTTACTGTGGAGGGAAGGTTCAATCCATGCTATTGACGGAAAGTACCCCGATGGTACATCGGATTTCGACAAGGAGAAGATTGAAGGTGATGCATTGAGTGTCATTCAACTATCCCTTGCACCTAACGTACTCTGTGAAGTGAGTACAGGTACCGACGAGACGGCCAAACAGTTATGGGACAAGCTGCAAGGGCTTTACCAGGACAGGTCGGTGACAACAAGGATGTTGTTACAACGGCGTCTTCACACATTTAAGATGGAGTCGGATAATTTGTTGTAAGACCATCTAGATGCATTCAATAAACTTGTCATGGACTTACAGACTGCTGGAATTAAAAAGAATGAGGATACACTAGCATGTGCTTTGCTATTTTCATTGACTTCAAAATATCGGGATATTGAGAATTCAATGATGTATAGCAAGGATCCCATCACTCTTGAGCAAGTGCGGCAAGCACTTAACTCTTGTGATGTGCGGAGGCATTTTGAAGGAGACAAAGATGATGAAGCTAGTAGACTCTTTGTGAGAGGTCGTACTAGCCAACAGGGAAGGAGCAAATCAAAGCACAGATCGAAGTCTCGTGTGAACAAGAAGAATACGGAATGTTGGGGCTGTCACAAGAAGGGGCACTTTGAATGAGATTGCCCGACGTCAAAATCCAAAGAAAAGGCAAGTGCATCCATTGTTAAACAGGCGCATGATTCTGATAATGAATATGTACTTACAACATCATGCAATAGTGGAGTCTATGGCGATAAATGGGTGCTAGACTCTGGTTGTACTCTGCATATGACATTTCAACGAGATTGGTTCAACAACTACGAGAAAAGTGGAGGAACCGTAGTAATGGGAAATAATGCAACTTGTAAAATAGTTGGCATTGGCTCAGTTCGGGTTTGTTGCCATGATGGAATTATGAGGACTATTACAGAAGTTCGTCATGTTCCTGATCTGAAGAAAAATTTGATCTCCCTGGGTACTCTGGATAAACAAGGCTACAAGTACATGAGCGAAGGAGGAACTATGAAGGTGACTAAAGGTTCTTTAGTCATGCTGAAGGCCAAGATGGAGGATGGCCTTTATACACTGATAGAAAGCACCATTGTTGGCTCTGTTAATGCATCTACCGTGCAGTTATCAAATGATGGCAAGGCAAGATTACGGCACATGAGACTGGGTCATATGAGCGCACGAGGATTGGATATGTTGAGCAATCAAAACCTTTTGAATGGTGAGAAGATCAGCACACTTGAATTTTGTGAGCACTGCGTCCTAGGGAAGCAGAAGAAGGTCAGCTTCAGCATTGGCAAGCACAAGACGGGAGGGGTGCTAGAATACATCCATTTAGATTTATGGGGTCCCTCTAAAGTTCCATCGAAGGGTGGAAAGAGGTATCTTCTCACATTTATTGATGATTTTTCATGAAAGGTTTAGGTGCGTTTCTTGAAGGCAAAAAGTGATGCTTTTGAAGCATTTAAGGAGTGGAAGATATTGGTTGAGAATCAAATGGAGCGGAAAATCAAGTATCTTCACACAGATAATGGCTTGGAGTTTTGCAGTGAAGAGTTTAATGATTTCTGCAAGGTTCATGGTATCTCAAGACATAAGACGGCCAGGCACACCCCACAGCAGAATGGAGTTGCCGAAAGGATGAACAGAACTCTTCTTAAAAAGGCTTGTTGTATGCTCCTACAAGCCAAAATGTCCAAAGTGTTTTGGGCTGAAGCAGTTCACACTGCTTCTTATATTGTCAATCGATCCCCAGCATCAGCGATTGACTTTAAGACTCTGAATGAGGTATGGTCAGGTGAACCCTCTAACTATTCATACTTGCGAGTATTTGGGTGTCCATCTTATTATCATGTTAATGAGGAAAGCTTGAACCAAGGGCTAGGAAGGCCATATTCGTAGGGTATGTGGATGGAGTAAAAGGGTACAAACTTTGGTGTTTGTCTTTACTCAAATTTGTAGTTAGTAGAGATGTTACCTTTGATGAATCCTCTATACTTGATCCTCGTAAAGTTTATGTGGAGTTATTAGGAAACGAGAACAATGAGCAGGTGGAGCTACCAGTGGAGCTTACCAAGGAGAAGGATCAAGAGACTCAAGTTGATGAGTCAAAAGATGTAGATCTTGAAGAACTTGTTGTCAATGAACCATACACAATTGCGAAGGGAAGGGATAAAAGGCAGATACGGAAGCTGAAACGCCTTATAGAGCAAGTAAATCTGATTGCATATGCATTCGTAGCTGCAGAAGAAGAGATTAAGGATCTTGAGACCTCCTCGTATATTGAAGCAACTTCTTGCAAAGATGTTGCACAATGGCGGTTAGCCATGATAGAAGAGATGGAATCTCTTTGCAAGAATCAGACATGGGTCTTAGTTGAAAGGCCAAAGGGGAAGAGGACAGTTGGATGCAAATGGGTCTACAGAAAGAAAGAGGGAATTTCAGAAGTGGAAGATGCTAGGTTAAGGCGAGATTGGTTGCAAAGGGTTTCAGTCAAAAGGAGGGAATTGATTACAATGAGGTTTTCTCTCCGGTCGTGAAGCATAGCTTTATTTGCGTGCTACTAGCATTGGTTGCCCAATTTGACTTGGAGCTTCAACAACTTGATGTCAAAACTGCTTTCTTGCATGGTGATCTAGAAGAGACAATCTATATGGATCAGTCTGAAGGTTTTCTAGCTGAGGGAAAAGAAGATCATGTATGCCAACTGAAGAAGTCTTTGTATGGTTTGAAGCAATCCCCTAGACAGTGGTACAAGAGGTTTGATGCATTCATGACTACACATGGATTCTCAAGGAGTGCATTTGATAGTTGTGTGTATCACAAGAAGATGTCTGGTAGCCCTATGATTTATTTACTGTTGTATGTTGATGATATGCTTATTGCTGCTAACAACATCACACAGATAAATACTTTGAAGAAACTGTTGAGCAAGGAATTTGACATGAAGGATTTAGGAGCTGCAAAGAAAATCCTTGGAATGGAGATTTCAAGAGAAGACGGTGTTGTACATCTTTCTCAAAAGAGGTACATCGAAAAGGTTCTTGAGAGATTCAATATGCATATGAGCAAGCCTGTAAGTACACTGTTAGCTTCTCATTTTAAACTTTCAGAGTTACAAATACCTCAGTCTGAGGATGAGGTGGAGCATATGTCAAAGGTTCCTTATGCTAGCGTAGTTGGTAGCATTATGTATGCTATGGTATGCACACGTCCAGATATTCCTCAATCTGTAAGTGTGGTAAGCAGGTACATGGCCAACCCAGGAAAGAGGCATTGGGAAGCTGTCAAGTGGATATTAAGATATCTCAAAGGAGCTTCTAATGTTGGCCTAATCTTTTATAAAGGTGAAGGTATTTCACTTCTCGGTTATATCAATTCTGACTATGTTGGGGATCTTGATAGAAGGAGGTCCACAACTGGATACATCTTTACTCTTGTTGGCAGTGCCGTTAGTTGGAAATCGACTTTACAGTCGATTGTCGCTCTGTCTATAACAGAGGCAGAATATATGGCTGCAACAGAGGCAGTAAAAGAAGTTATCTGGTTGAAAGGTTTGGTGGCAGAATTAAGTTTGGTTCAGCTGGAATCAACTCTAAGATGTGATAGTCAAAGTGTTATTCATTTGATTAAAAATCAAAGATTTCATGAGCACACCAAACACATTGATGTCAGATTCCATTTCATTCGAGATGTCGTTGAAGAGGGAACTATCAAGGTCGTGAAGGTTATCACAGATGATAACGCTGCAGACATGCTGACCAAGATAGTTCCGCTCACCAAGTTTTCACACTGCAAGGACTTGGCGGGGCAATGCATCAACTGATGCAACTGTGGGAGAACAACTGCTAGGTGGAGCTAGTATGTTCAACAAAGGTTTGATTCTTCTTGTTTCTTATAACGGGGTTGCCCAGTAAGCTTAGAAGTTTTGGCCGAAGTTGTTCATACGCATGCTCAAAACGCAAACCAAGGTGGAGATTGAAAGAGTTGGTTTTTGTTTCTTTGTGGGATCAAACCCATGTGGAAGAAAATTCCATGTGCCAATTTACTTGGCTAGGGAATGAACTTGGAGGCCAAGCAAAATTTGTGGAGGACAATTTTTCTATTTATTTTTCCTTTTCTTATTTTGTGCTTGGAGCCCAAGTTTGGACATCTATAAAAGGATGGTCATTCTTCATTGTTGAAACCATCCTAGAATTCATACCAAAATACATTGTAAGAGTAGAGAGTTGAGAAGCAATTCTCTTAGGTGTATTTGGGATCTCTCCCCTTTCTTTGTTAATATATAAAGGCGGTTGTTCTCTGGTGGACGTAGGATCATTCGGATCCGAACCACGTTAAATCTTGTGTTCTTTCTCTTATTCTTTATTTCACGTTTCCGCTAACAATATATATAATGCTGCTTGTTTACAAAATTCATTTATAAATAAACAGGGCAAATATACGGAAGGCAATTGATTATGCATGTCTTATGCAAATTTATAAACCATGTATAAAGAGTGAAACTATGTGTTGATCATGATATAAAATTCCCTATACGTACTAAGTATCCTTTTATAATTATAGCTAGTATGTAGATTAATCATATGGATATAAATTTTTCCTTACGCTAATAACATTAAGAAATAGAGATTTATATATATATACACATAATGGAAATACTACAAGAAAAATGTACAAACATACATATACAAAAACAATTAAAATAAAGTGAGACAAATTTTTGTAAGAGTATATATACCACGCAAAGTTATGATACTGATTATCAAAAAGGAAGAAAATACAAAAAATACAAAAAGCCATTCCAAAATAAACAAAATAGTTATAAAAAGAAAAGATATTATTTGAGAAAGTCCTCAGCTAAAAAATCATTTAGAGTCTGCCCATCTGTCATCATAAATGGTAATTAAAACTTTAGTTCCTAAGTTTTTTCTGGTTAATCCTTTTAATCCTATAACTATTAAATTCGTGTGCATTAAATTCATATTTGTTCTTTTTATTTCTCTTAAAGATTCTAAGTTTATTAAGTTGAGGTTGTCCTTGTTATCTCCTGTAACACACACTTGTTCTTCCCTATAATGTCTATAAAACTGAGCTTTTTGTGAGAACATTCCTGCGCAATACAATATCTTTGGATTTAATAACTTTAACTTATTTTGCTGGAAGATTTTTATATCTTTATCTATGTCTATTACTTCGTCTAGTTGTTGACTAGGGGTTTGTCTAGCGGTATTCATTATTCTAGTTATCATGTTGTTGCCTAATCGGTTTTGGACGAAAGTATTTCTTAATCTGTCTTCTTCTGTTCTCCTACCTGAAAAAAGGTCCATGGATTTTGTTTTCTTACTATTTTTATTCTTTCTTTGCCAAACCACAAATGTCCATGCAAATGGATGGAACCTACAACACTTACAGAAACTATGTAGATAAAGCAGTTATAAGTTTTATAAATACATGTACCAATTATAAACCAAAGTACAAGCTAGATTACATATGGGTAAGAGAGTTAAAAATAAAGGTAGATTTTATGTTAGGACTAGACTTCTTATTAAAAAATGGTGGAAGTTGCCTCCTCTCTAGAGATGGAGTAATACTCTCCAAAAGCAACTTGTATAGAGATAGATAGATAGATAGATAGATAGATTAATCTGAACTTGTTCATGGCTTTTTTCAACACCTCAACTATTAACTCATGTACAGTGTAATTCATCTTAACTTTAAGGGGTCGTTTGGTTGGAAACAAGTTATTTAGGGATTAGCTATCTAGGGATTAGTTATCCCACCCTCAAGGTAGGATAATAATAATACTACAATCCTGAGATAACTAATCCTAGGATGAGTTATCCATGCATTTTATCTCAACCAAATATGGAATACGCTCATCCTAAAATTAATCCTGGGACTAATCATCCCTTATTCTTGTACCAAACTAGTCATTACTTAAACATTTGGCACTCAAAATCGTGTCGTGGGTTAATTGTTCACGAGATTAACGAAAATAGGAAGTAGATCCTTGCTCTAAGGTTTAAAAAGCACTATTTAGTATAGAAGAATGGACAGTACTTCCTTAAATGCATTGTAGCCCATTAAAAATTATAAGTGTGATGCACAACACACTCATAAATAAGAGTCAACTATACACGCCTCATGATTTCCCAAGACTCACTTGATCTAACTCTAATATTAAGTTTGTTACCACCCAAATTATTTTAAAAAAAAAAAAAAAATCCCTTTTGAATGTTATCCAAAAACATTTTCAATAGAGCTTAACATTTACTGGATAGCACGTTTATCAAGTTATCAAATATCTTGATAAGATTTCTCATGGATCTCAATTTAGGCTAAATATGAGCCCAAATTTTGATGGATTATTGAAATGAGTTGAGCTAAAATTGACTGAGCTAATAAGTGGGGCGGGGGGGGGGGGGGGGGGGGGGGAGGGAGGCCTCAACACTATTGGGGGCCTAAAAGGAAGTTCCAATGAGAGGCCTTGATTTTTTTTTCACAAAAAAATAATAAGTATATAGTATTTATTTAAAATCTATTTTTCTATCTTTTTGAGATGCAAAGTTATGAATAATCGTCTTATAATGTTATCATCTAATTCAACTGAGTTAGTAACTTGCTCATCTCGAGAACATTCTCCTATATTTTCTAATTTTGTTTTCTCATTGTTTATGAAAAATTTATCTAAAGCCCCTTTTTGAGATTGTATCAAAGCTTCAGGGTTTTTTTTTTCAGTTTTGAAGATGCGAATTCATATTTTCTAGTGGACATATAAAAAAATTTTAAAAAATGACAATATTCAAGAAATAATAGATATGTCTACTAATATATGCCTACACAATTATTTAACTAAAAAATAATACTAAAAAATTAAAATAATAGAATCTAATTTAATAACTTGACCTGAAAATAATAACTTAAATCTTCATAAATTATCAACAATTTTGATAATCTAAGAAAAATCAGATCAATAATAATATTGTAAAAGGAGATCTTTTGAAAAATTGAAGCTTTGAAGGTATAAGAATTGAAAGAAAATAAATAGATATAAAAGAATTATGTACGTTAATGCACAGTCCAAGAAAGAAAATGAAAAGTTTAATTTTAATTAAAAAGGTAAAAAAAATTAAAATTAATTACTTTTGTCCTTCTTTCCATATTTTTTTACTTGTGTTTGTGTACTTATATTGACTTTTCAAGGTTTATTTATGTCAATCAAACCCCAAAAATACCTTTCCTTTTCAAGGAAAAGTACTTTTTTTTTTCAAAGGTATTTGGTAAAAAGGAGGGGCCCCAAAAAAATTAGAGGCCTAAAGCCCATGCTTCAGCAGCTTTGGGCTATGGCTGGCCCTGTAAGGGGGCGGTCGATAATCAACCCAGACTTGGACATAATATAATTTTATTGGCTAATTTTACCACCTCTAATATATATACCAGAAGTCAAGGTACGAAAAGATTGTGCTTTGACATATTCATGTCAAATATGTTTGCTAGCAATTCCTTGACATTCTTTGAAATCAGTTTTGACATAAATTTTAACCTTGATCGATACATTTACAAATATAGAAAAAAGAGCACAATAAAATACTTCTATTATACCTCAAGTCAACCAGCTAGCCCAACTCTTCCGACATGTAATGCCAGATATGAGCAAAAATACGAGATTTCTATTGAAATTAACTCGATCCTATGTCATCAAATTAATCAAACTGTCCCTAAAAGAATGAACAATATCACTAATTTCCAAAGTATATCCTAGTTTAATGCTATCAACACATTAACGGTAAAAATCGTCAGATTGTTAATATAATTGCTAGGCCAAGACTTGTGTATATTCAATCCGTAGCCACCCCAAATGCAATTTTAGTCCGGGGGAATTCATTAGGAGGAGGAGGAGGAGAAGGGATGAGCAAACTCTTTGCGACCTGCAAAGTTCCTTTGAGCAACTTGGCTTGTCATTTTAGTACGAGCATTGGTGCCTGGATTCGGAGTTGGTGTAGGAACACACTTCCACTGTAGAGATTGTAACAAAAGATGTTCGTAATTTCCCTTCAAAAAGTCTACTTCTTTTTCGTTGTTACTGTCAAGAATTCGAGCAGCCTCATTTGATTTGATGATAATTAGAAGTACAAACAGTAGCACTAGAATCATCCAGCTGCATTTATAAGGGGCTGAAATAATATTGCTATATAGAGATTTCATAGTTGATTTTGATGGAATGAGAGTATTATGAATGATATTTTTTCTCTTGTTTCAGAAAGATTTTGATTAATATGGTTAGGAAGAGAACATATTGTTATGGTTTTTGTCCTGATTTTCTTACCAAATTTGAGTTTTATTTTTCTTGAAAGGAAAATAAAAATAATACCATAATTACATTTACTTTTCCTAAAAGAAAAATATAAAACTCTTCCATATTTGGCTAAGGAAAGGATTTGAACCTCTATATATAGAAAACCCCTTTTCTCATATCATAACACAATAGCATCCACAATGTAGTCGTTTAAAGAGTCTTGTTTATGGGGAGATTTTTCTCTCATAGTTTTATGATATTTTTATATTAATTTTTATATGTAGGCCAATTGGCCAAACCATATAATAGTTATGCTTTTAGTATGTTTTTATTTGTCATCCGATTTATCATCTACATGGTTTGCAACTAATAGTTTTCGCATGAAGCCCTCTCGATTTTCGAACCCAACACATATGAGGGCTATTTAAATCATGCAATAACGTGTTAGTATGACCCTCATACTTTTCTTTTCAAGTTTATGCAATATATTTTGACTATTGACTATTTGGGAATTGGGTTCACTAAGAATTTTTCGAATTGAATGAGTCATACAGAAGACGAGGGTATTACAATAGATAGGAAAGACGAGAAAAATAAAAAGTCTTATCCTGTTTATATTTTGAGAAAGAAGACTAACTTGGTACTTTCGGAAAAAAATGATATATATTACTTTAATTTCTGACAAGAGAACTATTATAGGTGTAAAATGAGCGGATTGAGTTGAAATTGAAGAAGTTAAAATCAGTTTAATCATTCACATAAATGCCCCTATTTTGGATGATCTTTATTTTTTGTCATCAAGCATGATGGAATTTAATTTTTGCCTTCCAACACTATAAGTTAAACAGAGATAGGCGAAAATACTCTTGACATCGAAATAACAAATAATTTTTGGTTCGGCATAAGTTTTGTAATGGGTAAAGGGTTCGTATCATAAGTTACCACAAGTTATGCCATATAAGGCATAACAAATTATGTGCATGCAATCAACACAAGAGTTTTACGTGGAAATATTTTCTGAGTCAAAAAACACCTTGGTCTCTTTCTTAATTACCACCAAAATAAAATTTGAGTTTACGCAAGTTTTTGGTTGTAACCAATCAAGGAGCTAACCAGTACAGAACCTTTTCCCGTCCTCTACAATATGTGTTGATTGCACGTAAATTTCGCATTCTTCTTGTTTAGATATTGAAGAACCTAATTCTTTGGTACACATAGGGATAACATAAAATAACGATCATGGTATTGATCACTAAGCTTTAAAGTAACAGGTTATGATTTAGTCAAAACTAACGTTTCAAATCAAGATTTTAGACAAGGTGAATTAAGGCTAGCTCGTCCCTACTAATTCTAAATTTACAAAAGTTCGCCTTTGAAATATTTCATCTAACACATTAATAAGTATGCTTTTAGTCAAAATATATATACACCTAGAGGTCTTGTTAACCATGGTCGTTAATCGCGATCGTGCTGATATTTTATCAAAAATTTTAACTTAGGGACATAATATTTTAATACGCCACCTTTTGCCTTCTGTTAATGACATCTTCATGAGTTGCAAAAATATCCTTATCTCCGCATCTAAATGTTAGTAGTAATAATTACTCTGAACTTGTTCCTCAACTTTATTCTCATTTCGAGGCAAACAATCTACGTACAGAGTACTGCATGTTAACTTAAGGGTGTCAACTGGGCCGGTTCAACCCGGAATCGGCCCATTTAAACCGGCTCATTTACCGATCGGATCGGACCCGGTATGGGTAATGGGCCTGGCGGGTTTTTAGGGGGCTGGGCCGGACACGGCATTGAAACCGGTGGACCGGCCCAGTTAGAAAACCGGACCGGGTCCACCGGTGCACCGGCCCGGCCCGGCCCGGTAAGAATTTTTTTTATTTTATTTTTTTAAATTGACTGGGCCGTTGGGCCCCAGCCTGCAAAGGCTGTTTTGGTCCGTTGAGGCCCAACGGCTATAATGCCGTTGGCCCAACGGCTATAATGCCGTTGGCCCAACGGCCAAACAGCCTTTTTAGGCTTTAATTTTTAAAAAAAAAAAAAAAAAAAATCAAATTTTTTTTTTCCTATAAATACATGCCATTTCAAAAAATATTTCCTACAATCTCAATTCTCATTCTCTTATTCTCTCTCAAATTTGCTAAAATTATCTCATAAAGTGTTCTATATATTTTATTATTTTGCAATTACAAATACAACGTTGAAGTTTCCAAAAGTACTCAATTAACCAACTTTCGAGTACTTCAAAAATTTGGTATTATCGTTCCACCTCTTACTTTTAATTTTTAATTAGTGTATTATTTGTTGAATATTTATTTGGATTTTTTTTGTGTTTTTTGAATAATTGTTAGTTTAATTGGTAATATGGATAAATTAAGGAAAGTCGGTAAAAGTGTTAGAAATCTTTGTTCCGGAAGTGGTAGTGGTAGTGGTAGTAAGAAACAAATTGGTTCCGGTAGAGGTAGTTCAAATGCTCGATATACTCGTGTGCCTCCGGTACCAATTAGCGAACCATTTGAGAATGAAATACGTGTAGGTGCTCACGATATGAATTATTTTGAGGCTCAAGAAAATTATGGTATAGAAGAAGAGAATGAACTAGACTCTGTTGATTTAGATGAAAATGATGATGATGTTGATGTTACACCCGAATCTGGTAATGTTAATGTTCAATCTGAATCAGTTAATCTTCCTCCCCGGCCCCCTGTAAGATCTCGTAAAAGAACTAGTGTTGTGTGGAATTTTTATACCCGAATAGAAGGAACCACTCAGGTTGAATGCGATCTTTGTCAGGTAAAATACGAGCATAAGACCGGGGGTAATAAAGGAGGTACGGGTCAGTTGTCGAGACATTTGAAGGAGAAACACCCAATAGAGCTAGCTCAGGTAACTGGTGGTGAGACAGTTGGGGGCCCAAGTCAAACTAGATTGAACCCAAAAATCGGTCTATTAGTTAAGAATTATAATAAAATGAAGGATCGTGAAGAAATAGCCAAAATGATAGTTGTGGGTTGTTTGTCTTTCTCTTTTGCTTCTTCTGATGCTTTTATTCATTATATTCAGGCAATTTATAATCCTATGTTTCAGGGTATTCCTAGAAGTACTTGTCGGTCCGATATTTTTAGACTCCATGCACAATATGTTTACTATTTATCTGCATTATTAAAAAATCTTTCATGTAGAGTTGCTTTAACTTCTGATCTTAGTCGTGCTATTAATAAAAATGATTATTTAACAATTACTTGTCATTGGGTAGATAGTAATTTTGTTATGCAAAAACGTATTTTAGCATTTTTGTATGATGAAGACCGTAGACACACTGAAAAATTTATTTCTGAATCTATTACAAAAGTTGCAAGATATTATGGTATTGACCGCAAAGTTTTATGTATATCTTTTGATAATGCATCTAACAACAACGCTGCTATTGAGTTGTTAAAAACTGAACTTTCTCCACCGTTACCCGAAATATTTCATGTTAAGTGTGCTTGCCATATATATAATTTAATTGTAAAGGATGGTCTTGCTTTTTTTGAGCCTGCTATTGAAAAAGTTAGACTTGCAGTTGGCTTTATTCAAGGAAATAATAGAAAAATTAGACTTACCGAATTTAAAAGAAAATGTCAGGAAAATGGACTTAGACCGAGATTAATGCCTGAAGAAATAGATGTTAGATGGAATTCTACGTATGATTTCTTAAATACTTGCAATATTTATAAAGTTCCTATTACTATGACTTTTAACCAATTTGCTAGTGATTTTCCCGATTGTATGTTACAAAATTCAGACTGGGCTGAAATTGATGATATTGTTAATTTTTTGCAAAAATTTTATCTAGCTACGGTTGAATTTTCTGGAGCTTATTATCCTACTGTTTGTAATATTTTAGCTTATTTAGCCGACATTTCTTTATTGCTTAACGAGTATAAGTTTAAACCAGGTTACAAATATGCTATTGAGGCAATGATTGATAAATTTAAAAAATATTTTTTTCCGCTTCCCCCTATTTTCTTAGTTGGTGCTATAATAAATCCATGTATGAAATATAATATTATGTCCGAATTTACTTCTCTTATTTATTCTGCTTTAGGAGTAAAAGCTAATGAAGAACCTTCTTTGTATACGTCTATGTCTGATGCGAATACTTACATGGACACATTATACAATCATGCTGATTTACTTGACAATGCTTTACCGTCACACATTACACCGACCCCCGCTCCCCATCCTTCTAAGGAACCATCATCTTCTAAAAGACAGGCACATAATATGCCTGCTTATTGTGTTTCTGATCTATCTGTTTGGAATAGATTGCAGCCTTCATCGCATAGAACCGTAAGTCGGGAAGAGCTTAAGTATTATCTTATGCAGCCTACAAAGATCCTAGAGGTAGAATCAACACGCTGGAATGGTGGAAGAATAATGAAAGACAATATCCTGTACTTTCAATGTTAGCTAGAGATATATTGAATGTTCCAATGTCAACCGTTGCATCAGAGAGCGCTTTTAGTCAAGGACGGCAGCAGATTGGAGACAACCGACACACATTGGGAGGCAATGCCATGAATGTTTTAGTTTGCCTTAGAGACTGGATTAGAGCAGAACGAAGAAATCAAGGAATGTTCGTGGAGCCGGAAGACGAAGAAGATCTTGAAGAAATAATGACTTCAAGAGAGAATTCAGCACAATCAAGTCCAATGCATGGCTTTAGTGCTATTGATTTTGACAATCCACAGCCAATTCCCATTAATGTTAACAGGCGTGAGTTGGAAAAAATGATGAAAAATTTGTAGAATTTACAATTAATCAAATATTAAATTCATTTACTCTTTATATATTTTTTCCATTTAAAATTTAAATTGAATATCTTGTATGAATTCAATACTATTAATATAATAGTATAAAAGTATATGTTGTTGAATATTGTATATATGTATGTATATTCTTTAAAATAGTATATATTGAATGTATATTCTTTAAAATAGTATATATATGTATGTATATTCTTTAAAATAGTATATATATGTATGTATATATGTATGTATATTCTTTAAAATAGTATATATTGAATGTATATTCTTTTGTATGACTGTATGTTCTTTAAAGTAGTATATATTGAATGTATATATGTATGTATATTCTTTAAAATAGTATATATATGTATGTATATTCTTTAAAATAGTATATATTGAATGTATATTCTTTAAAATAGTATATATATGTATGTATATTCTTTAAAATAGTATATATATGTATGTATATATGTATGTATATTCTTTAAAATAGTATATATTGAATGTATATTCTTTTGTATGACTGTACGTTCTTTAAAGTAGTATATATTGAATGTATATATGTATGTATATTCTTTAAAATAGTATATATATGTATGTATATTCTTTAAAATAGTATATATTGAATGTATATATATATGTATGTATATTCTTTAAAATAGTATATATATGTATGTATATTCTTTAAAATAGTATATATATGTATATTCTTTAAAATAGTATATATATGTATATTCTTTAAAATAGTATATATTGAATGTATATATGTATGTATATTATTTAAAATAGTATATATATGTATGTATATTCTTTAAAATAGTATATATATGTATGTATATTCTTTAAAATAGTATATATATGTATGTATATTCTTTAAAATAGTATATATTGAATGTATATATGTATGTATATTATTTAAAATAGTATATATTGAATTTATATTCTTTAAAATAGTATATATATGTATGTATATATGTATGTATATTCTTTAAAATAGTATATATTGAATGTATATTCTTTTGTATGACTGTATGTTCTTTAAAGTAGTATATATTGAATGTATATATGTATGTATATTCTTTAAAATAGTATATATATGTATGTATATATGTATGTATATTCTTTAAAATAGTATATATTGAATGTATATTCTTTTGTATGACTGTATGTTCTTTAAAGTAGTATATATTGAATGTATATATGTATGTATATTCTTTAAAGTAGTATATATTGAATGTACATATATGTATGTTCTTTAAAGTCGTATTCTAAGTAGTATTATATTAAAAAACAATCCAAGTTCAAAAAAGTTTTTAAGTCTGGACCCGGCCCGGCCCGGCCCATGTAAAATGCACTAATGGGTCGGTGCTGGGTCGTTTGGGCTTTAAATACTGTTGAGCCCGGCCCAGTTAAAGTGTCAACCGGACCAGACCCGGCCCAGGCCCGGTAAAAAAAACCAAACCGGAGCCGGGTTGACCCGGCCCGGCCCGGTTGACACCCTTATGTTAACTTAAATGTCATTATATTACTTAATCAAACATCTTCGTGTCGCGGGTCAATTATTCACGAAATTAAAGAAAATAGGAACTAGGTAGATCCTTACTCTAAGGTTTAAAGCACTATTTAGGATAGAAGAATGGACACTTTCCTAAATGCATTGTAGCCCGTTAGAAGTTATAAGTCTGATGCACAACACATCCATAAATAGGACTTGACTAAACATACCTCATGATTTCCTAAGACACTTAATTTGGCTCTAGTATTAAGTTTATCATGACCCAAATTAAAAAAAATCTCTTTTGAATGTTTTTAGAAAACATTTTCGACACAATTTAACACTTACTGAATGGCACGTGTATCAAGTTATATTATGACAAGATTTCTAATGGATCAATTTGGACTATATATCAATCCAAATTTTGATTGGTTGAAATAGGTTGAGCTGAATTGAAATGGACTGAGCTAATAGGAGGGAAGGTCAATAATCAATCAAAACTTGAGCGGATTATAATTAGGAAAAATTTCATTTATATATAAAAAAGTAAATAGTTTACAAAAAAATAGTCAGGATTTTGTTTATTACTTAAAATAGTCAAGGTTTTGTTTAATATTGGATGGCACGTTTATCAAGTTATCAAATTAATATTATGACAAGATTTCTAATAGATCAATTTGGACTATATATCAACCCAAATTTTGATGGGTTGGACTGAATTGAAATGAACTGAGTTAATAAGAGGGAGGGTCAATAATCAACCAAAACTTGAGCGGATTATAATTAGGGAAAATTTCATTTATATATAAAAAAGTAAATAGTTTACAACAAAAATAGTCAAGATTTTGTTTATTAGTTAAAATGGTCATTATTACTTAAAATGACCATTTTCTTTTCAGTGGTACTCTTAAAAGAAAACTTTTTTTTTGTTTTTTTTGCTGATTTTTTTAATCCAAAAAAAAAAGTTTTTCATTTTTTTTTTATAAAACTTTTTCCGTGCAACTTTTTTTTCATGTATCAATATTGTATAAATGGTGTATAAACATGTATATATGATGTACAAATAGTTATGTAGTGTATATGTAATGTATCGATATTGTATAAATAGTTATATAGTGTATATGTAATGTATCGATATTGTATAAATAGTGCACAAACGTATGTCGACATTGTATAAATAAGTTATAAACGTTTATCGATATTGTATAAATAGTGTATAAACATGTATCATAGTATATATAAAAGTTATGTAAAGTATCGATATTATATAAATGGTGTATAAACGTGTATCGATATTGTATAATTAATATATAAACGTGTATCGATATTATATAAATAGTGTATAAATGTGTATCAATATTGTATAAATCTCAATTCTCTCCACCTCGAATGAAATTAATCTCAATCCCCACCTCATACAATTACAAGCGTCCCATATTTTTCCCCAAAAAAATGCACCTCGATCAAAACTTCACGCACCCCTTTTCTTCTCCTAACAATCCAATGTGTCTCCTCCATCTTCTTCTCCAGAACACCAAAACCAAACAAACAAAAATCCAAAAAACCTCCAAATGACGAGGAGCTAAAACCAAACAAATCCAGAAATCCTCCAAACAACGACGCAACACTTTCTCTACGTCAATTTTCCACTCTAAATTTTGTACCATACGGCATGCTCAACATGAAACATTATACCATCAACCTTCTACAAGATTCAAGGTCATTCAACAACGTTCTCCTCTCAATTTCCATAAATTAACATGGAGATATCAAAGAAATACAGGAAGAAACTAACAGGAAGCACGGTACAAAATGACCGCTTGGCCATTTTAATTACAACAAAAATGATTGAAAGTTCTTTCAATCCCGACTTACTCAAAATTTCCTCTAAACATTCTCAAATTTTAGCTATGTGCTTCTCTTGATATTTCGAGTCTTTTGATATGTTATTCAGTCGAAACGGTGCACGTTTGCGGTACGTCGAAGAAGCAGAAGTCGAAGAAGCAGTCGAAGAAGAAGCAGAAGCAGAAGGAAGAAGAAGAAGAAGAAAAAGGAAGTCGGTCAGTTTTTTTAAATAAAAATGGCCGAGTGGACATTAAAAAGTGGATTATTTTTTGTGTAAGAAGTTTAACTCAACGGACATTTTGCATAATTTTCCTTTATAATTATCTGGGCTCATTTTGCCACCTCTATATATGGGAAGTCAAGGTATAAAAAGATTATGCTTTGACATATTCCTGTCAAATACGTTTGCTAACACTTCCTTGTTACGTGCAGGAGCCGTAGCAAGGATAACATGCCTAGGAGTGGAGAAAAATGGATAAGTGAGAGAAAATGGCGGCCATTGTTAACAGAGGTGAAAGAGATAGTGCAGTCATGGATTTGTTTTAGTTTGGGGGAAAGTTATGATCAATACAAAATACTTCCATCACCCCATTCAACCCAGCCCAACTCTTCCGACATGTAATGCCAGATATGAGCAAAAACACGAAATTACAATGGAAAAAAACAAACTTTTATGTCAAACAAATTAAAGGTATATCCCTAAAAGAATGAACCAATATCTCCTCTATTTTCCAGAGTATATCCTAGATTAATGCTATCGACACATTTAGGAGTTTCTTAATTTCTTTGTTTAATTAAAGGTATTTATCGTTAAATTGTTAATACAATTGCTAGGCCAAGACTTGTATATATTCAATCCGTAGCCACCCCAAATGCAATTTTAGTCTGCCGGTATTCATTATAAGGAAGAAGATGAGGAGGATGAGCAAACTCTTTGCGACCTGCGAAGTTCCTCTGAGCAACTTGGCTTGTCATTTTAGTACGAGCATTGGAGCCCGGGTTCGGAGTTGGTGTAGCAACAGACTTCCACTGTAGAGATTGTAAAAAAAGATGTTCGTAATTTCCCTTCAAAAAATCTACTTCTTCTTTTTCGTTAAGAATTCGAGAAGCCTCATTTGATGTGATGCTAATTAGGAATATAAGTAGTACCATTACTATTATTCTGCTGCATGCTGATGGAGCTAGAATAATGTTACTACTTTGAGGTTTCATGTTTGATTTTGACGTAATGAGAGTAAAATGAAGGATATGTCTTGTTTTGTTGAAAGATGTTGGTTAATATGGTTAGGAAGAGAACATATGAGGGCTATTTAAACTCATGCAATAACGTGTTATATAAGACCCTAATACTTCCTCTTTTCAAGTTTATGTAAGAGTTTTGACCATTGACTGTTTGGGCTCGTAAAGAATTTTTGAATTGAACGAGTCACATTATAAGGGTGGGCCATGTTGAACGAGGGGTGAGTCCTATATGGGAAAAATTACCTATTTGAGTACTTTTTTTAAAATATTTACTACTTTTAAATACTTTTTATTTATTAACTAGATATACCATATTTAGAAAATATTTACCATCTTTAGCAACTATACTATGTATTAAAATTGAATTACGTATGCAATATAAATGTATTAGAAGTGTATTAAAATATATTATACTTGTTTTGGTAAAAAAAAATGCACTATATATTAAAACCAAATTATGCATGCAATATAGATGTATTACACTACATACTAAAAGTGAATTATGCATGCAATATAGATTATAAGTGTCTTAAACGTATTATGTTTGTTTTGGTAAAAAATCTGCACTATATATTAAAAATGAATTATGCATGTATTAAATTATATAGCTATAAATAGTAAATATTTTCTAAATATGGTATATTTAGATAAGTTTCCCTATATATATATATATATACTGGATGTTCTTTTTCGTGCATCGCACGGGCCCAATATTACTCTTTTTATTCTTTTTTGTGATAGAATTTTCATTGTACTTAGAAAAAATAGGGGATTTGTGGAATTATGATTTCGTATACTATTATTGGTCTATTCATATTTTACATTATGTCTTGATTTTTAAACTTATGCTTTAAAATAAGTTATATATTAATTTATACGATAGTAAATGAACTCATTAAAGGTAAGAATTCTTTTTTGTATATTTTCTAAAAGAAGTACTCTCTTTTTGACATAAAGATAACCATTGAAAAATACTTCATCCATTCATTTTTACTTATTCAGTATATTAAAAATAGTTATCTAATTTTATTTGTCCAGTTTGAACTATCAAGAGTTAATTTTTCATTTGTGTCTATTTTACGCTTGTTATTAAATATTGTTTATTTTTCAATACTTAAATGACTTATAATAATTAATTAGACGTGATATAGTCAAATTAAATTGCTATAGGAAATATTTGTGGAGTTCACATGAGTAGGAAGTAGTTGCATGAGAAAACAAAGAAATTTAAGCGGACCTTATATATATATGAAGTCATAGTTAAAGTAGTTAAAGTAGGCATGTCGACCGAGAGTAGCCTGCTTCAGCTGCTCAACTTATATATATATATATATATATATATATATATATATATATATATATATATACTAGATGGAAGAGTCCGCTCTAGCGCGGGCCCAATATGTCTCACAATTATAATTATATGAATTTGTATCAGAAGAGTCTACCATGTTCCGTTTCGACATCAAAATAATTGATGAAGGTAGTGCTTTGAACATTTTCACCAAAGTAGAAAAGAGGACAGAACCATTGCCGAGAAGAGAAAATGCTCAAGGTTCTATATGTTCTTTATTTATTCAATTCATTCCTAGGCTATACATAATTAGGCAGTGATAGTACAGATCTTGACTTTTGGAATACAGTTTTTTCATTTGGATTTTGAAAGTCGTTGTTCCTAGGTGGTTAGGCAGATTTTGAAGGAGTAGTGGTTGTTGTTGCAGCCAAAAACTTGGTTATTTATAAAGATTATAAAGTTAGTAATAAGGAATACCTTGGTATGAGAAATTTGACAATAAAAAATACCTTGATATCACAAATTTTATAGATCTCTTGTGTTGTGAGGCACAACATTCTTTCTGCTAGCTGGTTTGAGATGGAAGCTGTGGTGGAACCCGTATGATCGGTGATTGTGACCTCAAATTGCACTCTGTAGAAAGAAGTAAAATTTAAAACGAATATACTGAATAACTAAAGTGAAGTAGTACTTAATAGCAGCAACAACTAAGAATAGAAGATATGCCATTAAACACTGGGTACAAATTTTTATGAGTAGTAGTTATAATCATCTTAAAGTTTGACTTCTTTTTTTTTTTCCTATTTCAAGCAAACATGTCATTGCACTTGAATTCTAGTACATCTGGAAGTTGTTGAAACATAGCATTGAAAAGGAACATTAGAGGTCACAAATAACATAGTGCAAACCTCTTGTCTTTGAACTGCACCACGTATGACTACATTGTGAAAAGTCCATTACCAATCTGTTAAAAATTCTTCAGTTCATCTTTGAACTTCCCCATTGCCAATTACACACCAGCTATGAAAATTTGAAAAATCAAGATAGCACACAACTGAAAAAGCTTAATGATCCTCACCCATCCACCCACCCAACGTCAAGAACTCTGAGATGATGATACAGTTTCCGACACAGCCTTAATTTAAGTGGACACGACAGAGCAACATGATTGTAACACCCCATAGATTTCCGAACCAAATTGATTCCCGTGATATACATGGAATTAATTAAACATGCATGAGATTTTTGAGGAATTACACATAAAAGTGTTGGGCCAAATTAATATATGCAAAAGGGCTTAATTTAAGCCCAAATGCATAGCCCAAATGGAGAAAAGAGATCCATTCTTCCATTTGACCCATTCAACATGATAATTAATGTTGATAAAGGATAAGAAGAGACTTGAGGGCCTATATATAAGCATGAAAATCAGATTTTTTATTCCATTGGACACCCATGCTTTGTCTAGAATTTCCACAACATTTCTCTCTTCAACCAAACCCTAAGCCTTCATTCCTTTGGTCAAGATCACCTTAGAGCAAGACTTGGTAAGTGTATATTATCATGGTTTAAGATTTTTTTTGCATGGAAGATGGTTTATATCATGTTGGTTATGTTGGTGAAGAGTGAGAAGGTCACTATGTGTAAAACAATTTGTGTTTGCTAAATCGGAGGATGATTTTTGTCTTGAAAACGTGAACATGGACTTGTGATCTTGAAGGAAATAAACTTGATGGATTCAATATTGACATGTGATATGTGATTATAGTCTTGAATTGTTTGGCCGTAAAGTGTCGTTTTGGTGATGTTATGTGTGTTGTGAGACCATGGATGGTTGTTGGCATGTTAGATGATCAAAAATATGTTAAAATAAGTTTGGTTATGATCATGGACCATTCATTGCATAAAAAGACCCCAAAAAGACCATTTCGGACCAAAACGGGCACCCGCCCTCGCAGACGAAGCACCTGCGGGCGCAGGTGCCAACGCAGGTGCCTATGGCTACTGCCAAAGGTCATCTACGGACGCAGGTCATCCACCTATGGGCTCAGGTGGCTTAGCGGATCGGCCCAGAACTCCGAATTGCTTATTTTTGCATCCCTTTGGCCCCCCGAAACCCCTATACCCTTCATGGATGTAATTATCAACTTGTGATGTCATTTTAATGACCTTAAAGTATTGTATGAAGGCATGTTGGAATGTATTAAATGTGGATGGTTGTTCATATGTGGTTATAAGGCAAATTGATAAGCGTAAATGTGACGGAATGGAAATGAGAAGGCATAAAGGGTAAGTGTGATGCGAAATGCTATTGTCATACAAAATCTTGGTCAATGTGTGTAATGTTAAGGTGTTGTTGGTATGATAATGCAGTGCGTTGTATTGTAAGGCATTTTGTACGCTTGTACGGTAAATAATTGTTAACAAGAGTTTCATTGTGGACTTGTATTGTAGAGTGAAACATAAGGAAGAAGCTGGACTGTTGTGTGCATATATAGACTTGTGTACTCATACTTGGAAATAAAGGTATGTAATATTACTCTTCTATTTTCTTCTGCAACATATGGTGTTCACATTGGCATGGTACTCATTCGATTCCGAAATACTCTAAGGTATTCCGTATCCGATAGATGGCTAGAGTTACTCATATGTCCTTTACTCATTGGTCAATGGTGAATCATATGACTCATGTTCATTGGTTGACCCATGTTCATTGATGGAATCATGTCCATTGGTTGACTTATGATCATTGGCTAGTGTGTTAAAAGTTCTATAAGGTTCTAAGGTATCACATTTCTAGTTGGTGACCAGTTGAAATCCACATGTAGCGTATTTAGTGATCATTATCCTAAGATTTCAAAAGTGTTCTATTCCAAAGAGGTTCTATAGTATTCCAACTAAGGTTGATATATATTGTTATTCATATGTGTTTTACTCCTAGACGAATCATGACCCACTTAGTTCTTATTTATGAGCGAAAGTTCTTAAGTTGTCATATATTGTAGATCCTAAGAGAATTATCCCAACAAGAGCAATGAGGTAAAGAGAGTCTGTTTAGTTGAATAGCATTGTTCCAATCATGTTATGTTTCCAAAGTTCCAAGGGAGTTATACACATGTCTCATATTCATTAGTAATGTTCCAAAAGTCCAATGAGGTTATGTTCCAAGGTTTCAATAGTGGTTATACTCATGTATCTTGTTCATTGATCATTGTCCAATGGTTCCAACAGTGTTATGTTTCCATGAAGGCTATGTTTCCAATAATGCGTGTTCACATGATTCTCACTCATTGATTATTGATCCAAAGCTTCAAAGAAGGTTGAGACTATCATTGTAATAATCTCTCATAAGCAAAAGTACCAATCTCTCATAAGTTAATGTATCAATCTCAAAAGTAAAGAAGTTAAGTAAGAACAAAGTAATGATGATGATGATGTTAATTTATCCATGGGGTACAAATAACTGCATGATGGTTCTCTATACATTATCCATGGGGTGAAATGAACACCTGCATGATGGTTCTCTATACATTATCCATGGGGTGAAATGAACACCTGCATGATGGTTCTCCTCACCTTATCCATGGGGTGCAATGTACACCTGCATGATGGGTCTATGAAATTCCCACTGATCAGTTGAGCCCGGGCAGTATATGATTAATAAGTGATTAAGTGAAGTAAGGTAACGTAGAGAAGCAAGTAGAGTGGATGTATGATACCCCACCCATAGAGTAGATGTAGGTTATATTATTAATCCACCAAGAGAGTGGTTGTGTGTGGATGAATGTTATTCTTTTGTAATTTACTAACCAAGTAGTAGAACAATAGTGCTAATGAACATAGAAGCAAGAAAGAATCTCTTGCATAGAGAAGAGTCTCATGAATAGAAGAGAAGAGTCTCTTGAGTGTAGATGTATATGAAAGATATTCTATGAATAGTAAGGATATAAAATGAATGTCCTAAAATGTTCATAACGAAAGCAATATACAAGTTTCCAATTAGAATGATGGTTTACCCATATTGAATAATCTCTCATATTTATTTCATTGACATTCTCATGTATGATGTAATTTCTCTAGCCTTACATACTCAGTACATTTCTCGTACTGACCCCCTCGGGGGACTTACCTTACATGTTGCAGGTGCAGGCACTAGTAGATTTGTAAAAAGACTGTAAGTTGACAGTTAGTTGCGGATCTTTGGTGAGCCCCAGTTGCTTCGGGACTTATCACAGTTGTGCATTTGTTTTGATGTTGTACAGATAAAGCGGGGACTTGTCCCGACTATTAGATGGTCTTGTAAATGCATCCGTTAGAGGCTTTTGTAGACGCATGTGGGTATATGAACGTAAGAGATGTACGATCATTTTGATTTGATGGCCCTAATGGCCAAGTTTCGTATGTATAGATATGATATATATTTCCATGTGCATGACTTCCGCTTAGTTGCATGAGTAATAATAGGATTTAATAAAGTTCATACGAGGATAAGCATATGAATAGACATGAGCAAAGATTGGTTCTCTCGGGGCCACGTCGGCTTCGGGTGCCAATCACGCCTCGTTGGGATTCGGGGTGTGACAATGATGTTGTTCTTGAAAAGCAGAAGAGAGGGCAAATGTAGACAAAAGAAGATGAACAGAATTAGTACTATGCGTGTGAACAACTTCTGGGGTTTGGTTTGCTAGCATTCGCATGACACCTAGGTATTTCGATCTTAATGCAAACAACGCTGATCTATCTAAAGGAAGTTGGGAAGCAAGAGTTACTGGTATGAGAGGCCAACCAACCAACTCTACTACGTTTAGTTCTCATTCTCTATTTCTCTTTATACATTTCTCTTTATACTGCACAAAAATACATAGCAGGCTAGAAAATCCAATAGCTTTCACTACATAACACAACAAACACTAAAAAACATATGTAACAAAAGGAAGTTCCATAGATCAAAAACCTTATTCTTGAATCTATTTTTTTCCGGTCATAATTAAAGGTCATGTAGCAATTTAGACCAAAAGAATTGTCATTACTACGACACACTGATCCAACAATAGCAAATGGCAAATTTCTCATATTCTCAAACGCAGTCTGAATGATAGTGAACTTAAAGTACTCTGGCAACAGACAACCACTTGTAGTACTGAGAAGTACATTGGTTGGTATAAACCACTCGCGCATAAAAAATTTTGCAGTAATAGTTTCACCAATAATTGATTTCTTGAATGTGCAAGAATTAGATCAATAACAGTTAGACATAAGAGTTTCAACAATGGCAAAACAACATATATATGGTAATGGCTACTATAATTGGTATTGGCTTGACTTTCAGAAAATGGGGGTTTCATTTTTTTACCTGGAACTCATAAAGGTAGTTTTCAGAACTTCTATCAATACCCCCAAAATGAGTTGAAGTTCTAGTCAAGATTGAAACTTAACAAGGTAAGTCTGAAAAATACCTTCAGATTTGAACAATCTAGATACCCCCAATTCAAAAGATTATAAGTTACCAACAATAGAAAGATATTGAGGAACTTAAAATCAAGAAGTGGAAAAATAATGTGGTGTAGTTTATACCTGGGGATAAACTGGGTAGAATGGTCGCAACGTATACAATAAATTGGCCCTGAGGAGGTACTTTTTGTGAACAAAAATGAATTTGTAAAGGTTGAAATAGACATCCATCTTCAACCATCCCAGAGCTCTTTAATTTCAACCCAATTTCTGACTTCCGTTTCAAGGTGTGGTTTCAAATTCCTCTGTTTCCATTCCTCTGTTGCACTTTAACCTTGAGCATAGCTCAAAGACATGAAATGAGGTGCCACCACCTTGGTTGACAATGGCCGAGATACCCTGAGACAAAAGATTGTTATACTAAAGTACTATCCCAGAGTCCAGAATGCTTTTTAATGGCAAATGACAACTTGTCGTGAATACTATTTACTCCTAGAAGTAACTAACATACAATATCGATCTGAGAATAAAATACAATACAAAAGCAAGATGAACTTTTCAATTAATTGAGCATTATCAACTAAAAACATATAATGCTGCCTCTTTAACATCGTTCGAAAAACAAAACAAAAAAATAAGCATCTTTTTTTTTTTTTTTTAGAAATTGTGCTTGCTTTGTGTGTATAAATATTCACATTCATATCTTTGTTACTGGAAAAGATAAAGAAACTTCATTGTAGAATATAATAAAAAATCTTAAAGGAATGACACAAGCTAACTAGAAAAAGAGAAGTATAGGCAGACATACTACATCGTATGCCTTTTCCAGCTATAATTGAAACTTTGGAGTTCACAAGAAAAAATAAAAGGTATGATCTCAAAAGTTCATTTGTGGGGCAAGGTGTGTACACTCTATCCTTCCCAAACCTCACTTGTGCGATTACACGGGGTATGATGTTGTTTCATCTACCAAGGAGCTGTCAAAAAGATGAGCAAGCATTCTCAAAAATGATATTTCGGAGGAAACTAAGTATTAGTGAACACCTATTGTAGACCAGAAAACATTGAGTTAATTAGGAAGAAAAATATTTCGAGAAGAGCTCAGATGTGGTTAAATGATTTGAGAAAATTTCTCACTGGGATATAAAATTAAGCTCAAATATCAATTTCATGAAGGTATTATCTAATAAATAACTAATCAAAAGAGTTAGATCAAATCCATAACTAATTATCGATCAACATACATCCTCTCTCACTTTGAAAATACCATCTTAGGAAAGGGAACAAACATATCACCACTGAGTCAATTGCAATCCTTACCAAGACATCCATCAAATTCCTTATTAATATTAAGAACAAAATCATGAAGGGTCAAATACTCACCAGAACCCCAAAACAAAGCGAAGGCGACAGATTAAACCGAACCGAAATAGCCTGCTACATAGTTCTACATATGGAGTAGGAAACATTACCTATTCGCAGGTATCTTTCGTCACCACCCACGACTCCACCGCCCTCCATTGACAGATTGAAACCAAATTAGCCACAAACAATCAAGTGAATTAGAAAAATTGAGTGAAAAATACTAAGATATAGAAATTACAAAAAGTTTCCCAGGGGATGTAAAGGATAATATTCATCATCGGACATCCTAGGTAAAGAGCACTAACTTAGATGAAGCTATCATGACCAAGATCAAATCAAAGGAGAGACGAAGCGTAAGATTTATAGATAAGAATTTGGGTGGAGAAAACATCTGTCAAAATGAGCGGCACGCGTATGTTTTTTACTGAATTGGGAATTGCTGAGTTTGAGTTGAAGAAATGAAAAAGGATCTGAAATGACCAGCTTACCCTTGGTCGGTAAGCTGGCATGACGACCTTTAGCTGCTTTTAGCGCTCTTCTAGATATTAGAATATATATATATATATATATATATATATCATATCTATGCTATATTAAAAGTGTGAATGACCTTAAAAATGTTGTTTGAACTTTTTGCCCTTCATTAAAAGACTCTGCTTTAGACATAATAATCTTTTCACTTTTTCATTCAAATTAAAAATTAAAATCAAATAAACTAGCCTATTCATACTTGAATTGATCATTTATTTAAAGACTCAAAAAGAAAAAAATATTAGATTTCAATTACTTTCCATTCAAGTTAGGACTCATATTAATTCCTATAATGTTGTTGACAATTTTGTTAAGTAGTATATATGGTACAATATTGGTGAACTTGACGTTAAAAATAGACAACATTACTAACCTGAAAGGTTAATTATTTTCTTTTATTTATATTTTAAGAAATATAATTGTTATGAAATATTATCTCTAAATTTTGATGGCAAATAAAATCCTGTTAGGGTTAGAAAAGTGTATTTGTCTATAAAATAATTTCGCTAGTGAATGAAAAGAGAAAACCGCCTTAATATCATACTGGATAGTTTTCTCTTTTCAAATTCTTTTCTCTTAAAATTATTTAATATGTTGTATATTTTCTTCTTTTTTTTAAGATTTATTGATTTATACAATAATTCAAGCCACTAATTATATTACTTCGTGTTGTAGAAGAAAAAAAAAGGTTAGAAATTTCTAATTTAAATCTTCAAATTATTTTCTTTGTTTTCTTTAGATTTGTTGATTCATACAACGATTCAAGTCACAAATTGTATTTTACTTTGTGCTTCAGAAAAAAAAAAAAGGTTAGAGATAAAAGGGCCTGAAATGCCCTTCAATTATGTGAAATGGTGCAAAAATGTCCTTCGTCTACCTATTGGGCCTGAAAAGCCCTTCTCGTCTATCTATTGGGCCTGAAATGCCCTTCTCGTCCACCTATTGGGGTTGTTTTGCCCTTTCATTTAGCAACTGACCACTGACCCCACTTTATTAATGACGTGATATATTTCTATTGACCAACTAATATTTAATTAAAATAATTAATTTCTCCTTTAAAACTCCAACCCACCCAAACTAATTGAAACAGACTAAAAAGAAAAGTAAAACAAACTAATTGAAATGTAAAAAGTATTTTTTTTTCTTAAGCTCGAAAATGCAGGAAGAATGAGACACGACAACTCTGTCTGTAGATGTTGAAAAGATGGAAGCTTCTATGAAATCTCTAGTATATGAATATCAATATGGTTTACTCTTTAAGATGTCTCTAATATATGAATATCAATATGGTTTACTCTTTAAGATATTTTGACTAGTTTTAAGATTATAATAAAATATATCAACAATTAGGTGGGGTGGGTTATTAGGTTGGGCGGGTCGGATTTTAAAGGAGAAATTAATTATTTTACTTAAATATTAGTTGGTCAATAGAAATATGTCACGTCATTAATGAAGTGGGGTCAGTGGTCAGCTGTTAAATGAAAGGGCAAAACAATCCCAATAGGTAGACGGAAAGGGCATTTTAGGCCTAATAGGTAGACGGGAAGGGCATTTCAGGCCTAATAGGTAGACGGGAAGGGCATTTCAGGCCCAATAGGTAGATGAAGAGTATTTTTGCACCATTTCTAATAGTTGAAGGGCATTTTAGGCCCTTTTTCGTTTTTATTTAATCCTCAAAAGTCTATTAATATTGTAATTTACATATATTAAGATTACACATGATTGATTGATGTTCAATTAATGATTTAATTATAATGTGCCAACAATTTTGTTAAAAGAAATTCTAGAATATGGTATCTCATGTTTTCTTATTGGTTGGAAGTATTAATACATACAGGTTTCTTTTTATAGTATAAAATAAAACAATTGTATACTCCATGTTAAATATAATATTACCATTATAAATAATTTAACTCCTTGAAAAGGTATTTTATGGTACCTAAAATCTAACATGTTGAAGCCGCTAAAAGTAAAATTAGGCGGCATATATAATGAATATGTTCACGGAATTGTAAATCAATTGACTGAGGATCAAATAAAGTTGAAACTTCTCATAATGCAAAAATTAAGATTTAAAAAATATAAAATATATAAATTACCCCAAATATCTTTTGTAAATTTTAGGAGTTCTCCATTGATAAAATTGTAAAGTCAAGTGTTTTTTATTTACAAAAGAGTTGCCCGCATAATATATAGCCAAAACATATGGTGTTCGCCGAGAAAAAAGTTGTTTTAAAGTATAACTCCTTAATAGCTAAAAGCACTAAGTGCCTTAGCGAGATGTAGTTCGCCTTTTTTTTATCCCTCAAGAATAAAATTTCATTAGATAAAATTGTAAATCGATAATTTTCATAATATTTATTTAGGGATAAACATTTAATTATTTTCTTAATAGTTAGGACTTTAAAATCAACTATATCTGTTATTAAATTCCGGGTAAATTTTTTATCGTAGTCCTTCTTTTATTTCAATATGTGTTCTTTTTGGAAAAATTAAAGGTGAAAAACAAGGATACCAAATCATAATAGAATCTATCTTTTTTTTCTTTTTTTAAATTTTTCTAATATTTAGCACTTTGAAATTAAATAACCTTTTTATTCTAAGTCCTAAAATTTAGCAATTATAAATTATGTAAAATTTGGTGTATGTAATTTTTCCTTATTTGAATAGTGTCTACTTTTATAAAAGGTTTTGTTGCAAATATAATGAGACTCAAAAATCATATTTTTTGGGGGTTGATGGTTAGGGATGTACGAAGAAGCTTTAAAGGTAGAATTTTGCAAATCTCTTTTATGCAATTGCTTTAGTGGAAGAAAATTTCAAAAATTATTTAGAACGAATTGTTCTTAGTATTTTTAGTAGATATAAAACGGAGAACAAGTGGTTTCATATGTTGAAAGGTCTGTTTAATGAATTTGTCATTATGTTTAATTGCGCTATTTTGTTTTCTTTGTTTGTTTATTCCCAGGTTTCTCGTTTCCTCAAATTTAGAAAAAAGTTTCAATTTTTAATAGTTGAAATTATGAATTAATGATATTCATTTGGGTTTTTTCTCAACACCATTAAGAAGAAGGTAGATTTATGATTTTGTTTTGTTAGTTCAGTTGACTTTACTAATTTTTTAAAAATATATTACAACAACCAGTTTCAAGTATAAAATTTTGAGAGCTGCTAAATGGCCACAATTTTTTGGCCCAAAACTGGCCACAAATGTGCAAAGACTATACTAACCTTTTCCCTAAACAAAAAAAAAAGTAAATTTTTACTATTTTCTAAATTGAAAAAGTCAAATGCAACTAAAATTTATGTTGGGTAAGTAATGACTATCATTAAATATGGAAGAGGATTATTCAATTAACTTTTAAATGTGGGACCCTCCTAACTTCACCTTCTTCTCATTCTACTATTCTTCTTTCGTCCTTCTCCCTCAAAATATTCTCTTTAGTTTTTTTTTTTTCAATCAAATTTTAAAATTAATTCTATTATATTTTGAACATAATTCTTTAAAATATTTTTGGATAAAGTTCATCAGTGATTAACTAGTTTTAAACTCATCACATAAATTTATTTATTTATTATTATATAAAAGTCATTCAATTCTAAAGTTTGTCACAAAAAAATCTTTTTTTAAAACAATAACTAGGGTCGACAAATATGAACAATATAATTTTTATAATATGTCAATGTTTATCATGTCTAAAGTATTATTGGAATATTTTCAAATTAGACTTAAAAATTATTTTAATATAGTTTAATTTATTTAAATATAATAATTAATAAAATTATTTAATTAGATGACATATTAATAACAAATATAAGTAACGATTCACAAGTTATCAAATTGGTGTAACATAGAGGTGCAAGACTACAACATTAATACGTCTAGATATCTTAAGTTGTTGTTAACTAGGATCGACACATGTGAACTTTAAGATTTTTATGATTTCTATAATGTGTCAATATCTATCATGGCTAAAGTAATTTGAATTTTGACTCTCATTATTGAAATATTATCAAATTATATTTAAAAAATTATTTAAATATATAGTTTAAATTTTATCTAAATATAATATTACTTAATTAGAGGTCATATTAATAACAAATATAAGTTATGATTTGCAAATTATAAAACCGGCGTAACATAAGGATGTTGACGACAACATTAATGCTTGACTCTCTTGAGTTGCTGTTAACTAGGATCAAAACATATGAACTATATGATTTTTATAATATGACGATGTCTACCATGTCTAAAGTGTTTTGAATTTTGACTGTCGATATTGAAATATTTTAAAATTTTATTTAAAAATTATTTAAATATAATTGAAATTTATTTAAATATAATAATTAATAAAATCTCTTAATTAAAAGACATATTAATAACAAATATAAGTAATGATTCACAAGTTATCAAATTGGTGTAACATAAAGGTGCAAGACTACAATATTAATGAGTCTTGATATCTTGAGTTGTTTTTAACTATAATTTTTTTGATTCTATATGTGTAGATGCCTATCATGTCTAAAGTGTGTTTTGAATTTTGACTGTTGTTATCATTCAAATTATTTAAATATATAGTTTAAATTTATTTAAACATAATAATTAATAATTAAAGGTCATATTAATAAAATTATGTAATTAGAGGACATATTGATAATAATTATAAGTAATGATTCACAAGTTATCAAATTGGCGTAACATAGAGGTGCAAGACTACAACATTAATGCGTCTTAATATCTTTAGTTGTTGTTGACTAGGGTCGACACATGTGAACTTTATGATTTTCATGATTTCTATAATGTGTCAATATCTGTCATGCCTAAAATGATTTGAATTTTGGTTGTTGTTATTGAAATATATCAAATTATATTTAAAATTTATTTAAATATATAGTTTAAATTTTATGTAAATATAGTATTACTTAATTAGAGGTCATATTAATAAAAAAAAATATAAGTTATGATTTGCAAATTATAAAATTGATGTAACATAAGGACGTAAGACGACAACATTAATATTTGACTCTCTTGAGTTCCTGTTAACTAGGATCAAAATATTTGAACTATATGTTTTTTCTAATATGTCGATGTCTACCATGTTTAAAGTGTTTTGAATTTTGACTATCGATATTCAAATATTTCCAAATTATATTCAAAAATTATTTAAATAGTATTTAAATTTATTTAAATACAATAATTAATAAAATTGCTTAATTAAAGGATATATTAATAACAAATATCAGTAATTATTCACAAGTTATTAAATCGGCGTATCATGGAGGTCCAAGATTACAAAATTAATATGTCTTGATATCTTGAGTTATTGTTAACTAGGATCGACACATGTGAACTATATAATTTTTATGATTCTATAATGTGTCTATGGCTATCATGTCTAAAGTGTGTTTGAGAATTTTGATTGTTGTTATTATTCAAATTATTTAAATATATAGTTTAAATTTATTTAAACATAATAATTGATAATTAGAGGTCATATATATTAACTATTTCCAATACATGGGATCTTTTAGTATAACTATATACTATATTTATATGAATTTTTTTTTCATCTGATTCAATCAATTTTTCCTAATTATCATACATGGTATATACAATTTATCAAAATATAAATTGCATAAATATAATATATAAATAAATAAATGAAATATATCATATATAAATTAATAAATGAAATACTATATGTAACTAAAATATATATATATATATATATATTAATTATATTTGTAGTACTATTTCAAATATAAAATTTACATTCATACAATATTTAAGATATACTGGTAATATACAATTATCACATATATTTAAAAATGAAACAATTATTCAAACTTGAATTGCAAAAAGAATAACACATTTATTTTGTCAATACAGAAATGAAAAGAAAAAAAAAAGAAAGGTAATAAAAAAGGAAATGAAATAAGAAACAGTTGCCCAGCTACATTAATTTTCCTAATTAATGAAAGTTGTTTCCCATTTTTTTAGTGAATTGATTTAGAATAAATGAGAATTTGTTTAGGATTAGATTTATCTAAATCTACAATTATTTTCTGGTTATTACTTAATTTTGAGAATAATGCTAAAATTTTACAATGTATTTTTTTAGACTGTATAGTTATGTAAAACTCTCTTTTATTAATAATAATCAAAGAAATTAAAGTGGCCATAAGCCCAATCTAAAAACTAGCTAAATTAATTAGATTAACTTTACATTTTATAATTTAAAATTAAATTTTTAAAAACTATACGAAAAGTACTATTAGTTGTAACTTTTTCTCTTTTTAATTTGACGAAAACATATATTTAAAATGGTTTATCAAAATTCACATAATTTAACTCTCGAAAAGTGAAACATGACAATAAATTTGAGACCGAAGGAGTAATAATATAAGATCATAAATCTCTTTTACACTAATTTTCAGAATTATAGTTAAAAATTATTTAAATATGTAGTTCGAATTTATTTAAACATAAAAATTAATTATTATTTAATTACAGGTCATATTAATAACAAATATAATTAATGATTCAAAAATTATCAATTGATGTAACATAGGGGTACAAGACTATAACATTAATGTGTGACTCTCTTGGGTTGTTGTTAATTGGTCGTACATATAAACTATATGATTTTTATGGTTTCTATAATACATCGTTGTTTACTATGTCTAAACTATTTTGAATTTTGACTATCGTTACTAAAATATTTTTTAAAAATTATTTAAATATGTAATTTAAAATTATTTAAACATAGAATTGATAAAATTACTTAATTAGAGGTCATATTTTTAATAAATATAAGTAATTATTCACCAACTATCAAAACGATATAAAATAGAAGCGCGAGACTACAACATTAATATGTGACTCTATTGGGTTGTTATTATGATAAAATTTCAAACTAAAGATTACGAAAATTAAGAATTATCTATTTGATAAAAACACATAATTAAAGAAATATAATACATAAATATATTATGTTAAATTTAAAATTTCGAACAATACTACTATGGCCACACTGATTTTGGCCATATGAGACTATAATTAAGTATTTTTATATTATTATTTTTACACTAGATTATTCTTTTCTAGCAATAAGTACTATACAACCATATTAATGAAAATTATGGTAATTTGTCCATTCCCATGTATTGGGATAGTTTCCAATGTATTGGGAAATAGTAATAAATAAAATAATGATAAAATCATTTTAAATTTAAGATGAAAAGGGCAAAAATGTCTAAAATGAAACTAGTTTATAGTGTGAATAGTTCATTTTGCTATTGTGGCCAAATTTGGGCCAAATTTTTGTGGCCAAAAGGATTTTTCCTAAAATTTTATACTAAATATTCTGGGATAAAGGTGCAACACACGTTCCCATAGACTAGTTATACTAAAAGTGGGAAGCTCCTAACTTCAAAGCTGAATTACGATTTTACCCTTACACTAAATCAAAATTCAATTAAATAATAATATTTTAATCACATAAATGTTGAATTAGAACTCCAATAACTGCACTTAAATTCCCTCAAAGAGTGTGCATCAGGTTCTTTGTCTTGGAAGCTCTAAAGCTTGCCTTAATATGTGCATTTAAGTTTTTCTTAACTGCAAGAAAATTTCTGTTAGTTCTTATCCATATTTTAATTACATAAATGTTGAATTAGAAGTCCAATAGCTGTACTTAAATTCCCTCAAAAAGTTATACACTGCCTCTTTAGAAGTACATCAGGTTCTTTATCTTGGAAGCTCTTAGGCCTTGCCTCGATATGTGCATTGAAGTTTGGGGAAAGAACATAAATGTTACTTGGCTCAAAATTATTTTCATGAAATAGCCATTGATTTTGCAATTTCAAAAGGTAGCCATTTTAGGCTTTTTTGTCGTTGCTACTGCCTTTTTTTATTTTTTTCAGTTCATATACCATAATGATACAGTCCTCATGCCACATTTATATAGTTTATACAAAAAAAACATATGCACATATAGTTCATATACCATATTGATATAATTTTGATACCATATTGATACAATCCCTGTACCATATATACCATATTGATACAACTTATATATCATATTGATACAGTTTCGACTGACCATTTTTGGAATTAGTTTGGGCCGACTGGCCATTTTTTGTAATTATTTTAGGCCGACTGACCATTTCATGTCCAATAGCCCAAACATGGGTCATTTGTTTTTTGATGGGTCATGTGGTGTCCTTTTCCCTTTAAGTTTTCCCTTTAGAGAAAATCCTTTCGGCCACAATTATTTTGGCCACAATGGCCCAAATTCCATATTAAAGTCTATTCACACTATAAACAGGTTTCTTTTTGATATTTTTACCCTTCTCCTTAAATTTAAAATAATTTCATCATTTTTATTCCCAATACATGGGAAATGAACAATTATCATATTCTCATAATTCCTTAATTCCCATAAACATATCTCTATTCCCAATATGAGAATTTATGTATTCTAGCAACATGTTTAGCCTCAATGATTTTCCATAAAATAGCAATATAATTTTATTGTATATAATTTAAGAAAACAAAATACATTTATACTCCCTACGTTTCAAAATAGTTGACTCTCTTGCTAAAAAGATTTGTTTCAATTTAGTTGTCCTCTTTATGAAACTTAAAAGTATTTTATATATACTTTTCTCATTTTATCCTAAGTATTAAATAACTGTATAAAGTAATTTAGGTTTTCAAAGCATCATTAAGAAGGTTAATTTTGTAAACTATACCCCTAATTAAATTTTTTTTAAGGGGTGTGTCAAGTCAGCAAGGGCCAACTAAAATGAAACGGAGGGTCGAGGGAGTAGTTGTGAATTACTATATTTTCCCATTTAAAGTAATTTGATTTTAATTTAGTTTTTAATTGAATCAATTCCTCAAATTATCACTAAAATTTTACAAATATCTCTCTAAAGTCACTTTTAATTTTCTTTTTAAAAAAATATTATCATTGAACTATCAACATTTTCTCAAACAAGGTGAAGTAAACAGAGTTGTTAACTTTTTAATGGACATGTCTTTTTGTTTTTATAGATCCATATTTAATCAATATCCATTGACTCATAACCATGTGATCTTGAACAGCAAACAAAACTAATTGCGTGACCATGTCTACCTGCCAATAAATTGAAACAACAATGAAATTTCAATTTCAACCCCACGACAGAGTAAATGGGAATTACAATAGAGCAAGTGGTTTAGATTTCACCTCTATTTTGCTCTAGTTACTTTAATTAAGGACTCAATTGAAATGGGTCAAACGGGTTATAGGTTAATGGTTATTAGTATGGATGTTCACGGGTTGATTTGGCTCGGTTATTGATTAAAATTAAAATTAAATTAATATAACCAGTTTATAAATTATTAAAATCAAACCAAATCAAATATAATATATATTTATCGATTTGGTTGTTATCAGTTTGGTTGGGTTATTCGGTCATTAACCATACACGAAAATAAAAAAAATGACTCATTCAAAAGGGGAAAAAAGAACAACAATTCATTCAAAAAGAAAAAACAAGCCCTAATACATAGTGTACTTCTAATACACGATATTTAAATTATAAATAAATTTGTTGAAAACATATATAAGATATTAAAAATTATTCATATAATTTATCGGTTTAGTTCGATTATTTCTTCAGCTTTTTTGAACAAAAAAAAAAACCAAACCAAATATTATCGATTTTTAAAAATTTAAAATCAAACCAAATAAAGTTCGATTTATTTAATCAATTTGATTTGATTTTTCAATTTGGATCGAGTTTTACCCAAATCGTAAACACCCTATGTATTGAGTTAGATATGGATCCTAAAACAATGACATGCCCAATAAAAAGTTAACTACACCTTATTTGAGAAATGTGCATAGTTCAATGACAATATTTTTCAAAAAAAATCAAAAGTGACTTTAATGAGATATTTGTTAAAGTTTAATGACAATTTGAAGAATTAACTCATTTTTAATTATAGTTATATGAATTAATTCTGTTTAATTGTAGTTATAACTTTGCACATTTTTCTAGACATTTAATTAAATTATGTTATTTCTTTTATCATGCACGTTTTTGTGAGTTTTTTTTTAATGAATATGTAAACTAGTATATGAATATAGAACTTTAATAATATGTTTTAGCATGCTCAAAATTTTGTCACGTTACATTTTTTTACAAAATACGTTAAATTTTTCGTAGCTAACTACTTTAACCACATATTTTTTCGTAACATTCGTAGCAATATGTGTGGCTAAATATTACTTACAACTTTTACATGATTCATGACTAAGAATTTATACTTATTAGTATAAAATTATACTATGTTATAGACCGTGGTTATGATAATAAAATATCTCTATCACCAGAAGTATAATTATAGTAAGAGATTTTATTCTTTTGTCATGACAATAAAAATTGTATCTATCTTCATATTTTTATTTATTTATTTATTTTAAAAAATAGGGGTAGGAGAAGAGGAATGAGGAGGGATTACAATGTGGAAAATCGAACCCTCACCAACTATCTATCTTCATATAATTAGTGAGACTTACCAAATTTTTGTTTAGATTTAATACATTAGTTAATAAAATAATTAGATATACTCCCTCCGCCTAACAATATTTGTCCACTATTGACTTGACACACATGTTAAGACATAATAAATAATAGGGGTTATTTTAATATATCACCCTTTGAATATAATACATTTTATTCTTTGGAAAATGCATTGAGTAATGAATAGTATTTATTAGCAAGGGTAAAATGGGTAGAAATGGATAAATTATCCATTAATTTTTCAAACTGAACAAATATTGTTGGACATCTATTTTTAATAACATGTACAAATATTATTGGACATAGAAAGTAACAATCAGTTTATTCAAATTATATTTGAAACTTACAAATAAGATCCTGTAAATTTGAATTGAGTTGAATAATAAACATCTCTAATCAAATAACAATTCTCTAAACACTTGATCAAGATGAAGGTTGAATGAGATATATTGAAATTTTGTTTAAGTTTGTTATAATTAGTTAATCGAAGTTAATATAATCACTTATTTTTTAAATTATATTTTAAACTTATAAGCTATAAAATTGAATAGAATCATTGATGACCTTTTTCCAAAAATATTTTAATGAACTGTGGTTTGTATATAATAGAATTAGTTTTAAAATTTAATTCTTTAAAAAAGAAAAGGAGATAGAAGATTAATGGGAACAAAACGAACAAAAACAATGGAGAGAATGAGAAGAATGTGAAACGAAACTATGTGGTGAGTCCCACGTATAAAGTCATTAAATAATTCAGTCATACCATTAGTGACATAAATTTTTGATTTTAGAGTTTAAGAAATAGAAAAAGATTGGAAAAATTACATAGTATAGATAAAAAGAGTCCTTAATTATTTATTATGGTTAATATTTAAAATAGTTACCTGAAATATGTAGACACATGATTTTTGACCCTCCTCGAACTTTAACCTATTTTAGTTTTAAATATTTATTATATGTCTAATCTTTGTTTTAGCTTCTATTTCATTTTTTAGTAGGTTTTTATTGAAAAATTGTGAAAATATATCAAAAAATAATTACATTTTAGCATAAGTTTTGTTTTTACTTTGCAAAATAAAGGAAATTTTTCTAAAAATATGTTTTCTTTTAATTTAGATTTTAATAAATAAGATAGTAATCTTAATATTCTCTCAATTATATTTTATTTTAGTCTAGTTACAAACTCTTCCTATATCTTCTTACTATAAAAAATTAATTAGTAAATATTTTATCATCATTATTTATATCTTTATTCTAATTAAAAAAAAAAAAAAAAAGAAAGAAAGAAAGAAATCCTAACCTACCCATAACCCCCACTTCCCCTCCCCTTTTTCCACACAACACACACGACACTCACACACACACATGCACACTCACCACTACACAAACACATGCCCATGCACTAGTACTATATATACAATACACACACACGAACACTAAGGAAAAAAAAAAAGACAATTAGGAAGGGAGCAACACTTAGTAGGAAAGATAGAAAAAGAAAGGAGAAAAAAAAAAAGAAAAGGAAGAAGACAAGAATACTCGAGAGAAAAAAGATAGAAAAAATAGAGAGAGGAGGAAAAAGAAAACAGAAGGCAGAAACGAAAAAAAAAACAAAAAACTGCATAGCAAGAGAAATAAAAATAAAGGAGAAAAAGAAAAGAAAGGGTGGCGAATTGAGTTTCGGGTTCCTGTTCGAGTTTCGGCGAAGAAGTTCTCGTTATAGTCTCGTATTGATTTTGGCAATAAATACATCTCGACACATTATTTCTACTTTACAGGTTCTTGTTCAATTTTCCTTCCAACTACTTTAATTGTGAATGAAATTTAAAGTCCCTCTTATTACTGTTCGTTATATACTTACGAGTATCCTTATATAGTTTCTTTTTATATGATAGTTGTATGTAATTAGGTGTATGCATGCTTTCGTTTGAATGTATTTCGTTAATGTAGATTTTCAGTTTGGTTACTTATTCAAGTCGAAGTTAAAAGATCATTTGTTAGGTCTTATGTAAGTTTCAAAATTGATGCGTTATTTTGCTAATGATATCTAACTATTAACCATATCTACCTTGTTTAGGAAAGGTTCGTTAAGTCAATTTATTTTTATTCTTCTCAAGTAGAAACCAATTTTTTTTTTTAACTAGGTGTTGACAACTACTTATGGCACACAATGTTTATTATTCCCTGTAGTAGTTTCCAACTAACGAGTCACTTTTACTAATAAAAGGAAATAGTGCAAATAAGGTAACGAAATGATTCATGACTTAATCATCAATTTTGATATGCCAAAATAATAGACTAGGAGTGACTGAAATAGTAATCAAGTTTCGTCAAAACTTGGTCTTTCCCGTACATGATCCATTTTAGATGGTTTGGAAAATTAGTTCTTATTAGTTAAATTGTTTGAAATAATTAAATGTGTAACATGTTACCAATTAACCAAAATTAATATAGTCATTTTAGTAGCGTGAATATAATTTTAGCCAATTCATTTTTTTTTCTTAAAAAAATTAAAAAATAAATTAATAATTCATAAAAAAGAACTTTAGGTTCTTAACCCAAATGAAGTTAGAGGTTAACAAGTGATAAGTAGACGATAAAGTCGGAAAACACTACTACCGACCATTTTTTTCAATAAAATTAACTTACTATTTTGAAGCCGATCTAGTGGGGACAGATGGATTTTAAACACGTTAGGTGCTTATTTAGACTTGGGGAAAATGGGAAGGATCTATAAATGCCTAAAAGACGCGAAAATAATGAAAGTAAATAATATATCGAGGTTGATCATGTTTGAGGTTACGCTCCTTGATCAATTTCTGTAACTACCAGGCTTTGTGTGTGGTTACGCTCCTCAGCCGAAAACCTAAGTCACAATTTTCTCATAATCCTAGGTAAATAAACAAGTAACCAAAACCAGTTTATCCAAGAAATTACTTAAGTCGAATATAAGTTGATAAAGCGACTGTGCTAGAACCACGGGACTCGAGGGATGCCTAACACCTTCCCCTCGGTCAACAGAATTCCTTATCCGGATTTCTAGTTCGCGGACCGATAATAAGAAGAGTCATTTCCTTTTGAATGGGGTCAATAAGGTGACTTGGAACACCATAACTCAATTCCAAGTGGCGACTCTGTAAATAAAATAATCCCTATTCAAAACTGTCACTTTAATTGGAAAAACCCTTTGACTTCGACCCGAGCGAAAAAAGGGTGTGACAATATAGTCAAAAGTTAGTTAAAGAACTATTATTTAAGTTGGCCCTCATATACAAATATGATAGCTTGTATAACATGCAATTAATCTCTCTTATCTAATTATCTTAAATTTTGGCTGACTTAATTGAACACTTAATTTTATTTTTTGATTTAATTATAAAAATTGACCACTTTTCAAAATATGTACTAACATGTACATAGCTTTTCCCATTTATTTGATTTTTCTCTCTTTTCACACCTCTCTCTTCTTAAATTTTCCACCATCTTCTTCAATCTTTTTTCTTGAAAAATAGAAACTATTGGTAGGTTTTGTTATATTGACTCTTAAATAGTATATTTTTGTGATTTGCCCAAAGATTTATTACACCAAAAAATGTTTCTTCAACTTTTTTCTTCCAATTCATGCGAAAAAAGGTTTCAATATATATAATTATATATATATATATTAACACACAAGTATGTATACCATGTCAATTTTTTGATGGATTTATGTATACAAATAACCATTATATACAATTAGAAAATTGTCATGTGTTGGCATATACATATATATACACATATAAAATATACATATAAGTTATTTAATCAGTTTTTGATTTGTATAAAATATGTTGGTTCATATTTTATACATTACATATAGGTATACAACTATCATGTGTTTGTATATAACTAAATTGTATATTTTGAAGTTGGTTTGTATAAACTATGTTTGTTCTTCTATTAGACATTAGGTATATCTCAGTTTGTATAATCTGTTATTGATATTTTGTATAAACTAAAGGAAAAAGAAAAAGGTTCCAAGAATTCTCACTCCAGAGGGGGGAGCAACGACGTTGAGAATGACTCAAAGGTATTTTGTATATACCCAAATGTATATTCGTATGAATGTATATATAATAGATATACGTATGTCTATATATCTTCTTTTTTTTTTCTGTCAGTTACACACAAGTATGTATAGCATGTTAATTTTTTGATGTATATATGTATACAAATAATCATCATATACAATTAGACAGTTGTCATGTGCTGGTATATATAGATATATACATATATAAAATATACATATAAGTTGTATAATCAGTTTTTGATTTGTATAAAATATGTTGGTTCATATTTTATACATTACATACAGGTATACAACTATCATGTATTTGTATATAACTCAAAGGTATTTTGTAAAAATTATATTTAGTCATAAAGTGAATTTGTTTGTTTATTTCTATCAGTGTATTTGTATTTTTGTATTTATTTTGATATATTTCTTTCACATACATTTTGAATTTGTATACATTTATACATTTGAGTTTGTATATTTATACATATAATCTGAATTTATATCCATTTTACACATTTGAATTTGTATAAATTCGTATTTATCTTGAAGATATGAGTTGTAAGTGTTTGTATTTGTATTTGTATTTGAATATTAAATGCAGAGCTAATTTTCATTTGTATCAATTTTAAATTTGTATTTCTATTCATAGCTAATTTTCGTAGATAAATACATTGAATGTATAAATACATTAAAATTATATTTTAAATTCTGAAGTCATAGAAGAAATCAGAGGAATTTTAGTTTGAATTATATTTTTGTATTTCGAAAATTAAAAGGTAAGTTATAATTGTCTATATGGGAAAGGAAGAAACAAACGATTAGAAAAAGATATGTTGGAGAGAATAAAGGAAGTGAATTACTCCTCTTTCCTTTTTTTATCTCTAAACATAAATGAAATAGTAATAAAAGCTGTTAGTTAATATTTGTATATTAGAGTCCTAAATACATTTAATCACTAACTGAAATCTATAAAATGTAATTATTAAAACTTAGAATAAGAAGTTAGTTAAGAGGGGTATAAGTTGGTTATATGTGAAGTTTTGCCAAAAAGATTAGCTTTATTTTTTGAGAGAAAGGGTTAGTATGGTACTTTTACATTTGTAGCCATTTTGTGGCCAAAAAATTTGGCCCAAATTTGTCCACAATACTAAAAAGACCTATTCACACTATAAACTAGTTTCTTTTTGTACATTTTTGCCGTTTTACCTTAAAAATTGAATATATTCTTCAATCCTATTCCTAATACATTGAAAACTATTAATGAGCTTAATTATTGGTAATTCCATAGTCCAACATGGGAAAATAATTGTTTCATAATCATTTTTTCATAGCCAAATAGCCAAATAAGTTTTCAATAATCATTTTTTCATAGTCAAATACATTTGTTTTCAGTATTATCCATATTTAATACGTGTATTTCTGGAAAACATATTAGGTTGAATTTAGAAATCCCTAATTTTCCCTTTCAGTTAGTATAATTTTACACCTTTTCAAGTTAAGGAAAAAATAATTAGGTAGAGATCTCAATGTTTCAGTGTGATCTCAGTCAATGTTTATTCTTTCATAGTAAAAATTTTATTTGTGACAGTAAAAGACAACCAACACTTTAGTTTTCTAAGTTTGAACATAACATTCTTGTCTCTAGCTAGGACTGTTCAAAATCGAACCGAAACCAATAATTTGTAACGATAATTTGGTTATTGGACTAATGGTTCGGCTTATCGGATTATTGGATCGGGTCTCGATTTAGTATACTACAACTATCGGATCGGGTCTCAATTTGGACAGATTTTAATAGAGTAATCCGATAAGTACTTTACTGTCAGAGTGCATTTTTTTTTTCAACAGAGTCTTTCATCTATTAATTCATTAGGGACATAATATGTCCAAAAGAGCATACAACATCCTTTACAATCCAACTTGGGAATCCTCTTTTCCAACATTGTTAGTTTATAAACTCAAGCAAAACTAATTGTCAAGGACTTTTTCTCTTTTCAAAAAGAAAATGAAATCAGCTAGCAAGTGTATAATTTTTATCAGGTTGCTAGCATAATTGGTAGTAACCAATTGAGCCAAAATCGTTACTCAGAGTAACATTTAAGCCTTAAAAAGTGATTCACAATAACAATTTCGACGTCAGTGATGTACAAATATTCTAAGATGGCAAAGCTGCAGAGTCTCGTTATTGAAGGTAACAAATTAAGCCAAAAACGTTACTACCAGTAACATATACCTACTTAATGTTGTTAGCCAGCTTTTTTTTGATCTTAGAGTCAAACCAAAACGTGCAAAGTTGTTAGTTTTCTACTTAACATAGTTAGCCATCTTCGGTCAAAAATTCCTGAAAATTATTTAACTATATAGTTTAATTTTATTTAAACATAATAATTAAAATTTTACTTAATTAGAAGTCATTTTAGTAAAAAATATAATTAATGATTCGCTATTTATCAAATCGGCGTAACATAGGGGCGAAAGACTTGTACATCACATGTGAATTATATGCATGATTTCTATAATGTGTCGACGTTTACCAGGTCTAAAGTATGTTGAGTTGTCGTTAATGTAATATTTTAGAAATTATGTCTGAAAATTATTTATATATATATATATATATATTTTAATTTTATTTAAACATAATAATTAAAAGAATTACTTAATCAGAGGTCATTTTAGTACCAAATATAAGTAAAATTTATCAAAGCGGTGTACATGTAACATAGAGGTTAAAGAATAGTACGATCAACACTACTGTCTAACGCTCTTTGGTTCGACATATATGAACTATATGCATGATTTCTATAATGTGTTGACATTTACCATGTTTAAAGTGTTTGAGTTGTCATTATTGAATTATTTCACAAACTATGTTTTAAAATTATTTAAATATATAGTTTTCTTTTATTCAAACATAATAATTTAAAAAATAATTAATTAGAGGTCATTTTAGTAACAAATATAAGTAATGATTCACAATTTATCAAATTGGCGTAACATAGGGGTGAAAGACTTGTATGATCAACACTTATGTCTCACTCTCTTTGATTCGACACATATGAACTATATGCATAATTTTTATAATGTGTCGACATTTGCCAGGTCTAAAGTGTGTTGAGTTGTCGTTATTGAAAATTTTTACAAATTTTGTTTGAAAATTATTTAAATATATAAATTAATTTTATTTAAACATAATAATTAAAAAAATAATAAATTAAAGGTCATTTTAGTAACAAATATAAGTAATAATTCACAATTTATCAAATCAGCGTAACATAGGGGCGAAAGACTTGTACGATCACCACTTATATCTCACTCTCTTTGGTTCGACACATATGAACTATATGCATGATTTCTATAACGTGTCGACATTTGCCAGGTCTAAAGTGTGTTGAGTTGTCGTTATTAAAATATTTCACAAATTATATTTAAAAATTATTCAAATATATAGTTCAATTTTATTTAAACATAATAATTAAAAAATAATTAGAAGTCATTTTAGTAACAAATATAAGTAATGATTCACAATTTATCAAATCGGTGTAACATAGGGGCAAAAGACTTGTATGATCTACACTTATGTTTTGCTCACTTTGGTTCGGCACATATGAACTATATGCATGATTTTTATAATGTGTCGACATTTACCAGGTCTAAAGTGTGTTGAGTTGTCGTTATTGAAATATTTCTCAAATTATGTTTACAAAATATTCAAATATATAGTTTACTTTTATTTAAACATAATAATTTAAAAAATTATTAATTAGAGGTTATTTTAGTAACAAATATAAGTAATGATTCACAATTTATCAAATTGGCGTAACATAGGGGCGAAAGACTTGTACGATCAACACTTATGTCTCACTCTCTTTGGTTCGACACTTATGAACTATATGCATGATTTTTATAATGTGTCGACATTTACCAGGTCTAAAGTGTGTTGAGTTGTCGTTATTGAAATATTTCTCAAATTATGTTTAAAAATTATTCAAATATATAGTTTAATTTTATTTAAACATAATAATTAAAAAAAAATTATTAATTAGAGGTCATTTTAGTAACAAATATAAGTAAAATTTAACAGACAAAATGTTGGGTGGTTGTGTCTTAAATAGGCTGTTTTCTTGAACTTTAATAAACAAAAGGGTTGGATGATGTGTCTCTTTTCAGTGAAGTATCTCATTTAACTTCATAAAAAACTGTCACTTGATATCAATGGAAAGGCAATCAAGCAATCACAACAAGAAGACTCCAAGAGCTTAGAGATGAGTCAACAAGAAGGCAAACAAACATGCATACCACCTCCTCTTCACAACCCCGAGGCCCATGGAAACTATAGTATTGATATAAATGTTGTTTTGTCAATTATTGTTTTGGTGTCCTACTTTATATGTTTTTTTAATATGAAGCTACTAGTCACAAGCACCATTCTTTTTGGTTGCCTTTGAAACTGAAGATTTTGTTATGCAATGTTCAAGCTTTGTTTTGTTTCTTAAGTTCTCTTTAGGATTTGTGTTATGATGAAGTTGTGTTGTGATGTTCTTTTGGTTGAAAGTAAGTTGGTGTTGCTTCTTTTGTTGCTTCTTTATAAGGAAAAGAAAAATGTGACACTATCAAATTGAAGTCATATTACCATAAAATGTGAATAAGAAAAGAGAAATGTGACAATATCAAAATCAGACCAAATTGGAGTCATATTGCCATAAAATGATGGTCTATTCCATACTATGGCAGCTTAGCCTTACAAAATGAAGTTCCAAAGGTCACACAAAATCACTCTCTATTATATACTATGGCAACTTAATTAGATTTTTCTTTATGTTGACTGATGTCGCCAAAATATGCCTCCTAAGAAATATAAAGCGGTCGCTGTATCAAATATAGAACCCAACTAGGTTGGGGTCGATCCCACAGGGAATAGGACGAAAGTAGGTTGAGTTCTTGTTCAAGTAGTTGGCAAATAAGTAAAGAGGGGGAAATATTTGTAACAAGTAGTAGTAGTAACAAGTGTTGATTCTTTGAAGTTGTTTTCAATATGAGAAATACACTAGGACTGTGATTCCTAATGATTCCTTAACTATACCAGTTATTGGTGCTGGCAAAACTGTCCCACTGCATTGCATGCAACATCTGATAAGATATGTTCATCTAAACGTCTCTCGACCTTGGTTGGACGAATTTCACTCTTCTCCTCTCGGTCTCCGAGTGTCGCACTACTAACCCTTGTCCTGGATCCCAGATAACTATTCCTGTTAAGGCTCAAGTTATTAGATGAAGGTTGATAGCTTCAAATCTCTGTAGTTATTTCCTTTTCCCAATCTATACCTCTCTCTCGAGTAAGTCGAGCATACAGGTGAGTTTCTAACGTTTACAACCGTTAGAAGATCAATCACAACGAAGGAAATAATAATACATGCATTCACACCGGTTCAGAATTGCTTTGCACTTAACCCATTTCGTTAATTTCTCATGGTTCACATAACCCTAGTTAATGAGTTTAGCTACTCATGTTCGCAAGAGCACAATAAGAATTCGAAGATAAAGACATAATTGTAAACTCACAATAATGAAGAAACTCTGAAATCTCAATTATGAATAAAACTCTAGAATCAATATTCCAAGATTACAAAACCAATAATATGTTTATATTCTCAAAATAATGAAAAACTATCTCAAAATAATGTACTGACTAACTCCTGCACATAGGACAATAAAGGGGTATTTATAGATATAAGACGAATCCTATCCTAATCAAAACAGGACAACAGAGTCGGCAACTTTCCACGGTATCGTGACTTGGTATCATGGAACCAAGCCACATCACTTGGGTCCCTGTCGTGAGAATCAGACAGCACCACACAATCTCTGAAGTCTATTCACGGCACCCACTCACGTCACGTGAGTGGAGTCACGCCACGTGGATGCCTGCAGTGGGAATCAGACAACATTCAACATCTCTGAAGATGACCCACGATAGCCACTCACGTCACGTGAGTGGACTTTACGACACGTGAGTCCTGTCGTGAGTCACTCCTCTAGTACTGGAATCAACTCTTTCGTCTTCAGATACTTCGTTCTCGAGCATGATTTCTTCCTTTTTGTCCATTTTGCCTCCAAAACCTATTCTCCTGCAATATAGAACAGAAAACACATCATACCAACCAAACACACCCAAGTTATGCCATATTTTCCTTGTTTTAAGTATCGAAAGTATCATGAAACCATGACACATCAACACCCTCAACTTAGAACGTTTGCATGTCCTTAGGTGAACAAAACCAAACACACATCTACGATGCTTAACTAAGAGAAACCTAAGGGACCTACGACAGTCGATTCATTGCTTTTGACCTCAAAACTCTTCTGACCCCTCCTATTTACAAATCAAAACCACGGTGTGTATACATGCAACATATTATCATGACACAGAAGGGATCAAGTGATGGCATTAGATTATGAACAAACAACTGAGCATATATGCAAATGTCATTATCCAAACAAATAGCAGCTAACAATGCAACCCATGTACTCTTACAGCAAAGAAGCCCCATACACTCACAGTATACTAATGAATCTCAAATTAGGGACTCGGTCAAAACACTCTCTCTCACAAAGAAGTTCAAACAGTGTGCATGAAATACCATAGGCTTGCCTTTATTTTCTATGCCTTAGTTTTTTTGGACAATTGGACTAGGATCACTATAGGACTTTAATAGGCTTATAATGTCGGCTTGGGGACGGGTATGGTACATATGGATATGGTGACTTAACCCTCCTTAACACTAAACTATTTTTGGCTCCACTGTTCAACCATGCTTATTTATTCTCCCTTATTTTCCATCATTTATTTTCAGATTTTGGGTGTGATTTCCTTCCTACTTTCAAGACACAATTTATTTAATTTTTTTTTCTTTTTCTATTCATTTCACTTTTTTTTTCTTCATACCCAAATCTGTTTTCTCTCTTTTTCTTTTACTAACCTCTTCTTCATACCCAAATCAATCTACGCACCATTATACTAGCCACCCTCAATTTAGGTGATTTGCCTGAGTTGAGGTACACAATGTCCAAAGAGGGACCGGGGCCAAGACAGGTTCATTATAAATCAAAATGGGAAGGTGAATAGACTAATGAAAGAAACAAGTCAATTAAGGCTCAAAATTGGGATCAAGGAATACTTAATTCATTTGGTTAGGCATTTAGGCTAAACGTGGACTTACTCAAAAACAACCTATGATCCTTTCCTAACCACTATCCTCTAACCTAGGCAAGACTAATCGGGTAAGTTCTGGATCACACACACAAAGTCAACTAAGTAATGACCTCATACACACATAGCACAGGGTTACATTATCAACTACTACCTATCCAGTTCGTGCAATGCTAGCTACAATTATTCTGCCTATAACACTAATGCCATAAAAAGATCCAACAGCTGTCACAACCTAACCTACTACACAGACCATTTAAAAACAAAAATTTCAGGAGGGTATCCTTTAAACAATCAAATAGCATAACTTGTTCAAAATTGGACTGCACTATGGTTCCCTTATTTTTCTCCTAATTCAATAAGAAAACACATAAATACTATAAATAAAAACCTAAACATGCCGGTTCTACTATGATATCACACTCAGGGGAAAGGAAACACTACAACAAAACCCCCCAAGTATTGGTACACCCCCACCCCCAACTAACAATGGTGCACTGACCTCAGTGCACAACTATCAATATAATAAATGCAAGGGAGTGAAGACATACCTCCAGCGCCCTAAGGGCTGGAAGTGGGCCCTCCCATAGCAGGATCATCAGTATGCTCTCTGGGCTATCCGCTAGGTGCATCTGGTAGAGGGGGTGCCTGACTAGAGGATGCACCTCGTGGCCTCTGCTTCTGGGCAATCTGAATAGTATGGTACCCCAACCTGGAGGCCTTAACTGCTCTCCAGAGATCACCCTCATACTCGTCACTACTATCCACCTGCTCCTCTAGACTGCGTGGTCGTTTGACCCTATCAATAAGAGGTTCCTCATCTGCAAACAAATCCACCTAAAAAACTGGCTGCATCAGAGCTTGAACAGGCATAGGGGGAATAACAGGGGTGCTTCTCGGTGCCAAATCTCGAACCTCCTCTCGCAATGCAGCTACCTCCTATGTCAATGCTGCCATACCATGATTCTAAGTCAAACCCAATCGAGTAGCCATCCGCGTCTCAAAGCTATCAATCCGTCCATGCAGCTCTCTCATGAATTTATCTATAGACGTAGATACACGGGCCTCCACTCTAGCCTCTGCAGCCTCAACTGTGGTCCTAACCCATGGATTAAGCTGGGATACCAACTTAGCCATCTGTACCTCTGAGTGGGCCTGCCTCTCAAACATCTGTGTCTGCCTATCAACCAGCTGCTGCAGGAAATCCCTCAAAACTGAAACCATACCAGAAGGAGGTGGTGGTGCTGTAGTGTCGGGTACCTTTTCGTCAATCGGGCCTGTGCCCTCAGCAGGTGCATGAACAGTATCAGGAATACTCACCGGTATACTAATAGGCATAGGGGTGCTCACCGGCTCGTCTCTATCTCTATGCCCTTCAAAAAGGGTTGCTCCTGATGACCCAGAAGGTTGAGACCTTTGTGGAATAATGGGGTTAGATCCCCGCTGCTGCATCAACCCAATATCTACTATGCGGGTCACCTCAATATAATAATCGATGGTAGGTAGCCTAACTACACCCGCCCTATCACATAGGCTCTGAATCAAACAGGGGAAAGGGATACTGGTATGGTATCGAAAGGCACGCTCATGAATCTCCCTAAGAATGTACCTGGCGATATGAATATTATAACCAGCAATGATGCTAGCTACCACCACAACCCGGTCCAAGGTGAGTGAATTAGCAATATTAGTGGGCCCCAACCGATGCCTAACAACCGACCACCAAAACCTGCCAGCAAAATGGAGTGTGGAATTCTTTATATCCAGCTTCCCAATCACCCAACTAGCATCAACACCGTACTCCACTATATAACCAGAAATCCACCACAACAACTCCAACTTTTGATCAGCATCCCGCATTTTAATTCAATTTTTGACAGTCTCTATATGGTGATCAAACTCAGCAGTCATAGCTGGTAAAGGACGGTCTGCACCAAACAAGAATCGGTGGATGGTCTGCTCAGATATATCGACTCTGGTCCCCCGAACCAAAGTGTGAGTCAATAGTGGCTGGTACCGGTACCGCTGCCCAACAGGTGTACTCAAATCAACAAACGTAGCATAGGACACATAAAATTCTCGGACCAATTCTGAGTTGTAGCGACCAGGAGGCTCCACCATCCATCTAAACCCATACTGCTCAAACATAGTCCAAATATCAGGCAATGCCTTTAACTCCTCAAGCCGATATCGGGGCTCCTCCATAATACTTCTTTTAGACACGCCCCTCTTAGTAAGCTCGACATCCCTATCATAAAATACCCGTATGCCCTGAACACACCATCATTGGATATCCCTTCTCTGTGAGGGAGTCGGGGCACTCTGTTCACCAGTGCCCAAAATAAAGGTTGTAGCCTCTGCCGCAGAGGTACCCTGTCCTGTGTCATCCACAGATCCCGATACCGACTCATCCTACCCATCTTCAGATTGGGGGGCGGACTCGGAAGACTGATCATGTATAACCGGCTAGACAGGTTGTAGAATGGGCTGAAGTGCAGCCCGGGCAACAGCTTGTGCCCGAGTCTGTAACCTCATGGTATGAAGTACTAGTGCAGTATTATCAGTGCCAATAACAAAAACCTCCTCAGACCAATTTTTGCCTAACTCTGATGGTTCATCACATAATTGGGTCAGAAATTCTGGATTTTTTGTTCTAATTCTTGACGAAGAATCAAGGTGGTAACGTTTGGGGTTCGGTTTGGGAGGTATGATATCGGGTTTTGGAATGGGTGGGTCAGGTTTGAGTTGTGTGGGTCAATTTTGGGTGTGGGTAGGTTTGATTTTAGGGTATTTGGGTCGGGTGGGTCAAATTTTCGGGTAGGGTTTTTGAATTTGGGTCTGTGAAGGGTTTAGGTGATGAGCTTTTGAGAAGTTCGAAAATTTGTAAGGGAGAAGTTGATGATTTAGGAATTGGTATATGGGAATTTGGTGAATTTTGAAAATTAGGGTTTATGTTCTTAGAGTTAAAGTTGAGAAAGAGGAGGGTGGATGCGGATTTTGGGTCGATTTTGATGAGTATACGGGAATTTAAATAAAGAAAAGGGTCGGGTCGGGTCGGATATTTGGGTTTTTACAGATTCCTGATTTCCATGTAACCACCCACGTGATGTGGGTTGCACACAAGTCACGTGGGTCTCTGGCGTTGCTCAACTCCTGTAAGTACAAATTGCCTCTGATTCTTACGATACCACCCACGTGATGTTGGTATACCTACGTCACGTAGGTACCTTGTAGTAGGTGATATTCAGAAGGACCAACATTTTCTCTAGTTTCTACGGCACCACCCACGTGATGTGGGTCCACCTACATCACGTGGGTACCCCTGTCGTGGGTCGAATTCTGCAGGTATTATCTTTTGAATTTTAGCTAAGGTGTCTTCCAATGCTCAGATCACAATGTCATCAGATCTTGGGTTGCCTCCCAAGTCGTGTATGATTTAATGTCGCGGCACGACATGACTAACTTGGATACTCAGACTTCACCAACTAGCCCATGGGTTGCCTTCCATGAAGCGCCCGATTTAACATCCCGACACAATATAGCTAGCTTGACTACTTAGACTTCATCAAGCTCAAGCTCCTCACATATCCTTATTTCTTTCGTGATTCGCACATAATACTTTACACGCTGCCCATTTACCTTGAATAGAACATTATCATCTCCTTTTAGCTCAATTGCTCTATGTGGGAATACCATGACCACCGTGAATGGTCCGGACCATTTAGACTTTAACTTTCCAGCAAACAAGCGAAGCTTGGAGTTATAAAGTAGCACCAAATCTCCCGGGTGAAACTCTCATTTCTCAATACGACGATCATGATATAATTTTATCTTCTCTTTATCTATTGCTGAACTTTCATAAGCCCGGAGACGAAATTCATCCATCTCATACATCTGCTCAAGTCTCAATTTAGCCGCTTCACTCCAGTTTAAATTCAACCTTTTCAAAGCCCATAAAGCCTTATGTTCAAGTTTGACAGGCAAATGGCAAGATTTTCCAAAAACTAACTGATATGGTGATGCACCAATTAGCGTCTTGAAAGCAAATCGATATGCCTATAATGCATCATCCAATCTTCGAGCCCAATCAGTCCTATTGGTATTCACCATTTTTTCCAAAATAGACTTGATCTCACGATTTGACACCTCAACTTGCTCGCTTGTCTGAGGATGGTAAGGTGTTGCCACCTTATGTTTAACACCATATTTTTCAAGCAGGGCCTTGAACAGACGATTGCATAAGTGGGATCCTCCATCACTAATGATAACTCGGGGTATACCGAATCGTGAAAATATGTTCTTTTTCAAGAATGCCTTGACACTTTTTCCTTCGTTATTAGGAAGCGCAATTGCCTCCACCCACTTAGAAACATAGTCGACAGCTACCAAAATGTATTTCATCCCATGTGAGCTCACAAAAGGGACCATAAAGTCAATTCCCCGCACGTCAAACAATTCAAGCTCAAGTATATCTGTCATGGGAAGTTCGTGTCTACGTGAGATATTCCCTTGCCTTTGACATTGGTCACAAGCGCGAGCATAATCATGAGCATCTTTGTAAATACTGGGCCAGTAGTACCCACATTGCAAGATTTTATGGGCAGTCCGTGCACCTCCATGATGACCCCCAACTGGAGATGAATAACATGCTTCCAAAATACTCATCAGCTCGACCTCTGGAATACATTTTTGAATCATGCCATCTGCGCATACCCTAAATAAGTACGGCTCATCCCAGAAGAATTTTCTCACCTCATGGATGAATTTCTTTCGCTGCTGATATGACATATCTTCCGAAACTAGATCACTTGCCAAAAAGTTGGCAAAATCAGCAAACCAAGGGATTAAGTCTTGTGATGCTGCCAGTACTTGCTCATCTGGAAAAGTGTCATCAATCTCAAGATCATCCCTTAATTTAAGCATGGCCTCTTCCTCAAAGCGTGATAGATGGTCGGCAACTTGATTCTCGATTCCCTTTCGGTCCTTGACTTCAAAGTCAAATTTCTGTAATAGAAGTACCCGCCGAATCAACCTTGGCTTAGTATCCTTCTTCGACATAAGATATCGAAGTGCTGCATGATCTGTATATACAGTGACTTTTGTTCGAATCAAATAAGAGCAAAATTTCTCAAAAACGAAGACCACTGCTAACAACTCTTGCTCAGTCATAGTAGATCTTATGAAAATTGAACATTTTTGTAGCGAAGATATAAAACAGATATTGGGCACTTTAGAAAAATATTTCGTAATTGATTTAGCAAAAAATAAGTTAGCGGACGTTTTTCATTCTTCACCCAGTCGAAAACAATAAAAAATAATTAAAAAAAAGGACTTGTGTTGGATTGGCACTACAAATCTAATCCAAACCAAATAAAATAGATAGAAAAAAGTATAGATGAGAGAATAAATAAAGAATAAGTGGAAAACAAAACTACAATTTACTTAGATTTATTGAATCCATAATGGATTCAATCAAGTTAAGTGAGAAAAGCAAACTTGATTTCTTTGTTAGCTTTAGTAGAGTTCCAATGAAAAACGGAAAACCACCCAAAATGCCCGAATATTTTATTTCTAAGATCAATAAAATAAGAAATTCTTTTGAGATAGATTAAGCACTTTGCTAGCATAGTAAATCGAATGTAAAATCTTCTCACGTCTTTGGCCAAGGAATGCACCCAAAGCCACCCCGCTAGCGTCACACATAACCTCAAAAGGCATCGTCCAATCTGGTGACACAAGGATAGGGGTTGAAACCAACTTTTCTTTTAGACACTCAAATGCTTTAAGACATGCCTCATCGAACACGAACTTCACCTCTTTCTCCAAAAGTTTGCATAGAGGATGTGCAATCTTAAAGAAATCCTTGATGAATCTTCTATAAAAGCCAGCATGACCTAAGAAACTTCGAATTCCTTTCACGGAAATGGGTGGAGGCAACTTTTCAATTACCTCAGTATTTGCCTTATCCACTTCAATACCTTTCTTTGAAATCTGATGCCCCAATACGATACCCTTTTTGACCATAAAGTGACATTTTTTCCAATTTAGCACTAAGTTGCACTCCTCGCATCTTTGCAGCACATTAGTAAGGTGTGCCAAGCAATCATCAAATGAGTCTCCCACAACAGAAAAATCATCCATAAAAACCTCAATAGTGTCTTCCACCATGTCTAAGAAAATAGACATCATGCAACGTTGGAAAGTGGTCGGTGCATTACATAGACCGAAGGGCATCCTTTTAAATACAAATGTACCATATGGACAAGTGAAAGTGGTCTTCTCTTGGTCTTTGGGGGCAATGAAAATCTGATTATAGCCCGAATAGCCATCGATAAAACAATACCATCCTCTACCAGTAAGACGGTCTAACATCTGATCCATGAAGGGCATAGGAAAATGATCTTTTTCTGTCCAAGAATTTAGCTTTCAATAATCCATGCAAACTCTCCATCCGGTAATCGGCCTCATTGGGATTAACTCATTCTTGTCGTTTGGAACCACAATGATTCCTCCCTTTTTTAGCACACACTGAACTGGGCTCACCCACTTGCTATCAGCAATAGGGTAAACCACTCCTGCATCCAACCACTTGATGATCTCTTTCTTCACAAACTCTTTCATAGGTAGGTTTAGCCTACATTGGTGCTCAATGCTCGGTATGCACTCAGGATTAAGTTGAATTTTGTGAGTGCAAATACCGGGTGGAATCCCTATAATATCAGCAATGGACCAACCAATGGCCCTCTTAAATCTTCTTAATACCGAAACTAGTGCCTCTACTTGCCACTCCACCAATTTAGTAGAAATAATCACAAGCAAGGTGTTGTTGGCTCTCAAAAATGTGTAGCGAAGGTGAGCCAGAAGAGCCTTAAGCTCTAAAACTGGAGGCTCCTCAATAGAAGGATGAGCTGGTCACCCTATTCTTCAAATCGAGATCAAGTTTCTTTGGATCATAAGTGTATGCTCCTTTACCAGTGGGTGCACTAACCATCTCATTGTATTCCTCAATACTGTTTCTATCAAAATTTATAATTAAGGCCGCAAGAGCTTCTACCCCCAACCTCTCTTCAAAAGACACGACAATATCACTCTCCTCAACCGCATCTATTAGCGAAATCACCCACATATCTTTTGGTTGCTTCATGGAACGACAAACATTGAAAGTGGCTTGTTCATCATTTAACCTGAATTTCATCTGTCCTATTTCCATATCGACCAATACACGACCAGTGGCAAGGAATGGTCTTCCCAATATGATGGGAACTTCAAAATCAACTTCACAATCTAGGATCACAAAGTCAGCCAAAAATATGAAAGATGCAACTTTTACCAAAATATCATACAAAATGTCCACCGATTTTTTCACAGTCCTATCTGCCATGAGAAGTCTCATAGAGGTTGGTTTTGGTGCTCCCAACCCCAACTTCTTGAAAACGGCTAACGACATTAAGTTAATGCTAGTACCCAAATCACAAAGTGCTTTAGCAAAGTTGTAGGACCCGATAGTACAAGGAATTATGAAAGCTCTTGGATCCTCCTTCTTTTCAACTAGAGAACGCGAAGCAACTGCACCACAATGATGTAAGTTACCTGCTGGCTCAAAACTGACAGTTCTCTTCTTTGTCACCAAGTCTTTCATGAACTTTGCATAACCTGGCATCTGCTCCAATGCCACAACAAGAGGGATGTTTACCGATAGCTCTTTCAACATTGTAATAAACTTTTGATATTTGCCCTTCTCAGCCTTCTTCATCAACCTTTGAGAAAAGGGAAGAGGAGGTCGTGGGATAGTTTTTAGCATTTGTGGGACCTTCTTTTCCTGCCTGTTTTCAGATTTTGCCTTTTCGCTAGTATCATGAGGATTTGGTACTGTGTCAACCTTCAAATTATCCGGCTCTATCTCAATTTCTACATCAACAACCATCGTCTTACTGGTCTTACCAGTATCCACAGGTATAGATGGATCTGTGGTGCATTTCCCGTTTCTAGTAGTAATGGCCAGACAATGGCTATCATTCTTCGAATTCTGGACGGTGTTGCTTGGAAGGGTACCTGGCTAACGTTGGTTCAATGCCACCGATATCTGCCTGAATTATTGCTCCAACTGTTTAATAGCAGTTGAATGGGATTCTACTTTCTGACTTATTCCTGAGATGTCTGACCTAATCTCCTTCAAGCACTGTTCTTGACTCTCTGACCCTTTCACCAGTTTATTGAGAAAGGATTCCATTCTTGAATTTCTAGAGTCAGCATCGCGATTTCCTGGTGGAACATATACGCCACTCTTCTCTTTATAATCATCCTTCTTCCTCCAATCACCGTCACTATCTCATTCTCTATCTCTATATCCCGACTTGTTGTAACTGTCTCCATAGTAGTTCCGACCTTGATTCCCTTGCCTTGAGTTCCAGGAGTCTTGGTTAGACCCTTGGCCCTTGGCTCAAAACCCACCACTTCTCGATCCAAATACTTATCCTCTTCATCAGATTCATAATCGTCATGTCTAGGCATTTTACCTTGTGCACGTACAGTATGTACCTTTTCAGCATCTCTAGCCGCAATCTGTTTAGTAGAAGACCAATTTTTGTCCTTAGTTGAGCGACCTCTTGGGCTACAGATTCATCCAAAGCTTATTGTGCTGCTGAGGATCCAATAGCATATGTACCAGCAGGCGTTTCTGCCTCCCGAGGATACCATCCTCGGTTAGTCTTAGTGATACGATCTAATATCTTCAAAGCTCATTCCCATATCAAACTCATGAATGCTCCATAAGTGATAGTATCTGCTACCACCTTCGTGTTGGCATTCAAAGCCCTGTAGAAGATTTCAAGTAAGTTCCTACCACTCATTCTATGATTTGGCACATTCTGTAGCTTCTTCTTGAACCTTAGCCATGTCTTGTAAAGTGCTTCAGAATGTAGTTGTCTGAAGTTGTAAATTTCATCCTTCAACTGTAGCATCTTGGAAGGTTGAAAAAATCTTTCCAGAAATTGATTTCTTAACTCTTGCCAAGTAGTGATGGAACCTCGTGGTAATTCTGCCAACTACAAAGTCGCTTCTCCTGTTAGACAGAATGGGAACAATCTCAATCGAATAGCCTCTTGGTCAACTCCAGGCAAATTATATGAAGTGCAGACCCCCACAAAATTTATCATGTGCATGTTTTAATCATCAGTAGGAAGACACACCCTTCAAGTTTAGCAGGTGAATCATGGCACTGGTAATGTCAAACTTAGTGACCTGGGGTAACTTTGGTGGGATAATGGCACCAGTCTCTATTTGCTCGAAGTAGGCCACATCTTCTTCCTCAAGATCATCATAAACTGGCACATGCAGTCTTTGAAGTGGTTGGTGATCTCTCAGTCTTTTTTGTCTCTCTTCATCCTCAGCCAGTCGCTAGGATGCCTCTTGCATAGCTCGATTATCTCTTTCTACTTGCTTAAGAGCAGCTTGTCTATCATGCTCTTCTCGTGTCAATCGAGCAGTAGTTTGATCCGCTGTTCCATGACCAATCGAATGAATTGGTTGATTATGAATGTCTCTCATGGTGGCAGGATCCTGAACTTCGTCGGTATTCACCATTTTTCGATTAGCTCTCAGAGTCCTTTCTATTTCAAGATCAAGTGGAATCAGGGGATTGCCTTGACTCCTAGTATTGGGCATACACCGACGTGTGCCCTTAAAACTATAGAAAAACAAAACCAATCAACTCCAACCAGTACTAATCAACTCCGTAATCATATTCCCCGGCAACGACGCCAAAATTTGATGTCGCCCAAAATATGCCTCCTAAGAAGTATAAAGCGGTCGCTGTATCAAATATAGAACCCAACTAGGTTGGGGTCGATCCTACAGGGAATAGGACGAAAGTAGGTTGAGTTCTTGTTCAAGTAGTTGGCAAATAAGTAAAGAGGGGGAAATATTTGTAACAAGTAGTGATAGTAACAAGTGTTGATTCTTTGAAGTTGTTCTCTTGACCTTGGTTGGACGAATTTCACTCTTCTCCTCTCGGTCTCCGAGTGTCGCACTACTAACCCTTGTCCTGGATCCCAGATAACTATTCCTGCTAAGGCTCAAGTTATTAGATGAAGGTTGATAACTTCAAATCTCCATAGTAATTTCCTTTTACCAATCTCTACCTCTCTCTCGAGCAAGTCTAGAATACAGACGAGTTTCTAACGTTTGCAACCGTTAGAAGATCAATCACAACGAAGTAAATAACAATACATGCATTCACACAGGTTCAGAATTGCTTTGCACTTAACCCGTTTCGTTAATTTCTCATGGTTCACACAACCCTGGTTAATGAGTTTAGCTACTCATGTTCGCAAGAGCACAATAAGATTCGAAGATGAAGACATAATTCTAAACTCACAATAATGAAGAAACTCTGAAATCTCAATTATGAATAAAACTCTAGAATCAATATTCCAAGATTGCAAAACCAATAATGTGTTTATATTCTCAAAATAATGAAAAACTATCTCAAAATAATGTACTGACTAACTCCTGCACATAGGACAATAAAGGGGTATTTATAGATATAAGACGAATCCTATCCTAATCAAAACAGGACAACAGAGTCGGCAACTTTCCACGGTATCGTGACTTGGTAACATGGAACCAAGCCACATCACTTGGGTCCCTGTCATGAGAATCAGACAGCACCACACAATCTCTGAAGTCTATTCACGGCACCCACTCACGTCACGTGAGTGGAGTCACGCCACGTGGATGCCTGCAGTGGGAATCAGACAACATTCAACATCTCTGAATATGACTCACAATAGCCACTCACGTCACGTGAGTGTACTTCACGGCACGTGAGTCTTGTCGTGAGTCACTCCTCTGGTACTGTACTCAGCTCTTTCATCTTCAGATACTTTGTTCTCGAGCATGATTTCTTTCTTTTTGTCCATTTTGCCTCCAAAACCTATTCTCCTGCAATATAGAACAGAAAACACGTCATACCAACCAAACACACCCAAGTTATGACATATTTTCCTTGTTTTAAGCATCGAAAGTGTCATGAAACCATGACACATTATTAACAACTTGGATTAGGAAACTAACGTACACAACAACTACACATATCATCATACAACAAAGCAATTTCCCAATAAAATAACATGAGCTATTTTTTTTTTCATCTTCATTCTCTTCTCTTTCAAATCACCCTTGTCTTTCTCTTTCAAATCACCTTTACCATTCTTTTTCAAATCACTCATCTCATTTGCATCTGTTGAATTGATGTTGAGACTTTGAAATTGCATCTGCAGATTTTCAGTCGTATTGTCTTGTTTTTCCTCCTCAATGTCTGCTGAAGTCATGTTGTTGGGATTTTCACAATGTATCTTCGAGCTTTCAAGCATATCCAACTGCATCTTAACAAAGCTCGTAATTTTCTTCTAGCTCCTTAATCTTGTTCACCAATCTTTGAAGAATAAATTTCGATCTTTCGTCAACTCGGTCCTTGTCTCTCCATCTAAAAAACTTGCAATTCGTAGTCTGAAAATTAAGGACACAAGGAATAGATTTCAACACTAGTATTAACACTAATCAATTAAGAGAGAATGAACACAAACGTCATAGTGAGGACAGGCCCAAAATCTGCGAACGGGATTACGATCAGACCAAGAGGTCTGCAATTGCAACAAAATGCCATGTTTGCATCGCACTTCAGCATTGATCATCGGATAATTCTCATCCATACACAACTTATTCAACTCAAATTTTTTCATTTCGAACCTTAATAGAAATTGAGGAAGAAAATTGAAAAATCGGAACTTCAATATCAAAATGGAATGAAGTAAAGTTAACAAATTTACACAACAAATTACCTTACTATTTTGAATGAAGAAGCAATTTGAAGAATAAAGGGGAGATTATGATTTTGAGCTAATTCAAATTAATGGAGATGGAAATAGATTAAAGAAGAAGAAGAACGACTATTAAAGAAGGGGTCTACTTATTCAATGTTGTCAATGCCACTGACTTATTTTTATTGGTTATAGATAGAGACAACACCTTAGGCCTTCACGCGCCGCAAGTCTTTATCTTCACGCAAGGTGCCACATCAGCTAAAAAGGTTGACAAAAATACACTAAAATTTGGTTCAGGGGGTAATAGGACCCCCGTGAAGTTGGAGTGTGTCATAGTAAATATGGTCATACTTAAGGGGGGGGGGGGTACTAGATGCTTATCTCTAAATTATTTAAATATATCATTTAATTTTATTTAAACATAATATTAAAAATTTACTCAATTAGAGGTCATTTTAGTAACAAATATAAGTAAAATTTATCAAATCACTGCAACATAGGAGTAAAAGACTTGTACGATCAACACTAATGCATGACTCTTGGATTCGACACGTATTAATTATATGATTTCTATAATGTGTCAACGTTTACCATGTCTAAAGTATTTTGAGTTGTCGTGATCGAAATATTTTACAAATTAAGTTTGAAACTTATTTAAATATATAGTCGAATTTCATTTAAATATAATAATTAAAAAAACTAGTTTTATTAGAGGTAATTTTAACAGAGGCGAGTAACATCTACGAGTATCATTTGATTTGAAAAATTTGGTGGAATCTTAAAACGAATTTCAAGTGGAGAGAATGGTAGGAAAACAATTATGACTGGTATACTGGGAATCGGAAAGGGTTTATTGAACATATCAAATTCATTCATTTTAGAGAAGTGGAATAATTACCAATTCTCTATGAAACACAATTGGGATTAGAAGAGTAAAACTATCAACAAATCTTGAAGATAAAAAATATACTCCCTCTGTCCCATTTTAGTTGGGCACATTCTATTTTACACGGTGATTAAGAAATCATAAATGAAATAATGAATTTTACTATTTTATCCTTTACCCATATTAATGATATTCATTGGGCATAGAAATGGACATTGAAATTGTAAGGGTAAAATGGGAAAAAAACAATTAATTCTATCTTGATTTAGTAAGTGATCAACTAATATGAGACATTTATTTTTAGTAAGATGACCAACTAAAATGAGACGGAGGGAGTAGCTGTTTTTAACCCTCGAATAATCCCATAAATTCTAACACTCCAAAACAAGTTTCTTCATCCTAACCTCTAGCACAAATGAAAAAACATGGATAGAACTCCTTCGAAAATAATTGTGAATGAGCCACTCTGTGGGTCTCCCATCAATCACAATATTCTTTATTGGGACACTACGAGTAAGCTCAAGAAACTAAACTCGGAGGTCGAGTTACTTCTATTGAGGATGATAAGGGAGATAGGAGTTGATCTTGTGAAGCAAATGTTAATGGATGCTTATCCATTAACTACCATCTATGACGTACTGGAGGAGTTGGTCAGTGCCGCGTCTGAAGCAAATGAAAAAGGGAATTCTGTCATTGTCATAAGCAGTGATGCCGAGGCTGCAACCTCAGCATCGAAGGTTCCGTCGGTCAACCAAAAGACCAATTAACATGTTTTTATTAAGTTTCTTTGTTTATGTTTTGGTCCTCTGTCTATCATCATATGATTTGTCCCTTGTCTATCCTTATGTTTGGTTCTTAATCAATCTATGGTTTGGTATTACCTTATTAATTAATGAAATTAGAGTTATTATTATCTGTTGCTTCTTTGGTCTTTTTATTACTTTTTGCAAGACATTAAATCTTGCATTACTAAATTTGGTTCCCAAAGGCCGTCACTAATGTGTTTGCATTACTAAATTTGGTTCCCAAACAGATACGAGTAACATTTTGATGGCAAACCGTTGTGAGACCTTACAACACAAAATTACTAAATTGATCGTTATCGGTTAGATTATCGGGTTATTGATGGTTATCGAGTAACCGTTAACCTTACAACACAAAATTTAAAGGGAAAGACCGTAGGAAAACACACCCCACGTCCTTTTACATTCACAAACTTTTGCCTAGGATTAAGATAACTTAATTGTGAGACCGTATGAAAGAACAAGATTTCTTGTTACCGGTTGGTGCTTGTATTATTGATCGTTATCGGTTCTGTAAAAAAGAACAATCACTGTAAAAACAGTATTATTAAACTCTAAAAGTGAAAGTGATTCATTGAGAATCACTTAAACGGAGCTTAACTGTAACACCACGTACCTTCCTAACCCTATGTGATGACGTTGAGAAATGGTTATTTAGGTGTCGAGGTGCCATGAGTATGTGTTTTGTAATGTTAGTGATGAGAAAATTAAAATTTGGCTTCGTACATGAGATTAGCCCTTCATAAGAGGTGTTTTGTGATTTTCGTGGAACATTTGTGGGATTCAAAATGAGGCTAAGAGGACCTCTAAACAAAGTATATTAAGGTTAAGAAGTAAGTTAAAGAATAGGATTTGAAGTATCTAACCAAACCCGCGAAGAAAAGTCGAAAAATGAAATTTTCGAAAATTCTAAGTGTGGGACGTGATAGAGGGCGTGCCACGCTGATCTGGGCTAAAATTTTTAGTCCAGAGGCATCAAGATGGCGCGCCCAAGGGCGTGCCACGCTGGTTTTGTCCACTTTTCAAAGTTGGAATTTTTCTTAAGTCCCAAGGGTGACTGGGGACGTACCGAGCCAATATTTTCTATGTTTCTTCTACAATCATGAGCATATACATGAAATGAGTAAAGTATTATATTGGTATGATAAAATTACTCGAGAACGAATTTGGCATCAAAATGACAATTTTACCCTTGTAGCCAAAATAAGCCATACGTGGCTAGATATGCTTGTTTTTGGAATTAAGGCTACGAGTGTGAATTGCATGAGTGGGAATATTGTCGTAACGTGTATGAAATGAATTAAACATGAGGAATTATGAATTTTATTGGGTTAAGTGAATTGGGCTCAAAATAGGGCCCAAAATGAGAAGAAAACATGTGACCCATTCTTCCATTGACTAAGCCACACTTAGCATTAAATGCCAAGAGTGGATAAGGATGACCCCTAAGGATTATATAAAGGGTCCAAAATCAGATTTTATCACATAAAAATCTCATGTCAATCTAGAAATTTCCCAAAAGCCCTTTTCTTTCAACTTCAAACCCTAAGAGCTCAAAGCCAAATTTTGGAGCAAGATCATCATCTTCCAAGATTGGGTAAGTTATTATTATTTTACTTTAACATATTATAAGCATGAGATATTATGTATATCATGTTGGTTATGGTTGGAAGTGTTGGACATGACACTTTTGGTTTTGTGAAAAATATGTGTTATCCATAGGATTGTAACTTGAATTATGACTTGTGGTTTTGATGAAAGAGCATGGTATGGATGAAATAACAACATGTATGGTGTTATTATGTTCCTAAACTTGTTATTTTTCTATAAGTGTAATTTATGGGATTTTGTCCGATTTGTTGTTGTGAGGTGTATTGAAGTAATTTGATGGAACAATTGTGATGTGGTGGTGATGGAGAAGTGTAAAGTATGAATTTGGTGTGACATGCTATTGGTTATCATGTATTGGTCAATGCTGGGAATAGTGTGGGATTATTGGTATGCTGATTTCATAAATGGTATGGTCAAGGGGGAAATGACATGTTAAAGCTAAACATATGACTTATTGTTATTGTATGCCATTGTAAGGTAATTGGTGGTTAATGTTGGTTCCTCTATGTATTTGTGTTGTAGAGTGAAACATAAGGAAGGAGCGGGAATATTGTATGCACATCTAAGATTGTGTATTCGTATTGAGAATACAAGGTATGTAAGGTTACTCTTTCCGTATCCTTCTATAACATATTGTTCCTATTGACATTGGACTTGTTTCAATTCTGAGAGGCTTGAAGTATATCAATTCAGGGTGACGTATATTGTACCCTATTCTTAGATGAATTATGATTCACTTATCCCTTATTCATTGATTGAAGTTCCTAAGATGTCATAATGCGGTAATTTCTAAAAGAACTATTTCAAGAGAGTAATAACATAAGAGAATCTATTTAATCTTGGATGGCATAGTCCAACCATGTCTTGTTCCAAAGTCCTATAATATGATGATTATCTTTGTACCAATCTCTCACAAGTAAAAGTGCCAATCTTATAAGAATAATAAGAGAGGTGATGTGCAAGTTAATATATCTATTTCTCATAAGTGAAGATGTCAATCTCATGAAGTACAAGAGTGAAGTAATATATATATGTGTTTATGAGTGTGCTTCAAATAAGGTTATGATCCTCAATGTATCACTCTTAAGAATGAAAGTAAGAATAACAAGAGAAAGAAGTAATGTATAATTAATGAGTAATCATAATTACATCCCAGGGGCTACAAAAAAGCCTAGCTCGGGTTATCATAATTACATCCCAGGGGCTACAGAAAAGCCTAGCTCGGGTTATCATAATAACATCCCAGGGGCGACACAAAAGCCTAGCATGGGTTAATATAGCATCCCAGGGGTCAAAGTACCTAGCATGGGTTAGTAACATCCCAGGGCCGACACGAAAGCCTAGCATGGGTTCACATAACATCCCAGGGGTCAAAGTACCTAGCATGGGTTAATCTCATCCTAGGGGCGACAGAATAGCCTAGCATGGGTAGAACAATAAAAATGAATAAAAGATGAAGACAAGAGGAGTAAAGAACGTAATATACATGGTTCCCCACATACAGAAAGAGAGTTTAGTCACATTTCTATTTCCTTATATTGATTCCATTATTGTTGTTATTATGTATGATGAATTTCTTATGAGCCTTACATACGCATTACATTCTTTGTACTGACCCCCTCGGGGGAATTACCTTACATGTTGCAGGTGCAGGCACTAGTAGACCTCCATTTTAGGTTGACAGTTGATTGCGGATCTTTGGTGAGCCCCAGTTGCTTCGGGACTTTCCGAGTCATAGTTGTACAGTTGTGTTGATGTTGTAAATATTGTATAAAGTGGGGACTTGTCCTGACTGCTAGTTGGTCTTGTAAATGCATCTGTTAGAGGCTTTTGTAGACTTGTGTGGGTTATGAATGTAAGAGATAAATGTCCGTTTTGATGTGATGGCCCCAACGGCCAAATTTCCTAAATCTATATATATCATATGTTTCCATGTTCATGTTTTCCGCATAGTTGCATAAGATTTAATAAGATTCATATGAGGATATGCATACGAAGGTTCATGAGCAAAGATTGGTTCTCTCGGGCCATATTGGCTTCCGGTGCCAGTCGGCCCGAATGGGATTTCGGGTCGTGACATTAACCTTATCGATTCCCACTATTGAAACTTGAAAAGCTAACCTTTGTGCAATTGATATATTCCAAATCCCACGTATAGCACCTCAAATCATTCCCATGAACGCTTACAGTTAAAAGATCTGCTGCCAAGCAACAACATAGAACAGTGCATCATTGTTAAAGCAACAAACTTTTTACTAGTTACAAACTAATTAAGTTCGATTCGGTTTTTTCAAATTTCATTCGGTTCAATTTGATTTGTTTTAATTCGGTTCTTTGGTATGTGGCAGAACTAAAGAACAAAAAAAAAATACTAAAAATAATATGACACACCTTCACAAAATAAATTAATCCTATGAGATAAATGTTTATGTACTGTGCAATAGCTCAACAGATAAATAAATTTAGATGCAATTTTTTTCCATTAAAGTGAAGCTAACAGTAGATTTAAGACAAGGAACTAAGAAGTGGTACTAGAAATAAAAACTGAATCTAATAGCAGATTTATTATGTCATATAAACCAGTGCAAATAACAAAGTTTTGCAAACTAAAATTTCATAATTCATAATCAAGAAAATGCTAGCATAAAACAACAAAAATAATGGCAATGCAGCAGGAAGAAGTGCAAGTTCGGTGCACAAATGCAGCTTGTTGTAACACACAACTGCATCAACTCTTACCACTCCAAGTTTGGATCAACATTGAGATCAAACAAGGTCCCTTGTGATAGTATAGAGCCAATTTACTGCAATTAAAATCATGAAGACACTATAAGAAAAAGGATATGTTTAAATTATAAGTCAATTACAAAAGCAAAAGTATACCTCTTTCTCAACAAGAGAATCATCCTGTTCTATGCTTGTACCTCTGCCTAGCCCTACCTCTACCCCTGCGCCGACCGCTTCTACCACTGCCTCTGCCACTATGATTTCCACCACCTCTAACACCAGTTTTTCCACCATTAGTAGCTCCAAATCCAACACGCGGCTGTGAACTCGGAAAGTAGTATTCAGTTCTTCCTCTACTTCGAGTTATATGTGGCCTACCATGTGAACAAATGTACTGGGGGTCTCGTAGAATTTTACCTTCCGTTTGATCTATGTCATCCAAGTCAGGATCTGCCACAGTCATCTCATCATTCCAATTTTGAAGATCATGCACAATTCTCTTCAAATTATGTTTAACATAATGAACTTGCACGCCCAATGCTGTATCACAAGCCTGGTCAAAATACTTCAACATACCTCGATATGTCTTGTACTCAAGAGTCATATTTGGGTAACCACCCAGAAAGAATCGATTCAAATGGGGTCGAATGACATCTCTTCTCCACCTAGTCAATACATACCTTTCATCAATTTTATCAATCTTCTTGTGTGCCAAGATCTTGAGTATATGACAACAAAGTATACCCCTAGACTCAAACCATTTGCAGTTACAATTAAAATAATCTCCGCTATGCCTATATTCAACTGTGTACTCTACTAAATTTCCACCATTTTTATGTATAACTGAGTAATCACTAATTATGAATTTCTCAACACCAGGGACAACTTCATGATCATCGGGGGTGCTGACTTCACAATGATACAATTTTCTTAACTATGTCTTGAAAAATTCATATAATGTATGAGTATAACACTGAATTACCTGTTCCTCCCACTTGAATAGTGACTCACTTACACTATGAAAGCCCTTTGACCTGTATTCTGCTTCCAATTCTTTCTTATGCTTAGCTCTTATAGCTAACTTGTATTGGTGAACAAAAAGCTTCAAGGTGCTCTGACGGGAAATATATCCATCAAAGAATGCATGCATCCCCTTACTTCTTTGCGTAGATAGCATACCAGCCCAAAAGAACACGTCAAGGTAAGCAGGAACCTATTTCTCCTCCTCAATGTAAAGCTTGTTGAACCAATCCCTTGTTTACAATTCATACTTTGCAATATATTCTGTCCATCTTATCTCAAAGTTTTCAACACTAATACTATCAAGGACCATGGACTTGAATTTTGCACGTTCAATTTTAGAATCAGGAAGCCCACTTAAGTAAAGAGGCAACTTCGAGAATATGTGCCTAATACAATACCTATGTTCTATATGTGGCATCACTTCTGCAATGGCTGGCTTAATGCTTGGGCATTGGTCGGTTATGATAGCACCTAGATGAACATTTCCCATGGCCTCAAGCCAAGTTCTAAAAACCAATTTGTAACTAATGATATCTTCATGAGACATGAGAGCACATCCTAGTAGTATCGACTGTCTATGGTGATTGATGCCAACAAATGAAACACAAGGCATATTGTAGTGATTCACAAGATACGTCGTATCAAAGCATATCACATCATGTAAGTGCTCATAAGCTGCCTTACAATATGAATGCACCCATACCACATTTCGTAGCCTACCTCTATTATCAACGTCTATTGAATAGAAAAACTCTCTATCCTTTGCCTGCATTTCACGAAAAGAGTTGAGCGATGACTGTGCATCCCCTTCTTGCATTTCAAAATTCCTATTCTTCGAAATAGAATTCCTACAGTCCTTTGGAGTGCAACCCAAATTTTATGGTCCACCACGTTGAACCTCGGCAAGTCTAATGTTTTTGGACGGTCTAATTCCAGATCAATCGTGAGCTACATGATCCCTTTTCAAAGACTTACTAACCGACCTGACCATTCATTAGCCGAGATATGGCAGGGAGCAAATCATGATCGTGCTCATTAACAACTTTAAAGACACGCCAACAACCATTGTTATAAAAAACGGCAGTGATCCTAGCTTTACAATTGTTACTCTTTATGGTATACTTATCTTTGCGATTTCTAGCCCGATCACAACAATAAGTTACATACCTAGCAGTGTCACCACCCATCTTGTTGGAATTTCTTTTCACAACAGAAAAGCCTTTTAATCGTGCATGTTCTCTGTACAATGCAAACAAAGAAATTTTATCTCTAAATTGTATTCCAAAGATTGGACCTGCACCCACATCCTCTTCGGTGAAAGCATCCTCCGGTTCACGATCAACATCATATTCTTCAAACTCATCTCCTAAAATGTCTTCCTCATCGTTCTCAACTTCTTCATCGTATTCTCTGTCGGTTTCTCCATCCTCATCTAAATGTACAACATTGTAGAAACTATACTGTGAATCGTCATTGACTCATTGATTTTCACTCATCAAACTATCATCCGATGTCATCCCTAAAGATCTGTACAACTCCTTCCTAACCGGCTCATACCTATTTTCTTGGTTCATAGGCATGTTTGCCAGACCAGCTATTGTTTCTTCATCTGTATTAATCTGTTCTTGCACCGCCAAAGTTTCTTCGTTTGTATTCATGTTTTTTTCAGTTGTATTCATATTTTTTTTGCACAGGAGAGAAAGTCAAGTAGAGGAGAGCGTAAGAAAAAAGAGTAAACAGTAAAAATAGTATTTGAGTTATAACAGTATTTGAGAAAGAGGAAAAATATGTATATTTTTTTGAAGAAAATATACGTATTTTAATCGTATAAGACTATTGATATTCCCAGCCTAAGAATTTGTGTTGCAATTGAATTGTAATTTAGGGAATAACAAAGACTTAATTACCTTGAATTTAAAAAAGAAAAAAGATTTAGTTTGTTTTGGAAGAAAAAGGCTATTATAGTCTTTTTATTATTGTGGCCAAATTTCGGCCAATATTTGATATTATATATATGCAATTCAATTATTTTTTCTATTAAATTCACTTATGAAAGTGCTTAGAAGTAGAAGTTTAAATCACAAAGAAGGCATGTCGCATAATAATTGAAAATTAATCATAATATAACTAAAAAAAATATCTTTTTTCGCTCTTGAAAATGAAGGATATTCTTTCAGCCATAGCAATTTTCAATAAGATTGTACTTTGCAAGGACAATAAATATTGATCATATATATAAGCTTACCATTCATCAGTTTGAGCTCGCACCTTTCCCTTTCAAAATTCGTATAACTCATCATACATTTATTCTAATATTACTTTTAAAACGTTGTATTACTTAGTTTGGAATACATGTGTTGGAAAACTAGTATAACTATACGAGGCTTCATTATGATATCTAAACTTGATTTAGATTTTGACATCTCATTCAATTTCCTTAAATGAGAATCCAGAAAGCTCAATCCATCAATTGTATCATAGAAAGAAGCTTTTGAATTACACATAGAATATCACCCACAAGAGATCCTGCCTTTTCCAAGACCTCATTCCGCGTCACACATAGAATATCAGCCACAAGAGATCCTACCTTTTCCAAGACCTCATTCAGCGTCGTACCCAGTGCCGGTTCAAGGGCCAAGCAACTGAAGTAAAGGCTTGAGGCCCCCCAAAAACTAAGGACTCATTTTTTTAATTAATACTTTCTCTATATTATTTTATGTGATGTAGTTTGACTTGATACAGAATTTTAGAAATAAAGATTTTTTTTGAAATTGAAATCAAAATTGAGTTATAAATATTTATGTGGTTGTAAGTCATCTCATTAGAAATAAGATGATATTTAATGTTTAAATTAATTTTAAAGATGTTGAAAAGTATCATATTTTTTTTTTGAATTTGATGTAAAAAAGTATAGGATTTTTAAATAAAAGAATTACTTAGTCAATGTGATTTATAGTCACTGATGATTGGTTTATATTTGAACAATACTCCTTTCGATTTAATTTATGAATCTTAGTTGTTATTTGGAGAATCAACAAATATTTTCTTTTAGCATGATTTTTCTATTTTTATTTTTAGATACTTCAACTTGTTAATTATTGTGACTTATAATATTTTTTATGTAGTTTCTAAATACTTATTTCGAAAAATTGAAGATTTAAGGTCTGAATTTATACAAATCATTAGTTGAATTTGAAGCCTCTTAATAAAGCTTGAGCCGCCCCTGGTCGTACCATGAATAACATGACCTGATGCATCACCAAGATAAACCAGCACGAACTCTAGTGCCACATCAATGTTGGTTTTCAACATGAAATTACTCAATCAAAACGTTTTCATGTCCTTGAAAGTTTTTGATTGAGTAATCTTTGAAGGCTTTAGTTCACTAAGAAAAATGTTCTTCATTTCCTGCTCCACTAGCACAATCAGGCATAGTAGATAAGGAGGCTTACCCGCGATATTAGATGTATCATCTCCATCCTCATCAAGACAAAGATCAAAACAGAACTGTCCCACATGATCAGCCATGAATCGAATTTGGGTCTGCAAACCTTTCAACTTCTATAATGCTTGTCAAAGATTATACATTTTCTGTATCATTTTGATTATGGAAAAGTTGATACACCTCCTATTTCTTACTTCCTATTGTAAATGTTGGTTAGGCGTTAACACTAAATTTCATAATTGGTACCAAGGTAAATGCAAAATGGATTCATTTGGTTGTCCTAGTAATTTTAAAACTTCACTTATAAATAAAAAGAAACCAAAAGTAATTTTAAAACTTGTCTTGTTGCCTGTTTGGATTGCTTTTGTCTTTTGACTTACAAGTCAAAAGTCATACGTTAAAAATAATAACTTATGGTTTTTGACTTATTTTTAACATTTTAACCTAAAACCAAGTGTTTATAAGCATTATTTTAATTTACCCACACACTCAAAAATGCTTAAAAACATTTTGGCGTAAAAACACCTAAAATAAGGCAATCCAAATAGGCTCTTGCAATCAATCAAGAGCTAAGCGTGCCTTTGTCTTCTTCTCTTTCCCCCTGATTTTTTGCATCTCCTACTTCTGATGGAGGACAAAAGAGATGATAAATAGAATTAAAATTTTAAGCAGGTCCTAACAAAGAAGAGATAAAAAGATTCTGGAATAAATTAAAAGAAAAAATAACACCATTTGATAGTAATGAGTTTCCGGATATAACGTTCAACAAGATATTATAGAACAAACAACCATCTATTTAACCAATTTGGGGGGTCAGACAAAATGGATCTTTACTTCAGTATAAAATCACAGTCGAACTGAGGGGCAGAATGGTTTTGTTTTTCAGTTGGTCAAATTAGTGGAAAATAAGATAATACAGTTAGTTTGAGAAAAATGATTTTCACAACAAAGTCAATTGATAGTACTTGTTATTGAGATTTTTTTTAAGAAAATTGATTCATGTCGTCGCCGTCCTAGCAAAATGAGAACATCATGACTTTCAAATTGCAAGTGAAACCAACAGAAGAGGAGAAAAAGAGTGGATTACTATAATTAAAAATAAAGAAAATCAGATTTTCAAATATACTGCGCATCAAGCGAGACTAGAAAAAATATATTGAAATATAGTACCTGATGATAAAGACCAAAATGTTTGTAGTAGGAGTGAACTATTAATTAATGACAACTATAATTCAGAAGAGAAGATTAATATCAGCATAAATAGTTATGGTTCAATCAAACTGTAACATCCCTATGTTTCGTATCGTTTAATGTCATCTCGTGAGTACATTAGAACCTAGAAGCCAAGTTATTCGGATCAAGAAACGCTTAGAAATCAAGTGAGACAAGTTTTGGAACTCAAGACAAGTTTCCGGCCAAATCACCCAGTTGGTGCATTGGGTGGTGTGGTGCGCCAGGGCCAAAACTTCAGCTGCCCAGGTTTGGCGTATAGAGAGGCGTGACGAGCCAAGCCTCAAGCTTCCGCTGGCCATGGCTGGTGCATCCAGTGGCGCGGCTCGCCAGCCTTCAATCCAAACAAAAAGTTTCATTTTTCTGTTCTTTTTTACTTTCTTGGAGGGGTGTTTTCGTTCTTTCCTCATTTCCTAACCCTAATCCACGACTATTGACCTCCTTTAAAGATTAAATTTTTCAGAATTCAGAAGTTACCACAAATGTAACACCCCGTACATTTTCGACCCTACTTGACAACTTTAAACAATGTTTGCTTAGGTATCGAGAGCCATAAGTATGTATTTTGTAGTATCATTGATGAAACATTTGATAATGGACCTAGTACATGTGATTAGACCTTTGTAGGAGGTGTTTGTGACTTCGTGGAGCAATTGTGGGGTGAAAAATGAGGCTTTGAGGACTTCCAAGAAATGGATATTAAGGTTAGGAGGTAAGCAAAAGACTTGAACTTGAAGGATCTAACCAAATCCTCAAAGAAAAGTCGAAGAAAGAAAAAAAAAATCACATTTTGGGTGTGGGGCGCGCCCAGGGGTGTGCCAGGCCGCTTCTGGCAAAAATATTTTTGGCACAGGCAACACTGGGGCGCGCCAGGCAACGTGCCAGACCGCCTATGCCAGAAATTTTTCTGGCATAGGCAGCATTGGGGCGCGCCAGGCGGCGTGCCAGGGTGATTTTCGCAAAAACATTTCTCCGACTATTATGATATATATAAGACTTTTGAGTCATGGTATCATTACTCCATCTTAGTAGGGCTACTCTTGAGCGCGTTTAACATCCGAGTTGGGGTTAATTCTTCGTCACAAGTATTTTAACAAATTATGTTCAAATAAGCCATGAGTGGCTAGAATTCCTTATTTTTGAGATTGAGGCTACGAACACGAATCGCGTGAGTCGAACATTTTTGTAACATTTATGAAATTATTTAAACATGAGAGAACTGGAGATTACACATTGAAAAGATAATATGTGCAATTGGGCTCAATTTGAGGCCCAAAGAGAGGCCAAAATGCAAGGCCCAAAGGGCAAATGACCCATTCTTCCAACAATTGACCAAGAAACATGACATTTAATGCCAAGGAATGGCTAAGGATGACATGAGGTTTATATAAGGCACAAAAGCTGATTTTTATTCATAAAAACTCTCATGCATTCTAAGATATTTCCAAACCTATTTCTCTCAACTCAAACCCTAAGGCAACCCTTCTCTTTGGTAAAGATCATCACTTTGCAAGTCTTGGTAAGTGTCTACTCTCATGGATTAATTTATTATATGCTTATGATGGTGTGTATATCATGGTGGTTATGTTGGCAAGGTGTTGAATAGTGCTCTTTTGCTTTTTGCTAAGAGATGTGCCATCTATGTGATTTAAAATTAAAAAGAGACTTGAGGTTTGTATAAAAGTGAATGGTATGGATGAGATATCAACATGTATGGTGTGATTATGATCCTTAACTTGTTATTTTTCTATAAGTGTAAATTGTGGGATTATTGTCGATATGTGGTTATGAAGTGTATTGAGGTGACTTGATGGAATAATTGTGACGTGGTGCTAATGAGGAAGTGTAAGGGTTACAAGTGGTATCAAAATGCTATTGGTTTATGATGTTGTGGTCAATGTGTGGAATGTTGTGGTATTGTTGGGGTGACGATGCCGTGAATTGTATCGTAAGGGGTGAAATAACGTTATAGGGCAATCATGTAACTCATTGTCGTTTTATATACATATAAGGTAATTGGTTGTTAACGTGAGCTCCGTTATATACTTGTGTTGTAGAGTGAAACGTAAAGAAGCTGCTGGACTATTGTGTTCACGTATAGGATTGTGTATTCTTATTGGAAGTATAAGGTATGCAAGGTTACTCTTTCCGTATCCTTCTGCAGCACATGTTGTTCACATTGACATTGTACCTGTTTCATTCCGAAATGTCCCAAGGTAGCTCATTTCAAGTTGTCATATCATATTACTCATAGGGTCAATGGTGATTCACATGTTTCATAGTCATTGACTAATGTTTCAAAATTCCAATAACGTACCATCCCCAATGTATCACTCTCAAACAAAAGTAAAAGAATAAAGTAATGCTTAGTTGGTTATTGTTGAGCATAGGGGGAAATCCAGAGGGGTGAAAACCCTGGTCGGAACGAACCTGTTTTATTGGTATGGATCACAATCTAAGGGGCATAAGCCTGGCTGGAACGATCCCAAAATTATACTATTATGGATCGCACTCTAAGGGGCATAAGCCTGGCTGGAACGATCCCAATAGTATGTTATTTTTCATTGATCAGTCGGGGCCCGGGTATGATATGAATCAATGATGGTAAATGAATGTAAATGCAAATAATGCAATGAATGTAATGTACATGATTCCAAACATATGCACAGCAGTGGCTTGTTTATATTGTCTTTCCATTGGTTATTTGACTCCATTGAAATCCTTATGTATGATGCAGTTTTATATAGCCTTGCATACCGAGTACATTCTTTGTACTGAAGTCCCTTGGGGGACTTACCTTACTTGCTGCAGGCTCAGGTGCTAGTAGACCTCCCCAGTAGGTTGCAGGTCATTTCCAGAGCATTGGTGAGCTCCAGTTGCTTCAGGGCTTTTCGAGTCACATATGTACATTTGTTTTGGTGCTATGTTGGTACTGTATAGGTGTATATAGCGGGGGATTGTCTCGACTCTAAGATTGGTTTTGGTTATGCATTTGTAGAGGCTTTGTAGATGTTGTGGGACATTTGAAGGACATGTAAGGAACGTATGTTTTTGTCGTGATGGCCCCAACGACCAAGTTTCATAGTTATCATATATGTTTCATGAATTCCACTATTGACATCTTATATCCATTTGTGGTGGTGCTGTATATTGCGTAGCATGCGTACGAATGCACATTAGCAAAGATTGGTTCTCTCGGGCCTCAACGGCCTCGGGTGCCAGTCCGACCCGAATGGGATTCGGGTCGTGACAACAAAACTCTTCTCCTCTCTTTCCCCAACACTTAAAAGAACAAGATCTTCAAAAATTCTAAGATTTCAATTAAGATTCTTCCTCAAACTTCATAATCAAGGTATGTGGTAGCAATACCTCTCGTGAGGGATCTGTGTTCTTCTGCACAAACAAGTATTAGTTTCAAATCAGGTTCTTGATTAAAGCTAGGGTTTCAAAGTTGAATATTTTTAAGTATTGTTCTTGATATTTTGTTGACATTCTTGAATATCCCATGAGTATTATTATGAATCCCATGAGTTAGAGTCTTTTCTTAAATTAATTTTTATTGCATGTCTAACGATTTCCTTCATATAAAAACTCAAGAATTGTATTTTTGTATTGAAACCCTATTTTATGAGATTGATCTATAGTATTATTACTTGAAAATATGTCTAAAAGTAGCTAGTTCATGAAAAAAATTTAAGAACTCTTGTGTAAAATATTATGTTTTGAAAAGAGGAGTTATCGTATCTTGAAAGTTAATGTTCAACGAAGTTATAAAAAGATTTAGAGCCAAGGCTCACATAGATAGACATATTCATGAAGCGATATTTTAAGCCAAGCATGATTTTTTTGATTTTTTTCTAAGACCTATATATTATGAGCAACTAGTATATTTTGGGAGGACTATTTAGCACCGTGATGGTGTGAGTTTAGACAATACATACCCCAAAACTACGTTGCTACAGTAAGATAGGATCGTTCTGCAGTTAGGAGCGACTCCTCTTTTAGCCTTCGGGCTCAAAATGAATCCATAAGTTAAGTTTTATCTTATACTCTGGTAAGGTATAGGATGGCTCTCCCCAACTAGGCAAAATGTTGGACATCATGATTGTTCACATGATGTATGTCGGTTAAGAAAAACTCCCTATTAATAAAACTTATTTATTTTCTGATAGTATATGATTGGCCGAAACCATTTGTCATGCCCCGAGACTACCCCTGGATGCAACACGGTGCTCGAGACTACAAATAGTCCAAAGCTAACCTGTGGTACTGACATAATGCATAAGCAACTGAATATTAACATGAATAAGAGTTAGAGTGACTGAGCAGAAGCATAATCATGAAATAAACTGGTTCCATACATCATTGTTAAAAAGTTTACAACATACAGTTGTAATCTCAAAGAAAGAGAAACTAGAACTAAATACAACAACTCTGACTAACTATCTATGAATCCTCTACTAATATTGACTATAGGTATCCAGGACATGACCCCCCCCCCCCACACACTATCCCTAATCAATACATATGAATAAAAATGAAATACCGGAACCGTAACTGACTTGAGTCCTCAAATTAAGAGAACTCATTACCTGCTGGCTGAATATTCTGATCTGTCTGACAATGATACTGATAGTAAGTCCCTGAATCTATGTCACAAGAAAAATGTAGGCAGAAGATGTATGCTATCAGTACTTTTGAATGTACTGAGTATGTGAGATATGTAGTATGAATAATTGAATATAAAACTGATATGAGCTACACTGTAATGATTCACTGAATGATAAGTATGAGTGTAGGAACACCAAAATATTCTGAAACTATAAAGTGATATACAACTAGGCATGCTGATGAGAAAATATATAAAACAAAAGTAATGCTAATGTATACTAAGATGCAAGGACCCATCTGGATAAGCATAAATACTGAATGCATAATTATTCTGAAATAACTGAAATATTGTGAACTAGACTGAACTGAGGGTCATGCAACTACTGAAGTCTGAAAATGTGGGAGCTATTATTAACAGACATACCCCAACTAAGCTAATCAGAGCCTAACTAGTAACCCAGTTGGATGGATGCTATGTACCTTGACAAGGGTACGAACACTGGCTGGTGTAGATCCACTAATATGATGTCCAAAGGACTAAGGTGTCAAACCTATCTGAAAGATGACCCTTTAAAACCTATGGTGACAATATAGTTATGAGACTTAGGGACTTCTGCTAAAAGTATCACCCAAACTGACGGAGGAGCCTTCATTTCTAGGTCCGCTCGGTGCTAAGTACTACTCCCAACTGAATTTATACTAAATGACTGGTAAGCTTCATAAATACAATATTCTGAGACTGAAATATAGACACTTTATCTGAAAGCATCCTAAAAATATGTGACACTGAAGGAATAATTGTTCAATTATCAATGCATGAAAACTAGGTCATCGGGTGTTCATAACCTTCCATTTTTGAAGACTAAAAATGCTCATGACCATTTCTATGATAAGAATAAGACATGAAATTTCATGAAAACAACCCCAAAACCACGAATTTATAAATATCATAAGGGTTCACAATAGTAACTCCATAGTAACACTGAATTTTACAAGGGAAAGATGAATTCAAGGATTATTCTTGATAAAAAGTTGAAATACAATAGAACCCATATTTTTCATGAAACCCTAACTCTGAAGGATGAATTGAATTACAGAATTGAGTTCACTTATGGACTCAATGGGTAAAAGGGACCCATTGATGAAACCCCTTATATTTCAGGTGTCAAACTCATGTAATTCATGCAAAATCTTGAGAACTCATGTAAAAATATATTTTGTATCAAATCATGGGAATTTATGCTAAATCATGTATTGCATACCAAAACATGGGTTTTCATGCTAAATCATGTAATTTAGGTTCAAATCATACAAATCATGTAATTTCATGTAAGTCATGGATTCATGAGTCTAAATTGTGAGACATATGCTAGAAATCATAAAATTCATGTCTAGACCATGGGTAATAGTCATAATATCATGAAAAATCATATAGATAGAAAATCATGAGAATTGGGTATAAACCCTAATTTACCAAATCATAGATATTTAATTAAAAGTAAAGTTTTAGACACAATGGTGAAAGGAAACCCTTGTTGAAATCTTACAAACCTGAAAGTAGAAGATTTCTTGGTGAAAAGCTTAATTCTTGGAGGAATTCTTGAACTTGGGAGAATTGGAGACTTGAGATTTGAAAAACTCTTTCTTGAGTTCTTGAATTTTGGGAGAAAAGAGGGGTGAGGATTTTGAGATGATTATAATTGTTTTGGGATGAATTTGGGGATTAAAAATAGATTGGGGAAGTTACATGGGGTGAAAGGGATAGTTTGCCCCTAATTTAATAAGAGAAAAGTAGATTTTTACGCATTGGAGGGGTGCTCCATGCCGCACACCCCAAACGAAGGTTATCCAGTGATTTCCTCTCACCAGCTTCGCCCCGCAATGCCCAATGCGCACCTGAGATAGTGCCTCACTAAACTACCCATAACTTCTTACTCCGGACTCGGATTAACGAACTGTTTGTGGCGTTGGAAAGAAGACTAAAAAATATTTAATTTGGTGGGTATTATCTCATAACTCTTTATATTCTAAGAGATATGATCTTTTGAAGTTGGACTACAAAGAATTTTGAACTAGGACTTAGCCGAAAAAAATGAGATTTAAACTCAACTTGGGTTAGGTACTTCTTGCGACCTTAAATCATATTTAATACTCATATAATGCTTATGTATATGGTTCTTGGTACTTGACATGTCATGGAAATTTTTTTTGGGGTGTTACTATATCTGTCCCTTGGGATCATTCATCCCCGAATGAAGTTTGGATTAAGGACAAGACTCGAGATACTTAACATGGTACTAACATGAGGTACTTAACATGCATGAATGCTCAAGAACTAAGTTTAAAGACTAAACCTGTTGCATGACCTGGATGGTTTGCATAACGTTACTAAATTTGCTGAACGTGTTAAACATGAACATGACCGAGTGTACATGAATCTGACTTAGACATGAAATTGGAAGGCATGAAATGCTGAATAAGAGACCAAAGATGGACCAAGCTGGACTGGATCATGAGACTGAGGATACTAACACAAAGCTGACTTTCATAGCGGGGCATCGACTATGACAAGATTGATTTAGATTCGAGATGCTGACTTAACTAAATGTAAGAGCATGAGTAGGCATGAAACATAGAAGAAAGGAATACGGGACATTTTTTTTTTCCCAATTGAACTAGGCTGAAGGAATCTAACATGCATTAGGTCTAGGACTGCATATTTGACATTGCAGAGTCTTGTTCATACTAGAAGTATGGGCTAATCTAAGTTTACACATAGCACAATCACACATACGAATTTGTAGGGACTACGTATAGACGTAAATATCAGGAAAGTAAGACTAGAAGGAAAGAGGAACTACTAGAACTGTCTGTCTAGTTTTTAGACTGAGTTGCTGGCTATCAAAACTAATTCATATTGAGAGTCTAGAACTCAACTGGAGCATCCATGGTATCTTGAATACTTGGAACCAAACATACTGAAAAACATGAATGCAGATTGATGAACGTGAAGGCTATCCAATGATTTCCTTCACTAGCTCTGCCTTCACTGTCCAACGCGCAACTGGGATATTGCCTCACTAAAATGCCCATAACATTTTACTCCGGACTCGGATTGACGAACAGTTTGTAGCGTTGGAAAGAAGACTCAAAAATATTTTATTTGGTGGGTATTAGGCCTCATAAAACTTTATATTCTAAGATATATGGTCGTTTGAAGTTGGGCTACAAAGAATTTTGAACTAGGACATAGCCAAAAAAAATGAGATTTAAACTCAACTTGGGTTAGGGACTTCTTGCGTCCTTAAATAACATATAATACTCATATAATGCTTATGTATATGGTTCTTAGCACTTGTCATGCCATGGAAAATTTATTGAGGTGTTATAATATCTCCCCCATGGGATCATTCATCCCCGAATGAAGTCTGGATTGAGGACAAGACACGAGATACTTAACATGGTACTGATATAAGGTACTTAATATGCATGAATTCTTGGGAACTAAGTTCGAAGACTAGACTTGTTTCATGACCTAGCTAGTTTGTATAATGTTATTAAATTCACTGAACGTGTTAAACATGAACATGACTGAGTGTACCTGAATCTGACTTAGACATGAAATTGGAAGGCATGAAATGCTGAATAAGAAACCAAAGTTGGACTGGATCAAAAGACTGAGGATACTAACACAAAGCTGACTTTTATAGCGGGGCATCGACTATGACACGAATGATTTAGATTGGAGATGCTTCTTAGCTGAATGTAAGAGCGTGGGTAGGCATGGAACATAGAAGAAAGGAATGTAGGACACGTGATTTTTTTTCCAATTGAACTAGGCTAAAGGAATCTAATATGCATTAGGTCTGGGACTGCATAGCTGACATGGCAGAGGCTGGTTCATACTAGGAGTATGGGTTCATCTGAGTTTACACATAGCATAATCGCACATAGGAATTTGCAGGGACTACACATAGACGTGAAGTTCAGGAAAGTAAGACTAGAAGGAGAGAGAAACTAGTAGATCTGTCTGTCTAGTCTTTGGACTGAGTTGCTGGCTATCAAAACTAATTCATATTGAGAGTCTAGAACTCAAACTGGAGCATCCATGGCACGAACGTACATAAAAAACAGCAAAATGCTAGATAATGACATAGAATTCTCTGGGAGTCACTGAGAAAGGAATGTTTGTCACCTCAAACGCTCCTTATCAGAAGCCCTTATAACATTCAGGATAGAGAATTTTGGGCATGATCTGAGTAGGACATTCGAATTAGAGAACCTAACATGTTTTGAGCACTTTAGCATTCTCATCTGAGTTCATAGAGCAAAGATAGTATAAAATTGAACATGAGGGACTCTCAGGATGGAAGCAAAAATAGAACTACTATGCCTTAAGAAAAACAACCGATAACTTTACAACTTAACAACATCTATCAACCATGCTCCATCTTATAAAAGTACTTCATTTAACTGGCTAAAACTTCTAATTCTCTTGGGGTATCTCACATACGACTGCCAAAGACCAAGTCTAGCTGTATGTCCTTATTCTGTTCAAGCCTAGCTTAAAGATATAAAGCACTACCAACAAAATGACTATATTGGCCTAAACTATGGGAATTTACCTTTTATATCCACAAGGAGATATCATCCTCAAAATAGTCTTCTTCTTGTTGCCTTAAACAATCAACCTAAAATTTCAAACAAAAGGGGCCACTAATTATCAAAATTTATAACTGCAGTTTATTTAATAATCATTCAAGCCTATCACTCAGCTGCCATCAACATTACTATAATAGTCTGTGGAGAGTCACTAAGAGACTGAAACATGAAGATCTGGAATAACAAAAACACCGATGGATCTTAACTTAAGGATTTTCATAACATCTAACACTTGACTAAGGCCTGAGAAGAATAGTGCAATAGGCACGAACTTGCTTGAGAGAACTGATCTGAGGACGTACATCATGTAGTGTGATCTCACTAGTCATTAAGGATGTATCTTGAATACTTGGAACCAAACGTATTAAAAAACATGAATGCATGCGTCATGAGCTGTATGAAATAAGACTGAAATTTATAGATTCACAAAGTAGGATTTTGGCTACTGAGTGAACCACTACTCCTCACTAGAACTGATAATAGATATACATTTCTATAAAGTGCATGAATAGGATTTATGATCATGGAACTGACATAGGATTCATGCATACGACATGAGATGTATGACATAGGACTGGAATTTATAGATTCAAGAAGTAGAATTTGAGCTACTGAGTGAACCACTACTACTCATACTAGATTTGATAATGGACATACATTCATATAAATTTCATGAATAAGAGTTATGATCATGGCGCTGACATGTAAAACATGAGTATAATGTCATATTGACTGATGTATAAGGAGTATACTGAGATAAGGATGGTTTGGGTCTCTGCCTCCTTCTAGAGCTGTCGTAGGACTGGCTAACAATACTAACTAAATCCCAAAACCTGACTTGGGTGATTACAATACCATCTCCCCCTTAGATTTAAGCCAACTTTCTAATTCTACACTTGTTTTTAATATCCTCTCAGCTGAACGACAACGCTTTACTCTAACCGCCAGAGTATCACTATGCACCTAGATACTAAATTCTTCCTTAAAGATACCTAAAAATCTAACCTGGATGCATACTTTCTCCCTCTTATGGTCCATTTACAACAAGGTTCTAGAAGGGATCAGAGAACACCTCATATCTTATCCAAAATGCATGACTTGCATGAACAAAAGTGGGTATTTTCGAATAACTAAACTTAGAAGACTTTAATGGCTCCTCTTAAGTCTGGTGTAGTCTCATAACTGTCTTTAGGCTCTACCTGAGTAAACATGATTGGTATAAATTTAAGGTTGGTTATTTCTATCACCTCGGGAATGACGCGTAGTTAGCAAAAATTGAGCAAATGCTTGGATAGATATAGATTTCTAAGAGAACATCTCTACTGTACAAGCTAGGATATGAAATAAAGAAAACATTTCCTAAATTCTCTATAGCCTCTTGAAGAAAAGTACAGATGTCTCTATACTATTTCGTAAGTATCTACTAGACACGACTTCATAGACACCCTAAGACACTTGAACCTTGTGCTCTGATACCAAGTTTGTCACGCCTCAAGACTACCCCCTGGATGCAACACGGTGCTCGAGACTACAAGTAGTCCAAAGCTAACCCCGTGGTACTAGTATAATGCATGAGCAACTGAATATAAATATGAATAAAACCCAGAGTAACTGAGTGAAAGCATAATGGTGAATGGTTCCATACATCATTGTTAAAAAGTTTCCAAAAATTATAATCTGAAAGAAAGAGAAATTGGAACTAAAAACAACAACTCTGACTGACTATCTATGAAGCCTCTACTAATATTGACTATAGGTAGCCAGGACATGGCCCCCCACTATCCCTAATCAATACATATGAATAAAAATGAAATACTGGAACTGCAACTGACTTGAGTCCTCAAATTAAGAGAACTCATCACCTGCTGGCTGGATGTTGAGGTATGCTTGACTATGATCCTGATAGTAAGTCCCTGAATCAACATCACATAAAAAATATAGGCAGAAAAGGTATGCTATCAATACTTTTGAATTTACTGAGTATGTGAGATATGCACTATGAATAACTGAATATAAAACTAATACCAGCTATATTGTGATGATTCACTGAATGATAAGTATAAGTGTAGGAACACCAAAATATTCTAAAACTATAATGTGATATACAACTGGGCATGCTGACGAGAAAATATCTAAAATAAAAGTAATGCTAATGTATACTAAGATGCAAGGACCCATTTGCATAAGCATAAATACTAAATGCATAATTATTCTTAGATAACTGAAATACTGTGAACTAGACTGAATTGAGGATCATGCAAATACTGAAGTCTAAAACTGTGGGTGCTACTGTTAACCAACATACCCTAACTGAGCTAATCAGAGCCCAACAAGTAACCCCAGTTGGATGGGTTTTAAGTACCTTGTCAAGGGTACGAACACTGGCTGGCGTGGATCCACTAATCTGATGTCCAAAGGTCTAAGGTGTCATTCCTGTCTGACGAATAACCCTTAAAACCTACGGTGGCAATATAGTTTAGGGACTTCTTCTAAAGGTCTAGCCCTAACTGACGGAGGAGCCTTTATCCCTAGGTTCGCTCGATACTAAGTACTACTCCCGACTAAATTTATACTAAATGACTGGTAAGCTACATAAATACTGAATTTTGAGACTGATTTATAGACATTTTATCTGGAAGCATCCTAAAAATACATGACACTAAAGGAATAATGTTCAATTATCAATGCATGAAAACTATGTCAACGGGTGTTCATAACCCGTCATCTCTGAAGACTAAAAATGATAATGATAATTTCTATGATAAGAATAAGACATGAAATTTCATGAAAAAGCTCAAAAACCATGAATTTATAAACATCATGAGGGTTCACAATAGTAACTCCATAATAACACTGAATTTTTCAAGGAAAACATGATTTTAAGGATTATTCTTCAGAAAAACCTGATATACAACAAAACTCATATTTTTCATGAAACCCTCACTCTGAAGGATGAATTGAATTATGGAATTGAGTTCACTTAGTGACTAAATGGGTGAAAGGGACACATCTATGAAACCCCACATACTTCAGGTGTCAAACTCATATAATTCATGCCAAATCATGAGAACTCATGTAAAAATGTAATTTGTGTCAAATCATGAGAATTTGTGCTAAATCATGTATTGCGTACCAAAACATGGATTTTCATGCCGAATCATGTAATTAGGTTCAAATCATGTAATTTCATATAAGTCATGTATTCATGGGTCTAAATTGTGAGACATATGCTAGAAATCATAAAATTCATAAGTCTAGACCATGGGTAATAGTAATAATATCATGAAAAATCATATAGATAGAATATCATGAGAATTGGGTATGAACCCTAGTTTACCTAATCATAGATATTTAATTAAAATTGACGTTTTAGACACAAGGGTGAATGGAAAACCTTGTTGAAATCTTACATACCTAAAAGTAGAAAAATTCTTGCTGAAAATCTTAATTCTGGTGAAAATCTTAATTCTAAGAGGAATTCTTGAACTTAGGAGCTTTGGAGCCTTGAGATTTGAAAACTCTTTCTTGAGTTATTGTATTTTCAGAGAGAAGAGGGGTAAGGATGTTGAGATGATTATAATTATTTTGGAACGAATTTGGGAATTAAAAATGGATTGGGGAAGTTACATGGGGTGAAAGGACTAGTTTACCCCTAATTTAAAAAGAGAAAAAAAGATTTTTTTGCCTGGGAGGAGAGCACCCCCCACCCCAACTCAGAGTCTATCCAGTGATTTCCTCTCACCGTCTCTGCCCCGCACTATCCAACACGCACCTAGGATAGTGCCTCACTAAAATACCAATAACGTTTTACTCCGGACTCGAATTGAAGAACGGTTTGTGGCATTGGAAAGAAGACTCAAAAATATTTAATTTGGTGGGTATTAGGCCTCATAAATCTTTATATTCTAAGAGATATGATCATTTGAAGTTGGACTACAAAGAATTTTGAACTAGGACTTAGTCGAAAAAAATGAGTTTTAAACTCAACTTGGGTTAGGGACTTCTTGTGACCTTAAATCACATATAATACTCATATAATGCTTATGTATATGGTTTTTGGTATTTGACATGTCATGAAAATTTTTTGGGTGTTACAATATCTATCCCTTGGGATCATTCGTCCCCTAATGAAGTTTGGATTGAGGACAAGACTCGAGATACTTAACATGGTACTTACATGAGGTACTTAACATGCATGAATGCTTGGGAACTAAGTTCGAAGACTAAAACTGTTGCATGACCTGGCTAGTTTTCATAACGTTGCTGAATTAGCTGAACGTGTTAAACAGGAACATGATCGAGTGTACCTGAATCTGACTTAGACATGAAATTGTGAGGCATGAAATGCTGAATAAGAGACCAAAGATAGACTGGATCATGAGACTGGGGATACTAACATAAAGCTGACTTTCATAGTGGGGTATCGACTATGACAAGACTAATTTAGATTAGATGTGCTGAATTAGCTAAATGTAAGAGTGTGAGTAGGCATGAAACATAGAGGAAAGGAATACAGACATAATATTTTTTTTTCAAATTGAACTAGGCTCAAGTATCTAACATGCATGAGGTCTGGGACTGCATATTTGACATTGTAGAGGCTGATCCATACTAGGATATGGGCTAATCTAAGTTTACACATAGCACAATCGCACGTAGGAGTTTCTAGGGACTATGCATAGACGTGAAGATCAGGAAATTAAGACTAGAAGGAGAGATAAACTACTAGAATTGTCTGTCTAGTCTTTAAACTGAGTTGCTGGCTATCAGAACTAATTCATATTGAGAGTCTAGAACTCAACTGGAGCATCCATGGTATGAACGTACATGAAGAATTGTGAAATGCTAGTTAATGACATAGAATTCTCTGGGAGTCACTAAGAAAGGAATGTCTTTCACCTAAAATTCTCCTTATCAAAAGCTCTTATAACATTCGGGAAAGAGAATTTTGATCATGATCTGAGTAGGATATCCGAATCAGGGAACCTACCATGGTTTTAGCACTTCAGCATTCTCATCTGACTTCATAGAGAAGGAACAATATCAACTTGAACATGAGGCACTCTCAAGCTGGAAGCAAAAATAGAACTACTATGCCTTAAGCAAAGCGACCGATAAATTTACAACTTAACAACATCTCTCAATCATGCTCCATCTTACAAAAGTACTACACTTAACTAGCTGAAACTTCTAATTCTCTTGGGGTATCTCACATACAGCTGCCAAAGACTAAGTCTAGCTATATGGCCTTAGTTTGTTCAAGGCTAGCTTGGAGATATAAAGCACTACCAATAAAATGACTATATTGGCCTAAACTATAGGAATTTACCATCTGTATCCACAAGGATATATCATCCTCAAAATACTCTTCTTCTTGTCGTCGCCTTAAAAAATTAACCTCAAATTTCAAACAAAGGGGGTCACTAATCATCCAAATTTATAACTGTAGATTTTTCAACAATCATTCAAGCGTATCACTCGGTTGCCATCAACATTACTATAATAGCCTATGGAGAGTCACTAAGGGACTGGAACATGGAGATTTGGGATAAGAAAAACACCGATGAATCTTGACTTAAGGTTTTTCATGACTTTTGACACTTGACTGAGGCCTGAGAAGTATATTGCAATAGCCACGAACATGAATGAGAGAACCGATCTAGGGACATACATGACATAGTGTGATTTCACTAGTCATTAAGGACGTATCTTGAATACTTAAAACCAAACATACTGAAAAACATGAATGCATGCGTCATGAGCTTTGCTGTATGACATAGGAATGGAATTTATAGATTCACGGAGTAGGATTTGGGCTACTGAGTGAACCATACTCCTTATACTAGAACTGATAATAGACATACATTCGTATAAAATGCATGAAAAGTAGTTATGATCATGGCCCTGACGTGCATGGTATGGGTAGAATGTCATATTGATTGACGTATAAGAAACATACTGAGATAAGGATTGTTTGGTTCTCTACATCCTCGTAGCTCCGCCCTGGGACTGACTAATAATGCTAATTGAATCTCAAAAACTGACTTAGATGATTACTATACCATCTCCCCCTTATATTCAAGCTAGCTTTCTCAATTTGTACGTCTTCAATATCCTCTAAGCTAGACCATAATGCTTTAATCTAACCACCGGAGTATCACTATGCACCTGGATACTAAATTCTTCCTTAAAGATACCCAAAATTATAACTTGTATGTATTCTTTCTACATTTTATGGGCCATTTGTAGCAAGGATCTGATAAGGGATCTGAGACCACCTCATATCTTATCTAAAATGCATGACTTGTATGAAAAAAATGGGTACTTTCGAATAACTGAACTTAGAAGAATTTAATGGCTCATCTTAAGCTTGGTGCAATCTCATAACTATATGTAGGCTCTACCTGAGAAGACTTGATTGGTATAAATTTAAGCTTGGTTATTTCTATCACCTCTAAAATGAGGCATAGTTAGCGAAAATTGAGCAAATGCTTGGATCTATAAAGATTTATTAGAGAGCATCTCTACTACACGGTCTGGGATATGAAATAAAGGAAATATTTCCTAAATATCCTGTAGCCTCTTGAAAAAAAGTACAGACATCTTTGTAGCATTCCGTAAGACTCTACTGGATAAGGCTTCATAGACACCCTAGGACACTTGAACCTTGTGCTCTGATACTAAGTTTTTCAAGCCCTGAGGCTACCCCCTGAATGCGACACAATGCTCGAGACTATAAGTAGTCCAAAGCTAACCTGTGGTACTGGCATAATGCATGAGTAACTTAATATAAACATGAATAAAAGCTAGAGTGATAGAGCAGAAGCATAATCATGAAATAAACTAGTTCCATACATCATTGTTAAAAAATTTACAACAATTATAATCTGAAAGAAAGAGAAATTGGAACTAAATACAATAACTCTGATTGACTATCTATAAAGCCTCTACTAATATTGAGTATAGGTAGCTGGTACATGACCCCCCACTATCCCTAATCAATATATACGAATAGAAATAAAATACTGGAACTGCAACTAACTTGAGTCCTTGAATTAAGAGAACTCATCACCTGCTGGCTGGATACTGTGATCTACCTGACTATGATCCTGATAGAAAGTCTCTGAATCTAGATCACATGAAAAATATAGGTAGAATATGTATGCTATCAGTACTTTTAAATGTACTAAGTATGTAAGATATGCACTATGAATAACTGAATATAAAACTGATATGAGCTATACTATAATGATTCGCTGAATAATAAGTATGAGTGTAGGAAAACCAATATATTTTAAAACTATAAAGTGATTTACAACTGAGCATGCTAACAAGAAAATATCTAAAACAAAAGTAACGCTAATGTATAAGATGCAAGGACCCATCTGGATAAGCATAAAGACTAAATGCATGATTATTCTAAGATAGTTGAAATACTGTGAACCAGACTGAACTAAGGGTCATGTAAATACTGAAGTCTAAAACTGTGGAAGCTACTATTAACCGACAAATCCCAAGTGAGCTAATCAAGGCCCAACAAGTAGCCCTAGTTGGATGGGTGTTAAGTACCTTGTCAAGGGTACGAACACTGGCTGGCGTGGATCCACTAATCTGATGCCCAAAGGTCTAAGGTGTCAATCCTGTTTGACAGATGACCCTTTGAAACCTACAGTGGTAGCATAGTTCTAGGACTTAGGGACTTCTGCTAAAGGTCTCGCCCTAACTGTCAAAGGAGCCTTTATCCCTAGGTCCGCTAGGTACTAAGTACTACTTCCAACTGAATTTATACTGAATGACTAGTATGCTACATAAATACTGAATTCTAAGACTGAAATATAGACACTTTTCTGAAAGCATACTAAAAATATATGAAACTAAAGGAATAATGTTCAATTATTAATGCTTGAAAACTAGGTCATCGGGTGTTCAGAACCAGCTCTGAAGACTAAAAATGCTCATGACAATTTTTATGATAAGAATAAGACATAAAATTTCATGGAAACAACCCCAAAACCACGAATTTATAAACATCATGAGGGTTCAAAATAGTAACTCCATAATAACACTGAATTTTTCAAGGGAAACACGAATTCAAGGATTATTCTTAATGAAAAACTGAGATATAACAAAGCATTTTTCATGAAATCCTAACTCTAAAGGATGAATTAAATTATGTAAATGAGTTCTATTAGTGACTCAATGGGTGAAAGGGACCCATTAATGAAACTCCACATACTTCAGGTGTCAAACTCATATAATTCATGCTAAATCTTGAGAACTCATGTAAAAATGTAATTTGTGTCAAATCATGGAAATTTATGCTAAATCATGTATTAAGTACCAAAACATGGGTTTTCATGCCGAATCATGTTATTTAAGATCAAATCATACAAATCATGTAATTTTATGTAAGTCATGGATTCATGGGTCTAAATTGTGGGACATATGCTAGAAATCATAAAATTCATAAGTCTAGACCATGGGTAATAGTCATAATATTATGAGAAATCATATAGATAGAAAATCATGAGAATTGGGTATGAACCCTAGTTTATCAAATCATAGGTATTTAATTAAAATTGAAGTTTTAGACACAAGGGTGAAAGGAAACCCTTGTTGAATTCTTACATACCTGAAAGTAGAAGATTTCTTGGTGAAAAGCTTAATTCTTGGAGGGATTCTTGAACTTGGAAGCTTTATAGCCTTGAGATTTGAAAAACTCTTTATTGATTTCTTGAATTTTGGGAGAGAAGAGGGGTGAGGGTTTTGAGATGATTATAATTGTTTTTGAATGAATTTGGTGATTAAAACTGGAATAGGGAAGTTACATGGGGTGATAGGACTAGTTTGCCCCTAATTTAATAAGAGAAAAGTGAATTTTAACACCTGGGAGTGGTGCTCCGCACCGCGCACCCCAACGCAGAGGCTATCTAGTTATTTTTTCTCACCTCTCCTCCCCACGCTGCCCAACACGCACTTGGGATAGTGCCTCACTAAAATACCCATAGCTTTTTACTCTGGACTTTGATTGATTAACGGTTTATGGAGTTAGAAAGAAGATTCAAAAATCTTTAATTTATTGGATATTATGTCTTATATCTCTTTATATTATAAGAGATATGATCATTTGAAGTTTTACTATGAAGTATTTTTAACTAGGACTTAGCCGAGAAAAATGAGATTTAAACTCAACTTGGGTTTGGGACTTCTTGCAACCTTAAATAGCATCTAATACTCATATAATTCTTATGTATATGGCTCTTGGTACTTGGCATGTCATGGAAAATTTTTTGGGTTGTTACAATATCTCTCCCTTGGGATCATTCATCCCTGAATGAAGTCTGGATTGAGGACAAGACACGAGATAATTAACATGGCACTTACATAAGGTTCTTAACATACATGAATGCTCGGGATCTAAGTTTGAACACTAGATCTGTTGTATGACCTGGCTGGTCTGCATAACGTTACTAAATTCGTTGAACGTGTTAAACGTAAACATGACTGAGTATACCTGAATCTGACTTTGACGTGAAATTGGAAGGCATGAAATGATGAATAAGAGACCAAAGATGGACTGAATCATGAAACTAAGGAAGCTAACCCGAAGTTGTCTTTCATAGCAGGGTTTTCATGGCTAACACAAAGTCGTACCAAAATATGAGTTTTCATGCTGAATCATGTAATTTCCTGTAAGTCATGGATTAATGGATCTTATTTGTGAGACATATGTTAGAAATCATAAAATTCATAAGTCTAGACCATGGGGTAATAGTCATAATATCATGAAAAGTCATATAGATAGAAAATCATGAGAATTAGGTATGAACCCTAATTTACCAAATCATATATATTCAATTAAAATTAAAGTTTTAGATACATGGTTAAAAGAAAACCCTTGTTGAAATCTTACATACCTGAAAGTAGAAGATTTCTTGGAGAAAAACTTAATTCTTGGAGGAATTCTTAAAAACAATGGTTCATAAAATTCTTTTTAAACTAGTGGTGTAACACCCCCAAAAAAATTTCATGACATTTCAAGTACCAAGAACCATATAAATAAGTATTATATGAGTATTATATGTGATTTAGGGTTGCAAGAAGTCCCTAACCCAAGTTGAATTTAAATCTCATTTTTTTCGGCTAAGTCCTAGTTTAAAATTCTTTGTAGTCCATCTTCAAATAATCATATCTCTTAGAATATAAAGAGTTATGAGTTCTAATACCTATCAAATTAAATATTTTTGAGTATTCTTTCCAATGCTATAAACCGTTCATCAATCCGAGTCCGGAGTAAAAGGTTATGGGCATTTTAGTGAGGCAATATCCCAGGTGCATGTTGGGCAGCGCGAGGCGGAGCTGGTGAGAGGAAATCACTGGATAGCCTCCAAGAATAAAGATTTTCACCACAAAATCTTCTACTTTCAGGTATGTGGGGGTTCAACAAGGACTTCTTTCCATCATTGTGTCCCTAATTTCTGTTTTAAATCATGAAATTCCCAAATTCAAATTCTAGGGTTTATGCCAACTTTATGATTTTGGTTTCACTCGACTATTTTCACGCTCCCCATGGTTATTATTGCTTTCAAATTGTATGATTTTCTATTTTATGAGTTTCAAGCATGAACTTTAGCTATCATGATATGAATTTGCCTAAATTTTCATAAATTAGCATGTTCTACATAATTTTAGCGTGATTTAAATTATTTGACCCTATGGTCTCAGACTTAGCATGAATATAAAGGAATGGTCTATGTTGACACAAAATAGAAACATAAGCATAATCAGTTTTCCGATTGATAAACTACCCTATGCTTATTTAATGATAATTTCCTACAGTATGACCAATATGAAATTTTTTGAGAGTAGCATTTATCACTGAGAAAATGTGGGTTCAGATAAAATCCAAATTCCCAAACTACGTGTCACCATAGGTTAAGGAAGGGGTCCTATATAGTTGAGACTATCTTCCTTCAGCCAAAATGGTCTTATGAGTGAATTCATTCCAAACTATTGTTCTCTACACCTGGCAAGGTATTGAACAACCTCCCAACAAGGGTTACAAGTTGGGCTCCATATTTGCTTAAATGGGGCATGTCGGTTAAGAGAATCTCCCACAAAAATAGTTTTAACATGACTTATGTACTTGACCAACAACTTCATTTAAATCAAGTTATTTCATGACTTACTGTTATACCTCATGTCTACAGTTTATGATCTACTTTTGGATCATTGTATTAGAACTTTCATATTTTTTCCAATATTAGTTTTAAATCATATGAATGCTTATGCTTCTTCAGCCTTTCGGTTTTTAATTATTTTATCTCATGATTCAACAAATGATTTATGTCTTACATTTTTTCATAACATATTCTTTAAATGTTTGCATCCTCAGATTTCAAGTATAGTTTTTTCATGATTTTTCTTATTGCATCCAAACATAGATTTGAAGCATGTTTTAAGTGTTGTTCATGATTATTGCATATCTCACGTGCTCATTACATTCAAAGTACTAACCACGTACCTCTTCTGCCTACATTTTTCATGTGATGTAGATTCAGGTGCTCATTCTTATGCTCGTGGCTAGTTCAGATTGCAACCTCTAGTCAACAGGTGATGAGTTCTCTTATTTTGGGAACTATTATCAGTTAGTAGTCATATCAATTGATTTCAGTTCTTATACAATGATTAGAAATAGATGGGGTCATATCCCGGCTAACTATAGTCAGTGTTAGTAGAGGCTTCATAGACAGTCAGTCATTATAATGTATTTAGCTCCAGTTTATTTTTTTATAGTCTAGTTTTGTAAACATTTTAAATAGTATTGTATTTTATTGGAAAAGTTTGGCTCATGATATTTGCTTCCGCTTAGTATTTTTAGTTTTATATGTTTTTGCTTAGCTGCTCGTGAATTATACCAGTATCATGGGTTAACTTTGGACCACTTGTGGTTCTAAGCACCATATTACGTCTAGGAGGTAGTCTTGGGTCTTGACAAACTTGGTATCAGAGCACAGAGTTTAAGCGTCCTAGGGTGTCTATGAAGTCGTGTCTAGTAGAATCTTGCGAAATGGTATAGAGATGTCTGTACTTTTCTTCGAGAGGCTACTAGGAATTTAGGAAATATTTCCCTTCTTTCATATTCCAAATCATGTCGTAGAGTTATTCTCTACCAAATATATGCAGATCCAAGCATTGCTCTATTTCGACTGACTACGCCTCATTTTTGAGGTAATAGAAATAGTCATGCTTAAATCCCTACCAATAATTTTTCTCAAATAGAGCCTATAGATAGTTATGAGACTACATAAAGACTTGAGAGGAACCTAATAGTTCTTTTAAATTTAGTGATTCAAAAGAATCCACTCTTGTTCATGCGAATCATGAGTTGAGCCAAAGTCAGATATGCTCTCAAATCCCTTTTGGAAACCTTGTTATAAGTGACCCTTTAAAGGGAAGAAGTATGCATCTAGATTAAACTCTTGAGAAATGTTATCCTAAGAGGTATTGTGACTTGGGGGTGTTATGAGCCATAAGTAATGGAATGGCCCCATAGCTATAAGTGTGTATCTAGAAGTGCAGTAGCTTAAAGAGCAGGATAGTGATTGGATGAAGTAAGCAGCTAGAGTCATGTACCCATTAAGCTGGTAATAAGATGTAGCAAAGAGTAGTAGTGTTGTGGAGAAGAGTGCATTGGTGGACTAAAATTTTGTAGAAAGTGTGCTTAAGGTTGATTGTTCTGTTAAAGAATTTTTTGGTGGACTAGTGTTCTCAGTTAGTACCCTTGAGTTGCTAAGTGTGGAAAAGGCTAATTATATAATTTATGGTGTTCTTTATAGTTGAATTGAGAGATATTATAGATATATGATGATGAGCTCCTCAGGTATAGGTTTGAATCCCATTTATTTAGGTGGAGGTGAAGTTATAGGTGTGAATTTAATTAGCAGACTAAGAAGTGAAGGTTTGGTTACTAAGTGTTATAGTAATGATTATGTACGCTAGTAAGAGTAGGTGTTATGTTAAAGAATGATGACTATAGAAGCTAGAGAAAATTAAGATATGTTCCAAAGGAAGTCCAAGCAACAGTGTTGTATCCTAAAGGCAAAGAGCTTCTTCAATAGCAAAGTCGAGCAGTCAAGAAGTAGGTTGAAGTCTTTGACTTCACAAGTCCTACCCTGGTTTGGTTGTTAGCCAATTCAAGTGGTACGTGAGTTGGGTAAAGAACGTCGCTCCCATTCTTTTCTCTTTTCTTACTCTTCCGAGGATGGTTCTGAGGGAGCCAATTTCGCCTCCGGCTGAGGAGGGAAATTTCCATCGATAGGCAGTAGCTTCGACGAGCTGGGACGGGGAAATGAAAACCCTAAACTTGAAACCCTACCCTTCTTTTCTACTCACTATCTAAGGAGCGAATCCTATTCAAGGTCTATTGGTTTTCTTGCTTATGTGGCACTTCGAAGGCTAAGCCTCGTTTATGCACCGAGAACAAATCCAATGTTGGGCCAAGCCTTACCAGCCGAAGACATAAAATGGGTAGATAGGGAAGAGGAGATTAATGATAGTCACTCTACTCTATAGATAGTGCACACAGATTCTTCTTTTATTTTCCATTCCTTTCGGGTCAGAAAAGCGGGTTACTAGTGGGGTTGTGCCCATTCTCCCTCTTCTTTCATTTTACAACTGAAATAAGGAACCTTAGAATTTACCCTACCAGTTGATGAAAAATGGGATTTGAGAGGTGGACCTTGGGCCACTTGACTGGTTGGAGAGGACCACCATCTAGCGGATCAAAAAGATTTGTATGGAATGTCCTACTCCTGCCTGAGCTTTTCGATCAACCAATCACCTATTTCAGGGACATCTGTGTTAGGTAGGCCTAGGGATCACTAATTAGTCAAATGAGCCTATCTCTTTGATTATCATTTGTTGGTCGATCCGGCTAACGGCTCCTGCATCTCCTCTACAGATATAGTCTATCCGGGAGAGTTTAGCATTAATGTGTATAGTGATGCCCCAACCAGTAAGAATAATGTGCATATAGCTCATTTTAGAGAATAGGTCTACAGACTTAAAATGTTGGCTGTTGATCTAAGGGGGAGATATTATGACACCCCCGAGTTCGTTCCATGTTTACATATTCATTCATGTTTTATTAAGCCTTAAAATATAGTTGGGTGACCCTTAGAAGTGGATGTGAACCAATTGGGATACATTCCAGTACTTGAGAATCAGTGTTTAAAAAATTTAGATATTTGTGTGTCGCTCTGAGGAGCCCCTGCATTGGGACACGCACTGCAGAGCAAGACAAAGAAGCTCACTATCTTGGCCCGACACTGGGCAGCACGGTGCGACACAAGTTTTGTGCATTATGAGGCATATCACACCAGGCCTACTCCCAATAAAATGTCCTTACCAACTCTATTTAAGTGAGGGTACTTTGGTTCTTCCTCAGTTATGAAACCCTCAAATTCGACTCTTTTAAGTCCTTAGCTAATGAAATAATTAGGTAGTAGTGTGTTCGGGAAAAGAGTTACTATGAGACAATGTTCTATTTTAGTATATTCCTTGAATTTTAATCGTTATAAAACTCTACTTATTCCTTGTGTGTCAGCTCCATGATCATAACTCATATTCATGCACTTTATACAAATGTATGTCCATTCTTAGTTCCTAGTATGAGGAGTAATAGTTCACTCGGTAGTCCAAATCATACTCTATGAATTCCAGTCCCATGTCATACAACTCATGACTTTTGCACTCATGTCTCACAGTATTCTCAGTCCCATGTATTTATGATACATCCTTGATGACAAGTGAAATCACAACTCATCATGTATGTTCTCAGACCAGATCTCTTAAACAAGTTCGCTCCTATTATAATTTACCCTCAGTCCTTAGTTGAGTGTCAAAGTTATGAAAATCCTTTAATCAAAGATTTCATAGTATCCCTTTTATTCCAGATTCTCATGTTCTAGTTCTTCAGTGACTTTTTTATTATTATGGTGATGTCGATGTTAGCTGAATGATAGGCGTGAAATGATTTTGTTGATATACATGCCGGTAGAAATGAATTTCTTTGGTAGTGACTCCTTGATTAGAACTTACGGTGGATTGTTTAAGACGATAAGAATAAGTGTATTTTAGGGTAATAGCTCCTAGTGGTTATAGAATATAGATTTATATAGGTAAGACCAGTGTAGTCATTTTAGTGGTAGTGTTTTATATCTCTGAGATTAATCTTGAACAGAGTAAGAGCGTGCAGCTAGACTTAGCCTTTAGCAGCCATATGTAGTGCACCCCTAGGAAGGTTAGAAGTTTCAGCTAGTTAAGTGTAGTATTTTTATAATAAGAAACATGGTTGAGGAATATTACTAAGTTGGAAAGTTATCCGTTGCATTTCTTATGGCATAGTAGTCCTATTCTTACTTTCAGTCCAAGATACTCCTATTTCATGATATATAACTTCAGACAAAAGGTCTTGCATGTTCAAATCTAATTCGTTCCTATTCTATTAGATCAGATCAGTGGACTAAGATGCTAAGACCATGTTAGAATCTTTTAGTTAGATGTCTCACCCAGATCATGCCCACAAGATATTTCCCCGAATGTTATTATAACTTCTGACAAGGAGCGTCAGAGGAAACACATATTCCTTTCTCATTGACTCTTAGAAATTTTACTCCGTTAGCTATCACTTTACAGTTCTATATATGCATTCGTGCCATAAATGTTTTAGTCAAGTTCTAAACTCTCAGTATGAATCAATCTCATATAGTCCAACAAGACATTCCAAGAATTAGATAGATAGTTCCAGCAGTTTTCCTTCCTTCCTTCTAGTCTTACTCTCCTAATTTTCATATCTATGCCTATTCCCTGTGACTCCTTATGTGTATTCATGTATTGTGTAAATTCAGTCAAGTCTTTACTCCTAGTTTAAATTAGACTGGTCATGATATATGTTCAATTTTAGAAAATAGTTCCATGTTAATAGTTCTATTCTGTCACGACTCAAATGATTATGATTGGAACCCACCCTAACACTATGGTGGGAGAATCATCTATCCCCATCCATACCAACTAAGTTTGACACTACACAAGTTATTATGCCTCAAATTCTCATCTTCGAAGTCATTAAACACAATAATAATTGACCGAAGAGAAATTCAACCTAATCAATATCATAGCTATGGAATAGAGTGAGGAATCCCTCTACTTATTACAAACCCAAGACCTAAATTCACCGTACAAGAACAACTAAGAGAGTCCCAAACCATGACTAAAAGCTTATCCAAAATATGAAATCAAATACAAGAATTTCTCAGTCCTAAAACAAGGGACACGAACACAAATCAGAAGACTCAATGGTTACTCGGTCATGGTGCTCACCCTTAAATCGAAGTCTGCAACTGCTGGCTAGAGTCTAGGTCTAATCTCAAATACTGGAACATGCTCTGCACTCAATAAAAGAAGATCATAGGTTTCATTAGTACATCAACAAGTACTGGAAGACATCATAGGCTGAGTCAACTCAACACCATACAAATATGCAAACCAAATATGAGTAACAGCGATCACGACAAAACTTATAACTAGTGACAATCAACCACATATATGACACTTCAATCCAGGACGAATACAAGCTCACAATTACACCTTTTACACTTATTTTATTCATCAACAAGATTCATCACAACACATAAGTATAAATGTACATTCAAATGCATATGATGAATATATGTATGCATGAAGTACGTATCATCTCTTTCTCATTTCAAAATCATTAACATCATCATATCATCATCAACATCAATATAATTATCAACATCATCATCAACATCATCATCTCATCATCATCATCAATGTAATTATCAACATCATCATTATCATCATAATCTCATTATCATCATCAATTCATCTCCATAACAACATCATATCTACCATTAAAATTCCATGAAAGTCAATAATCACAAATAATGTACGAAAGAAATTGCAATATTAAATTTACAAATAAGCACAGAGTCAAGAAAGTCTCATTTATACAAATAAACCATAACCTACCTCGATTCCTTGCTCGAATCACCTTAAGGACACAAACTTGTTTTTCCTTTCCCTTTCAGTCCGTTCTTAATCTATAATAACAAGCTTACACACCCATTCAATAATCTCATCTTTCCCAACCTTTAGAAACCTACAATTATCTATTTAAACCATAAACTTACCCTAGTTCATCATCTTAGGGTTTTCTACCTTTTATACCACTTGAATTCTCCATATTTTAGCATAAACAACTATAAATCTACTCAATCTAGTATTTTCTAACATCCTAGAATCATTACCAACTGAATTACTCAAATTCCCATCAATTTATATTCAGTTCATAAATTAGGGCTAAATCCCAATCTCTATCTTGAACATGATTCTAGCGATTTCTAAGAATTGTAGGAAGTAATTCAAGTTTAGAATGTGGAGTTACCTTACCTCCAAAGATGAAAACCCCTAAAAGTACAAAAATCTCTCCTTTCTAAGCCTCAACTCATTTTTGAAAAAGTGGGAATGAAAAATGAGTTTTCTGATTTTAAAAACCAAAATTCTGTGTTTTTACCGCTGCGACGATAAAGTTACAGCTGCAGGGGCTCGTAGGCCACTGAGGTCACCACTGTAGCAGTTCCTTTTTTTTCTACAGCGGTCCTAAAGCGGTAACTCAGGACCTTATCCCAGTTCAGACTATTTTACAACACACCTCTTGCAATTCGACATCACGAACTACCCCTTTCGCAGTAAATTCCATAACCGAAGTTCTATTATTTTGTTTTACGTACTGAAAGTTGCTACGGCTTTCCATACTCGTCCTTTACCATAAAATCAACTTAAAAAACCCACCAATATTTAATTTACTACCAAATTTCCTTAGACCATCACACACTCAAAATATACCTAAGACTAGGCCAGCCCTGAATTTTTCAAAATTTGTCTAAGGGAAAAATTAGCGAAGGTTCTACTCTTTATTTCAGCGTAACAACGAATTGGGTCGTTACATATTCTGTCCAACCTAGTTTCAGTCTTTATTCGAGGATGAATAATCCTAAGGTAGAAATATTGTAACGCCCCAAAGCTCGTGCTTGTTCATAGGGGTTTTCCTATGCGATTAGGATCATAAAATAAGGTCATTTGACACATATGAAGGTTGGATAATGTTTCGGTTACATTTTGGGTCATAAAAAGACATCATCGACTGAGAAATAGGGTTGTGCGATGGGCACAATAGAGTGCTATGCGATGGGCACAATAGAGTGCTATGCGATGGGCCATGCATGGCACACTCCCTTCCCTATCACGACCAAACTAACCAAATCATGCGGGCATCTACTTTAAATCCACCTAGATAGGACAAACCTTACCAACCATTAAAAATATATGTGGATGTCAAAAAGAAACGATAAAATACCATGTTTATTATGATCAGTTCACAAAAACTTAAAATACACATTCGAATACTTTCCACCAAGGACCTAGTCGAAAAATATGTACAAGAGCTACTAAGAGAAGACACAAAACTATACATATGACCCAACTTCCACTATAGGAGCAAAATAGAAGCTGCTAGAGAACCTTACCGCATCAAGTAAAAACTCCTACTGATCCTGCAACCAGACTATACCCCAGAAAAGGGTATAGCAAGAGTAGTATCAGTACAAACAACATATACTAGGAAGCATTATCAGTCGAACCGAATTAAATCACATAAATATTCAAAAAAAAACATGCAACTTAAGAGTTGTTTAGTCAAGGATCCTTCTTCATTAATATTTTATCTCCCTTGTCTTTTCTTACTCACACTATCTGTAATTCAATTCCTACACCAAGTTCAACTCTAGTGCAATAAATTTCCACTCTATAGTCAAGTCAGGCCTCAACACCCCTTCAATTACAACTCTACCATGCCTAACTTAATGGTTCCCAACCTTAACAACCAGCTTAATTAGAGATTCAAGCTAGGTTAAGGGGAATTAAATGACAAGACAGCAACACCCTGCCTGCGAAATCTCAACAGTGTCAACCGTGGGATTATGACCATAACCATACTGCGAGCACACTCATGAACACCTTTCGAGTAACTCATATCCATTAAGAATACTTATCCCTTTTCTTCCACACCCTAGAGTTTAATCAAGTACAAGTCCACATAGACAGCAACTCAAGCTAAAACCATGACTTCCAACAAGATTCCAAGTCAACAAACCATGACTCAACAATAATATATTATTCATGCCTCAATTATATAAGTAAGTAGCCATTGAAGGGAGTACCACTCCAAACACTTGGTCAATACTCAAGTTGTTCATTTCATGTAACAACAATTATTCCTTAACACACTAAATCACATGTATGCCCAAAGGATAGCCAATCACTTATAATTCAGGCCTTATTAATTCATAATCAATAAAATCAAGCATCCCTCCCACTTTTTTGGTCCTAACTCGGATCTAAATGGTCCAGGTATACTACCACCAATCATAGCAATGCTACCCAGTCTACAACTGCCATTCCTATGGTTACCACCATAGGTTCTTCAAAACCCACCAACGCTAATACCTAGTCAAGACTAACATTCCTCAGGTTACCACCATAAATTCTTCAGAATCTACCAATACTAACTACCTTTAACTAGGTATTTATTAAGATCTAAACTAATTTCTAAGTACAATACCATTTTTAATCATACAGGGATGAACAACATCAACATCATGCATAATAATTAACTTACAACTCTTAATTTCACAAGTAACAGAAAATTCCTATCCAAACAATTGGATTTACTACCCTTTTTATCCATCCCAACACCGTGTCCAAAGGCCTAAGCATGAAATCTCCCATCAATCTATATCATGCCTATACTTTCTAACCCAGGTCTAAATTAATCAGTAAAACCTAGCCTATCTGGATGCCAAACAGCTGCTACAAAGGCAAGAAGGTGAGTTTCTAACTCTGTGCTAGTGATTTCCAGTGTGAATTTTGTGAGGAAACCATGGGTTTTGCTTTATTGGGGCGAAATCCCTCCTCTTCATTGCTCCAAGGTCATGAGACAACCCTAGGGCTTTTTAAAAGCCTCGTTCATTCCTTTGATACTGAAGAGGAGAAAGAAATTTAAATATATCGGGATCTGGTCTCTACTTTTGGCGTTCTGCTATAGCAGCCGGTCGATTGCTACTACAGCACCACTACAGCGGGAAAATTTTTGCTTTAACGGGATGACGTCAGCCCGAATCAAAAACTTCAAATTCTAAAATTTTTAGCTAAGTCCATTAATATAGTTTGGGATCAAAATTTTAAAAATACTCGTACCCCGTACCCACAGACGAGGTCCCTTTAGTAATGATGGAACATGTCATTACAACATATACCAACTTACCCATCATTGATCCTTGAACGATCACCGGAGGAAGAGGGCGTAACAAATTTTACTTGTATAATAATGTCCCCTTATTGATTACACAAGCACACCCTTTACCTGAACCGCTGAGTTCATTACAACTCATGTTCTAAGTTTTCAAACTGCCCTTTATTACAACCAGTTCCTTCAAGAAATAAACACATACAAGTTATACGAGACTATTCGGAGAAAGGTGTTTTCGAGTACCCAAGGTATCCGAGGCCTAGCCAATATATCAGAAGAAAAAAAATTCAAACACAATGGATGAAAAAACAATCTGTACCTCGAGAGACTAGATCCCTCTATAGAAGAAATATTCCTTCCATAGCAACATCGCTATAGTGGGCCGCTATAGCAGGAGATAACAATTTAAAGAGGGTGAGGAATGAGTTTCACACCCATTTCTCCCTAATTTCACTTGAAAACTCCCTTCCCCTCCCCGATCACTTTGGTCCCAACATTGGAAACAAGGTAATTATCGCTAAACTCTAACTCTTTACTTTGTTACTCGCATTTTGGCATGATTTAAGCTTGAATTCATAGAAATTGGATAGGTTTTGGGGTTAGTTTTTGAATTTCAAATTTGGGAATAATTTTGGTGAAATTTTGAAGCGTGGTTGCTTCTCTTACGTTTACAACGCTTCCATAGCGTTCTGGGCGTAAGAATTATGGGATTCATGGTCGTAATGGGCTCAAAATAGTGAGGAATATGAAAGGTTAATATTAATTTGGTTTTGAAGATTTGGGCATGTTTTAGGGGTTGGCATGCCTGAATTTTTGTACAAACTATTTCTAGGAAACTTCCCTTATGCTGATCTACGGTTGGAATGACAAAAATGAGACTTTTCTCTAAGGGACGCAATTGACGCACTCCTTGGAGTTCAGGGATGATGAAAGCCACTTTAACGGCCTCATCCTACTATGGCTACCCTGCTAAGTGGGAAAATTCCCACTATAGCGGTCCTGTAGTAGCGGGATGCAGCTCGCTGTACCGCCCAGTCAAAACCCAGACTTGGCCTTTTTATGAAATCTAATTTTCTTGATACTTTTATGAAGTTCTAACTTGTTTTCTTATAATGATTTGCAGATCTACTACCCGAATGGCCAGAAACCAAGAAAATGGTCCCACATTCATGAGATTCCCTGACAAAAACTATCGGGAGAGATTTCTAGACTATCGAACGATGGGATTCTACTATGAGCGAGGTTTCGTGATGAAGAGGTGGCGACTAAGGTTCCTGAATTCTATAATCGACTCCAGGAATTCGACAGGATGCCACTGGTAGAGGATCCTCCATTTTGTGTCTCTGGCTAGGTTAGGGAGTTCTACGTTATACTCCTTATCATGCTTTGGGTCCTTATCATGCTTTGGGAATACCCCATTCCCACCATCCATATTAGGGGAGTGTATGTCCCCGTGGACGCTGCTATGATAAATGAGGTGTTCGGGGTGCCGAATGTATCCAATCCCAAGTACCTGGCTAAGGCTCGGGAGATGGATATGAAATGGTTGTAGGACACTCTAATTGTAGAGGAGAAGAGGGACCAGATCTATTAACCCACTATTGTGGGGATCAGGAGCACGTATTTCACAGCTGATGCTAGGAGGTGGTTGAACCTGGTGTCTCGGAGGATTTATCCATCGGGAAACACTTCTGATATGACCTACCCTCAGGCTCTAGTAGTGGCCTGTGCCATACAGGATATACAGCTGAATGTGTCGACACAGATAGTGATGGAGTAGAAGGACTTCCACCGAGGCAACAAGAAAGACCCCTACCTTTCCGGTCTGATCTCTGATATGTACAAGCTCATCGGGGAGCCCGAGGAGGATGCTAACACATAGGTAGAGATACACATCCCCTTCCATCGCCTCAAGGTGAAGGTGGTCACGTCTAAGGGTAAGAAGAAGATAAAGGTGGGTGAGATGGAGAACAGTCGAACCGCAGAGGAGGCTGACGATGATGATGATAATGATGATGATGTCCCTCCCTCCCAGCCTTGAATCTCCATTAGTCGCCTGGAGGCGGACTTGGCTGTCGTGAGGAGATATATGGAGCACACCCACCTGCCTCCCCATGGTACAACCCCTTCCAGCTCCACAACCATACCGTTCACGACCTACGAAGTTACAGCCAGAGAGCTCGACGAGAGAACAAAAGGAGGCGCTCATGGGACTGCATGCTCGCACTGATGTGAAAGACCGTAAATGTCATGTTTAGGTGTGAAGTCCCTGACAAGGAGCTTACCAGCTGTAGCCAGAGGACATGAAGGAGTTCTCTTTTTAGAGTGATACGAAAAGACAAGAACTCGATCCGGTAGCCCGTGATAATGACAGGGCATCCAGCTAGGCCCTTGGTGCATATCAGCTCAGTTCTCCCTCTTTACATATTGATACTTGTTTTGGGTTGCCAAAGTTTGGGGCATGTAACAAACAATATTCTCCTTTCCTTTTCCCTTTATATTTATTGCATATGGATGCTAGTTTTTAACAATTAATATTTAAATGCATGCTTCTTACCTTGCTATATGCGATTTTTATAGATCATGTTGTATCTCATAGCTTAATTTAATGAAAAGCACAACAAGGAAAATAGGACAGGGATTCTGTCCCAGCCCTTCCCGCTATAACGGTATGCATGCCACTACCACGGGGTCGTTGTAGAGGAAAAATTCCCGTTGTAGCGGGCTTGTGCCGCTATGGTGGCCCAATAGCAGCAACCCAAATTTTTTTTCAGTTTTCTGCAATTTCCCTCATTCCCATTTCCCTGTTTCAGCAATAGAAACTGAAATCACACCATGGTATGCATTATAATCCCAAGACTGAACCCATCCATTCATATAAAATAACAACTTATCATCACATTACTTTAAATCACAGTTATGAAACACAACAAAAATTTTCCTTGCAATAATTTTCGCTATTATGCAACAATAGCCCTTTTTTCATGGTGCTTATTCACATACCGACTAAATTAAATTTATTTCCATGGTCCTTATTCACATACCAACTGAATTGAAACAATATTTTCCACAATCATAAACCATTTCCCTTACCATTTTACCAATTGCAAGTCCATGCCTAGCATTTTGCAAATAGTTTCCACTTTAACCACATAGCAACAATTCCTTTAGCTATCAACACAGAGACAAGTTATGTCATGCCTCAAATCCCATTGAGGTGGACATGGCACCCGAAGTCGTTAAGGCCCGAGAGAACCAATCTAGACGTTCACATACTTGTCGTCAATGGGCTAGCATTCAGTCACTTATCGTCACAACATCTCAATAATAGAAATCAAATAAGGACATTTATATAGACATGAGGCATGGCCGTTAGGGCCAGATAGTTAAAAAGATACAACGTTCCTTCCTTTAACTGTACAACGTCTACAAAGCCTCTAATAGATAAAAAACCAAACCTATAGTCGGGACAAGTCCCCGCTTTATACAACTGTAATACAATACCAAAAGCAACATGTACATACGACTCGAAAAGCCCTAAACGAACTAGCTAGAGCTCACCAATATTCCGCAGATGATCAGCAGCCTACTGAGGAGGTCTACTAGTACCTGTGCCTGCAACAAGTAAGGTAAGTCCCCCAAGGGACATCAGTACGAAAGAATGTACTGAGTATGTAAGGCCACAAGTAGCTGTATGAGATATAAGAACTTTAATGGAATCAAGAACAATATAGATAAACTACCATACGGTATATGTGTGGAATCAGGTACATTGTTTTCTTTACTTTACTTCATTTACTTTACTTTACTTTACTTACTTTACTTTACTTTATTTCACTATACTGTACATCATCAATCATCAATCATATAATGCCCGGGCCCAACTGATCAGTGGTAAATAACGTAATAATCGGGATCGTCATCCATGAGGATGTTCCTTTCATCCCATGGGATACCACCCGTAATAATGGGACCGACATTCATGCGAGTGTTTCTTTCACTCCATGAGATACTACCCATGCTATAATAATCAGGATCGACATTCATGTGAATGTTCCTTTCATCCCATGAGACACCACCCTTAATAATGGGATCGACATTCATGCGGATGTTTCTTTCACCCCATGAGATACCACCCATGCTATAATAATCGGGATCGACATTCATGCGAATGTTCCTTTCATCCCATGAGATACCACCTGTAATAATGGGATCGACATTCATGCGGATGTTTCTTTCACCCCATGAGATACCACCCATTCTCAACATTAACCATTAACTAATTATTCACATTACTTCATTCTTTAACTATAAGAGTGATACATTGGTAACTGTACTTTATTGGAACTTTAGAACGTAACATTATTGGAACGTTAGAACAATGTTCAATGAATGAGAGATAAGTGAATAACAAGTACTACTAACTCTGAAATGAGATACTCTAAACCATTTAGAGGAATGAGACACTGTACAACCCTTTGGGATAGGACAAGTGCTATGATATTGTGAACAATAAATGCTGCAGAAGAATGCGGAAGAGAATAACCTTACATACCACTAACTACATTACAAATGCATAACATGACAACAAGTTACGTAACTGTCATACAACTTCATTTCATCCTCTTACAATACCATGTACTGCATTAATGTTACCAATACATGTCACACATCACCCAAGATATCATAAATCACTAGCATTTCACACCAAGATTATACTTTACACTTCCCCTTCAATACAATGTCACGTTTACGTCGTTATGTTGCATAAACGTCTTTCACAACAACACATTAAATCCAATCAATACTTGATATAATTCACAATACCTCCAAATTACTCCTTTAAGGTCATTCATAAGTTAATAATTGCATCCAATAAGGTTACAGGGGTTTCGGGGATCAACACGAGACAAAAACATGCAAAACGGGACCCTGGGGGGTCTGGAGGGGTCACCTGCGCCCGCAGATGGGTGACCTACGGCCACAGGTGCCCTTTTGGACAAGTCCAGGGTCACCTGCGTTGGCATCTACGCCCGTAGGTGCCCCGTCTGCGAGGGCGGATGCCCGGTTTCGTCTCCAAGGGTCATTTTTGGGTCCTTTTTCACCATAAATGGTCCATGGCCATAAGTAAGCTTTCCTTTACATATTTTTTATCAACTTAATGCCACCGAACAGCCATGATTTTACAACACAAATAAACATCACCAAAACCATCTTTTCATTTCAATACGTCACCCCTTCCATACACAATTTCACAACAACAATTTCAAAAGTTACACACCAAGAGAAATCAAGTTAGGTACATAACCATAACCACATCATACATGTTAATAGTCAATCCATCAAACTCACTTCTTTCAAGACCACAAGTCCACTTTCAAGTTTAAGTCACCAAAATGACAACTTGTATCACATAAGCAAAAGTGCACCAACCAACACTTTTAGACATAACCATCATGAGTCATACAATCTCTCATGCATAGAATATATTAGACCACAAGAATAATTGCTTACCAATACTTACAAGATGATGATATTGGCAAAACAAGTGTGGTTGCCTTAGGATTGAAAATGGTTTCTTTTGGTCTCTTGGAAATGTCTAGAAATTACAAGAATGTGCAAGGTGTCTCATGTGATTAAAAATCTGATTTTTGTGGCTTTATATAGGCCCTCAAGTCATGATTAGCCAACCATTAAATGTGTCTTACTTGGTCAACATAAAGAATGGGTCATTTTCCCTTTTTGGGCCATGTCTTATTGTAAATTTTTGGGCCAATTTTGAGCCCATTAGCCAAGATAAATGTAAGTCCAACAATTTGCATGCATAATATACCCTTTATTGCAAGTTCAAATAAATCCGCCACTTAGTTGCATGCATTCAGAAATTTACGGGGTGTTACAAGTTATGACTCTTTGCAATTTATGAAAAACAATATCATTAAACAGTCATAATTCACATAAGTACCAATTTCCAAAGTTCCACATACATAAACAAGCCTAATTTTTTTATCACTTTACTCATTTCGTGGATAGCCAATAACCAACTATCCAGGAATTCACACCGCCTTTATGGCCAGATGCCAATTGGAACCTTCTCGGTTCTAATTCTGTTGCTTGTGTTATTCCAAACTGAGTCAAGCGACATCCATTTTCCTCGTTTAGATACCAATTGGACTCAACCCATAAAAACAATCATATAGACCGTACGAGAAGAAAGAAAAAAGTGAAACAATTTACTAGAATGTCTCATAGCTCCACGAAGATTAGACGTGGACGCCAACACACAATTCCACAGGACTCTATTCAACATTTGATATTGTACAGGAAGACTGATAACTTAAGGTATGATACCAACTGTTATGACCCAACTAACAGGATCATGCGGGCACCTACTCTAAATCCACCTAGATAGGAGAATCCTTACCAACCATTCAAAATATATGCGGAAGTCAATAAAAAATGATAAAATACCTCATTTATTATGATCGGTTTGCCAAAACATGAAATACACATTCGAATACTTTCCCCAAGGACCTAGTCTAAACAGGTACAAAAGTTACTAAGAGAAAACACAAAACTGTACACACGACCCAACTTCCACTATAGGAGCAAAATAGAAGCTGCTGGAGAACTTTACCGCCTCAAGTATGAAACACCTACTAATCCTGCAACCAGACTATACCCCCAAAAAGGGAATTGAAAGAGTAGTATCAGTACAAACAACATATACTAGGAAGCATTATAGGTCGATCCGAATTAAACCACATAAACATCACATAAATATTTTTTTAAAAAAACATGCAACTTAAGAGTTGTTTAGTAAAGGACCCTACTTCATTAATATTTTACCTCCCTTGCTTTTTTTTATTCACACTATTTGTAATTCCATTCCCATACCGGGTTCAACTCTAGTGCACTAAGTTCCCACTCTATAGTCAAGTCAGGCCTTAACACCCCTTCAATTACAACTCTACCATGCCTAACTTAATGGTTCCCAACCTTAGCAACCCACTTAATTAGAGATTCAGGCAAGGCTAAAGAGAATTAAATGACAAGACAGAAACATCCTGCCTTCCTAATCTCAAAAGTGTCAACCGTGGGATTATGACCATAACCATACTATGAGCACATTCATGAACACCTTTCGAGTAACTCATATCCATTAAGAATACTTATCCCTTTTGTACCACACCCCAGAGTTTAATCAAGTACAAGTCCATATAGACATCAGCTTAAGTTAAAACCATAACTACCAACAAGACTCCAAGTCAGCAAACCATGACTCAACAATAATAAATTATCCATGCCTCAATTACTTAAGTAAGTAGCCATTGAAGGGAGTATCAATTCATTGTAATTAACCCGAACCACTCAAGGATCCATTTTCAATAACAACAATATCAACAATCATGAATCCCGATTTACTCAAGAGCAAGCATACCACTCCAAACACTTGGTCAATACTCAAGTTGTCCATTTCATGTAAAAAAAATCATTCCTTAACACACAAAATCACATGTATGCCCAAAGGCTAGCCAACCACTTATAATTCAGGCCTTATTAATTCATAATCAATAAAATCAAGCATCCCTCCCACTTTTTTGGTCCTAACTCGGATCTAAATGGTCCAGGTATACTACCACCAATCATAGCAATGCTACCCAGTCTACAACTGCCATTCCTATGGTTACCACCATAGGTTCTTCAAAACCCACCAACGCTAATACCTAGTCAAGACTAACATTCCTCAGGTTACCACCATAAATTCTTCAGAATCTACCAATACTAACTACCTTTAACTAGGTATTTATTAAGATCTAAACTAATTTCTAAGTACAATACCATTTTTAATCATACAGGGATGAACAACATCAACATCATGCATAATAATTAACTTACAACTCTTAATTTCACAAGTAACAGAAAATTCCTATCCAAACAATTGGATTTACTACCCTTTTTATCCATCCCAACACCGTGTCCAAAGGCCTAAGCATGAAATCTCCCATCAATCTATATCATGCCTATACTTTCTAACCCAGGTCTAAATTAATCAGTAAAACCTAGCCTATCTGGATGCCAAACAACTGCTACGGAGGAATGAATTCGAGTTTCTGACTCCATGCTAGTGATTTCCAGCATGAATTTTGTGAGGAAACCATGAGTTTTGCCGTATTCGAGCAAAATCCCTCCTCTTAATTGCTCCAAGATCATGAGAAAACCCTAGGGGGTTTTAAAAGCCTCTTTCATTCCTTGGCAACTGAAGAGGAGAAAGAAATTGAAATATATTAGAATCTGGTTTCTGCCTTCGGCGTTCTGCTATAGCAGTCGGTCGGTCGTTACTACACCACCACTGTAGCTGGAAAATTTTTGCTTTAACAGGATGACGTCAGCCAGACCCAAAAATTTCAAATTCTAAATTTTTTAACGAAGTTCATTAATACAAGTTTGGGACTAAAGTTTTAAGAATACCCGTACTCCGTACCCAGAGACGAGGTCCCTTTAATAATGACGGAACATGTCATTACAACATATAACAATTTACGCATCATTCATCCTCCAACGATCAAGGGAGGAAAAAGGTGTGACAAATTTTACTTTTACAATAATGTCCCCTTATCGATTACACAAGCACACCCTTTACCTAAATCGCTGAGTTCATTACAATTGATGTTCTAAGTTTTCAAACCGCCCATTATTACAACCCTCTCCTTCAAGAAATAAACACATACAAGTTGTACGAGACTACTTGGAGCAAGGTGTTTTCGAGTACCTAAGGTATCCGAGGCCTCGCCAATATATCAGAAGAAAAAATATTCCAACACAACGGATGAAAAAAAAAATCTGCACCTCGAGAGACTAGATCCCGCTATAGCAGAAATATTCCTTCCATAGCGGCATAGCTAAAGCGGGAGTGGGCCACTATAGTGGGAGAAAACAGTTTAAAGGGGGTAAGAAATGGTTTTCACGCCTATTTCTCCCTCATTTCACTCAAAAACTCCCCTCTCCTCCCCGATCACTTTGCTCCCGACATTGGAAACAAGTTAATTATTGCTAAACTCTAACTCTTTACTACGTTACTCGCATTTTGGCATGGTTTAAGCTTGAATTCATAGAAATTGGATAGGTTTTGGGGTTAGTTTTTGAATTTCAAATTTGGGAATAATTTTGGTGAAATGTTGAATCATGGTTGCTTCTCTTACGTTTACAACGCTTCCATAGCGTTCTGGGCGTAAGAATTATGGGATTCATAGTCGGATTGGGCTCAAAATAGTGAGGAATATGAAAGGTTGATCTTAGTTTGGTTTTGAAGATTTGGGCATGTTTTAGGGGTCGGCATGCCTGAATTTTTGCACAAATTAGTTCTAGGACACTTCCCTTACGCTGATCTGGGGTTGGAATGACAAAAATGAGACTTTTCTCTAAGGGGCGCCATTGACGCATCCTTTGGAGTTCTGGGATGATGACGGCCACTATAACGGCCTCATCCCGCTATGGAAACCCTGCTATAGCTAAAAAATTCCCACTATAGCTGTTCCGTGGTAGCGGGATACAGTTTGTTATACCGTCCAGTCAAACCCAGACTTGGCCTTTTTCTGAAATTTGATTTTCTTGATACTTTTATGAGTTCTAACTTGTTTTCTTACAATGATTTGCAGATCTACTACCCCAATGGCCAGAAACCAAGAAGATGGTCCCACCTTCGTGAGATTCCCAGATGAAAACTATCGAGAGAGATTTCTAGACTACCAGAGGATGGGATTCTGCTATGAGTGAGGTTTTGTGATGAAGGGGTGGTGACTACGGTGCCTGAATTCTACAACCGACTCCAAGAATTTGGTTGGATGCCACTGGTGGAGGATCCTCCATTTGGTGTCTCAAGATGAGTTAGGGATTTCTATGCTATACTCGTTACAGTGCTTTGGGATGACCCCATCCCCACCATCCGCATTAGGGGAGTGTATGTCCCTGTGGACGCTGCTATGATAAATGAGGTGGTCGGGGTGCCAAATGTTTCCAATGCCAAGTTCATGGCTAAGTCCTAGGAGATGGATATGAAATGGTTGTGGGACACTCTAATTGTGGAGGATGAGAGAACTAGATCTATTAACCCACTAGTGAGGGGATCAGGAGCACGTATTTCACGACTGATGCTAGGAGGTGGCTGAACCTGGTGTCTCGGAGGATTTCTCCGTCGGGAAACACTTTCGATGTGACCTACCTTTGGGCTCTGGTAGTGGCTTGTGCCATACAGGGTATATAGCTAAATATGTGGACACGACTTCTACCGAGGCAACAAGAAAGGCCCTTACCTTCCCAGTCTAGTCTTTACGATGTGCAGACGCATCAGGGTTCCTGAGGAGAATGCTGACACAGAGGTAGAGATAGACATCCCCTTCCATCCCCTCAAAGTGAAGGTGGTCTTGTACAAGGGCAAGAAGAAGAGAAAGGTGGGTGAGACCGAGAGCAGTCGGGATGCAGAGCAGGATGACGATGATGATGTCCCTCCCTCCCAGCCTTGGATCTCCAAAAGTCGCCTGGAGGCAGACTTGGCTGTCATGAGGAGATATATGGAGCACGCCCACCTGTCTCCCAATAGGTACAACCCTTTCCAGCTCCACAACCATACCTTTTACTGCCCAGAAATTCACAGCGCTCCGCAGAGTGCTCGACGAGGAGAAGAGAAGGAGGCTCTCCTGGGACTGTATGCTCGCACGGATGTGGAAGACCGTAAATGTCATGTTCAGGTGTGCAGTCCCTGACAAGGAGCTTCCCAGCTAGAGCTGGATGAAATGGAAGAGTTCTCCTTCTTGAGTGATATGGAAAGATAAGACCTTGATCCGGGAGCTCATGATGATGACAGGGCATCCACCTAGGTCCCTGGTGCATATCAGCTCAGTCCCCCTCCCCCCCCACCCCACCCCCTTTTTTTTTTTTTACATATTGATACTTGTTTTGGGTTGCCCAAGTTTGGGGCATGTAACAAATAATATTACCCTTTCCCTTTCCCTTTATATTTATTGCACATGGATGCTAGTTTTTAACAATTAATATTTAAATGCATGCTTTTTACCTTGCTATATGCGATTTCTATAGATCACCTTGTAGCTAATAGCTTAATTTAACGAATAAAATAAGTCAAGAATGAAAAATCAAAATAGGGGAAAATAGGGTAGGGATTCTGTCCCAGCCCTTTCTGCTATAACGGCCTACACACCACTACTACGGCGCCGCTACAGAGGAAAAATTCTCATTGTAGCGAGCCAGTGCCGCTATGGCACCCCAACAACAGCAGCCCAAATTTTTTTTGATTTTCTGCAATTTCCCTCATTCCCATTTCCCTGTTTCAGCAATAGAAACTGAAATTGCATCACGGTCTACATTATAATCCCAAGACTGAACCCAACAATTCAAAAAATAACAACTTAGCATTACATTACTTTAAATCACAGTTATGAATCACAACAAGAGTTTTCCTTGCAATAATTTCCGCTATTATGCAATAATGGCCCTTTTTCCATGGTCCTTATTCACATACCGACTGATTTGAACCAAGATTTTCCACAATCATAAACCATTTTTCCCTTTACCATTTTACCAATTACAAGTCCATGCCTAGCATTTTGCAAATAGTTTCCACTTTAACCACATAGCAACAATTCCTTTAGTTATTAACATAGAGACAAGTTATGACTCTTTCCAATTCATGAAATCCACAATCATTAAACAGTCATAATTCACATAAGTACCAATTTCCAAAGTTCCACTTACATAAACAAGCCTATTTTTTTGTTACTTTACTTGCTTCGTGATAGCCAATAGCCGACTATCCAGGAATTCATACCTCCTTTATGGCCAGATACCAATTGGAACCTTCTCCGTTCTAATTTTGTTGCTTGTGTTATTCCAAACCAAGTCAAGCGACATTCATTTGCCTCGTTTAGATACCAATTGGACTCAATCCATACAAACAATCATATAGACCGCATGAGAAGAGAGAAAGAAGTGAAACAATTTCCTAGAATGTCTCATAGCTCCACGAAGATTAGATGTGCACTAATCCGCAGGACTCTATTCGACATTTTCTCTTGTACTGGAAGACCAGTAACCTAGGGTTATGATACCAACTGTCACGATCCAACTAACCGGATCATGCGGGCACCTACTCTAAATCCACCTAGATAGGCAAACCCTTACCAACCATTCAAAATATATGCAGAAGTCAGTAGAAATGATAAAATACCTCATTTATTATGATCAGTTTGCCAAAACTTGAAATACATATTCGAATACTTTCCCCAAGGACCTAGTCTAAACAGGTACAAGACTACTAAGAGATGACACAAAACTATACACATGACCCGACTTCCACCATAGGAGCAAAATAAAAGATGTTGGAGAATTTTACCGCGTCAAGTATGAAACACCCACTAATCTTGCAACCAGACTATACCCCCAAAAATGGTATAACAAGAGTAGTATCAGTTCAAACAACACGTATTGGTAAGCATCATTAGTCTAACCAAATTAAATCACATAAATATTCGAAAAGAAACATGAAACTTAAGAGTTGTTTAGTCAAGGACCCTTCTTCATTAATCTTTTACCTCCCTTGTCTTTTTTTATTCACACTATCTGTAATTCAATTCCCACACTGGGTTTAACTCTAGTGCACTAAGTTCTCACTCTATAGTCAACTCAGGCCTCAACACCCCTTCAATTACAACTCTACCATGCCTAACTTAATAGTTCCCAACATTAACAACCCGCTTAATTAGAGATTCAGGCAAGGCTAAAGGGAATTAAATGACAAGACAGAAATATCCTACCTGCCCAATCTCAAAAGTGTCACCCGTAGGATTATGACCGTAACTATACTACGAGCACACTCATGAACACCTTTCGAGTAACTCATATCCATTAAGAACACTTAGCCCTTTTCTACCACACCCCAGAGTTTAATTAAGTACAAGCTAAGTCCACATAGACAGCAGTTCAAGTCAAAACCATGACTACCAACAAGTCTCCAAGACAGCAAACCATGAATCAACAATAATATATTATCCATGTCTCAATTACACAAGTAAGAAGACATTGAAGTGAGTACCAATTCATTGTAATTAACCCGGACCACTCAAGGATCTATTTCCAACAACAACAATATCAACAATCATGAATCTCAGTTTAGTCAAGAAACCAAATATAACAAGTAAACACATAAGCCCGATCCACTCAAGGAACCAACATAATAAATCAATACATAACCTCGGTACACTCAAGGAACCGTCACACTCACCTGTACCTTGTACATACATGCGAAGGGTCTTATGGTCGTCCACTAGCCATGACCTACAGGGAACCAGCTCTTGTCCATGTACCAAATCTCAGACATCAAGTGTCAGCTAATATTATATCAACTAATCCCGTAAAGATGTCCAAATATCGATACATCTCACAATAATCAATAGATATCACAACAATTTCAACTACAATAATAACAGTTATAACACTTGTAAAAACCAACAAGCTTTTCATGTAAGTTCATTGTATGTGATTAATACTTAGGATATCAAATAGTCATTCCCCTTCCTTGAACTTGCATTGTAACAAGCAATATGAAGGAACATGTCACGCCCCGAATCCCATCGGGACGTGATTGGCACCCGAAGCCGATATGTCCCGAGAGAACCAATCTTTGCTCATGAACCTTTCACATGCATGCCCTCATATGCGTCTTATTCTTTCTTATGCAACTATGTAGGAATTATAAACATGGAAACTTATGCCATAAACATATATATAAAACTTGGCCGTTGGAGCCATTACGTAGAACTGAACGTACACTTCTTTCATTCACATACCCACATAGGTCTACGAAAGCCTCTAACAAATACATGACCATGGCTATACAATATGTACAATATCAAAATAATGTACACTATGACTCGAAAAGCCCCGAACCAAGTGGAGCTCACCAAAACTCTGCAAATGATCCCCAGTCTACAGATGAGGTCTACTAATACCTGCACCTGCACATGTAAGGTAATTCCCCCGAGGGGGTCAGCACGAGAATGTACTGAATATGTAAGGCTAGAGAAATTACATCATACATGAGAATGTCAATGAAATAAATAGGATAATGTCAATGAAATAAATAGGAGAGATTATTTAATATGGGTAAACCATCGTTGTAATTGGAACTTGCATGTTACTTTTGTTATGAACAATTTCGGACATTCATTTTATATCCTTACCAATCATAGAATATCTTTCATACGTATTTACACTCAAGATATTCTTTCCAGCTTCTATGTTCATTATCACTATGGTTCTACTACTTGGTGAGTAAATTTCAAAAGAATAACATTCATTCATACACATCCACTCTCTTGGTGGATGAATAATATAACCTACAACCACTCTATGGTAGGGGTATCATACATCCACTCTACTTGCTTCTCTACCTTAGCTTACTTCACTCAATAACGTATTAATCATATACTGCCCGGGCCCAACTGATCAGTGGGAAATAACATAGAGAACCGTCATGCAGGTGTACATGTCACCCCATGGATGATATATAGTGAACCGTCATGCAGATGTACATGTCACCCCATGGATGATATATAGAGAACCGTCATGCAGGTGTTTATTGCACCCCATGGATGATATAATAGAGAACCGTCATGCAGGTGTTCATTGCACCCCATGGATGATATAATAGAGAACCGTCATGCAGGTGTTCATTTGTTGCCATGGATGATATAATAGAGAACCGTCATGCAGGTGTTCATTGCACCCCATGGATGATATAATAGAGAACCGTCATGCAGTTGTACATGTCACCCCATGGATGATATATAGTGAACCGTCATGCAGGTGTTCATTGCACCCCATGGATGATATAATAGAGAACCTCAACTCTTACTAGATTGGTACAACCTAATCATAACCTTACTAGACTTTAGAACATCACATTCTCGGAACTTGAAGTTAGAATATATACACACTTGTATGACCTATCAAGGATCGTAATGCTATTGGAAACACATATGTATATTCTATGCCTTGTTTCTCTACTCCCAAGAGATTAACCCTTTTACTACTTCTTATAAGGTCTTCTATAACAAGAACTAACATAGCACAATATAGGGATGTTTTATATTAAACTTCTACCCCTTCAGAATGTGATCCATACTTAATGAAACATATAACAACCACGCGCATTACTCCTTTACAATCTTATGCCCTTCACTAGGTTATGAGAATATACACATTTCACTCCACTTCTTCACTTCATGAGATCACTAGCACACATCTTCTTATGAGAGAGATACATACTTTATCTATTGAGAATTGACATACTAAGGATCAACACACTATTTGAAACACACCTATATCTATTACCTCACTTCTCTACGTCATGAGATTGATACCTTAACTTATGAGGGAGGGTTAAATTAGCTCACATCCTACTTTCTTCATTGTTTTTATGAGACTTCTACCTATGAAAGATGGGTACAAGAACAACAATCATCAAACTATGAGACTTTGGGATCATGACATATTTTGGACATGCTAAGCAAGCATTAATAGATTCTCGTTATACCTTACTCTCTCTTGAGATCGCCCTTTTAGGACTCATGACATTCTGACATCTTTGGGATTTCAGTCAATGTATAGCCAATGGATATGAGATAAGTAAATCATTATTCGTCATATTGGTATCGAGTCGAGCTAGGCTTATGCCCCTAGACTTGCCACCCATACTTGATCATTGACCACATTTGCATTACTTTGATCTTTACTTGGAGATTGTTACTTTGATAGCTATAACTTCACTTTGAACTTGGGATATAACATTGTTGGAAACGTAATATCATTATAACCATAACACCAATGGTATCATTGGAAATCAATAGGTATCATTGGAACAATAAGCAATGAACAAGGGACATGAGTATAACTACTATTGGAACTTTGGGACAATACCTTATTGGACCTTTGGAACATTAACCATGAATATGAGACATGAGATTCACAAGTGACCAAAGAGTAGGAAATTTATAACAATGACCATCGCTAACCGGATATGGAATACCTTAATGTATTTCGAAATCAAATGAGTACCATGACCATGTGAACATCATATGTTGCAGAAGGAAAGAGAAGAGTAACCTTACATACCTGCACTTCCAAGTATGAATACACGAATCTATGTATGAATACAATGGTCCAGCTCCTTCTTTACTTCTTAGTCTACAATACACGGTCATACCGGACTTACATTAGCAACTAGTCACTATATAAGCGTACAAGAAGACAATGAACTATGTGGCTACCATATAAGGTCATGTCATCCCCTCCCAATACAATCCACTGCATTTCCATACCAACAACACCATGACATTACACACATTGACCAAAAGATCACACATAGATAGCATTTCGCACCATATTTACCCTTTACGCATTTCCCGTTATCATTCCGTCGGAAATATGCCGTTATAACAACATATAAAAAACCATACATACTTCACATAATCCAAAACACCTCCATATGACACTTCAAAGTCATTCGAATGACATTACAAGTTGATAATTACATCCCAAAAGGGTATCGGGGCTTTCGGGGATCAAAGGAATACGAGAGCAACCAAAACACATTTCTGGACTGACCTGCGCAGCCACCTGTGCATGTAGGTCAGTCACATGCACACGCAGATGGCCATTGGCAGCAGCCAGTGCCATCTGCGTTGGCATCTGCGCCCGCAGATGCCCTCGTCTGCGGGGCGGATGCCCGTTTTGGTCCGAAATGGCTTCGTTTTGGGTCTTTTGATGCCATGAATGGTCCATGATCATAACCAACTTCATTTTAACATATTTTTGATCATTCAACATGCTAACCACCAGCCATGATTTCACAACACACATAACATCACCAAAACGACACTTTACGGCCAACATGCCACCAAAGCCATAACCAATTTATCAATGGAATTTCCAAACACTATACACAAGTATAAAACGATTCAAGACTATAATCACATCTCATATATCAATATTGAATCCATCAAGTTCATTTCCATCAAGATCACAAACCCATGTTCAAGTTTTCAAGCCATAAATCATCCTCCGATTTAGCAAACACAAATTGTTTTGCACATAGGGAACTTCTCCCTCTTTACCAACATAACCAACATGATATGAGTAGTCTCTCATGCACATAATATATTAAATCATAAGTATGAACACTTACCAAAGTGTGCAAGATGATGCCTTTGGCCAAAAGATGAAAGCCTAGAGTTTGAGTTGAGAGCAAAAATGTTGGAGAAATTTCTAGAAATGGCATGGGTGTCCAAATGAGAGAAAAATCTGATTTTCTCTCTTATATAGGCCCCCAAGTCTTTCTTATCCTTTTATCAACATTGATTATTATGTTGAATGGGTCAAATGGGTCATAAATGAAAGAATGGGTCAAAATCTTGTGTTGGGCCATGTCTTCTCTTTATTTGTGGGTTCTATTTAAGGCCCAATAACTAGCCCAAAATTTTTTAAATGCAAAAATCATCAAAGTTCTCATATTTTATGATTTCCAAAAATGTTATAGGAATTAATCAGACTCCGAAACTTACGGGGTGTTACAGAACAGTTACCATGCACACATAAAATAAGCTGGGTTTCAACTACATTAAACCATCACTTACCTTAAGCATCCATTGAACAAGCAGACCACTCCAAACACTTTGTTAATACTCAAGTTATTCATTTCATGTAACAACAATTATTCCTTAACACACTAAATGACATGTATGCCGAAGGCCAGTTAACCACTTATAATTCAGGCGTTATTAATTTATAATCAATAAAATCAAGCATCCCTCACACTTTTGTGGGCCTAACTCGAATTTGAATGGTTTAGGTATACTACCACCAATCATAGCAATGCTACCCAGCCTACGATTTGCATTCCTCTAGTTACCACCATAGGTTCTTCGAAACCCACCAATGCTAATACTTAGTCAAGACTGGCATTTCTGTGGTTACCATCGTAGATTCTTCAGAATCTGCCAATACTAACTACCTCTAACTAGGCATTTATTAAGCTCTAAACCAATTTTCGAGTACAATACCATTTTTAATCATACAGGGATGAACAACATCAACAATTGATTAGAGATAAGTTGGGACTGAATTTAATCAGTTTGGATACAATGATTAGAGATAGCTGGCGTTATATTTTGGCTAACTGTAGTCAGTGTTAGTAGAGGTTTCATAAACAGTCAGTCATTATAATGTATTTAGCTCTAGTTTTTTTTTATAGTGAAGTGTTGTAAACATTTTAATAGTGTTGTATTTTATTGAAAAAGTTTAACTCATGATATTTATTTCCGCTTAGTATTTCTAGTTTTATATGTTTTTGTTTAGTTGCTCATGAATTATGCCAGTACCATGGGTTAGCATCAGATCACTTGTGGTTCTAAGCACCGTGTTAAGTCCAGGGGTAGTCTCGGTCATGACAGAAACATACGGTAAAAAAGAAAAACAATGCAAAGTTTGTCCCAACAAGCATGAGTCTATGTCGATCAATCAAAAAAAACCTTAGCAATCTATAGTAGTGTCACAATATAAGGGGATGGGCATTTAGGCTAGTTGCATAATAGGCTCCAGCATGAGAATGGCTACAACAATTTGGAAAGAATGAACTTCGTCCACACTCTTTGTGTTGTTGCTACAGTTGTCTAAGCAATTTTCAAATTCAAACACATCCTAGTTAATTTGGGATCGACATGGAGAAATTAAGAGAAAGGAAGCACCTAGTCCGATAAAACATAAAGGAACAAGAAACAAAACTGAAAGAATACCATGTTGTTATGACAAGGACGTGCTTGACTCACAACTGCTTTAGATTTCCCCACCAATCCTGTATTGGAGATATTGTTTGCACATTAGATGCATGTAGATACATAAAAATAGCACATAGGCATTTGTTTGTTTATACATACTTTGGTAATGCTATTGATACGGTCGCATCCTTTAACATCTTGGACTTCTTTCTTAATTCTCACAGCTGAAGCCTCCAGGTATTTATTCTTGTTGTTAGTCAATATAATTTGTTTCAGTGATGGAATATCTGCAAAGCTAAGAGGAATCTCCTCGAGTTCGCCACATTATTTTATAACGAGTGTTTCGAGCAGCGAAAAGGATTCCTCCGAGGCATCCCACCTTGATATACCTAACTTCACTAGTTTCAAGACCGTAAGTTTATGCAACGTTATATCCCTAAGGCACCACTTTCTGTATTGAAAAGAATTTGCATCCCATAATAGGAGATACTCCAGACTTGATAGTTCCTCAATAGTGCTTTCTTCAATATCGGCTCTTACTACCAACTTCTTTAGATTTAAGGCAAGTATAATTTGGATATAATAAGAAACCTCAGCAAAAAGATGAAGTATTTGAAGTTGTGTAAAACTCTCTAAATTGAATTGAATCTGTTCACAACCATCCCCTCTCATAATAGTGATGTCAAGTTCTTGAAGATTAGGACACCCCTGTGCTAAAACATTCAAACAATCAACTTCATGTGGTAAAAAGTAAATGTTCCTTAATATACTCAAATTTTCCAATTTAAAGGATCCTTATTTCGAAGAAGCAACAACGAGAGTAATATCAACATGCCTTAATTTTTACATTTTCCAAAAAATTGTCTGGTAACCATGTATGCCTGGATAAACACTTCACAATTAAAGTTTCTAGATGGAGCAGATGATTTTTCATAAATATAGAATGTTCCTGCATAAACAGCGAGGTACTTCAGGTGAATTAGTGGTTGTAATGTACCTCAGGACAAATACTTCACTTTATGGGAACTCAAATCCAAGACCTTAAGAAGTCTCAATTTAACACACTGCTGGAAGGGATCCCAATAATAAAATTCTCCTACACTGGTCGTTATCAGTGACCTCAAGTTTTGGTGGAAAGGCTTCCGTCTTTAGGAGCCCGGTGATGAAAACATGGAAGGTGCATTATTGAAACTGAAACTCACTCGGCTTCCCTTCCAATGGGAAGCTTGAAACTGACTCTCACTCGACTTCACTGCCAATAGAAACTTTTCTTCTCTACTCCTTTCCAAGCAAAAATGAAGCACTACATCATGAACCTGACAGTATTTAACCTTACCATTATATTCTATCTTTGAAACCATTACCATGTTAGCAGTATCTTCCAGTAATCCATAGGCTTCCAGTCTCCCAAATTCTTCAGCAGTATCTTCCAGTCTCCCAAAGTCAATGTTCTGCACGAATCCTTCCGCAAGCCATAGGCTTATCAATTTAGACACTGGAATTCTCGCATCCTCCAGAAACATCCCCATATAAAGAAGGCAAGGTCTTAATTTATCAGGTAAGTTTTCATAACTTAAATTCATAGTTGAAAGACCATATCCTTCATACTCACCAAGATAGGAAAGTAAAGACTTTTTAAACTCACGCCACCAAGAGGCTTCTTTTTTATAATTCCAGCCACGACGATAATCACTAGAGGCAGTCCTTTGCATCTTTTTGCAACTTCTAGACTCACATCTTGAAGTTCCAGCAGGCAATCTTCCTTTTGAAACACTTTTTTATGCAACAATCTGCAACTCTCCTCTGGTGTGAGGAATGGAAGGAAATAAAGATCAGTGTAGCGCTTGATATGTTCACCCACTTTCTCAAGTAGAGTGGTTACTAAAATTCTGCTTCTATTTCCAACATCAGGGAAACAAAGGCTTAAGTCATCCCTATCCCACAAATCATCCAAGACGATGAGATATCTCTTTCCCATTAGGCTCTTCCTCATCTCGTCAGCAAGGATGTCATCCTTATCTCCCTTGTCCTTGGAACCGGTTATTGTTGGGTTATAGGTCTTTTTCCCTTCCTATGTGGATAAATAAAAGCCCAAATTTGGACCAACCCACTTTGCCCATAGGCCCAATTCTATGGGGCATATATATAGACCTTTTTAGGTCTTATTTTCTAATCACAAAAGAGTGTTTTCAGCAGCCACATAGAGAGAAAATAGAGCAGATTTTCGCCCAATATTTCAGCACTAAATTGCCAACTTCAAATTACGATTCCCGCTTCGTTTCTTATCCGATTGAGCTGATTTTTGGACAGCTTGTTCCTCTCATCTCAATATTTGATTAGGAACTGACAGAGTTGGATTTGGTGCCCCGCAGCTCCAGTTTTGCATCCATGAACAGTAGCTGCATTTTCGGGGTTTTGCTCCTTTAATTCTCTAGTTTTTGGTGTTGTGCTTTATCTAGTGTTGCTCGTTGTTTGACACTTATTTGGTGGCCATTTTGGAGAACATTATTGTAACTCTTGGTGATTATAGTGGAGGTTTTTGGTCCCGTGGTTTTTTACTCTTCACACTGAAGGGTTTTCCACGTAAATCTGGTGTCTCGTGTGATTGATTTATTTTATCCTTGCTTATCTATTTTGGTTGATATATTTGCTGCCTTATTATCATTGTGCTTGGGTTTGTTTGTCTTCTCTTGGTTCAAATTGAAAGGGAAAGTTTAGACTTGGGTATTCTTCCGCTGCTACCCTATCGTGCACTATTGTTAGTGCCGTTGCCTTTCCCAACAAAATGGTATCAGAGCGTAGGTTGTTGTTGATTGTTGATTTGAATGATGGAGGCAAATATGAGCAAAATGGTGTGTTTGAATGGTAGTAATTATCATACTTGGAAAGGCAAGATGAAAGATCTCCTATTTGTCAAGAAAATGCATTTGCCTGTCTTTGCTTCGAATAAACCTCAGTCCATGACAGATGAGGATTGAGAATTTGAGCACTTGCAGGTTTGTGGCTATATTACACAATGGGTTGAAGATAATGTTAGAAATCATATTGTAAATGAGACATATGCCAGAAGTTTATGGGATAAGCTCGAGACACTGTATGCTTCGAAGACTGGTAATAACAAGTTGTTCCTGTTGAAACAGTTGATGAATATCAGGTACAAAGAGGGCAGTCCTATTTCTGATCATATTAATAATTTTCAGGGTGTCCTTGACCAGCTGTCCGGAATGGGTGTAAAGTTCAATGAAGAAATTCAGGGACTTTGGCTTCTTAATACTCTGCCAGACTCTTGGGAAACTCTTCGAGTTTCTTTGACTAATTCTGCTCCCAGTGGTGTTGTAACTATGGAATATGCTAAGAGTGGTGTCTTAAATGAAGAGATGAGAAGAAGATCTCAGGCCTCATCTTCTTCAGCTTCACACTCCGATGTTTTGGTTACTGAAGATAGGGGGAGAAGCAAGTTCAGAGGTCCAAATGACAGAGGTACAAGTAGAAGCAAATCCAAGTCCAAATACAAGAATATCACATGTGACTATTGCCACAAGAATGGGCATATCATGAAATATTGTTACAAGCATAAAAGAGATATGAGACGACAAAAGAAAGAAGGCGATAATGAGAATCGTGTTGCTGTTGTTACTAATGATGATCTTCTTGTTGCTTGTGGTGAAAATGCCATTAATCTTGTTCGTGATGAGTCTAGCTGGTTTGTGGATTCTGGTGCTACTTCTCATATCACGCCCAAGAAGGAATTATTTTCTTCTTATACTCCTGGTAATTTTGGGATGTTGAAAATGGGCAATAATGATGAGGTTGAAGTACTTGGCATTGGCATTGTTTTTTTGGAAAGTAATAATGGTTCCAAACTTGTTCTTAATAATGTCAAGCATGCTCCAGATGTTCGCCTGAATTTGATTTCTGTAGGAAACCTTGATGATGAGGGTTATATTAACACCCTTGGTGCTGGCCAGTGGAAGCTTACTAGAGGTTCAATGGTTGTGGCTCGTGGTGACAAGTTGTCTAACTTGTATGTATTTCAGGGCTCCACTTCTAGAGGCTCAGTAAACTTGGTGGAGAATGATACTTCATCAGAGTTATGGCATAGAAGGCTGAGTCATATGAGTGAGAGGGGGATTGACAGTTTGGCTAAGAAAAATTTGTTTTCTGGAGTGAAACAAGCAAAGTTGAAGAGATGTGTTCATTGCTTAGCCGGTAAACAAAAAAGAGTTTCTTTTCAGAGTCATCCGCCTTCAAGAAAGCTTGATTTGCTGGAGTTGGAACATTCTGATTTGTGTGGTCCTTTTAAGGTAAGGTCTCATGGTGGTGCACTTTACTTTGTGACTTTTATTGATGATCATTCTCGCAAGCTCTGGGTATTTTCTTTGAAGTCCAAGGATCAAGTACTTGATGTGTTCAAGGGTTTTCAAGCCTTGGTTGAGAGACAGACAGGGAAGAAATTGAAATGCATCCGCTCAGATAATGGTGGTGAATATATTGGTCCTTTTGATAGATATTGCAGAGAGCAAGGTATTCGGCATCAGAAAACTCCTCCAAAGACTCCTTAGTTAAATGGTTTAGCAGAGAGGATGAATAGAACTCTAGTTGAGAGAGTTAGATGTATGCTTTCAGATGCTAAGCTGCCAGATTCTTTTTGGGCAGAAGCACTTAATACTGCTGCTTATGTTATCAATTTATCTCCTACCGTTGCTTTGAATGGTGATGTCCCTGATAGAGTTTGGTCCGGTAAGAATGTTTCTTATGATCATCTTAGAGTCTTTGGGTGTAAAGCCTTTGTGCATGTTCCTAAGGATGAAAGGTCAAAGTTGCATGTTAAAACTAGGCAGTGTATCTTCATTGGTTATGGTCAGGATGAATTTGGCTATCGTTTCTATGATCCAGTTGAGAAGAAACTTGTTAGAAGCCGTGATGTTGTGTTCTTTGAAGACCAAACAATTGAAGATTTTGACAAAGCTGAGAAAGTTGTTTCTCATAGTAGTGAGAGCCTAGTTGATGTTGATCCAGTTCCTTTGACTATTGCACATGAAGAAAATCTTCATAATGATGAAAATCAAGTTAATAATGAAGATGGTGATCATGTTCAGAATGATGATGTTGATGCTCCAGTACAAGTTGATGTGGTTGATCAGCAACCAAATGTTATTGATACTCCAGAGAGTTCTCTCAGAAGATCTACTAGAGAGAGAATACCTTCATCTCGTTATTCTCCCAATGAGTATGTACTCTTGACTGACAGGGGAGAACCTGAGAGTCTTGATGAGGCCATGGAAAGTGAAGAAAAAGAAAGGTGGTTTGATGCTATGGAAGATGAAATTAAATCTTTGCATGATAATCATACCTTTGATTTGGTTAAGCTACCTAAAGACAGAAAAGCTTTGAAAAATAGGTGGGTTTTTCGGGTGAAACATGAAGATGGTAATCCAGTTCCACGGTACAAAGCTAGATTAGTTGTGAAGGGTTTTAACCAGAAAAAGGGAGTTGATTTTGATGAGATATTCTCTCCAGTTGTGAAGATGTCATCCATTCGTGTGGTTTTAGGCTTGGCTGCAAGTCTAGATTTAGAGGTTGAGCAAATGGATGTTAAAACTGCTTTTCTCCATGGTGACTTAGATGAAGAAATTTATATGGAGCAGCCGGAAGGTTTTGAAGTCAAGGGAAAAGAGAATTATGTTTGCAAATTGAAGAAGAGCTTGTATGGTTTGAAACAAGCTCCCAGGCAGTGGTACAGGAAGTTTGGTTCTTTTATGAGTCAGCAAGGCTTCAAAAAGACTTCTTCAGACCATTGTGTTTTTGTGCAAAAATTCTCTCATGGTGACTTTATTATTGTGTTGCTTTATGTTGATGACATGCTTGTTGTTGGTCATAATGCTTGCAGGATTCAGAAGTTGAAGCAAGAGTTGAGTAAGTCTTTTTCTATGAAAGACTTAGGACCAGCAAGGCAGATTCTTGGCATGCAGATTGTTCGTGACAGAAAGGCCAAGAAGTTGTGGTTATCACAAGAGAAGTACATTCAGAAAGTACTTCGCAGGTTCAACATGGACAAGGCTAAGGTTGTCAGTACACCTTTAGCTATGCAGTTCAAATTGAGCACGAAGCAGTGTCCTTCTAGTGATGATGAGAAGGAAGACATGAAGAAAGTTCCTTATGCTTCAGCCGTTGGTAGTTTGATGTATGCAATGGTTTGTACAAGACCAGATATTGCTCATGCTGTTGGTATTGTTAGCCGTTTTCTTTCTAATCCAGGAAGAGAGCATTGGAATGCTGCGAAGTGGATTATGAGATATCTTTGTGGCACTTCTAGTCTGAGTTTGTGTTTTGGTACAGAGAAGCCTATTCTTTGTGGTTATACTGATTCAGACATGGATGGTGATGTTGATACTCGCAAGTCTACTTCAAGGTATTTGGTTAATTTTGCAGGGGGAGCTGTGTCTTGGCAATCTAGGTTGCAAAAATGTGTTGCTCTATCTACTACAGAAGCTGAGCTTATTGCTGCCGTTGAAGCTTGTAAAGAGTTGCTCTGGATGAAGAGGTTCTTAGGGGAACTTGGGTGTGCTCAAGAGAGGTATGTGCTTTATTGCGACAGTCAAAGTGCTATACATCTTGGTAAGAATTCTACATTTCATGGTCGGTCTAAACACATTGACGTTAGATATCATTAGATTCGAGATGTGTTGGATTCTAAGTTGCTTGAACTTGAGAAGATTCATACAGATGATAATGGTTCTGACATGATGACTAAAGCTTTACCAAGAGGGAAGTTTGAAGATTGTTGCATGATCGCCGGGATGGCGGTCTCCTCCACATAGTTGTGAGGGGGAGAATTGTTGGGTTATAGGTCTTTTTTCCTTCCTATGTGGATAAATAAAAGCCCAAATTTGGACCAACCCACTTTGCCCATAGGCCCAATTCTATGGGGCATATATATAGACCTTTTTAGGTCTTATTTTCTAATCACAAAAGAGTGTTTTCAGCAGCCACATAGAGAGAAAATAGAGCAGATTTTCGCCCAATATTTCAGCACTAAATTGCCAACTTCAAATTACGATTCCCGCTTCGTTTCTTATCCGATTGAGCTGATTTTTGGACAGCTTGTTCCTCTCATCTCAATATTTGATTAGGAACTGACAGAGTTGGATTTGGTGCCCCGCAGCTCCAGTTTTGCATCCATGAACAGTAGCTGCATTTTCGGGGTTTTGCTCCTTTAATTCTCTAGTTTTTGGTGTTGTGCTTTATCTAGTGTTGCTCGTTGTTTGACACTTATTTGGTGGCCATTTTGGAGAACATTATTGTAACTCTTGGTGATTATAGTGGAGGTTTTTGGTCCCGTGGTTTTTTACTCTTCACACTGAAGGGTTTTCCACGTAAATCTGGTGTCTCGTGTGATTGATTTATTTTATCCTTGCTTATCTATTTTGGTTGATATATTTGCTGCCTTATTATCATTGTGCTTGGGTTTGTTTGTCTTCTCTTGGTTCAAATTGAAAGGAAAAGTTTAGACTTGGGTATTCTTCCGCTGCTACCCTATCGTGCACTATTGTTAGTGCCGTTGCCTTTCCCAACAGTTATTTGACTGAAAATCTCTTGTAATAGCTCTCTCCAATTATATGTTTGGGAAATAGTGCACCATGCTCGAACATCGAAGCGAGAAACAATGATGTCACTATTGTACAACTTTCTAGCGCAAGATGTTTTACCTTGTCCCCCCATCCCAACAATTGGGATGACATCTAGCTCATTTGTTCCTTGAATTAGATGCTGAATTATTCTTTCTGTGTCATCCTCAAAACCAACTATTTCCTCATCATTCATAAGATTGCTATGTTGAGTTGGTAGATGTTTAGATGGCTCAACCACAGAGTAGGGCTTACGAGCAAGGTTCTCCGACCACATCTTGGTCACCTCAGTACAAATATGCTTGATCTCTTTTATGATTGCAGGAAGTGAGCAAAAAGAATGCCAAAGAGCATTATATTGAACAAAAATAGAGTCAATAGCAACTTCAGCTTCATATGCCAAATTGATAGTACGCTCCCGAAGATCTTTAAGAATGTCATGTTCATGCTGCACCTTTGCAACATCTCCGAAAACAGATGTTAGAGATGAGAGCTCTCTCTCTAATATAACTATATGAGGCTTCATCATATCTAAACCTGATTCAGATTTCGACATCTCATTCAATTTCCTAAAAAGAGAATTCGGAAAGCTTAATCCACCAGCTGTGGGAAACTGAGATGGACTGTATACTAAGAATTGGTAGTACCTCTCCTGTACTTGTGCCTTTAGATCTTCAATTTTCTCCAATATCTTTATCGTGCTAAGATCAATCTTGCTAGCATCATCTGCAAGAAGCTGCATTTGAATTACACAAAGTATGTCCCCCACAAGAACTCCAATCTTTGCTAAGACTTCATTCAACCTCTTGCCACTAATAACATGATTTGGCACATCACCGAGAAAAACCAACAAGAACTCTATTGCCACATAAAATTTTGGAGCAGAGACATTAGTAGGAAGGTTGTCAAGGTTTTTATTTCTAAGATACACAAGCAGACTATGGAGATGATGTGAAAATCCTTTTGGTAATTTCTTGTCATTGAAAGTTCTTGATTGAGTAAACTTTGAGGCCTTAAGTTCACAGAGAAAAATCATCTTCATTTCCAGCTCCACTAGCACAACCAGAAATAGTAGATAAGATTCGAGTCTCCAGACCTTCCTGCTTCTCATGGTCGACATAACCATTTATCTCAGCACCTTATAAGTATCTTAGAAACCTCATTTTGTTTTGAATGATTGTGACTTTCCTTAAGCATCTATCTATGTTCCGCGAGATATTGATTCTTTCTGTGGAGAAAGTGTCAAACCTAACCAAGTACCTCAGTGCATCATCTAGATTCTGGTTAAGGTAATCAATATATTCCAACATATAGGAACCATTCAGCTCAAAGTTGTATATTAAACTGGTGTTTTCTTCATTGAATTTCTGCAACTCTGAAACTAGCCTAGAATGAAGAAGAGTTATGTGTTCACCAAAAAACGAGTGAAGCATTTCAACAATCAATTTGGCCTTCTTTGGGATTTCGACTAAGGAATCAGGGGATGATGATACTTGATAAAGGTTCTAAAAAATTTTAGCTCCATGTCAAGTGTCTTGACCAATCTTGACAACATTCAGATCTCCTTTACTCTTAATCCTTCTCAGCTGATCTAACATATCCTCGATGACTTTATGTGCCACCTTCTGTAGAAAAATTAAAAAGTAGAAAGTCCCTGCAAGTTAATGAAAGTTGAAACCCTTTTCATATTAATCTTCATTGAGAAGAAAAGTTGTATTCGTGTCTTTCAATACTAATACCAGAAGCTATAACGTTTGTGAAAGATTATACACATTCTTTACATTTTTAATTATGAAAAATTTCACAAACTTCCCTTGAGGTTTTGACTTATTGCCATATCTCTGTTGTGATAGTCAAAAATTTCATGAACTTTCTTTCTTTAATAGATTTGTAACCAAGAAATAGACGAAGATGCCCCTTAACGAAACTAACTTATGTTCTTATAATGCTATTAAACTTTTTAGAATAATACCTATATATGCCTCCCTTTTATGTAACAAATATATAAACTCCCCAGATCCGAAACCCACCCCATTAACATAAAGGAAAAAATCACTCATATAAAAGCACTCAAGTGAAAGTAGAAAAAGTTTATCCAAGAAGTAGCTGCAAAAGATAAAGTTGGTGGAGGAGGAAACTATCTACAAGATGTGCAGTAGGTAAATATTAATATCACCATAACATGACAAATTATAAAAGAATGGATTTTGGGCCTAACACAATCTCAAAAGGCCTTCCAACTTAAGCATGTATATGGGGCCCAACATCAGTAAACAAAGGATTACGATAAGCCTGATTTTGACATACCATAATAAGAAAATGTAGCCAAAATCACCCTTAAGATTTTTAACATTCTTGCTTACAAAAAAGATAGAAAGATCATGGCGGATGCAGCAGTAGTGACCTTCCTATTGGAGAATCAAGTAAAACGTGGATCTGATTGGCAATGCAAAGGTCCAGTGTGAACATCAGTTAAGTTTCTGTCACGGCTCTTGGAATTTGGGTCGTGACACAATCTAGTCTCCTACCTACTGTCAAGTAAATGAAAGAAGAAAGAAGAACAACACATGCAGCAGATAAGATAACGTGGGGCTGTTGTGAAAAGAATTCAACAGCTGCCAGACAAAAGAATTTGATATAAACCACCAAATTACTGTAATTCAACAATATAACAAGCAGTGAAGAGAAGGCACTGGAAAAAGTTTATGAAGGAAGCAGTTGCTGCAATGATAACTGGGCTGGTATACCATACTTGGCGTGCTAGAAATTGGAAGCTATTCAAAAGTACTACTATACAAGCTAATGATGCAGTAGAACAGATTAAAAAAGAAGTTGTAGCTAGTGAACCACCAATGAGCCATGAAAAAGCACTAAGTGATCAAATGCTCAACATGAACCACCATTGAGCCTTTATCTTTCAGTGAGATCACAGATAGTGGCACTCACCTAGCTCTACAATTGCCTTTTTCACTTTGCTCTCTTTTGTGACTCCTAAGGTAATCGCAAGGGATGCAACCTCGATCAGATTGACACTTCCTTGTAGCTATATACTAAGAACAGTTCCAAGAGAATAAGATCAAAGATGGATTGCTCCAAAATCATTTGTTATTAAATCATCAGGGCCTAAATCAAAAGGCCTTGCACTTATCAAAACCTTTGAATCTACTGTCACATCAGCTTTTGTAACTGCAAATATCGCCTTTAAATTAACCTCAGTTCTCTATGCTGCTAAAATTATATATTTTTTGGCTGATGATTGGGACTTGGAAGGTGTACTTAGATTCAACCAAAACAATAACATTTGTACTTATTTCTTTAAATAAATTGTGCAGGTGATGCATAGAAGGTGTAAGATGAAGGGATTAATAAAAAAAAAGGGTTAAACGACCACCAAATTATAGAAACAATGATTTGTCTGCTGGTTCTAAAATTCTAAAGCTGCATAAGAAAGGCATGATGTTTATACAAGGCAGCAAGAAATCACACTGAAAGACGGTCTGATATATATAGGTCTCCAATCATCTATAACATACAGAAAAGGAGGGCATGCGTCCCAGTTGATCAATCGAAACAAACTTAGCAATCAGTAGTATTGTTACAATATATGTGGATGGACATTTCAGCTAGCTACAGAATAGACTTCAGCATGGGTATGGGCATTGCTACAACGATTAGCTTAGAAAGAACTCCATCCACCCTGCATGCGCTTTTGCTGCTGTTGTCAAATTCAAACACCTCATTGTTAATTTGAGATTGATATAGAGAAATTAAGAGAAATCAAGCTTCTAATTGAAATAATAAAACAAGGAGCAAGAGAAAACTAACAGTATACCATGTAGTTGTTACACGCACATGCTTGACTCACAGCTTCTTTAGATTTTCCCACATATCCTGTATTGAAGATGTTGTTTGCACATTAGATGCATGTAGATACTCAAAAACAGCACATAGAAGTTTGTTTCTACTTACTCTGATAATGATGTCAATACGGTCGCATCCTTCAATATCTGTGACGACTTGCTTAATTTTTACAGCTGAAGCCTCGAGAGATTCATTCTTGCAGTTAATCAATTTAATCTGTTTCAGTGTTGGAATATCTGCAAAGCTGAGGGGAATCTCCTCGAGCTTGTGACACTCTCTTATAGCAAGTGTTTCAAGCAGGGGAAAAGATTCCTCTGAGGCATCCCAACTTGAGATAAATAAGAACGCCAGTTTCAAGAACTTAAGATTATGGAATGTGATATCTCCGAGGCACCAGTCTTCTGACTGAATAAAATAAAGCTCACTTAATTTGAAATACTCCAGACTTGGTAGTTCTGCAATGAAGGAAATTGTGCTTCCTATACGAGTCCTGCTTAGTTCCAACTTCTTTAAATTTGAAGGCAAGTGTAACCCAGATACAATTTGGGGCCACTGAAAGGAAAAGCGAAGTATTTGAAGCTGGGAAAGACTCGCCAATTTGGGACATATCTCTGCAGAACCTTCATTGTCCTTAAACCTGATGTCAATTTCTTGAAGATTAGGACACCTCTCTAATAACACATCCGCAGTATCAGTTTGGTCAATTTGAAAATCAACTCCCCTTAATATTCTCAAATTTTCCAACTTAGAGGATTCTTTAAAGATCATCTGCTTGTCCTCTTCCAAATCAAATTCAGCTCTAGTAATCTTAACATGCCTTAATAAATCCATTTTCCAAAAAATTGTGGGCAACACTACAGTTTTATAATAAGAGCTTACCACTAATAAAGATTCAAGAGGGGAAGATGTGATTCTGGATGAAAATTAAGTTCATCTGTTCTGACTGCAAGGTACTTCAGGTGAATTAGTGATTTCAATTCAGCTGACGACAAAAATCCAAGACCTTAAGAAGTCTCAATTTACTACACTGATTCAAGTCGTAAGATTCTCCTCGATTGGTCGTTATCAATGACCTCAAGCGTTGGTGGAAAGGATCTGTGTTTTGGAGCCCAGAGATGCAAACGTGGAAAGCTCATTATGGAAACTGAAGCTAACTCGACTTTCCTTCCAACGGGAAGGTTGAAACTGGCTATAATGCCCCTTCACTACCATCATGAAATTTTCTTTTCTACCCCTCTCCAAGCAAAAGTGAAGCACTACATCATGAACCTGGCAGTTTTTGACTTTACCATTATATCTTCCCCTTGAAACCATTATCACGTTACTACTAATGAGATCCATCAAGTAATCTTCAGCTATCTCTTCCAAACTCCCAAATTCAATATTCTGCACGAAACCTTCAGCAATCCACAAATTTATCAATTTAGACAATGGAATTCTTGCATCCTCCGGAAACATTCCCATGTAAAGAAGGCAAGGCCTTAAATAATCAGGTAAGTTATCATAACTTAATTGCATAGTCGAAAGACTATATTCTCCAGACTTACGATCAATACAATCAAATAGAGCATTTTTAACCTCATGCCACCAAGAGAATTCAATTTTCTTCCTTTTGATTATTCCAGCTACCAAAATAATCACCAGAGGCGGTCCTTTGCATTTGTCTGCAACTGCTAGACTCACATCTTGTAGTTCAGGTGGGTAATCTTCCTTTTCAAACACTTTTTTCTGCAATAATTCGCAACTCTCATCTGGTGTGAGGAATGGAAGGAAAAAAACATCAGTATAGCGCTTGACATGTTCACGCACTTTCTCAAGTCGAGTTGTTACCACAATTCTGCTTCTATTTCCAAGATCAGGGAAACAAAGGCTTAAGTCATCCCATGCATTACCATCCCATATATCATCCAATACAATAAGATATCTCTTTCCCATTAGGCTTTTCCTCAACTTGTCAGCAAGGCTGTCATCCTTATCTCCGTTATCCTTTGAACCAGTAACTTGACTAAAAATCTCTTGTAATACCTCTCTCAGGTTATATGATTGGGAAATGATGCACCATGCTTGAACATCGAAGCGAGAAACAATCATGTCATTGTTGTACACCTTTCTAGCAATCGTCATATTCCCTTGTCCCCCCATGCCTACAATTGGGACGACATCTAGATCATTTTGTACCTCTAATCAGATATTGAACCAATTTTTCTGTGTCATTCCCAAAACCCACTATCTCCTCATCAGCCACTGGAATGCTATGTTGAGTTGGCAGATATTTAGATAACGCTACCACATAACAAGGTTTTACAGCAACGTCCGCCGACCATATCTCCGTCACCTCCACATTAATGTTCTTGATCTCTTTTAAGATTGTAGGAAGTGAGCAAAAGATATGCCAGAAAGCATTATACTGAGCAAGAATAGAGTCGATGGCAACTTCAGCTTCATATGCCAAATTGATTGTACGCCTTTGAAGATCTTTAAGAATTTTATGTTCATGATGCACCTTCGCAACATCTCTGAAAATGGATGATAAAGATGATAGCTCTTTCCCTAAAATAGCAATATGAGATTTCATCATGAAAACTAAACCTGATTCAGATTTCAACATATCATTCAATTTCCCTAAAAGAGAATCCAGAAATCTCAATCCACCAACAGTGGGGAACTGAGACGGAGTGAATTTTAAGGATTTGTAGTACTTCTCCACTTGTGCCTTCAGATGTTCAGCTTTCCCCAATATCTGTATCGAACAAACATTTTTTTTGCTAGTGTCATCTTTGTTTATCGTTGTAGGAAGAAGTTTTTGAACATATAGAACATCACCCACTATAGCTCCAACCTCATTTAACCAGTTACCATTAATAACATGATTTGACCCATCATCATTAAGGAAAACCAACAAGAACTCTATTGCCACATCAATATTTCGAGAAGAGACATTATTAGGAAAGTTCTCGGGCTTTTTGTTTCTAAGATACACCAGCAGACTGTGGAGATATGATGTGAAAAACCTTTTGGTAGTTTCTTGTTCTTGAAAGTTATTGATTGAGTGAACTTTGAAGTCTTTATTTCACCAAGAAAAAACTTCTTCATTTCCAACTCCACTAACATAATCAAGCATAATAGACAAGGAGGTTTACCGAAGATATCATCTTTATCGCCTACAACCGAAAGAGCAAGACAGAACTGTCCAATATTGTCAACCATGAACTGAATTCAGGTCTCCAGACCTTCCAGTTTCTCATGGTCGATGTAACCATTTATCTCTGAGACATATAAGTATCTCAAAAATCTCATTTTCTATTGAACAATTTTCAGTTGCTTTATAAATTGATTTGTCTCAAGGATTTCTTCACTCGGCAAAGAATGGTCAGACCTACCCCATTGCAGGCACATCATCAGGTAATCATTTAGGTTCTTGTCGAGGCAATCCATATATTCCGACAGATCTGAATCATTCAACTCATAATTGTACCTTAAACTGGTATTACCTTGAATGAATTCCAGCAACGTTAATTCTACTGTTGGAGAATCCGACACACACCCGTTAACAACTTTGAAGATTTCGATAAACATAGCTTCAAGTGTCTCAATTTGATCAATAATCTTGTCGCTATTCAGATCACCTCCACTCTTGATCCTTCTTAGATGATCTAACACATCGTTAATGTCATTTTGAGCCATTTTCCTGCAAGTTCACCAAACTCTTGGAGTATTAGTTTCATTAATTACGAGTTCATTTCTATTCATGTCTTTCAATACCTACTGTTAGCAGTTTATTATGCTTGTTGTTGGGTGTGTGAACAAAAGTCCACATTAGTAGCCGAAGAGATTGGGAAGCTACATATAAGATGTATAATCTCTTAATGGTGTGAGGTATTTTGGGGAAAACAATGCGGATTTGGTCCAAAGCGGGCAATATCACACCATACAAGAGTATTTTTGGGCTGACTGAGCACAACTGAAAGACTATACACTTTTTGTACCACTTGTTTATGGGAAATTTCACAAACTTCTCTTGAGGTTTTAACTTATACAATACATAACTATCTTGTGGTTTCAAATATGAGATAAATAATTAAAACACAAGCTAGTGAATGTGTTTTCCGGTGCTCATAGTGTTTAAGAGATAGTCAGAAACACACTACATTAATATACATCAAAACCCACAAAAAAAGAACCATCAAAACCACATCCGCAATAATTCTTTAAAAAAAAAATTCTAGTTTTTTGAAGAGGCTACTAAAAATGGTCTTTATTTTGAAGTAGAAGTGTAATGTCAAAAAGTAAAAAAATTAGTTGGCCAATCATTATCAAGTTAGTAAAGAAATGAGAGAATGGTTAGGTTCTATGTTGCTAAGCCTATTTGAAAATGTCATCGGATGCATATCGGATCCTCCAAAAAATTCAAAAGTAGTGCATTTTTGAAGGATCTAACACAGGTGTGGCAACATTTTTGAGGAGTCTGAAACATAGTCTTCATGACAAAACCATTTAATAGTCTTCCTCTGTCAAGAGTAGGTGCGCAAAGACCCCAGCATGGAGGTGTAAAAGGTTGGCCACATTGGGTTTTAGGTGAGGTAGAGGTAGGCTAAAAAACTATTGGGGAAAGATGATTAGATAGAACATGGCGCAACTCCAGGTTCTGAGGACATGACCTTAGATAGGAAGTTATGGAGGTCCCGAATTAAAATAGAACGTCGGTAGATAATTAAGCGTTGTCTCATTTCCAAGTAGGATAGGTTTGTACACTTTACCTGTTTCCCAATTTTTACATTTTTACCAGTAGTAGTAGCATTTTTCTCTTAGTTGGGCTATATATATTGCGACTTCTATTATTCCATGGTATTTACTGTACCAATGATTGGTTCTCCTCTTTGGGATGCTATGTTATGTTTTCCTTATTATTTTGCATGTCATTTTTACTTTCATGTTATTATGTTAGCTGCTCTATTATCTTTTACTTGAGCCGAGGATCTTCCGTGAACATCTCTCTACCTTCTTAAAGTAGTGGTAAGGTCTGCGTACACTCTACCTTCCCCAACCCGCTTTTTGAACTATATCGGACTGATGGTGGTGGTGATGTTTGACAAGAAATGAAGTAAAGAAATTAAAGAAAACTTTTTTGACACAATCAAATATATGCAATGTACCAAAATTATCCTTTTAAATAACTGCCTGTGAAAGATTCACATATATTTTCTTTTCTTTTTTCTTTTTTTTCTTTTTTCTTTTTTTTCTTTTTTTTAATGTAACGGACATCATCTTATTCTAAAATTACATAGTTTCCAAACATACATAATGATAGTGTATTGGTGCATTTTAATATAATTATGTGTCATTTGTTTCTTGGTTTATGGTGGTTGAATTTGGTCATTCATTTTTCTTGAAATACATGTACCTCCACCCCTTTATTGGTGCATTTTAATATAATTATATGTCATTTGTTTCTTGGTTTATGGTGGCTGAATTTGGCCATTCATTCTCCTTGAAATACATGTACCTCCACCCCTTTATTCATTCATTATTTCTTATAACTCTTCTAACTTCTAGGTCATTCATCTACCACATTTATCTTCCCATTTATTCTTCATATTCATTGCATGGAAGATTTCCTCACCTATAAATAGTGATGGTCTTGCATATTTTTTAAAGTACAAGAAAATAGAGTGTTCACAAAAGTTAGTAAAAAAAGAGAGTTTATTAGTTGAAGGGAGGTGTTCTTTTTTGTGGAGCTTTGAACTCAACTCTTGTCCAGAGTTTGTTGAGTTGTACTTTGTGAGAAGGCTGTTATATCCTGGAGGGGACAAGTTAAGAAGATTACTGCTGGACCGGTGAAAACATTTGCTGCAGTGGGCTTGAATCTCCTTAAAGAGAGCGAGATATCCGCGCCTCAGCCAAGAAGAAGATTATTTCATTTTTTGTATTTTCAATTGTAATATTTGTAATATTTCACCAACAATTTTAAGGAGATTCAATGGCAACAATTGAAAAATCCGCGGATGTCAAGATGGGAGATCTTAACTAGCCATTCCGGTTCAACGGTACTCATTTCAAAAGGTGGAAGGGTAAAGTGCTTTTCTACTAAAGTCTTCTCAATGTTTCTTATGTGTTAACTGAGAAGAATCCAAACAAAGTAGATAACTCTTCCATGAATGATGATGAACTTGTTTCTCTTCAAGAGAAAATTGAAAAGTACGATGTTGACTCCTACAAGTGTCGGTATTTTTTACTTAATTGTCTATCTGATAATTTTTATGATTATTATGATAGAACTTACTCTAGTGCAAAGAAAATTTTGAAAGCATTGCAGAGTAAGTATGATACCGAGGAGGCTGGAGCGAAAAAATATGCCGCTAGCAGATTTTTTCGTTTCCAAATGATGGACAGCAAATCAGTGGTAGACCAAGCTCAAGACTTTATAATGATTGTTGGAGAGCTCAGGTCCGAGGAGGTCAAAATTGGAGATAATCTTATTGTTTGTGGCATAGTGGATAAACTTCCTCCTTCATGGAAGGAATTTCAAAAAACCATGCGCCACAAACAAAAGGAAACTTCTCCTGAGACATTGATAATGAAAATCCTCATGGAAGAAGAGGCAAGGGGCTAAGATGCACTTATGCAAACAGAAGAGAACAACATCACACCGAAGGTAAATTTAACTACTTCAAATAATGCTACCCCTGAAACTAACAAAAATACTTCTTTGAAGCCTAAGAAGAAAAAATTCAAGAAAAATAATGGTAGACATCCCAAGGACAATAATGGTGGAAATAACCAAGCAAAAAATCAACATGTTCAAGAAAAGGGACCGTGCTTTGTCTGTGGCAAGAGTGGGCATATTGCTCGATTTTGCAAATTTCGAAAACGTGGGCCTACACCTCAGGCAAATGTTACCGAAGAACCATTTGTGGCGGTGATAACAGACATAAACATGGTGGAGAATGTTGATGGATGGTGGGCTGACTCTGGTGCAAACCGTCATGTCTGTTATGACAAAGACTGATTTAAAAAATATACTCCTTTTGAGGAGCCCAAAACCATCATGCTTGGAGATTCTCACACCACTCAAGTGCTTGGAACGGGAGATGTCGAGTTGATTTTTACTTCTGGAAGGATATTAATTTTAAAAGATGTACTTTATACTCCTTCCATGAGGAAAAATTTGATGTCTAGTTTTCTTCTTAATAAAGCAGGCTTCAAACAGATTATTGAATCTGACCAATATGTAATTGTGAAAAATAGTATTTTTGTGGGTAAGGGATATGCATGTGATGGGATGTTCAAGTTGAATGTTGAAATGAATAAAACTTCTACTTCTGTTTACATGCTTTCTTCTACTAATTTTTGGCATGCTCGTTTGTGTCATATTAATAATTGTTATGTGGGAATCATGAGTAGTTTAGGATTAATTCCAATGATCAAAAAGAATTTTAAAAAATGTGAGGCTTGTAGTAAAGCCAAGATCACAAAAAGGCCTCATTTTCAAGTTGAAAGAAAAACTGATTTATTAGAATTAGTTCATACTGATATTTGTGAACTTGGAGGAATTTTAACTCGTGGAGGAAATAGATATTTTATCACTTTTATTGATGATTTTTCTAAGTTTACATATGTTTACTTAATGAAAAATAAAAGTAATGCTTTTGAGAATTTTAAAACTTTTCTCCATGAAGTTGAAAATCAGTTTAATAGAAAAATAAAAAGAATAAGAAGTGATAGAGGTGGTGAATACGAGTCTAATGAATTTAATTCTTTTGTTAGATCATTGGGTATAATTCATGAAACTAATCTTCCTTATTCGCCTGCATCTAACGGTGTAGCGGAAAGGAAAAATAGAACTTTGGTTGAGTTAACTAATGTCATGTTAATTGAGTCTAGTGCACCTTTAAATTTTTGGGGTGAAGCTCTTTTGACTGCTTGTTATGTGTTGAATCGTGTGCCTCATAAAAAGACTAAATTGACACCTTTTGAGTTGTGGAAAGGTCATAAGCCAAATTTGGGATATCTAAGAGTTTGGGGTTGCTTAGCCTATATAAGGTTAATGGATCCTAAAATCTCTAAGTTGGGTAAAAAAGTTACTACTTGTGCTTTCCTTGGTTATGCTTCAAATAGTACAGCCTATAGATTTTTTAATCTTGAAGATAGTATTATAATAGAATCTGGTGATGCTATTTTTCATGAAAATAAATTTTCTTTTGATTCTAAAAATAATGGGGGTCAAAGGATTCAAGAAAATATTTTGCAACTACCTAGTTCTTCTACTTCTATTTTGAAAAATAAAGAAAATGATGATTTTGAGTTAAGAAGAAGTAAAAGAGCTAGAGTAGAAAAAGATTTTGGTCCTGATTATTATGTTTTTAATGTTGGAGATGACCCTCTCACTTTAAAAGAAGCTTTGTCTTCACATCATGCTATTTTTTCGAAAGAGGCTGTAAATGATGAAATGAAATCACTAATTTCCAATAAAACTTGGAAGCTAGTTGATTTACCACCGGATTGTAAAACAATTGGGTGTAAATGGGTCTTATGAAAAAAGTTAAAATCGGATGGATCGGTTGATAAATATAAGGCTAGACTAGTTGCTAAAGGTTTTAAACAACTAGAAGGTCTAGAATTTTTTGATACTTTTTCTCCGGTAACTAGAATTACATCCATTAGACTTTTAATTGTTATTGCTGCAATTTTTGATTTGCAAATTCATCAAATGGATGTAAAAACTGCTTTTTTAAATGGAGACCTAAATGAGGAGATTTACATCGAACAACCCGAGTGTTTTGTTGAAGCAGGCCAAGAAAGCAAAGTATGTAAACTTACTAAATCCCTATATGGCTTGAAACAGGCACCAAAGCAATGGCATGAAAAGTTTGATTCCTGCATGACTGATAATGGTTTTAAAACAAATGAGTGTAATAAGTGCATATATCATAAGTCTTGGAATAATTCGCATGTTATTATTTGTCTATATGTTGATGATTTATTGATCTTTGGCTCTAACATGAATGTTATTGGAGAGACTAAAAATATTCTTAGAAGCCATTTTGATATGAAAGATCTTGGTGAGGCAAATGTAATTCTAGGAATAAAAATTACTAGAACATGTGATGGAATTTTCCTTGACCAGTCACATTATGTTGAGAAAATATTGAAAAAATATAATTTTCTTGATTGCAAGCATGTTGTAACTCCTTTTGATTCTAGTGTTCACTTGTTTCCTGTTGAAAGTGAAAATGATGTTATTAATCAAAAGGAATATGCTAGCATAATTGGAAGTTTGAGATATGTGACTGATTGCACTAGACCTGATATTGCATATGCAGTAGGAGTACTTAGCAGGTTTACTAGCAAGCCAGGTAATGAACATTGACATGCTATAACGAGAGTAATGAAATATTTAATAGGAACAAAAAATTGTGGTTTGTTCTATAAAAAATATCTTGTTGTACTTGAAGGCTTTTGTGATGCGGATTGGAACACTTTATCAGGTGATTCTTTATCTACTACTGGTTATGTATTTACTTTGGGTGGTGGTGCTATTTGTTGGAAATCCAAAAAGCAAACAATTATTGCTAACTCTACCATGGAGGCTGAACTAATTGCTTTAGCTTCAGCTAGTGAAGAAGCGAATTGGTTGAGAGATTTGTTATTTCAAATACCTTATTTTGAAAAACCAATTCCTCCTATTTTAATTCATTGTGATAGCACCGCTGCAATTGGTAGAGTTCAAAACCGTTATTACAACGGTAAATCCAGACCTATAAGGAGAAAACACAATAATGTGAGATCATATTTGACAAATGATACCATTAATATTGATTATGTCAAATCTTGTGATAATCTTGCAGATCCATTGACTAAGGCCTTAGCAAGAGAAAAGGTCTGGAGCACATCGAGGGGTATGGGATTGAAGCCTACAAATTCCTAAGTCATATGTGAGAAAACCCACCTTGGAGACTAGAGATCCTATAACCAAGTTCAATGGGAAAAACGAATCTCATGATGACTTCTTGTGAAAAAATGCACTATTTTTTTATCCCTCCCTATGATGTGAGTGCATTTACCTGTAATGATTTGTGAGGTTGAGTTTACAAACTCTTAATGAAAATTTGTAGCTCGTAAGAGTGGAGTGCTAAAATTACAGGAGCACTCTCGACAGATTTCACCTATGTGAGTGTGCAAGTAGGCCGCTTCCTATGAGAACTAGGCTCATTCTCAAAGACACTCATGAAACCGGGATAGCACAAGGCCGTAACATGCTGGCTATAAAGCTCATGTCAACACCTTGACTATTATGTGTAATTCAGTGATATTTTATTTTCCCAAAGCAGTCATAGTTCAAGTCTGAGATTACTACGACTCTGGAGTAAAAATTACTGTTTTACTAAATGGAGGTTCAATGCAGAGCACACCTTCATTATGCATGATAGTCTTCCTTCAACTAGTAGACTCTCTTGTGTTTAATATTAAAATGAGTGGGGGATTGATAGTGTATTGGTGCATTTTAATATAATTATATGTCATTTGTTTCTTGGTTTATGGTGGTTGAATTTGGCCATTCATTTTCCTTGAAATACATGTACCTCTACCCCTTTATTGGTGCATTTTAATATAATTATATGTCATTTGTTTCTTGATTTATGGTGGCTGAATTTGGCCATTCATTCTCCTTGAAATACATGTATCTCCACCCCTTTATTCATTCATTATTTCTTATAACTCTTCTAACTTCTAGGTCATTCATCTACCACATTTATCTTTCCATTAATTATTCATATTCATTGCATGGAAGATTTCCTCACCTATAAATAGTGATGGTCTTGCATATTTTTTAAAGTACAAAAAAATAGAGTGTTCACAAAAGTTAGTAAAAAAAGAGAGTTTATTAGTTGAAGGGAGGTGTTCTTTTTTGTGGAGCTTTGAACTCAACTCTTGTCCAGAGTTTGTTGAGTTGTACTTTGTGAGAAGGCTGTTGTATCCTGGAGGGGACAAGTCAAGAAGATTACTGCTGGACCGGTGAAAACATTTGCTGCAGTGGGCTTGAATCTCCTTAAAGAGAGCGAGATATCCGTGCCTCAGCTAAGAAGAAGATTATTTCATTTTTTTCATTTTTTGTATTTTCAATTGTAATATTTGTAATATTTCACCAACACATAATATGGTTGTTGCAATTTAAGAACTTGACTTACATATAACAAGTGAAATCAACAGAGATTATATAAGTTCAAAGGAAGGATAAATTTTCTTGAAAATTTCATAAAAACTCAGAAAGTATTATTTTTTAAAAAAAAATAACAAAAATTAAACTCACCTTAATGAACATGAACTGGATCTGCCAATATTGAACTCTGTATTATTATTGCAGAGGAAAAAAAAAAGAGTATTATATTATTGTGAATGAGAAAACAGAGCACAAGTGGAAAAGGAGGAAACACAGTATAAAAAAGACAGGCTCATTTATTAAACTCCGTTGACTTTTTAATCCCCAAAGTCCTCCCTGTGGGTCCAGCTAATGTCTGAAATTGTTTTTCATTTTTTTTTAAACCCATTTCAGGAAAGAATATTTGCCAGTAAAATTTACTTCACTCGTGCAACAATCGCTGTTACTTATTTACTTGACACACAATTTAAGAAATAATAAATAATAGAGATAATATTATTATATTATTTTTTGAATATAATAGATTTAATATTTTAAAAAATGAATTGTATTATGAATAACATTTAATATTAAGGGTAAAATAGACACAAATAGGTAAATTATTCATTGGTTTTTCAAATTAGACAAATATTAGACATCTATTTTTAGTATAGTGAATAAGTAAAGATGGATAGAGAAAATAGTACTTATGTTACTTTTGAATTATACGTGCAACTTGAAAAACATACGAACTTTACGAATGAAATAATTACTTGAGACAAGACTCAAGAGAGAGTTGTTCTGATGGTAAGCACCCTCACTTTCAATCCAAGGTTGTGAGATCAAGTTACCAAGGGAGAAAAAAGGGTGGGAACTCCTAGGAGAGGGGTAAAAATAATAATAATAATAATAATTACTTGAAAAACAGGTTAAAAGTAATTGTTTTAAAAATTGAAATTCATCTTTAAACTTATTTCAAAAGAACATTAATGTTCTAAAATTATTTAGCAAAAAAATTTATAACCAGACATGCTCACAGTTTGTGGAACAAACATCTCTTTCTTTGTGTACACATCTTATTGAAAATCTCTGATCTTCTCAGCACTGATCTTTTGGTGTTTTACAACAAAATAATTAATATATTTCTATAACATTAGAAGGAGTTTGGGGGGGATAAAGGAGCTCTATTATTGTATAAGATTACGTTAAAATTTGTATAAGAAGTTGTGAAACGTTAATGAATATAGGATAACATTGATCACGTCTTAATAGTTGTCTAAATTTTTTAACTCTTGCCTAGAATAGTTTATCCATAAAAATTTGACATAGTTACGTACAAGCTGCTTTAAGTTAACAAATCATATATAACAAGTCAAATCAAAAAATACTGGCCTCTTTTTTTTCTGCAATACCTCGACTTAACATGAGCGTAAAAAGAATTTAAGAATCAGTTTTTTTATGAGGGCTAAAATTACTTATTTTAACTTTTTTTTACCCTATATTGTAGGGTGGATCTTAAAAGATCTCCCTCCATGCTGTACATATGACTTTCATCGAATGCAGCAATACTCGTTATTTCTAATTCATAAAAGTCTTTTAGGGTCTGTTTGGAAAGTCACCTGATAATTGAAATTTGTGTAATTATTAGAGTAGTAATTATCAGCCTAGTAATTATGCGGACCTGTTTGTTTGCCACAATATAATTATAATGCAATTACAAGTGTACTGTTTGGTTGCACAAGCGTAATTACATGGTTATATTCAATTTTTAAAATAAAAATTAATTATCAAAAACTAAAAATTTATATTAGACAAATAAGTGCCTTTATAAACGATATTAAATTAAATATTATATATATATATATATATATATTGTCTTTTGTAATATATTAATTAATAAACATATGTTCTTATAAAAAATAATGGATTTATATTTTTTAAACTATATATTTTAATTAAATTAATCATAAAAACAGAAAGTACATGATTTTTAAGAACATCATAAAATGCATGTTTGACAAAATAATTAATATTATAATTATATAATATCATAAAATTATTAAAACATTTGACAAAAAGATAATCTATCAATTCTAACTAAACAATGAATGTCTTGCAATGTGAAATATCATGTCAATCCTAGTAAAACAAATAAATTGAAAGTAAAAATAACACATAAGTTCAAAATTCAAAATAAATAAATAATATTCTTATGTCAAATTTCAACATAACGTAAATATGATACAAAAGAAAAGAAAAAGCTAAGTCTATAACCTTATTCAACAATGAATTCTAATTAATTTAATGATTAGAATACTAACTAAATTATGTCAAATGAAAAAAATAAACATAAAATTAAAAAAATAGATAATACGAAAAAATATATGGGATCAGGAGAAGTAAAGGTTGGGAAATAAGAAGGAAATGAAATATATATAATACAAAATAAAGAATATTTTTAAAAAAATATTAGAATAATAAATCTAGAAAGAATTTAAAATAATAGAAATTTAAAATAAATTAAAAAAAAAAAAAAAAATAGAAATAAAAGAAAGAAATTAAAAAGTAATACCAGCAATTCACAGCTCCTCCTGTGAATTAGAAAATGTAATTACCCCTATTAATTACACCCAATTACCTGCTGACCAAGTAATTATCTGGTTAACTAAACATGTCAAACAGTGTAATTACACTCAATTACATCAAATCCAATTACCAAGGTGGCTTTCCAAACAGTGCCTTAAGTATTTCACCGAACACATAATAGGTTTGCTTTTAGTGAAAACACACTTAAAGGGGGTAACCATAGTGATTGGTTGTGCTGATATTTTGTCAAAATTGGAATATAGTTTAGGGAGTTAATGTGCGCCTTTTTCCCTTTGACATCTTCAGGATTCCTAGTATAAGTCTTGATAGTGTTTAATAATATTCTTATCTCATTTTCTTTTGAACAAGTCCTTGCATTTTACTGTTGATCGATCAGAATTTGCTCAGGGCTCCTTCTCAAGACCTCAACTTTAATCTCATTTGGAAGAAACAGATAACCATGTAGTGTACTGCATTATACACTACTAAAAAATTACTATTTCTCACTGAAGAATGTTTATTTGTTATTTCCACATATATTTTGATTGAATCAGCGCGGAAAGAAAAAAACAGTTTTAGTGTTTTCATAGGAAAAAATTAGAAAGCTTCCCACTGTTTCAATTATTTTTCGAGATAAACGAAACAGGAACTAGATCCTTACTCCAAAGTTTAAAGCACGACTTAGGATAGAAGAATCGTGGGTCAATGCATGGTACCTCACCTTCAAATTATAAGTGTGACGCGCAACACACTCACAAAATGAACTCAATTAGACACGGCTCATGATTTTCCTAAAAAATACTTAATATGACTCTAATATCAAATTTGTCACTATTCAAATTAATCAGATTTCTTTTTCCTTTGGAATTTTGTAAAAATATTTTCAACACAAATTAAATCAACACCCACTCGATGGCACAGTATATATATGGAAAGTCAAGGAATGAAAAGCTTGTGCTTTGACATATTCATGTCAAATACGTTTTCTATCAGTTCCTTGACATTCATATAAAAAAAATCATGAATATCCAAATTTGAAATCAATTTTGACATAATTTTCAACCTTGATCAATAAATAATTACAAAAAGAGTACAATCAAAATACTTCTATCACCTCAAGTCAACCTAGCCCAACTCTTCCGACATGTAATGCCAGATATGAGCAAAAACACAAGATTACTATGGAACTAAATAAAGTTTTATGTCAAACAAATTAAACTTTCCCTAAAAGAATGAACCAATATTATCTCCTCTAGATTAATGCTATCGACACATTTTTGGAGTTTCTTGATTAATTTCTTTGTTTAATGTTTAATTAAAGGTATATATAGTTAGATTGTTAATATATATAATTTCTATAGCTAGGGAAAAACTTATATATAGATATTCAATCCGTAGCCACTCCAAATGCAAATTTTATTCTGCGGGTATTCATTGGAAGGAGGAGGAGGATGAACAAACTCTTTGCGACCGGCAAAGTTCCTTTGAGAAATTTGGCTTGTTATTTTAGTACGACCGTTGGTGCCAGGATTCGGAGTTGGTGGACGAACAGAATTCCACTGTAGAGATTGTAACAAAAGATGTCCGTAATTTCCCTTCAAAAAATCTACTTCTTCTTTTTTGTTAAGGAGTCGAGAAGCCTCATTTGATGTGATGCAAATTAGGAATATAAGTAGTACCATTAGAATTATTCTTCTGCATGTTGATGTAGCTGGAAAAAAATTGGTAATTTGAGATTTCATGTTTGATTTTGATGGAATATTGAGAGTACTATGAAGGATATGTTTTGCTTTAGAGAGATGATGAGATTTTGGTTAATATGGTTACGATGAAAATATGTAAGGGCTATTTAAACTCATGCAATAACGTGTTAGTAAGACCTGATCATACTTTTCCTTTTTAGTTAATGCAAGAATTTTGACTGTTGACTGTTTGGGTTTCACTAAGAACTTTTGAATTGAATGAGTCATTTAGAAGACGAGGGTATTACAATAAACACGAAAGATGAGCTAAAAAAAAAAAGTTGACGGGAAGAGAAAAGTCGAAAATTATTCTGTGATAACAGCACATACAGTGATCATATATAACGAGTCAATAAATTTTGAGAAAGAAAAAGATTACTTGGCACTTATAGGAGAAGGCAAAAACTTATTTGCACCTGAGTATTGAAATCAAATCAATAAATATATGATATGTGTTTGTACATACTTATAATTTTATCATGAAATCATGGTTAATTAATGTAAATGTTCACTTCATTAAATTATTTAACCATAAAAATTGAATTGATTTGATGTAAACACTCAGCTTTGCGAGAAAGTATTAATATTATTACTTTAATCTCTAACTCGAACCCCTCAACTTTTCGTTTAATTGTGGCCTGTGAAGTTCCTCTTTCAGAACTCCTAAAAACATACGTTATGTAACAATTAAATTTGCATCAAGAAAATAACCAAGACCAGGAAAATATTATAACAAGTGTGCCATTTTTGTTTTGAATACAATAAATGTTCAATCTCGGTGATTCCTCTAATTTTTCTTTCAACCATTAGTTCAAAGGGCTTGATAGCTTCATTGTAAATATACTTTTGAACGTCAACAAATTCCTAAAATGGCTAAAAAGGATAATTTGGTTGAAGTTGGTGCTCTTCCGAAAGAAATTGTTGTTTCACCACCAACAACAATATACCAGTATAGTCCCACAAAGTGAGATCTGGGGAAGATAGAGCATACACAGACCTTATCTCTACCTCAAAGCTCAAAAATAGACGGTGTTACAAAAAGAGATAGAGAAACACAAGAAAATCTGGAGAAGTGATATTTCTGTACATCTTGAATACAAGAGAAATAAAATACCTACCATAAAAGTAGATCCTCTAGAATATCTAAATATATACTCTTACCATATTTAGAATATCTCTATAATATTTACTATATCTTAACATCCCCCCTCAAACTCAAGATGGTTTAGAAGAAATCAGATTAAGTTTGGCCACCAGAACTTGGAAACGTCTAGGAAGATGAGGTTTGGTGAAAAAGCCAGCTGGTTGATCTAAAGACCCTATAGAAGCTAATCGAATGACACCAAGATCAATGTGTTGACGAGTAAAATGACAATCAATCTCAATATGCTTTGTGCGTTCATGAAATACATTATTATGAGCAATCTGAATGGCACTATGATTATCATAATAAATAGTAGTGGCAGAAGATTGAGGAACACTCATGTCAGCCAATAACCAACGAAGCCATAATAACTCAACTGTAGTAGCGGTAAGTGCTCGATATTCTGATTCAGTACTTGATCGGGATGCTAAGGTTTGTTTCTTGCTTCTCCACGATATAAGAGAATCTCCTAGAAAAATATAATAACCAGTAGTAGAACGTCTATCAATGGGATCACGTCCCCAATCAGCATCAGCGTATGCTTTTAATTCAAGAGAAGAATCAACTGAAAAGTGAAGTCCATAGAACATAGTGTTTTTGACATAACAAAGAATTCGCAAAGCAACATCACGATGAGTAGAATGAGGTGCAACCATGAATTGACTAACTATGTGAACAGCATAAGCAATATTAGGATGAATAAATGTCAGGTAGATAAGACTACCTACAAGTGTTTAATAAAAAGTGGCATTAGACAATAAAGTACCATCAGTAGGAGAAAACCACACATTTGGCTCAAGAGGTGTGCTCTCAATTTTATTATCGCTAACACCCGTTTTTGATAACAAATCAAAAGCATACTTAACTTGAGATAGAGAAATCCCATTATCAGATGTGAGAACTTCGACGCTCAAGAAATAGTTGAGAGACCCCAAATCCTTCATCTTAAAATTGGTACTCAAAAATTCTTTTAACCTCTGAAATACCAGCAGTATCATCACCAGTAATAATCATATCATCCACATAAAGAATCAAAAGAACAATACCTTATGTTGTCTTGCGTACAAAAAGAGCAGTATCATATGGGCTAGAAGAGAATCCCAGTTTGCTCAATGTTGAACTAAACTTGGAATACCAAGCTCGTGGAGCTTATTCAAACCATACAATGCACAACAAAGGCGACATAATTTATTTAGAGGATAATTGTATCCTGATAGTGGTTTCATATAAACCTCCTCCTCTAAATCTTCATTAAGAAATGAATTTTTGATATCCATTTGAGAAAGTTCCCAATGTTTAGCTACTGCAATAGAAAGAAAGGCACGAACAGAGGTAACACAAGGTACTAGAGTGAAGGTCTCCTTATAATAAATTTCATACTCTTGGATGAATCCTCGAGCAACAAATCGAGCCTTGTTTCTTTTAATAGAGCCATTGGATTGTGTCCTAATCTTGTAGATCCATTTCTAATCAACAAAAGTATTATCAGAAGGAGGGTCAACTAAGTCCCAAGTATGTGTTTTTTCAAAGGCCTGCAATTCTTCTTTCATAGCTTGCTGCCAACAAGGATCACTGAATGCCTCTTTGTATGTATCAGGCTCATGTAAATTAGGCATGGTACAATAACACTGATAATGTCGAAGATAATCTCAAAGATAACCAAGAGGATTTTTTTTCCTTTTTCTGGACATGTAGATGAAGTGTTATTAGGAAGAAAAAAAGATGAGGGTACCTCGGGATCAACATTCGCATCAAGTGTGGAACTATCAATTGAAGATTCATCATGATAACTAGACATTGTACTATTGTCATGAACTGGACCATGAGATGGACCTTCATCAAAGAAAATGGTTGAATCGTGGTGTGTAATGTCTAACTCACCAGATGAACTTGCATCAAGTTCACTTTGAAAAAGCTCAACAGAAGGATTAGAAAAGAATGATACTAGGTTTGATAGAATAGACTCAAACTTTGACAGCGAGGAAAATTTAATATGTTCCCAAAAGACAACATGCTGATAAATACGAATACAATTCGACACAGTATCCCAACAACGGTAACCTTTATGTTCTATTCCATATCCCCAAAACATACAAACTCGAGCACGAGGTTCTAATTTTGTGTATTCGTGTGGTTGAAGAAGATTAAACCAAGCAGAACCAAATACTTTAAGTAATGTATTGTCAGGAGTTGCCTTGTAACGTCGTTCATAAGGAGACATGTTTCCAAGAACAAAAGATAGGAGTCTGTTAATAGTAAATACTGCAGTAAGAGTTGCTTCACCCCAAAAGTGATCATGGCCCGAACAGAATCAAGGATATGACAATGCTTGTGTTCCGCTTGTCCATTTTGTTGGGAGGTACCGGGCAAGAGAATTCAGAAAGTGTACCATTTTCAGATAAGAAATTCAAAAGTTTAGAATCACGATATTCCATAGCATTGTCACAACGAAAAACTTTGATAATTTTATCAAATTGAGTTTTAACCATGTTGGCAAAACAAATATAGATTTGAGGTAATTCTGAACGATTTTTCATAAGATATATCTATGTGAACCAATAAATGTCATCAATAAAAATGACAAAGTATCGTGATCGAATCATGCTATGGTATAGGAGAAGACCCCTAAACATCATAATGGATTAAATCAAAAGGAAATTTTAAAATAGAAGCATTATTATTAAAAGGTAAAGCAGGTTGTTTGGCCTATTTACATGGAATACAATCCAAACTTTTCTCATTAACATGACCTAACAGCCACTAGAAACTAAAGGGCAAAGTTTACTCAAAGAACAATGACAGAGACATTTATGCCATAACGACAGAGGAAAACTAGAAAAAAAAAAACATAATCGAGACACAGGAGATGATTGAGGAGCATACAGACTGGTGAGTTCAAATATACGCCTAACTTTGTGGCCTTTCCCAATGATTTGTCCCATCTGAAGGTCCTGCACTCGACAACCACGAGAAGAAAAATTTACATCATATCCAGAATCACACAATTATCCAACAGAGATAAGATTAAAATTTAAACTTGGAATAAGGAAAGTATTAGGCAAAGAGAGATTTGATGAAAAAATATATCCTTTATGACTAACATTCATATTGGATCTATCAGCAGTATGAATGTATGATGGGCTAGAAAGAGAAGCTATGTTAGAGAAAATCTTGGAAGAATACATCATGTGATTACAACATGCTAAATCAAAGTACCAAGATAAATTACCTAAAAGAGTAACTAGAGCTGCAGAGCTATTACCAGTTGAAGATAGGAGTTGACTAAGGAGAGATTGAAGGTCAACTGATGAAGTCCCGGAAAGTTGGTTACTGCAGGAACTGGATTTGACGGTTGACTCAAATGAGATTGATTTTTGTTTTGAGGAAGAGTAGGATAATTCTCAATAAAATGATCTTTCTTTTTACAATACCTGCATATTGGAGGACAATTCCTAGAGATATGACCCTTTTTCTTACATTTATTGCATTCAATAACTGAGCAATCGTGGAAAGCGTGATCAGTTTGATGACAATTGCCACAAAATTTGATACCAATCCTGTTAGTGACTATAAAAACTAAATTATCCACTGGTTGCGTAAGATCCAAACGAGTTTCTTCAGATTTAAGGTGAGGAAGAGCATCTTCAAAAGTTGGCAAAGGTTGTTGGTTAAGCAATGCAACCCGGATTGGTTCATAATCATCAATAGGAGCCATCAAGAATTGAATCAATTTGTCATTGTTGCGGTAAGCCAAAAATTTGATAGCATCATCAAAAAATTTTAAAGCTGGTTTGGTTTAAGGTCAATTGATTCCAGATGGATTTCATATTAGAGAGAAATTCATAGACAGGTTCCCCCTTTTCTTGTTTCAAGCTGGCTATCTCCTTCATCAATTGAAAATGATGAGAAAGATCAGAAATAATATACCGTTGAGAGAGATGATCCCATACCTTTTTTGCAGTGTCAAACTGTCTATATTGGAGATGAATATTTGGAACAGAAGTGTTCCAAATGCATATAATGATCTAATGATTTCGACTATCCCAATCTTCCAGACGATCAACAAACTTTTCATCTGTTTCAGTTTCACTTTGCTTTGGATAAGTTAAATCACCAGTAACATATCGCCACTACTTTTTCCCTTTCATAAAACTACGCATTGCCTCACATCAATGACGATAGTTAGATTCATTGGGAACAATGAAAAAAGATTGATAAATATCATTCTTGTCCATGATATTCACTCAATAAATTGACGTCAATAAAAAAAAGTGAAAGACAGAAGAGACCCAACAAAGTGATGAAGCAGTAATTGCTATCAACAAAATACCACGAGAAAAATAGAAGAGTGGATATGAATTTCAACAATCCGACAAGGCTCTGATATCATGTTACAAAAAGAGACAGAGAAACACAAAAAAATCTGGAGAATTGATATTTCTATACATTTTGAATACAAGAGACTACAACCCTATTTATACACAAGAAATTAAGAAGCAAAAGAAAATAAAATACCCAGTATAAAACTAGATCCTCTAGAATATCTAGATATACAGTCTTACCATATTTAGAGTATCTCTACAATATTTACCATTTCTTAACAGACGGCAAACATGAACCTAGTAATGAATGAAACAAGAGAGTTCATTGAGGATTTTTTTTATATTTTTTATGATCAACCTAAGACTCAGGTCGAAATAACCAAGGGTCTAGAGCTATTAAGCTTATGCATTATTGAAAATTTAATTGATTTCAAGTCATTGCCTGAGACTATACGTTTTGGAGAGCATGTCAAATTTTTTGATAAGGATAAAAGAGAATAACATTACCACCTACAAAAAGACTAATTAGACTCAAAATGGCTATACAAGATCACGTACAAATCAATTGGAAAATCAATTCATTTTAATGAAAGACTAGTTGTTATTAAAAGATATAAGCACAACAGTATTAAGAGAAATCAAAGTTGACTAAAGATCACACTCTTAAGTTTGTATTGAGAAATCAAAGTTGACTAAAGATCACACTCTTAAGTTTGTATAGGCTACGTATTTCGGGAAATTGATGGAGAGTTTTAGAAACTTAACTTGTACAAGAACTGTTATTGTTAGCGCATGATTATTAAGTTTGAAGATCTTGGTTTAGAAGAGGTAAGGCAAGAATTAAATCAAGAGTTGGAAATCTTAATTATTATTATTATTTTTTTTTTAAAAAAGTTGAAGATAGAGAAATGGGGGAGGAGATTATGGGGAATCGAACCCTCACCAACAAGATGAAAGTCCAGGTCACCAACCAATTAGTCTATTAAGATTGCCCTTTTTTTCTTTATATTTTTTTTTATTAAATTAGGGACGGAGAAGAAAATTACAAGGTAGGCAATCGAACTCTCACCAACATGGTGAAAGTTCAGTTAGCCAACCAACTGAGCTACTAAAATTTCTCACTATCTAAATTGTTTAGAATATGATGTTTGTGTTAGTTTATTTTATTCACGTCTAATTATATTTTATAACAAAATTAAATAGAAATAGATTTTGTTATTCACGTCTAATTAGATTTTATAACAAAATTAAATAGAAATAGATTTTGTACATTCTAGTAGAGCTAGATTAATTTTGACAATTATAAATAGGGATAGTTCCTCCGATTCTCTTAGGTTGAGAATTAACTAATATAAGTTGAGATTAAAGAGATAGTAGTGAACGAAAAGCTAGTGAACGAAAAGCATTACACGTTCTTCTCTCTATAGTTTTGAAGATTCTTTTACATTATCATTATTATGGCCACTTATTCGGCGATTCAGACGGATAATTATGCTTAACGGTTTGGTTTATTGGATATTGATTTATAAAAGAACTAATTGGCTAACCAACCAATAAGATATTGATTGGTTCGATAACAGGTTAGCAACTATCGGCGATTATTGGACGTTGTATTGGTTAAGCTCCACGAAAACTATAAGAAAAGAGGAAGAGATAAAGGACAAGAAGTCGGCAACTCACCAAAAAGAAAGATAAATAAATAAACATAAAAAGAAATAAAAAATTTAAAACAAAAAAGATTGAACAAAAAAGAGATATGAAGAGTTTATGACCTTAGAGTACCCACTAGCGAGAGAAGACAAGTAAAGGAATTTGAGAACCACCAAACCAAAGAACAAGAAGGAGTGGTAGAATACTAAAAGAATTAACGGGACATTAGCGTTAAATTTTAATAATATGAGGAGTGGTAAAAGTGTAGGAATGGTAATTCTTAACGGGTTAACAGTTTATCCAATAAGGAAATTGAGTAATCTATCTCCACACCAATAAGTCGTTAATTATAAATCTTAACCTGTTTATCAAATAACCCAATACCAATAAGTCAATTTTAAGATTGGCTTATCGATTACAATTCGATCTTGAACAAATTTAGTCATTATATAATATTCCGCTGCGGGTACATTGTTCTTTTACATAGTCATTATACAATATTCCACTGTAGGTACATTATTCTTAGTAAAAGTTGCATAAATCCCAACCCTTTTGGAGCTAATTACTACCTACTCATTTTTTTCTAAAATTAATAAAAATTCTTGATTTAGTCCACACGGATACATCACATTCTTCCAAATACATCACTTAATTTTATACGGATACATCACATTCTTCCGGATGCATCACTTAATTTTACACAGATACATCAAACATTCTTCCGGATACATCACATTCTTCAGTGACGTATCCAAGCTTTTAAATAAAATTAGGAATTTGTGTTATTATTTAAAAGGGTTGAGATTTTAAGTTGATATGATAAGCTAAATTGTGATATGATGTAATTTTTCCTTATTCTTTTACATAGTCATTATTCAATATTCCATTTTGAGTAGATTATTCTTTTTGAAATCTTTAATTCTTTCCAAATTGGTATAAGAATTTTCATTGACTTAATCAAATTAATTCTTAGAAAAATGTAACACATAACTTGACGATTACACTAGAGAGTAGTGGATTGAGCAGTAGTTGATTAGTGAAGTTTTAACCAGGACACTACTTTGTATTATATATTGCTTATTTACTTTTGAATAAAAAATGTAGTTCCAAGTCATATCGATTTAACACTCTCTTCTCTAATTTCTAAAATGATAAAGTAACTTTTTAAAAAAAATGGGTCTAGTTGACCCTGTCAATTGTCCATTCATCTAATTGTAAATTTTAAAATGAGAAGGGAGACATTAACCTAATCTCCACCAAATCGAAAAATGTATAGCCTATTCAAAAAGTTGTAAGGAATTAATATGAGGAAAAGGTCTCCATGGTAACCAAAAAGAAAAAGAAATCAATTTCTAAAGAAATCGAATTTGTCATATCTTCTAATATTCGAAAGTTACAATTTGTCAAATTGAAATAGTTAGTCCCTACATTTCTTTTGGATGATTTTGAAAGAAGGAGAAGAAGTCAATTTTATCATAAAATCTGCTACTTGATTAGCTTTTTTTTAATTTTTATATCAATGTATAATATCTACGGTTGAAAAACAGGTACACGCAGCGGAAGCAAATAAACAGGATTACTTGCATGTAATGTAAACAACACATAATCATAGATTTTAACCAAGCATAAAATCGATACTTATTTCTTGAAGCGTGAACACAAACGTGAATCGAACCTTCAAACACGAGTAAGGACCGTCCACGCGATCATCTTTCGGATCCATAACCAGGCATAAAATCGATACTTATTTCTTGAAGCGTGAACACAAACGTGAATCGAACCTTCAAACACGAGCAAGGACCGTCCACGCGATCATCTTTCGGATCCATGGTCTTCTACCGTGTGACTCGAATAGTAGAGGAATAAGCAAAATTCGTGTGGATGAATTTCTCATGGTAGAACACAGGAAAACCCATGACTTCTTGATGGAATAAGACCCCCTTAAATAGACATAAGTATTAGGGTTTTAAATCCTTTTTCAAACCTGCTAGGTCTTCCTTTTCACCAAGAAACAAATTTCATTTAATTTCTAATTATTTAGTCATAGCAGGGACCACAGATTTAACTAGCGAAACTTTCATGATATTAATTCGCAAAATGAATGAATTAACCTACCATAATAAATTACAGATTATTCCAATAAAAATCCGTAATTGCACTCCTCGGTATAATTTCAAAATCATTCATTAAATCTTATTTAACTCCCCACATACACCAATCAATTGAATTAAATTTCTGACAATTTAATTCATTGATTAATTTAATTCTTTATTCTTACCTTAACTTATTTCATGTGATGGAAACAAAATCCACCTGCAGAGTTTTCACATGAAAACTTATAAGCTACCATAAATGGGTATCATCAATCTCAAGGCGGAAACACAGATTCCATCAACTAATCATTATTTCACAAATGTCATTTGTCATCATCCAATCTATCGGGGACATTTTAACCCTCAAAAGAGTTTCACCCTTTGGTAGATCAAGACAACAAACAAATGACATTGATCACAATAATTATATCAAGATTAAGAGTATAAGTACATTAATGATCTAGAGAAGTTGTTTATAAATATTCAGAATATAGACAATCATCTCTACTTGGTCCGTTCAATACACACAAAGTATAGTAGCACAAGAAGTTGGAATATGACCACTCCCATAATCAAGATTAGATTGTATTTAATCTTGTGCTACAATCATCAAGATGTTTATTCAGCTTCATCTTTGATTGTGAAATAATATTTATACTTATAAGAACCGATGATTTAATCTTTCATGTAAAAACTAAACTCTATACACAAAATCATCTACTATATAAGTAAATGGACACATAGCCGAATATATGATCTATTTAATTCTTTATTAAAATTAAATACTCCCTCCGTCCCAATTTATGTGATGTACTTTGACTTAGCACGGAGTTTAAGAAAGAAAGGAAGACTTTTGAAACTTGTGGTCTAAAATGAGTCATAGATATTTGTGTGGTTGTAAATCATTTCATTAAGGGTAAAGTGGGTATTTTAAGGTTAAATTGTTACCAAATATAGAAATGTGTCATTCTTTTTGGGACTGACTAAAAAGGAAAGTGTGTCACATAAATTGGGACAGAGGGAGTAAATATTTTTTCTATAATAAATATTATATCAAAAAACATGGTTAATAATATATATCCCGACATATACTTCCTTGTATGTCTTTCAAAAAAAAGAGATCTTTCTAATGGTGTCCCTCAACTTGAGGTTGTAGTAGTGTTGATTAAGGGTGTGTTTGGTATGATGAAAAATGTTTTCCTAGGAAAATCTTTTTCTACAAAATGTTTTCTTCCAAAATAAGTAGATTTCTTACTTATTTTCTAGTGCTTGGTAAGTAAGTAAAAAAAAATATTATCTCAAAAGTATTTATCTATATATAGCGATGGTGGGAAAATGGAGGTTCGGGGGCAGGGGTTGGGATGATCCAGGGATGGGGGTTGGAGGCAGTGGGTGGGTGGGGAGGAGACAATTAACTTGGAATATTACTTATGCAACTTGTTTTCCATACTTCCATTGAGGAAGTCATTTTTCTCATTTTCAAGAAACATGTTTTCCTAAAAAACATATTTTTTTCAAAACAATTTAATTTGACTAACCAAACATGAAAAAAATAAAAAATATTTTCCTCCACACAAAGCACATTCTAAGTTAGCAATCAAAAGAGAGCCCAACTCCAAGACAAATTTGTAGAAGCCATTTTAAGTGCAACATTCACTTTCTTAGAGATTTGAACTTGCTTTTGTCATATTACTCCTTATTTTGACAGAGAAGGAATTGAGGAGGCCATGATAAGATCACCAAATTCAGTTTCTTCAATGTCTGCTTTGTTATTATTGCTAAAATTGTAATTATATCGGTGTTAATTTTGACCAACTTTATAGGGGGCTTTATCCAGCTTACATGTCTTCATTTAATAGTTGGTTTGAGCTATTTCACCTGTTATATGCCAAATTAATAAGGAAGGGTAGACGTGTCATTTCATGTAAATAAGGAGAGTATATTAGTCATTGATCAGAGAAAGATTAGTTAGAGAGTCGAGACAATGAATTAAGGGTGACACAAAAGTTTCAAAATAAAATTTTGGTGACTCAAATTTTAATTATTGAGTATAGGTGAAAAATATTAGCTTAAGGATTAAGGAAATTTGACTTATGTGTGGGAGTTGCACTCAAGTTTTTTTTTTTTTAAATACTTTGACCCAACTTATAAAACCCTAATTAACTAGAAAGGGAGGGAAAATAATTGGCCTCTTCTCTATTCTCTCTCCTCACGTTTCTTTTCTCTCCATCACCTGTTGCTGCTTCTTCGTCTTCTACTACTTCTCTTCTTTTCTTCTTCTTGTTCTTGTTGTTTTTCTTCCTTTTCTTCTTTCCATTGTTGTGGTTGTTGCTGCTGCTACTGTTTCTTCTTCTTCTTCTTCGTTATTGTTGTTGTTGTTGTGACTGCTACTACCTCTTCTTCTTGCTTGAAATTTTGGACTAAATTTCATTCGTATATCACTAGGCATTACTTCATAGGTGATTTTGATAAGTAAAATTAATTATTTTTAGTTCAATTTCTCATCTAGGTATAGCTGCTACTTTTTTAATAATTTTCTGTAGCATATCCAACAACTGTTATATTCATTTACAACAGATGTTGGATTGTTTTCTGTTGCAACAAATGACCTAGTTGTTACAGTAGATAGCCTACCTGTTGGATTCATGTTACAGCAACTCAATCCAATAACTAAGTCATCTGTTACAACAGATGGATCATCTTTTGCAACAGATCACTCATCCGTTGCAGCAGATGAACTATCTATTGGATGCATATTCAAAATCAGTAGCTCAATCCAACATGTAAGTCATCTGTTGCAATATAGGAGTCATTTGTTGCAACAGATGACTTACCTATTGGATTGAGCTGCACAATCCAACAGATAGGTCATCTACTGCAATAGATCACTGATCTGTTGCAACAGATGACCTATCTGTCACAGCAGATGACTCATCTATTGCAACAGATGACTTACCTGTTGGATTAAGCTACTGGTTCTGAATATGCACCCAGCAGATGTATCATCTGCTGTAACAGATGAGTGATCTGTTGCAACAGATGATACGTCTGTTGCAACAGATGACGTAGCTGTTGGATTGAGTTGTTGTAACATGAATTCAACAGGTAGGCTATCTGCTGTAATAGCTAGGTCATTTGTTGCAACATATGAGTTATCTATGGCAACAGATGATTCATCTGTTGCAGCAGATGCTTATATGTTGAGACAATGATAGTGTATTTAATTTTTTTGTTGTACATAGCCACTCAAATTACTATCATTATCAATTTTTTTATACAAATTTCTTTAGGTACCATTAATGAAGGATTCACTAACAATAGGTGTTAATTGTCATGGTAAATGAATCGAGAAGAATAATTGATTTATTTGGCGTTGGAAGGATGGTGAAATGTTAGAGATGATAGCGATGACAGCCTAAATAAATGTATTGTATGATGATTTTATAAACTTAATCATCAGAAATTGTAGACTTAATTGCCAACCAAAAGATCTTGTCATCAGTTACATGTACAACTCTTTTAAAAATCAGAGGGTCCTACCTTTTAAGATAAGTGATCAGGTTCGTTTGTGTGCTTATATGAGTGATGCAGCTAGGCCTATTTTAAGGGTGTACGAAGTTGAAAAATCAATAGAGAATCAAAATGTAGGACAAGACCAACAAGATATGTTAAATGGTGAATTGGATGGTGTGGACATGAATATTTTAGATGATGAGAGTGGAGATGAACTGGAGGAGGGCCAAACACTTACACCTGTTGTTGCGAGCAATACAATGGGCAGTTCTCAATCATCACAGTCGAGCAATCTTCAAGCTGATGAAACATATTTTTACAAGGGAATGACATTCAAGAACCCACAAAAGAACTACATGTTCGGATCGAAATGCTCATAATTATTGTAATAGTAATTAGTCTTGTTGTTGGTTCTGTGAACTTGATAATTTTAACTCATTTTAGTTTAGTTAGTGATATAATGTATGTTGTTTATTGTATAAAATATATTTTTATTTATGATCCAACAACTGTTGTATGTGTGGGTTCTTATTATGTTGCAACATATGTTGTATCTGTTGCAACAGATAAAAAATTAGTGTAAGTAATGAAATATGTTGCAACAGATGTGTCATTTGTTGAACATTATCAAACAGATATTCACATCTGTAGAAACAGATATAGACATCTGTTGCAGCAGATGTCTAATAAGTTTGATTATTTTCAACAGACTCTAGACTCTAAATATGATTATTTCCAACAGACTCTAGACTCTAAATATGTTGTAACAGATAAGTCATCTGTTACAACAGATGACTTATCTTTTGAAAATAATCAAACAAATATAACACATCTGTTGCAACAGGTTTAAACATCTGTTGCAACAGATGTCTAATATGTTTTGCAAAAAGATATTTCCTTGTTGAACACAAAGAAATATATATTTTATTGTATAACATATCTGTTTGCAGCAGGTTTAAACATCTATTACAACGGATGTCTAATATGTACATATCTGTATCTATTGTAACATATTTATTGTATAACATATCTATTTGCAACATATGACAAACCTGTTACAACAGAAGAGCATATCTGTTTGATTATTTTCAATAGATACATCATCTATTGCAACAGATGACTAATATGTTGCAACATATGTAGTGTCTGTTGGAAATAATCAAACATATTAGACATCTGTTGCAACAGATGAGAGTATCTGTTTGATTATTTCCATCTGTTGAACATAATCAAATAGATATGTACATCTTTTGCAATAAATATATTTTCAATAGACTCTACACCTGTTGCAATAGATTAGTCTTAGACAGAGTGATTAATCGACTAATTTGATGTGAATTGATTCATTGAATCATGATTGATAGTTAAAAAAGGTTATTGAACAATAATTAGATTTCAATTAACAAGTTCAATTACAATCTTAATGAATTTCATAGCAATTATATGTTCAACTAAGTGTATCCATCCTAAACAGAGTGATCAATCAACTAATTTGATATGAATTGCTTCATTGAATCATGATAGTAGTAAAAAAGGTTATTTAACTATAATTAAATTTCAATTAACAAGTTCAATTACAATCTCAATGAATTTCATAGTAATTACATGTTCAACTAAGTGTATTCATCCTAGACAGAGTGATCAATCGACTAATTTGATGTGAATTGCTTCATTGAATCATGATTGGTAGTAAAAAAGGTTATTTAATTATAATTAGATTTCAATTAACAAGTTCAATTATAATCTCAATGATTTCATAGCAATTACATGTTCAACTAAGTGCATAATCTATTGCAACAGATTATAATCTGCTGCAACATATGGATATATCTGCTTGATTATTTTAAACAGATAACTTATTTGTTGCAACAGATGAGTTATCTGCTGCAACAGATGTCAAGATCTGTTTAATTATTTCCAACAGATGCCTTATCTATTGTAACATATGACAAATTTGTTGCAACAGGTGAGCATATCTGTTTGATTATTTTCAATAGATGCATCATGTGTTGCAACAGATGACTAATCTACTGCAACATATGTAGTGTTTGTTGGAAATAATCAAATATATTAGACATTTGATGTAACAGATAAGAGTATATGTTTGATTATTTCCAACAGATGACTCATCTATTGCAACAAATGTGTAGATCATTTTGATTATTTCCAACAAATGACTCATTTATTGTAAAAGATGACAAACCTATTGAAACAGATCAGCATATCTATTTGATTATTTCCAACTACGCATCATCTGTTGCAACAGCTGAGTCATCTGTTGCAACATATGTAGTGTCTGTTAGAGACATTCAAACATATTAGACATCTGCTGCAACAGATAAGCATATCTGTTTGATCATTTCCAACAGATGTGACATCTGCTGTAACAGATATACTTATTTGTTGCAACAGATGCATTATTACCAACAGATGATTCATCTACTGCAACAGATAATGCATCTGCTGCAATATTTGAACTTAATAATCCAAAAAATTTCAAATCTAAGTAAAAAATATAATTCATGACATAAAAAACTTGACATTTATTAAACATAAAATATTGTCAATCGAAATTACAAAAGACACTAGAAATAAAAAAATTGTTATGTTGTCTAGAAATTACACAGATATGATAGAAATTACAACCCATATCAGGGCTTCAAACTCTTACAGGCTACCCCAGTAGCTCAAACCTCTTGCATCCTTGAAACTGTGTTATCATTCAATAAAGTTTTGAGAGTTGTCATAAAAGTGCAGGTTATCAAAAGCTCAATGAACGCAAGCGAGTAAGACCCGCAAGCGGCACCAGTCTCATTCTTGGGAAGGTTTTATTTTCGATCTTCAAAATTCCATCGTTCGTTGAGCAACTCTTCTAGCAAGTGTTCATGACTGTTTAATGATTCATCTCAACAGACACAATTTTTTTTTTTTCTCCAAGTTCATGACTGCGAGAATCCTCTTTGCCCCTGTCCAATCCATGGCACCTGGATATGGCCCTTTCCCTCTACAATAATCAAGCATGTCCTCATCTCATTCAAACTCAGCAAGTAACTCCTCAATTTTTCTGCCACAAAAAGTTGTCGCTACTTCACTGAGTTTGTTGTACCTACTTAAAAAGTTACCTTAGAAGTTGAGGTCCAAGATCATAGTACTCAGTGAATTTGAGATTCCTCTCCCACATGAAGTAAAAAATTCTCTGAACCTGTTAACAGATTACCCATATACTATAAACTAATGCAACAGATGGGTAATCTATTGCAATAAATGACTTATCTGTTGCAACAGATGGGTAATATGTTGCAATAGATGAGTCATCTAAATGAACATACTAATTAAATTAAATAAATAGAAGCTTAGAAAAAGTAACTTACCCAGTCCTCGTACCACTCCTTCATATTAGTCATATTTTGGAAGTTTTTTGCACCAAATTGATGCATGGAGTAGTCTTCTAGGGCCTTTTTTGATTTCATCAGTGTCTTCAGTTTAGCATTCCTTATGGCTTTCTACATCATCTCTAGATCTTTCAACCGATTCCCCTTCAATATCTTCTTCATTATCTCTTTCCACATTTTCATTCTCTTTTTGTACATCTTCATTTATTTTTGATAGGGTTTTTTCAACAAGTTCTTCTAATGGTGTTTGTAATTTTGCTTTTTTACTTGCTTTGACAAAAGTTGATCCATTTTTTTTCTTTTGGGAGTCATTTTATCTACAAACAAAAGGAAAACAAAAAAAATTATAATTGATATGTGCATCATTAAAAAAAGGGTAATAGTAAATTTAGTAAATACATCACAGTACAAAATATTTGCAACAGATGACTCATCTGTTGGAAGAAATCTAACCTGTTTGCTACTGTTTTGCTTTCTTCCAACAGATGACCCATCTGTTGCAATAGATGAGCCATCTGTTGGAAGAATTGTTATGATTTCATCCAACATATGATTCACCTGTTGCAACAGATGAGTCATCTGTTGGAAATATTTTTACGATAAACCAATAAATGATATAGTTGTTTCCAACAAATGATATAGTTGTTTCCAACAAATGCTTAATATGTTCCAATATATTCTTATTCTGTTGCAACATATTACACATCTATTGGGCAACATTTTTACCATGCACATATATAAACAAGAACACCACCACCTTTTGTTAAATTTTCTCAGAAACACCACCAATACCAACACCAACACCAACACCAACAGCAAGCTATATTATACCAAGAAGACCAACACCAACAACAAGCTATAACACCTTTTGAACAACACCAATGTTTTTACCAATACACCAATACCAACAACAACAACAACAAAAACCAAAAAACCCAACAAAACAAAGAACACCAACAACAACACCAACAAAGCAAAACTAGTGCACCAAGAACACAAACAACACCAACACCAACAACAAGCTATAACACCTCTTGAACAACACCAATGTTTTTACCAATACACCAATACCACCACCAACACCAACAACACCAACAAAACCAACAAAACCAACAAGAACACCAACAAAACAAAACTAGGGCACCAAGAACACCAACAACAACAACAGCAAAACAAAACTAAGGCACCAAGAACACCAATACCAACACCAACAAAACAAAACAAGGGCACCAACAAACACCAAGTGAAGTGATTCAATACAACAACATAAACAACAAGACAAAATTGTCACAACAGATATCTTCAAAAAAAGTCAGAATTCAAGTTTTACTATTTTTACAATAATTTTCAAGAACAACAAAAAATTATATTTCACTTAGAAAAAATACCACATTTACATCAACCACCATATTAAGATAACAAATACCATAAATTAGGATTTTCTCGGGTTCTTCTTTCTTTTTGAGCGTTATATCTCAAAATTATTAACCCATACTTGAAGAGAATACAACTAAAGTTCTTCTTTTTTTTCATTAACTAAAAAACCCTAATTTCTTGAATACCAACAAAAAGAGAAGTCTTTACCACGAAGAGAGAGAAATTGACCGCTACAAGGGAAGAAGAAAGGATGAAGAAGTCAAATGTGGGGTCTCCAGAGGTTGAAAGTCGCCGGAGATGTTGTCGTTGTTGATCTGTTGGAAGTGTTTTGGATTTCTATTGGGAAGAGGAGTGAGTTTGAGAGAGAGTGGAGAGAAAACATTTGAGTTGAGAGAAAGTCAATTTTTTGTTTTTGAAAAATTGATAATGATTGGGTCCCTCTTGATTGTATTTTGAAAAAGATTAACAAGTTTTGAAAATATTAATTTGGTCCTCAATTAGTTAATGGAATTTTTTATGTGACTTTTGACCAAAGTCTTGATCATTGTCACCAAAACTTAAAAGGAGACTTGAGAGGCTCTTTTTTTAAAATTTTCTCTAGAGAGTCGGTTATATTGCTAATTCATTGATAAGAAAGTAAGCAATATACTCCTTGCTCTATCTCTCTGGTGTCGACTTAAACTCTATTGTTGCAACTCTATTCAGAAGTTGTTCTTCTTCTCAGTTTCTTAGGA